>CM053790.1:387579384-388902301 GCA_028749045.1 Cupressus sempervirens
ACTTACTGCATTCCATTTCATCACATTTTTCCAACCTAGCATGACTCGATAGTCTTTTTACGATAGGTCCCACTTTGCCACATGGCATGCAAGCACTTCCTCACTTTGTTTAAAGTTCCTTCGCTTTGATAATGTAGGTAAGTGCTTCCTATCAATCTTATCAAAATCAATGATGCTACACTATCATGCCTTTTAAAGATCTAGTCAGCTAAACTAACCAATAAATACATTACTTTTGCACCAATGTGTCTAATAGTTTCCAAGAATAGATAAGTTATTATTACCTTTCAAAGACTATAGGCCCATGACATCATCATATGCCACATGTCAAAGAGGCACCTACCTACATTACATAAACTTTGAGGTTATTCCTATTATGGTCATGCGCCATCCATCTATCTTCCAAAGATCAAAAACTTAATGATATGTCAATAAAAAGGTAACCCCATTACATGGCTCAACCAATGATGTCACCAAAAAATCAAGTGTGCACTGACTCTTACTGACAACTCTGGAAAAGGTCTAACAAAGTATTGAAAAGCTCCAGTATTTTGTGGTATAGTTAAGGCCCAATGTCACCAAGTGCTATGTGGCAACATGGCACTTGCTTGCTTCATGTAAACATCAAGCTGATTCATCTTGCCGGCATGCCTCTACCATTGATCTTGGAAAGATAAATGGTTAACCAAAAACAAACCAACATAATTAGGAAATGCTTTACCAAACACTTAAAAAGATAACCACGGTTAGGGCATGGACTATAATAAAAATGTTTTACCTCATAGAAAGTAATAAAATAATTCTAGAAAATGAGAACTTAGGATAAGAGCATCCCATGTAATTTTATTTAAATATTACTTTCGACCACTTTTGAGGGTTAGGGAAATAAGAAACAAGGGTTCATGGATTTAAACAAATGTCACTCAAGGTCTTGACCAAATTTCACAAGATTTTAGAACATAACACTAGGCTTTTTCATTGTATGGTATAACAAAATTATAAATGGTGAAAAACTAGGCCAACACACTCCACCCTAACCACCAAAGGAAACTATATTGTCTCATACACCACTTCATAATAAGTGTAGTGCCTACCCTCGTTCACATCTTTTTGGACACATTGCTATTATTATTAGACTATGTTAGACTAGTTTTATGTTGATGGATTAGTGGTATTTTTTTTAGACTATCAGACATTATGTTATGGATTCAATTGATATACGATGAAATCATTTAGACTTTACATTTCATGTATGCATGATGATCATTACATTGCTTTCAGTTATTGATAATGATTAGTTAAATGGTTTATTATCTCATGTGTTTTATTATGGATACTTACCCCATACTTGCATGTGTATGGTGTGCATGTTTGCTCTTATTCTATGGTGTTTCTGATGTGGTTAAGGAAGGGAGTCGTAGTCACCTGCTAGTCGGGATCTACATGATACACCACTTCCTGCCATTGCCTGTTTAGCTTAGCATTATATATATTGTATGTACATGCATGGTTTTTATGCAGGTTGTAGGTACCGGGTATTGACTTCTCTGAACTTGCCAAGATAAGCGTAGCCTATTACACTATCTCAATGATAAGAGAAGGGAGATAAATTCTCAAGTCCAAATCCCAAACCCTTAAAACCATTGTCCTAGAGAGATAGGACAAGTATCTGGATATTTTACCTACCGAATGTGTTAGATGACATTATTCATGATTTTTAACCCTTTAGACTGATTTTGTATGAATTGTTCTATGATGGGTTTTCATATTTTATCTTTGAGGTCTATGGTGAATTTTCTATTAATTAAGTCTTAATAAATAGATTTAATTAATAAAATAATTATTTGGAGAAAATTATTATAATATCATGATCTTTGATATTTTGACTATAATTAATAAAATGAGAATTAATTGAGAAAAAGAATTAAATAAAAGAAAATTAGAAATTAAAATTAATAATAATTATAAAATAATAATAAAGTAATAAATAAATAATAATAATAAAAGTTATAAAAAATAAAATAAAAGTTATAAAAATTTAAATAGAAGTTATAAAAATTAAAATAAAAGTTATAAACTTGCCTAGGAGTTAATGCACCTTTTTATTTCTCATATATCAACAACACGGGGGTTAGTGCACTAATTAAGCACATAGTGTCTACAACCTTATGACTCATCTAGAAGGTTGGAATAGACTCATGCTTAGTTGTCAACACCTTTTAGTTGTTTCTAGAGATATTCTAAGTGCTTATTGAGAGTCCTTTATATTTAGGCATTCCTAGAAGCTTAGATAGAGCAAGGGAGAGCATTTTGGAGCATTGGAGAACTCGAAAACTTTGGAGAAGGGAGGAGCTTGCTTTGCGAGTTTTTTGAGGAAAAGTGAATTAGCATCAGAATTCGGATGCTATTTCCACATCTTGCACTTCCTATCTTCTTTGTGTCTTCTGAATGCTTTATGAGGATTTTCACATCTTAGTTGTATGAATTTTCTATGGGTGTTTAACTTCCATATAAGAAATTTGTATGCATAGATCTGAAGAAAATATGGGGCTAGGGTTTGTAGATGCATGTGAACAAACCCTTTTTATTAATGGATAATTTAGAAGACCATTATTTCAAAAGGAAATTCTTAGATTTGGAAAACCCTTGTTATTTAAAAAAAAAGAAAAAAGTATTTGTTCTCTTTTAAAATTATGCAAATTTGCATATATGTATATATATATTATGTATATAAATATATACATATATGCTATCATGCTTGATAATAATTTGTATTTAACTATATATATACACATATATACATATGCAAATATATATATATATATATATATATATATATATATATATATATAAATATATATTAAATTGAATATCACAAATCATAGTGAAGAAAACCTTTATTGAAAAAAATCAAATTGCAAATCGCATGGGTGGGAAACGTTTTATTAAAAACGTTATAAATTTGCATTGGGCACGATTTGTACCCATACCCCTACGGAGGTAGAGGCCTAGCATTGCAAGATTGTGATGATAGGGGTACTACGTACCCATTGTCAGTGTAGTGCCTGCGACTGCAAGTACTGCGTACCACGACAATGAGAGGGGGGATTAATTTATATGTTATTTTGGCTTTGCAATATGAATTTCAACCTTGCAGTATGAATTTTGACTTTCTGAAAATTGCAATGTTATTAAATTATTGAATGTTATAATTATATATATATATATATGTATGTATGTATGTATGTATATTAGTTATAAATAATTATTTTATTTAAAATGATTTGTATTGATGGATCATTCTTTAAAAATAAATAAATGATTTAAAAATATGAATAATAACTTATCAATTATTATTAAAATGGAAGGATATTAATAATTAACTTAATTAAACTTAGTTTAATTAAGGTTAATCATTATAATGTGTTATAAATCAAAGTTTTGAATTATGTAATTATTGGGTGCATTAGAATTGTTAATTGATTATTGGAACTCGATGGGGGTCTTTTTTAAACAACGTTTATATAAATAATAGAATAGCTAAAAAATTGAGTCTAATAGTTTTGGGAGAGGAACTTTTGTCTATCAAACAAAAGCAAGGGTTGGGAAAACATACAAAATGTTCCTCCATTCATTATCTAAATTTGAAAACGAAAAACTGAGACCTCCACACTTAATTCAATTATGTAATTTTAGCAAAATCAAAACATGTATTTGCATTGTGTTTTCTCTATGTTATTTGTTTTGGGTTTTGGGTGGACTAGTGTTGATTAGCTATAGGACATCTACTAGAGGCTTGGGGGCTATGATTGTGATGTCATGATGATGACTTGTTTCTAATCTTTATAAACCCAACCATGGTTATGTGATAGAATGCTCTATGAAATGTTTATAATTACTGATTTTTATTGTTTTCTAGCCTTCTTGTGGGAAGCTAAAATTCTTATGTATGAGACACTTGACCTAATCATTTTTGAGTCATTGATCAGTTATCCTTAGTTTATTTTCTAGTCGCCATAATGGGACTAAAATGTTATTTTATGATGTCATGTTGTGACATTCTTTGATTCAACCATTTTGGAGTCTTTGATTAGTATGATTTGAGATATATTTTGGTTATTGAGAACCAATGGATACTTTTGATTATCAGTGATGCTTCAGTTGCCAATAGAGAGATGTTGTGGTTATGATTTTCTATGGATGCTTTTTAGTTGCTCATGGAGATTTGATGCTTTTATTGTGGATATTTGATGTTCTTATTATGGATTACCTTTTGTGATTTTGAGATTTATGATTCCATGAGCTTAGGGTAGGTTATCTGCTTGTAGTGTTGGGAAGCAGCTTGCAATGGGGGTCGAGGCCCTAAGAGGCTGCCAAGGTAACTCATTGTAAGTTGTTTAATAAGTGAAAACATTCACACCTAATACTAACTAAATGAACCTAAAAAGATAAAAAAAAATTTCTCGCTCATGCCTTGAGTTCTTGTATAGACTAGGATGGGAGTAGAGAGAACACATGGTTGCGACCTTGCATTCCATAGTATGCCTTGTCAGTATGAGAGGATACTAGTGGCCACATGAGGATCACTAGGGACCGTGGAGTTTAGCTAACTGCCAGGACAACTTCTACATGATATATGCAATGACACTTTCCCACTTGCATAGTAGGTTTCCTACATGTCATTGTGTGCCTCTGGGATTAGATGTCAGTTTTATGATTGAAACCTTTGAGTTAGTATACTTTAGGATTCCTGGATTTAGAGAGTATTTATGTGATTTTGATAACCTATTTGGGACTTGAGATTATCTCCTCAGCACGGTGGGAGTGGACCACTTAGGTACTATTACACTTATATTTTTCTTCAGCCTTAAAGTCAAATATTTAAGTCATGGCAGTGCCCAAGTTGAAGTTGAAGTTGAACCTTCGGGTCAGTTCAACTTCAAGTTCAGTAATTTTGTGTATACTTTTGGGTGTCGAAGTTGAAGTTGAAGCTTCCAGCCAGTTCAAGTTCAACTTCAAGTTTTGTCATTAGCACAAAATGTTAAAAATAGGCTAGTCATTCTCCTATTTGTTAGCATTCCTATTCACATATGGGGAGGTTGAAGTTGAAGTTGAAATTTTAGGTTAGTTCAACTTCAACTTCGAGTTTATGTTGGAATTGGTGCAAAATGCAGTGTTCAGTTCAAAGTTTTAGTTTCAGCCCTAGCAATCAAAAGTTTGAGAATCATTATGATTCAATCAAGATTGGGAGCTTCAAAATTATATTTGAAATGGTGAAGCCTAAAAAGAATCCACCATTCTTAGGTTCAAAGCTCATGGATAGTTTCAAGTATGCAGTTCACAGATCAATGGCCCATATTCAGTAGTTGGAATGTGTGGCTCAAATTTAAAATCAAGCTCAGATCCTATTTCAAGGTTCCAAGTCTAAGAACCGAGGCTAGAAGAGGATGGTGGATAATGAGATGAGATGGAAGTCAAAGGAAATCATTGTTATCTTCCATGAAAGATGCATTGATGATAATGGAGGATATGAATTCAAAATTGGGCCTTATTTCATTATAAGTAATATGTTTTGGCTTTCCAGGCGCTTGATAAATTCATAAATGAATATGGACATTTATGGTGGAGACATAATAGGCAGGCTCTTATGCAACTTACAATTAAATTTCAACATGTGATTTCTGTACAAGTGTTGGTGTATATACTATTATAAGTTTTAATACAGCCTATAACTACAGATTTCTGATAGCATTAAAATAACAGTGACAATGCGAGGGGTATAACTTTTAGCTCCACTGTTGGATCTGATTGAATTTTGGATATGTTTTCCAAAATCAAGTTTTCTAAATTTTTACTGAAGTGATCTTCAAAATTTGGCAAAACTCAAAAGTTATAATGAACTGTATGTAGGTTTGTCAATGCATCAACAAATGCAACTATTCTGCAGTCAGAAAAAAAATCATGTTGTGGGGCCCATAAATTTTAATTTGATAATTGGATTGAGCTAAATTTTGGATATCTTTGAGAAAACCTAGTTATCTAAATTTTCTCTAAGCCGTTTTGCAAGATTCCTGATGGATCAAAAGTTATGACTGTTTAAGTGCAGCAGTATATTAATGACAGTTACAGGATTATGATTGCAGTATGTAACCAGCACATGCCATCTGTCCAAGAATGCACAAGGGATTCATTTTAAATTTGGTAAAAATATTTTTTATAATTTATGAAACTTTAAAGTGGCCCAGCTATTAAAATTCCAAAGGGGTAAAGAAGAAGACGAGTCATGAGAATGATTAAACTGATTTTTCAAGAAATGGTTATGGAAACCAAAAGACAACCCAAAATGTTATTTATTGGAAGATTCAGATGTAGTAGGGGTTCTTCTCTTCACTAGGAGTTCTACAGCTATAGGAAAGGGATAATATATTTTAGTGCAGTGATTGTAACAGGGAGGGGAATAGCAGTGTTATTTCTATTTTTTTGCAACTTGATTGTAATGACAGATATAAAATAATATTGTTATTGTTTTGTTATGCATCTGAAATAAAAGAGAGTTTCATACATTAGATTTTAAATTCTAAATATGGTTTTCTTGGATTGAAAATGATTCTACAGTCATTTCTTTCATGTTTTAGGTGTAGTTTTGCATTATCATTCATATTCAGCAAAATAAGATAATGCTTCTTTGTACTTTTCCTGTGATATAAGAAACTGGATAGGTAGTCCTGTGGCTATTTGTTCATTTTCTTTCCTCATTGTATAGCTTTTAAATCTTATAATCATATTTATCCTATAGTGATGGGTAAATTCTAGAAAACCTTTATGTTAATCATTTATTTAAATTCTCTAAATAAGTTTCTAAGAGGGAGCTATACCTCTTAATTCAGAGGAAAGCTATCAATCTCATGATAGTATTTCCAATTATTAGTGACAATTGTTCTTCTATTTGGGCATCTTGAGTCATTCTTTGTATTTAATTTTGGAAGGACAAAACTGTTTACTAATAGGTACCACGTGGTCGGGTGGTAGTGTTTTTCCACTCTTATCATTTGAGATCCATTGAGATATTGTGGCTGATGCATCCTTCATGATGGTGGATATGTATCCTTTCATTGATGATTTTCATATTTTAGATGATGATATCTTATGCTTTACTTTGTATGTTAAATTAATTTCTGCATATGATATAGTATGACTTAGGAGTGACATTCCTACTATGTTAATACCGATGATCTCTTCAGTTATTTGGAATGTTATGTGCAAAGGCATGACTAGGATCCACGATGGTCTAATGATGCTATTTATAGTTGGGAGAAACCATGCACTTAGTTATTATATTTGATCTTTTATGATGGATGTCTATATCTTCTATGATGATGTATCATGGATTAGAATAGGATGATGTACCTTATTTCACAAATGTATTTTTTAAAAGCTTTTCATACCCTATGACATGTACAGTGGATGATTGAGCATTTAGAAATGTAATGTATAAACATTGGACTTATCATTATTATTTCATGTGGTTGTTGTATTAGATGGATTCAATAATGTTAGTTGATTTAGATTTAATTCCACGTTAAGGAATCCTTAAATAATATAATCTGTTATGTATGTTATGTTTACTTTTAGATGGACATTGCTATTACTTCCATTATTGTGTATAAGTTATAAGTGGTATTTACTTTCATGTTTAACAAAAAAAAAAAAATGCTACCAAACTTAGTGAAATTCTAGGTTAATTCTTTGGATCCCTTGGTGGGGCGTTACATTTGGTATCAGAGCCCAAGTTTGTACATTGGGAGCTTTGGGTATTTTGGAACAACTAAGACTTTAAACTTTTATGTGTATCTCTTTCAAACTTAAAACTAGGTGAACTGAAACAGAACTTGAAACTGTCACTTGTATATTTTTCATACTTCAACACTTAGTCTTCAAAACTGAAATCTTACTTTAACCTAAACATAGGCAAAATTGAAATTGAACTTAGTCTATTGCAAAACATGTGTCTTTTAATTGTAATAGTACTTTTTACTATTGTAGGATGGTATCTGGGAGTAGGTCTTCTGTTGGAGGCCATGGTAGAGGTCATGGTCATGGTAGAGCTATCAGTGTCCATGAGTCTTCCCATGGGGGATTTGCTCATGAAGAGAGTAGAGGAGAGCATGCTAGTAAGTAGTAGGAAGAGAGCCATCGAGAGGACCAAGCTGTGTCTGAAGAGGTTGATTTGAGACAAATGATGTAGACCATTCTTCACCGTCTACCTCCTGTTCAAGATCAACCCAAAGCACATCAGACAGAACAAGAGTATAGACCCAAGTCTAGGAGTCCTCAGAAGGATCATCAGAGGTCCATTGTGGCCACTCAGATGAAGGATCTTTCAAGATCCAAGGTCAAGCCATTCAATGGGCAAGGTTCTAGTTATGTGGTCGAACAATGGCTTATTTCCCTCGACAGGATTTTTGCCATGCAGGATTTCGATAACAATGTTAAGGCAAGATTTTTGATCACCAATTTGGAGAATTTTGGGGCCACTTGGTGGACAATTGAGGAAAAGAAGTTGGGTATCGATATGAGTAGTGTCACTTGGGAACTATTCTTAGAGTGTTTTTGTGAATGATTCCTACCAGAGGAATGGAAGCAGCAAAGGGCAGATGAGTTTCATAATCTTAGGCAGTATACTATGACAATGATCGAGTATGAGCATAAATTTTATGAGCTCATGTATTTTTTAAGATTCACTAAAAATTTAGCTTAGTTGACACATCATTTTATTAGGGGTTTGAACAATCGTATAATTGGGGGTGTCAAGGTATTTGAGCCAAAAACCCTCAAGGATGTAGTACGTCGAGCTATCCTTGTGGAACAAAGTGTCAACCTTGGTCAAGGAGGTTTTGTAGGAGCACCAACAATGTCAGGATCTAAAGACAACCACAATTCAGATGGTAACATGAAGCCTTCTTTCTCTAAGGGGAAACAACATCAACAACAGTCTCAACAGACACAATAGCATAAGGGATCAAACCCTCTAGCTCAGAGTGGTGGTGGTGGTTCCAATACTAGGAACTATCACAATGCTCAGTGCAACAAGTTCAACCAGTATGATCATCCATCTCAGAGTGTTTAGTCTTATCCTCATGGGGGTAGCTTCTAGTAGTCTAGTGCACCTAGATTTTAGAGGAGTTTCAATGGAGAATGTTTCTCATGTGGGCAACGGGGACACAAGTCATACCACTACCCTCAAGGGAAAACCTCAGTTCTCAGGCCAGGGACCCGAAACTTTAGAACCTATAGTTAGTGCCATGGGTAGAGCCCAAAGAGTGTACTCAGTGGAGTCACATCCTCCTATAAAGGGAAAGGGTCCAATGGGACATCCAAAATGAGTAGCTATCTTTCTAATAAAGAAGGTTAATTTAAATTGTCAACCTAATGATGTATACTTGAAACAAGTTTGCAAAGTATATGTACTACAAAACTCTCTAAGTTATTCTATTGTTGTAAAATCTAATCTATAACAATGCTATGGAAATAAATATAAGCACACAATAATGGCTACAAGAAACTGCAATGAACTGCATAGTAATGGCTACATGAATTGTATATTACAAACTACAACTTTCTATATATCTATATCTATGTCAAATGATTGATTAAAATTTTGAATATGTAAGCTTATTGACTCTTTAACAACCATCTACCAAGTGTCTCATAATTTTCTTAAGGAAGATATTTGTTACAAAATTAATGACTAAGTGTGCTGATTTTTTGTTCCACCTTTTCAACAGTCCACTTCAAACACATGGTTCTCCTTTATTATTTTGAATTATATCAAACTCTTTTACTAGGTATAATTCTAATTTTAATATTTCCATATCATTTTTAAAATATGACTTTCATTAAGAAACATGGAAGATATGATCATTTTACTGAAAGTGGCTTTCTACTACCTTAAAACATGCTACCTTTTACTCAGTCAAATTTTGATCCATGATGCTCATTAAATATTCTAACCTAACTCAAACACTCAAAATGGTTTGTACATATTTTTTCATATTTCTAAATCAATAAGTCATTCTTAATTTCATTTATAATTGAGTAAGATATGTCCATTTTACCAAATCTTCCTTTTAAACATTTTTTGCATTTCCTACAACTATTGAATATAGACAAGTGTTAACTTACTTCTCATTCTTCCTAGCTGCATCAATGGCTCAAATATCTCACAATTAATCACCTTAAGATAAGTATTATTCTATAATAACTATTTATCACAATAAATCATCACAATTTAGCATCAACTAGCTAGACATGTAAATGTTATTCAATAAATCATTTATCGTAGTTTTTGAAGTTAATTTATGGAAATGACTAGGAATATATTGAAATCATGTGGTAAAGTATTATAGTAAATATATATAAATATGATAGTTTATAGGCTAATCACTATCACCTAGATTTTTCCTAGATGATGTTCAGGCATTTCTTTAAAAAATATTTTTATGCCATTTGGGAAGGTTCTAGACATTCAAACATAATACCTAGAGCCAACAAACCCTAAAAATACATATAATGTTGGCCAAATACATATTTGACATATATTTTGAAAGTTTTGGTCAGCCTAACTTTGGAAGACCATAACTCTCAAATTTTTACTCTGATTGTCTATTATAACCACTTTTTGAAAACCTCAACTTTTGATCTATAGGCTTGTATTTGTGCAAGCACCCATCTATCAAATTTTTGGGCCTCATCAAGACATGTTTATGCCTTCACCGGTGAGCCAAATTTTTTAATACCAAAATTATACACCAAAAATTCACAATAAATCCATGAATACTCATGATATGGTATTGAGTCTCAACTGGTAGACTGCTATATCCAAGATGAACATCCACCTCTAAAATTAGGACATTCCAAGCTCGTATGACTGTCTTACTAAGTAGCAAGTCTCCATAGACAACAACTCTACATTAAGGCAACCTTTATTCAAACAACTAAAATGAAATATTTTTGGTTGATGCAAGATTTCTCTTACATTCAAGATGCTCATGCATCAATAGTTTTGAAGTGGATATGGGGAAGTAGAACAAGATGGTATACTTTGATCTTGACAAGTTTTTTTGGATAGCATAGGCATAGTGAGTTCCTTCCAATTTTCAATAAGCTCAATAGAGATATTGGAAGTGGCATCTTCATCATACTTGGGAGGTGTGTAAGACATAGGATATGGAAGACTGACTTCATTTAGGAGATGAAAGGGTGCTTGATCTTGATCTTTCTTGACATTTATAGTTTTATCTTTTTTAGAGTCCTCTTGACATGGATCCACTTCTAATGACAATGGATAATGAAGAGTGAATGAAGTAGTGCTTGGAGTAGGCATAGTAGCACATGAAGATTGCAAATCTTTAGTCTTAGTAGCATGGAAAAGGTTTGTGGAAAAGAGTATATTTGCTTGGGTTTCTTTTAGAAGTAGCTCTTGTGGATATGCATAATCAATATAGAAATTACTAGGTTCTTTTTTTGATGGAGGCATAGTGGAAAGATTTGAATATTTAGGAAGTTCACACATGTAGGAAGAAGTGAAGGTGTCAAGAAGACCATCACTTGGCATAGTATCATCAATATGATCTTTCTTAAGAGAAGTGTCCTCATCAAATGAGTCATTAGAGGTCTCAATTATAACTACCTTTTCATTGATAAGATCTTGGAATTTATGCTTAAATTCTATGCAATCTTAACTTCTATGACTTGTTTTCTATGATATTTACAAAAGTGGTCACCTCTCCACCATGGAGGTTTTATTTTAGGCTCGTAAGGTCTAAAGTTTCTTGGTAATGTGATGAACTAATGTAGGAGCATCATGGGTTGCATTGCTATCCTACATGTTTGCCTTGTTTCTTTGTTGTTGCCAAGCTCCTAGTTGTTCTTGAGCTCCTAGTTGATGTCAAGTTATCAGTTTTTGTCCAATGCATGTTGGTGCCAAGTTCTTTGTGCTTGCCAAGTTCTCTATGGTTGTTTAGCTTGTGTTGATGTCAAGCTCATATAGGTGCCGAGCATTGCTGAGTGCCAATTTTTGTTCTAGTCCTTTTTTGGATGAGTTATCTGTGTCTAGTTTGGGCCAACCTTGCATATTTAATTTTGTGATTTATATTTGATGTGAGTCAAATTGTTTTGTGCATGTATTTAATGTAAGTTTTAATTTATGTGATAGGCCAAACTATGACTACACAAGTATTTAAGGAGGTATAGGATTGAGTTTTAAGAAGAAGCTAGAGTGAGAGGACTAAAAAAGGTTGGAAGCATATTTGCCTTTATGTGAATTTGAATCTGATCATGGATCTTGGATGTATTTCAAATTGGCCATAACCCAGAAGGCCTTACAATTGGTAAAGTATGTCGATAATTTGATGAATCAATAAAGTGTTTTTCTCTTCTATCTCCTTTGGTTTTTATCCTTTCTATTGTGTTTTTGTTGTGTTTACTCTTGTAGGTGACTATAGTAGTTGGGTGTACCTTTGTGCCTAGCATCCATTGTGTTTTTTTTCCTAAATTAGGTGGTATCATAGCTTGAGGTTCATCTTTGTGGAGATTGTATCATGTAGAACCCTACATGAATTTGGTTGTAGGGTTGCAGATATGAAGATTTGACCTATAACTTGCAGAGGGTTACAATCTTGCAAGAACCTAATTGTAAGGATGGTTTGAGGTAGAGGGAATGCTAATAATTCCATATTGGATACATTGAGATAAATTTTAGTCATATTAGATTTTGTGGAGACAACCTAGAGGAGAGGAGCACATCTTGATGATGAAGTAGTAGCACCAAACTCTAATATAGAACCTAAACAAGATCAAGATAAATTAATAATGTTGAGAGTATTATCTAGGGCACATTCAAAACCTATTGTAGAATTTGTTCCCTATGATGGAAAATTGGACACCAATGTTGTATTGGATTAGATCATTGATATGGAGAAGTTCTTTGAGTATGAAAAAAATTCTAATAATAGGAAGGTGAAAATTATAGTTACTAGGTTAAAGGGTCATGCCTCACTATGGTGGGAGAATTTGAAAACTAATAGATAAAAGAGAGGAAAGGAGAAGATCAAAACTCGGCCAAAGATGGTGAGCAAGGTAAATTTCTTACTAATTACCAAGTTTTCTTGTTGAGAAAGATGCAATTTTTTTTAACAAAGAGACATGATTGAGAAGGATTATACTGAGGAAGTTTATAGATTGGACATCAGATCTAGACATGTAGATTATGATTTTGAGAAAATTGCAAGGTACATAAATGGATTAAGATTTAGAATTCAATATGCTCGATAAGTTTCATGAAATTGGAAAGTGTGGAAGAAGCATACCAATATGCCTTAAAAGCCGAGGAGATCTTGACAAAGAAGCATGAACAAAAACAAAGAGGTAGAGGTGGTAGATTCTAGAGAGGTAGAGGTAGATCTTATGGAGAAGGTGGTAGATCTGAAATTTTTTTTCAAGATAAGGGAAAATATGAATGGAAGAATGATGACAAAGGAAAGACTAAGTGGAAAGGTGGTGATTCTTACTGAGGAAGAGATAATTCTTATTCTAGAGGTAGATTTTGTCGTAATTATTTTAGATGTGGTAAAGAAGAGCATAGATCCTTTGAATGCAGATCCTCTTAAGATGGGCAAGGTAAAAAAATAGTGTGCTTCAAGGTGACACTGAGAGATCACCTAGTGGAATTGAGGCTGGAGAAAATCTAATGGTGAGAAGAACTTATGTAATAAGGGAAGTGATGAGGAACCTGTCCTAAAGATAAGTATTTTTATGAAAAGATGTAAGATGGATGGAAAAATTTTCAAGGAGATCATTGGTAGTGGAAGTTCTACAAATTTGGCATCTTAGCAATTGGTTACAAAGTTGTAGTTGTAGAGGTTGAAGCCTCTTAAACCCTGTCATGTGTTATGGATCAAGGATGAGCATAAGATTTTGGTAAATGAACAATCTATTGTGAAGTTCAAGATTGGACATTATTTTGATGAAGTTTTGTGTGATATAATGCCTATGGATTATATTCATATTCTATTGGGTAGATCTTCGCAATATGATAGATAAGTTGTACATGATGGAAGATTGAATTAATATACTCTTTGGGTGAATAGGAGAAAGAAAATATTGTTGCCTTTGATTAAAAGTCCATATGAGATTCATTGAACTACTATGATAATTTGCATGGTTAATGGAAAGAAATTTGAAAATGGAAATGAGAAAGAATCAAGCCAAGTTATACTAGTAGCAGTCAAGTGACAAAAAATAGTGGTGATTGAGTAATAGTTAGTGATGGTTGAGTAACAAAAATTGATAGAAGCTAAGTATCAGCAGAAATTGAAAATTTGTTGAATGAGAACAAAGATATTATCACAAAAGAAATTCTTGATGGTTTACCACTAGTAAGAAGTATAATTCATTGTATGGATCTAAGTCTTGGAGATACTTTTCCAAATAAAGCACCATATAGATTGACACCTATAGAGAATGAAGAACTTAACAGACAAGTGCATGAGTTTTTGTAGAAAAGTTTGATTAGAGAAAGTTTGATTCCATATGTTTTACCTATTGTATTAGCACCTAAGAAGAATGGAGAATGGAGAATATGTACTGATTCTAGATCTATTAAGTGGATCACAATGAAATATAAGTTTCTTATGCCGAGGATGGATGACATAATGGATTATTTGAGTTGAGCACAATATTTTACCAAGATTGATTTAAATAGTGTTTATCATCATATTAGAATCAGAGAAGTTGATGAATGGAAGACTACTTTCAAGACAAAAGATAGTTTGTATGAATGTTTGGTTATGCCTTTTAGTTTGAGTAATGCACCTAGTACTTTGATGAGGATGATGAATAAAGTTATAAAGAGATTTTTTACTAAATTTGTAATAGTTTACTTGGATTATATTCTAATATTCAGTAAGACTAAGGAAGAAAATATTGAGCATGTTAGACAAGTATTCCAGAGATTAAAAGAGAAGTTGATGGTTAAATTGAAGAAGTGTTCTTTTATGTAAGAGGAAATTATAAATTTGGGATTTTTTATTTCAAATGATGGTTTGAGAATGGATCTTGAAAAGGTAAAGAAATTTTGTAATGGCCTACACTTAAGAATGTGGGTGAGCTAAGATCATTTCTTGGTCAGGCTAGTTTCTATAGATAGTTTATAAGGAATTTCAATTTTATTTGCAATTCTATGACTAAGACAATGAGAGGAGATAAAAGGGAATTCAAGTGGACACATGGAGCTGATAAGAGTTTTGAGAATTTGAAACAATAGGTTGTTGAGTTATTTGTATCGACTTTTCCTAATTTCAATAAGGTATTTCAAGTTGAATATGATAAAAGTGGTAGTGCAATAGGAGCTATATTGAGTCAAGAAGGTAAACATGTTTATTTATTTAGTGAAAATTTGAATGATGCTAAAAGGAATTATTATGTGTATGATGAAGATTTTTATGGTATTGTTCAAGCCTTGAAGTATTGGAGACATTATTTGATTCCTAAGGAGTTTTTATTGTATACTAATTATAAAGCTTTACAATACTTGGGAAGTCAACATAAATTGAATCAAAGACATATGAAGTGGGTTGAGTACTTGTGGAGTTTAAAATTTGTGATTAAGCATAAAAGTAGAGTCACTAAGTTTTTGATGCATTGAGTAGAAGACATTCTTTGTTGACTGAGGTGAAGGTTGAATTTCTTGGTTTTGATGAGATGAAAGAAATGTATAATATTGATCCTAATTTTTTGAGGCATGGAGAGAGTGAAGAACACCAAATCTATGAGATCACATGGGTAAGTATGATGAATATTTTATACAAGGTATGTTGTTCAAACAAATTCAGTTGTGTATACCTAGAAGTGATATGAGAGTTAATTTGATCAAGGAAAACATAGTGGTGGATTGAATGGGTATTTTGGAATTGATAAAATATTGAGTTTTCTGAAGGATAAGTATTATTGGCCATAGATGTATAAGGATGTTCAAAAAATTTGTAAAGATTTGTGGAGTTTATCAATTTGGAAAAGGAGTAAGTCAAAATACAGGTTTGTTTACACCTATTTTTGTTTTTGAGAAACCTTGGAGTGACATTCGTATGGATTTTGTTCTTGGACTACCTAAGATAGTAAAGAGGTATGATTCTATATTTGTTATTGTGGATAGATTTTCTAAGATGACTCATTTTATAACATGTAAGAAGACATTAGATGTTGAGCATGTTGTTAAACTTTTTATTCAAAGAGATTGTTAGATTGCACAGATTACCAAGAAGTATTATTTCTGACAAAGATAATAAGTTTGTTGGTTACTTTAAGAAGACTTTATGGAAAGAGATGGGTACTAAGTTAAAGTTTAGTTCTAAATTTCATCCATAGATAAATGGACAAACAAAGGTTGTGAATAAAAGCTTGGGTAATTTGCTAAGATGTTTTGTTGGGGATAAACCACATAATTTGGAGTTGTTGTTGGCATAAGCTGAGTTTTTATATAATAATTCTGTGAATATGAGTACATGGAAAACACCTTTTGAGATTGTTAATAGAATGTAGCCAAGAGGAATATCAAAATGGAGGGATGGTGGTGGTGAAGAGAAGAGGAGTTTCATAGGGGAAGAGTTGTTTGATTTTATGGAGTCTTTGCATAAGAAAGTGAAGTTGAGGTTGGAACAAAGTAATCAAAAGTATAAAGAGAATGTTGATAATTATAGAAGACATCATATTTTTGAAGTTGGTAATGAGGTTATGGCTCATTTTAAGAAAGGAAGATTTCCTATTGGAACACATAGTAAGCTAAAGATGAACAAGTTTTGACTTTGTAAGATCTTGAGAAAGTTTGACAGTGGTAATGCTTATGAAGTTGAGTTAACTAATGACATGGATATATCTCCCATATTCAATATTTCTAATTTGTATAAGTATCATGAATAAGATGATGAAGTTGTTGTATTAGATGATTATCCTAAGAAGTAGATAGAAGAGGTAGAATAGGTATTGAATCAAAGAGTTGGTAAAAGTATAAGAGAAAAGGATTACTGTGAGTATATGGTGAAGTGGAAGAACTAATAAATTAAAGATGCTATATGGATCTCTCAATCTAAGATGGATTTAGCTCAAGTTGTGACTGCAAAAATTTTTCTTAGGAAAATATCACCCAAGATCAAGAAGCTCAAGCACTAGCATAATATAGACCAATAAAGTACAATCAGAATAAGAATATCAAAATGAGTTGATGTACATACACACTAGGAGTTCTTGAATATAAAGGCCTCTAGAATGATTAGAAGTCAGTACAATAAGTCTTACAACAAGGCACATGTCCACCAAAAGTGGATTATCCTCCATTAAGCATAGGAGTTAGTGCAATGATGAGAGGATAAGCCTACAAAGGTGTAGCACATAAAATTATGTTGTAGAGACCATGTGGTAAAATAGAGTTGCTTACTCCAGTGTTGTCAACATGGAAACTCATATGAGTACGCAAACTCCTGAGTGTCAAACTAATAAATAATAAAATAATGCATTAAACTAAGTAAACATAAGTAAAGTGTAATAAGTAAATACTTATTTACACCAATAGTGACACTTGCATGATTCAAGATAATAATTTCTTTTAGACCCTTATTTTCTAATGCAAGAGCATCATGGGTTTCATTTGTATCCTATTTATTTTCCTTATTTCTTTGTTGTTGTCAAGCTCCTTGTTGCTGTTGAGATCCTTGTTTCTATCAAGCTCTTAGTTGTTATCGAGCTTATAGTTGGTGTTGAGTTCTTAGTTGTTATTGAGTGCTTGTTGGTGTCGAGTTCTCTTTGGTTGTCAAGTTCTTTGTGGTTTCCAAGTTCTCTCTAGTTGCTAAGTTCATGTTGATGTTGAAATTGTGTAGGTGTCAAGTGTTGTTGGTGCCAATTTTTGTTTGGTCCTTCTTTGACTGAGCTATCTATGTCTAGTTCCAATTTGGGCTGACCTTGCATAATTAATTTTGTGATTTGTATTTGATGTGATATGACTTGTGGTTGTGCATGCATTTGATGTAAGGTTTAATTTATATAACAGGCTGACCTATGGCCACACAAGTATTTTAGGAAGAATAGGATCAAGTTTTAAGAAGTAATAGGAGTGAGAGGACTAAAAAGGGTTGGAAGCATATGTGCCTATAATGTAAATTTAAAGTTAATCATGGATCTTGAATGTATTTGTATCTAGCCATAACCTAGAAGGCCTTATAGCTAGGCATGTATGTTGATGATTTGATGAATCAATAAAGTATTTTGCTCTTCTATTTCCTTTGGTTTCTATTCTTTGTGTTGTGTTTTCATTTTGTTTACTCTTGCAAGTGACTCTGGTAGCTGGGTGTGTTGTTGTTCCTAGCATCCATAGTATTTCTTTTCCCTACATCATGAACTCATTATCAAGAAGCATTTACAAGATTTCATCATAATAATTTTACAAGGGAGTAAAAGTTATATCAAGAGTATGTCAAGGATCTTCTTGTTGTTCATTGAGTGTATAGGATGCATCAATATCTTCATCAAAGATAGGTTTATCATGAAATATTGGCATAGGCTCAAAGGAGGTATCACTTTATTTCTCTTTAAGGAGGTCTTTAGATTCAATAAATGAAGTTTTTGATCTCATATTGGTTTTGATGACTAAATGATAACACCCTTAAGTCATTACTTAACATAATTATATATGTGCTAAGTAAGAAGTATATGCAAAGTGATATACTCAGTATGTGCTAAGCACCATTGTGTGCCAAGAAAATAGTTAATGTTAAGTCACTCTAATGCTAAGAAAGACATATATGTTAATTGATTAATATGTCAAGTAAAATAGTGGATGTTGAATCATTTAGGAGCTGAGTGACAATATTAAGAATATAGTAGATGTTGAACATCAGAGCTTTCAAGTGTTGAGTAAACAAGTTTTTGTCATAGTTGTTTGTAAAGGCACAAACTCTATGTAAACCATTTTTTGACTGGCTCAAGGATTGTTCTACAATTTTAGAAGATATATATGAAGGTATGTTGAGAATCCCTATACAATGCATGCAACTAATTAGATAAAGGGATGGATTAAGCAGCAAAATGGGTAAATCACAATCTTTGATTCCTACCTAACCCTAGTTCACCTAAATCTTCTTAAGGAGGAAAAAACCCTAAAGTTTGTGTGTGTGTGGATGAGAGGAAAATGGTGAATGCTAAGTGAATATAATATTCATGATGACTAAGGAGTTGCGAGAGAGATATAAATTGTAGAATCAATTAGAAAGAATAGAAAAGAACTATTAAAGGATAGAAGAGATACATCTAATTAGGATGATCAAGTACACATTAGGAAATAGGTGATTTGATAACTAGCAAAGAGGTGCTAATTGAAGGATCAATGCTAAGACATTCTAATAGGTGAATCAATCCAAACCTCCTAACAGAGTAGTCCTAACAAGCTTTTATAAATCCTTTAATAGGGTAATTTTTTTTATTGCAAGTTCATGTCCTCTAACAAGGCACACTTCTAGAAGGGTTTTAAAATCCTTTAATAGGGTGAGACTTAAAATTATTTTTAAGCCTTTAATAGGGAAGAACTTTCAAAGGGTAGATCATAGCTTATGGTCAAACTTATTGTAGACTTCATTGGCTACACTCTATAGCTGTAATAGTAAAGATTTGCAGGTGTCATCCCCACCCCAATTTTACCTTCTCACCAGAGGGTTTTTGGGTAAAAAAATATCTTTTGTCATATGTGTTATTTGTTTCATGCTCTAGATGAACATGTTTAGCTTTTTATTTCAGTTTACATGCAAATTCTGAGATAGATGTGTGGTGAATGTTTTTATAACTAAAAGTTTGAAGTGTTGATTCACCCCCCCAACCCTTAGAGTTTACTTTACCATTGTTAATTTCAATAATTGTTATCAGAGCCTTGTTCTCTAGAAGGGAAAGCTTTTCAACTTTGAGGAAAGATCTTTAAGATGGAAGTCTACAAATTGGGAAAGATTATTGATAATCATGTAATTGAAATAAAACTTGTCCTACATTAGTTGAATGAAGCAAGATATGAGTTAAAGAACTCATTGAAGAGAAAGAAAAAAAAGGCTTAAACAAGATGAAACACAATACATAAAGGTTGACACTACTAGATTGTTTGAGAATGGAAACTCAAGTGTGTTCAATGCAGTTGTTGTAGACACAATGGAAAAGAATGGACCCTAACTAAAAAGGTTAGAAATCTTAAGATAGAACAAGAAGTCCAATCAACATTTCTATGTGAAATGATAGAATAGAAAAAGAAAGTTGAGGAAGAAAAATTCATGATTGAAGATGACAAAAGGACACTAAGCAATAGACTAGAAGAAAAGACATCAGAGTTACAAAGGATTACTAGCATTTAATTGGATTTGATGAATCAATTGATGATGGCCAATCATGAATTGAATGGAAAGGATATTGATATCACAACCCTGAAGTTACATAATTAACAATTGAGGAATGAATTAAAAAAAGAAAAGGAATTTAATGAAAGTTTCAACAAACCTAGTGAAGCTATCAAATACTTTGAGAAACTTATGAGATCTCCTAGATCTAAAAATGATATTATTGGATTAGGATACACCAATATTGAGGAAGCAGAACCATTTAAAAGTGGTGAACAAAAAAATAAAAAAGGTAAGAACAATAAATCCACTTGTCACAATTCTGGAAAGATAGGTCATACAAAAAATGTTTGCAAGAGTAACATTGCAAATCAGAACCCTAAAAAAAAGTTTAAGGGTTACTATCATAGGTGCAACAAGCAAGGAAATCAGCCACATGAGTGTAGGACCAAGACTTCAAGAACATAAAGATTTGAAAGATATTGCTAAAATTGTCAAAAGTATAGAAATAGAGCATACAAATACAAATAATATGCCAAATGGACATCAAACAAGAAGACAAAGGGACAAAAAAATAGAAAATCCTATGAATGGGATTATAATACAAGGTATAGTTGTCAATAATGCTAATAATATGGACATGTTCCTAAGAATTGCATTATAACACATTTTAGAAGTGATTAAAGTAGATGGTTGAGTCAAACTACATGTTTTAGTTATTTGAAGACTGGTTAGTGTTAACCATATTTGCCTCTCTCCAAAAATTTGAATTCAAATACTTGAGCCCACCCAACAATCACTTTCCATATTTAAGTATTCAATATGCCATGGAAATACAAAAATAAATGAAATAAAACCTTAATGTTTTTCCTTGTTCTAAGTGACTGTGCACTTTAATGTTTTTGCTTGCCTGCAATTCCCTCATCGTCAGATCTTTCATGATCTACGGTGGGCACTTTCCTACTTTCTCAAAATGCACTACCTTTACCTAATGTGGACAAGTGTCTTTATGCCATGAAGCCCCTACTGACACTCAAACCTTAGTGCATTGCAAAAGTTCTTGGTTGTTAGAAGTAGTCAGACTTGTTGCAGAGTTGTCAGTGTTCCTCATGCACATTTTGAATTTCCTATGATGTCATTGGTTGGTCTTTTAATGATATTAATACTTTATAATTCAGGCATTGTGATCGTTGATTTAGCAAAGATCAAGGGCTAGCGCTTTCCTATAATATGAAAGTGCATGAGTTTTAAGTAATGCAGGAAAGCCCCTTTGTAACATGTAGCTGATAATGACATCATGCATTCATTCTTCTCAAAGGTAATAAATGAATTCTCTATCGTGGCACTTGTCAGAGCACATGGGTTTGAAAAGATGATGCCCTATTTGTTTAGCAAGATCCACCGTCTGATGCAAACAGATCTATAGTGGGTGCTTCCCCACATTATGAAGATGCAAGCATGTTAAGGAATGTGGGAAAAAACCTCATTGATGTGTGTCTTTCTGAGGTTAGGTTGATTTCATAAGCCACAGGGTGATTTCAGGTGGGGCTAGGTCATGCTGAGGTGTATGTTGAGTAGTTTGTGGGCCCAAAAATATTAAGGGTAGGCGTAGTATAATGAAGATCTTTCATGATTGTTGATCTTACAAAGATCAACGATCAACACTTTCCCGTATTATGAAGATGCAAGGTAATTAAACAATGTGGGAAAGTGCCTAAAGTACACGTGTCCTTATGGGCCTAGCTAAGGCATTAATAGTTAAGGTTGATGGTTATGTGAATTCATGGTTAAGTTGGGAAGGTGGTTAAGTTATTTGAGAGGATGTGGTCAACCATGTGGAGACTTTATGGGGTGGAAAAATGAAATGAAATTATTGGCTTGCATGGCCCATTTTGGTTGTAGGATTTATTTGACTTTTGACTTTGCTGACTGATGAGCTGGAAACAGAGGAAATTGAGTTTTCTTGTATGATTTGATCCTTACAATCAATCCCAACTACTCTCAAATGAATTTTGAACCCATTAGACATCAGGAGAACACTCCACCACCCTAGTTTATCCATCTACTTGGTCAAAATGGTTTAATGGCATCATTTCTATCAGGGCCCTATTTCAACAAAATATCAGATTTCATTGTATTTGAATTTTTTCCCATATTAGATTTTCTCTAGATCTCTAAATGGAGTTAATGGAAGTGGTTGTAGAGTAACTTTACTTAGAGAACATCTCAGTTATGCCTAATCTATAAAGGCATTTTTTGTAAATTTTGTTGAGGTCAACCATTCTTTGTTTTCTCTGATATTGCACTGCAATTTCACTATAAATCCTCTTTGTCTCTAAATTGTATGATGTTCTTATCTCCTTCATCTATTGATGTGAAGTGCAAGAACTATTTTCCTCTCATTGGTGTATTGTAGATATCTACAATCTTGCATGATTGTATCTCTTTTGGCCTATGAATGGTATATAAGTGAATCCTCTCTTTCCTTATGTCATTCATTTGGGTTTTTCTAATCTACATGTGATTGTTAGATTAAAGAAAGTATGGATGTGTATATCTTTTGGTCTCATGATGGTTCATAGTGCATGTATGGGTAGAGATTAGTTTGAAAACTCTATTTTTGGTGCATCACCCCCCTTAGGTTAGAATAGGTAGATTTGCTTCTATGCATTCCTTCTCCCTTTTCCTCTCCAAGAGTAGTTAGGTGCACCTTGATAGTAAAGAAATTTGGCCTTCTCTAGAGACTTAACCTCACAGTTCAAATCCCACAGCTTGGAGGTTGTTTCCATGTTTCACAAGGCTATCCTTAGGTAAAAACTTTGGACAAGGGTGCACAATTTTGTGACAACAATTTTTGGCACGCTTGGTGGGACTGTATTCAAAAAATTTCAAGTCTACTGGTGTCAAAAGGAAGATTTCAAGATTAATACCGAGGAGATAGTACTAGCTTTAGTGTTCAAGCCTTCAAAGGATTCATTCTTCAAGTACTTGGTGACTTTGAGCTTCAAATACATCTGGTTCCAGACCAAAGTTGTAGTAATTCATGCCCAAAGCTAAAACAAGGGCATCTTCTAGAGGTAAATTTTAGTACCAAGAGCTTTCATTTTCAAATCCTAGAAGAAGGAAGACTAGATTATCTTTATCACTAGTTAGGAGTGCAATAGTAACAAATACACTTGCAAGATCCATCTCTACTCCTTTTGCTATTAGATCTTAGCCTAGATTATCATCAACACTTATCAAATACTCACTTGTCTATATGGCATAGCGTAGAGCTCATGATTTTTCCACCTCTAATGGTGGAAGTCCTCTTTTATTAGCCCAAAGACATGAAATACCAATAGCTACACTAAAAAGTATACTAGAATTTACTGGTGAAACTTCTATCTCTCCATTAGAACACATTCAAGAAGTTGCAAATATTTGCAATATCCATGGTATTATAGAAGGTGATGTTGTAGT
This sequence comes from Cupressus sempervirens, assembly GCA_028749045.1. NCBI lineage: Eukaryota > Viridiplantae > Streptophyta > Pinopsida > Cupressales > Cupressaceae > Cupressus > Cupressus sempervirens. The sequence goes on from CM053790.1 coordinate 387,603,264, forward strand.
TAGGCTTCTAGCCTAATCCTTGAAAGGAAAAGCACTACAATGGTATAGATGTTTGGCTCATGGTTCTATTGCAGATTGGGAAGGATTAGGAGTAGGACTGTGCAAACACTTTGAAGAAAAAAATGACCATTTGTCACTTTTAGAATAGTTGACTACTATAAAAAGAGCCCCAGATGAATGTATGACTAATTTCAACTATACATTTCAAAAGAAATGGGATAGAATACCTACTTCAGTAAAGCCTACCCCTAGTAATGCCTTCTTGCATTACCTCAGAGCTTTTAACAATGACATTGCCACTACAATCCAAACTATGGGAGGAGATAGCTTGCCTAATTCTTATGACATAGCAATAAAGTCAGAAAACATCCTAATACAAGGAGGTAAGCTAGATCTAAGGCCTCCTATGCCTTTCTTCCCTAATGTTCCAAATCACCAACCAACAATGGCTCCTCTTCCCACAACTTCCACATCACAATCCCTTGCTCTAGTCACTCAAGCTTCCACATCTTCAAATGGAATAGACAAAATCAAGGAGATGATGCAATCTGTGATGCTGAACATAGAGAGCATAGATAAAAGATTGCAGGGTCAAGAGAATAAGCTAGAGAATAGCTTCTCTATGATGCAAAAAGTGAGCAACAAGGTGGTGACTTTAGAGAGATAGCAAGCTCAAAGTAGTAAGGCTCATCAATTTCAATATCAAACTCTGAATAGTGGTAGGCCTCCAAATCATAATCATGGGAATAATTCTTTGATCAGAATAGGTGAAATAGCCATGCTTCAACCTCAAATGTAAACCAAATAGGGCCATAGTTCTTCAAAACAACATGGCCCAAGATCAAGATTTTTGTCCCTCTTGTAACTACTCCTATGCCTATTACATGTGTCAAAAGGTTGAATCTTATTTGTCTTTGACCATCCAAGAGCCTACAACATGAAAATCATACAAGGAGGACCAATTTAAAGATGCCTCATATATGCAAGGACAAGGTGATTGCTCCTTTATGAATCGTCAGGTGGAGGAACATTGTAATGTAAACTAGGATTTGATTGCTCACAACACTAGGAGCAAAAGAAGAGCTATTGAAGATGCTACCCCTCCTCCTCCCAATCATGCCTCAACTTCAAATGTAATACCTCATGAATAAGTAGTAAATGATCAATCAAATACCTTTCAGTAGCAAAGGTGAAATAATGACAGAAAGGATGTAAGTGATCCTCAAGTTGTTCCATCTCAACCTCCTACAAATGCAGCTCCCAAGGCTTATACCAAAGTACCTACTATGTCATTCAATTTGGTAGAACAAATGAAGAAGATAAATGTGAATATTTCCATGTGGGATTCTTTTGCTACTATACCCATGCAAAAGAGGTTGCTGCAGCAAGAATTAGAAAGTATTGAACCAAAGGGTCAGCCACCTAGCATGGAAAGTGCCACAAGCCTAGTATAGCAATAAAAGGAGGTAGAAATAAGTAAAAAGTTTAGATCCCCTCCATTTTATGTTTCTCTAATTATAGGGGGTAAACTAGTCCACAATTGCATGATTGATTCAAGGGCTAGTAGTTCAATGATGCCTAGGTGTGTTGATGATGTTTTGGAAATGAAATATGAGCCCATTGTTAGAGATGTACTATAGTTGTATGGTAGTACTATCAAGACTATAGGGATCCTTAGGAATGTGTAAATGGCCCTACATGCATACCTTGGTTGTACTGTAACTCAAGATATATCCATTGCTGAAGTCAAGCCACATTTTGCCATCTATCTGTCAAGAGACTTCACTGCCCAAATAGGTTGTTACATATCTTCTGATTGGTCATATATGTCTTTTAGAACAAGATATGAGACCAAAGCTTCAATTAAATTAGAGCCTCTATCCCTCCATCATATTGAACCCTACACCCCTAATCTCATCAACATGAATTGAACTATCCTAGAAATGGATGAGAATGACATAATGAATGAACCTACTACTTCCCTAGTAGAGATACCTAATTTTCTCTTAGATGAATGGGCTAATGCATATCAATTTGATCCTATGTCAGAAACCCTTGAGATAGGCCTCAATACATATTGTATATTAGAGAAGGATGCTCTAGTTCCCAATCTTGTGGAGACTTAAGAAGATGTGAGTGAGATATGGAGTATGTACTTTGATGGATCAAGGAATAAGAATGGATTAGGGGCTGGTGTGATGTTGATTTATCCTACACAAGTAAGGTACTACTTCTCCTTTAGGTTCTAGTTCAGTTGCACTAATAATATGGCTGAGTATGAATCCTTGATTTAGGGTCTCCTACTTGCTCAGAAAAGAGGAATTCAAGCCTTAAGTGTATATGGAGATAGTGAGTTGGTGGTTAATCAAGTGAGAAATTAGAATATCACCAAGAATAGTTTTCTCAAGTCTTATAAACATAGGGTATGGGACTTTCTTGAGGGTTTTGATGCATTTAATATTCAAAGCATCCCTAGAAAAAAAAATAGATATGCTGATAGACTTGCAACAATAGGTGCATCTCATGATGTGATAGGGAATCTTGAGGAGAAGAAGAAGAAACAAATCAAAATGGTAGTAAGGCCTACCATCCTTGACAACAACATCCATTGGAAAGTGTTTGAATCTGATGAACAAATTGTAAGCTTCTTGTAGAATGAAGCATAATTTTTAGATAGAAACCAGTCGAGACTACAAGATCAATATGGTGATCAAATCATTAATCCTAGTTCCAAAAAATTGCCTAAGGCTCTCATTACCTTAGAGAGTGTTTTCAATCCTGATGACCAAGCAAGAGATAGAGTCATGAACCTAGCTACTGATGAAGATGATCAAACCCCAGTCATGGTTGCTAATGGAAAATCCTTAAACATGGGGAAGGTATGTTCTGAGATTGAGCAAGAAAGTTTTATTCATCTATGTCAAGAATTTAATTATTTATTTTCCTAGACATATGATGATTTGAAGGGTTTTGACCCAAGGTTGTTTCAATAGACCATAGATTTAATTGATAATGTCAAACTAGTAAGACAAAAATAGAGGCCAATGAATCCCAAAATTGAACCCTTAATGAGAAAAGAGCTATCCAAATTGATTGAGGCCAATATAATTTTCCCCATCAAGCACTCATCATGGGTAGAAAACCTTGTCCCTATTAGGAAGAAGAATGGAGAAATTAGATTGTGTGTGGACTTTAGGGACCTTAACCAAGCTTCCCTTAAAGATCACCATCCTCTCCCTTCCATAGAGAAAATTTTTTCCAAGGTTAGTGGTTTAAAGAGGTTTTCATTTCTTAATGGATATTCTGGCTATAATCAAGTTCTCATCAAAGAGTCTGATAGGTACAAGACTGCATTTACCACTAAATGGGGTACCTATGCTTATTGTAAGATGCCATTTGGATTAACCAATGCAGGTGCTACATTTCAAAAGGCAATGGAGATGGCCTTCAAAGATTTGATTGAAAAGTTTGTATTAGTTTACCTTGATGATATCACAGCATATTTAAAGAATGTAGAAGATCATTTTGATCATTTGAGACATGTGTTCTTAAGGTGTAGAGAGTTTGGGGTATCCCTTAACCCAAGAAAGTGTGTCTTTGCTACCAATCAAGGAAAAATATTAGGACACATTGTATCTGAGGATGGTTTAACCATTGATCTAGAAAGAAAAAAAGCAATACTTGCTCTCCCTCTTCTGAAACATAAGAAAGGGTTGCAAAGTTTCCTTGGTAGGATAAATTTTGTGAGAAGATTTATCCCTAATCTTGCTACCATGGTAAAACCCCTTATAGCTATGCTCAAGACCAAGGAAGGGAAGGAAATTTTTCAAGAGATCAAGGTAGCCATAGCCTTAGCCCCTACTCTCATTAATCCAAATTTTGAAAAGGATTTCATCCTTTATGCCCTAGGTGGTGAGTCAAGCATTTCCACTGTCTTGACTCAAACAAATGATAAAGATGAAGAGCATCCCATAGCCTTCTTTAGTGAAGGGCTTAAAGAGTATGAAAATAAATACAGCTATGTAGAGAAGCAAGCCCTTGCAATCATCAAAGGTTTACAGAAATTTAGACACCTCTTGTCTCATAATAAAATTCATTTTTTAGTACCCCATGTGAGTGTGAAGGATTTCCTTTTGAGAAAAGATATTAGTGAGAAGAGAGTTGGTCAGATTACTAAAGTAATGGAATATGATGTTGACATCTAGATCACCAAGCTAGTAAGAGGGAGGGGGTTGTGTAAATAGATGATATCGTATTAGGAATTAGATGAGGAAGTCACTATGATATTAATAGAACAACAAGAGACAAGAAATGATGACCCAAGGAATTAGATTGGATGATATGAGGAATTTCTTATTAGGCAATAGATATCCTCAAGGATTAGATAGAACTAAAAAGAGATAGTATAGATTATAGTCAATTCCTTATGTCATAGTTGATGGTATCCTTTTCAAGAAATATTTTAATGGAGCCCTATTAAGATGCATTGACATAGACCAAGCTAAAAGAATGATTAAAGAGCATCATGATGGTCTTGATGGTGGTCACTTCCTAGCAAGGACAAGTGCAATAAAAATCATGAGGGCTAGTTACTATTGTCCATCCCTATTCTATGATTGTCATAGGTATGTGAGGAAGTGTGAAAAATGTGCCTTCTTCTCTAGTAAGCAAAAGCTTGCAGCTCTTCCTCTTCATCCCATTCAGGTGGACCAACCTTTTGCTCAATGGGGATTGGATTTCATAGGCCCTATCAATCCTTCTTCTAGTTTTGGTCACAAATGGATTTTAGCTGCTACAGATTACTTTACTAGATGGACAAAGATAGTTGCATTGAAGGATGCCATAGAATCTTCAATTATTGATTTCCTTGACAAAATTATGACCAGGTTTGGTGCCCCTTCAACCATTATTTCTGATAATGCAAAATCTTTTGTAGGAGCTTAGATTTATGCATGGGAAGTTGAACATAATATCTACTTGAGCACATCATCAAAATACTATCCTCAAGGAAATGGTTTGGCTGAGTCATCCAACAAAAACTTGATTAGGATTATGAAAAGAACTATAGAGGATAATCGAAGGCATTGGCATCAAAAGTTGAGGACTGCATTGTGGGCTGATAGAATAACACCTAAGAGGTCAATAGGAAATTCACCATTTATGTTGGTATATGGAAGAGAAGCAAGGCTTTCAATTTCATTAGAATTCCCATCCCTAGAACTAGCACATTAGCTGGAGCTAATTGAAGATGATGCCATGATAGTGAGAATGACAAAGCCGATGGAGCTAGAAGAGAAAATAAGTTAGGCCATGCAAACCCTAGAAACACATCAGCAGTAGGTGAAATGGAGCTTTGACAAGAATCTTTAGAGAAGGTGATTTGGTTTTGAAATGGGATGTAAACAAGGAAAAGCCAAGGAGACACTCAAAATTTGATGCACTATGGAGTGGTCCCTATATGATTGTCAGTTGCAAGCAGGCTAATGCTTTTCAATTAAGCAAGTCTGGTGGTAAAAATTTTCCTATCCTAGTTAATAGGATCTATCTCAAACTATATTTCTAATAGGGGTTGAGGTTTCATGTACATAGGTAGCTTAGTTTTCTTCCTGTTGGTTTTTGGCTTTCCAAGAAGTGCACGAGCACATGTATTTTACTAAGTTTGCAGAGGAGCAAAGATAGAGCTTTCAATGTTTTACTACTTTAGAGGCAGGGTTAGAGTTTCATAATGCATGAGATCCATATTTTTTATGACTCTATGGCCCAATGGATGCATTAGGTCACTAGTCATATGCATAGCTAGCTTGCAACCCCTCTGAGTTGCCAAAAATGTTAACCATATTTGCCTCCGGCCAAAAATTTGAATTCAAATACTTGAACCCACCCCACTTCCATATTTAAGTATTCAATATGCCATGGAAATATGAAAACAAATGAAATAAAAACTTAATGTATTTCCTTGTTCTAATTGACTATTCACTTTAATATTTTTGCTTGCCTGCAATTCCCTCACTTTTAGATCTTTCGTGATCTACAATGGGTGCTTTCCTACTTTCTCAAAATGTACTACCTTTACCTAATGCAAGAAAGAAACTTTATACCATGTAGCCCCTACTAATGTTCAAACCTTAGTGCATCATGGAAGTTCTTGGTTGTTAGAAGTAGTCAGACCTGTTGTAGAGTTGTCAGTGTTCCTCATGCACATTTTGAATTTCCTGCGATGTCATTGGTTGGTCTTTTAATGATATTAATACTTTACAATTTAGGCATTGTGATCATTGATTTAGCAAAGATCAAGGGCTTGCGCTTGCCCATAATATGAAAATGCATGAGTTTTAAGTAATGTGGGCAAGCCCCTTTGTGACACATAGCTGATAATGACATCATGTATCCATTCTTCTCAAAGGTAATAAATGAATTCTCTGTCATGGCACTTGTCAGAGCACGTGGGTTTGAAAAGGTGATACTCTATTTGTGCAGCAAGATCCACCGTTTGATGCAAATAGATCTACGGTGGGTGCTTCCTTGCATTATGAAGATGCAAGGATGTTAAGGAATGTGGGCAGGCACCTTGCTACAGCATGTCTTTGTGAGGTCAGGTTGATTTCATAAGCCGCAGGGTGATGCTAGGTGGAGCCAGGTCATGCTGAGGTGTATGTTGAGTAGTTCATGGGCCCATAAGTATTAAGGGCAGGCACAGTATAATGAAGATCTTTCATGATCATTCATCTTATGGAGATCAACGATCAGTGCTTTCCTGCATTATGAAGATGCAAGGTAATTAAAAAATGCAAGAAAGTGCCTGAAGGACACATGTCTTTATGGGCCTAGCTAAGGAATTAACAATTAAGGCTAACAATTATGTGATGTCACGGTTAAGTTGGAAAGGTGGCTCAGTTAATTGAGAGGATGTGATCAATCGCATGGAGACTTTATGGGGTGGCAAAATGAAATGAAATTATTGGCCTGTGTGACCCATTTTGGTTGCAAGATTTAGTTGACTTTTGACTTTGCTGACTAATGAGCCAAAAATGAAGGAAATCGAGTTTTCTTGCATGATTTGATCCTCACAATCAATTCCAACTACTCTTGAATGAATGTTGAACCCAATAAATAGTAGGAGAACAATCCACCACCCTAGTTTATCCATCTACTTGGTCAGAATGGTTTAATGGCATCATTTTTGTCAGGGCCCTGTTTCAACAAAATATTAGATTTCATCGTATCTGAATCTGTGCCTAGATTAGATTTTCTCTAGATCTCTAAAGAGACTTAATGGCAATGGTTGTGGAGTAACTTTAGTTAGAGAACATCTTAGTTATGCCTAAGCTATAAAGGCAATTTTTGTAGATTTTGTTGAGGTTGACCCTTCTCTGTTTTCTCTGATATTGCTCTGCAATTTCACTATAAATCTACTTTGTCTCTAAATTGTATGAGGTTCTTATCTCCTTCAACCATTGATGTGAAGTGAAAGAACTATTTGCCTCTCATTGGTGTATTGTAGATATCTGCAATCTTGCATGATTGTATCTCTTTTGGCCTATAAATAGTATATAAGTGAATCCTCTCTTTCCTTGTGTCATTCATTTGGGGTTTTCTAATTTGCATGTGATTGTTAGAGTAAAGGAAGTCTAGTTGTGTGTATCTTTTTGTGTCATGATGGTTCAATAGTGCATGTATGGGTAGAGATTAGTTTGAACACTGTATTTTTGGTGCATCATCTCCCTTAGGTTAGAATAGGTAGACTTGCTTCTATGCATTCCTTCTCCCTTTTTCTCTCCAAGAGTAGTTAGGTGCACCCTAATAGTAAAGGAAGTCAGCCTTCTCTGGAGACTCAACCTCATAGTTCAAGTCCCATAGCTTGGAGGTTTTTTCCATGTTTCACAAAGTTTTCCTTAGGTAAAAACTTTGGACAAGGGTGCAAACTTTTGTGACAATAGTCACATTAGTAGAAATTGTCCAACAAGGTCAAAGGCACCAAGTAGTGAATTTAATAAAGGAAAATAAAAGGTTGATATTGAGAAAGTCAAAGTACAAATGAAAAAGACATGAAAATAGAAGGAAGATTATAGCACATCAAGTTCAGATGATATCACTTCATCCAATGGATTAGGTGATCACATCACCCCCAACTAGGCAATCAAAAGGTATGTGTGGGACTGATATTTGAAAGTTCTATTATACATCAATTCCAAAGATTTAAGTTTTGAAAAGAGTATATATGCATGAATTAAGATGCAATGTATTGGTTAGAACCTAGAAGAAATCTATAAGTTTTGTTAGTTTTCATGTTGTTGCCAAGCATGAAAAGTTTCATAGTTGCTACCAAGTGTGAATGAAATTTTAGTTTTTGTTGAGCTATTAAAGTAATAGTATTGGCCAAGCTCATTATGGTTTTTGAGCATAGTATAAATTATGTGTAAGCCAAGTGAATTGAAATTTCTATGATAGCCAAGGTTATAGCTGTGTAAGGACTTAGCATTTATTGCCAAGTTTTAAGGGTTATATAATCAATTTTTGACTCCTTTGCATTCATTCAAGATCAAAGATAGCATGAAGAGAATAAGGTATTCTAAGGAGAAAGATTCAAGTATTTGCAAACTAGATTTAGTTACTATAGTCACTAATCATCATATTTATAAGGTATTTATCATGTATCAAATTACATTGTTTGATCATTGTAAACCCTAGTTATTTAAAATGGCATCTAACTCTTCTACTACTGATAGGAAAGGAGGAAAAGAGGGTTTAAATGTTAAATTAATCAATAATTAAATTAGACAACCACCCTTTTGAGATATTCCTAAGAAAGCATATAAGAGAGATCCTTCTAGTGCATTATCGATGATACCACCACAAGTTAATGATACAAGATGTAACATGTTATTATACTAGAAAGATATGAGAGATTGGAGACATGGAAATAAGGGATTCATACAATAAATTATGTGATAATGGAGTCTTGAGGGAAGAGTACAAGATTTTTGAATGGAATGGGTTAAACCATTCCCTAAATTTTCCACAAGTCTTTAAGAATGATTGAATATGCATTGTCCTAAGTTGTGTTCATGAAAAATTCATTTGGTTAGAAATTGGACCCATTAAGATTACCAAAAGGATCATCAACTAGGTGATAGGGTATCCAACCCTACACAAACGTAAAACCATGTGAAGTGATGCAAAGGATGAAATTGAGAAGAATATAGGGGCATTATGGAATAAGAGAGGGATGTCCGTATACACAATTTCTAATCCTATAATTGACTTTGCAGTAAGGGTAATTGCTGATCTCGTTGAGCTATAATTTCAGTAGTTATTAGATTACTTGGAAGCCATAAGGAAGTAAAAGAGTGCAAACTAAAAATTTGGTTCACTTCTTGTTTGCATTTCTTCTAGGTATAGAATACATTTCCCACATTTGGTCAAATTTCAAGGAAGACCAAAATGCCAGTAACAGTAAAGATTTTATAAATAATAGAATAATTATGAGAGAACTTTGAAATGGTAATGACTAGCTATTTTGAAGATTTCAATAATTCTATGAAGAAAAGATGGATAACTCTAGTGTCACTAGTGGAGAAACATTATAATGATGTTTTCTTCTTAATGGATTTTGATTGTACATATGTATAGGCTGCAATACCTAAGGTTAGATAGCTCAAGCCACTACCTTATGAAATTAATGTGGATGAGACATCTACAACCATCATTATTGGAAAAAGATATAAACAAGATTGTCACTCCATTTGTAAATTATAAGGAAGCCAAATCAAGAATCACTAGTGATTTGAAAATTGCTTTTTGATTAGAAAGAAGAATAAAATTGTCAAGAAGCTATAGGAGAGATTTTGTGAAGGGGGAGAAGGAGAAGAAGATGATGACGATGATGAAAATCATGAAGAAAAACAAGTGGAATCCCCATTGGCACTTACTCAAGGCTAAGGAGAAGATAAAGAAAAAATGATGAAGGTACCAAGGGAGAAGAAGTTGAGGAAGCACCTAGGCCTGCCGAAAAGAAGAAGAGGAAATAAAAAGAATTTGAAGTGGAGAAACCAAGAAGAAATCTTGTGAAACTTTCACAATAGAAGCCTACAATACCTATTATCAAGTCAAGCACAAGGACAACCACTAAGCAAGTAAAGGAGGTAGTGAAACCAAAAGGAATGAGATCTATTGCCTTAGCAGAACCAAGTCAACCTACAAAGAAGACTTATACACAAAGAAAATACACTCCTATAGCTGAGTTAGATGAGGAGAGAACTAAATTAGATAACATTAATCAATTTAAGGTGGTAAGCTAAAATCCCTCATCATATATAAACAATTTTTGTGAAAATGTTAAGAATAATGTGGATTTGTCTAGTTATTTACATATTATATTTGATAAATTAGGAAAGATAGATCAAAATAAGGTGGAGAAAGCTATATAAGATGATGGCTACATTTAAGTCCACACCTATAGAGATTTCCAACTCAATTCCAAAGAGACTTTATGACCAAGTTAAGTAGAAGTAATAATATAGTCTGACTATAGAAAGATAGATTAGGAGACTACAGTTACCAGATTGATGCCAGAATTAGATAAGAAAATGATGAAAAAGGCCATTAATAAATACAAGGGGATATTTTCTCCCAATATAGAGTCTTTAATATTTTTTAGAATAACATTGAAGAGGTTGTGAAATAGAGCACCTAGATATGGAAAGTGATGGGCTGACAATAATAGAGTCAAATGCTCAAGTTCTTGAGGAAGTTGGAGATAAGAAAGATGACCAAGGACAAGATGTCCAAGTAAAGGTTGGACATGAGGAAGACACTAATGAGGCTACAACTAAAGAAGATCATTAGCAAGACTATAATGTACCTAAGGTACACATGCTAAGTGCTAGTCCCCCTCATGTGGACCAAGGAAGTCAGAAGGATATGATAAAGATAAAGGATGTGCCTGATAACATAGTTTAAAACATCAATCCCTTGAATGAGGAAGACATGAAGAAAATTTTGATTGACTCCACCACTATAGAAAAATTATTTAGTCATTCTATATTGGTGATAGTAGATGAGATTGAGAAGGTATCATTGGCATCTATAGGGAAGAAATCACAAGAACTATCCATAATTCTCCCTCAATCTATAGAAGTAAGCCCATTGTGGTATATCAAGAAAAGGGCACAATGACACTAATTGTTAATAAATTAGTTCCAAATACTTCAAAAAGTAGTATTAACTATTGAGAAATATGGGACAAATAGTCCACATATGTCAGGAAGCCAGTCCTGCACCTAATCCACACTTGCTAGGTGAAGTTGAAAACACAAAACAAGAAAATGAAAGGACTGAAGAGTTAGTGTTGACTACTAAGGTAGAGGAATGATTTCCATACAAACTTTGGTTACCCTATCATCTTCTGTATCTCCTCCTACTATTCAAAATATTCAATGACTAAGTACATATGCTACACCCTTACAAATATCAAGGCCTAGTCCTAGCACATCTAAGTTTATTAAAGGTACATCTTATGGAGATGTAAACTTAGATGAGGTGATTGAACTACCAAAGTTTTATCTTGCATCAATAACCATAGAACAAATGAATATTTTATAGGACATTCTTGAGAGGAAGAAACAACAAGAGTTGCTCAGACGAGAGCATAAATAGAAACAAGTACTACATGACATCAAAGAGATATGTATTGATGCATTTAGTCTACTACAGCCAAGTGAAGAGAAACCAAGCATTTAATGACTAGTTAATATAATTGATAAAATCAAAGATAAAGACCTAGACTATAATCTTAAACTTCTAGAATGGTCTAAAAACAAGTTTCACTCTAAAGTTCTTGAAAAGTTTTCTAGTGCTATTGCACTAAGCCAGGTTGAGTTAGCAACCGAAATGGAAAATGTGAAAAAGGTGTTGGAGAATATATTTTCTCTATATACAAATCTTTATGATGTGAATTTATTCACACAAGAAGTGTAGAGGGCTATTGACCAGATCCAAGGAGATCTACAATCCATAAGCATAACATTGAAACTATCTCCTAGTCAAATCCAGACTCATTTTCAAAGATTAATCTCTACTCAAGGCCAACTAGTAGCATTACATTCACAAGATGAAAACATTTGGGCCACCTTGATAAGTATTTAGTCCATGTTGACCCCACACATGGATTTATTTCATAAGGAACTAGCCTTCACTAAAACATTGTTAAAGAAAGATAATCAACTTTCTACACATGATGGCTTAGTCAATCTTGTTGCTTAATTAGATGTTCAGTGTAGATCTTTAGAGGTAGTATGTAATAACTAGGATGCAACATTAAAAATAATCATGGAGATCCATAAATTTTTTTTGGATAAACACACTATTAGTGTACCACCAAAATCACATATGCATCAAAAAAGGGAAATTTTGAAGTAAAGGGATTATAATTTTTATTTTTTTTGCAAGCAAGGGCAGCACAAAGAAAGGGTGGCATAGTTTTGAGATAGAAATAGGAACACTTTAGTTCAAAATATTTGCTCAATAGGAGTAGTAGATTTAGGTGCAACAAAGAACAATCATCTTGGGGGAGCTATGAAGTTTTGATGTATGACTGACAATTCATCAGTTTTGCAAAATCTTGAAGTTTTGAAATTTTGTATGTGAGCCGAACAATGGATATAGTTTATCTATGATATGCACATAAGTTAGGATATACATGCATGATGAAGTGCTTTTTCTTCTCATGTCAAAGGGGGAGATTGTTGATCTCATTTTGGTTTTGACAACTGAGTGACAAAAGACTTAAGTCATTCCTTAAAAAAATTCTATATGAGTAGTATATGCCAAGTGATATACTCAGTATGTGCTAAGAAAATAGTTAGTGTAAAGTCACTCTAGTGATGAGCAAGACATATATGCTGAGTGATTCATATGATAAGTAAAATAGTGGATGTCAAGTCATTTAGGAGCTGAGTGACAACATTAAGAATGCAATAGATGTCGAGCATCAAAGCTTTCAAGTGCCAAGTAAAAAGTTTTTGTTGTAGTTGTTTGCAAAGGCATAAACTCCTATAAAAACATTTTTTGGGCTGACTTAAGGACTATTCTACAATTCTAGAAGATATATATGAAGGTATATTGAGAATCCATATGCAGTGCATGCAACTAATCATATAAAGGGATGGAATAAATGAAAAATGGGTGAATCACAATCGTTCATTCCTATCTAACCCTAGTTCACCTAGGTCTTATAAAAGAGAAAAAAACCATAAATTTTGTGTGTGTATGGATAAGAAAAAAAGGGTGAATGCTAAGTGAACAGAGAATTCATGGTGAGTAAGGAGTTATGAGAGATATAATTGCAGAATTAGTTAGAGAGAATAGATTAGAGCAGTTAAAGAACAAAAGAGATACATCTAATTAGGAGGATCAAGAACACATCAAGAAAGAGGTGATCTGATATCTAGTAGAGAGGTGTTAATCGAAGGATCAATGCTAAGATATTCTAATAGGTGAATCAGTCCAAATCTCCTAATAGACTAGTCCTAATAGGCTTTTGTAAATCCTTTAACAAGGTGCTTTTTTTATTGCAAGTCCAAGTCCTCTAATAAGGCACACTTCTAGCAGGATGTTGAAATCATTTAATAGGGTGAGACTTAATAGTCTTTGTAAGCCTTTAACAGGAAATACCTTTCATAAGGTAGATTGTAGCTTATGGTCAAACTTATTGTAACCTTCATTGGCTACACTTTATAGTTGCAACACTAAAGATTTGTGGGTTTCATCCCCACCCCAATTTTACATTCCCATTGGAGGGTTTCTAGGTAACCAAATATCTTATGTCATATGTGTTATTTGTTTCATGCTCTTGATGAACATGGTTGGCTTTTTATTTTAGTTTAAATGTAAATTTGGAGATGAATGTGTGCTGAATGTTTTCATGGTTAAAATTTTGAAGTGTTGTTTCACCCCCCCTAGAGTTTACTTTCCCATTGTTAATTCCAATAGAAGTCAATTGATATCTTGGAGAGGCATAGGGTGTAGAACTAGAAGAAGAGGAAAAATATGATCTTAAAGAAGATGAATCATGTGCATATTGAGAGCTTAAGGGAATCACATGTAATGATTCCATTCTTTCCTCTAACCTTTTCTCAATTTTAGACTTCATTTATATATTATGCCTAGTGAGATGAAGGTACACAAGATCATTTTTTTTTTCTAATTCCTTGTATCAAGCGTATAGATTTAGAAACTTTTTACTGACATAGAAGAACTCATGATCTGTTAGACTTGGTTGAGGTTTGGTAGCACAAGTTTTTAATCCCATAGAAATAGATAGAAAATCAAGCATGAAGGAGACTAGAGGAAGCTAATAAGGTGACACAAGATAACTTGATATTCAAACTAGAGTGGTAGTAATGAATGACTTGTCAAGAAAAGTGTCCAAGAAACTTATGAGACTGGTGACTCAAGTAAAGAGATAGGAGAGAAGCCTAGATATAAAATTAGATAAAGAAAGAGATATAACAAGTGAACAACTTTCTAAATCAAGGAGTTTAGTCAAGATATCAAGGTAACAATTTAGCAAAATGGGGCCCTAGATAGATGACATAGACCAAGGAAGTAGAAAAGACCAAGAGTTATAAGACCAAAGAGACATTCTAAGAAAGTTCAAGCACAAGAGACATAGAAATGAAAAGTTAAATGATGGAACTTCCCCTTGTAATAACTTAAAAATAGTCATCTAGACTATTATCCCCCTTTCTCAGCATTTTGGCTAAATTAATTAATCATTTACCTAGACCAAATTGCTATAAATTAATTAATTTTATTATAACCTATAGTTTGACTATATTATCCTAAATTCATATTTGATTAAAATAATATATCCCCTTTTAATTAAATAAATGACCTCATTCTTCTAACCCACTTAATATGCACACATAAAGTCCTTTTTCTATTTACAAATTAAAAGAAAAACATTTTGGTCTCACATAAAAAGTAAAATTATTTTCATTGGTTTACTTTCTCTTGCATATGGATCATGCTTAAATTCAAACCCCATCCTTTATCATCCATCATCTTGATCTTAATCTCCACCATCCATACACCTTTAAAAGAAAGAGCTCTCCCCTTCTCAAAGGATCCACACTCTTGAGTATTGTTATTTTGCAAGTTTTTCAATTGATCTTCTTTAGAGATTGTGGATAACTTCTATTCTTTTGTCTAAGTCTCGCATACCATGGCATTTTATCTTAGATGCATATAGTATAGATTCTATTTTTCAATAATCTAGCTCACCTAGTTTAATTAGTATGAATTTTTAATACTCTCTCATTTTTTTGATATAGCTGCATTGTGCATTGCATGCTAGCTTAATTAATATTTGCATCACATGATTTGAGAGTTCTTGTGAACAATTGCATTCTTTCTCTTTTCTTAAGAACCTCCTCTTTCATGGTTTTATAGAAAGGGTTGTGTCTCAAAGGCTCAATTGAGAGCTATGTATATTACTCAAAACACACTTTTTCACTCGATAAGTAGCTCTATGATAACATTCAAGAATTCCAATCCATGGGAACACTTGAATAGAAGGGTTTAGAGTGTGACACCTTCTGAGTGTACATTTTTGGCACTGACCATGGGGTAGAACACTCTAGTTTTTCTCCTAATCTACATCTTTTCTTACATTTTCTACATTCTATCTACACTTTCATTTTTTACAGTCACAAGTATTCGATGATACTTTCTACATATTGTATGACATTTGTCAGCACCGTTGGGTGATACTTTTCTAGTAAAAGTATCACACACCCATATTGAATTGTATCAAACTAGTATAGAAGGTTATATCAGTAGGATATAGACACAAATATTGCATGAGGAAGAAATATCATACTACCATACTAAAAAGTATCATACAATACTCTTCCATCATAAAAATATTGCCATGCCTAAAATTGCTTGTTGTTTTGGTTTTGTGATCAATATTCTAGCTTGCCACTATCTATTTATCAATTTTTTTAGCGTCACTTATAGTTTGATAGAGGTCTTCTTATAGATTTTCCTATTATTTTGGACTAACTCATGTTGGATTAATAATTGTGATTGTATGTTTTTTCCTTAAACACTTGCATACTTACCTTTAAAAGAATGTATGTCTAAGCTTCAAATGCAAAAAGGCTACTAATGACTATTTGTAGGGCTACTTAAAAGCATAATAACCAAACAAGTGTGTGTATTTCTTTTATTTTATGTGCAACATTTTACTAGTTATTTACATTTCTTAGGCACATAAAACTCTCAATTGGGATCCCTTGGTGATAGGAAAGTATGCTATTCACCCTTATGATGAATCAAAAATCTTGACCCACCTATGGATTTAAAAATCAAGAGGATTAATAGAGCTTCTTGGTGTGTTTAGGGGAAATTATTGAGATAGGAGAGTATTCTCTTCACCCTCAAGGTGAGTCAAAAATTTTGACTCTCAAGAGTATACCCAATTTTTTGTAGTCCAAAACCCTTTAGAGGGTTTTCTCTTAAGAAATCAAGAGGAATGACCCAAGTGGAGACAAATAAATGTGGATATTCCAAAACACTATAAAATCAAGGCTATCAAGGACATAAAACCTTGATATACATAGTACTTGTCTTCACTTAGTGTGAGTACTTGTGGGATTAGGACCATGAGGAAAATGCTAGGCAAGAATGCTTAACATGCTCTTGTGGTCATGAGGTCTGTTACTTGTTGCAAGGCAAGGTGTCCCTTAATTGGATGCAAGAGGAGTATTACAAAATAAAGCCCTTTCTAAACACTCTAGGTTAGTAACTACCTTATTTTTCTACTCAACTTCTTGGTGCAAGGATCAATCCTAGTGGATTACCCAGATCACCCCAAGATTTTACACTCACCATCTATGTCCCCTTGGTTATGTTTATAACATCTCCATGACAAATCCAATATCTCTTATGGGAAACCACTTGGTGTGAAGCAAAGGGGTGCTTAATGTGGGCCAAGTTGTTGAGTAATTAACCTTGATTCTAAGGTAGATATGCTTGGAAAGTATTTTTGAATGTGCTAACATGGGTAAATGTTCTTGCAAATCAAACATCTCATTAGCATTAGTATAAATCTATTCCTGATATCAAAAATGTATGTTGGCAAGGTTTCTTTATCCCTTATTTAAGTGATTGAGATATGCAAAAAACCCCTACTATTTGCAAACCATATTTTTCTTTGACACAAAATGAAGTCCTATACTATCGACGCAGCATTATGGTTTGAAAAAACTTGACTGTCAACCTGAAACACAAGTCTTTTTGGTCAAAATTGCTATTTTTCACAATTCACTAGCACACTATCATATGACTGTTGGAGAAATATCGTACGATGTTATTTTATTGAAAATGTATCACTTGACTACTGTAAGTTCTATCATTTATCTATAATGAGTTGTATCATTCTCTCTAAGGGAAAGTATCACCTGAAACAAAAGTTTCTCTTGGTGACTATAAACTCTACTGCACGATACTTTCTACTCTCCTAATATAGCCTAGTGCTTTGAGAAATATTGTCTCATTTCTATTGCTTCCAAAATAGAGTTTAAATTGTGCCTTAAATAATCTAGTGGTATTATTACTTCATCCTGCCTAAATTTGCTTACAAATCTTCATGTTAGGTATTATTCTATGTCAAAAATATTGGTTTAGTTTGCCAAATGTAAGCATCAAAATATCACTAATGGTCACATGTGAAAATAAGGTTACCATTCTATCCTAGCTACTTTCTATCAAGCTTCTTTCTCATTCTCTTTGCTCGAGTCATTAGTGCTATAAATTCTTGAGTACCCTTGAAAAGCCATCTATTTTACTTTTGACAAGTGATTATTCTTGATTGTATGAGCTTCAGATCTAAAACACTTTACTCATTCTATTAAACAAATATATACTCTTACATGTCAGTTACAACTAGGTTCTAGGTTGGCAAAGGTAGTCATTCTCCTTTCACCTATGAAAAATTGAAAACTCTACCCAGATTCCCTCATGGAAAACCTTATGTGGAGAACCCTATCTTTGATAAAACACAAGAAGCCAATATCCAACATAATCTACTCTATATCTTGAGAATCCATTCGATACACCTAAGGCTGAAGGTAACATCTTGATCACCATGCTTCTTAAGAAAAGAAGATTCCACTTAGAAGAACAAGAACACTTCAGGGTCATTTTTATGGGTACTAGATATAATAATTATCATCAGGCTGAAACTAACACTCATACTAATGCTCATAATGTTAAAAATAGAGGTGGCTGCCATAACAGCCCTTTTGACACCATCCCATTTGATGGCAATAATAGAAATAATACACCTCCTAGGACTCCTATAGTCAATGCAGATCATTCTCATTACCACCTAGACATTTGTAATCACATCACAAAAGTGACGATGAATTACTAGTGAAGACGTGATGAGACTCCAATAAGAAAAAGTTACCCAAAGTCTAATGCTCAAAGACTTGGAACAAAATGGCAATCAATACTTTCAATACATGACAATAATGGGGTGGAAACTCCTTGAAGATTTTGATGTGAAAAGGATAATAAAAAAATAAGAACCTATTGAGGCTAAAATTCTGAGAGAAGAAATGAAAGAACTTAGAAACCAACTTCTTAACTGCAAGTTTCTAAGGAACAACCTAAAACCTTCTTTCTTCAGTCCATTGATGGGTTCCTAAATTAGCCATTTTTCTCACCACTTTTTATCCTCTTTGTAAGACATTTGATTGTACATAGACATACATTTATGGTTTTAAGCATACGAAATTATGGTTTTTATGTATATGATAATTATATATGTTTGTAAACATAAGATGGAATGTGGATATCTCTAAAGACATAATATCTACCTAATTTCATGGATAAGAATGATGAATATAATAGTTATACATGTTAATGGATGTTTTCTTTCCTAAAGCTATGTCTTAGGTAGTTACCTCTTGTAGCCATAGGTTTGCAAGAGTGATAATTAAGACTAACACCTTTTCCTAATATTAATGATGTGGATATATACATGTATATGGTTGGATGTGTCTGTATTAATTATCCTATAGGAGTTAAACATGGATGTTCAAGGACCAACATACTAGCACAGGATTCATCAAAGCCAATTGTGATTGTAGAATCTTCATAAGGAAAGTCAATGCTTTTTGCTCCATGCAACACACAGATTTAGTGTGTACTATATTTTGGGATTGTCCATGGTGAATAATGTTTATGTTATGAAACTTTATGAGTTGTAACTAATCCTCATTATGAAGTGACCGTAAGTTTAGGAGTTAGTGGTAGTTTCCTTTTAAATAATAAACTATTATGACTCTTTTTGGAGTTAATTGAACAAGCTAGTTTTTAATACAAAACTCTTGCATACTATTTCAATCAAGTGTAATCATTTCTATGGATGAATAGAATGTTCAGCTTGAGTTTGCAACTTTTATCTTGATTGTACTTTCCATTCACTCATTCAAGGGGGCCCCACTTAATGAGTGAATTGCTTAGTTAGTATAGAGTTCATTTCTTGTTCAATTGTATGTTTTAGAACTATATTGTTCCTATAACCACTGATACCAAAATTAGTAGAATGTTTCTGCAACATATTTAGTTGGAGTGGTTCCTAGCTATAATTTCTTGCTTTGATTAGAATACATTTACTTATCAATTTTAGTTTAGTTTTCCTAAAGTATAAACATTTAAATTTCTTAAATAGGCTTAGAAGAGGAATTTTGAAGCATATATTTTGCAGATGCCATTCCAAGTTTATGTCCTTGGTCAATAATTAAATGAGACTAAATAGTGCATTAGGAATCATTTGGGGTGTCCAATCTTGAATTAAGTAGTCCATTTCTTTGGGTTTCTAATAGCATTTTTTAGGCAAACATTTTTGGTGTCATTTTTAGGGATGGTGTTAATTCAAACTAATCTTGGTAGTTGCAGCCATAGTTTTAATTTAGTACTTTAATAAGCACTTTTATGCATAGAAGAAGAGGTCACCTTAGGAGATTTCTTCCCTATAACTATTAAGGAGAACCAATTGATTTATTTAATCCTCAAATTGAAGAACCACAAAGTGAGAATGAAGAAGAAGAACCCCTTGAAAATCCATTTTCTAATGCTCAAGAAGACATATCCTCTTCATCATTTGAAGAATAACTAAATTTGAACAACCTATTTCTTCAACCTGAATATCAAGATAATCTACTTGCTCGTGTTGTATATCAGCCACCACCACAAGGTCATCCTCCTAGAATGGCTGCTCAAGCTCCCTTTCCTTCTCCTATACCTTAGTAACAAGGCAACTAGAATCTAAAAAATATACCTTATGCTACACTTCCCAAATTTTATGGCCTCCTAATAGAAGACCCTAAGACCTTTCTCTTTGAATTTGATATTCTTTACTGGAGTTATGACTATACCACTAATGCCAACAAGCTAAAGTTGTTCCCATCAACTTTAAAAACTTTGAGATGGTTCATGGGGTTGGGTGCTAATACTGTAGCAGATTGGGATGCCATGCATACAATGTTTCTTGCAAAGTAAAAAGAGTATTGTAGAGGTCAATATTTGAAAGGTGATGAAATTCTCAAAATTTCTTAGAAGGAGGATGGAATGCTGGAGGATTATGTATCCAGATTTATGTTTAACTTGTAGCTTGATCCTCAACACTAGCTACATGAGGCATCTTAGAAGTACCTTTTCTTAAAAGGTGTGAATGATGGAAGTATTGAGGCTCTTGACCTAATGGCAAGAGGTGATATCACACAAAAAGCATGGGTTGACAAAAGGAATATATGTGAAAATTAATTAAGGGCCACTTTGAAGAAGGGTAGGGGACTTAGAAACCTACCACATAAGTCCAACAATGGTTCTAGAGTATCTAAAATGGAACTGTCTAATCTACTATCTAATTTTAAGCTAGACATCATTAATGATGTTACCACTCAGCTAGATAGTATGCAAGTAAGGAGGAAGAAGGAAGAGTTATATGTTATGCTTGTTGAGTACTATTCTCATTGCAAAGAGAGGAAAATAAATAATAAATGTAAGATGGTTGCATCTATGGAAGTCAACTCAATGCCCATCGAGTTCAAAGCTATAGACAAGGAGAATGGAGACATTTTCTATGTTTCTCAAAGGCATCCATAGGATTAGAGAGAAGGTATTCCTTCAAACCCACTGAATAATTTTGGTAATAATAATAATAGTAGCTATTGGCCAAACCAAAACCCCCAAAATTTTGCTCCTCAAGGTCAGAATTGAAATCACAATTGGTCCAATCAATAGCCATACTATAACCAATCCTATCAGCAGAAACCACCATTTAACCCATGTCAACAACAATATAATTCTTACAAGTAGGTGCAATAGAATAACCAATGGCCACCTCAAGGTAACTGGCAGCCATAAACTTAGTGGGGAACTAATCAACATATTTAGCAACAAGCACCAATGCCTTTACCTCAGTAGCAAGCTATTATGCCACCACTTCCTGTAGCAAATAGTACTCATTAAAAGCCAACTCCAAATCCTACTAATAAATAGTAGACCTATTCTTTGCACATAAATGATATCCATCTTAGATTAGGAACTACACTACCTCTATCTAAAGAGCCAATAATAACTAAAGTTATTGATAAAGAGGATCTACCCATGAGCCATCCTATTAATGTTCCACTTGTAGCTCAAATTGCACTACTGCCTAAGATACCTCCTTATCTGCAGAGATTGTCTCTAGATGTGCCTCCAAAAGGAAATCATATCACCACTAATTTGATTGATCAGCTCAAACAAACGATAGTGTAGATTCCCTTGTTGGATGCACTTAAAGAAATTCTAGTATATACCAAAGCAATTAAAGAAGCTTGTATCAAGTAGCCTGGAAGGAAAAAGAAAGACCCTAATGCTATCCATTTCTTAAGCTAGCTCTCTAATCTCATGTTAAGTAAAGTTGTCGTGCCTAAGTATTCAGACCCAAGAAGTCTAGTTATAACCATATTCATTAATGTTATCCAAATTTAGAATGTTTTAATTAACTTAAGAGCATCAATTAATGTTATGACCAGAGAAGTTTTGTTAAAGCTTAGTATTATTAATTTGCAAGATACACTGACAATATTGAAGTTAGTTGATAATTCCATAGTCAAGCCTGATGGTATGGTTGAAGATATTTTTGTTACTTTGGATTCTTTACAGTACCCTTCAAATTTTATAGTCCTATCACCCAAAGCCACTCTTGGAGGTTACCCATTAATCCTAGGAAGGCCTTGGTTAGCCACAATCGATGCTTGCATTACATGCCATTTAGGAAAGATGACCATATTAGATGGAATGAATACCAAAATGTTAACTCTATATTCTTTAGAAAAACCCCAAAGTGAACTTGATGGAGTTGTCTAGCCTAACTTGGGAGATGTTTCTTTTGAAGTACGTGTTATGCAAAAACTCATGGTCATTAAAAGAAATTTGTTCATGGTATCCCAAGAAGAATATGGCATTCTTGCAATAATTCTTACCAACCAATATGACTCTAAGGATTCATCTTGTGATGATCCAAATTGTTCTCTTTAAATAATACTGCCCAAATAAACCAGATCTTAGTTTTTTGCAGCACTTGATTATCTTCACACTTTTCTGCCTCATGAGATAAAGTCTCCATCCATAGTAGAAGTGCTGATGTTAGAATAAGTAAGAAGAGTTAAAATTTATTTAGGAAGAGAACTAAATGTTAATAAAAACCTCATTGAGTCTCAGATGTCTAGTCTTCTCAAGCTTTTACAAGATAGCCAACAAGCCTTTGCATGGTATTATAATGACATGACAGGCCTAGATCCTAAACTCTATACTCTCAAAATATATATAAGCCCAAAATACAAGCTAGTAAGGCAAGCCCAAAGAAGAATAAACCCTACTTTGAGAGACATCGTGAAGACCAAGTTGCAAAAGCTTCTTAGTGTGGGTATTATTTATCCTATCTCTAACAATCAGTGGGTTTCTCTTCTTTTCATTGTTCCAAAGAAAGGAGGAAAGTAGAGAGTCTATGTTGACTATAGATAACTTAACAAAGCCACTAAGAAGGATCACTTTCCACTACCTTTCATTGACCAAGTGCTTGATAATCTGGTGGGTAAAAAGTACTTCTCATTTCTAGATAGCTTCAGTGGTTATAATCAGATATAAATATCACTAGAAGATCAACACAAAAAAACATTTACTTTTCCTTGGGGAACCTTTGCTAATTTAGTCCTACCATTTGGATTATGTAATGCCCCTACTACTTTTTAGAGAGCAATGTTGGGTATTTTCTTTGACATTACTATTGATTGTGTTGAAATCTATATGGATGACTTTACAATTCATGGATCAAAATTTGAAGAAGCTCAAGCTAACTTATAAAAGGTTCTTAAGAGATGTCAAGATTATCTTCTCTCTTAATAGTGAAAAGTGCTACTTTCATCTTTTTGAATTTAGGTTGATCTTGCAAAAATTGTAGCTATAAACACACTTTCCACATCGGATAAGTAGAAGGATGTCAAAAGTTTCCTCGACCATGTTGGTTGCCATAGAAGGTTCATAAAAGATTTTAGCCAACTTGCAGAACCATTTTATAATTTTTTGAAGAAAGAGGTTGAATTTGCATGGATAGAAGAATGTGAAGCATCATTCCAAAGGTTGAAGGATGCTTTGACAATAACATCTATTCTCAGAGGACCCAATTAGAAGATTTCATTCCATATCTACATAGATGCATCTAATTATGTTATTGGAGTAGTTCTAGGATAAAAGGAAGGTATTACTAAACATGCAATTTACTGTATAAGTAAAAATTTGCAAGGACTATAATTGAATTATAGTGTTACTGAAAAAGAGTTGTTGGCATTTTTTTATGAACTAAACAAATTGAGGCACTACATTACAAGCTATGAAGTATTTTTGTATCCTAATCATTCAACTATCAAATACTTAATGAATAAACTTGTCATTATTGTTAGACTAGCATGCTAGTTACTCCTCATGCAGGAGTTTGATACAAAGATCATAGAAAAACTAGGAAAGGCTAATGTAGTGGCCAATTTCTTGTCATGATTGCAAGTGTCAAATGATCCCATAGCAATTGATGATAGTTTTCTTGATGATCACTTTTTTCTATTGATTATTTTAAACCATGGTATGTAGACTTGTCAAACTACCTTGCTACAAGGAGAACACCACCTCACTTTTCTCCTAAATAGTGTCGTTTGTTAGTTGAAAAGAGTTTTAACTTCTCTTGGATATCATGATTTATGTTTATATAGGACTAGACTAGGTCACAAGGAGATGTATTCAAGAAGATTAAACTTATGACATCCTTTGGGCATGCCATGATGAGCTAGGTGGAGGACACTTTTTTGCAAAGAGAATGACCTATAAAATCTTGACAACTAGGTGCTATTGGCCTACTTTGCATAAGGATGCAGCAAAGCATACTTGGCACTTTGATAGGTGTCAATGTATGGGATGTCCCACAAAGACTAATGAAATTCCTTTGTAGTCATAGGTAGTTGTCACACCCTTTGACAAGTGGGGTATTGACTTCATTGGACCTATTGAGCCCTCTTCTCATGGAAAGTCTTACATCTTAGTATGTATAGATTATGCAACAAAATAGGTTGAAGCCAAAGCTATGAGACATGCTAGAGATCACAAGGTTGTTGAGTTCCTTTATGAATGCATATTCACCAAATTTGGAGTACCAAGGGAGATTGTCATAGATCAAGGGGCACAATTCACACCTAACCTCATCACTAAGTTGATGCAGGAGTACATGGTGCACCATGGAAACTCTTCACCCTATCACCCTTAAGCCAATGGCCAAGCTAAAATCACATACTAGGAGATTGAATCTATTCTCAATAAAATAGTAGATGTGCATAAAAAGGATTGAGCTACTTGCCTTTCTGAAGCCATATGAGCTTACTCTACCACATGGAAAACTACCACAAGGTTTACTCCTTTTGAGTTGGTATATCAAAAATCTACCTCTATGCCAATTGAGTTCCAACATAAAACAATTTGCACTACTTTAGATCTGGATATAGATATCACCAAAGCACAACAAGACTAGTTATTGCAATTAAATGGATTGGATAAATATAGGAAGTTTGATTTACACAATATATAGTTGATACAATAGCAATAGAAAAAGTGGGATGATAAGCACATCTGCAATAAGAAATTTTCTATCAAAGATTGGGAACTGTTATATGATTCATGATACCAACATACACCAGGGAAATTTCATACCAGATGGCTTGGGCCTTATGATATTATATCAGTATTTAACAATGGAGTTGTAACACTTTCAACACTAGATCCTATTCAATTCAAATTACTTGTCAATGGGCATTGTCTGAAACTTTACCACAAACCTATAAGCCATGATGAGTTCCTCAAGTAGTTCCAAAGCACAATTGGAGCAACAACTCCTATAGCTAAAGAATTTGGGTCTTCCACTCATGATTTTTTTGATTCTTAATTCCATTCAAGACCACCATAATAAATATTTTACATTTTATGGAATACTTTCTTTGTAACAATTCTTCATCTCACCTTCTCTCTTTTTCCACCCATCCACCTCATCCCATCACATGTGCAAGTGCAATTTTTGGACAACTCTTCATGCAGCACCTTTAGGTTAGTGTCACATATCCTTGTACATATATTATTTATGCCATTACTTAGTTGGGGGGGGGGACTATTCTATTTTTCAAAATTTGTCTGCAACATGACATGATGATCTATCCTTTTGTGATTGCATCATCACAATCAAAATGAACTAAAGATATTAAAAGATGATCTCAATTTTTAATGATGTGATGTGACATGTTTATGGTGGTAGCCTTGGCATGCACAAGTCTTTATGAGATGTTATGTAAAACTCATATCATTAGATTTCATATAAATAAATCTTTAATTTTATGAATCAAGTTGCAGTTTATATGTCATCTTCTTTTGCACTATTTTTTTTTGTAATGCATTAAGGTCTGTGACTTTCCATCACTAAATTTTGCAAGAATTATGTTCTACAAGTTAAAAATTTGTCTAAGAAAAGCAATGGGAGGTGACCTCCAAAGGCAATAACCAGTGGGCTACACAATTTTGTTAAATGATGCACTCACATGTGAAATGTTTAGAAGGAGAGGGTGGTTGGATTATTGTTTAAGCATTAAGGGGTTTAATGAGGAAGTCACTCTACAATTTATCACCACCTTGAAAGATGGGGTTGCAAAAGTCAAAGGTTTGAAAGTTTACTTCATAGAACATGTAGTTGTTGAGGTGATAGGGTTGCCTCAGGGTTGTGAACCATGGGTGAAAGATTTCCACCTATGATCAGTAAGATCACAACTCACTTTGCATGGTGATCCTCAGTTGGATATTGACAAGAAGCAAGGAATTGGGAAATTATCTTTATCCCTAGAGTTCATTCAAAAAATTGCATTTATTATTCGGTACTTCACCTATGAGGGATGTTACAAATACCTACATGCTTTTCACTTCAAAATTCTCAATCATCTCTGCCATAATGATCAATCGGTAAGTCTTCCTAGCTCTTATTTTACATTTTGAAAAAATAGTCTTTGTTAGTCCAATCAGGAAGCAACCAGTCTATTGCACATCATTGCTTGATAAAATTAATGGTGGAAAGAAAATTGAATAGACAAAAGGTTGGGACATCGGAAGAATTTTTGTAGATGAATGAGGTTAAACCTAGAATAGTCAGCCCTAGAGATCATGGTGTTGGTAGGAGAGAATAAACATCTTCTATTTAAAGAGTTGAGGATGATCAAGAAGCCTCTCCTTCTATTTCTATGTCACTTAGAAAAAGAATTTCCAATTCTAGAACCTTTACTTCTTAGAGGAAAGGAAAAAAAATATAGAAGTTTTTAATATTGTAGAATCTTCACCACTCATAAGGCCAAGGTTTACATCTAGGAAGGATAAGGGTAAAATAATAGAACCAGAAGAGGAAACATTAGAACCTTAGCTTGGTGACAATGTTGATAATATGGAAGAAACCCTACTTTCCCCTAGGGAAGAGCATTCTGAGAACCCTCTTGAAGAATATTCTGAGAATCCTCTTGAAGAGAATTCTAAGAACCCTAGGGAAGAGAATGCTGATAAACCTCCTAAAGTAGTGGCAAAGGAGGGGTTCGTTAAGAAACAAAAGAAATGGAAGAGTCCTTCAAGCTCATTCACACTCCCTATGAGGTGAAGTAAAAGACTTTTTGAGAAAGATGTTGAAGCATCTATTCCTATTGTTAATATTGATTCTTTTGAATCTATAGGAAATGAATCTTTGAACAATTCCTCTTATAATTTATTGAATAATCAACCTATAACCAATGACACAATAATGTGAGAGCAGAGTCCATAAATAGAGGTTAGCCCTGGGGTCAACTACATAATGATAGATAGTGATCAAGACTTTGATGAATTTGAAGACTTAGAGGAATATGTAGATGATTCCATCTAGTCAGATGTTAGTATGAACTCAAAGGGAATGCCTAACTTTGGGGCTAAAATCATTGAAGAAGTACTCTAGCAGGGTAGTCAAGAAAAGTTAGAAATGTTGGCTGAGGTGGTGGCCAATGTTAGTAAAGAAACCAAATCAATCAAGAACCTTTGCCCCCACCAGATTTGTCTACACCTCTTGCAATAGGAATAAATCTATACTAATAGTTGTTATGGGAAAAGACACAATGAAATTTAGAGAAAGAAAAATTAAAATGAGTCATTAATGAGAAAATTTTTCAATTGGAGAAAAAATCATATGAGATTGAGGTATTGAAGTGAAGAATTGATCAGATTATTGGGTTAATTCCATAGCTGATGTAATGAAAATCACCCTCACCAGTGTATGCTATATTCCTCCAAGAGAAACTTGTTAATTTTAAATTAACAAGGATTGTAGAAGGCCTTAATCCATCCATATCAACTCCCCATGAATTTTACAATGCCTTTCAATCCACCCCAATGACTCTGAAGAATATGTTGTGTGAATTGTACTTGTATAACTTGGTAGTTACTAATGAAACAAAGTGGAATTCACTCCTCTATGTAGGAGATGTAGAATGAGCTGAGTCATGAATACTAGGCTATGCCATAGGGAGAAAGAAATGGTATTTCCTTTAATGATGAGGCCTAAGGTACAACACTCTAGAAGAACATATTTTGACTAGATCTTTGTCACAGGAAACACTAGTGGATCCAACAAGATCTATCTAGTGAGGGAACAAGCCTTTGTAGGTTGGGACCAGCATTCCTCTTAGGATGTTGCTACAACAATTAATACCTCCAAGTAGAGGTGGATAAGGATGTCATAGGATTTAAAGAGAATGGAACCTCACTCACCTCAGAATCTAACCCTTACCACAACAGAGTTTCATGGTATACTATGTTTGGCAAGACACTCCTTAACCTTTGGGTTCCATTAAGGTTTCAACCTCCACTCTTCCTTCATTCATTGCTGACAATGAATGAAAGTGTAGCAAATTCTGACATGGCCTTTGAAGTCCAGCGATGGGAAGGAATCAAAGAGACTCATGGATACTTTGATTATATTCATGATGAGCCAGGGTTGTAAACACCTAATGAACTGAGGGTCCATGCCAAGGTTTGGAACTTTATGATTGCTAGCTACCAGCACTAGTTCATTTGGGGGGAATAATAGGCTCCTAAATTAGCCATTTTTCTCACTATTTTTTATCCTCTTTCTAAGACATTTGATTGTACATAGCCATACAGTTATGGTTTTAAGCATACAAACTTATGGTTTCTATGTGTATGATTATATACGTGTGTACACATAAGATGGAATGCAGATATCTCTAAAGACATAATATCTACCTAATTTCATGAACAAGAATGGTGAATATAATAGTTATACTTTTTCTCTCCTAAAGCTATGTTTTGGATAGTTACCTCTTGAAGTCGTAAGTTTGCAAGAGTGATAATTAAGACTAACACCATTTCCTAATATTGATGATATGGATATATATTTATGTATGTATGTATGTATATGGTTGGATGTGTGTGCATTAATTATCTTGCAAGAGATGAACATGGATATTCGAGAAATGACATACTAGTGCAAGAGTCATCGAAGCCAACCATGATTGTAGAATCTTCACAAAGCTAGTCAGTGCTTTCTATTACATGCAATGTGCAGAATTAGTGTGCGCTATATTTTTGGATTGTTCATGGTTAGTAATGTTTCTATTATGAAACTTTATGAGTTGTAATCGATCCTCATTATGAAGTGATCATAGGTTTAGGAGTTAGTGGTAGTTTCCTTTTAAATAATCAATATTGTGACTCTTTCTGGAGTTAGTCAAATGAGCTGGTTTTTAATACAAAACTCGTGCATACTATTTCAATCAATTTTAATCATTTTTATGGATGAATATAATGTTCAAGTCAAGTTTGCAACTTTTATCTTGATTGTACTTTTCATTCACTCATTCAAGGGGGGGCACTTGATGAGTGAATTTCTTTGTTAGTATATAGTTTGTTTCCTATTCAATTATATGTTTTAGAAATCTACAATTCTTACGACCACTGATACCAAAATTAGTAACCTATTCCTACAGCATAGTCAGTTGGAGTAGTTCCTAGATGTAATTTCTTGTTTTGATTAGAATACATTTGATTATCAGTTTTAGTTTAGTTTTCATGAAGCATAAGCATTTAAATTCCTTAAATAGGCTTAGAAGATGGAGTTTGAAGCATATACTCTGCATATGTCATTCCAAGTTTACGTCCCTGGTCGATAATAAAATGAGACTAAATAGTGCATTAGGAATCATTTGGGGTGTCCAATCCTAAATTAAGTAGTCCATTGCTTTGGGTTTGGCCAAGCATCCATATGTGTTCTTCCTTTTGATAGGAGTATTTACATGCTTCCATTTAATAGGGATATAGAGGTTCCTAGGGATATAGAGGTTCCTAAATATGATAAATATGATGGAAATGGTGATCCTCGTGATCATGTGAGACACTTATATGCTATTAGCATGAACTTTATGTGTAAAGAAACTTACCTCATGAGGTCATTTCCTAGGAGTTTGAGACATCAAGCCATGGAATGGTTTATAGAACTAATTCCTCCTCTCAAAACACTTAATGAAATTGTACAATGTTTTTTTGACAGTATTCCTATAACATTCAACACCCTGTCACTATGTTAGATTTGTGCAACATCAAACAAAAACCAAGAGAACCCTTTGCAACATATCTCCAACAATGGAGATCTTTACAATCTAGATACCCTTGGAAATTTCTTGAGACCAATAATATTGACATCTTTGTCAATACACTAGTACTAGAACTCTACTTCAACCTTAGAAAAAAATTGTTCACATCCTTCAACACCATGGTTGAAAGTACATACCGCATTTCAGATGTTGCTATAAGAAAAGGTGATATTGTCTTGAATAAAGATGAAAATGGAAACAGAAATGGAAAAGACAAGAACAAGCTTTGGAATAAGAAAAAATACATTTTCAATGATGGAATAGTGGATGCTCCTAATGCCAATGAATTTTTATTTAACCTTTCTAACACTATTTATGTTGTGAAATAATGAGAGACTTAAAAGTCCCAATTATCTAACAAAAGTAAAAATTTACTAAGAAAAGATGTGCTTATACACCTATGGTCAAATCCAATGATGTGGCCTTGAATAACTTACTTGCAAATAAAATTATCACACTTCTAGATAACTCTTAGCCCTATGACCCATCCATTAGACCTGATTGATGGAGAGAGGATCATTTCTACAACTATCATGGAATCAAGGGTCATAACATTGAACATTTCTTTAAGTTCCAAGATATCATCCAAGAACTTATCAATGCTAGAAAAGTTGTCACAAGTTTTTGATCATAAGGCCTTTAAACAAGCATTATCAAAGTATGAAAATGAGAATCATCTAAGGCTAATAAGAAAAATCATGATGCTAAGATCAACTACACATATGTTGACACTAATAACATTATTAACCTGATAGAAATAATTGAATATCTTTGCACGATAGGTTCAAAGATTGAAAAAGTACCTAATTATGGTATAGATGATGAAAAACCTAAGGTTGTCCTAAAAACACAAAATGCTCAACAACAACATAGGGACGCTCAACCTAAGTTAGTTCTTAGAGTGGCAAAATCTTCCTCCTTGTATGGTGAGATGCTTAATGTTTTCACTAGGGGGAAATCAAAAGTTGTCCTTGAAGTTTCCAATGATCTTAAAAATGCCTCATCATCTAAACAAGAAACTAGCTTAGCCATCTCTAATAATGACCTTGTAAGTCAGCTCCAATGAACCTTGCCACAAATATCCATCTTTGAATTGTTAGAATTATCTCCTTTGCACAAGGATATTCTTGAACAAACCTTACACTCTGCCAATGTCCCTACAAATATTGATGTAGAGTGGTTCCAAGCTATGGTGAATCACATTTCCTCACCTCATTACTTCATATTGTGTAAAGAAGATGATAGATCTCTTAGTCATCCCTATAATCTCACCCTCCACATAGAAGTTTAAATCTTTTGCACTCATGTTCACTGAGTCCTAATAGGAAATGGTGTAGGGTTAAACATTATCTCTTTCAATGTTATCCAATAACTAGGAATGTCTAAATTTTCCATTGACCTAAGGTGAAAGATCAACATCAAATCCTATGATCAGGTCAAAATGCCTTCTAAAGGTCTTATTGTACTATTAATCCACATTGGTCAAGTTGAAAAAGATGTGGTTTTCCAAGTCCTAGATATTTCATGATATGCAAGTAGTACCATGTACATATCACTAGTTCATAAAGTCTCATTTCAACGGTATCAAGATGGTCATCCCTAGAGATAACTGAATGTCCATCAAAATACTCTTTGCTACTAAAACACTAGTTCCTGACAATCACTCTTCTCGAAAAAAAATTGAAAATGATGAGCTAGGTATGGGTGAGAATACTATAGGTTCTATTGTTGCCCTCTCAATTTCTCCTCCATCCTATGGGAAACCTTCTAAAAAACTGAAGTCCTCAGCTTCCACTAACACTATGACCATTTTTGGCACTTTTGTTTAGTTATCAATTCACCTAGAAGTAGAAAAAGAAGACCAAGCTATCAGGGATTGGATATATAGGGAAGATGAAGATGTGGAGGAAGTCATAGTCACTAATTTGATCTCTCCTAAATGCTATGGAAAAGGATACAAAATTCAACAAAACATAGGATATCAAGGCCACTGATCCTTAACTAGTAATAAGAAAGATCTCACAGAGCCCTTGAGTCACACTGAGGGTCATAACCATAGAGATAGTATTGGTCTAGGCTTCAGGCTAGAGGATGAATTACCCAGATTTAATAGAAGAGCTCCCATATTTAGTGAATCAATAGATGATGATCCACCCTTTGTTGCTACTACTTTACAAAATGAGAATTTCATGCTTCCCACTTCCCTACTATGGGGAGAAGGACACATAATCACCTCTAATGATGTTGAGGCTTCCACCTCTTGAAAACATCAATTATATTAATTTGATCATGAAGATCTAGATAGAGAAAGGGTAAGAGAGAATATTGCTTTCTTGGTTTCTAGGAACTAGAGTATAGATTCTAGTGAATGTAAATGGGAAAATATTTCTAATGCATATTTTGAAATAGGCATGGATGTCATATAGGTCTATGCTACCCAACCAAATTTAGGTGAAGATTCTAGTCTAGGGTCTAATGAGTTTGGCTCGCAAACTACTTTAGTGGATCATGTTGATACCTCTAGGCCTATTCCTAATTTGGATTCCTTTGGTACTTTCACTATAGGATCAACTTCTCATATCACCAGAGATGATTCTTTCCATATCAATAACCTTAAATCCTCTACATCCCTCTCATCAATCCATCCCAATCTCATAGATTGGTCTACTCAACATCAAAGGCCTGCAGTACTATCTTTTTAGAATGATTATGAAATCACTTGCTACCTCAATGCCATCAAACCTATGATATCTTGCATTGGAAAACCCATGATTAACATGATAGAAATAAATATCAAGCACTTTAATCATAAAATCAAAAGAAAAAATAAGCATTTAGAAGGAAAAAACCACTTTATGATGGTGTTTGAACCACAAAAAAATAAAATAAAGACATGTTTAAGGATGAAAACCTCTTCGAGGTACCTAAGGATGAGGTGTTTGGTTCTCTACCAAGTAATTTTTAGGATAGATCTTCAGCTCTTATCAAACCCACATTGCCTATCAACTTAGGCATAGAACAACCTCTCAAAATCATTCTTGTGGCTTAGTCTTTGTTAGTTAAAGAAAAGGAGAACTTTACTAAGTTATTTTAGGAAAAGAAAATTAATTTTGCTTGGACTTACTCAGATATGCATGGTCTTGACACTAATCTCATTATACATCATCTATATATTTCTCTTGGTGTCAAACTCATTAAATAAATGTTTAGAAAGATGTATCCACATGTGTCTCTCTTGCTCAAAGTAGAACTAAAAAAAATTCTAATTGAAAACTTTACTAGACCTATTGATTATGTAGAGTGGATTTCAAATATTTTACCTATACACTCAAAAGTGTTCCTTTCCAAACCCTTCTATCTAAGGGATTCCATTGAATTAAAAATACTTGGATGCTAGCTTGGAGCTCCCTATCCATAGAGTGCAAGAGAGTGTGCTTTAAGTAAAGAAGCTCTTAGCTGAACCTTAGGAATACACTTCTTACTAGTAAACCATGCAATGGGAGGTTCCAAAGACAAGATGCAAGGGTGAAAATGTCCTCAAGGAATTCCACAATGATGCAATGCAAGATGAAACTAAGCCAAAATGAGAATGCAAGATGCAACTACTCTAAAAAATATGCAAGTGTTACAAATCCAACTAATTACTATGTGAGCTAAGCTATTGTAAAGGAACTACATTAACATGCAACTAGATTAGAATTCTATATGCTAAAAGTACCATGGATGAGAGAATGTAGACAAGAAGGAGAAGTTCTCCACAAAGAGCTCTCAAGAATTTGAATAGAAAACCTATAGCATAATAATACTCAAGAGTGTGGATCCTTTGAGGGGGAAAGCTATCTCCCTTTTAAAGTTGTACAGATAGTAGAGATCAAGATGAAGATGGTGGATGATCAATGGTGGAATTCAAAAAGAGGAGTGATCCATGTGCACACACAAGTCAACCAATAGAATATATGTTGACTTGTCATATAGGAAAAAAGTTAGAAAGCCTTTTTCTTTTAATTTGAAAATTAGGAAAGGTCTTTATGTGTTCACTTTGAGTGGGTTAGAAGAGTGGGGTCTTTTATTTAATTAAAAGGAGACATGTTCT
Source organism: Cupressus sempervirens (assembly GCA_028749045.1). Taxonomy (NCBI): domain Eukaryota; kingdom Viridiplantae; phylum Streptophyta; class Pinopsida; order Cupressales; family Cupressaceae; genus Cupressus; species Cupressus sempervirens. The sequence goes on from CM053790.1 coordinate 387,637,680, forward strand.
TTTAATCAAATAATGAACTTAGGATAGCATAGTAAAACTATAGGTTATAATTAAATTAATTGATTATTAGCAATTTGGTCTAGGTAATTGATTAATTAAATTTAGCCAAAATGTTGAGAAGGAGGCTAATAGTCTAAATGATCATTCTTAGCTGATCAATCTGGGAACACATTATGTCAAAGAAAACAAAAGCCAAGTAGGCAGTAATAGATATAGACATCTAATTTTGAAGAATGAAATACAGAAAGAGATAGTACATCCTAAATGTACAGCTTGCTAGTAGTAGTACTAAACATTAGGAGAAAGACAATGTCAAAATTCAAGAAGAATGCTAACACCTAGTAGAGTAGATATATCAAGAGCAAGTGCAAAAGATTAAACAAATGCTCCTAAGAAATACATAGCTGCAGTGAGTGATGATAGAGTATTTCTGCCCCCTCAAGATCAAAATTGAAATGAGGTAAGGAGATGCAAAAATAAGTGTGATATGAGAAAATCAGGAGATAGAGTAGCATCCAAGATAAAAGATAGATGATTAGAACCAAAGGGTGACTATTAAGGAATGATAGAATACCCTAATTTTGACTAGATTTGAACATGAAGGATATATCATAAAAATGAGGTCAAATCAAGAAGAAGAAAATGATTTTAGACATGAATGGGTGAATTTGAGAAGATACAAAGCATGGAAATGATGAAGACATGAAGAAATGAAGATGCCCCAGTGATGATTTAGAGATTAGACCTTAGAAGGTCAGCTAATTGCTCAAAAGAAGGTAGAATTTTAAAATGCAATTTTGACTATCAAGATGAACTTAGATTTTGATTTCAATCCTAAAAATGGATCCAAGACATCAAAATTAGCCAGTGGTGCAATTTTTGTGAAATTCTTAGGAGTTTCAAAATTAGGTCAAAATGAGGTTGGAGGTTATAAAAGGGGCCAAAATGTTATTTTCAAAATCATTTGTCTTTAATAATTTTTGAGAGCTTTGTGAGTGGTCCAGAGAGCATTATGGCTTTGGCAAACATTTTGACTCACCGACAACATTTTGAGTGTAGCCGATTGCACAATTGGCTAGATCACTATGGGGTGCCAATAAGTGACTACTTTTTTTTTTTCATTTTTCAAGCTTTTTTGGTCTTTTTCACATGTTTTAAGGATCTAAATGCAAAATATCATGCGATATTTTAAAAGTATCACATGGGTACTTTATAAAATATCGCATGATACATCATGTTACATAAATGTATCGCACAACTATTTTGAAGTGTGTCATATGGGACATATCCATTTATCACCTAGACTAGTGCAAAATATTGCATGAAAAAATTGTTCTGCACCACTTCATAAAATGTATTGCACAATACTATGCCAGCATTTTGTATCACCTGTATATAGGAAAAAGTATCACATAGCTTATTTTTGAGCATTTTTCATTGATTTTGTTTGTGTTGTGATCATGTTTTTGATTGTGTACTAATGTTTACATGTTTTATATTAGTAGGAGGTATTTCTAGCACTATTTATCAGAGCCCCCAAAGTGGTGGGGTTGCATGTTGTGGAGCATTTGACTGATGATGAGCTTGTAGTGATATTGGCCATGGGATTGAGATGGGTTATTTGGATGCCCCATATATGGGTGAACCATGCACTGCTAACTGTGTTGGTTGAGTAGTGGTATAGTGAGCATAATACCTTCCATCTACCAACTAAAGAGGCCCTAATTACATTAGAGGATGTATATTAGATTCTTTGAGTACCATGCTATTGTGATCCTATAAGTTGTATTCTTGATTGCTCTTGTTATGTTTTGTAATTTCTATTATTGATGTGAGGTTTATTGATGCCAAGGTTGGTTGAACATCACATATACTATGATCAAACCCTAACAAAAGAGTGAGTAGTCATATAGTAGATGTTCTAGGCTGTTACCATCCTAGACTACCATCTAAGTTGGGAGTGACTCATTTAAAAGTATGGAGTAGATTATCGTCTTCCTAGCTTGCCATGTTCTCTAGTAGCCCATGCCTTAGTGATAGATAGGGACTAAAAGGGCTTCCCGGTAGGATGGGGTTGATTGGTGGCAGATCTTATTGTATAGCCACATAGGATGGCATGGGGGCCAGTGATATTGGTAGATATGTACCATGAACTCCATGAGATAGTATACCATAGTGGTCATTCCTAAGAATGCAAGGTAATATTAACACAAATCTAGGCCTAGCAGCATATTATAGTGATCTAACCATGGGTGTAGCCATAGGAGTAGATCAAGCCATATATTTTTGGTTACAAAGGATTTTTCCCATAGACTCATAGTGGGGATGTGACATATTACCAACACATTTTTGATGAGCTGATAGTGTTCACATAGTGGCCCTGCCAAAATTGCCAAAGTTGGTTAGATGCCTAGGAGTTGGATTATATGAGGTATAACAGGCCATTGGTAGGAGGACATTCAGATATTGTTGAGAGGTTTGTGATTAGTCAGGTATGGTGATAGTTTGTAAAGTGACAGGTGATATCCATGGAGACTAGCACCTATGCTTGTTTTCATTTTGATGAGGCACATGGATGGTTGCCTATGTTGGATTATTAGATAGTAGTGTGAGAGATAGTGGCTCTAGTGTGGACTCCCTAAGACTATTGCCTAGATGTGGTAGATGAAAGAGTAGACTTGACATATTTATATGAGATGCAAAGACATCCATTTCCATGTTTTATAGAGCTAGATGCATTTTCCATAGTAGGGGGACATGGAGGAGGTGGAGGTGGAGGAGGAGGTAGAGGCGATGGAGGTTGGAGAGAATTCTCACTTTAAGAGGAGGAGGATGTGAGTACAAGCCACAAGGGAGGAGGAGGTGCCACTAAGGTGGCAGTGAGTGGGTGGGTAGAGGTGTAGGTAGAGTAGCTAGCCTAAGGGGATGATGAGCAGGATGTGAGGATCCATACTTTAGAGGTGGAGCTATAGGCAACTTGGGTCACTATTGTAGTACAAGATCAATAACTCATGGATAAGTGGGCTTGAGGAGATGAGCTCTGTAGGAAGTGAGATGTAGCTAGGAAAGAGGTGTCTCATCATGGTGTGTGTGTGTCACATATTATTATGCTACTTACAGGGGTGTGGTGTTGCCAAGGTAGGGGCTTCCTAATTACTTGGAGTGGTAGGTAGGTCAGAGGGTGTAATATAACCTCCAAATAGGAGATAGGCTCCACCACTAGGGCCACCACTAGTTGTAGAGGGTGGGAGTCAGTCATAGGCTGATTATGACAATTTTGACATTTTTGATTGTACATCATGTATTCTTGAAATGGATATCAAAATTTTGGATCTCACACTTGTATATGTATTGTGGCACATCAATATATATATATGAGATACTAGATTTGATTGACATATTTGTGTACTTGTCTCACTTTGATGGATGTTTCAAATGTACCAATTGTTATTTCCTACTCATGTATGCATTTCTTTGATGTCTATGTGTATATACTCATATATCTCTCTCATGTATGATGTTTTAGCTCTCATGTGTATGATATAGACTTATGTTTTTGAAAATATGTTACACTTGGATATATTGAATGTGATGTTTAGATTGACCCCTTGTGATGATAGGATAGCAAAAAAAATAGAGATGAAGTGAAAGATCAAGAATACAAAAAGATATGATAAAGAAGAAAGCAAAAAATATGCAAAAGTAGTTAGCTGATATGTCTACAAAAAAGATGAAGAGAGAGCTCTCCCTAATGTAAAATTAAACTAGAGAATGAACCTAAAATGCAAGCTAATATGAAAAGTGGTTTATTAGCAAGAAATGCATAACATTTAGACTCTTATTTCATCATTGAGAGTTTATAAAGGACATCATGATCATAACTAGTATAACTATGAGGATATGAATATAATTGATATTAGATAGGTATGTGGAAATCTAATCTTAGCATCAGAGACATGTAAGTAAAGATGACTATGTAATTAAATTTTCTAAGTTTAGTATAGCAAGATTAGATCTATATCAAGGCATAAGAGCTAGGATAACCCCCAAGTGTGGTCTTGAAAAATAGTCAAGATGATACATTTATAAGCCAAAGTGTCAAATAGGACAGGCATAAATTCTTTAAACACTATAGGAAAATAAAGTATACCCACAAGCAAAAATCAAGAAAACATGCCCCATGCCCCCAATCTTCTAGTCCATGACATCATTGAAAGACTATTAGGGAGGGAAAATATAGAAAAGAAATAATCATAGACAACACACAAAGTAGATAAACTTCATCATAGCTTAGTTTTTTAAGTGTTTAAATGTGTGTGTGTGAAAGTCACTTGGCCATTTCTTCAATGCTTGATTTTGATAGTGAGAAATATTGCAACACCGAAAACTATAGGTAAACTATCTGAAAAAGTGTTGGGAAACACTTGATGTCAAGTTGGGGGGAGTAGTGTTGAGAAAAATTATTTTTTGAGTTGCTCAAGAAACCCTAAACACAAGGAAAACCTCAATAGGATAAGTAGTTGTGCCCCCAAGATGAGGACAAGAAACAATCCCAAGCTAGGAAGTGTATAGCGAAATGGGTGATTGAGACTGATAGACATAGGTGCAAGGGTCTCAAGTAACACTTGTTTCTAGGTTTTAACCACTTGGCATTTTTTTTTAGGATTTTTTTTTTCAATTTTATTTGTATTTTTGGATTTTTTTAATTTCTTTTGGTGATACATCAAAGTTCCTATTGCTAGGTTTTCACTAATACAATCATTTTTTAAGGACATTTTTTGATTCCTTTAGGATTTTTTAGGATCATAGATATGTACAAGATAGCTGAACAATGAGCCTCTAAGCATAGAATTTTTTTAAAGGTAGGACATTAATAGGTTCTGCAAGTTCTTCACCTTCTGTATGGGTGTCTTATCCTCTAGTGGAAAATCAGCCAATTAGTTAGCTATAGCTTTTCCTTTGATGGCTTTATGTTCAACATATTGAATGTCAAATTCTAAAAGAATCATCATCCATTTAGCTAGATGACTAGTAAGCGTAGCTTTTCTCAACAAATATTTCAAAGGATCAATTTTAGCAACTAGGAGAATTGTATGTGCCAACATATAATGTCAAATTTTTTGAGAAGCAAAGATCACTGCAAGGTAGGCTTTCTTAATATTGGTGTAGTTCATTTCATAAGAGACCAAAGTTTGATTGATATAATATATAGCCCATTCTTTACCAACTTGATCACTTTGGGCTAACAACACTCCTAGACAAGAAGTTGTAACTGAGATATACAAGATCAAAGGTTTGCCTAGTATAGGTGGCATATTAATTGGAGGTTTTTCCAAATATCCTTTGATTTGGTCTAGACTTTGTTGACACTCACCATTCTAGATAAGAGTAGAGCCTTTATGAAAATTCTTGTTAAAAGGTTGAGCTTTATTAGCCAATTGTGAAATAAATCTTCTTATGGATTGTAGATGTCCTTGTAGACTTTTGAGTTGGCTGATATTTCTTGGAGGAGGCATCTCCATGATAGCTTGGACCTTTTTAGGATAAACCTTAATACCTTTTGTTGAGATAATGTAGCCTAGAAACTTTCTAGAAGTGACACCAAAGGTAGAGTTTTTTAGGTTTAGCCTAAGTTGAAATTGTTCCATGTGGTCCAATATCAAACTAAGGTCTTCAAGATGTGTATCTCATTTTCTAGATTTTGCTAGTGATGCATCAACATAGTCTTCAATATTTTTATGCATCATATCATGGAATATGGTGGTCATTGCTCTTTGATAGGTAGCACTAGCATTCTTGAGCCCAAAAGGCATGACATTCCAATAGAAAGTACCCCATGCACATGTAAAGGTTGTCTTCTCTTGGTCAGCTTGAGCTATCTTAATTTGATTATACCTAGAAAACCCATCCATAAGGGAGTAAATTTCATAACCTACAGTCATGTCCACTATCATATCAATGTTTGGTAGCAGAAAGTCATCCTTGCACCATGCTTTTTTAAGGTCTCTAAAATTAGTACAAACTTGGATGATTTTATCATGTTTAGATATAGGTATGATGTTGGAAATCCACTCTGCATAGTCAATAACTCTTATAAAATTTGCACTCAAGAGTTATTCCAATTCTACTTTCACCAACAAGGCTACATGTGGATGCATCTTTCTCAACTTTTGTTTAATAGGCTTGATATTAGGAAAAATAGACAAATGATGCATGATAAGATCTATGTTGAGCCTAGGCATATCTGAGTATGTCCATGAGAAATTGATCTTTTTGTCTTGAAAAAATTGGGTAAATTGTTCCTTCAGCTGAGCATGATTGAGCTACATGAATGATTTTAGGATATTCCTCTATCCCCAAGTTGATAGGCTATGTAGGCTCAATAAGAACTAATAATATGTCCTAAAAATAGCTTGGTAGACTACCAAGTACCTCATCCATAGGTGCCTCAATGAGGTTTTCACCATTAAATACATCTTTGTTTTTAATATTTTTAGGTTCAGATACTGCCACAATGTGGTTTTTGCCATCTGACCATTTATTTTTTCTTTTGATTTTATGACTAAGGTACCTGATATCTGATTCTATCATATCAATCATATGTTCACTAGTGGAAGAAGTGACTGAGTCAATGAGGTTTAGGTAACAAGTAATCTCATAGTCATTTTGGAAAGATTGTATTTCCAATCTTTGATCTTGATTGGAACAATCTATGAGATTAGGATGAATCAATAAGACTGAGGTAGAAGCTTCAAGGTTATTGATGTGAAAAGAGTCATCTCTAGTGACATGTGAATTTGAGCCTATAGTGAATGTTGCAAAGGAGTCTAGATTAGGAATAGACCTAGAGGGACTAGCATGGTCTATTAAAGCATTTTGTGAGCCAAACTCATTTGACCCTATACTAGACTCATCTACCACATTTGGTTGGGTTGCATATGCATGAATGACATCTACCCCAACTTCACAAGAGGCATCTAATAAATTTTCCCATTCATACTCTTGAGAGTTTGTGCTCTAATCTCTAGCAATTAGATGAGCAATATTTTGTTTAATCCATCCTTATTCAAGTCTTCATGGTCAAATTCATCTTATTCTAGCTGTCTAGAGTTGGAAGCCATAGCATCATCATTGATGGTGAATGTTTATTCTCCCCAAAGGAGAGAAGTTATGGGCATAAAGTCCTTGTCTTATGAAGTGGCAACAACAAAGGAAGGATCATCATCCTCTAATTCACTAGATATGGGTGCACTTTGAGCAAATGTTGGTATATCATCCTCTAACCCAAATCCTAAGCCAGCAGTATCTCAAGCATCATGACCTTGAGTATGACTTAAAGGGTCAACTAGAGATTTTATATTACCAGTTAAGGACCCATGGCCCTGGTAGCCCATGTTTGTAAGCATCTTATATCCTTTTCCATATCATTTAGGAGAAATGGGAGTGGTGATTGTGACGTCCTCCTCATCTTCCTCTCCCCTATATATCCAATCTTTAATCACATGTTCTTATTTATTTACATCTAGGGGAACAAAGGTCTATACAAAAGTGCCAAAAAGGGTCATGGTAAAATCAGAGTGCTTCTTTTTAGCATATGGTTTCCCATAAGACTAAGGGGAAATAGGTAGAGCAATAATGGAGTCTAGAGTGTATTCACCCATACCAAGACTCATCATTTTCAATTTCTATTCACACTCTATAAAGGATGGTGTTGGCTCATGAGAGGACCAATTATGTGGAGCCAATATTTTAGTAGTAGATAATGTGTTGATAGACATGGTGTTGTCACCTAGGATAACTATCTTAGTGTCATTAAAAGAGAACTTGATGCACTAACAATACATAGGAGGCACTGCTTTCATATCATGAATCCATGGTCATCCCAACAATAAATTGTATGCAAGTGGTATGTCTAAGACTTAGAAAATGGCATCCTTCTCAATGGGACCAACTCTAATTGGAAGTAAAATTAGACCTTTGGAAGGTCATTTGACCTCATCATAGGAATTTATAGTGATCTTGCACCTAGGATCAATGGCAAATTTAGACATGCCTAAAATGGAAATTTGAGCCGAGGTACGTTGTAGTTGACTGAAAGGTTATAGTTGGAAATCCTAGAAGTAGTTAGTTTTTTAGAAGATGAAGCATTCTTAGGATCATGGGAAACTTTTAGGATAACCTTAGATTTCCCCCTAGTGACAACATTAAGTGGTTTACTTTGTGATGAGAAAGAGTTAGTCACCTAGACCACCACCTTAGATCTAGAGTCATTATGGTGTTGAGGAACATTGTGTATTTTTAAGACAAATTTGGGTTGTTCATCTACATATTGGTTGACATCACTAGGAATTTCCATGCATAAATATTCAATAAGCTCAAGCATGCCTATAACATTGTCACTATCAACATAAGCATATCTAATCTTGGAATCATGATTCTTTCTAGCAACTTTGGAAGTTTCACCTTACTCATATTCTGGTAAGGGTTGTTTGAAAGCTTTGTGATCAACATTTTTGATAAGGCCATCTATGAAAACTTTTCCTTCCTCAATAAGATCTTGAATTACAACTTTAAGCTTGAAATAGTTTTCAATGTTGTGACCCTTACTTTGGTGATAATTGTAGATATGGTCTTCTCTCCACCACAGGAGTTTGATGAGTGGTTCATAGGGTCAAGAATTATCTAGTAAAGTAACCAACTTATTTATAATCAAATTTTTTAGTACCACTTTGTCAAACTCAACCATTGGTGTATAAACACATCATTTCTTGGTAAACTTAGAGCTCTTGTCAAATGTTTGTGGTTTCACATTTTCTTGTTTCTTGTAAACAGAAATTAAAAGGTTAAATGCAAGTTTCTTGTTCTTAGGAGTGTCCACTACATTATTGACAATGTACTTATTTTTATTCCAAGATTTACCTTTGTCTTTTCCATTTCCATTGTTGTTCTTGTCTTTGTTTATAACAATGTCACCCTTATTGATAGCAACATCTTCAATACGATATGCTCTCTCAACCATGGTGTTGAAGGATATGAATAACTATTTTCTTAGATCAAAATATAGCTCTTGAATAAGGGTATTGACAAAATTGTCAATTTTTTCAGCCTCAAGAACTTTTCAAGGATAGCAAGAGGATAAAGATCTCCATCATTGAAGATATGTTGCAAAGGGTTCTCCCAGTTTTTGTTTGATGTTGCATAGGTCTAGCATAGTTACAGGATGTTGAATGTTATAGGATTATTTTTGGATAAAGTGTTGTGCAAGTTTGTCAAATGTTAAGAGGACTCAATTTTGTGAACCATTCCATAGGTTTCCCTCTTAAGACTCCTAGGAAACAAATGCATAAGAAAGGTGTCTTCATGCATAAAATCCATGCCAAGAGCATAAAAATGCCTCAAATTATTGTGAGTATCACCATTTCCATCATATTTTTCATACTTAGGAACCTCTATATCCTTAGGAAATGGTAGCATTTATAGACTCCTATCAAATAGAAGAGCACATATTGATTTGACAAATGAGGTTTTGGGAGGTTCTTTTGAAGCTTGTAGTTGTGCAAATTGTTTCCTCAATTCTTGTATTTCTTCCCTTAAGATTTCAGCCTTAGTGGGTTCTCATTTTTGAATTATGTGTTCTACATCAAAATCCTAAGTGAGTTTCCATCCTCTTGATTCCATGTATCAAAACTATTGGTCTCTATTTTCCTTTAAAGATTTGAACATCAATTTTTTAGCAAATCCATCTTGTTAGAATTTTATAACATCCTCGCTAGTTACTTCTTCATCACTTCCATGATGGGAAGGGCATATGCACCCATGGTGACTCTAGGAGTTCTTTGAGGTGTGTTGTTTCCATCATTGCCATCAAAAGGATTTTGAGAGCAAGTCCACTTTTTCCCTTCATGGCAGGTATGGTTACTATATTCAACTTGTTGATGTTCTTTCTCCCTAGCACACATGGCTTCTATGATCCTTTGGTTTTTATGCACTTTTTCCTCTAAGTAGTGTTGGACTTCATCAAGGTGCACCATGGGGACCAAACTATTTTCACCCTTAGGTGTCTCACAAGGTGTGCCAAATGGGTTTTCAAAACTATAAAGTGGATTATGCCTAATGTTAGCTGTTTGCATTTGAATATGTTCAGGGTCCTCCACACAAGGTTGTCCACAAGGATGTTTAGGTGGGGTTTCCAATTGTTTGAAGACAAAAGGGGTATGACTACCACTCCCAACTTGAAATTTAGTTGTAAATAGCATGTAAGGACTCATCTTTTTTTAATAGGACAAGAAAAGTAAGTTAGATTTGAAGCTCTTACAACCAAGATTAGTTACTTGTCAAAGTATAATAGATGGCTTGTCAAACAGTACTCAAGAATTTATAGCACAGGTGACTCAAGCCTAGTGAGCAAGCAAGAAGCTCAATAGAAAGTAGCTAATATAAAATAGTAACTATATTTTAACAAGTAATTCATCAATGATGTTTCAAGACTTACATCTAACAGATGAAACCCATCTTTTCAACTTTAGACAACACCTAACAGATGGATGTGCAACCAGAACTAGGAAGGACTAGGGTGACAAGACCTTAAATAAGAAAAATTAGAACACATACCCTATTTTGATAGTAAATAATCCTAGGTGATATTTTCTTAAAGACTAGGCAATAGTGAGATAGCATAAGATGTCATACAACATAGTTCAGGACACACGTGTGATACTTTTCTTTTGGGTAATAGTTCACACAAGGAGGGATGATAGAACTTAGTATAATAGGGAAATAGACCTTAGAACAAGTGATAAAGTGCAAATTTTTGTACAAAAAAGACTAGTTTTGACTCTAATAATTTATGTTTTAGTTTGACAATTAGGAAATTTTTGGATCAAACAGTGTGGGATTTCGATTTGTGTCATTTATTAGCAAGGTTTTCAAATAGTAGAGGTTTTAACATGTCTCAAACATTTGAACAAGAGTAAAAATAGCCTTGACAACATGCACTTATGATATTAGAATAACCTTTCTACCAATATTATTGAGATGTTTGATTTGTAAGAACATTGACATTGGTCAACACATTAAAAAATAGTATTCAAGCAATCTACCTTAGAGTCACAGTTCATTACTCAACAACTTGGTCCACACTTGATGCTCCTTCACCTTACACCAAGGGGTTGCCCACAAGAGATATTGGCTTTTTCATGAAAGTTTCATAAACACAACCAAGGGAACACATATGGTGTTTGAAAAATCTTGGGGTGATCCAAGTAGTCCAATAGGATCATCCTTGCACCAAGAAGTTGAGTAGAAAAATAGGGTTGCTACTAACCTAGGGTGTTTAGAAAAGGCTTCCATTCATAATGTTCCTCTTGCAACCAATTAAGGGACACCCCACCTTGTGGTGGGTAATAGACCTCATAGCTATAAGAGTACTGTAAGCATTCTTCCCTAGTGATCTCCCTATGGTCAAAATCCTATAAGTGATCACACTAAGAGAAGACAAACACTGCATCTACCAAGGTCTTGTGTCCTTGATAGCCTTGAGTTTATAGTCAGTTGGAAGAGCTAGGTAATTTTCTTGTCCCCACTTGGGTCATTCCTCTTAGGTTGTCTAAGAGAAACCCCTCTAAAGGATCCTAACTACCACAAAATGGATCCACTCTAAAGGGCCAAGATTTTTTATTCACCTCAAGGGTGAAGCACATACTCTCTAACCTTGATTGCTTCCCCTAAACATACCAAGAAGATTCAATTATCTTCTTGCTTTCAAAATCCAAAGGTGGATCAAGAGTTCTAATTCACCACAAGGGTAAAGAGTATACTTTCCTATCACCAAGGAACCTCAATCAAAATTTTAATGTATCTAAAAAAAGAACAAATAGTAGATATTGTACATGAAATAAAAAAGAAAGCAAGTTGGGTTTTTATGCATCAAGCAACCCTAAAAACAATTGTTAGTAGCCCTTGTGCATTTAAATCTTTGACGAGCATTCTTTTAGGAAATTTAGGAAATGTTTAACACTTCAAAACAACACCTTGCAACCACAACCATTAGCACCATGAGTTAGCCTTAAAAAAGAAAAATCTGTAAATGGACTTCTGTAAAAATAGCTAAAAACCTGCAACACTAGTAAACAAGTAGCAACTGAAAAAATTGACCAAAACACCTAAATAACAAGTAAATTTAGATTAGGCAATAGTTTATGCAGGAAACTTGTCATATGATACTTCTCAATATATGTGAGCGATAGAATCTTCCTGTGTGATATTTCTCACTATGCCAAGTGACAGAATTAACAATACTGAGGCAACATTTTTTTGTATATCCGCATGACACAATTTCCAAAATGTATAACACAATAGTTATAGGAATTTCCATAAAAAACTAAAAAAATGTCGTCTAAAAACTACGACTAAAATAGAAAAAGAAGTGTAGAGAGAAAGAAAAAAAATACAATGAAAATAGTAAAATAGAGGAAAAAACTAGATGTTCTGCCCCATGGTGGGTGCCAAAAATATACACTAAAAAGTTTCTATCTCCAAACCCTTCTATCCAAGGGATTCCATTGAATTTAGAATGCTTGGATACTAACTTGGAGCTCCCTATCCACAGAGTGCAAGAGAGTGTGTTTCAAGTAAAGTAGCTCTCAATTGGGCCTTAGGAATACACTTCTTGCTAGTAACCCATGCAATGGGAGGTTCTAGAGACAAGATACAAGGGTGCAAATGTCCTCAAGAAATTCCACAATGATGAAATGCAAGATGAAACTAGGCTAAAATGAGAATGCAAGATGCAACTACTCTAAACAATATGCAAGTGTTACAAATCTAGCTAATTACTATGTGAGCTGAGCTATTGTAAAGGAGCTACATTAACATGCAACTAGACTTGCTAAAAATGCCATGGATGAGATAATGTAGATAATAAAAAGAAGTTCTCCACAAAGAGTTCTCAAGAATTCAAATAGTAAACCTACAACATAACAATACTCAAGAGTGTAGATCCTTTGTGTGAGGCCTCGCTCTGACCCATCCTAGCATCGATGATATATTATTATTTTGATACTCATGACTCGATATGTCAAAACATTATTTGATGAACTAAAAATTATTATGCTATTTTATGATGTGTGATGCTTTACTTCAGTTATTTGATTTCATCATTTAATGCTTTATGAACATGTATAATGATGAAGTAAATGAATGCAAAATTAACACCTTGATTATGCAATTCTAATGGTCAGAAATATGAGTAGAATTAGATAAACAATTGATTATTAGAAAAATGGATGCTTTAATTTGTATAATTTTTATGATACATAATTTACATAATGCATGTGATTTCTTGATCTACTGATGTGTGCAATGAGTGTACAGGAAAGTTAGCCAGGAAAACCCAATGGAAAGATGGAACTAAACCACTTGTTAATTTTGTGCTATCTTGCATTGTCTTCTTTGGAAGGTTGTTAATTGGTCTCAAATTCTCCTAGATTTTTTTGGGTTCTATTAAGTCATTAGGGACTAAATAAATTAAATTTAAGTACCCTAAGGGTAAGGGTATGGGTTAGGAGTACTTTCCACCCCTTTAGCCTCCTTGGTTGACTTTTAGGGTCACTCAAAAATCCTACTTTTGGTTGATTGGGAAAATGGATTGTCTTCTACTTGAGTTGGACTCAAAACTCCATCTTGAGGTTACTTGAAGCCTAGTTGAGTTAAGGATCATACTTAGAGGCATTTTGGAGTAGTTTTGGGGTTGTTACCCAATCTCTAGTTTTAGAGAAAGTTTGAAGATTGAAGGAAGAGAAGGGAAAAGCTCTTCTCAACTTACCATTTTACCATAACATTTTGTGAAGGTAGGAGTTCTTCACTCTTTAGGATTTGTTCTTCATGTTGTTCATGCTTGAATCATGCATAAGACATTGAGTTGTTCTTTGTATTGCTTGCTTGTGCATTGGGTTTGATTTGGAGGGATTTTATCTTGTCCTTGATGTTTTCTCATGCTTGTCTTGAGGTTTTGTTTTGAGAGAATTTCATGGGGATTGTTTTGGCATTACTCACCCTTGGATAGGGAAGAAGTGGCCATGTACAGGGAAAGGGCCTTCGTTGGACCTAAATGGTGTAGATTCTCCTCTCAATGTGAGAGGAGGGAAAGAGGGTAGGGTGTATGGGCCCCTACTTGTCATCACATACCTTGTTTGATATTGTGAATTCTTGACTATGAAAAGGAATAAAAATCCTTGTGGAAATAGCCTCGAAAGGGCCTTGTAGAAGAACAAAAGTTCTTTAAGTTTTAGCCCCGAAAGGGTTATGTTATGGTATGGTGATTGACATCTCCCAGTGGGAAAATCCACCTCTCCCCTAGTCAGGTTCTATGTTTGGACCTATTGTGTAAAACCGGGTTTGGGTGTATGCTTGAATTGCTCTTGATGTTGTGATGTTTCACCCTAGGTTAGCTCTTTTCTTCTCCTTGTTTTCCATGAAGAATTGAAGATATTGGAAGAAAACACTTGTGAAGGTCTTAGAAGAGATTTCTTTTGAATTGTAAGATTATGTAAAATGTATTTGAATTTTGATGTATTGGAAAAGACATTAGGTTTTCTTACTAGTTCTTTCCCGATGGATCCTTGAACCAAGATGAATAATAGAGAAAGAAAAAGATTGTGAAAACCTCCTTGTACTGATCTCATGTGATTTCAACTTTTTCTTATGTAGGTGAGAAGATAGAATGATGGATAATATCCTTGAATTATGAATTCTCAAGTTTTCAATTATGTTAAGGAAATGTAATTTGATATGTTGAAGTTTCCAATTCGATGTTTTATGTATTTAAGGGAAATGAAAATCTTACATTGTGGACAACGAAGTTATCTCTCTCTTTGTTAAATTTAATAATGGACAAAATCAAATTTGGTTAAGAGTTATGCATCACCTTGAATTCTAAAATAAAGGAACATATACCTTTGTTCTATGATGTTTAATAAAACATAAATTTTAGGAGAAAAGAAAGAAAAGAATAACCATAATGCACATCCTTGTAATGGTATATTGTTAAAAGGAATCAATGTTTTCATTAGGTTAGAAATCACTCTTAGTATATCACAAAAAAATATAGCAAACATGTCAACACTCAGAAAAATTGACCATCAAACAAAAAAATATACATTCCTAGCAGCCTAACTGCTCTCTCGAATTTGTATGGGAAAGAAAATATAAGCTCTTGGACCAATAGAGTATATTCTTATTGGATTCCTTGAATTTACATTTCAAAACTCTTTAAATATAAAGAAAAGAAAAGGAAGGGGTTTGTCAAAACAAATGAGAATGTAAACAAAAATAAAACATATATATAATTATCCCTATCTCTAATCTAAAACCCACCAAATAAACTTTATGCATTTATTACCATTCCCATCAACCCTCCTTGTAATCATCCTCACCCTTTTCCTAGCACTCAACTTGAAAGCTTGCTTGCTTTGGTGATGGGGATGTTGTCAAGGTAGTGAACCAGTGAATGAGGGTTGTTAGGGAGATTTGAGTGTGTCTTACATCACATATTTATGGCACCCAAACCTTGTGGTTCCCATGCTAGGTGTAGTCAACTCCTTTATCCACCTTTTGCTTTACTTTCCTAGCGCTAGCCAAAGATGAGGGTTTTCTATGCATGTGTCACTTGCTAAGTCGACCTTGCCTCATGTGTACGTATGCCATATGATGGATTTTTCATATCCAAGTGGGGGTATGTAGGAAGTTTTTAATTTCTCACATATCTCCTGACAAAGCTTGTAACCATATCTCCCCCATGCACTGGTTTTCCTTGCCTCTCCCATCATACACGCAAGGACAGAGAGAGAGAGGCCTATGCTGATAGACCTAAGTTAGTGCATGGTACCCTTGGGCAGCACATTGTCCTTTTGGATAGGCCACATGGCATAGGATAAAGGGAGGATTTTAGGTTAGTAGGTATTATTAAATCCTTTTTGTGTATGCAGTGTAGTGTTAGTTGGTATGTAGCTTACATTAGTATAGGAGTAATTGGTTAGTGTTAGGTTTATTAACATGTTAAATTAAGTTTAGCATTATATCAATTGTTAGATCTGTAGTTAGTTTCCTTTTTATTAGAAAGTATTTTTATATGCTTAGTTTGTTTAGTTATCTTTAATTCTAAGGTTGGAAAGGGTGTTAGTATTAAATAGTGTTTTAGATGTTAGAACATTAAATTGGTTCTAATTTAAAAGTTTTAACTTGAGACTAGCATATTTTTATTAAAATAATTTAAATGTCTTATTAATTAGCTTGATACCATTGTGAGCTTTGTTACATGGATTTTAATGTGGACTTGAGTTAATGATAGTTCAAATAAAGTTTAGATTAAAGTATAGATTTATTGAATTTATTCTAGTCATCAATTGTAATGGTAAACAATAAATTGATTAATTAGATTGTTATAAGTATGTTGGAGAAAATTTTAAAGTTAGTTTAGACTTGGGAATTAAAAGTTTAAGAACGTAGTTAGCATGCACGGAATAGTTAAATTTTATATTAATCTTCTTGTATTTCAAATTCCCTTAATGTTAGATGATCTAAGTTGTAATGACGATCAAGTTATCAAGTTAATGAAAGGGTCTAGTTAATTGGATCATCTTTTGTTAGGGTTAGTGGTATATTACTCATAATTAAATTATATCTAAACAAGATTATGTAATTAAGAGATAGATGTCAATCGACTAGCATGTTAGTTTAAATGGATCGATAGATGTTGTATTATGTGTAATGTCATCTTAAGGAGGTAATATTTTTAAGGTATTCATTAAAATGAGTTGATGGATTATGACTTTAGTTAAATGGATTGGTTGTTTAATGTTATTAATGGATATACTTAGAGACTTTCAGGTCACACAAATAATTCATTCTACAAAAATGACCAAACTGAGTCATAACCTTGTTATTTATCAATGGTGATCTTGCATCTAGTTTCAAGGTACCTATGGGTATCTAAATTTAAAACTATCTAAACAATTAGTTCCATTATAGTTAAACATTGAAAATCCTTTATGACCATGTTACCTTATTTAATCATTGTTCTTCATTTTTAAAAAAAATTGTTGTGTGTGTTTTTCCTTTATATTTTGGGCATTACATTTTGGTATCAGAGCTCATGTTTCAACACTAGGAACCTTAAACCACTATGCTTCTAAAAACTTAACTAAAGCTTTAATTTTGAAGGATGCCTCCTGTTACTTAGAGCAACCATCAAGGTAGAGGTCATAGGGAAAGAGGTGGTAGAACAGGACAAGAGGATGGACCACCACTTCCACCACCAAATCCAAATTAGGATATTTTGGATGCCCTCCAGGCATTGATTGGCATAGTCTAGTAGAGGGTAGAACCTATAGTACAACCAAGACAATAGATTCTTGAAGGGGAAGCACAAGTTCCAGGAGGAGGTGGGGCTAGAGATAGAGAGAGGAGTAGGAGTCCCCCACCGAGACAGGTTGAGGGACAGGGTCAGCATGAGGGTGAGTCAATACATTAGAGAGGACCACCACTTGATAGACCTCCTAGACATATAGGAGATGATATCAGAGAGTTGATCCAACTCAGACCACCACACTTTACTGGTTCCACAGAGGGAACAATAGCAGAGGCTAGGTTACAGAGTCTTTAGTAATGCTTTGGATTACATCCTTATGAGAGTAATCTAAAGGCACATCTTGTAGTCCATCAGCTGAGAGGTGACACCTCCAATTTGTGGAATCAGGAGGAGACTATAGGAGGAGTGAGCATGGATACCCTCACATGGGAGTTATTCTTAGAGAGATTCAGAGAGAGGTACTTATTTGAGCACTTCAGGGAGAAGTAGATTGAGGAGTTTCATTCACTACATCAGAGGGGTCTCACCATAGCTCAATATGTCAAGTACATAAAGGACAAGAAACTATGAGTGCATCGATTCATCATGGGCCTAAATTTATCCCTTTAGGGTCCAATTTGTATGGCCTTTCCTACTACCTTCAGACAGGTAGTTGAGGTTGCACTAGTTACAAAGGATACTCAGGGTAGATAGGAGTCACGAGATCAATCTCAGAATCAAAACTCTACCCAACAAAAACCCCCTTGGAAAGAGAATCAAAATTACATAACAGGGTCATCTAAGGGCTAATATTCTTAGCACCAAAAACCTCAATAGCAGCAGTAGAAACCCCCACAGGGTTATCAGGGCTCCAAGCCCAAGTAGTGGCATTCATAGGGTTTGAGGCAGGATCAAAAAGTATAGACCCCACAGTCATAGTCAGCAAAGACTTAGCAGTCTTCTAGGGGTGGTTTCAGTGGATCTTGCAGGTCAGGAGGCTCACAAAAATCTGGATCTTAGGGTACAAGATCTTATACACGAGGACCATGTTACACTTGTGGTGACATGGGGCATATTGTTAGAGAGTGTCCTCAGGGACAATCCTCCATTGGTTAGAGAGGGGCACTTTTAGAGCTGACAGTTGGTGATGTAGGCAGATCCCATAGATTTTTTACAGTGGTTGATAACCACTAGGCTGAGCATCAAACTATAGTTATTGAGGCTACAGGTAATATATAGGGTAGCATGGTTATCTATTTCATTTTATTCTAGAGCTATTGATTTATTTTTATATCCTTTTTTTGTGGATCATTGTGGGCTAGTGGCAGTTAGTCAGGATGTCAGTTGGGAGGTAGAGTTAGCCTCAGGAGCCAGAGTGTTAGTTAGTTCCATGGTGCATAATTGCCCAATTTAGATTGGAGACATGTCAACGATGTTAGATCTATTCATTACCCCTCTAGGTTCTTATGATTTTGTTCTTGAAATGTATTGTCTTTATGCCCACAGTGCCAAGATGAATTATCGATAGAAGAGGGTGGAATGTGTGGATGAGGATGGTATTTCTAGAGTGATCCTTGGGGTTAAGAGACCCATATCCCTTCGTATGATTTCTACTATGCAGCTTAGATGGTGCATGTGAAAGGGATGTTAGTTGTTCACTATCACCATCAGCAATAGGGAGGAAGATTCAAAAGGGGAGCCATCCCTTGATGATTTTCCTATTTTGTAGGAGTTTACAAATGTGTTTCCTTCAGAGCTCCCTGGTAGGCCCCCACCTAGAGTTGTGGATTTCCATATTGATCTTTTGCCAAGAGTGGTGCTAGTGTCAAGAGCACCTTATAGAATGACTACTCATGAGCTTAGCGAACTAAAGATTCAATTGGAGGAACTCTTAGAGAAGGGGCATATTTGACCTAGTGTGTCACCTTGGAGCACACCAGTGATCTTCGTAAAGAAGAAGGACAGATCACTTAGGTTGTGCATTGATTATCGACAATTCAACAAAGTAACCATCAAGAATTGATACCCCCTTCCTAGGATTGATGACCTCTTTGATTAGTTGCAAGGTGCTCAAGTATTTTCAAAGATTGATCTCAAGTCGGGTTATCATCAATTGAGGATTGTGGATAGTGATATCCCTAAAATTGCATTTTGTACTAGGTATGGTCACTACAAGTTCATCGTGGTACCGTTTGGCCTCACGAATGCTCCCACTATATTCATGAGCCTCATGGATGGAGTATTTTGTACCTTTTTGGATAAGTTTGTTATTGTTTTACTAGATGACATCATGATATATTCTCATGATGAGGAGCATGAAGAGCACTTGAGACAGGTATTGCAAAAGTTGAGAGAGAATCAGTTGTTTGGTAGCATGTCGAAGTGTGCATTCTATAGACTAGAGATACATTATTTGGGTCATGTCATATTAGGTTATGGTGTCTTAGTAGATCCATCAAAGGTTAGGGCCATCATGGATTGGCCAGCACCCACTAGTGTCACTGAGGTGAAGAGCTTAATGGGACTAGCAGGCTATTATTGGTGCTTCATTGCAGGGTTATCTAGATTGGCACACACCATCACATCTCTTCAGAGGAAGGGAAAGAAGTATTAGTGGACAAAGAAGTGTGATAGAGCCTTCTAAGAGCTCAAGAGAGCCCTCACAATTGCAACAATTCTTGCAGTACCAAATCCATCTACGAATTTTGTGGTGTGCACTTATGCATCCTTGGATGGTATAGGGGCAATTCTTATGCAAGATGGTCGACCTATTTCCTTTGAGTCTAGGAAGCTGAAGACTCATGAACTCAACTACCCTACTCATGACCTTGAGCTAGCAGCAGTGGTTCATGCTTTAGTGAGGTGGTGACACTTCCTACTAGGTCATAGATTTGAGCTTCATTCTAATCATTAGAGCTTGAAGTACATATTCACATAGCCAAAACTTAATGCTAGACAGAGAAGGTGGATAGAGTTCCTTTGTGAGTATGATTTTGATTTTCATTACATCAAGGGAAAGGAGAATGTAGTTGTAGATGCCTTAAGTAGAAGGCGCCATGAGCTTACATCTATGACTAATAGTACTAATTTGAGAGAGCAGATCCTTTAGCACTTGCCAACAGATGAGCTTTATGCAGAGGTTAGTCAGGTGGTGCATTCTCAGAGACCCTTGGAAGGGAAGTATTTAGAGTATTCTTGGGATTCTAATGGACTCATGCATCATAGAGGGTGTATGTATGTACCTTCCATTGGGGGTTTGTGTGAGCTCATTATACTTGAGGCTCACAAAGCACCTTATGTAGTGCACCCCAGTGTTAAGAAGTTACATCTAGATTTGAGATAGTTATATCATTGGCTAGGCATGAGAGTGTAGATCACTAACATAGTTGTGAAATGCCTCGAGTGTCAAAGGGTGAAGGCAAAGCATCATCATCCCAGTGGGCTCCTTCAGCCTCATGAGATTGTAGAGTGGAAGTGGGATGTTATATCTATGGACTTTATTGTTGGTCTCCCCTTATCATCTCGTTGCCATGATGCCATTTTGGTGATAGTTGACATGTTGACCAAGGTTGCCCACTTCTTTCCCATGCATACTACATACACAACATGGAACATAGCTCAGGTGTTTCTATGGGATATTTTCAAACTTCATGGTGTTCCTCGTAAGATCATCTCTGATAGGGACTCACTATTCACTTCATCTTTCTAGAGAGAGTTGCAGTCAACTTTGGGCACTAGGCTAAATTTCATCACAACATATCATCCTCAGACTGATGGTTAGACCGAGTGAGTGAATCAAGTTTTGGAAGACATGTTGTGTATGTATGTGATGGACCATCAGGTCAAGTGGGAGGAATACCTACACCTTGTCGAGTTTGCCTATAATAATGGGCACCATTCCTCCATAGGTATGCCACCTTATGAGGCTTTGTATGGAAGACCTTGTAGGATTCCTTTGAGTTGGAACAAGATCAAGGATAAAGTATCTATTGGACCTCAGTTAGTTTAGGAGATGGAGCAACAGGTGACTTTGATTAGGTAGCGCCTGAGAGAGGCATAGGATCAGCAGAAGAAGTATGCTATTGCGAAGAGATAGATTGAGAGTATTAGGTTGGTGATAGAGTTTTCTTGAGGGTGTGGCCACACAAGGGTCTGATTCAATTCGGAAATGGCTCTAAGTTGGCACCCTGATTCATTGGACCATTCAAGATCCTAGAGACGATAGGACCAATTGCCTACTATTTAGCCTTGCCATCTAGCCTGTCATGCATCCACAATGTGTTTCACATTTCAGTACTTAGGGGATACATTTATGATGAGTCCAATATTATAGATTGGGATGCTTTGTAGGTGGAGTCAGATGGCCAGTTAGCTCTGGAGCCTATCTGTATTATAGCTTGATGAACCCTAGCACTCTGAGGTCAAGAGTTGGACTAGGTTAGAGTCCAGTGGGATTGCTATGATGAGGTTATGACTTCATGGGAGGATGCGGCATAGATGCGATATTAGTACCCATATCTTTTTGATGAACTCCAAGAGGAAGTTCATGCCTAGTGGGGGATGATGTGAGACCTCACTCTGACCCATCCTAGCATCGATGATACATTATTATTTTGATACTCATGACTCGATATGTCAGAACATTATTTGATGAACTAAACATTATTATGCTATTTTATGATGTGTGATGCTTTACTTTAGTTATTTGATTTCATCATTTAATGCTTTATGAACATGTATAATGATGAAGTAAATGAATGCAAAATGAACACCTTGATTATGCAATTCTAATGGTCAGAAATATGAGTAGAATTAGATAAACAATTGATTATTAGAAAAATAGATGCTTTGATTTGTATGATTTTTATGATACATAATTTACATAATGCATGTGATTTCTTGATCTACTAATGTGTGCAATGAGTGTGCAAGAAAGTTAGCCAGGAAAATCCAATGGAAAGATGGAACTAAACCACTTGTTAATTTTGTGCTATCTTGTATTGTCTTCTTTGGAAGGTTGTTAATTGGTCTCAAATTCTAATAGCTTTTGTTGGGTTCTATTAAGTCATTAAGGCCTCAAAACATTAAATTTAAGTACCCTAGAGGTAAAGGTATGGGTTAGGAGTACTTTCCACCCCTTTAGCCTCCTTGGTTGACTTTTAGGGTCACTCAAAAATGCTACTTTTGGTTGATTGTCTTCTACTTGAGTTGGACTCAAAACTCCATCTTGAGGTTACTTGAAGCCTAGTTGAGTTAAGGATCATACTTAGAGGCATTTTGGAGTAGTTTTGGAGTTGTTACCCAATCTCTAGTTTTAGATAAAGTTTGAAGATTGAAGGAAGAAAAGGGAAAATCTCTTCTCAACTTACCATTTTACCATAACATTTTGTGAAGGTAGCATTTCTTCACTCTTTTGGATTTTTTTTTCATGTTGTTCATGTTTGAATCATGGATAAGGCTTTGAGTTGTTCTTTGTATTGCTTGCTTGTGTGTTGGGTTTGATTTGGAGGGATTTTATCTTGTTCTTGATGTATTCTCATGCTTGTCTTGAGATTTTGTTTTGAGGGAATTTCATGAGGATTGTTTTGGCATTACTCACCCTTGGATAGGGAAGAAGTGGCCATGTACGGGGAAAGGGCCTTAGTTGGACCTCAATGGTGTAGAGTCTCCTCTCATGGTGAGAGGATGGAAAGAGGGTAGGGTGTATGGGCCCCTACTTGTCATCACGTACCTTGTTTGATATTGTGAATTTTTGAATATGGAAAGGAATGAAAATCCTTGTGGAAATAGCCTCGAAAGGGCCTTATAGAAGAATAGAAGTTCTTGAAGTTTTAGCCCCGAAAGGGTTATGTTATGGTATGGTGATTGACATCTCCCATTGAGATAATCCACCTCTCGCCTAGTTAGGTTCTATGTTTGGACCTATTGTGTAAAACCAGGTTTGGTGTATGCTTGAATTGCTCTTGATGTTGTGATGTTTCACCCCGGGTCAGCTCTTGTCTTCTGCTTGTTTTCCATGAAGAATTGAAGATATTGGAAGAAAGCACTTGTGAAGGTATTAGAAGAGATTTCTTTTGAATTGTAAGATTATGTAAAATGTATTTGAATTTTGATGTATTGGCAAAGACATCAAGTTTTCTTACTAGTTCTTTTCTGATGGAGCCTTGAACCAGGATGAATAATAGAGAAAGAAAAAGATTGTGAAAACCTCCTTCTGTTGCTCTCATGTGATTTCAAATTTTTCTTATGTAGGTGAGAAGATAGACTGATGGATAATATCCTTGAATTTTGAATTCTCAAGTTTTCAATTATGTTAAGGAAATTTAATTTGATATGTTGAAGTTTCCAATTTTATGTTTTATGTATTTAAGGGAAATGAAAATCCTAAATTGTGGACAACGAAGTTATCTCTCTCCTTGCTAAATTTCATAATGGAAAAAATCATATTTGGTTAAGAGTTATGCATCACCTTGAATTCTAAAATAAAGGAACATATACCTTTGTTCTATGATGTTTAATAAAACATAAATTTTAGGAGAAAAGAAAGAAAAAAATAACCATAATGCACATCCTTGTAATGGTATATTTTTAAAAGGAATCAATGTTGTCATTAGGTTAGAAATCACTCTTAGTATCTCACAAAAAAATATAGCAAACATGTCAACACTAAGAAAAATTGACCATCAAACCAAAAAAATATACATTCCTAGGAGCCTAACTGCTCTCTAGAATTTGTATGGGAAAGAAAATATAAGCTCTTGGAGCAATAGAGTATATTCCCATTGGAGTTCTTGAATTTACATTTCAAAAATCTTTAAATATAAAGAAAAGAAAAGGAAGGGGTTTGTCAAAACAAATGAGAATGTAAACAAAAAAAAAACATATATATAATTATCCCTATCTCTAATCTAAAACCCACCAAATAAACTTTATGCATTTATTACCATTCCCATCAACCCTCCTTGTAATCATCCTCACCCTTTTCCTAGTGCTCAACTTGAAATCTTGGTTGCTTTGGTGATAGGGATGCTATCAAGGTAGTGTACCAGCGAATGGGGGTTGTTAGGGAGATTTGAGTGTGTCTTACATCACATATTTATGGTGCCCAAACCTTGTGGTTCCCATGCTAGCCGCAATCAACTCCTTCATCCACTTTTTGTTTTGCTTTCCTAGCACTAGCCAAAGAGGAGGGTTTTCTATGCACATGTCACTTGCTAAGTCAACCTTGCCTCATGTGTACATATGCCATATGATGGCCTTGTCATATCCAAGTGGGGGTATGAAGGAATTTTTTAATTTCTCACATATCTCCTAAAAGAGTTTGTAACCATATCTCTCCCATGCGTTGGTTTTCCTTGCCTCTCCCATCATGCACATAAGCACAAAGAGAGAGAGAGGCTTTCACTAAAAAACCTAGGTCAGTGCATGGTACCCTTGGGCAGCGCATTTGCCTTGGGGATAGGCCAGATGGCATAGGATATAGGGAAGATCTTAGGTTAGTAGGTATTATTAAATTCATTTTGTCTATGTAGTGTAGTGTTAATTGGTATGTAGCCTAGGTAAGTATAAGATTAATTGGTTAGTGTTAGGTTTATTAATATGTTAAATTAAGTTTAGCATTATATCAATTTTTAGATCTATAGTTAGTTTCATTGTTATTAGAAAGTAGTTTTATATGCTTAGTTTGTTTAGTTATCTTTAATTCTAAGGTTGGAAAGGGTGTCAGTATTAAATAGTGTTTTAGATGTTAGAATATTAAATTGGTTCTAATTTAAAAGTTTTAACTTGAGACTAGCATATTTTAATTAAAATAATTTCAATATCTTATTAATTAGCTTGATACCATTTTGAGCTTTGTTAGATGGATTTTAATATGGGCTTAAGTTAATGATAGTTCAAATAAAGTTTAGATTAAATTATAGATATATTGAATTTATTCTTTTCATCAATTGTAATGGTAAATAATAAATTGATTAATTAGATTTTTATAAGTATGTTGGAGAAAGGTTTAAAGTTAGTTTAGACTTGGGAATTAAAAGTTTAAGAACGTAGTTAGCATGCGTGGAATAGTTAAATTTTTTATATTGATCTTCTTGTATTTCAAATTCCCTTAATGTTAGATGATATAAGTCATAATTATGATCAAGTTATCAAGTTAATGAAAGGGTCTAGTTAATTGGATCATTTTTTCTTAGGGTTAGTGGTATATTACTGGTAATTAAATTGTATCTAAACAAGATTATGTAATTAAGAGATAGATGTCAATCTACTAGCATGTTAGTTTAAACGGATCGCTAGATGTTGTATTATGTCTAATGTCATCTTTAGGAGGTAATATTTTTAAGGTATTCATTAAAACAAGTTGATGGATTATGACTTTAGTTAAATGGATTATTCGTTTAATGTTATTAATGGATATACTTAGAGACTTTTAGATCACACAAATAATTCCTTTTACAAAAATGACCAAACTGAGTCGTAACCCTATTATTTATCAATGGTGATCTTGCATCTAGTTTCAAGGTACCTATGGGTATTTAAATTTAAAACTATCCGAACAATTAGTTCCATTATACTTAAACATTGAAAATCCTTTACGACCATGTTACCTTATTTAATCATTATTCTTAATTTTAAAAAAAAATGTTGTGTGTGTTTGCCCTTTATATTTTGGGCATGACACTTTGAGTGGGAAATCTCTCTCCCTTTTAAAGTTGTATGGATGGTAGAGATCAAGATGAAGATTGTGGATGATCAATAGTGGAATTTGAAAAGAGGAGTGATCCATGTGCACACATAAGTCAACCAATAGAATATAAGTTTACCTGTCATATAGGACAAAAGTCACAAAGCCTTTTTCTTTTACTTTAAAAATTAGAAAAAGACTTTATGTGTGCACTTTAAGTGGGTTAGAAGAATTGGATCTTTTATTTAATTAAAAGAAGACATTTTCTCTTAATTAAATAATGAACTTAGGATAGCATAGTCAAACTATGGGTTATAATCAAATTAATTGATTATTAGCAATTTGATCTAGGTAATTGATTAATTAAATTTAGCCAAAATGTTGAGAAGGGGGCTAACAGTCAAAATGACCATTTTTAGATCATTATAGTACTTGTGTCTAAACATGACAAGTCCACTCGAGTGTGCACTGATTTTAAAGACTAAAAAAAAAAACATTCCCTGAGGATGATTTTCCACTACCCAACATAGACATGATAGTGGACATGACTATAGGGTATGAAATGTACTCTTTTATGGATGGCTTCTCTAGGTACAACCAAAGAATTTCTCCTATAGATCTTGAAAAAATAGCCTTTACATGTGCATGGAATATTTTGGAATGTCATGCCCTTTCGACTAAAGAATGCTAGCACTACCTATCAATGAGCTATGACCACTATCTTCCATGGCATGATGCAAAAAAATATGGAAGATTATGTTGATAACATATTGACAAAATTTGAAAATAGAGACATGCATCTTGATGACCTTAGTTTGATATTGGACTGTATGGAACAATTTCAGCTTATGTTGAATCCATAAAAATGTGTCTTTAGTGTTAGCTCTAGAAAATTGTTAAGTTATATCATATTAGAAAAAGGCATTGAAGTTGATCCCAAATAGGTGCAAGCCATCATGGAAATGCCTCCTCCTAGAAATATCAGTCTATTAGGAAGTCTTCAAGGATGTCTGCAATCAATTAGGAGTTTCATATCTTAGTTGGCTGATAAAGCTCAATCTTTCAACAAGAACTTTCATAAAGGATCTACCTATATCTAGAACAAATATTATCAACACAACTTAGATCATATCAAAGGGTATTTGGCTAAACCTACAATATTAATGCCACCCATACTGGGAAAACCTTTGATATTATATATCTTAGCTATAGATTCCTCCCTAGGAGCACTATTGGCATAAAATGATGAGACTAGAAAAGAATGTGTTATTTACTACATCAGTCACACTTTGGTGGCTTATTAGAGGAATTGTAACAAGATTGAGAAGGTCTTCCTAGTAGAGGTGTTTTCCTCCCAAAAGCATAGACACTACATGTTGGCTCACATAGTCCATCGTATTGCTAAAATTGATTCCTCAAAATACTTATTGAGTAAAATTATACTTACCGGCCATCTAGCTAAATGGATAATGATTCTCTCTAAATTTGACATTCAATACATCAAATGCAAAGCTATCAAGGGGTAAGCCATAGTTAATAAATTGGCTGATTTTCCATTAGAAGATACAACTCCTATTCAGATTGAGTTTCTACATGATTCCATCATGTATATCACTAAAAGAACTTGGAAGATGTTCTTTGATGGTTCTCAAACCTAGAATGGGATAGGGGCAGGTATTCTATTTGTCAGACCTCATGGTTGCACAATCCCAAAGTCTTACAAACTCCTTTTCCTTGCACTAATAGTATTGCAGAGTATGAATCTTTAACAAACAAGATCAAAATGTCTTTAGAATGAAGGAGCATAGAGTTTCATATCTATGGAGTTTCTCAACTTGTCATAAACAAAGTCAATAATGAGTATCAAACCAAAGATGACAAGTTGGTACTCTATAAAAAATTGATTGATGCTCTATGGAACTATTTCACATTTGTGACATTTCAACAAATTCCTAGAATACAAAACAAGGTCATTGATGCTATGGCCACCCTAGAATCTATTCTCTAGTTACAAGAACATGAATCATGTTTTGAGTTCATGGTGGAAGAATTACATCACCCTGCTTATGACTCCTTTGATAACTTAGTGATTTGCACCATTGTGGGTCACGATTCATCTCGCTATTCCACCATTTTCTCCTACCTGCGTGAATAGATTATTCCTAAAAATTGTACATGAAACTAAAAATTCCAACTCCTTTACAATGTCTCACATTATACCCTGGTCTCTGGTGACTTGTATAGGAAGGGTCTAGATGAAACACTCCTTAGGTGTCTAGAACTAGAAGAGTCTGAAAAGGAATTAGTCAAATTCCATGATGACATTTGCAAGCACATTCTAATGGCCTTGCACTTGCTAAGAAACTACTTAGGGTAGGGTATCATTGGCCAACTATGCAAGCTAACACTATTCAGTATGGTAAATCTTGTAAGAAATGTTAGCTTCAAGGAAACTCGATTCATGCTACTGGACATGAGATCATACCTTCTATTGCATATTGGCCATTTTAGCAATAGGCCTTCAACTTGGTAGGAAAGATCCATCCAAGTTCATCTAGTGGTCATAAGTTTATCATAACAGAGACAAAATATTTAACAAAATAGGTTAAAGTTGTACCATTATCTATTGCTATAGGCAAACATGTTGTCTTAATTATTTTCAACCACATTATTTGTTGCTATGACATCCCATCCTCCGTTATTATTGATAATGGAGGATAATTCAAAAATAAGGATTTAAAATAGCTATATAAGAAGTTCAAAATCAAGAAACAATTGTTTTCAATCTACTATCCCTAGGGGAATGGCCAAGTTGAGGCCTCTAACAAGATGTTGCTCAAGATTTTTCATAGAATGGTTCATAAATCAAGCAAAGACTAGCACCTATAGATTAATCTGGCACTGGGGGCCTAAACAACTACTATACATGCTCCTATAGGGGCTATAGTCTATGGTTCTATAGTTATCTTACCCTTGGAAGATGAAGACATGAAGGAAAGTGCACATCAATTGTTAGTTGATCCCAACTGCAACTCTATACATTTTGTAAATATTAGGTACTTTATGGATCTTTAGGCAGAATTACTAATAAAAGAAGCTAGGATTAGGGTCACACTTGTATAGATTTAAAGCATGATCCTTCCCAACATGGATGCACTACAAAATCATCTTACACATGCAAAGATATTGATGCATGACAATAACTTTTCTATAGCAGACCATATGATGGAACTTTTAGAAGAAGTATAGATAGCCTTGCATGCATCTATGGTATTGTAAGAGAATTGGGGTAAGACCATGAAAATCATTTTGAAGCTACATAGTGATTTATTGTCACATTTGGTATTAATTTGTAAATATTTTGCATCTTTGGCATTTATGTCTAAAAGGGGGAGAATATTATTAGTAAAGGAGAATATTATCATAGTAAAAAATATGTTTACAAAAGAAATTTTGAAAAATAAAAATAGAGTAAGAGGTTACCAAGCTACAACAATAGATAGTAGTCAAAATTGAGTTGAAAACCCAAATTGTTGATAAGGGAAGTTTTGAATTCTAATTTTGAGAATTTGGATTTTTGGTATGACAAGTGTTTTTGTCACTAATGCCAAAGAGGGATATTGTTGACCTTATGGTCAAATCATTTGTCTATTAGTGAATTAACACTTAGTCAGTTGGTTGCATTACTACTAAGCTCTATAGTTGCTAGCGAGCTTATGATTCTTCTAGCAATATTAACCAATTCTTTCATTTGCTATCGAGCTAAATAGTCAAATTTTAGTTCAAACTAAGCTTCATAGTATCTACTAAGCATCTAAGATAGATTAAAATGCTTGTCATGTTCTATAATGTATACTAAGCTTCAAAGGCAATGTACAATGTTACTTGAGTGTAGCAATGTCTACCAATATTTCCAAAATAAGTGATGAAGATCTTAGTGTTATTCGAGCTAAATATAGTGTTAACCAAGTATATAATTTTATATCAAGCTTACAATGTCAATGGAGTGAATTCAATAATGATTGATCCATGTAGTGTTAACTGAGTGATTTAGTATCTACCAAGTTTCTTAGTATTTAATGAGTCATAAGTGTTAACCAAGTTCTTTCTACTCAAAGAGATCAATATGGAAAAAGCTTCAACATCAACCAAGTACCAAAATATGCTAAGTGTTGATAGTATTTTCCAAGTGTCAAAACGTCACTAAGTTGTCTTCAGAACCTAAGTTACAGTAGTGGGTTGACTTTATGAATTATGATGAATTTGGTATTGTAGTTGACTCCAGAAGGTAATTAAGTGGATTGGTATATATGTAATGTATTATATCATATCCATAATGAGAATGTGAAGAAGTAAGAAGTAGATGTGTGTGAATTAGTAAAGGTTACAAGAAATATAAGGAATAGAAGAGACTTATCTATCACATCAAGGTAATTGTTGTAATTCAAGGAATCTCATTCAATGAATCAAAGTTGCAGATCAAAGATCAGCCACTAGTTCATTTTAATAGGTGCATTAGTCAAATCCTCTAATAAGATAGACTTAATATTCTTAACCAAAAGATCCTAATAGAGTGAATACTTCATTGTATGTTTGTAAAATCCTTTCACAAGGTGGACTAATAGTCCTTATTGCTCCTAGCAAGGAAATTCAAGCCTACTAGTTGGGTTCTTACATTTTCATAGTAGCATTTGGATCTAGTGTTTATCATCCTTCTACCCTCAAAGGGGAACAACTAGCTGAGCCTATCAACATTTTGCATTTGAAGTTCTACACTTGAGGCTCATAGCTCAACTATCTAGACATATTTATTGATCCTGACAATAAAAAAAATGTCCTTAAAAATGAGCATCTTAGTGAAAACCTAGAAATAGGAACTTTGATGTATCACAAAAAATTCATAAATTCAAAAAGTATAAACAAAAATGAAAAAATCCCTAAAAAAATATGCCAAGTGGTGAAAACCTAGAAACAGGCACTACTTGAGACCCTCGCACCTATGTTTATCAATCTCACTCATTCACTTTGTAACACATTTCCTATCTTGAAATTGTCTCTTGTCCTCATCTTTGGGGCATGGCTTCTTAGCTTATCAGGTTCTCCTTGTGAGTTAAGGTTTCTTTGGAAACACATTCAAAACAATGTTTCTCAACACTACTCCCCTTGACATTGAGTGTTTCTCAACACTTTTTAGATACTTTACCTATAGTCTAGGATGTTATGATATTTCTCACTATAGATTCAAGTCTTGAAGAAATGGCCATGTGATATACACATATGCACTTAAAATTTAAGCTTGTTGAGTTATGATGGACTTTATCTTCTTTTTGTGTTTTCTATGATGATTTCCTTTGTTGAGTGCTCCTCACTAATAGTCTTTTGAGGATGTCCTGGACTAGAAGACTAGGGGAATGGGGAATTTTTCACATGTTTTCTACTTGTGGGTATATTTTGTTAGTCTAAGGTGTTTAGACCATTCATTCTTGTCCTACTTGACACTATAGACCTACAGCTTATCATCCTTGTTTGTTTTCACAAGACCACACTTGGGGGTTATCCTAACACTTATTCCTTGAGACAAGTGTAATCCTACTAGATTAAACCTAGGGAATCTAATGGCATTATCAAAACGCTTAGGTTGGGTTCCTACATTCCTATCTGATCTCCATCATAGTCATATCCTCATAGTTATACTAGTGATGGTTGTAAGATCTTATGAGTCCCTAATAAACTCAATGATGAAATTAGAGTCTAAATGTTTTGCACCCCTTGCAAGTAAACCACTTTGCATAGTATTTTGCATAATAGCTTCATTTTAATCTTAGTCTTGCATTTTTTCATATGGGGAGAACTCTCTCTTCATCTTTTCTCAGACATATCTGCAAACTGCTTTCACATCTCTTTCACTTTCTTCTTGATCATGTCTTTCACCTTCTTAATCTCTCACTTCATTTCTCTTCTATCTTGTCATCACAAGGGGTTAATCCAAAAATCACATTTGATCTATCCAAGTATTACATTTTCAAGACATGAGCCTACATCATACACATGAGAGCTAAAAATATACATGAGAGAGATCCATGAGCACACAAACATGAGTATAAAACTGAAACATCACATGGGAACATAAAATCAAAAATTCTGAAACATCCACATACAACATTCATAAAATGAGGCAAGTACACAAAAATCTCAATCAAATCCAATATCTCATATATAAATCAAAGATGTCACAATACAAAATGGGATCCAAAATCTAGATGAATGTCTCAAAATACATATGGTATAAAAAAATTCCACAAGGACATCATACTAGGCTACTCCTAACTCTAGGATCAACTCTCACCCTCCTAGGATGGTGGTGGTCATGGAGGTAGAACTTGTCTCCTACTAGAGGATGTACAACACCCTCTAATCTTTCTTCTTGCTTTAAATAATATGGCAACCCTTGTCCTAATGGAACCACACCTCTGTATGCTGCATAATAGTAAGTAGCTCATGCATTGTAATGTGTTGACTCTCACCTCAAAGCATCTCACTCCATGTGGAGCTCATCCCCTAATTCTTTCTTGTCTATTAGCTTGTGATCTTGCATAATTAGAGAAATCCATGTTGTTTATAGCTTTGCCTACAAGGCTTGGATCTTGGTATTATGGTTGTCCTCCCCTCCATATCCTCTAGTAGGCTACTCATGTCATGTCTCCATCCAATCTACTCTCCTACATCTTAATGGATGGTCTTCCTCCTCCTCCTCCTCATCCCTCATAGCCTAGGCCTCCTTTATTAGGAACTACTCTTGAACTTCATCCATCTATCACATCTATCTCCACCTCCTCCTCCATCTCCCCCTTATCCTACTACCACAAGTAGAGCATCTAGCTATGTGAACTTAGGAAAAGGCTGACTTTGCATCTCATAGAAATATATCAAGTCTGCTCCTACAAATGCCACCTCTAGTCAGTAGTCCCAAGGCTCACGCATCAAAGCTATCATATCTCATAAAGCAACTTGATAATCTAGCATGGGAAGAAAACCTGTGCCTCCTCCTCATGGAACTTGACATAAGTTGTAGTATCCACCAAGACACCCTAACATTGAGAAAATTGATGCTATACTTAGCTAATCATAAAATGCTCCAATATCTCTAAATGTCTCCCAACTAGTGGTCAATTATAATGCATGTACTCCAACTCCCATGTGTTGAACCATTTGTGACACTAGTGATATGGCCGCCAAACAAAGGAAGAAAGCTCATCTAGAATCTATCAATAGTAGGTCACATCTCCACTATGACTTTGTGGTATAAACCCTATATATTTGAATATGAAGAGTTGTCTACACTCTCATGGCTGCACCCACAGTCAAATCACTACGATGTGCTCCCAAGCCCATATTTGGGCCAACACTAAAATACATGCCTGTGTCCACCCCAATTAATAGACTATATGATGGAGCTCATGATACATATTTGCTAAAATTGCAAGTCCTTGTGTCATCCTCTAGGGCCACCCAATCAAATTTGCCACCAATCTACCCCATCCTAGTGGGAAGCCCTTCCAGCCCTTGTTGGTAACTAGAGCCTAAGTGACTAATGAGCACAAGAGATAAGGCAATGGGTACTCATCCCCATACTTATTTATGAGCCTCTCCCAACTCAAGTGATGGGCTAAGATAGTGACATCCTAGAATATCTATTGCAGCACCAATCTCCCCTCTGTTGGGGTCTAATCATAATAAGCCTGTGACATGTAAAAAAACCCACATCAATATACATCACATGGATATTGGAAACTTAAATACAAATGATCAACCAAACATAAAAAACTCATTGGATCTCCATAGTATGATACCTAAAGGATGTAATATACATCCTCAAATGTGATGGTAGACTCCCTTGTAGGCAAGTGAAAAGTGTTGTTCTTGCTATGTTATTGCTTGGTTAGAGTAGTCAACAACCCATGGTTCACCTATATATGGGGCATGCATGTCACCCACTTCAGCTCTATACTTGATATGGTGACCTTCTCATCATCAGTCAAATGTTGTAAGATGTGTAACCCCACCACTTTGTAGGCTTTGATATGAAGAGCAAGAAAAAAAATCTACAAATAACTAGTTCAAATAAATATCAAAACATCAGTATCAACTCAAGAATGTCATCAATTACACACAACAATATTTATACATGCAAAATTCAACTAGAAAACTCAAAAAATAGGTCATACGACACTTTTTACTATGATCAGACCATACTTTATGTTGACTAAGTATCTAACGATACTTCCCTTTATAACCGAGTGATACTTTTTTACTTGGGTGACATTTTACACCATGTAAGATGACATTTGGGTATAGCTTAGATTATATAACTTTGCAAAGCTATGTGACACTTTACCTTTGATAAAAATATTGCACGAAATTTCTTAAAGTACCCAAGTGATACTTTTAAAGTATTGTATGATAGTTCTTTCAAAACCACAAAAAATGTAATAAATGCTTCAAAAAGTGACAAAATTTTGATGACTTACTGGGGCCTCGTACTTAGGTGGCCAGTTGTGTAAATGGTTGCGCTTGAAACTATGTCTATGGGTTAGATTGCTTGAAATTCTCAAAACCACAAAAGACAAAAGAATTAAAAATGATGCTCGGACCCCTTATATAGTTGCCCAGCCTAATTTTGACTCATTTTTCAAACTCCTCAGAATCTCATGAAAATTGTACCCTTTCTAATTTTGACATCCTGGATCCATTTTTGGGATAAAAATCAAAATTTGAGTTGATCTTGATAATCAAAATTGCATTTCAAAATTCTACCTTCTTCTATGTAGTTAGCTAATCTTCTGAGGTCTAATCTTCAAATCTTTGCTGGGGCATCTGATGAGAGCCATCTATGATCCATATTCATACCATCCTTTCACCATTTCACATACCATCATATTCATTTTGATATTCTATTCTATTCCATTTCATCCATATTTTTACTATCTTATGTTGCATGTGATTAAATATAAATAAATAATACTTAATAAAGTTTTTAGATTTATTATTGAAACTTTATAATTGATTGATTTTACTAGTCAATATAGTTATTTTATGCCTTGAAATACATATATTTATATATCTTGGAACATATAATACAAGATATGTGGACTTATGAAAAAGAGAAAAATCTACCGATTAAAAATATCATAGTTTGTTTTACATTTCCATTTGTAGAAAAATGAGGACGAATTTCAAAAATCCATGATCTAGGTTTTGTGCAGAATGAGGCCATTTAACTTTCTTCCACATGGCAAAATCTTTAGCAACTAAGCTATTTGGAAGTTACATGCAGTTTTCTAAACATCATAATTTATAAATTTACTCCAACAAATGCTCCATGTTTTTTTGCAATGGCTCTAATCACATGGAAATTGATTTATGGAAGATCTAATTTGCTGGACAACCTGTGGTACATATGATTACAAAAATGGACAAGAATATAACCATTCCCATCTCTATTTTTTTCTTATTGTTGAAATAGATTTATAATGTTGGCTAGCAAATGGAATTGTGCGTGAGCCATTCCATTGTGATATTTGTTGATAGCTAGAAAATAAACTATTCTCTTTTCCTTCAATTGGTTTTAGTTTGTTATAAGTATGATCTTATATATATGGTTTGCTGAAAACAAAGGGGGGAAAATTAATATAAAATATTTCAAACCTCTGTATGTGAGTTTCCTATAGTAGTAGCTTGTGTAAACTTTATATTATTGGATGAATAAAGAAATATCATTATGATCAAAGGAGTGTAGAAGAGCATTAATTTTTCATCACCAAGCATACTGAGGAGGTAGGATCCACTTCTTAGAATGACTGGTGATTTGTTTTAGATTAGAGTTTGTCTTATTTTATGTATGTTTTGATTTGATTTCTTATATAAAATTCTTATATTAGCTTACTTATTTTAATTCATGTTATTGTAATTAATTATTGATTCATGTATTGTTTAAGATATAAGTGTGAATTCATATTTTTTATGGTTTCTTATGCAATGTTAAATTCTAGATTATATTTTATATTTTATAATATTTTCTAGTTTTTAGAATAGTTTTCTTTTAGATTTCAATGTTCAATTCCTGTTGTAGGAAGTGATAGTTTCTGTCACCAATTATCTTTTGATTTATTATAGGTTTTAGCTTAGCTCCTGTCGCTAGGAAGTGACAATTTCTATCACCAGTTTTGTTTTGGTTTGTTGTAGGTGTCTTTCCAAATGTTCTCAATTGCATCCATCCCCAATTGGAATGTTATCTTTATCCCTTGAGCATATAGCTACTATAGCTTTCATGAGTTTATGACCTTGGATTGATATTTAAATGTGAGATGAACTGGCTCTTAATCATATCATTTGTCCTTAATATTTGTACCTTAGTTTCACCCAACATTTTTGGCATCATTGCAAGGGAAAGGTTTTAAAGGTGTGAAACCATAGTAAGTCAAATTAGGAACAGTGCACCTTTGGGAGTGTCTGATCATGTGTTGAACTTGCTCAGTCTGATAGCTTGGGTTTGTGTTGTAGTAAATCATTTAGGTGAATTGTTTGCAAGTAGGTCTTAGAAGTTAGATGCATTAATTATGTTATAATTTTTTGTTGTGGGTAATTGATAAAGAAAGGGAAATTTGAAGAAAAATGTTTAAAATGATGCATTTTCAAGGTAGTCCAACATCAAATTTGAAAACAAGACTTTGTGGAGGAATTGCGTCAACCAAAGGTGATGTTTTTACATGCTTACTACCTAATGAATGAAACTTAAATGATTTTGATCTTCCATTGTCACAGGGATGTCTAATTATTATTACTAGGTCTAAATAGGAGGATATAATTGATGATTTTTTAGAACAATGTGATTTTGAGAGCGACATATTAATTGCTTGTTGTTTTATTTGTCATAGACAAGGTGATAAATGTATATGCACAAACAATAAAGAACACATGGTGAATAAAGTACTAAATCTTTGTGAGCCTCACCATGCTAAGGATGTAAGTGAAAAATTCTTCCTTGTAAGTGGTGAGAAATTCCAAACACCAAATCAAGGAGATCAAGGTATGGATTACTCTATTGCATTGGAAAGACAACATGTTTCTTCAAAACATAATTTTCCACCTAGTATACACAATGAATATAATCATGCATTCTCATAACCTATATATCCATCTTATATTCTACCATCTCCATTATTCCCATCCCACTCATATCCACCTACTATATATCCAATAAAACCTTTTCCATTATCCTTATTCTATTTATTTCAACCACCATCCACCCCAACATATCCACCAATGAAATTCACAATTCCTAATATAACATCACATAATAAGGTGTATCATAGTACATATAGTACTGAGATCTCATTGATCCTTTTTCAAAGACATGGATAAAGAATGTGATTTTGGTTTCAAAGAAGTAGAGGAACATGTTTACCAATTTAAAAATCATCAATTTAGTTCTTCTTATCTACTTCTTAAATCACAAAATTTTGAAATATTTCACACACATAAGGAAACAAACCATTATGATTCATCATTGAAAAGGTATTTATGTGTGATCTATTGTATAATTTAATCATTCAAGTGTTATGTATGATACCAAATGATATCTTACAAGACCTACCCTTTAAAAAAAAATTAATATTCAAATATATAGATCTTGGGAGGTCTATGATAAAAAGGTGTATTCCTCACACACTTATTGATTTGGGTCCAACTAATTAAAAAAACTTGAAGGATTTGAATGCATTAATGACCAAATAACATGCATTGCAAATGGATGTTCATTATTCTTCATTGTTGATTCTTTACATTATCTCGAGATGACCAAATATACTATGAATGATTCATTCATTTAACAAAAACCAAGGTATTAATATCTATACATTTCTCATTCTTGGTTGTTGTATCTTAAGATGATCATTCATAAATAATAGGCACTGAATCACTTTCTTGATTCTTTGGATGGTTTGAATGCTCATGAAATATTAAGAAGAAATCCATAGACATACTAAAACTCAAAGATATTTTTAAATTTGATTGCTTAAAATTTTCTTGATTTTCTTATGACCTTGTAGAATGATGTTAAGTTGGGGGGAAATCCCTCCAATTCTATGCTTATTGGATAATTTTAAATAAAGCTTCATTAATCATTCCATTGGTCCTTCTAGTAAACCTCCACATGTGGGATATCAACCAATTCAAGGTATGTGTTCTTGTGTTGATTTTCCTTGATATTATATATACACAAGCATTTTTAGTTATTTATCCATTCAAGTATCTCTTCATATTACTAACTCTACCTATCATTTGCAAAAAAATAAAATTGCCTACTTAATGGTAGAGTTATTGAATGAATGATATTTTTAACTATACTTGATGTGCTTGATCTTGAGAATGTGGTTATAGGTCTCTTATTGTGGAGAATGATATCATTTGGTAATATTTCTTTGTGTGATGTCAAGTAACACTATATCTTGGATTTTCCCAACTATATGGAGCATGGTGGTCTCTAATTTGGTCTATGAGATTCCAAAATCTTTTAGTACTATTTTATATAGCTACACATCCAAAGACAAATTGAAGAAATACATAAGGATCTTGGGTGTATTGCAAATCATCACATGCCTTCCTAGACATGTGTCTCTATCTACCTCTAGTTTTATGGACATGTTGGTGACTACAATTGGTTTTTTACTCTACCACTTGGCCTTTGGTAATGAAGGTGTGTTATTTCATGCAATGGATACCTCATATTCTTATCAAGATATGATAACATAGCTTCATGTGGTGTCATCATAGAGCAATATATCTTTTGAGAATCGCCCTCATTATCAGTAATTCTTTTAGCCAAGTGTGCTAGTGCATATTCCAATGTTCTACAAGAAGATTCCATAATCAATGGCATTAGGAACATGGATAAAGATTGGTTTTGTGGGAAAGTGGTTATCCTTTCTAGGTTATTCTTCCTCATCATTTCAAGTTCATTATGCAATCCATTTTCAATGAGGCCTTTTGTCAAGACATGGAAAGAAATCAAGTTTTTGACAGTATAATTCTTCATCATTCATATAAGGATTTGTTTAGTCATTTTATGTAGTTATTCAAAAATGAAGGGAAAAAAAAAGGGAAAAAAAGCAATAAAAGATCCAACAATGAAAACCTTTGGGTGTTGTTAGCCAGTTAATATCTAAAAACTAGTTTCTAGCAAATATTAACTGAAAAATAAACTCTTAATGGTGAAAATTATTTTTACAGCACCATTAAGCAATAAGTGATTAAAAGCTAGCTTGCCAGCAGTCACTTATTGTTATCAAAATTTGAAAAAAGAAAAAGAAAAAAATAATGAAAAAAATGCATTAATTCAATTGAGCTAACCATTTTTTTTAGGGACATCCAATTAATTCTTTGGTTGTTTCTCTCTCGGTGTTTCTTGCATCTCTTATTGCGCATTGTGTGGTTGTACTTTAGATTTTGATGATCACCATGATTTTGATCAGATATCCTAAGTACTACACATTAAGTTGAGATCCTATGGAAAATGGATCAAGCTCCCTTCAGTGTGCTTTATATTGCTTCTTTTAGATGGTGACCTTTTCTCCAACATTCATTCTAGTCCACATTTGTGGTTCTTTCTTAGTTTGAGCTTCATAGTTGTAGTGATCTTTCAGCTTCTGGACCTTGGCATCCATGGATGTGCATGTTGGTAAAATAACCAATTTTATTTTTTTTTATTTTATATCTTAACTTTGTTAATATTTCTTATATTATGTTGATCATTATGCAACACCCCTCCCTATCCTCTCCTTGTTTCTCATGGATGGTCAACCTTTAGGTTGGGGGGAGGAATTTCATCCTATTATCTTCTATCCATCACCCTTAATAATTTCACCACACTATCCATTATATCCATCATACAATAGCCTTTACTTTGTCTCTTATCTCTCATGTTTCACCCATTTAAACTCCTCTTGTGCAAATTGAGATAAATTTCTCCTATATGTAACCTTGTGAACCAT
Organism: Cupressus sempervirens; assembly: GCA_028749045.1. Lineage (NCBI taxonomy): Eukaryota > Viridiplantae > Streptophyta > Pinopsida > Cupressales > Cupressaceae > Cupressus > Cupressus sempervirens. The sequence goes on from CM053790.1 coordinate 387,677,758, forward strand.
GATGCCATTAAAAAAATGAAAAGAAAAGGAAAAAAACATAGAAAAGAGAAACAACTTATGCAAAATTTAAAAGAGATATCGCTATTGAAGAAGAAGAAGAAAAAAAAAAAGATTTTCATGTGAAGAAAGGGATTTGTGTTTCTATATGAGTTATCATGGTTTAGGCCATAAATCCAAGTACTTCCATTTAAAACTAAAGACCTCCTAATCATTATGATTGCACAAGGATGTACAATATGTTATAATGAGAGCCATTTATGATCAATATTCATATCATCTTTTCACCATTTTACATACCATCATATTCATTTCCATATTCTATTCTATTCCATTTCATCCATATTTTTATTATCTTATGTTGCATATGGTTAAATATAAATAAATAATACTTTATAAAGTTTTTAGATATATTAATGAAACTTTCTAATTGATTGATTTTACTATTCAATATAGTCATTTTATGCCTTGAAATACATATATTTATATATCTTGGAACATATAATACAAGATATGTGGACTTATGGAAAAGAGAAAAATCTACTGATCAAAAATATCATAGTTTGTTTTACATTTCAATTTGCAAAAGAATGAGGATAAATTTCAAAAATCCACGATCTAGGTTTTGTGTAGAATGAGGCCATTTAACTTTCCACGCGGAAAAATCTTCAACAACTAAACTATTTGGGAGTTACATGCAATTTTCTAAACATCATAATTTATAAATTTACTCCAACAAATGCTCCAACTTTTTTTGTAATGGCTCTAATCACATGGAAATTGATTTATGGAAGATCTAATTTGCTGGACAATTTGTGGTACATATGATTACAAATATGGACAAGAATATAACCATTCCCATCTCTATTTTTTTGTTGTTGTTATAATAGATTTATAATGTGGCCAGTAAATGGAATTGTATGTGAGCCATTCCATTGTGATATTTGTTGATAGCTAGAAAAAAACTATTCTCTTTTCCTTCAATTGGTTTTAGTTTGTTCTAAGTATGATCTTATATATATGGTCTACTAAAAAAAGGGGGAGCAGATTAATATAAAATATTTCAAACCTCTATAAGTGAGTTTCTTGTAGCAACAGCTTGTGTAAACTCTATATTACTGGATGAATAAAGAAATGTTATTATGATCAAAGGAGTGTAGAAGAGCTTTAATTTTTCATCACCAGGTGTACTAAGGAGGCAGGATCTAGTTCTCAGAATGACTGGTGATTTATTTTAGATTATAGTGTGTTTTATTTTATGTATGTTTTGAATTGATTTCTTATATAAAATTCTTATATTAGCTTACTTTTTTTAATTCATGTTATTGTAATTATTTATTTATTCATGTATTGTTTAAGATATAAGTGTGAATTCATATTTTTATGGTTTCTTATGCAATGTTAAATTCTAGATTATATTTTATATTTTATAATATTTTCTAGTTTTTAGAATAGTTTTCCTTTAGATTTAAACATTTAACTCCATTAGTGGGAAGTGACAGTTCCTGTCGCTAGTTATGTTTTGATTAATTATAGGTTTTAGCTTAGCTCCTCTCACCAAGAAGTGATAGTTTGTGTTGCTAGTTTTGTTTTGGTTTGTTGTAGGTTTCCTTACACATGTTCTTAGTTGCATCCATCCCCACTTGGCATGCTATCTTCATCCCTTGAGCATATAGCCACTATACCTTTCATGAGTTTACGACCTTGAATTGATATTTAAATGTGAGATGAACTAGCTCTTAATCATATCATTTGTCCTTAATATTTGTACCACAATTTCACCCAAAAACATTTTCATTTATCCATATCTTCACCATTTACACACTTCATATCTACTTCATCTCACATATTTCACTTCTAAATCATCTTTTTACTTGATTTGACCTAATTTTTTATACTTTATCCTTCGCAGTCAACTTTGGTCAAAATTGGGGTATTCTATCATTGCTTTATGGTCACTCTTTGGTTCTAATCTCATATATTTCATCATGGAAATTTCTATATCTCAAATTACTCATATCTAGCTCATTTTGGCATTCTCTTTACCCCATTTTGATTCTGATCCTGAGGGGGCAAAAATACTTTATCATTTCTTGCTAGTTTTGTCTATTTCTTAGGAGTATTTATTTGATCTTTTCATTTTCTCTCAATCCATCGTGCTTGGTTTTAGTACTCTTCTTGAGTTTTGATATCATTTCTTTCCTAAGTGTTCACTATCATCATTATCAGGCTATATATACATTTATGACTTGTTATCTCTTTCTACATTTTGTTCTCTAGAATTATATCTCTCTATCTATTGCTACCTACTTGGCTTTTATATTCTTTTATGTCATGTGTTCCTAGATCAACCACACATAATTCAAAGAGAGAAAATGTAATCACATAAAAATAGTCATCTAGGCCATTATCCCCCTTTCTCAACATTCTAGCTAAATTAATTAATCATTTTCCTAGACCAAATTGCTATAAATCAATTGATTTGATTATAACCTATAGTTTGACTATATTATCCTAAGTTCATATTTGATTAAAATAATATGTCCCCTTTAAATTAAATAAGAGACCCCGTTGTTCTAACCCACTCAATATTGTTTGAAATGCTTTTAGAATAACTAAGAGGGGGGTGAATTAGTTATTCAAGGTCTAAATGTCATGATACAATTTTTCTCTAAGTATAGAGTGCCCAATTAAACTAACCATGCATCCAAGCTAAACATTCATCTTAGCAAGTTACTAAAAGATCAACATGCAGGAATAAGACATGAAAGATCAACACATAACACAATTATTTACATGGAAACATAATTTGGAAAAAACCACCAGTAACATGCTACTCAATTCTCACTCTTCTAAAGTGATGCCTTGTAAAAAGCATACCCTATTAAAGGCTACAAAACACACTGTCAAATGTGACCTAGTTAAAGGATTTCAACCACCCTATTAGAAGTGGGCCTAGTTAATGGACTTTAGAACATTCACTTGGAATGTCACCCTATTAAAGGATTTACACAATATTTGTTAAACCAACCTAAGTCCAGAGGATTTTACCCTAATTGATACAATTTCTAGAGAGTAACAATAAGGGCTTTTGATTTGATATAACTCACAACATAACTTTCTTATTTTAGATCTCAATTTGGTTCACAAATTTGCCTAGCTTTCAGTCTTTGTAGCTCTGACAACTTGTCCTTTCAAGCATTGTCTCCTTAATTCTCCATGCTCAATGTGCTAATGCAATCACTTTTGTGGTCACCTATTGAAGAAAAGTCTTTGTACTTTGTTCCTCCCTTTTGATGCCTTCTCCTTAACACCGCATACTATCTCCAACCAACCTCTCTTGCTTCTTGACCTATAACTCCTTAAATAGAAATCTGGAATACTTTTCCTGTTCTAATCTTTTTGCTCTTAATTTTGGTTTGAATAGATTAGGTAAGATTCAATGAATCTACCCTTAATCTTGTTTCTTCTAGAAACATCATGAAGAATCCTCCTATATTTTCCTAAAAATGGTTAACCTAAAATTCTATGCCACTAGCTCATCATCCTAATCTTCCATCTAGTTCACAAACTTCAAAGTAACAAACTTGTTGGCTCAGATTTGGTGAATTTTTGACTTTTCAAATAATGCAATAGCTCAATACTATTGAGTTTTTGATGCTCGACACATACTATGTTACTTGTCACCTACTATGTTTTACTAATGCTTGGCACCTACTATGGATTCACTTAGCATCAACTAAGTTTTACTCATGCTCGATACCTATTACTTTCTTGGCACCTAAACTTGCTCTGCGCCTTTTGTTTCACTTGGAAAACACTAGATTTTGCATTTGCTCAACACTTACTGATAATCTACTTGGCATGAACTATCTTGCTCGGCACTCACTAATGAACTTAATCAAGCTTTGCAGACAACTTTGTTACAACTTATTCTTCTAAAGCTTCTAGGTGTAGCCAAACTCTGTATCTTCAAGTTTATTATCAATACATCATTTTACCATTGTCTTAACTGATCCTTGCACTTCATTACAAAACCATAATTCAACCTTTCCCTTGAGTGTTTTTGTTATGTCTTATTGATTAAATCCTCTTCATCAATCAACTAAGTGATAGTACTTGGATCTTATAAGAAATTGTCATTCCAGCAATTAGTAAGTTTGACATCGGTTACAAAAAAATGATTGAAAATATTATTTATCAACAATCTCTATTCTTGAATAGTGATCTTTTCAATTAGATTTCAACAATCTCCCTCTTTGGCATTGATGGAAAACTAAATTGATCAACCAAGTTATCAAAATGCTAACTAAGTTAAAATAGTAAGTCAAATGGCAAAAATAAAACTTTGTATCCCAAAATTATTCATTTTATCAGCAACTTTGAATTTCTTATGAATCCCTCTGAATTCTATAAGTAACTCCCTCTTTCAAAGTATTAGGGATATCTCTTTTGCTAATACATTGTCTTCTCCTTTTTTTTATTCTACTCCCTCTCTGATCTTGTCATCCTAATTGATTTTTGTTTGTGCTATTTTCTCCCTCTTAGCTGCTATTTTCTTTTCTCTTCCTTTTTTCTATTTCTTTATGCTATTTTCTCCCTTTTAGTTGTTATTTTATTTTCTCTTTCTTTCTACTATTTCTCCCTCTTACACTTTTGATCCTGTAGATTTTTTATTCTCCCTCTACATGTCTAATCAGTTTATGCTATTTCTCCCTCTTTGACAACAATGCCAAAGACATTATTTTAGCATCTTATCATACAAGTGTAACATTTATAGAAACTCTAGTTTCTCCCTCTATCACCTTGCTTGTGACTGATTTAGAATTTTAGTATTGTGATTGCTTCAAGAAAAACTTAAAGTAAGTATCCTCTACATCAATTTATATCATTTCAGCAATCAACTCATTGGATGCAAGACAATCTTGCTATTACTCAAGTACCCTTAGATATGGGTATCAACCCTAACTTACCTCTAAGATACTCAAATGTATATGCTTTTGTGAAGATGTCAGCAATTTGTTCCTTTGAGTTGACATATTCCATCTTCACTTGCTTGTCTTCCAAAAATTCTCTTACATAATGATACTTAATTGCAATATGCTTTTTTTTAGCATGCTTCACATAGTTCTTTGATATTTTGATGGCACTTGTGTTATCACAATAAAGTATCATAGGTTCAATAATCTCTTCCTTCATACCTTTCAACAAGTGGTTGACCCATACAATATTGGTGCAGTTGATAGCAATAGCAACATACTCAGCTTCAGCTATGGACTATGAGGTACAACTTTAATTTTTTCTAGTCCAATTGACTAATCTTTTACCTAAGAAGAGTGCTCCTCCACTGGTACTTTTTTCTATCATCTATATTACCTCCCCAATATGCATTAGTATAGGCTTTCAACTCAAAATTTTCAATCCTCTTGTAGTATAGACCAAAGTCATATGTTCCTTTTAGATACCTCATTAATCTTTTTACTGCCATGAGATGATTTTTTCTTAGATTTTCAAAAAATCTTGCCACTATTCCAACAGATAATGCAATGTCTAGTCTATAGTGTACAACATATTGTAGCTTTCCAATCATTGATTTGTACATTGTTTGATTTACTTCAGTTGATTCATCATTCTTGGATAGCTTATGTCCTGTTACCATTGGTGTACTAATTGGTTTTGAATCCTCTAAGCCAAATGTCTTGAGTATCTCCTTGACATATTTTGATTGAGTTACAAATATGCCATATTTTAGTTGATGTACTTGCAATCCAACAAAGAATTTGATTTTTCTAAACATTGACATCTCAAACTCATGTTTCATCTGATCAATAAAATCTTTACATAGTGCATCTTTTCCTCCAAATATTATATCATCAACAAAGATTTCAGATATCAAAATATCTTTACCTTTTTCTGCCTTAATATATATGTTGTTGTTGTCATCTATTCTCTCAAATCCTATCTTCACAAGATATTTGTGAAGTCTCTCATACCATGCTTTAGGCACTTGTTTCAAACCATAGAGAGCTTTATATAGTTTGCAAACCATATCCTTATTTTTTTCATCAACAAATCCCTCTAGTTGTTCTATGCAAACTTCCTCTTCTAGTATACCATTTATAAAAAAAAACTTTACATCCATTTGGTAGACTTTAAAACCTTTGTAGGAAACACATGCAAGTAAATTTCATACAGGGGAAAATGTTTACCCATAATCCAATCATTCTTCTTGTGCATAACCTTTACAAACTAGTCTCCCCTTATTTTTTATGATCTCACCATTCTCATCTAGCTTGTTTCTAAGTACCCACATGGTACCAATCACATTTTTATTAGCTAGTCTTGAAACTAAAGTCCAAGTTTTGTTCTTCTCTATCTGCTCAATCTCTTCTTCCATAGCTTTACACCAATTATGATCTTGCAATGCATCTTTCACTATTTTGGGTTCAATCTTGCTTAATAGACATGATCCATTCCTTAGTTTGTTTCTAGTCATTGGTATGGCTTCCTTGTCACCAATAATTTGTTCTATAGGGTGATGTCTCTTCACATACTTGGATAGCCTTGATTCTATCCTTGTTTCTATGTTAGGTCTTTCAGCTTTAGAGTCAATATGCACATCATTTTTAGGTAGCTCATCATCTCTTTCATGTGTATTGATTTCAGAGTCGAAATGCACATTATCTTCATTCTGCAACTTAGCTTCTGAATGCAACTTGGCATTTACTAGTTGTGACTTAGTAGATATTGAGACTTGTTTTTTATTCCCAATTTGATTAGCTACTTGTTCTTTGACAAGCTTTCCTTCATAGAAGTATACAAAGGATATGTAGTCTTCTAGTTTCTTGGTTTCATCAACTTGAACTTCTATATGCTCATCAAAATTTACATTTTCACTCTCCACAATCCTATTAGTATTAGTATTTAAACACTTATATACTTTACTTCTAGTGGAGTATCCAAAGAATATGCCTTCATCACTCTTTGGATCAAACTTGTCATTTCTAGAATCTTTAAGAGTATAGCATTTACAACCAAACACTTTGAAATATTTTACATTGGGTGAGTGATCATACCACAATTCAAAAGGTGTTGCATTTTTACCTTTCTTGACTTGTAATCAATTTAGGGTATAGACAACAATACTAATAGCTTCTCTTTAGTACCTTAGAGCAACATTCTTCTCCATCATTAATGTTCTAACATAGTCTATCACTAATCTATTCCTTCTTTCTACAATTCCATTCTATGGGGGAGTTCTAGGTGCTGATGTTTATCTTTTAATTCTTTTATCATTGCAAAATGTTTCAAATTCTTTTGATGTGAACTCTCCTCCTCTGTCTAATCTTAGGCACTTCAGATTCTTTCCTATTTCTTTCTCAACCCTAGCCAATTACCACTTAAACATTTGAAATGTCATCCTAGAGTAGTCATAAAAAAAAAACATTATATATCTATCTCTATTGTAAGTTTTCACTTCTATTGGGCTGCATAAATCAGTATCAACTAACTCTAGTACTTCTTTGGAAGTATAAGTTTTTCTTTTGAAACTTGACTTGGTCATATTTCCTAGTTAACACTATTTGCACACTGTATTGTCATGCTTCTTCATTTTAGGTAGACCTCTAACTTTCTTCATTTTGCTGATGCTAATCAAATTATCAAAGTTGACATGACATAGCCTTTTATGTCATAGCCACACATAATCAACTCCTAAAATAAGATAGGCAATATCCTCCATATCTAGGTAAAATATATTACTTCTAGTTTGGTCTCCTTTTACTATTAGATTTCCATCAGTATCATAGATTTTGGCAATTTTGTTTTCAAATTCTACTTTGCATCCTACATTGCCTAACTATGACACACTTAGTAGATTGTAGTTCAATCCTTCAACATAATATGCATTATCACATGATATTTTCTCTATAATCTTAATAGAACTTTTTCCTTTGATTAGACATGGAACATCATTTCCAAATCTAACACTATCTCCATCGTACTGAGTAAAGGTAACAAACTTACTTTTGTCTCTTGTCATATGATGTGAGCACCCACTATTTATAATTCATCTATCATTCTTGTTCACATAGGTTACCAGTGTTGTTGTCTCATCCTTCATAGCTACATAGACTACCTCATCATCATATTCATCAAAATCCTCTTCTTCAAAAATGTAGAACTTTGTTGTGCTCTTTACTATCATCTTCTCTTTTGTTCTTGTTCTCATTTCCTTCATTGTAGTTCTTTTTCTATGTGCATCTTGTTGTAATATTTCCTACTTCATTACAATTAAAACAAATGATATGTAGCTTACCTTTGAATTTACCTTTACCTCTATGAAATCTTTTGGCCAACAATGCTTCCAATTGTTTTACATCTTCTTCATCTGTGTTGCTGTCACTAGATGCATATTTTGTCTTTCTTTCCTTCTTCTTTGGTTTCACCTCCTTAATGTCTTTCAATAACAGTTTGGCCTTGAAAGAAAATTCAAGATTCTTAGGTCTATAGTTATCAAAATTGGATAACTCAAATGCAATAAGTCTTCCCACTATACCTTCAAGAGTTAGCTTGTTTCTTGGTACACATCTTAACTCTTGGATGGCTGATACTCTAATAGCATAGATGGGGAGCAAGGTTCTAAGAATTTTCTATCGATAATTTCATCATCTAAATGACCACCCAATCTTCTTATTGCACTTACTACTTCTTTTATTCTAGAGGCATATTGAGCAATGTTCTCACCTTCCTCCATTCTCATGTCATCAAACTTTCCTCTAAGGCTTTCTCTTTTTTCTCTTTGGACATTCCGATCTCCTCCACAAATATCTGTCAAGGCTTTCCACATCTTGAATACAAAGTCACATCCCTTGATGTCATCAAATTTAGCACAATTGAGGGTAGAGGAAATCTCTAGCATTGCCTGATTACACTCCTTCATTTTCTTCATATCTTCTTTAGGAGGGACACCAGCTAGATCAACATGTTTCGCTTCAATTTAGGTTTGTGCATGATCACCTATTGATCCAAGATGCAACTTTATTAAACTTTTCCATGCAGTGAAGTTATCTCTGTTGAGCTTGGGAACTTCTCTCTTAGACATCTTGATCTTTTATGCTTCTAGTACCTTTAAACTAAATCAATAGATGGCTCTAATACCAATTGTTTGAAATAATTTTAAAATAAATAAGAGGGGAGGGGAGGGGTGAATCAATTATTTAAGGTCCAAATGTTCTAATAAAACTTTTTCTATAAGTATAGTGTGCCCAATTAAACTAACCATGCATCCAAGCTAAACATTCATCTTAGCAAGTTACTAAAAGATCAACATGCAGGAATAAGACATGAAAGATCAACACATAACACACTGATTTATGTGGAAGCCCAATTTGGAAAAAACCACCAATAACATGCTACTCAATTCTCACTCTTCTGAAGTGATGCCCTATGAAAGGTCAACCCTATTAAAGGGTTCAAAACACACTGTCAAATGTGACCTTATTAAAGGATTTCAACCACTCTATTAGAAGTGGGCCTAGTTAAAGGACTTTAGAACATTCACTTGGAATATCACTCTGTTAAAAGATTTACACAATGGTTGTTAAACCAACCTAAGTCCATAGGATTTTACCCTAACTAATACAAATTCTAGAGAGTAAAAATAAGGGCTTTTGATCTGATATAACTCACAACATAACTTTCTTATTTTAGAATTTAATTCAATTCACAAATTTGCCTGGCTTTCAGTCTTTGTAGCTCTAACAACTTGTCCTCCTTTCAAGCATTGTCTCCTTGAGTCTCCATGCTTGATGTGCCAATGCAATCACTTTTGTGGTCACCTATCAGAGCAGAGTCTTTGTACTCTATTTCTTCTTTTTGATGCCTTCTCTTTGACACCGCATACTATCTCCAACCAACCTCTCTTACTTCTTAACCTATAACTCCTTAAATAGAAGTGTGGAATACTTTTCTTGCTCTAATATTTTTTCTCTTAATTTTGGTTCAAATGGTTTAGGTAAGATTCAATGAATCTACCCTTAATCTTGTTTCTTCTAGAAACATCATGAACAATCCTCCTATATTCACCTATAAATGGTTAACCTAAACTTTTGTGCCACCAGCTCATCATCCTTATCTTCCATCTAGTTCACAAACTTCAAGGTAACAAACTTGTCAGCATAAATCTAGAAAATCTTTGACTTTTCAAATAATGTAGTAGCTTGGCACTATTGAATTTCTAATGCTTGACACATACTGTGTTACTTAGCACCTACTATGTTTTACTAATGCTTGGTACATACTATGGATTCACTCAGCATCAACTAATTTTTACTGATGCTCAACACCTATTACTTGCTTGACACATGAACTTTCTCAACTCTTGTTTCACTCAGTACACACTAGATTTTACATTTTCTCGGCACTTACTAATAATCTGCTCGGCATGAACTAGCTTGCTCAGCACTCACTAATGAACTTAGTCAAATTTTGCAAATAGCTTTGTTACAACTTATTCTTCTAAAGTTTGTAGGTGTAGACAACCTCTATATCTTCAACTTTATTATCAATACATCATTTTATCATTGTCTCAACCAATCCTTGCACTTCATTAAAAAACCATAACTCAACCTTTCCCTTAGGTGCTTTTGTTACATCTTATTGATTAAATCCTCTTCATCAATCAACTAAGTGATAGTACTTGGATCTTATAAGAAATTTTTATTCCAACAAATAGTAGGTTTGACATCAGTGGCAAAATAATGATTGAAAACATTCTTTATCAACAATATTCCTTCTTTTCAACAATCTCTCTTCTTGAATGGTGATCTTTTCAATCAAATTTCAACAAATGTATACACATAAAGTCCTTTTTCTATTTACAAACCAAAAGAAAAGGCTTTTTGTCTCACATGAAAATTCAACTTCTTTTCATTAGTTGACTTTCTCTTGCACATGGATCATGCCTGAAGTCAACCCCTACCCTTGATCATCCATCATCTTGATCTTGATCTCCACCATCTATACACCTTTAAAAGAAACAACTCTCCCCTTCTCAAAGGATCCATACTCTTGAGTATTGTTATGCTACAGGTTTATCAATTGATCTTCTTGAGAGCTTGTGGAGAACTTCTATTCTCTTGTATAATTCTCTCATACCATGGCATTTTAGCTTAGATTCATATATTATACCTTTCATTTTGCAATAACCTAGCTCAACTAGTTTAATTAGTATGGATTTTAATACTCTATCTTTTTCTTAATATAGTTACATTGTGCATTGTATACTAGGTTAGTTCATATTTTCATCACATGATTTGAGATTTCTTATGGACACTTGCATTCTTTGTCTTGTCTTAGGAACCTCTTGTTGCATGGTTTACTAATAAGGGTTGTGTCTCATAGGTTCAGCTAAGAGATCTACATTTCTCAAAACACACCTTTTCACTCCATGGATAGGGAGCTCTAAGACAACATTCAAAAATTCCAATCCATGGGATCACTTGAATAAAATGTTTTAGAGTGTGAGACTTTCTGAGTGTACACCTCATAGTAAGAAATACAAGAGAAATATTTAGACTTCATATTTTACTTGGTTGACAAAGTTTGACAATAATTGATAGCATAGCAAGTTTGATGTTCAAAAGTAAAATTTTCAAGAAAGATAGTGACACATGGAGTAGTCTTCAAAAAATCAATAAAGGGACAAGTAAAACTTGCATGATACAAGCATATGTGAGGTCTAAGAAGGAAAGCCCTAGAACTACCGTCATGTGTATGTTCAAAATATTTTCATGGGTCTAGCACATTCAAGAATACATTAAAAAATATCTACCTAAATGAAACCATTTATTACTCAATACCTTGGTCCACAACTTGATGCTCCCTTGCCTCACACAAAGTAGTTTCCCACAATAGATATTGACTTTTTCATAAATTAGTTTCCCACATCTAAAGGAACACATATGGGGAGTCAAATCTTGGGGTGATTTAGGTAGTCCACTAGGATTGATCCTTACACCAAGATATTGAGTGGAATAATAGGGTGGCCTCTAATCCTAGGGTATCCAGGTAGCCCCCTTGCTCTCAATATGGGACACCTTAACATATGGTAAGTAATGGACATCGTGACCACAAGAGTACCTTAAGAATTCTCACCTAGTGATTTCCTCATGGTCACAATCTCACAAGTACTTCCACTAAATGAAGATAAGTTTGATAGCCCCCCAAGGCGTTGACCTTTGTCAAGTAGTTTGTGATTATAGTGGGTTAGATTAATTGGGTTTTTCTTGTTCCCACTTTGGGTCAATCCTATTGGTATATTTCCACCAACAGCAAGCCCTCTAAAGGTAAGATCTCACTAGTGAGATTAACAAAATGGATCCGCACTAAGAAGGTCAAGATTTATGATTCACCTTCAAAGATGAAGAGCATAACTCCTATTCCTTGGTGCTACCCCCAAACATGCCAAGAATATTAATTAAAACCACTAAAAAGTGGACTATTCCACTCACTTTCAAGATCCAATGAAGGGTCAAGATTTCTAATTCAGCTATAAGGTGAAGGCCATACTCTCCTACCAACAATGAACCCTACTCACAATTTTTATGTTCCTATGATATGACATCACTAATCTAATAACACACTTGAAAGTGAAATAAAATACAAGAAATATTTGGTTTGTTTGTTTTCTTTGGACAACCTTGCAAACATGTTAGTATCCCTTTTACCTTTTGGCAAGCATTATTTTCTTGTTTTTTGGAAAGAAAGTGTACAACCCCTACAAAACAATAAGGCTATGGCTTCAAAACTAAGTATGACTTGCAACACAAAGTGATTAATTTTCTCAAAAATCTAAGTTGTCTTCCAATCAAGCATATGCAAAAAAATGTGTAAACTAATCACAAATGCTCTCTTTTGTACTTTTTGTTTTTTACTTAATCAACAAGATTTGATTTGGTTGCTACTATTTCCACTCCAAAATAGAAATGCAAATAAAAGACCCCTATTAAAAACTAGAGAACTTTCCAAAAATACAATAAATTTTGCAATATCTCTTAATTTTTGCCCTAAGGACCCATTTTTTCAAAATGGACTAGGTTTTCCAAATCAAGTTGTTGATCCCTAATATGACTTACCAATTCAAGATATAAAGAACCAACCCCCTATAGAATTTAAATATCTTTCCAAAAATATAAAATTTTCCATAAAAAAAATTGATTTGTGACCACAAATGATTTTTTATGAAAAATTAAGAAAAAATCATAGCTAATAGACATCAACCCCAAACAATCTGACAATTGCACTGAGACATCTTGAATGCATCCCCAACCTACAAAAAAAAATTAGATCCAAACTCTAAACGATTTGATAAAATCTTTTAAAACCTAGGGTTTTGGCCTTGGAACCAATCTCCCTAAGGGTTAGCCTTAAAATCAAATTAAAAACCTTGTAATTCAACTTGATTAGATCTAATAAGTTACTATTAAAAACTAAAAATAAGAATAAAACTAAAATCAAAGAAAGAAAATGGAGCCAGAAACTTGCTTCTAGCCCCATAGTGGGCACCAAAAATGTTTGTACAAAAAAGTGTCATATTTATATAAACCATTATTCTTGAGAATACCCACGAAAGAGAGCATCTCAAGATATGGCTTATAGCTCTCTATCTATGACATGAAGATTATATGAGATGGTGATTCTCAAATGAACCAAGCTATGCAGCCCTTTCAAGGTGCACCATAGATCAAGAGATTCAAAGATGGGAGCAAGAATGATAGCATCCAAGCATCATAATAAAATGACTATAAGATGAATGATTCAAGAACTTAACTAAATAAGATGTAAGAGATAACAAAAATAAATAAGATAAAGCATAAAGGAAATTAATCTAAAAAGTATGCCATAATGCAAGTCAAATGAGAGCTAAGCTAAAATGCCAAAATGCAAGAGTGCTCCAAGTCTCCAAAAGATCCAAAAGAACCTAGAAATCTTGTAGAATAATGTTAGCATAAGAGTCTAAGATTTAGTGAATGAGGAGAGAGCCATCCCTTATAAAGAAAAATGGATAGTAGAGATTAAGGGGCAAAAGTTCTATAATCAAGGGAGGAGAATGCATCTTGAGTGATCCATGTGCACAAGCATCTCCACCAATCACATTCAATAGTTGACTTTTGAGAGGATTTGAAATCTATAGAGAATAATTAAATTTATTTAAAATAGAAGATTCCTCTCATATAGAAATTTGTGCACTCATGTGTAGACAAAAATATCTTTTCCTCTTATTTTTTAAATAGGAAAAATGTTTATGTGTGCACACTTAGGATAAGTGGGAAGTGGGAATTTTTATTTAATTAAAAGGGGACAAGTTCTTTCAATTAAATAAAAGACTTAGGATAAAGTGGTCAAACCATATATTATAATTGAATAAATAGATTTTTGAGGATTTGGTCAAGAATAAGTGATTAATAAATTATGCAAAATGCTATGAAGGGGGCTAATAGTCTAGATGACCATTTTTGGGTGATTAAACCAAGAAAAAAGGAGATATGAATAAGAAAGGTAATGCTAATCCTAATAGATCATTTGTACTACTACTTTCTAACCATTGCAGTAGAAAAATATCTTAAATTAGTGGACATAACACATCTGTGAAATCATATAAGGTAACATTGATTAGTGATGTTTATAAGTCCTTTAGAGTAGGTCACTCTTTAGAAAAGACCAAGGAGTGATAAGCTCTAGATTTGATTTTGATGTAAATCCTCTAACAAAGTCACATTACAACATGTCACTAGTGCATTTAACCCTAAATTTTGAACAACTATTTTAAATGGATTTGTTGGTCGATTATAAAGGCAAATTTTTGTTTTTTTTAATAAAATGCCCATGTTCATCACAATTACGACCAATTATGTGCATTTTGTGTTGGTCTCAATTGCAACACAGACGACAGCATAAAGATTAAAAAAAATGGCATGGAATTCACATTTCACTTGAGCAAGTCAATGTCAAGGGTTTCGCTTGAGCACCATTCCAACATTTCACGTAGTGAGAAGAGGTTGAATCCTCAAAGCAGTATCAATACACATATCATACATGAATTTTGGAGGCCCCAGATAGTTTAAAAGGCCAATCTAGCTACCTCATCAATAATTTCTTGGGCATTGAGTAAGTCTCCAAGAAGAAAGCACGTTCAAAAGTGCAACTCTAGCAGAGATGAGAGACTTGAATAGCATGTTGATTTTGTGTTTGAGGAGGGGTAGAGCATGAGGGCATAGTGGAGGGAATTTCACTTGAGGGCATAGTGGAGGGCATTTTGATTAGAGCATCATTTGAGCATATAGGGCCACTTGAAGACTTATTGCAATCAAAGGTAAGGAAAAAATGCAAGTATTTCTATGGTATATGTAGCTTCAATTTATAATGTGGCTTGTTACATAGAGTTTTTTTGTAATGAATTTCAATGTGAATATGATTGGGGTCTGGCAACCCATGTGGCTAACTTCATCCTTCACTTTTCCTTCTCAAGCTGATAAAATTGGAAGAGGTTTTTATGGCAGATTGAGGGCATCAAATTGTGATGGTTCAAAATATTTTCTTTTTTTTGGTACTTCATCTACCCTACCTACTCTTTCATATACAGTTTAGTTTTGGTGAAAGAGGCACAAAAAAATTCAACAAAAATTAGAAGAAGCCTAGGGCTATAGCAAGGTTTGGTATCATCTCTTGAAGTTTTTACTATTGATTGGTGATGGGTTTTATATTATTGACTTGCTTTTTTGGGAAACAAATGTTAAAAGGGTTTCTTCCACTACCCGGGTATGCTATTTGATCATAACAAGTTTTTTTCTCTATGAAATAATGAAGAAGAAGAGTTGAAAATTAAAATAGACTTAATAGTTACAATCTAAGATGCTTCCTAGGTATTGCATAGATGCAGCATACAAATGCTTTGCAATATCCTCTTCACTAATCATTTTTCCATCCAAATCCCCTTCCTTCAAAACATCTTCAACAGCCTTAGCAATCTCCTGAGTACCTGTATAAGGAGCACATATATTCAGAATAGCCTTAACATTATTCCTAGAGAAAGCCATGGCCCTTTCTTCTGATTCTCTCACATTCCAAGGAACCCTAATTCCATACTTGTTAACCATGTTTTCCTTCTCAACAAGAAGATAAAGCTTCTCCTTCATTAAATTCATAAGTATCTCAACTTCTTCCTTTGAGTGCTTGAAATTCTCAATACTAAAAGCATAAACACTCACACATTTTATACCAATTTCTTAACAATCTCTCAAAGTATGCATCAAGCTGTTATACCCATATTCATCTCCCCTCCATTTTTGCATATTTCTATTCGTTGCATATCTCCTATTGCCATCCATTATGATTGCAACATGCTTTGGAATAGGTCTTGTTGAAACAAACCATAATAGAAATCTCCTAAACAATTCTCTCATTCAATTTGCAAGAAATGTAAAACTTTCTTGCAAGTAAGAACTATTGAAGGATTGGAATGTTTGTAAACTTGTCATCTTTGATTATGGGTGGCATTTCTTGATCATAATGAAGGAATATATAATAGTTTTTTCTTGTGTGTCTTTAACTACGTACCACAAAATCATTTGTGATGGAAAAATTAGGGTTGGCTTATCTTATCTTTTAATTATTTTTATGAAAATTGGATTCTAGATCTCTCTTTAAAGTTCTAATCTGTGTCATTTTTAGCCTTAAAAGACATTATTGAAAATTTTTTGATACCTCTATTAATAATTCAATCTACAGCCACCATAAATTTCACTGTTCCTATTTATCTTTTGTGCATTCTTTAATAATATTTGTTCACAAAATTAATGAAATTGGATGACTTGGTTGATACCTAAATTATCATGAAAAAGCAAGGTTGTTGAACTACTACCAGACAAGCTCATGTGTTAGATAGATATTAAAAACTTCACATGTTATGCATGTTCTATATCAACAGGTGACTTAATTTTGCACAAATGATTGAATTCTAGAAGTTTCATTGCGACTCATATAGAAATCATTTTAGTAGAGGAGATGCGAAACGTCATTAATTATATAAAAATAAACATGGAGGAGATAACTATGGTGTGTATAGTGGTTAGCAAACATTTTCTTGGTGTAGATTAGATTTTATGCAAAGTAATAATTTCCTAAGAGGCATCTCTTGTCAATCAACTTTCCTAACAATGCTTTTATTTCCTGCAATTAGTCAAGATAAGTGCTAAGCATTATTGAATATGTTAAGATCATTCTCAACAAATTATTTCTTCGCGTTATTCTTCCTTAACTAATCTGATATATTCTGTTGACCCATTTTGAGCCCTTGTTTCTTTCAAGCAACTCAAATCGATTAAAACTTGTTTGTTCTTTAACAAGTTGTCTTCAAGCTAATGCAATATGCCATCAACGTGTCTAATTTGGATTCCCTTCCCTTAAAGGCTGCTATTCTTCAATGCTCATTTATTTTTTAAAATTGGTTTATTTTTTAAATCAATTTTTGTACAATAAATTATGAATTGTTATTGGTCAGTGCAAATTTTGCTACACCAAAAAATAGGGAAAAAAATGAAAAGTTAGTGCTTTAATTTCCAATAGAAGTATTAATTTTCAAAAGCTTTAATTCAACACATGTAGTTCTTTTTGTACACTCGAAAGTGTCCCACTCTAAACCATTCTATCCAAATGATTCCATGAGTTTGAAATGCTTGGATGTTGGCTTAGAGCTCCCTATCCATGGAGTGCAAGAGAGTATATTTCAAGAATAAGAAGGCTCTCAGATGAGCCTTAGAGATACTCTTCTTGCTAGTAAACCATGCAATGGGAGGTTCCAAAGACAAGATGCAAGAATGCAAATGTCCCAAGGAGTCCCTCAAGGATGCAATGCAAATGAAGATTAAGCTAGAATGAGATGCAAAGTATAGCTATGCTAAAACATGTATGAGAGTGTTACAATCCAAATATTAAGCTATGTGAGATAGATTATTGCAAAATAGAAGCTAAACTAACATGCAACATAAATCTAAGCTAAAATGCTATGGTATGAGAGAATATAGACAAGAAATAGAAGTTCTCCACAAAGCCCCAAAGAAACCTATTAGAAAACCTACAGCATAACAATATTCAAAATGAGGATTGATCCTTTGAGGGGGAAAGCTCTCTCTCTTTTAAAGTCATACGGATGGTAGAGATCAAGATGAAGATGGTGGATGAGCAACGGTGGAATTTGAAAAGAAGAGTGATCCATGTGCACACACAAGTCAACCAATAGAATATAAGTTGACTTGTCATATAAGACAAAAGTCAAAAAGCCTTTTCTTTTAATTGCAAAATAGAAAAAGGACTTTATGTGTGCACTTTAAGTGGGTTAGAAGAATGGGGTCTTTTATTTAATTAAAAGGGGACATGTTCTTTTAATCAAATAATGAACTTAGGATAGCATAGTCAAACTATAGGTTATAATCAAATAAATTAAGTATTAGCAATTTGATCTAGGTAAATGATTAAATTAATTTAGCCAAAATGCTGAAAAGGGGGCTAATAGTCTAGATGACCATTTTTAGGTGATTACACTTTTTATGTCAAACCATCTCAAAAACACAAAAAAATGGAAAACAATAAAAACTAAAAACAACCATAGTCAATTCAGTAGTTAGAGCCTTGAAGGCGTCTTACATGAAATGTTTGCTGCCTTGATAATATTGAAGACTAATCTGCAAGATTTTATTGCCAAAAAATAATTATAATATGATCCTCTGATCTGAAATCAATAAACAATGTGGGTGATGAAGAAAGTCTTTGATCAACAAATATCAACTTTTTAAACATTATATCCAAAATTCTTTGTTCAAGATGATCACTAATATAATAGATATTGATATACAACTATAAGGGAAAATAGATATCGATCTGCAAATATATGGATTGAATGAACAATTGCAATATCTGATTTGACTTTGGTAGAAATGTTAATTTATGGAGATCATCCAGAATTTGGATCAAGCCAATGCAAGATACACATTGATATGGCAAGGACTGATCTGAATTTATAATATATATAGAGACTGTATTGATCTAAGTTTGATCACTGTGTTATAATTAAAAGATGTGAGAAGAATGGATGAGTTGCAAATATTATTTCTATATTATATCAATCAAATATAGAACTTTAAATCAATCTGAAAGTAATATGCTCATCACTATTTCTGATGTTCATTAATTTTGAGTATGTGATGATCCACTTTTTTATCCAAATGATGGCTTGATATAATGGCCAGTCTAAATTTTTTTATCATTTTTTTTGATATTTAATCTTATTTCTTATGTGATGTTCTTGTTAAGATCATCCTCTCTGATTGAGGCTATATACACATGCAATCTTTATTTCTTACCAATGGTGGATTACTTCCACCCTCCTTGGTTGCTATAAGGCTCTTGAAGTCCTCAGTATGCTACTAAAATAAGGTTTTATAACTAAGTCCAAATATTAATGTTACTTTGGGTTTCAATTTAAATGTTTCAAAAATTTCCAAGAATTAATGAAAGTTTCTAAAGCCAATTTGTTTATGGTCATTTAAACTCGTTCTATTTTATGTTAATATTAGGATTAAATGGAATTTATAGAAGTGGAAAGTACCATCTAACTTTTTGTTTCTTTATTTGTTTTGAAGTGTAACTTGTATTTCTTGGAAGTGTTCCACAACATAGATCTCCTTCAACAAAATTATCTAGGCTGGGCAATTGGTAACTTCTTTTCTTTCTATGGAAGATTGTAATTGAAAAAATTTAAGACCTTTATAAATACTGTAATGAAGCTTCTAATGATATTGTGTGTTTTCATTTGGGTGGCTTTGAAGATTAAATGTTATTTTTAAAAAAAAAACCTTATTTCTTGACAAGAATATGTATATAACCATTAAAAATATCTGGAACTATATCTTGGATTAGAACTAAAATTAACATTCACATCTTCTATTTCAAAATTTGGAACTATAATATATGATTTTGATATCCTTCACAATCAATGAATACCATATATTTTTCTTCAACTCAATCTGGACTATTACTATACTGTCGTTCTACTTCTTTTTACATCAACTTATCATCAAAATTATTATCAAATATTGATGGTATTCTTTTTATATAAATTGGATAAGTGGCACTAGTGGAAGTTAAATAATCAACAACTCTTTTCTTTTCAAAATAGAGTTCAAGCTTCATTGCATCAAAGTCTACTTAAATAATAGGAGCTAAGAAATTGAAGATAGTACCTATGCCTTTCAAAGTCAAGTTGCACTATAAAATTTGACATATAATACCAAATTGAGCATATTGATATTTTTACTAGTCACTATAATTCTTTGTATCAGAATGTGTCACAGAGCTAGTAAGCATTCTATTTCTTTTAGAAAGTGAAATTCTCTTACCATATGCAACAAGAGATCACCTTTGAATTTATTTCTCTAATGAATGGTCTTTAGAACCTTCTTGTTAAATTCAACCAAATCTAAGTTAAGTTTTTTGGGTATTCTACTATCTTCATTACTTTCGAAGAACAAATATTAGTTTTGTTCAAGGTTAAGTGAGCTTTATTTGTCTCCAATTTTGTAAAATTATCATCCATGCGAAGTATGTGAAAAATAATTTGTTTGTGTTGGATGCTTCCCTATAATGTTTGGATTTTTAGGTTCTCTAAGCCATATCAAAGTGGTTGTTTGATGTTACAAGTGATTTTAGATCTCATATATTACTTAAAGCTCTGACTATTCCATACACTCCTTTGGTTCTGACTGTTCCAACATAGTGACCTTCAAAATGACTTAAAAACCATGAGCTTACAAAGAAACTACACTCTATTTGTATCCTTATCACTCCAAATCATCAACAGAGTCATGATCAATCTCATCTATGAAGTGTATTAAAAGCTAAGGATTTGGAGTGACTCTATCATTTCATTTTTTTCCACATCTTGTTCAAACCATATAATGCAATCTCATTTATGAAGCATATTAAAAGCTAAGGATTTGGAGTGACTCTCATATAAAATTCATTTTTTGTCACTCATTATATGGTTTGAACAAGTGTGGAAAAAAATTAGATTTTTATTATGAATTTTTTTTTCACTAATCTATGTTAAACTAATCAACAAAGCTTTGGTCCTTTGATTTGCAGTGATTTTGAGAAAAAACCTAACTTTTAACCACCATATCTTAAATGAATTTTCATGTTGAGGTGATCTGAGTTTGATCAATTATTCTCGATACAAGATGGTGTCAAGTTTTATTTTTATTATTTTGCAAATTTGTTGCTATTTATTCAATGTGCAATTGTGGAGAACTTTTTAGATTATCGACTTTTGTGTTTCTGAGGTTTTCTTACAAGTAAGAAACATTACTTGATTAAAAAGTTCACAATGTCTTTTAGACTCCTACGTGGCAGATGCTACACATCCACACCCTAGAGAAGATTCTACTCCATCAATAGAGATAGTAGGTTTTCAATATAGATCAATGTTTTTTGTTATTCTAGTTCACACAATTCATATGAGAAATG
Organism: Cupressus sempervirens; assembly: GCA_028749045.1. Lineage (NCBI taxonomy): Eukaryota > Viridiplantae > Streptophyta > Pinopsida > Cupressales > Cupressaceae > Cupressus > Cupressus sempervirens. The sequence continues at coordinate 387,699,334 of CM053790.1, forward strand.
CTTATCTCAATATTTTGGGTTTGGTGCAAATGTCAGGTGGTTGCATCTCAAGACTGGCCTAAAGTCACAAAGAATTAACTTGGGGAAAACTTTTACAACTTCACACACCATGGATTAGGGATGTGTTCTAAATTACTAAATGATGAAGAGGAGAAAATCCTCTAGAGCACATTATGCATTTTATTAACACTGAACCAACCAATGAAATTGAAAATTCTTAGACAAGTTACTGCTTCTCAAAGTTAAAAATATGAATTTTGGAAATTCACTTGCTACTCAAAATTTAAAGTATGATATTAGAAAATTCAAATGATTATTTCACTTTGATTCTTTACAGGGAGCTATTGATTTCTTTTTGCAGAGCAACAGGACAAAAGCCTCTACAAACCATATTTTATAGGTAATTTATTTCATTTTGATTGGTTTTTGTGGTGAGATTTAATTTTGCATTTCTTATGTCTCCTTAGTGATAGCTTTGGTATTTATTTAGAGATGGTCTAAGTGAAGGACAGTTTTACCAAGTTTTACTTTATGAACTGGATGCTATTTGTAGGGTCAATTTCCTAATACTCACTCTAGTACTTGCTATTCAATTGAGATTAACACGGCTCATTAGTTTTTTTGTATTCTCTTTGGATTTTGTTAAAGAAGATAGCTAAATGCTATATGAACTAAAATTTTTGTGGTGTCAATAGGCTTGTGCATCTCTTGAGCCAAATTACTAGCCCTAGTGACATTTGTTGTTGTTCAAAAGCAACACCATACTAGACTAATTGCAAACAATCATGCAGATAGGAACTCTATAGATAGAAGTGGGAACATCTTGCCAAGTCTTTAGTACATGATAAAACAATTGAATTTCATAAATTATTTTTTTGATAGTTGATTTGTTTAAATATTGCTCATAAAAAATTACTTAGTACATCTCATCTTTTTTTCTGCACAGGAGCTTGCAGTTCTAAAGAATCTGATAGCAAAGAATCTGAAGAAGATATTGTAGCAAAGGTATATTTGGTGTTCTTTCTTAAGTGAAAATGTGACTAGAAATTTTTTTTTATTGTCATATTTTACATGCAGAAAGGTCAAATAAAGGTGAAGCCATATGGATTTAAGTTTCTTCTTCATTATTTATAATGCTATCGATTCCTCCTTTGTAGCTATAAAAATACTTGTTTATTTTTACCTTTTCAGATACCCTTTACCAGGTTCTTGAAGATTCCAAAATATCTTGGGCTGACCCCACTCCAGCATGTCCTAACTCCTACTTGGTTCATAGACTTAACTCCTTTCCTTTTTCTTCAAGTTTTGGCTTTACTACTATGGCAGAGCAAGGGGTGTTTTTGAGCTTGAGGGTCTTCAAAAATTCCTTCTCTCCAACCATCATCACACTAGATGCATGTTGGATCTCCTTCCTATCTTTTGGTAGTGGTCTCATGGTGTATTCCATCACATTTTTGGCTTAGAATTGACCTCAAATTTCCAAGGCCTACCCAAAAATAGGTGACAAGCATCCATTTCTGCAACATCATAGATAATCTTGTCTTTGTACTCCCCTATTTGAAATTGAACATGAACTTGTTCATTTACTATGACCTATTGCTCCTTATTTAGCCATGAAACCTTATAAGGGTTAGGATGAGGCAACTTCTTTAATCCAAGCTTCTCTACAATTTCTACTAAGGCTATATTATCAGTTGAACTGGAATCTACAATAACTTTGCAGACCTTACCTCTTATCTTGTAGAGAGTTTTGAAAAATGTATTTCTTTGGGGAGGTTCTTGCTCTGTGACAATCTTCAGTAGGGTTCTATTGAACATTAGAGACTCTTCTATCTTTGGATCACCATTTCCTCTTACCCCTTGGTCACTTTGTGCATCCTCCTCTTGAGCCAAATGGACTCTCCTATGCCCTTCTTAGCTGTTGGTGCCCATTTTCTTAGGAAGTGCTTGTATGTAGCAAGTGCAATATGTAGAGGTAGAGTTATGGAAGGTCAACTAAGTATTTGTTTCTTTTCATTTTTTATATTTATTTATCTCTTTATCAATCTATCTCTCTATCTATACCTCTTTCTATCTTTCTTGCTTTAGTATTCATTTATATATGTGTCTTCCTCTTACTACTCCATCTACAAGTTGCAAACAAAACATCCTTCTTCCACCAACGAGTCATTCCATTCAAGAAAGACCTTGTCTAACAATATCAACACACAAAAAAATAGGGAGACAATTGCTAGATTGTGGTCTAACTTAAAAAGAAAAGGTGATGGAAAATGTTATTGTCCTTGCAAAATTTGTAAGGGCTTAAAGACTCGAAGATATCTAATCACAACAGTTGAGCAACATTGTAGGCAACATGGTCACATTGAAGGGGGAAATGAATATCGTCCATTGATATGTATTTTAATAGTTTATAAATTACATAACATATGATTTGATGATGACATCATGGTCATGGTTAATATAAGGTCATCATTTTCATATAGGTCAACATCCCTAAGTTTCATGTTATGGACCATGACAATTTGGAGAATGTGGATTTCCAAATGAGGGAACATGGAGGTGTGAATATTGAAGTAGAAGGTAATGATACCATGGAAGAAGACCATGATGATGAAGATTATGATGATCATGATGATCAAGATGATCATGATGATCAAGATGATGATGATGTTGACACAGAGCTTGATGTACCTATACTTGAGAAGGCACACAAGTCCCTATATGAAGGCTCCAAAACAACTCTTCTTGCCACAGTATTGTTATTGGTGAACTTGAAGGTTATGAATGGTTTATCCAACGTAGCAATGACATGTATGTTAAGGTATGCCATCTTCTATCATTATTTTAATCATAGTTCCCTTACAATTAACATTGGGTTCGTGTAGCAATTAATATTCTTTAAATTAACAAATTGTATTTTTGGTTGTAGATTGATAGGTGAGTGTTTGTTACCACCATCAAACATTCTACCTCGCTCATACTGAAAATTATCTGCCATCATGAAAGATATTGGAATGGAGTATCAAACAATACATGCATGTCTGAATGATCATATTATATATCATAAACAACATGAATTTGCAACACAATGCCCTATTTTTCATATTAGTAGATATCAATTAGATCGATTAACAAAAAAGGTGCCTCACAAGGTTCTTCAGCATATTCCCATTATTCCATGTCTACAATGATTATTCAGGTGCAATAGCTTGGCATAATTTATGGATTACCACACACACAATAGAAGTCAAGATGACATTATGTGAATGCCTGTGCATGGTTCAACATTTAAGGAAATAGAGGAAAAATGGCCACACTTTAAAGAATAACCTTGTAATCTCAAGCTTTCATTGGCATTAGACAGTGTCAATCCTTTTGGAGAGATGAGATCTACTTACTCGGTGTGGCCCCTTTTTGTTATAAAAAATAACATACCTCCTTGGTTGTCCATAAAGAGAGAGCACAAAATGTTGACACTGATTGTTCCAAGTATTTTTTGATTTAATGGTCATCTAAATTAATTTATTATTACTAATCCATCAAAATAGTCATAATAATTATGTAATGTTTTTGTTAATTCAACTAGGTAAGTACCAAGTTAAAGATATCAATGTATATATTGAACCCCTTATTGATGAGTTGATGTTGTTATGGAATGGGGTTACTATGTATGACATCTATAGACCAATAGGACAAAGATAATTTCAATTTCATGCAATGCTTGTATGGACAACCTATGATGCCCCTAGGCTAACAAATTTTTGTGGTATTTTCTCTTCTTAACACCTCTTTTTTGGTATGTCAAAGTTAACACATTTAATCCAATTATACATGATCTTGTAGATCTTTAGACAAAGGGAAAATGTTCATGTCTAGTTTGTGGTCCTAAGATGAAATATCATCATTCAAAAAGTTTAAGAAAACAGGTGTTCAATGAGAATAGACACTTTTTGCACAAAAATCATAAGTATCAAATTACCAAAAAACATCTTTTCAATGGGAAAGAAGAGACTACATCAAAGCCATAAAGAATGGCACCTCACCTATGGAAGTTGGCATATAATAAAATAAATCATCAAGGTAATGTCATTCCATCTGACGGTTTTTGTTTCAAATTTATATTTTGATATATTTTTTTTTTTACTGATGATGTGATTGATGCTTGTGAAGGTCATCAAGGTATCAATGATCAACTTCCAAAAGGACTAAAAATTTATCCTATGCAATTTACTAGGTATTCATACTACAAGCGACTCCCAATTGTGAATTTCTTTGATATTATGCATATTGGAAAGAATGTAATAGAGACATTATGGAAAATCTTGGATGGAAGGTGTGACAAAGACCAAATTGTCAAAACTTGTAGTGACATTGAAGAATCCAACCATGCAATGAAAAATGGCATTCAATCAAATAACAATGGAGACCAGATTGATACAAGTGCCCTTAGTTGGTTATTGTTAGAGCAGTAGAGCAATGCTATAAAAGAAGTCATAAAAAAATATGATTTCCCATAGGATTTTCTGTGAACATAAACAATCTCATATCAAAGAAAAGTGAATTTGGGCCAGGGTTGAAAACACACAATTGACATACATTTATTAAGGCAATTCATGTTATTTTGTATTCACTATATATTTATATACTACACGTAGTTTTAATTGCATTCTTTTATAAAATATTGACAAGATCATTTTACAAATATTGTAGTACATTCTACCTCTATCTCTCTCACACCACTTTGCCAACAATGTCAAACAGGTTATATATGATCTTGGAAAATACATGAGGTGGTTGTCATCTAAAGAAATCAATAAAGAAGATATAAAATATTGGAAGAGAAAAATTTCTCTTCTTATGTGTGAAATGAAAAAGTGTCTACCTCCAATTTTTTCAATGCACAAGAACACTTCCTCATACATCAAGTTGAGGGGATTGAATTGTGTGGACCTATACCAATAGGTCAATGTGGATGGTTGAGAGGCACTTGAAATGTTTGAAAGGATTGGTTTGATAGAAAGCACATCCTAATGGTTCCATGGTGGAAGGATATATGGTATACCAGACCATGGTGTACATTAGTGAATATCTTCTTAAGTTTGCAGCAAAGATCCATGTAGATTGTATTTGAGATCCCAACTCAATTAATACATTTGAAGGGGAGTACTTGATGGGAAAAGGTAGATTGAGAAAAGTGAGAGGTAAATCTAAGATGTTATTGTAGTTAATTGATTCTTATAAATCTTCAATATAAGTTATTTATAATTGGTGTATTTTTTTTGAAATAGGTGGTCGAGAGTGGGATGTAATACATTTGTATATTGTGAACAATCTTGATTGGATGATAGAATGGATTGAACGATGTCAACAAAATGGTTAATCATTAACATGGGAAGGTGTTTCTCCATTGGTTATAGAAGCTAATTGTAATGGAGATTCCAATGTTATGCTGATGGTAGTTGATTTAGTAAAGGGTTTAAGAGGTGGAGAGGTACGTAGAAATTTATTACAAATCATAACTTGATGTATATTTCATATCAACTCATAATGAAAATAATTTACACACACTTCAAAAATTGTAGGTCAAGCACCACAAAGCTATGTACTATCATGGCCACAAATTTTTCACAAAAAAGTTGGATGACACAAAGAAAACTTGTGATTCTGGGATAAATGTAGTTTTTGAGGTCACCTATATATCATCTAGAAATGGCATACATCCTCAACAATCTCAAAATCAATACTATGGCATATTGGATGATATAATTGAGTGTGACTTTAATACCTTCAAAGTAGTTCTATTCATCGTCAAATGGTACAGGTTACAACTAAATAAAAATGATCCAAACAGAATGGTTATTCAACATGATATTAGATTTACAATGATTAATACAAGGTTATTTGAGCCAGTTGGAGATGAGCCCTATGTTTTTCCAAGCCAATGTGAACAAGTGTTTTACTCAGAGGTTCCACATAAATAGGGTCGATCATTTATTGTTAGACATGATCCAAGAGGAAGGCCAATAAAGTATAATGTTATGGAAGAAGAAGATATTGAAGATGATGAAGATCAAAATGCTAGTGATGACGATGATGGTGATGATGATGATGATGATGGTGATGATGATGATGATTATGGTGATGGTGATGATGGTGATGATGATTGTGATGATGGTGATGATGATGGGAATGATGGCGATGATGATGGTGATGATGATGATAATCAATGACTACAAATATCATCACCCCTTTTTTTGATGATCTTGCATTCCATATATAAGGTAATTTTTTTCATTTTGTCTTCTAAGTTATTTGAAGCATACGTGTATAATGTAATTTTTAGCTAACTCAAGATAAATGATTAAGATATGTAGAAAATTTGATTACAAATTTATTGTGTTCATTTCTAATGATTACGACATATGTTATTTATAATTACCAATGTCTATATTGTGTTTGATTACCACCCTTTTTGCAAATAGTCAATTGACTACAGGTACATTGTCACCCCTTCTATTGACGATCTTGCATTCCATATATAAGGTAAATTTGTTCATGTTTACAATGTTGCCTATCATTCATTTTGTCTTCTAAGTTATTCATAGCATATGTGTATCATATAATTTTTAGCTAACTTAAGATAAATGATTAACATATGCAAGAAATTTGATTACATATTTATTGTGTTCATTTCTAATGATTAAAACATATGTTATTTATAATTACCAATGTTTATATTGTGTCTAATTATCACCCTTTTTGCAAATAGTCAATTGACTATAGGTACATCGTCACCCCTTTTTATTGATGATCTTGCATTTCATATATAAGGTAAATTTGTTCATGTTTACGTGTATCATATAATTTTTAGCTAACTTAAGATAAATGATTAACATATGCAAGAAATTTGACCCCTTTGGAATGGATCATGCACAATGACATGGATCAATAGGTATAAGTCAATAAATAGACATAATTTTCTTATATTCTTCTTGTTTATCATTGAGCACATATGTTATAAATAGACATATTATATAATCATATAATGTATACATAAACAAAAAGGTCCATATAGAGATATAATTGTATAATCACTTTCAACTTACTACATTTTATATTTATCACTTTCACTTTCCATTTGATGGATTACATGACCCACCAAATAGGTACTTGCCAGATCTATCTACATCGAATGAGGGAAATGAGGAAATGGTAGATGAAAGCTCTACATGTAGTATGCCTAAAATAGGAAGATCAACCAGAGTTCAAAAGATTAGAAAAAAAATTTGATAAATGCATGCAATTTTTCCTTGCTAATGGGAGGTCATATTCTTATGATGATGAGACCAAAGGTGACATCAAGGTGCCCTTTCAATACATACACATTGAGAAAGAATTGGTACCCAATGAGCTACCTCCAATTAACACAATTTTTTGTGTTAATGAGAGGATATATCACATTGCTCCATCCTCATTACATGGTTTGGGCCTATTTTCCATGGATAGGATAAAGGTATGTTACAAAAAAATTGTTGAATTGTTCAAGTATGTCAGTCCATGTTACAATTACAATGATTGGATGTGGATTGTTTGATATAAAAAAAGTATTCGTAGGTATGCACTATTAGCTAATTATGTACAATAGAAAGAAAATAATCAAAGTAAAAGATTTTCTATGTACATTTATGAAAGACCAAAAGCAACAGGTAATATTGCAAGTTTTATAAATAGTACGTGACCTTCCTCAACTAATAAGCAACCCAATTGCATATTTGAGGCACATGAGGGGAATGAAATTTTTGTTTGTGCAATAAAATCAATAAGTGCAGGGGAAGAACTGCTAATAGATTACCATTTAAATCACATAGATACAAACAAAGTTACTATCATGAGGTTTGTGAGTACTATATACCATTTTGTTAATAAGTTTTTTTTTTCTTTCTATTACTTTTAGTTAGCTGAATTTTTTATGTTTAATCTTTGTGACAAGATGATATAGATCTGACAGATGATAGCGGCCACCAAGATGCTACTCCCACCCCTTCTTCAGCAAGGTGAAATTGTACAAATTAGATAGTTGAAAAATTGTACTAATATTCCTCTCACAATTTGATGTTCAGGATAAGAGAAAAGCACCAGTAGTAAGTATTGAGCCACTAGCTACACCTTCTGATAATGATATTGCTAAAACTCCCAATGTAACAATAATGTTGAAGAAAAAAATTTAAAAACTTAATTTAGAAATAATGAAAATTTTGGATGAGCCAAATAGTCCATCTGAGGAGATGATTAAGAGGCTATCAAATTTGAGAGTGTAAGCTCATCGTTATGAAGTAAGTAGTAATGAATCTTTAGTTATAACAAAAGTTCAATAAAGATTTATATTTTACAATCTTTAATGTTGTGAAGTAAAATATGTAATATGTGCAAAAATACTTTATTGCTGCAATTTTTTTAAAGAGTTGTAAGAAACTTTAACTACTAAATTCTTGTTATACAAGATTTTTTGGCAATTGATCCACAACCTGGTCAAGGACAATGTGGTGAGGCTGGTAGTAGTAGAGCTCCAACTGCCACTGGTAAAATAATATTTTAGTTGACAAGTTAGAAGAAATTTTTTAACTTCTTAAGTTAACTCTTACTTTTATTATTTTAGAATGTCTTTTCTAACAATGTATTGTTCAGGTCATGTAGTGCAAGAGACTCCTACGAGGTTGATGGATGCCCATATGAGATTGCTAACTACAATTTCAGCAACAAGGGGATGTCCAGTTGGTAAATCCTTGTTTTTCTATATTTGATTTTGTGTTAATTATGAGTTGATAATTTGTACTTTAATCTTGGGTGCATCACACAGTGGATTATTATTTTTGTGGTGGGAGATGCACCCTCTCCTACGCCACTAGATGCAGATCATAGTGCATGTATTGGTGATAATTCAAAATCATTTCCTAGAGCTACTTGTGTTTCTAGCACAGGAGCTATGCAAACATCGTTGTTGATTGACAATGATGAATCAATGCCTTTAAAATGTCCTAAGATTCCAGGTACTTTAAATAATTATTTTTATATTGTAATAAGGATTTTCTTGCAACATGTAAACATGATTTAGTAATTCAATTTGAGCTATGAAGTATTTGATTTAGTACGCATGGTGGTTTTAATTTGGATTGCTCAAATGGTAATATTGCAAGTACATTGATGGAAGACCAAAAGAAACATGTACATTTATATCACTTGTAATTTAGAGTTCATGATTTCCTCTATTGATATTTAACAAGTCTATTATGCTAGGACACAACCCTCTAAAAGTCTATTTTGCATTTTAATATTTTTGAACTTAATTTTTTTGAACTAGATCTGTGAGTTCCAAATTTGATATAAATATTTCTACTGGCACTGTATGATCTAAATAGTGGAAGTGTGTGTACCATTGAGATGTGCCATTCAATACATTGCAATATCATGCTTTAACACTGGAAGATACTAACCAATTTTTCTACAGAGAACCAAAAGTGGGAGTCTTCTTTCATATTCAATGTTCAATTTTCAATGATTTCCAACATCATTGCTATTGCCTGTTAGAGTTTTAGAGTGCTCACTTTCAACTTCACTATCTATTTTAGCAATATTTGTTTTCCATAATATCCTAGGTATTATCAATGACAACATCAATTAAGAATGACAAAAAATGATGGTCATGGCAAGTTATATGTATTATGAACTATATTTTTTTCAAGGTATACTGATTAATATAGTCACAGTACATTTTTTAGTTTGGTATGGTGTGTATGTAATGGAAATGACTGAAAGAAAATGTTTTTTGGGCTATGTCTAATGTTGGTTACTATAGTAACTTTTTCTACATCCTTAATGTTGTTTAAAATTTTCAATCATACTTTAAAAACTTAGACTAGAAAAATTACTCTACGAACCCATTTTTTTAACAAACTTGAGACTTTGCAAAATCTTTGGAAAAATTTGGCAAATTAACCTAACAAAAACTTTTTAAAAGCATGTGTAAAACTAAATTAATGAGCCATATTACTTATTCCTGCATATGTTCATAAAAAAGCTACATTGCCGCTAGATTCTTCCCTAGAAGTCCAGATTTTGGTCTAGTGTGACCTGGTCCAAATATGGCCAGGGTCCTATATTTAGAATGTGGGTATGCTGAGGAGAATTCATAGGCCAAATTTGGTCAAATTTTGACATCAACAACAAAACCCTAGTAGAGTTTGACTGGTAGAGTTTGACATCAACAACTGCACAATTGTATACTATAAAGGGGAAAAAATGGTTTTCAATTTAGATTCTATAGTTTTCTATGGTACAAGTCAATTCCCTTCTAATATATACTTAGTTTTTTGCATAAAATAATAGTTGGAGTGGAGTGGAATATTTAATATAATGTTATTCACTATGAAAAGTATTCTTCGCATGATTCATTTTAATGGTTCTCACTATTAATTATCTGATGACATTTTTTGCAGGAAATGATACATCTTATAGGAGGCTTTATGACCTCACGCTATGAAGATTCGGGCCCACCATATGTACAAGGTGGAACATCATAACTAAACTAATTTTATCCCACTATTTTTTTTTCATATCATTAATTGGTGCAACATTTTTCCTTTCATTTGGGTCTTTTCTTATACTAGCTATATCTAACATCTTTTTGTTTTTTCTTAAAATTTGGAACTTCCAAGATAAAAAATTAAAAGATGAGCTCATCAAAGATATAGAGCATGAGTTTGGTAGTAATATTTTTTATCATAAGAAATTGTTACAAAAAGCTTGCAAATATCTTAAGGTTGTGAGGGACTCATATAGAAAGAGTCTCATCCTAAACTTTAAGTATGAGCATCCTCCCTTTGTTTTAGTGAGGGAGTGGAATGAGTTCATTTTTAATGCAAAGGAGAAAGGGGAAGGTCAAAAAGAAAGTACACTAGCAAATCTGAAAAGGTATGCAATAGTATTAACTACTAGTACATTAATGTAATAATGCACTAATTAGTATTGATCTCTATATCTATATCATCTAACATATTTCAAACTTTTCATAGGTTGTAGGATACATCAAAGGCAACAAAGGCCAGGCTAGAAAAGGTTGGGTAGCACAAACTTGGCTCTGGGGATATTCTAAAATCAAAGCACAAGTTATAAGTAGCAATAAATGAATTGCAGAGAAAAAATATTTATAAAATGAAAATAATTTTGTTAATTAATAAAAAATGCAAATAAAATGTAGGGTGCTGATTTTAATCTGGAGGCCACGGAAGAACACAAAAGAATTGCCTTCAAGCAAGGTTATGCAGTCGTGGCTAAACGCATACGGCAAGCTTCCATTTCCCCAACCCAACAGTTTCCTACATCATGTGCACAGGTAAATATGCCAAAAAATATATTAGAAATTGAATACTTGAGTAACAATCTATTTGATAATAATGTGTATGATATTGCAATGCAGCTTGTTAATCATGACACAGATCATACACCACATCATGAAACCCCCGATGTGCCGCATACTATCCATGGAGGTGCTCATTTTATATTTAAAACTAATTATGTAATTATTAATACAATTTAACATCTTTAATTGAACTTCGTGTAACCTTTTTGTGTATATTTTAGAGGATATAGATCAATCATGTCATGTTGATGAACGAGTGCTAGAGGATGTTCAAACTGATCAGCAAGTAGCTCATGTCACACATTCAAGTAAAGAAAATCTATGTTTTGTTCTTTTAAATTAATTTTTTGATTTATAGCTCTTTTATTTAAATAAAAACTCGTAATTCACTAATATAAAATGGTGTGAATTTAACTCATGAAGTACTTGTTATTGCAGCAGACTCCCCTTTGGTGCAATGGCCTCATGATGTTCTTGAATGGATGAGGAGGAGACATGCATTAGAACCAATAGAGGAGGGGGATGATGAGGAAATTGATATTTCTCTTAGAAAATTTATGGAAAAAAAAAAAAAAAAAACAGCAGGAACGCCAAAAAGAAATGATTATTCATGAATGGCTTACTCTTGAATATTGTTAATGGATATTGTGTTAATGAATATTATTCATTAATGTTGGGTGTTAATGAATATTGTGTTAATGAATTATTCATGAATGAATTACTCTTGAATGTTGCATGCTAATGAATTTTGTGTTAATGAATTTTATGTGTTAATGAATGTTATCATGTGATTATAATGATTGAATGTTATATTTCAAAAATGGATGAATGAATGAATGTTATTAAATGTTAATGGGGAATTTAGAGTGATGTTCGGGGGTGGGGGGGAGAAGCCAAATGATCTTACACCTTCATGTGGTTGGCCCTGTTTAGTAGAGAATATTAAACTATTCTCGAAACCAAGTGAAGCTCAAACTTTAAAGATAAGCATATAGTTAATAGTGACAGCCAATTAACAAGTCCAAATGAAGTTCTTTGTTATAGGTACCTTTTTAGTTTTTAAAGCACGGCGTCATGTTTTAATATTGTGTAGTTTTTTTTCTTAAGCTAAAGTATTCTTTTACTATAACAACATAATTTATGACCATTTTAGTAACTATTCTAACATTGCTTTATGAGAAATCCTATTTTGGCAAAGATGGTGATAAGTTGTGTTGTCTATTCCTTGGGAGATTGGATTGCACAGGTATGTATCTCAAAATTATTTGCATGTGGTAGAAATGCATACTTACAACCATTTTATTCTACATTTAAATCAAGAACATATTCTCTATCTATTATTTTATTTTAGATTGACAAACAAGAGAAAATAAAGAAATAGAAGTATATGATCCATTCTTCATTTCTAATTGTCAATAAGTTAGAATAATGTAATCAATATCTTTATTTTAAATTAAATTTCAAGGATAAATATGTTGTTCTTGGAAATTGAGAGAAGATATTGATTTCTTTCTGCTTATGATACATGTTGGTCTTTAAATATTCTTTTATATAGTTTGATGATATTTTTATAATGATCATGTAAATGTAAGAGACATTTGTTTGTTGGTGCAATGCTCAGTGCTTATCCTATCAATTTGATTCTTGGCCTCTCAATGGTAAATCATTTGGAGAGCTTGGGTATAGCAAGACATTTAAAACATGAGATAAAAGAGGTTCTAGATGATGTCTATAGGTAATTGGGAGATATTTTTTTTGACTAATTGTAGTACATTTTATGAATTGATTTCCATATTGTTTGAAATAAATGTTCTTCTTGGGAAGATTTTGGATAGAGAATGAAATGGGTGAAGGAATGCCATCAACATCAGACATGATAACCATTTCTAACAGTTAAGTCTTAATTTCACATAATTCTTGTTTCTAGTATATTTTATTCTATTTTTTAAGTTGCTAAGAATTTTTTTTATTTGTATAGAAATAGTTTTTTTTGATAAAGTCAATTAGATTACTTCTTATTTCTTTTCTTAGTTTATATATATAATATGAATTATGTTCAATTTAGAAGAAATATCTTTTATAAAATTGAACAACTTTAAAGAGTTATACATTGTTTTATGAATTGTTATTTAAGATTGAGTGTTTTGATTGTGAAGGAGAAAGAGAAAGGTGAACATTATGTGCAAATTCATACTCAGTGTCTAGACACAACCTAAAACCTTATTATCTTCAATAGTGTTTTAGGATACTATTCTTAGATAAATACTCAATGTCTAGATTCTTAGATAAGAATAGTGTGAACATTATGTGTAGATTCATACTCAGTGTCTAGATTCATAATATTCCTAACATCCTAAAACCTTGTTATCTTACTCATGAATTCTCTAGGAAGGTGGTGTAGACTAGGGTCCTTGTGGAATGCCTCATGATGACCTTGAGTGCACAAAGCTATATCACTAAGCTTGGTACATGTACTAGTCCATCCATGAGAGCTCCAAAATCAACAAAAGTGCCAAATGACTATATTCTTCTCACTATACCTATAAAATTTGCACCATGAACTAAATCTTCATTTGGCACTATTGGATTCCAATTCTTGCTAATATTTCTAGTGGGTACCAACTTTCTTGAAGTGGAAGGATCTTCAACAACAAGTGATTTAGTTTCTAATAATGAGCCAAACACATATGATTGATCACCTTCTGATGGCTTATCTAAATCTCCACTTTGTCCAAGAGCATCAATATTTGGCTCCTCAAGTGTAAATTTATTCCCAACTGATGCTAAAATTATGTGTAATAGTGAACCATTTCTTCTATTGGAATATCTCTTTCTGATAAAAAGTAAAATTATTTGAAAATGATCTGAAAGGTAGTGACTTATTTTCTATTGCATAATATATAGAATTTTGGGAAGATAATATACTTTTTGAATACCTCCTCATCCTTGTGTTTACAACCCTTCCTAGCATGTACTAGATAGACCCAATGGGACAAATAAGTGTAGATACCATGATTATGTGACTCTTTAAAGCAACTGAGGTCTAGCTTGGAACCTATAGAGTCTTCACCCTTGAGACCATGTCTATGTAAATGATTGGTAAAATAGTAAATATATAAAATTTATAGGCTTAGGTTCCTATTCATCACTAGGAGATTAACTTATATCTAGAGATTTCAATTTAGTAGAATAGGTTCACAATCTATTCTTTCTAGTTGATGGAGCATTCTAACAGCCTTTCAACCAACCAACCGATTGATTGGAATCAATTAAGGTTTTAAATGCTCAACTATTTAATACAAACAAGCTCAAATTTGGGAATTATTTATTCAAAGCTATGTATCTATTATTTCAATATGTTTTGGAAACATGTTCAACTGCCTGTGATTGCTTTGTCCTTTTTTGTTAGCTCCCATGATGACCAAAAATTAGATTCTTGGGTATTTCTTTGATAAAATGAGTTAAAAAAAAGAGAGTGTATTGATAGAGATAACAGGGATGTAGTTTGAAAGGAATGAAGAATATTTACTAAGCATCTCAACAATCAACAATCAGTAACAGATGATATAAAGAATGAACCTTTGTTCTAAACCTTACAAATTCTTCAGAAGAAGTGGTCTCTTCTTCTGATGGTGCATCTAATGAGGACTCTAAAACTATATTTACTATAGAGATTTTCATTATACAACTCGACTATGGTCTGGCCTTTCTATTTTAAAAGAGCAATTACAATTCTACAAGTGAAATGACTCTTTATTTAGGGATGTGTGATAATCTACCTAGCTCTAACATTTGTGACTTTGAATCTGATCCCTTTGGATACTACATGAAGGAGATTATGTTTCTACAATTCATGCAACTCCTGAGGACGGGTTCAGTTATGCAAGCTTTGAAGCAATTGGTTATGATCCCAAAATATGTTAAACTCAAATAGCTCATTGAAAGGATTTTGATATGTTTCCAATCAAGCCTCCTTAAGAATATGTCTATAATATAACAAATGAGAAAGAAATTATAGATGTATTTAGTATGGTTTACCTGACTTATAGGAGGACTACTTGGTTTCTACATACCTAGGAAAAGGAACATGGTGGAAGCAATGCCTATAGGTTTGCAAAGTCATTCATAATGAGCAAGAAAATTTTGGATCTCTATTATGTGTTTGAGGGTATGAGAAGTTACTTATCTCAATAAAATTGATTCCACATGCTATAAAATAATACACATGAAAAAGGATGCCTCCATGACAAAGGGAGAAATTGAAGATTTTCTCTAGTTTATTTTCAAAGATCTTGGTCTGATTGACTCAGAGATAGTGGACCATGTCAAAATGGTTTCAGTAGAATATATAACATCTTTCAAGTTTTGGCACTATATACACACACAATAACATTCACCTAAATACAAGCATACATGGTATGCCAATAAATATGTAAAATGCATTAAAATAGGTGCAAAATTAGCTAAAGGAAATCTCGTCCCTAACACATGTCCTATTATCACTATCTCAAAAACCTGGGGGAGCATAGATTTTTAGCATAGGATATTATTGTAGAGGTTGAGCATTAAAATTTTGAAAAGATGAAAGGTAGATTGTTGGAGAACATTGGTGACAAGATCTAGGGTTTGGTGTAAAGTAGGGAAGTTAAAGAGGCAAGATCATTTTCATCACCATGGTTGTTTAGTAAATTGTCAAAGTTTCAAGGCTTCTTCAAAGGATCTGCCATGGTCAAAACAAAATAGCTTCATCACAACCAATGCAAAGAGCCAATGTCAAATTGAATTTTTTTAACTCAAGTTATATACAGTCCATTCTATTTTTAGTCATTCTTTTTTTCAAAGACATTGTCATATTTTAAGAAACATATCTTAGATGGCTTTTATAAAGCAACAAGTTTTGGACAACTTTTTAGAAGATTCATTCTTAGTTGATAGTTACCCTTGATAGTTACCCTTAATTGAAGTATGTTAAAAATATCTTGATTTAAGGTTTAAAGTGTGGAAATTTGTGCAATAAGCTTGTACACTAGGATTGTGCAAGCTTATTGAACAATCTTATACTGAAAATAAATATAAACAAAATAGCTAAAAATTATAGAGCAAATCTCATGTGTTTTAATTATTTCTTATCTTTTATATTTTAAATAAATATAAACAAAATAGCTAAAATAGCTAAGAATGAGAGAGAGCTAAATATATATGTTTAATAGTCATGGAATTTAGCTTTACACCCAAAGATTGCATTACTTTGAAAGATTCTAAAGCCTTTTTATAAATGTGTAAACTAAATATTAATGTTATGTAGTCCTTATATAGGTATGTGTAAATGTGCAGATTTAAGACAATGAGCTTTGTATTTTTAAAAAATTACCATGTTAAAAATAAAGGAGAAAGACATTTGATTTTACAAATTTTAATGTACAATTTTAATTAATACTCCAAATTTAACATGTATATTTTACAAATATAACATATTCAACTACTTCTCAAGCATTTGGACTACAATTCTATTCTCACTTCTCCAACTTATAGTTTTAGTTTATATGCAAGTACTTTTTGATTTCATAGATTGTATAAACTATCAGTGTTGGAGCTCTATTTCTCATGATAGATTTTGAGTTTTTGATCTCTTCATGTATAAATCTTTTAGGCTCTGAAGAAATTTTTGGATGGAGATTCCATATTAACATTAGATCCAAAAATAAATAGAAACCCTTCTACAAACTTGGTGATAGAGAAAGTGCTATTAAGGAGTGGTTAAAAGGCTTGGCAATGATTTGGTTTTGATCAATCAGGTACCCTTCATGTGTCCAGATTTTGTCTACTCAGAATTTAGCTCTTGTTTATGGCCTATTATTATTATGAGCTTTATAAGTTTATATAGTTCATTTCTCTATTAAAAATTGCTATTACATTTTGGTTTTCTTTGTGTTGTACATAGTCAAAATTAAACCCATTTATTTCTTATTACAAGGCTGCATCAGCCTTATGCTAAAAAAAAGAAATGGAAGCCTCATGTTATAAGATTAGAACCACAAGAGCCATAGGAGAATGTCAAAGATAGTCACCATGTGCCTATAAGAAATAGGCACATCGTGATTATCTTCGGCTAATAGGCACATTGTGACTATCTTTGGCATTCTTCAATTAGGAATTCTCCTTTAGTTGAGCTCGTAAGGGAGATCAGCAAGCTAAGATTCTCTGTTAGTGCCTTTAGAATCAGCAAGAAAGTGGGGTGTGGGACCTCCTCCAAATATTGGTACCGTTGGATCAAATCCAACATTAAGCAATCAAGGTTTAGAACTAGCTCCAAGGTAGTTCATCATAATAGAACATGGCAAATGGTGACTTGTACTACCTTTTTATGTTTATTTCTTACCTATCTACAACTCCACAATCGATATTGATAGTCTCTTGCCCTCACCATGCAACTAAACTACTTTACTTTTATTGATGCAATTGAACTATGAGTGCCTTTTGTGTTCTTGAAAAATTGTAAGCTTTCAAATTTTGTGAAGCCATTACAGATGTAAATGAACTACAACTAGTGAGGTGTCAATTTTAAGGTAATTTTTGTTTCTATAACGTATAGTTCAATTGCTATAAATATTTCATCTAGAGGTGTCAATTGATAGATTGTTAACTTTTCATGTGATTTTCTACTTTGGTTGGGTAGTTCTCCTTGTATTTGTAAATCTTGTTGCAGTCTTTAGCCTAATGACAGTTTGGTATTACATCATCCAGGGTGATAACATAATTGACTTAAAACTTTGCATTAAAGAAAACATCAAGGGATAATATTTGAATTGTGGATATTTGTAAATTGTGTTGGTTTTAGACATAGCTATAGTTATAGTTATAGTTATATATGTGCTCTTATGATGATGTGATTGGGACTATAAGTTTTTTTGTCACATTTATCTATTTGAAAAATAGAGATTAGTTAGTGAAATTATTGGCTTTCATTCCTGATAAATAATTCTTTCCTAATTTTATTTTTCCCTGCAGTCTTCACAAGCAATGGTGTCTCAAGAACCAAAATTTAGATGGGTTGTGCCAATTATTGCAAAGGCTTTACTCTCATAGGGGTCTTTTAAATTGCATAAAATTTGAGTTGTAAAGCATAATTGCTTGATGGAGACTCAAGATATCATGCACATTTCTTCCTCCTTCCCATTTTTTTGTATGAAATAAATTATTTCATGAACGAAACAATGGTGTGGAGGTAGAAATGTGCACAATACCTTGACTCTCATGCACCAAGCAATTATGCTTTAGAGTCAAATTTTTTGTAGTTTAGAAGGCTCCTATGAGAGCAATGCTTTTACAATAATTGGCATAGCTCATCTAAATTTCCACCTAGCATTGGTCTCAATTTCGATGCACATGTCTTCCCTTTGACATTGAATGTATGGTACTGACGTGGAAAAGTAAGGGGTGTTGGTCGTAATTTTGATGCAAAATTGGTGATTTGGTCATCACAGGTGGAGGGGTTTATGTCAAAATTTCAACCAGTGACACCCGCAAATGGGAAAATAATAGTTCAGGTTGGACTAAGGAAATAGAAAAAATTCACATTGGTAACTCCACCTTTATGGAGTAAAAATTTTAACGCAAAATGTCTGCATAACAAGTTTAGTTGCCTATTCAACCTACTCTAGTCATAATTTTGAACTTTTTGCATCAAAATTTGAGCCTAAATTTACTAGTGTGTATGTAAATATTCAACAAGGTGGGGCCCTATGAGAGCTCACTTTAGAAGAGTGAAAGTTTTGGCTTGGTAGTCCTAGGTTTTTTTTTCCCTTTACATGGTTTCCACATTAAAGATTATGGTGCCAGATGTGTGAATGTTGTTATGTTGCAAGTTAGTTTTCATGTTATTTACATTTTATTGTAACTCAGTAACAACTAGGTTAATGTTTAGCAATAACTAAACTTAATACTATTAGTCAATTATAATGGAAACAATGAGATACAAGTTTGGAGTAAATTGATTGTGTGAGTTCATTAAGAAGTTAAATGAGTACATCAAGTGAATGTTTATGCAGTTTTTTTGGTATTGAAATTGTTTGAAGGGACTGAAGGATAATTGAACATAATTTATTAACCCCTCACTCCTAGTTATCTACCAAAAATAACACAGATGATATTTTATTTGTTAATGACTTGCAACATAATTATCTAAGTGTTGGATATCTTGTAGACAAGGGTTATAATTTACAATTCAATGATAATAAATGTTCAATAAAGGATAAAGAAAGGAATGAGATTTTAATTGGTATTAGGAGTAGAGGTAAGGTATTTTAGTTAAATCCTTTTGAGATAAGTTTTTTTTTGTTGTGAAAGTTGATGCAGTTGGTTATAACATAGAAAAAATTATCATATAAACTTTGATAACATAATGAAGGCCATTAATTTAGATGTGGTCAAAGATTTACCTAAGATTGTACAACCCTCTATCATGATATGTAATGAATGTGTGATAGAAAAGAAGAATAAGAACACATTTCAAATAAAAGTGGTTTCTACTACAAAGAAGTTGGATATTGTACACAAAGATTTGTGTGAACCTTCCAAGACTAGAATATTCTATATTGAGAATTATTTTATTCTTTTCATTGATGATTTCAATAGAATAAAATGAGTTATTTTTTTAAGAGATAAATATTAAGTATTTGATAAATTTAAGGTCTTTAAAGAAAATTTTGAGAATGAATTTGATGAAGGGGCACTCTACCCTTAACAACTCATAACCAAAATACTTAACAACATGGAGATCAAGAGAAGATAGAATGCTTTACAAAGGATACATTAATACTTCAAATTCCTTATAAATTCTCCAAGATGAGAGAGCTCCAACTTCTTACAATATGAGAAAGCTTCCAATATAAGAGGTACACACTAAGAGCTTGTCTCTAAGAGCTTCCTAAGATAATTTTAGAAATGATCATATGTCTTGCATATATAGGTACTTATCACCCAAGATTTTACAAAAATAACCAATGTAGGATAAAAGATGGATGCAACTACCTTGATATAAATAATAAATGTTCACCTCGTTATAGCTAAACACCACCTTGTAGGCCAATTAGAAAATTATATTGCCTTTATGGGCCCATAGAAAAATAGATTAGACTCAATCACTAGATATGGTGTAACTACCTAGCTACAAATATTAAATGCATGATGTAAATAAATTTTGGAATTATTTTTAAAAGCTTTCCACAAACTTATAAAATGCCAAGTGTGCAACTTGATAAATGAAATGACCCTTTATATAATATTTCCTTTGTATGCCACCTATGTGACTTGATAAAATACATGACATTTTTTCCTTTTTAATTTCTTTTCTTTATTTTTAAATTTTTTTGTGTTGTACTTTGATCACTTTCTCTCTCCCTTTTATTTTTATTTTTTAACTGCATTTATTTTTTATGCAAGAAGCTCCTGCATCAAACAACTGAGATAGGAGATATTTTATGAATATGAGTTCAAATATAAAAGCACAAATCTATCTTTGTGTAACACACATCACTTGCAAGATCTTCATGTAAATCATCATTTTTATCTTTCAAATCTATGCCAAATTCAGCATCCCATGATTCATAAGAATTTACCTCTATTGATTAGTTTACTTATTTCATGTCTTTAAAAAGATATGGAATTGATTCACTTATTTGACCTCCAACCAAGGTATTATACTCTTCCTCTAATACTACAATTTTCATTAAAAAATAATCTTCATCCAACTTAGATTCATGAATCTCTTTATATCCATTATCTTCCTCTTATTTTTTACAACATGCATGACACTCCAATGCATCTTCTTTCTATCATGCATTCTTCTTCTATTTCATCCACTTATTTCTTCAAATTTAACATTCCAACTCTTATCTCTTCTTTCTTTCTCTCTCTAAATTTTTCAAGTATAGATATCCTCAAAATCCATCGAGTAACAAAAGTCATCTTCTTCCTTCTCTTTTCCACATAGATGTCATCTTAAGGAATACTTCAGCCAACCCAAGGTCCTAGTGCAAACTATCTTATAGTCAACAACTATCTACACACTCAAGAATTATGGTTATGATACCATTGACAAAAGGTCATTCTACCCTTACCAAATCATAACCAAAAGGCTTAACAATGTGGAGATAAAGAAAAGAGAAAATATTTTATAAAGCATAAAATTATAATTTAAATTTCTTACAAATTCTTTAGGATGAGAGAACTTCAACTTCTTAAAATATGAGAAAGATTCCAATAGAAGATCTACACACTAAGAGAATACTTTCTTATAAATGCTTGTATATATTTCTTACATAGGCTTTAATCACCCAAGATATTACAAACACAACCAACATGGGATACAAGTTAGAAGAAACTACTACATTACATAAATTAAATACCCACCAAATTACAATTAAGCACCACCATGCTATCCAACAAGAAAATTGCATTTTTTTTTGTGGGCCAATAGGAAAATAAATTAGACTTAACCACTAAATAAGATGTAGCTACTTAGCTACAAATATTTAATTCATGATGTAAATAAATTTGTAAATAATTGCAAGACAATTTCCACAAACTTCTAAAATTATAACTATGCACCTTGATAAATGAAATGACCTTTTTATGTCACCTATGTACTGTGATAATAAAATGAAAATTTTGTGTATTTTTGTATCTTTCTCTCTCCTTTTCTTTTTTTGTACTCTTTTTTTAATGCAAGATACTCCTACATCAGACACATAAGGTAGGAATTTTTTTATAAATATAAACTCACAAAAAAAAGTATATTCTTTTTATAAGATAAATAGGATTTCAAGGGACCCTAAAACCCTTTACAATTGAAGAATTTTCAATGAAGCCCAAACCAAACAAAACTATAGACCTAAGGAAGAACAAGTCACCAAATAGAACATAGTGACCAGAGTGGCATCGTAGATTACATAGTACACATCAGCCACAGAAGTAGGTTTTGAAGGGTGCCTAAAACCCTATAAGATTCAACAATAGTGAAACATGTCACCAAACAAAAGGTGACCAAAGTGGTAACACATAAAAAAATAAAACAACAACCAAAAAAATAGGTTTTTACCGAGCTCCTAAAACCCCATAGTGAAACACACTGCCAAGAACAAAAGGCCAAAAGAGGTAGAGGACAACTAGCCAAAAGCCAAGAGAGTCAAAATTTTTTGAGCCATTCTTGTTAGACCTCAGTACCATATCAAAAGAGGGAATGGATGGCTTTACCTTTTTTCCTTTTACTATAGTTCATCCATCCTCCACCAAACTAGTAGCCTTCTGCCACTGAAAATTAGCTCCATCATAGCCAGAACCTTAAACCCCAGAAGCCAGGGAGAAGGTCGTAGAAGATGATGTGACAGTAGATACATGGGATGGAATAATGACACCCAACAAAAGTACCATAGGAGGAACTACCGAGGAAACACCAGAAGACATACCAGCAACTACAATAGAAGGAGCCAAAATCATATCCATCAACAAGAAATCAAGAGTAGGTAGACCAACAAAGATAGCAGTAGAGTCCAAACTAGAAACTGAGAGTAATATCTAGAGATGGACCTGCTAGCACCACTAAAGAAGCCAGAGGAGGGGATATAATAGAGACAAAAACTGAATCCACCCCAGAAATAGGGACAATAGCAAGAAAATCCACATCAAGAATAGGTACAAAATCTAGAGATGGACTTGCAGTCACCATGAAAGGGGTTGAAGGAATAACCTTCTTCAAGACATTCTGAGAAGAGACATTCTTAGTAGCCTTCTCATAAGTGTAGTGGTCATCTAAGACCCCTTTCCACCAAGAAGGGGACAATTTCAGTCTAAGTTTTTCAAAAGAGCACCTGGCAGCCAGGTGGCCTATCAAGTGGCAATTCCTACAGTGGAAGGGGATACCCTCATAGTCTAGAAGAATATTCCAAGAACCAAGAGGAGAATCCACCAAAATCATATCTGGGAGTCCCTTAGAAATGTCGATCTCAACTAGCATATGTATATGTTGCTGATATATATGTATGTATTTATGTATGTATGTATATATATACATATTCATGTATATATATGCATGTATGTCTATATATATGTGTATATGTACATATATATATGTATTTAAACATACATACATACACACACACACACACACACATATATATATATGGGTTTTCATTCTTTCTTTTCCAACATCTAGCTAGAAAAGTTATCTATTGTTAACAATATTTCTTCTCTACAATTAACCTCTTCCAAGCATAATTATCATTCTCCTTCAACCTTGTGATATTTAGTACACCTATAATAAAAAAATTCACACCATAAATATTTCTTTTCATTCCACAGATCATTTCAAGATCCTCATGTAAATCATCATTATTATCTTTCAGATCCATCCCAAATTCAACATCCCATGATTTGTAAGAATTTACCTATATTAATTTTTTCACTTATTCAATGTCTTCAACAAGACATGTAACTAATTCACTTATTTGACCTCCAACTTGTCATGCCTAAAATTCAAGGCACTAACACACCTACAATTTTCTTTTAAGATTTAAAACTAAGTTGTCTACACACTAATACTGATAGAGTTACAATTAAGTTGATGACTAATTGAGTATTTACAAGTTTCGAGATTGTTCAACTAGGTTAAAACGTGCTTAGGTTTGAGGTTTTCAGTTGACACTTACTAACTAGATGATAGGTTGATGATGAGACCAATGCACGTTTAAAGAGTTTCTTTTTTATTTTCTAGGTATAACATAACACTGAATTCAACTTAATATTTAACTATACTACACTTATCATTTAGGGAGGCATTCTTTAGTGAGTTTGATAAGTCATATGTGTCATTGCTACAAAAACATATAATAATAGGGTTTAAAGGATCTATTGTTTATCGTTCAACAAAATAGTTTGTAAATTAAAATAAAGTATGAATAGAATGGGTTCACATAGTCTTCAATAATAAGTAATTAAAATAAAATATACCTATAAGATAATATATTAGATGTATATAAATAATAAATTAAGATACCCACCACATAAATTAGTTCATTTATATTAGTTGCACATTATAGACCATGTGAAAACCCAATGAATTAATTTTACATAAAAAAACATGTGCATTACTTGAGATGCATATATTAATATATGATAACTATACTTATATATAGGCATAATAATATATTACCTATACTATCTAATGATTATGATAACAAACATAATTATTAATATCTAATATTTATATATTAATATAATTAATAATATAAATTAACATACAAATATATAGTAACATATCTTATATACATTCATATATATAATAAATCATATAAATAAAATGTAACTATACTAATTACAACTACCTTACTAACATAACCCACTTATTAATTAATCAACAAGACTTACTAAAAAAATAAAATCTACTTACTAACTAATTAGAATCTAGTTACCACTAATTGCATCTTCTTACTAACTAGTTACATCTACTTACTAGTTACCACATGCTACTTACTACCCTACCCTACACCTGCCCCCACTTTTCTCCATACCTACCTACCTTCTAATTCCCCTTTTCCCCCTATCCATGTACAAAGTGGGTTGCATAATTAAATGAAAAAATGAGTAACACTTTTCCTTGGAGGAGTGTCATTTCTCAAGGAAGATGAGAGGGACCCACTTCAAAATGTTTGAAATAAATTTTTGTGTGTGTTTTGCTTGCTGCATAGAAGAGGGTGGCATGGGAATTAAGGGTGAGGGTGATGGGGATGTGGGTGATTTGGGACCCATGGCGTCCATACACCTAATATCACATCACTTCATTTTAAATACTTTTTTTTTGAAATGGAATTTGTGAGAACATATTATTCTAAGCTTTTTATTATTTTTCTTTTATTTTGAAGGGTTTTTATTAGATATTTATTGGTTGCAAGTGGGAATAGGGGAAATTGATATGGAGATAATTTCCACAGCAAGTCAAATTGTGATGTGAATATTAGGATTTAACTGTGTGATTTTGAGTCAAACTCATGACCCATGTTTCATGAGTAGTGATTCAACATGAATCCATCTCTCATGAGAATAAATGGAACACTTAGCACTCATTGGATCTAGGTGATGCTCACAGGGGTGAAGTATCAGGACTTCTTGGGAGGTCACCCATCCTAGTACTACTCCAGCATGAGCGTGCTTAACTACAGAGTTTCCTCCATAGTTAAACCCAAAGCTTGCGACCCCATTTGTAAAACCTTCACCAAGTGTTGTGCCTTATGAAACATGGGTCAATGAGTTTGACTCAAAATCACATAGTTAAATCCTGATATTCACATCACAATTTGACTTGTTGTGGAAATTATCTCCTACTTATCAATTGATGAGCTTAAGTGGCTTTCTAATGAATGGTTCATAAGGCACAACACTTGTTGAATGTCTTGCAAATGGGGTTGCAAGCTTTGGGTTTAACTATGGAGGAAACTCTGTAGTTAAGCGCGCTCAGGCTGGAGTAGTACTAGGATGGGTGACCTCCCGAGAAGTCCCGGTGCTTCACCCTTGTGAGCATCACCTAGATCCAATGAGTGCTAAGTGTTCCATTTATTCTCATGAGATATGGATTCATGTTGAATCACTACTCATGAAACATGGGTCAATGAGTTTGACTCAAAATCACACAGTTAAATCCTGATATTCACATCACAATTTGACTTGCTGTGGAAATTGTCTCCTACTTATCAATTGATATTTTAATCTTTGGGTATTCCCTTTTATATATGTGAGGAATTAATTTTCCTCCCATACATTTTACAAAGACCTATAGGTCTTTATTTTGGAAAATTTATTTACCAAGTTTATGTTTTCTAACACTTTCGATTGATTCTATACGTAACATGCCCACCCCCAACCCCTACTATTTAGAATACAGCCTATGAATAGTAGGAGCTAGCCGGGGTGGGATGGATCATGTAGGGTGCCCTTTAAACTATTGTGAATAGGCGAGTGCAAGGGGTCATGTGTAATGCTACAATATAAGCAATAATATAGAAACAAAGAACAAGTACAATGAACGTAACAATTTTTTTTTAAACAATTTAATACAAGTACAAGTACAATGATAGAGCCACTCTCAATTTGAGAACCTCAAAATAAAAGAAGATGTCATCCAAATACATTTCCATTAAGATACTAATACATATTGAGTTCAATACAATAATGAGTTATGATATCATTCTTAAACATCTATGTCCAACATATGGACCCCTTAAGAACAAATTATGTTCTAAAAGAAACTTCAACAGTAATCCTTAGCTACCTGATAATCAACTTGAAGCACCTGAAAACACACAGAATTGCAACACAACATAAAGAGGGCTTAGTACAGACTGACTTGAAAAGTGTAATCCACCTATATACATGTTAGAATAAACATACCCATATTCATAATGTAAATATCTGATCCACTTAACATAGTGCAATTCTAAAATTAATATGCAAGAAGTATACGTCTACTTAACAGTGCAAAATTAAACTTACACTAAGAATATCCAATAAATGAATCATATATATATTGAGGTGTCATCGTTATGGCACTAAGATTCTACATCCATGTATGGTATGCTCATAGTCAACACATAACAGAATTCTCTATTATACTCGTCAATGACAGAATAGAGGTTTTCCTTGTTCTCTATACTTAACCTTTTAGGTTTAAGTCATAGGTAAAGCCAATTATCTTTTAGTATGTAATTAACCAACCCAGTTCATTTTAACATTTTCACTGAATTAAATAACTGAATAGGATTAACCAAATTCAGCCACCCTAATATATGATCATTACAGCTATCCTTAAAATACACATCAAACAGATATCTAAGAATGCATATGCAACAGATCTCATATCAATATACAACATAACACTACATTCTTCATCTATTCGAAACTCATTTCCTGTTGCCAAATTTTAGAAGTAGAACTTAGACCACTATAACAACATAAAAAAATACTATAATATTAAGATCTCGTAAATATAACTAAACTGACATATCAGTTTAATGATATTTACTGATCTTAGTACTATACCATTTAACCCTGTTGTCATAACAATCTATATTTATCCTTCAGAATGACAAGATATTAAGATCAAAGTACAAATGATATTCTTGTTTTAAAATTAATTTCATCAACATATATCATAACCAATACTTTATTTGAAATCAACTTTCCATATCAATAGTAAACGGAGAATAGTTCTGATACCCAATAAATAATAGAGTATAACTTTTAAAGTAAGAGAATTCCAATTCATTTCAAACATTATAACTATATTAGAATACTTCATAACAAAATTTAAACACCACTGACAATTTTCTCCATAATCAGATTCAATCAATGTTTGAACAAAGGGTCAATAACAATGTTGCCATTCATGTTTAACTATACATCTAAACTGTTGTGATTTCAGTTCTACTCACAATCAAATTTCTGGGTTTATAAAATCTTTAAAAAAATATATTACACAAGGTAACTATCAGCTGAAAATATGTTTTCTCATTATAAAAATATTCCCTTTTAAACCTACAACATCATCATTCAACATCACTTAACATTTCATATTACAATGACCAACTTCAAACTTTGCCTTTTTACAACAACTAAACAATTTCTTGAATACAAAAGAGTGAATTAAATGCAACTGAGGAGTCATTTATTGTCAAGTAAGCATACTTTATTATTAATTCAAAGTAAACTGATTGACAAAATATTACTATTTGATATCCGATAACCACAGATAACCAAATTTTCCACATTTTCATGCAGCTATTATAAATGGTTATGGATAGATTTATAACTTATTCAAATTAGAAAGTGTTTGGCTATTACCTAATGATACTTGCTTCCAAAGTCATAGATATACCAAAAGTATGCTATTTCAACTATACAACAATAAATTCAACAACATTTCAATGTCAATAATTCTATAATAGCTACCATAATCAAAACTCATTCCCTTAATTCGATGATAAGCTGCAACTCATCTTTCAACATCACATATCAATTAAGATATGGCTATTCATTCAAAATCCATGAATTCGCAAGTTCATGCTAACTGATTACCAAAATGTCGATGTCAAATATTTACTGCTGACTGTTAACATACTCATATGTTCTTGTACCAAAATCGATGCTATACAGATTTCCCATCCAAAAGTATTGACTATGAACAATATAATGGTTAGGCCTAAAATTCCCCAAATATGCTAAAGTTAACATAGTCTACATAATATCTAAATCTTTACTTCATGCAAACTATTCAAACAATAACTATGCCTTAGACTTCAAGCAAACTGTTTGATATAATGACTAAGCCCTTAGTCTGTGCAAATTTATAAAGTCACAAGCACGTATTTCTTACTAGGTTCAACTCGATGAAACCACATGTTTGGGACAAAGCCCGAAATATATCAATACAGCGATTCTCAAAACATTTCACCATACTTCACATTCAAGAATGGATACGTGCAGACCTGCGCTATATACAGTGCCCAAGTTTTCATATATCCATGGTTGAGTGTCAAATATTCACCATTTAAAATTGATACATGCATATTGAAATACAAATGCAAATTGTAAAGAGAGAGAGAGAGTAGGGTAAGAAATTGCCCCTACTTGTAAATTAGTAGAGGGTATATGCTCAGCATGAAGCACTTCAGCAACTTGCCATCAGAGCCAAAACCCAACTCAAATCCACACTTCCAAAATGCCAAACAAATAAACTTGCTTGAAATAGAGGATAAAGTAATCAACAGAATAAACCGAATGCAATGCTAGCGAATGATTGGTTGTGTGAAACTCAACAATGCTCGGCCTCATAAGAAAGTATCTCCTTCCAACCAACACCCTTCATGTTGCTGATTCTTCAGCAACAGAACACAAGTATTATGCTTACGTAGAGCAATAAGGCCAAATTATTGGCATTGCTTCCTTAGAAACCCAAACTTGCAAAGGTATGGTGATCAAAACCTTTAGTGCAATTAAGGCCTCATTAACTTGCATTAACTCAACTATGACACTTCACATGGCTGAGTACATATGGCAGTCTCAATGCCACCACCATGTTTGGCTTTCAAAACAATGAATATATTACCTTTTTCATAGCATTCAAAACCCATTTAGGGTTACATATTACATAAGAGGTAATTAAGCCTTTAAAAATAGAAAATGTTCATGCCAATCTTAACTTAGGGTATTTAGACCCTTTTAATAACAAGTCAATATAAGTCATATAATCAAAACCAAAGCAATAATTCAATCCCTTCTTAGTCACATGTACATAAATACAATGATTAGTTCCAAATGCATACAACATATTAATATATAAATGTATTTGCTATGTCAAGTTAAACATACAATATATAACTTTCTTTCCAAAAACATACAAACACAGAATGTAGTGTACAATGAGTTTGAAATGTAATAAACATAATCATTACCCAATCAACATGCAATTATATATTAAGAAGAAGGACTCCATTAAGAGTAAGAAGGGTGACTCTACTAAAGGTAAAGATAAAGCCCTGAATTTGAAACCCTCAGCTTCTCAAAAACATGAGGATGACAAGTCTGAGATCAAGAAATTGGAAAGCTGTGAGAATATTAACCCTGAGGTTGAGGAAGATACTAACATCGAGGATTTAAGCTCTAATTTGGATGGTTACTCAAAGACTGAAGGTAATAATGAAAAAGGGCAAGAGGAAGCCAATAGTGAAGGTAATTCTAAATAGAGTAAATCTGTTGATGAGGGTAACCAGGCTATATCTAGTGGGGGTGATAAAGAGGAAGATAACACTATTGGGAATCTTGTTGAGAAGAGTAAGGAGGACCATACGGCTAAGACTGCTTCTCCTGTCAAGGGGATAGAGGAAGAAAAAAGGAAGGACTCTGCTCACATATAGGACTCTATCGGGGTTTGAAAGGAGGATCAAATGGAAATGGAGAAAAAATGACAATGTTTGTTCCCCCCCACACGGGACTGTTGAAGATTATAGCGACTCAATGCAGAGGGATACCATGCTCACCTTCCTACATTCTGCAAAGGATAAAGCTAACACCATGCTCAAAGTAGACTCTTGGATCTACAATGAAATGATGGGTTTGAAGAAAAAGGTGGAAATTCTCCAACATAACCTGGATACTAGCAATGTCAAACTTAGCGAACTGGAAGGGCAAATGGGAGACATCCCTAATAAACTTAACAACTATGAGCAAAACCTCAGAATGTTAATCAAGGAGAGTGGCACTAAGATGGAATAAGTCACCTCGAGTATATGTGCAGCTGCTGATAGCCTAGGAAAAAGGGCTAATGAAGATATCACTTTGGCTGAGGGTCTGAGCAAAAGAACAAGGCAGAGCTCGAGGAAGAGTGCAATGAAAGTTGTTGTTGCTTCAGCTATTGACACCATTCAAGAGATTGTAGCAATTGATAAGGAAGCTGCTAAAATGATCTTGGAGCTGCAATAGTGGCTCTGGGTCAGGTTCCCTGGTTTAGTTTCTGTCTGGTCTGGTTGCTAGTTGGGGTCTCTAGTCCTAGTTTTTGGTTTTTTTTGTTTTGACTATTTGTGGTTCCAAGTCCCTGTAAAACCTGGGTTAGTTTGTTCTTGGAGTTTTCTAGTGGTTTCAGGTCCCTGTAAAACCTGATTTTGATATTGTTCTACAGTTTGTTGCAGGTTTTACCTGGTTGGGCTATAATGCTTTATCTTTTTGCTTTTTGTTAAAGGGTTTTGAGGTCCCTTCAAAACTTTCTTTTACTGTAATCTAAAACATGCAATTATATATATATACCAATTTTTAAATCATAAAATCCTAAGTAACCTTCAATGCTAATAAAATAGTTTTGAACAAAAAATACGTTCAGCATAAGTCTCGTGTTCCAAAGGACAATAATATAACCAAATTCTACAGAAATAAAAACATAACATCTGAAAGGAACTTAAAAAAACAAAGTCCTAATATGTAGAAAAACCAAAGTAGTGGTCAGGCATGACATCATGTGCATTCTACAAAATCCATTTCTAGCATAACATCACACCAAAATAGGCTCATCGATGCCACAGATAGGCAAGTGACCCACCCTCTGCCAAAGAAAAGGATATAAGGACAGCTAGGAGATAAGTAGGAGATTCTAAATCAAGGACAGGGGCTGGAAGGTCCATAGTGTGGATAGCTTTAATTAATATTAGCTTCCTTGCACTATACTTTTAGTAGTTACTTTAATCTTATTTGACTAGTCCATTAAATCAATTAAAACTAGTGGTTTAAATTTTAGTAATTTAACTTTATAATATGGTATTCATTTCATGAAATCTATTAAGGCCAATGGGTTATTAACCTATCCAAATTACACCATTGACATGAAATGAATTAAACTAAAATAAGAATATTGATATGATCTCCTATTTGATAGAGTTATTTTCTCATAATCAAACTTTCAATATAACATTTAAAACTAACATATAAGAACATTTTAATAGTAATACATTAAATTTGTTCCCAATCAAATACACCTATATTCACTTAATGAACTAAAAATTACAATTGATTGAAATCCTTGAATCTTCAATAAAATATCATTCAACTTTTACAGGGGAACATTATCATTTCTTCATGACTACAAAATACAAGCAA
The DNA here is from genome assembly GCA_028749045.1 of Cupressus sempervirens. Lineage (NCBI taxonomy): Eukaryota > Viridiplantae > Streptophyta > Pinopsida > Cupressales > Cupressaceae > Cupressus > Cupressus sempervirens. Next base: position 387,731,438 of record CM053790.1, read on the forward strand.
GAAGGTTTACTTGGGATCATCAAGCCAATTATTTCACAAAGAATGCTTCTTTATTACAAATTTCAAGTTACATACATTCAATACAAAGGTATAAAAATGGAGAGAAATTTCCATCTCTCTACAATAATGAAAATCAAAAGAACAATAATGAGAAGAAGAGGAAACTCTCCAACACAACACTTAATCACAATGAAACAAGAATCCACCCTTTTATAAGTCTCCAATAGGAGATCCAAAAGCTCCCAAGCCTTCAAAATTGAATCCAAAAACTTGCAGATAATTTTGAGCATAACCATGGAGTGCTCACCTCCCAACCTATTACTCTATGCGACAACCCACTGAGCTTGGAAAAATCAAGGCCAAACAAGTTGGAGACACAACCAAACTCACAATGCAAGAAACATCACAATAACATAAAAACACTCTTAACCAAGACTTTACAATGAGATCACTTAAGAACCCATAAACAAGGGTGAAAGTGGGCCAAGAAAAGAGGAGATGCCAATGATAATACATTCAATAACCCACTAATTTGTCCAAGACCCTCTCAAAAGGCCTCCAGATGCATACCCACACACTAGCAATAAGATTGAATTGACTTACTAGTCATTGGCCTTATGTCTTGTCTCTCCTCATAAATGTAAGGTTGGTCAAGTGTGTGGGGGGAGGGTAAGGTCATGTGACTTCTCCATTTTTTTTAGCTTTCATAAAATGGGTATTTTGGAGGGTCACTAAAGATTTCTAGGCATTCTAGTAGTAAAAAATAGGTCCCTAACTCATAGTACTATCATATGGGCACTTAATTTCCATTAAATTTCCCCCCTAAGACCACTTTTTATTCTTGAAATGTGCAACTTAAATTTGAATTAAAATTCTCATTTGATGGGACTTCACATAATAACTCTTAATAAATGGGATTATCTTAGGCACTCAATTAAGTTTAGTTTTGGCTAAGTGTCTCATGTCAAACCCTAATTTGACATGTCATTTACATATGAACATTACTAGTGTCAAGTGACATCGTAAAAGTACATTACACATTATAAATGACATATCACTAATTAAAAAATTAATTTATCTAATACATAGATTCAATTTATATTTAAAAATTAAAATACATAATTACGAGGTTCAAATCTCTTCAATAGATTTAACCTTGGCTTCATTTTTTGTAGATAGGTTTAGCTCTTGGTTCTCTGATTTATTACCATGGTTAATTCCCTACACACTCAATTTTTCAATAGATCAATAAAATCATGTATATATCAATTTAATTTGCATAATCAAATTCAACTTTAAACATTGCTGGTTTCATTTCAATAAGATTTTTTTTCCATTTCTAAACAATGATGATCAAATATAATGAATTTTGATAATTGAAACACCATGAATATTCATCAATTAAATTCTTTAACCTTTAATCACAATTCATCTAATCATAATAGGTCTAATCCTTATTCAATTTATATTAACAAACTGAACTATCTAAATGCATGTTTGTATAATGTCACTGAAGCATCATAAGTAAAATTAATAAGGTGATCATCACAAGAACCTAACTAATACCCATCATAGAACCCCTAATTTATTTTCATCTTTTTTTATAACATCTAAGTCCATTAATTTCATAACACCTATGGTGTACAAATGTACCCTAGGCCAACATGAAATGTTATGATTAAATCACATTCTTGTACCATTGGTAAACTCATCTCAACCTAGAACCATAATCTTTTGTAAGACAATACTCTTATATTATTAAGGCACAATAATTCACTATATCATTTACCAATGAAAACACCTAATTCATCCATATTTTAAGCCTATAAGTATCACATTATGTTTCTATCTAAAGCTTCATATAACACCTTAGCAATCTCAATCTTACCTCAAAATATAATTCACATACTCATCTCCATTTACTATTAGTTCAATCTACAGTATCACAATAATCAATTTAATAGATAAATATTAACACATGCATAGGGGACCTAGCCCCATCCTAATACTCTAGTTGGAATTTAGTCATAGTATATATAGATATAGAGTATACAAGGTGCCTCGACTCTATAGCCCTTATTCATGTTTCCCCATAGTTGGACAATTTAGCATTATGTCTCTATTCTAACATTTTAAACAACAATAATCTCCTATAGTTACTTACACAATAGTTTACCCTAACTTCTAATATTAAGTAATCTTATGAACACTTTTTAGTGTGATAATAGTTTTATCTCTAAGTTCCTAACAATCCTTATGAAAGTAGGTATTAAACTATAATAGCATAATAATTATTCATTCCATCATCTCATCCCTCTCTTCTATCCATTATATTCTCCTATAAAGATAATTTCTAGAGAAATTCATACTTAGATAAGTTCATGTGAGGAGGAGTCTTACACAACCAAGGCATTCATTTTTCCTCTATAGATTTAATCTTCATTAAAAAATAATCTCAATCTACTTAAGGTTCATTAATATCTTTATATCCATTCTCTTCTTCTTTTTTTGTTTTACATGCATGAAACTCCATTACTTATTCTTTCTTTTCTGCATTCAATTTATCATCAACATCTCTTTTCAGATGAAGGGCTCTTTTGTTTTGCAACTTTTCTTCTATTTGATTCACGTGTTTTTTTTCAAATCTAGCATTCCAACTCTTATCCCTTTTGGCTTTCTCAATCTAATTTGGTCAATTCTAAGAACCCTCAAAATCCATCCAATCACAAAAGTCATCTTCTTCCTTCTCTTTTTCATATAGATGTCCTCTTAAGGAATACTTCACCCAAGCCAAGTTCCTAGTGCAAACTATCTCACAGTCAACAAATATCTACGCACTCATGTAATCGTATTATGATGAAATCAAAAAAGGGCCACTCCACCCTTGCCTACTCATAAACAAAATTCTTCACAATGAGGAGATACATGGAAGAGAAAATTTATGTAGGAGCATCCTTGGATTGTTGAAAATCTTACATCCCTAAAAAGTTATTTTTTAATTATTTATTATGTTTTGGTTTCTCATATGACAATTTGAGTTGGGCATCACTTGATTTCTTGTTCTAGAGTCTATGAATTTGGATTCTTATGGTGGACCTAACCATGATCATTCTCCTATTTACCATGATCATTCTCCTATTTTCACATAATTTAATGTTATACATAGTGGGATTTATGTTTCATCTTCTCAGGTGTTGATTTCCTATGTGGTTCTGCAAATGAGACATGACATTTTTCTTCTAGAAGGCTCATCCCTTTCTATGAGGTTTCGTGGAATTGTTTATGGTTTTTTGGATCATGTGAGAACCTGAATCTAAGGCCATAGATGTTCCTATAATATATTATGTATTTAGTCATTTATTCTTTGTGGGTCAGACCTATAATGCATAAAATGCTTCCTATTTAAGAGAATGTGAGATAAAAGATTATTTGTGTTTCCTAATGACCATATATGTAATATAGATATGTCTTGAAGGGAATCAAGGTAAGTTAAAAGAAATAAAGGATAGCTAAGAATAGAAGAAGAGTTATTCTATAATCTAGAATTTATTTGTTGTAACTTGGAAGGTCTTATAACCTGGCATGTATGGTGTTTATTTGATGTAATTCAAGATCTTTGATAATAAATTGGCTTGTATTCAATTGTATATTTTTGTACTTTAGTTTTGTTATCTTTGTTGGGGGTTCTAGTCATATATTTTGGGAATACACCAGCATTGTACTACATTAGATAGTATCAAAGCACTATTGATCTTGGTGGACTTGTCAACACCTAGACTTCTTGGTTGTGAGGTGGCAGATTATGGTTTTGTATCATGATTGTAGAGGACTTGAAAAATTTGGTGGTAACCTATTACAGACTTGTTTTCTTCTTATTGGGGAATAGCTTGCCAAAGATTGAGGCAATTTTCTCTTATTTTGATACCTACTAGAAGGTTGAATCCTATGAGGTTGTAATATAAGTTTAAAGAACTTAAGGTAGAAATGAGGATTGCAATTTATAATGTATTGAATGGCTTGAGGAGAAATATTGAAACTAAGGATGACTATGTGGAAGCTATTGAAGATCTTGAAGTACCTAAAGTAGAGATCCCTAGAAAAGAGAAAATATTATTGAGAGCAATGACACAAGTTGGCAAGAGTCATAGAATGGAGGTATCAAATTATTTTGGTTCATTGAATCTTGATGAATTGATAGATTAGATCAATGAACTTGAGGATTATTTTGAGCTTGAAATAATTATAGGTCCAAAGAGGGTTAGGGTGGCATAGACTAAGTTGAAAGGCCATGTTGCCTTACTATGGAAAGAATTACAAAAATATGGAGAAGATATTGATGAACTTAATATCAGTAGATAAAAATCTATGGTTTCTAGATTGAATGCTAAATGTATTCATGAAGATTATTAAATTGAATATTTTAAGAAATTGAAGAGCTTAGGAAAAAAAGACGTCTATGAAAGAATATAGTGAAGAATTTTACAAGGTGTAGATCAAATTGGGATATCATGAATCTTCCAGAGAGGAGGTTGCAAGGTATATTAATAGTTTGAAATGTATTGTTCAAGATGAGTTGAATATGCTAAAAATTGGTTTAGTTGAAGATGCTTATCAACATGCATTGAAGCCATATGGTAAGCTAGAAAGAAAGAAAGGTAAACCATTGAATAAAGTGGAAAAGGGTAAGAAACTAATTTTTTATAATAAATTTTTGTTCAAGGGACTTGTTTCAATTGTGGCAAGGAAGGATACTGAGCTTTTAAATATCTTGGTAAAAATATTGATAAAAAAAACTTGGTAGTACATGAAGAATAATGAGAGAAGGAATCTGATGTTGAATTTGCTTCACTTGAAGTTGGAGAATCACTTTTGATGAGAAATATCATGTTGGCTAAGCATGATGAGGAACTATTGCAAAAATGAAACTTGTTTAGAACTATTTGTAAATATGGAGGCAAATGTTTCAAGGTTATTATGGATGGAGGTAGTACTAATAATATTTTATTATAGGAAATGGTTAGGAATCTTGGATTGCAGATTTTAAAACATCATTGGGTACATGTTCAAGACAAATGCTTAATTAATATTAGTATTGGAATTTTAAAGATGAATTTTTATGTGATGTTAAGATGAGTGCTTGTCATGTTTTACTTGGAAGACCATGGCAAATTGACAAAGGAGCTATTCATGATTGTAGAAAGAATAATTTTACACTTGAGAGGGATTGAAGATTTTTTTTTTAAATTCCTTTGAAGGATGGGAAAGGAGGAAGAGAAAACAACCTAGGTATCTTTAGAACTTTCAATTTGAATACAACAGGGCATGAGGTTCAATTTGCAGTTGATGCAAGATAGGTTGATTTGAGAAAGTTGTTTGATCCTATAGTTAATATCAGAGCCAAACGAAGGAAGACTTCTAATCAGATGAACATTTGTAGTAAGTATGATTTATTTGATCGTAGTAGTAATATAAAATTTAAGGTATCTAGTGGAATAGTTGGTTGCAGTAGAAAATTTAAGGTATATGTCGGCATAATTTTTACAATGTGGGGTAACTCCTTTATATAGGAAAAAAGGAGAAAAAGGTGGGAGAAACTCAACCACATTGACTAAGAAAAATTAGGAAAGAAGATTTATTGGATTACATAACTGAAGGTTTGTGTAATTGGATTACTACACATGGATTACATGCAATCTGTCTTTTGAAACCACACAAATTAAAATACACTAGAAGAAAAATGTTAAATTTTTTTATTTTTTAATGAATCAATAATATAGATTATTAGCAAAGGCCCTTGGAATTAATGATGCATTAATTGCAAGTTATCTTTGAATCATAAGTTCTAATATTCTATGTCACTATATTCTCTTTAACAAATTGCCAATTGTCATTTAAAAACTTGATGTATTAAAGATTTTCCTCATTCCATAGTTGTTGTGAGTTCTCCTTTGTCAAATTTGCACATTTTAAATTTTTGATACTTTGAAAATGTTCTCAATGAGTGGCGCATTCCCAAAATATTTATTTCAGCATCTGTAATTAATTTATTTATTTTATAATAAATGAGTGGCACATTCCCACACTATCTCAAGTTTAGGGCTATCATTGGGAAAATGGGGACCCAATGAATATTGTTTCTTTTTATTTGAAGAACTTCTTGATAGGATGTCTCAATTCTTTAAAGAAATTATAACATATCTTGAATTGAAGAGTTCGCTCTAATATGAAGATTCTAAATAATGAAAACCTCATCCAACAAGATTAGATCTATGAAAGCTTAAAGGTTTGAATGGTAATCGCAGATCCATGAAGAGATAAGTGTTTAAAGTATGGATTACACACTTATTAAACACTTTTGAAGGCTGAAAATGAATGTAACAACTTGTATTTTGGGAAAAATGACCAAACTTGGGGTTTGAAAGGTATAAATCATGTAGGCAAAATGGGCCTTTTGTTTTGGATGGTCAAGAATGAAAGTTGGCATATGGATGCATTTAGGGTGAGAGTTTTTATGTTAAAAAAAGTGAGTTTTGAGGAAAACTGGGTTTAGAAGATGCAACTACATATTCCAAAACCTCATCATTTTACTTGATGAAAATATGTAATTGAGTTTTGGGATTGGGATTACATGTTTAGGAATATGGAGTTTGGATGTATTTGGATGATTGATGAAAATGAAAGATGAATGTATGGAAATGTACTTGCATTCTTGAGGGAAGATCTCCAACTTTTCTATATATAAAAAACCAAAACAAGCAAAAAAAAAAAAAAGCTTGAAAAACAAAAAAAATCATACCTCTTTCTTTGACTCAAACTTGATAAACTTCAAAACTTCACTTTGTATGTAGTTTCATCTTTGCAATGAGAGACCTTTTAAATTTTCAAAGAATGGAAGTTTCAAATTTAGTTAAATAATTGGAATAAAAAAACTAGGTTTGCATTTGAACAAATGGACGATAAAGAGGCAAAGAATGCAACAAAGAAAAGTGATGAAGAAATGAAAACAAAACCAAATTCTTGCACTTACTTGGAGAGCAAAGAGAAAAAATTAGGAAAAAAAGAAGTTGGAATGAACTTTCTTTCTCCAAAATCAAGTTCTCCAAGTATATTTGCATGTAATGACATAATTCCTTTGAGAAATTCAAACCTTAACTTAAAATAGTGGTCTAGTTATGTAAATGCATGTGCAAGATGTTTCCAATTTCATTGCAAATGCATTCCTAAGTAGAGATCACACTTCTTGGAGTGATTTGCATGTTTTAAACAATCATCTTCAATGCAAATTATGGTCAAGGAGATGCATTACATGTGCATGTATTTGATTAAAAAAAACTTGTTCTACATAACTTTCCTTTCAAGTTGCTTGTAAAAATGTAGTTTGGATGCCCTAATGCATGGACATTTTTTCTTTAGAAGAGAAAAATTAGGTTCTCCAAACTTAAAGATATATTTTAAACATGCAAGTAAGATTCATATCACTCATTCCCAACTCAAAATTGGGTTTAATAAGATGTCTAACATCTAGCATTTTTATGTAAATTTATTTCTAAAACATTCTCTTTCCCATGTCTAGGGAAAATTGGGTTTGGAAAGAGCCTTGGCAAAAAGACCAAAATCGAGATCCCTAGAGTCAAACACATCTTATATATGGAATGTAGATGCAATTAAATTACATGAAAACCAAAATTGGGTACTCTGGAGAATATTATTTATTTAAACTAGGCAATGAAAATGCATGTAAGTCAAGAATTAGATATAGGAAAGCCCATTAAATGTGATGTTTTGCATTGCATTTGACCAAATTTTCATTCCTTTAGAAAACTGAGGTTAGAGGAAGTGATTGCATGTTTTAAATATGCAATGCACTTGCATGCATTTTGACACCGAAGACAAAATCATGCTTAGAAAGGGTCATTGCATATTATCATGACTTCCATTACATGTAAACAATCTCCTTTGGCAAATCAGGGTTACAAGATGTCATCACATGTGATGTATTTACATGTAAAGAACAAAATTGAGGTTAGAAGATCCATTTACATATTTTAAAATGCAAGTAAAACCACCAAGCAAGTTGTTTTGTTGAGAAACTAGTGGTTTGCAAGTCAAAATCATGGTTTGGAGGAGCAATTACATTTATTTCAAACAAAAATAGCATGTAATGGATTTGCATCACTTAAGTTTTCTATTTAGTACATGTGTAATTGATTTTCTTAGACAAATCTCATTTAAAGGGGTCAAATATATATTTTCACCATATATTTGCATATTATGTGGAAAAATATTCAAAAAGTGATACTTTACTTAAATATTTTAAATTAAAACATTAAAGTAAATCTCAACATCAAATTAAACTATAAAGTGATAAAGTCACTTAAGCAATAAATTAACTATATATATATATATATATATATATATATATATAATAAGCTGAGAGATATCCTTCTAAGGCACCTATTGCAATTAAATAATTTATGAAAATATGCACTCTGAGAAGGATATCTCTCAACTTATTTTATATATATAATATATATAAGCTAGTAGTTGTTGTGACATAAAATGAAAGACATTATTATTATTTATTATAGTTAATATGTAATGATAAAATAAAAGAATTAAATATCTAAAAAAATTCATGATTTATTATATGTTTTATATGTTTACTTGAAAAATATATTTAGCAATCATTAAGGATACATAAAATATAGGTCAAAAGTCACAGAGGGTTAGGGTTGGGATTAAATTTTGACTTATAATCTTGTTTAGGAATACGATTATGGTTGGCAATATAAGTGTTTGGGTTGAGGCTTTAATGTTAGAATTATAAAAATGGTTAGGGTTTATATTAATGTTATTATATGATTAGGGTTAGAGTTATAATTTATAATTAGGGTCTACTCATCCTCTTCTCATTACTATCTCTATCTATTTTTGATCCAAACTATCCTCCTTTTATAGTTACCTCGTCTCTCTTTCTCCCCTTTCTACCTTTCTTCCACCCCCTCCCCCTCACTTTCCACTAATTACCATATATATGTTTACCTCTCTCTCTCTCTATCTCTCTCTCTCTCTCTCTCTCTCTCTATATATATATATATATAGAGAGAGAGAGAGAGAGGACCCTAGTTATCCTCGTTTCACCTTTACCCCATGGTTCCCCCTCCCCTTCTAACCATGTCTCCCCCCCCCCCCCCCCCCTTCTCTCTCTCTCTCTCTCTCTCTCTCTCTCTCTCTCTCTCTCTCTCTCTCTCTCTCTCTCTCTCTCTCTCTCTATTTGTAAACTCAAACATGTGCACACACATACACATTGCTTCCAAAATTAGACTATATGTATATGTTTTGAATTAATTTATAAAACTTGAGTTTTTTGTAAACTTTGTCTTCACTTTCAAATTTTGACTTTACTTCTAAATTTGTTTTAATTTTAGCTTTGCATGTTTATCTTACAATAAAAATAATTATATTTGATATGGTCTTTTCTTTAAATATTAGATCCTCTCCCATTCTTACACCTCATATAATGAGAGAAATGAAACTATGAACCATTTATTTGATTAAAAATAAAAATTACAATAGTTGATAATATTATAAATTAATTTATAAATAAATAAAATGACTACAATTATATTCTAATCAATTTAAGTGAGTTTTTCAATTATATTATTTTGTTCTATAATTTCTAAATTAAATTTGACATGTTTAAATTTAGAAATTACTAGTATTAAATTTATACAAATAATTTACTAATATCCTTCAAAATGTGTTTGGTATTTAAATTTCTATCAAGATTTAATTGTATAGTTATTTAGTCAAATTCATTGACTTGGTTTGGAAATATTTCCTACTTATCAATGCGTTTGGTGTCAAATTCAAAAGTTTTTGAAATATGTTTAAAATATGCAAAATTAATAAGCTTTCAAATACCTAATATAATCATATAAATATATTTTATAATAAATTCTCAAAAGTATTTTCCATATAGACTTTTATATTTTCCACATCTTTAAATCATAATTGCACGAGTCATGCAAACAATTCATTTTAAGAAACTAAAAGCATGGAATAGTTAGAGCAAGGAAAGCCCATTGTGAGAAGGAATGAAATGACCATAGTGACTTAAATTGTAATTTGATTCTACACTAACCAATCACATTTGTTTCAAACCTTTTGGATTAGACAAATTAACAATTGCAAGATGTAATAATAATTTACCCTATTTATTTAGATAATCTAGGATTGTTTTCTAATAAGAAAAACAATATTCCTCTTGATTTTATAATGGTTATATTAAAACAAATAATATTAAATGAAAAATGTCTCTTATAAAGTTGCTAGGCAAATTATTGGAAATCTGAATTTTCATCGCTGAATTAAATAACTCCTTGCTTTGGCCTGATCCCCATGCAGTTGCTTCATTTTGCCTCATTGAAAAACTTGCCAAGCTTGATGCATTATTAGGGCTCCTCCCTCACACCAAGGGGAAAAGGAATTGTATTCCTATTCATCTCCCTCTCCAACATGACAAGGGGTAGCAAGGGACCCACAGACCAATTAGGGTGCCCTAAATAGTTCAAAGATAATCAACATAGAGAGGCTCCAATGATTAGAATAAATACACATTTTGATTTATTTGAATGAAAGCATGTCTTTGTAGAGGATATTTTTCCTTTAAATGTACCGATCTATACAAAGAAATGATTTTCTATATTTTCTTAATGAAACAAATATTTTAGATCACAGATTTCTCACAAACTTTTGAACCTTGACAACTCTAAGAATATACAGGCCAATAAGCAGCATTAAAGAAAAATGACAATGAGAAAGCATTGTATTACAAAATTGAATGAAAAATTAAAAGGGAAAAAAAATCATTCTTGTAAATGTTGTAGACTTACAAAATTCAATCTCTTTTATGATCATGACAATGGAATCCTTTAAGTTTTGAAGTGATCAAAAATCTTCCATACCAATCAAAGATTAAAACATTGTGTAATAAATAGAAATTGGATGAGGCCATTAATATTTTGCACATAATGGAGAGTCTTGGCATTCCAATAGACTTACACATTTATGCTTCAGTCTTAAAAGTATGTGTAGCTATTTAATTAGTACAACATTGTAAATAAATTCATGTACAAATAATTAATAGTAATAGAATTAAACAAAATACTGTTTTAGGGAGTTATCTCATCAATATGTTCATTGTATGTGGAGATTTTGAGAATGCACACACAGTATTAGGCAAAATAACCTAATGAAATGTCCAATTTTGGAATGTAGTGATTAAAAAATATGTCAACTATAGGCACTTCCATTGAGGGCATTTCAATGTTTTATCAAATGATAGAGGTAGGTCCAATATCCAATAATTATACATTTGGAACAAGGCAAGGACATCCATGAGAACATTATGAGATATGGGTTTGAGCAACATATATTTGTGATGAATTCCTTTGCAATATGTATGGTTGATATGGGAATGGAGATGCAACCTTTTTCATCCCAAGCATTCATCACACATGCAGATGAGCTCCCCTTCCAAAATAATCCCCCTTTCCAAATATGTGCTACCTTTTTAAGAGGATCAACTCCTCTCTTCCTATACATCTATAGGAAAATGTGTGCAGGGCTACATGTAATTGTCCCCCTTTCACATGCTTGTTCCCATCTTTTTAAATTGTTTACTTCCTTCCACTCGTTGCCCCTTCTCCTTCCCATATTATATTCTGATGATTTAAAATTGATCAAAAAATGCTTAGTAGCTTTGCATAGTTGACATTCTCCAATATTATCATTGATTTAATTTTTTATTAATAAAAACTTTGATTTAGTATTTTATTAAAAAAAATAGGCCAACTCATCATACTAGCTCATTATATCTCTTAGTGATTTTTAATTAGTTTTTGTTGTCAATTTGCCAACTCAACACTTCTAGAACTTTTAAACAACAATAATTTTTTTTAAAAATAGCAAAAAGTTAACATTGATGAATGCTTCCATTGTAGAAAGAAATTCAACATAGAATTATAACATAAAGTGTACTATAATGAGTTTAATCACTTTAGTGATAAAGTAACTTAAAAACATAAAATAAAGTCATTTTAAGTTATATTTTCAAAAAATGCAACTCAACATTAGAATATAAGAAAAATATTTTAAATATGTGATTGAACTTGACAATCCCATTTTTTAGGCACTTACTTCTTAATATCTTTAGATAAACAACTCTTATTAAACCCAAAGATATCATGAAATGAATGTTTGATGAAATGTTGCAAACTTACAAAATTCAATCACTTTTATGATCATGACAATAGAATCCTTTTATTTTTAAGTAATCAGAAATCTTCCATACTAATCAAAGATTAAAACATTGTGTAATAAACATAAATTAGATGAGGCCATTAATATTCTGCACACAATGGAGAGTCTTGGCATTTTAACAGACTTACACACTTATGCTCCATTCTTAAAAGTTTGTGTAGCTATTAAATCAATACAGCATTGTAAATAAATTCATATACATGTAATTAATAGTAATAGAATTAAACAAAATGCTTTCTTGGGGACTTCTCTTGTCAATATGTCCATTGCATGTGGAATTTTTGAGATTGTGCACATAGTATAAGGCAAAAAAACCCTAACAAAATGTTCAATTTTGGAATGCAGTGATTAAAAAATATGTCAACTATAGGCACTTCCACTAAGGGATTATCAATGTCTTATCAAATGATAGAGGTAGGTCCAATATCCAATAATTATAAATTTGGAATACGACAAGGGCATCCATGAGAACATTATGAGATATAGGTTTGAGTAGCATATATTTGTGATTAATTCCTGATGCAGAAGCATCCAGAAGTATAAGGGCAATCCTGTGTCACCCAAAATATGTACTTAAACTTAGTTTCTATTTCATGTGTTTTCATTCTTGGACACCCATTTGGGTCAAATAAAGGTTCCAACTCTTACAATTCCACTATCAATGTGCTAGAAAATCCTGAAAAAATAGGAGTATGTAATTGGGCCATCATTTTGGTAAACTAGAAGGTGTGAATTGGCCAGATGAATGTAATTTTGATTTAAGAGCAGTCCAAAAAAAGAATCAGGTCAAAAGGCCCCACAGTTTGAAAGTTATTGCAGTTTTTTGAGTTTTGGAGACCTCTTAAGAATGCTTCAAAGTTAGGTTAGGGGCATTAAATGACCTCAAAAAGGGCCAAAAAATGGGGGATGAGAAAATATTGTCCATAGGTCTATAGAGTGCTTCGAGAGCTTTCCATAAATGTAAACGATTCATCAATCGGACTACAGTTCAAAAGTTATGCCTCTCGAAAGTTCAGTTACCATTTTTGGATTTTTCTAGATTTGTGCCGACTTCTAACGTAGCTTCTGGAGCCTTCTATTTGGTTGGTGGATGCCTACTAGCACTTTCTAGAATATATTCCTAGTCCTTAACCCTCCGGGGTCTATTTAAAGAGATTCTTGGCATTGTAAAAGGCAGTTCAGAGTGAAGTTTGAGAGGAGGTACTGAAAGAAGAAATTATCTCCACATTTATGCTATTGTAAGCCCTTAGGGCATGCTTTTAAGTTTATTTTGTCTGCACTGAATATACTATCTTATTTTTTAGTTAATAAAATTTCTCTTTTTTTGTTGTGTCCATTATGTTCTTGGGTTGTGTCCCCATCAAGTGGTATCAGAGCCTAGTTTTTCTGAGTGTGTAGACAGAGCGTCGACTATGAAGCAGTTTGCACCAAGACTTTGTGGTTGTGGGTTCAAGTTAGAAGATGCCTTCATGAAGAGAGCATGGCAGAAGGGCCAGAGCTATTAATCCTGAGGAGGTTAGAGCCCTCCAAAGGCAGGTACAGGCATTGCAAGAGGAGCTTTGTAGAGGAGCAAATGTTGTCGTAGGTGATGACAGTGAGGATGACAATGAAGAAGTAGAAATGGGACTAGAAGGGGAATTTGATGTAGAAGTTTTGAATCATGTAGAGGAAAGGCTTTTTAGGGCCATTACTAAGTTTGGGAAAAGACATACAATTGAAGTGGGTGTATTTTCAAGAAATCTGAAACCTGATGAGTTGATCGATTGGATCAATGAACTAGAAGAATACTTTGAGTATGAGGATATTAGGGACACAAATAGGGTTAAGTTTGCAAAGGCCATGCCAAAATCTGGTGACAAGAGGTTCAATTGGAAAGAAATAGAAGAGGAAAGGAGAAGATCACAAGATGGGATCGCATGGTGGACAAATTGAAGAAGCAGTTCATTCTTGTGGACTACGAGCTTGATTTGTTTAAGAAGATGCATGGGTTAAAGCAAGTAGGAAGATCAATCCAAGAATATACAGAGGAATTTTATCAACTCTTGATTAGAGTGGGGCATGCAGAAGCAAATAAGGAGAAGGTTGCTCTTTATATTAGTGGGTTGCGACCTAACATCCAGGAGGAATTAAGTCTGGTAAGAATGACCAGCGTTGAAGAGGCATACCAATTTTCCCTACAAGTTGAAGAGAAGCTGAATAAAAGGTTTGAAGGAATATAAAGAGGGCACGATCAAGGAGGAAGGGGAAGTGGTAGATCATCTAGAGGCCGCAATGAAACTCAAAAGAAAAATGAAGATGTGGGTACTAGCAGGAACTAGAGGAATGAGGGTTTCAATCGCTCCCATGATCAAGACTTTGGAAATCAGAGAGGAAGAGGTAGAGGACATGGACAAGGAAGAGGACGCTTTCATGGTACCTATTTCCATTGCAATGAAGAAGGTTATCATGCCTTTGAATGCCCTCAACGAAAAGGAAGGACAGATAGGAGAGCTGAGGGCCAAGCTAGGGTTGCTCATGTGGATGAAGATGCACAATCATCAAATTTAGAGGATGCAAAAAATGGAGAGACCTTGGTAAATGAAAGAGTCCTACTAAGTGGTGAGATTGAACCAAGATAATGGAGGAGTTTTTTCCATAACAGATGCAAGTGTGAGAATAAATGTTGTGATGTGATCATTGATGATAGTAGCACTGATAACTTGGTATCAGAAGAGATGGTCTCTAAGCTGAAGCTCAAGAGGGAGAAACATCCCCAGCCCTATCGGATTGCTTGGGTAAAAGATGATCATAAGGTCCTGGTAAGTGAACAATGTTTAGTGAAATTCAAAATTGGGAGTTACCATGATGAAGTTCTCTATGATGTTATTTCGATGGATGTTTTCCATCTATTGTTGGGTAAACCATGGAAGTTTGATAGACATGCAGTACATGATGGACATGCAAACACATACTCTCTAACAAAGGATGGAGTTCGCCACAAATTGAAGCCCATGAAAAAGGAAGGTGAAAAGTGTACACTC
The DNA here is from genome assembly GCA_028749045.1 of Cupressus sempervirens. NCBI lineage: Eukaryota > Viridiplantae > Streptophyta > Pinopsida > Cupressales > Cupressaceae > Cupressus > Cupressus sempervirens. Next base: position 387,746,782 of record CM053790.1, read on the forward strand.
AAAAGTGTCACACTCTAAACCATTCTATCAAAAAGATTCCATGAGTTCGAAATGCTTGGATGCCGGCTTAGAGCTCCCTATCCATGGAGTGCAAGAGAGTATATTTCAAGAATAAGAAGACTCTCAGATGAGCCTTAGAGATACTCTTCTTGCTAGTAAACCATGCAATGGGAGGTTCCAAAGACAAGATTCAAGAATGCAAATGTCCCAAGGAGTTCCTCGAGAATGCAATGCAACTAAAGATTAAACTAGAATGAATATGAAAAGTGCAACTATTCTAAGCATGGATGAGAGTGTTACAATCCAAATATTAAGCTATGTGAGATAGATTATTGCAAAATATAAGCTAAACTAACATGCAACATGAATCTAAGCTAAAATGCTATGGTATGAGAGAATGTAGACAAGAAATAGAAGTTCTCCACAAAGCTCCAAAGAAACCTGTTAGAAAACCTACAACATAAAAATATTTAAAATATGGATTGATGATTTGAGGGGGAAAGCTCTCTCCCTTTTAAAGATGTATGGAAGGTACAGATCAAGATGAAGATGGTGGATGATCAATGGTGGAATTTAAAAAGAGGAGTGATCCATGTGCACACACAAGTCAACCAATAGAATATAAGTTGACTTGTCATATAAGACAAAAGTCTCACAAGCCTTTTCTTTTAATTGTAAAATAGAAAAAGGACTTTATGTGTGCCCTTTAAGTGGGTTAGAAGAATGGGGTCTTTTATTTAATTAAAAGGGGACATGTTCTTTTAATCAAATAATGAACTTAGGATAGCATAGTCAAACTATAGGTTATAATCAAATAAATTGATTATTAGCAATTTGGTCTTGATAAATGATTAAATTAATTTAGCCAAAATGCTGAGAAGGGGGCTAATAGTCTAGATGACCATTTTTAGGTGAGTACATTTGCGCCTCTTTGACTAATACGTGATCGATTTGGGAACACATTATGTCATAGAAAATAGAAAGCCAAGTAGGCGGTGATAGATATAGATATCTGATTCCAAAGAATGAAATGCAGAAATGGATTGCAAGTCTTGAATGCATAGCTTGATAGTGGTAGTACTGAACACTAGGAAGATGATGTTAGAATCCAAAAAGAATTCTAATACCTAGCAAAGAGAATAGATCAAGAGGAAGTGATAAGGTCAAAAAAATGCTTCTAAGAAATAGATAGCTATAACAATCAGCAATAGAGTATTTCTGCCCCCTCGAGATCGAAATCAAAATGAGGTAAGGGGACATAGAAACAAGCTAGATATGAGAAAATCAAGAATATAGCAATGTCCAAGATGACAAATAGATGTTTAGATCCCAAGAATGACTATAAAAAAAACTGATAAAATGCCCCAATTTGACTAGAGTTGACCTTGAAGGATATAGCATAAAAATTAGGTCGAAATGAGCAGAAAGGTGATTTTAGACATGAAATAGTGAATTTAAGTAGATATGAAGTATGGAAATGATGAAGACATGAAGAAATGAAGATTCCCCAGTGATGATTCAGAGATTAGACCTCAAAAGGTCAGCTAACTGCTCAGAAGAAAGTAGAATTTTAAAAGACAATTTTGACCATCAAGATGAACTCGAATTTGGATTTCGATCCTGAAAATGAATCTAGGATGTTGAAATTATTTAAGATGTCAAAAATTTATATAATGTGATGATAAGATAGAAATGAGATGAAGTGAAAGATTAATAAGGTAAAGGACATGAACAAGAAGAAAGTAAAGAAATATATGAAAGGAGTTAGCCGATATGTCTATGAAAAGATGAAGAGAGAGCTCTCCCCATATGCAAGAATGCAAGACTAAGCTAGAAAATGAACCTAAAATGCAAGCTAATATGAAAAGTGGTTTACCAGCAAGAAGTGCATAACACTTAGACTCTTAATTTCATCATTGAGCATTTATTAGGGACATCATGAGATCATACAACCATCACTAGTATAACTATGAGGATATGAATATGATCGATATTAGATAGGTATGTGGAAATCCAATCTAAGCATCAGAGACATGTAAGTCAAGATAACTACATGATTAGATTCCCTAAGTTTAATTTAGCAAGATTGCACCTGTATCAAGGCATAAGCGCTAGGATAAACCTTGAGTGCGGTCTTACAAAACAGTCACAGATGATAGATTTGTAAGTCAACGTGTTGAATAGGACCAACATAACTGCTTACAAAACTATAGAAAAAAAAAAGTATACCCACAAGCAGAAATCAAGAAAATATGTCCCATGCCCCTAGTCTTCTAGTCAATGACATCCTCAAAAGACTATTAGGGAGGAAACACATGGCAAAGAAATCATCATAGACATCACACAAAGTAGATAAAGATTAGCATAGCTCAATCGTTTAAGTGTTAAAGTGCGTGTGTGTAAGTCACTTGGCCATTTCTTCAAGACTTGATTCTGATAGTGAGAAATATTGCGACATCGGAGACCATAGGTAAACTATCTGAAAAGTGTTGAAAAACACTTGATGTCAAGGTGGGGGAAGTGTTGAGAAAAACTATTTTGTGAGTTGTCAAAGAAACCCTAATGCACAAGAATAACTCAATAGGATAAGTAGTTGTGCCCCCAAAATGAGGACAAGAAACAATTCCAAGCTAGGAAATGTGTAGCAAAGTGGATGATTGAGACTAATAGACATAGGTGCAAGGGTTTCAACTAGCACCTGTTTCCAAGTTTTCACCACTTGATAGATTTTTTTCAGGACTTTATTCAAGTTTTTGTATTTTTGCATTTTTTGATTTTTTTGGTGATACATCAAAGTTCCTATTGCTAGGTTTTCACTAAGATGATCATTTTTTTTTCAGGACATTTTCTAATTTTTAGGATTTTTTCAGCATCATATATTATTTTTTTTGGAAATTTTTAGAATCTTTTAGATATCACTAGTTCTCAAGCAAGATAACATCATTTTCTCCCAATGTCTAGCAAGGTATAGGATATGATGGAGCAACGAGCCAGTGGATAAGAAAAGATGGATGAAAAAAGAGTATGAAGCAAGTGAAAGCGATCCTCAAGGACTGACTCCTTAAGAGTACCCAAGCTAGGGAAAGAGGTGAAATAGTCATATGAAGCATATTTTTGATAAGCAATGGAAGTAATGAGAAAGATAGCATGTAGGATAAGCAATGAAGCCAATAAGTAAGATAGCATGAAGTGTGTAGTCCAAAAGAGTAGCCATGTCAAGAGACCTATGAGAACCATGTTTCATTTATTATGATCAAGACCAAGGGGTCAACTAGATAGTATAGCAATGAGATAGAGCAATAAGAATAAAGCTCAAAATAGAGGCTATCAGTGAATGGGAGAGCACAATAGAAAATCTAGTGGATAAGATAGCCAAGATGCAAAGATAGCTCAACATTGTCAAGATCAAAGAGAGAAGAGGGGATAGATGGATGATGGAAGAATTAAGCATGATGCCTTTTTGCCAAGTTTTCATCATGGTACTTATCCAAAGTGCCACAAGATGTAGTTTTCACCATAGGATAAATTTATTTCTCTTTACTTTTGCTACCAAGGTGCCACAAAAATTGGTTTTCACCAAGGCACATTTTCATTTTTTTTTTTCATTTTTTCATTTTTTTTTTAAAAAATTTTTTTTAGAAAGAGCTCAAGCTTTTTGAATGTAGATAATGCTCCCATAGAAAAGATAAGTCATGATAAGACAATACCATAGAAAGTTATGCTCAAAGATGTTGATAGGGTGATGAAAGAGAAATGGTAGTAGGAAGAATATATTGAGGATAAGAGTTCATGTATAGAAAGTAAGTGTAAGCTTTAGAGGATTTTATGAGGGTAGTTGAAATATTGGACAAGATCAACATTGACACACACCTTGAAGGGTATTGGAATGATGGAGGAATCATTAATGAAGTAGCTTGAGGTTTAGATGTATGAGGTGGTAGAAGAGATTTGAAAAAAAGTGGAGTGGGAGGCTTTGGAATAATTTTAGGAAGATTTTTGGAAGAAGATAGAATGGAAGCCTTCGGAAGCTTGAATATCAACTTTGAAGTATTTTCAATATTCAAGTCTTTTAAAAGAGACTTGGGAATCCACATAGCTTTAGATTTTCCTTGTTCTTTGGGTGCTTGAGAGTGCATTTCTTCAATGATGGATTTAGGAACCCACATTTTCTTTGATTTAGCTCTCTTAATAGTGGACCTTTGTAGTCTCTTTTGTGCATTTTCCTTCTTAGCATTCACATGTTGATTAGATGGGACATAGTGATCTTCATTTTTCAATGGATTCTTATGTTTGTTCTCACTTCCAAAGGAATTGGGATTTGTGGATGAATAAGGCTGATATGACTAGTTTAGATGGATAGATGGGTGAAAAGTCATCAAGGATGAGTGTCTTTGTTGATCTTGAGGTATGATGGGAGAGTTAGGAGTGGAAAGTGTAGGAGATGAAGGAACATAAGTTCCCAATATAGATGGAAGGGTTGAAGGCTTTAGCTTTGATGGATAAGGACCAAGGATAGACTTAGGAGATGCAAATGGATAGTGAAAAGGGATATCAACATCTTTAGATTGAGCAACATAGTCAAAGCCATCAATAGACTCATGAGTAGCTTTGATAGGAACAACATTTTTAATATGAGCACTTGAATCTTGAATAAAATTTTGAAGTGGATATGGAGAAGTAGAACATGAGGGGATGCTTTGATCTTGACAAGTAGCTTTGGATAGCATATGAAGAGAACTTTTCTCATAATTTTCAGTAAGCTCAAGGGAGATAATGGAAGTGGTATCTTCATAATACTTAGGAGGTGAAAAAGATATAGGATATGGAGGGGAAAAATCTTGAAAGAGATGAAAGGGTGCTTGATCTTGATCTTTCTTGACATTTATAGCTTTTTCTTTTTGAGAGTCCTCTAGACATGAAGCCACTTCTAAGGAAAAGGGAGAATGAAGAGTGAATAGAGTAGTGCTTGGATTAGGCATACTAGTGCATGAAGGTTGAGGATTTTTAGGATTAGTACCATGGAAAAGGTTTGCAGCCAAATGAAGGTTAGCTTGAGTTTCTTTTAGAGGTAGCCCTTGAGGATACATGTAGTCAATGTGGAAAAGATTAGGTTCTTTATTTGATGGAGGCATTTTGGAAAGCTTTGAAGTGTTGGGAGGTACATGAGTGTTGGAAGAAGTGGAAGATGTAATGGAGCCACTACTAGACATAGGTTCATCAATGTAATCTTGCTCAAGATAAGTATCCTCAGCACATGAGTCACTAGAGGTTCCAAGATCAACAATCTCATCATCAATTAGATCTTGGATTTTATTTTTAAGCTCTATACAATTAGAAGTAGCATGGTTATTAGATCGATGATAAGCACAATATATATCCAAGAATTGGTTTCCATATGAGCTAGACTTAGGTAACCTAATGAGCTTGGTGCTAAGAAGTGTTTGCAAAGTGTCATCATAAGAATCTTCCAAGGGAGAAAAAGTTCTATCAAAAATATTTCTAGGATCTTCTTGTTGTTTCTCAATTTAATAGCATGCATTCATGTCTTCATCATTATCTTCGTCAAAGATAGGTCCATCATGAAATTTTGGCATAGCCTCAAGTGCTTGTTCTCTACAAAGGTCTTTAGATCTAGAAGATGAAGACATTTGATGTCTTGAAGTAGAGCATGTAGACCTAGAAGAAGAGGATGAACTCAAAGAAGGTGACTCACATGCATGTAAAGACCTTAAGGAAGATTCATGTAGTGATGAAATCTTCTCCTCTAACCTTTTCTCAAGTTTAGACTTCATTTCTATCATGCACTTAGAGAGATGAAGGTAAGCAAGATCATTTGTCTCTTCTAGTTCTTTGTATTGTGCATATAGGTCTTGAAACTCTTTAGCGACATGGAGGATATCATGATCATCTAGATTTGGACAAGATTTAATAGCACAAGATTTGAATGCCATAGTTTTAGATGCAAAGCCAAGCATAAAAGAACCTAGAAGATACTTGATGTTGAAACTATAGGAGGTAGAGTGTTCACTTGCCAAGATAGTAGAGAAAGATTAAAGTGACTTGTCAAACAATATGTCCAAGAAACTTACGACATGAATTACTCAAGTCAATAGCTAGGCAAGATGCCCAAATAGCCAAATAGATAGAGCAAGTAGGGTGACAAGTGAACAGCTCTCCAACTCAAGAGTGTAGTCAAGAAATCAAGGCAACCATTGCAGCAAAAATATAACTAGCAAGTGGACATAGACCATAAAGATAAAAAGACCAAGAGCACTAAGACCAAAGAGCCATTTTAAACATGTTCAAAAACTAGAGACATAGCAAATCAAAGTCAAATGATGAGACTCCCCTTAGGAAGCAACACAAGAAAAATGTTAAGACTTGATGCTTTGACTTGGTTGACAAAGTTTGACAATAGTTGATAGCATAGCAAGTTTGATGTTCAAAAAGTAATTTCTTTCCAAGCAAGATAGTGACACATGGAGTATTTTTCAAAAAATCAAGCAAGGGACAAAGCAACCGTGCATGATACAAGCATATCTGAGGTCTTAAAAGAAATTCTTAGAATTATCATCATGTGTATGTTCAAAAGATTTTCATAGATCTAGCACATTCAAGAAAACATCAAGAATATCTACCTGGAAGTCATGGTTCATTACTCAACAACTTGGCCCACACTTGATGCTCCTTTGCCTCACACCAAGTGGTTTCCCACAAGAGATATTGGCTTTTTCATGAAAGTTCCATAAGCACAACCAAGGGAACACATATGGTGAGTGTAAAATCTTGGGGTGGTCCAGGTAGTCTACTAGGATTGATCCTTGCACCAAGAAGTTGAGCAGCTAAAAAAGGTAGTTACTAACTTAGGGTGTTTAGATAGGGCTTCCATTCATAGTGTTCCTCTTGCTCCCAATTACGAGACACCTCACATTGCAATGAGTAACTGATCTCGTGACCACAAGAGTACCTTAAGCATTCTTGCCTAGTGATCTCCTTATGGTCAAAATTCTATAAGTGATCACACTAGGCGAAGATAAACACTATGTCTACCAAAGTTTTGTGTCCTTGATAGCCTTAAGTTTAGAGTGGGTTGGAAGAGCTGGGTAATTTGCTTGTCCCCACTTGGGTCGTTCCTCTCAGGTTGTCCGAGAGCAGGCCCTTTAAAGGATTCTAAACTACACAAAGAGTGGATCAACTTTTGGAAGTCAAGATTTTTGATTCACCACAAGGGTGAAGAGCATACTCTCCTATTCTAATCATTTTCTCCCAAACACGCCAAGAAGATTCAGTTGCCTCTTACTCTTGAAACCAAATAGTAAGTCAAGATTTTTGATTCACCACAAGGACGAAGAGCATACTCTCCTATCACCAAAAGATCTCAATTGTAAGTTTTAATGTGACTAAAAATATACAATTAGTATGTGTCACACATGTAAAAGTCAAGAACAAGAAAAATTGGGTTCTTATGCATTGGGCAGCCCTGCAAACAATCGTTAGTAGCCCTTATGCATTTGAAGCTTTGACATGTGTTTTTTTTATGCAATGTTTTAATTTTTTTCATAAGGATGGCAACTTGTTAGCACCACAAGTTAGTGTAAAATAACATAAAAATCTGAAATAAAAGTGGTTATTTGCCTCAAAAATCCAATTTATCTTCCAACCAAGTGCATGCAAAGAAAGTGCAAGTTAATCACAAATGCTCTCATTTTTACTCTTTGATTTTGACCTAGTCAACAAGATTGGACTTGTTTGCTATGATTGCGGATCCAAAAATAGAAATGAAAAGAAGAGACCCCTACTAAAAATTAGAGAGCTTTCAAAAAATGTAAGAAACTCAAAAAAATCTCTTTATTTGCTCCCTAGAGATCGATTTTGTCAAAATAGGCTACATTTATCAAATTGAGTTTTTGATCCCTAATACGACCTCAAAAGTTAAAACACAAAGAGAGTACCCCTCTTAGAATTTAAAAATCTTTCTAAAAATATAAGTTTTTCCAAAAAATGTGCTGATTTGTGATCAGAAACAACTTTTTATGAAAAATAAAGAAAAAATCATAACTCCCAAAAATCATGTCAAAATTCTCTAAAAATTGAACTGAGACATTTTGAACACATACTTAACTTTTAAAAAAAAATTAGAACCAAACTTCAAGTGGTTTAAAAAATATGATCAAATCTTTAAACCAACTAGATTTTTGGACTTCAAACCAATCTACTTATGGGTTGTCCTTAAAACCAAAGTGATAATTCTACAAAAGTACTTGATTAGATCCAATATGCTGCTGTAAAAAATTAGAGATAAAAAATAAAAGAAAATGGAGCTAGAAACTTGATTCATGCCCCACGGTGGGTGCCAAAAATGTACACTCAAAAGTGTCACACTCTAAACCATTCTATCGAAATGATTCTATGAGTTCGAAATGCTTGGATGTCGGCTTAGAGCTCCCTATCTATGGAGTGCAAGAGAGTATATTTCAAGAATAAGAAGACTCTCAGATGAGCCTTAGAGATACTCTTCTTGCTAGTAAAACATGCAATGGGAGGTTCCAAAGACAAGATGCAAGAATGCAAATGTCCCAAGGAGTTCCTCAAGAATGCAATGCAACTAAAGATTAAACTAGAATGAATATGAAAAGTGTAGCTATTCTAAGCATGGATGAGAGTGTTACAATCCAAATATTAAGCTATGTGAGATAGATTATTGCAAAATACAAGCTAAACTAACATGCAACATGAATCTAAGCTAAAATGCTATGGTATGAGAGAATGTAGACAAGAAATAGAAGTTCTTTACAAAGCTCCAAAGAAACCTGTTAGAAAACCTGCAACATAACAATATTCAAAATATGGATTGATGATTTGAGGGGGAAAGCTCTCTCCCTTTTAAGGATGTATGGACAGTAGATATCAAGATGAAGATGGTGGATGATCAACGGTGGAATTCAAAAAGAGGAGTGATCCATGTGCACACACAAGTCAACCAATAGAATATAAGTTGACTTGTCATATAAGACAAAAGTCTCACAAGCCTTTTATTTTAATTGTAAAATAGAAAAAGGACTTTATGTGTGCACTTTAAGTGGGTTAGAGGAATGGGGTCTTTTATTTAATTAAAATGGGACATGTACTTTTACTCAAACAATGAACTTAGGATAGCATAGTCAAACTATAGGTTATAATCAAATAAATTGATTATTAGCAATTTAGTCTAGATAAATGATTAAATTAATTTAGCCAAAATGCTGAGAAGGGGGCTAATAGTCTAGATGACCATTTTTAGATGATTACAAAAAGGTATGTAGCAATGCTAGGATTTGTCTTGTTGATGAAAGGAAGCTTTTAGATGGCATGAAACATCAACATATGTGCTATGCTTTGATTCCTAGGAAAGATAAAGAAGGTAGTAGTGAAATACCACTTGAAGTTTCATATTTACTAGGGGAGTTTGGAGATACTATCTCTGATACTGTTCCAAATAGATTGCCACCAGTAAGGCAAATCATTCATCAGATAGATCTGATTCCAAGAGCTAGTTTGCCTAACAAGGCTGCTCATAGGATGACTCCTACTGAAATAGAAGAGCTAAATAGAAAAGTTCAAGAGCTGTTGAGGAAGGGTTTGATTCAAGAAAGCCTGAGTCCATGTGCAATACCTACAGTACTCGCACTAAAGAAGGATGGAGAGTGGAGGATGTGTATAGATTCTCAAGCTATAAATAGGATAACCATCAAGTACCGATTTTTTTTGCCAAAGATGGATGATCTTATGGACTACTTGAGTGGAGCTCAGTACTTCACAAAGATAGATCTATAGAGTGGCTATCATCAGATACAGATTCGAGAAGGACATGAGTGGAAAACAGCCTTCAAGACCAAGGAGGGTCTTTATGAGTGGTTAGTCATGCCCTTTGGATTGACAAATGCCCCAAGCACCTTCATGCAGCTCATGAATGAGGTACTTAAGAAGTTCTTGGGAAAAAAAATTTATTGTCTATTTAGATGATATTTTAATTTTCAGCAAGACTTTGGAAGAACATTTACTGCATATTTTAGTGTCCTTGAAAGGCTAAGGGAAGAGAAACTATTAATTAATCTGAAGAACTGTATCTTTGCAAAAAGGGAGTTAGTCTATTTGGAGTTTTTTATATCACCCAAAGGTTTCAAAATGGATTCGGAGAAGGTAAAAGCCATCTTGGAATGGTCTACTTTAAGGTCTGCTACTGAGGTAAGATCATTTCATGGTCTGGTTAGTTTTTACAAAAAGTTTATTAAGAATTTCAGTGGCATATGTGCACCCCTAACTAATACAATAAGAGGGGATAGAAAAGAGTTTAAATGGATTGCAACAGTTGCGAGAAGTTTTGAATTGTTGAAGAAGAAGGTAACAGAACAACCTGTGTTGGCACTTCCAAATTTTAGAAAGGTTTTCTTAGTGGATTGTGATGCCAGTGGCAGTGCTATTGGAGCTGTATTAAGCCAAGAAGGCCTTAAAAAAATGGAGGCATTATTTATTGCCAAAGGAATTTTTTCTGTATACTAATCATCAGGCATTACAGTACCTAAATAGCCAAGTAATGTAGGTTGAAGTAGTTGGGTTTGATGAACTCAAGAATTTGTACCCCGAGGATCCTGATTTTGCTGAAGCATGGAAAGCTTGTAAAGAACCTATTGTTGTCAATAGAACCAAGTGGTTAGACTATTTGATTCAGGATGGCATGTTGTTCAAAGGTAGTCAATTGTGAATTCCAAAGAGTTCCATGAGGGAAAATCTGATTAAGGAAAAACACAGTGGGGGGATGGCAGGATATTTTGGTTGAGATAAGACCATTGCCATTCCTAGAGAACATTATTTTTGGCCTCAAATTTCATAGTATGTGAAGAAGTTTGTACAGAGTTGCCAATTTTGTCAAGTTTTCAAGGGGTTTAGTCACAATACTAGCCTATATCAGCCATTGCCTGTTCCATCAAGGCCATGGGAGGACATAAGTATAGATTTAACAGAGTATCATGATGATGGTGCAAATGAGGAGCTGGTGTTAGAGCCATGTCTGATTCCTGCTTCTAAGAAGGAGGAGATAGAAGACATTCTAGATCATCATGTGGGTAGGAGTACCAGAAATAGGTAGTATGAAGAGTATTTGGTCAAATGGAAAGGACGACTAATCGAGGACTCAACTTGGATTTCCGCAGCTGAGGTTTCCCATTTGGGATTTCCTCTACCATTCATAAAGTGACAGGGTCACTTTTCAATCTACCCTGGGTGTCTGATGCAGGAGCATCCAGAGGTATAAGGGAAATCCTGTGTCACCCAAAAAATGTACTTAGACTTAGTTTTTATTTCATTTTTTTTCATTCTTGGACACCCATTTGGGTCAAATAAAGGTTCCAACTCTCACAGTTCCACTATCAGTGTGCTAGAAAATCTTGAAAAAATAGGAGTATGTAATTGGGCCATCATTTTGGTAAACTAGAAGGTTTGAATTGGCCAGATGAATGTAATTCTTATTTAAGAGCATTCTAGAAAAAGAATCAGGTCGAAAGGCCCCACGGTTTTAAAGTTATTACAGTTTTTTAGGTTTTGGAGACCTCCCAAGAATGCTTCAAATTAAGGTTAGGGGTATTAAATGACCTAGAAAAGGGTCAAAAAATGAGGGACAAGAAAATCTTGTACATAGGGCTATAAAGCGCTTCGAGAGCTTTCCAAAAATGTAAATGATTTGTCAATCGGAGCTACAGTTCAAAAGTTATGCCTCCCGAAAGTTCGGTTACCATTTCTAGATTCTTCTAGATTTGCGCCAACTTCTAACGCAACTTCTGGAGCCTTCTATTTGGTCGATGGATGCCTACTAGCACTTTCTAGAATGTATTCCTAGTCCTTAACCGTCTGAGGTCTATTTAAGGAGATTCCTAGCATTGTAAAAGGCAGTTCGGAGTGGAATTTGAGAGGAGGTACTGAAGGGAGAAATTATCTCCACATTTATGCTATTGTAAGCCCTTAAGGCATATTTTGAATTTTATTTTCTCTGTACTGAATGTACTAGCTTATTTTTCAGTTAATACAATTTCCCTTTTTCTTTTGTGTCCATTTTGTTCTTGGGTTGTGTCCCCATCAAGTGGTATCAGAGCCTAGTTTTCCTGAGTGTGTAGATAGAGTGCCGACTGTGAGGCAGTTTGCACCAAGACTGTGTGGTTGTCGGTTCGAGTTAGAAGATGCCTCCACAAAAAGAGCATGGTGGAAGGGCCAGAGCTATTAATCCTAAGGAGGTTAGAGCCCTCCAAAGGTAGGTATAGGCATTGTAAGAGGAGCTCCATAGAGGAGCAAATGTTGCCATAGGTGACGACAGTGAGGATGAAAATGAAGAAGTAGAAATTGGACTAGAAGGGGAATTTGATGGGAAAGTTCTAAATCATGCAGAGGAAAGGATTTTTAGGGCCATTACTAAGTTTGGGAAAAGACCTACAATTGAAGTGGGTGTATTTTCAGGAAATCTGAAACCAAATGAGTTGATCGATTGGATCAATGAACTGGAAGAATACTTTGAGTATGAGGATATCAGGGACCCAAATAGGGTTAAGTTTGCAAAGGCCAAACTGAAACGCCATGCCAAAATCTGGTGGCAAGAGGTTCAATTGGAAAGAAATAGAAGAGGAAAGGAGAAGATCACAAGATGGGATCGCATGGTGGACAATTTAAAGAAGTAGTTCATTCCTGTGGACTACGAGCTTGATTTGTTTAAGAAGATGCATGGGTTAAAGCAAGTAGGAAGATCAGTCCAAGAATATATAGAGGAATTTTACCGACTCTTGATTAGAGTGGGGCATGCAGAAGAAAATAAGGAGAAGGTTGTTCATTATATCAGTGGGTTGTGACCTAACATCCAGACAGAATTAAGTCTGGTAAGAATGACCAGCATTGAAGAGGCATACTAGTTTTCCCTACGAGTTGACGAGAAGCTGAATAAAAGTTTTGAAGGAAGACAAAGAGGGTGCGGTCAAGAAGGAAGGGGAAGCAGCAGATCATCTGGAGGCCACAATGAAACCCAAAAGAAAAAAGAAGATGTGGGTACTAGTAGGAACCAGAGGAATGAGGGTTTCAACCACTCCCATGATCAAGACTTTGGAAATCAAAGAGGAAGAGGTAGAGGATGTGGACAAAGAAGAGCAGGCTTCTATGGTACCTATTTTCATTGCAATGAAGAAGGTCATTGTGCCTTTTAATGCCCTCAACGACAAGGAAGGGCAGATAGGAGAGCTGAGGGCCAAGCTAGGGTTGCTCATGTGGATGAAGATGCACAATCATTACATTCAGAGGTTGCAGAAAGAGGAGAGAACTTGGTAAATGAAAGAGTCCTACTAAGTGGTGATATTGAACCAGGACAACGGAAGAGTTTGTTCCATACTAGATGCAAGTGTGAGAATAAATTGTGTGACGTGATCATTGATGGTGGTAGCACTGATAACTTGGTATCAGAAGAGATGGTCTCTAAGCTAAAGCTCAAGAGAGAGAAACATCCCCAACCCTATCGAATTTCTTGGGTAAAATTTGATCATAAGGTCCTAGTAAGTGAACAATGTTTAGTGAAATTCAAAATTGGGAGTTACCATGATGAAGTTCTCTATGATGTTATTTCGATGGATGTTTTCCATCTATTGTTGGGTAGACCATGGCAGTTTGATAGACATGCAGTACATGATGGACATGCAAACACATACTCTCTAACAAAGGATGGAGTTCACCACAAATTGAAGCCCATGAAAAAGGAAGGTGAAAAGGTACGTAGTAGTGCTAGGATTTGTCTTGTTGATGAAAGGAAGTTTTTAGATGGCATGAAACATCAGCATATGTGCTATGCTTTGATTCCTAGGAAAGATAAAGAAGGTAGTAGTGAAATACCACTTGAAGTTTCAAATTTACTAGGGGAGTTTGGAGATATTATATCTGATAATGTTCCAAATGGATTGCCACCAGTAAGGCAAATCAGTCATCAGATAGATCTGATTCCAGAAGCTAGTTTGCCTAACAAGGTTTCTCACAGGATGACTCCTACTAAAATAGAGGAGCTAAATAGACAGGTTTAGGAGCTGTTGAGGAAGGGCTTGATTCAAGAGAGCCTGAGTCCATGTGTAGTACCTGTAGTACTCACACCAAAGAAGGATGGAGAGTGGAGGATGTGTATAGATTCTTGAGCTATAAATAGGATAACCATCAAGTACCGGTTTCTTTTACCAAGGATGGATGATCTTATGGACTACTTCAGTGGAGCTCAGTACTTCACAAAGATAGATCTCAAGAGTGGCTATCATCAAATACGGATTCGAGAAGGAGATGAGTGGAAAATAGCCTTCAAGACCAAGGAGGGCCTTTATGAGTGGTTAGTCATGCCCTTTGGATTGACGAACGCCCCAAGCACCTTCATGTGGCTCATGAATGAGGTACTTAAGAAGTTCTTGGAAAAAAAATTTATTGTCTATTTGGATGATTTTTAATTTTCAGCAAGACTTTGGAAGAACATTTACTATATATTTGTAGTGTCCTTGAAAGGCTAAGGGAAGAGAAACTGTTAATTAATCTGAAGAACTGTATCTTTGCAAAAAGGGAGTTAGTCTTTTTGGGGATTGTTATATCACCCGAAGGTCTCAAAATGGATCTGGAGAAGGTAAAATCCATCTTGAAATGGCCTACTCCAAGGTCTACTACTGAGGTAAGATCATTTCATGGTCTGGTTAGTTTTTACAGGAAGTTTATTAAGAATTTCAGTGGCATATGTGCACCCATAACTGATACAATAAGAGGGGATAGAAAAGAGTTCAAATGGACTGCAGCAGCTATGAGAAGTTTTGAATTGCTGAAGAAGAAGGTAATAGAACAACCTGTGTTGGCACTTCCAAATTTTAGAAAGGTTTTCCAAGTGGATTGTGATGCCAGTGGCAGCGCTATTGGGGCTGTATTAAGCCAAGAAGGCCTTAAAGAAATGGAGGCATTATTTATTGCCAAAGGAATTTTTTTTGTATACTAATCATCAGGCATTACAGTACCTAAATAGCCAAGTAATGCAGGTTGAAGTAGTTGGATTTGATGAACTCAAGAATTTGTACCCCGAGGATCCTGATTTTGTTGAAGCATGGAAAGCTTGTAAAGAACCTATTGCTGTAGATAGAACCAAGTGGCTAGACTATTTGATTCAGGATGGCATGTTGTTCAAAGGTAGTCAATTATGCATTCCAAGGAGTTCCATGAGGGAAAATCTGATTAAGGAGAAACACAATGGGACAATGGCAGGACATTTTGGTCGAGATAAGACCATTGCCATTCTCAGAGAACATTATTTTTGGTCTCAAATTTCACAGGATCTGAAGAAGTTTGTACATAGTTGCCAGGTTTGTCGAGTTGCTAAGGGGTTTAGTCACAATACTGGCCTATATCAGCCATTGCATGTTCCATCAACGCCATGGGAGGACATAAGTATGGATTTTGTTCTTGGATTTCCAAGGACACAAAGGGGTAATGACTCAGTATTCGTGGTGGTTGATAGGCTCTCCAAAATGGCACATTTCATTCCATGCCACAAAAATCATGATGCTGTCCATATTGCAGACTTGTTTTTCAAAGAGGTGGTAAGACTACATGGTCTTCCAAGGAGTATAGTTTCTGACAAAGATATTAAATTTTTGAGGTATTTCTGGAGGACATTGTGGAAAAAGTTGAGAATAGACTTGAAATTCAATTCCACGCATCACCCACAAACTAACGGCCAAATAGAAGTGGTAGATAGAAGTCTGGGCAATTTGCTAAGATGTTTAGTTGGGGATAAGCCCAAGGGATGTACTTTGATTCTACCACAAGAAGAGTTTTCTTACAATAACTTTATAAATAGGAGTACTGGAAAATCACCATTCCAAATTGTATATGGGAATAGCCCAAGGACTACACCAGAATTGAGGAAGATAGAGCAAGGGGAGAGGACAAGTGCTGAAGCGAAAGAATTTGCTGAACATATCAAGCATCTACATGAGGAGGTTTAGGCACACATTACCAAAATGAATCAAGAGTATAAAGCTAGGGCTGATCAAAGGAGAAGACATAAGGAATTCCAAGTAGGGGATCTAGTCATGGTGCACTTATGAAAAGAAAGATTTCCAGCCGGTACTTACAATAAGCTGAAAATGAAGAAATTTGGCCCCTACAAATTTTGAAGAAACATGACTCAGGAAATGCATATGAGGTGGAGCTGCCAGATGGTATTCACATTTCTCCCATTTTCAACATTGTAGATTTAACAGAGTATCGTGATGATGGTGCAGATGAGGAGCTGGTGTTAGAGCCATGTCGGATTCCTACTTCTAAGAAGGAGGAGATAGAAGACATTCTAGATCATTGTGTGGGTAGGAGTACCAGAAATAGGTAGTATGAAGAGTATTTGGTCAAATGGAAAGGATGACTGATCGAGGACTCAACTTGAATTTCAGCAATTGAGGTTTCCCATTTGGGATTTCCTCTACCATTCATAAAGTGACAGGGTCACTTATCAATCTACCCTGGGTCTCTAATGTAGGAGCATCCAGAGGTATAAGGGCAATCCTGTGTCACCCAAAAAATGTACCTAGACTTAGTTTCTATTTCATTTTTTTTCATTCTTGGACACCCATTTGGGTCAAATAAAGGTTCCAACTCTCACAGTTCCACTATCAGTGTGCTAGAAAATCTCAAAAAAATAGGAGTATGTATTTGGGCCATCATTTTGGTAAACTAGAAGGTTTGAATTGGCTAGATGAATGTAATTATGATTTAAGAGCATTCCAAAAAAAGAATAAGGTCAAAAGGCCCCACAGTTTGAAAGTTATTGCAGTTTTTCAAGTTTTGGAGACCTCCTAAGAATGCTTCAAAGTCAGGTTAGGGGAATTAAATGACCTAGAAAAGGGCCAAAAAATGGGAGACAAGAAAAGCTTGTCCATAGGGCTATAGAGCGCTTCGAGATCTTTCCAAAAATATAAACGCTTCGTCAATCGGAGCTACAGTTCAAAAGTTATGCCTCCCAAATGTTCAGTTACCGTTTTTAGATTCTTCTAGATTTGCGCCGACTTCTAACGCAGCTTTTGGAGCCTTCTATTTGGTTGGTGGATGCCTACTAGCACTTTCTAGAATGTATTCCTAGTCCTTAACCCTTCGAAGTCTATTTAAGGAGATTCATGGCATTGTAAAAGGCAGTTCGAAGTGGAGTTTGAGAGGAGGTACTGAAAGGAGAAATTATCTCCACATTTATGCTATTGTAAGCCCTTAGGGCATGTTTTGAAGTTTATTTTCTCTGTACTGAATCTACTAGCTTATTTTTTAGTTAATACAATTTCCCTTTTTCTGTTGTGTCCATTCTGTTCTTGGGTTGTGTCCCCATCAATTCCTTTGCAATATTTATGGTTGATATGGGAATGGAGATACAACCTTTTTCATCCCAAGCATTCATCACTCATGTAGATGAGCTCCCCCTCCAAAACAATACCCCTCTCCAAACATGTCCTATCTTTTCAAGAGGATCAACTCCTCTCTTCCTATACATCTATAGGAAAATGTGTCCAAGGCTACATGTAATTGTCCCCCTTTTACATGCTTGTTCCCCTCATTTTAAATTGCTTACTTTCTTCCACTCATTACCCCTTTTGCTTCCCATATTATATTATGATGATTTAAAAATGACCAAAAAATGCTTAGTAGCTTTGCATAGCTAACATTCTCCAATATTATCATTGATTTAGTGCTTTATTTAAAAAAATCATTGATTTAGTATTTTATTAAAAGAATAGGCCAACTTATCATACCAGCTCATCATATCTCTCAGTGATTTTTAATTAGGTTTTGTTGTCATTTGCCAGCTCAGCACTTCTAGAACTTTTAAGCAATAGTCAATTTTTTTTAAAATAGCAAAAAATTAACATTGATGAATGCTTCCACTGTAGAAAGCCTCTTGGCTTAAAAAGAAATTCAACATAGAATTATAACATAAAGTGCATTGTAATGACTTTAATCACTTAAGTGATAAAGTAACTTAAAAACATAAAATAAAGTTGTTTTAAGTTATATTTTCAAAAAATGCAACTCAACATTAGAATAGAAGAAAAATATTTTAAATATGTGATTGAACTTGACAATCCCATTTTTTAGGAACTTACTTCTTAATATCTTTAGACAAACAACTCTTATTAATCCCAAAGATATCACAAAATGAATGTTTGATGATTGAAAGAAAGAGATTGAAGGAAACAAAAGGATAAAAACAATCTAAACAAACACTTTAAAATGCAAAAGGGACATTGAAGGTCTGAAAAATCAAATATAGCCTAACAAATTGAAAAATTGAAAAATACTTGATGAGAACCTTCTGTAAAGCTTTCCATTATATGAATTGGTAACACTAAGAGGAAAGTGAAACTCAATTGGAAAAGTTTTGTATTGTTATCTCTATTTTGTGATGAAAATTTGGAGGACAACAACTAACTTTATCTGTGGAATGTGACTTGTTTGTTCTTGGAGATAATGAGTGACATGGAATCCACTTCTTTAAGTGTCTTCATCCATTCATCCATTCTATTGGATTGTAGAGTCAGGTGACCAACCAAAAAAAAAAGACTCTAACATGACTAACACAAAGCAAACCTAGATAAAGTAAAAAAACTTGTGCAAGTGCACTAACTAAAAAGAAAGAAAAACCTACCTAATTAAAACTAGTTGATAATAATAATTTTTGGATGAAACCATTTATTGGTGTAAGAATTTTTCTTGGGGAAAAATTCACCCAAGACCAAGGAGCTCAAGCACAAGCACAACAACAAACCAAATAGAGTATGATTAGAATGACAATATATTCATTCAATATTAATTGAAAGTACACTAGGAGTACCTATATATAAAGGCCTCTAGAATGCTTCTATAATGCATAGAAGTTAGCAACATGATAAGTCATACAACTAGGTGCATGTCCACTAGATATGGATTATCTTCCATTAAGCATGGGAGTAAGTGTGATGATGTGAGGATAAGCCTAAAATGGTGTACAATGAAAAATAATGTTGTAGACACCATGTGCTAAATTAGGAGTGCAAATAATTGTGTTGTCTACATGATAACTTAGTTAATGATGCAAACTCTACTGTTGTAGACACCATGTGTTGAATTAGAGTTACTTACTCTAATCTTGTCAACATTACAAGTCATGAGAGTAAACAAACTCCTAAGTCTCTCACCTAAATAAATAATAAAATAATGCATTAACCTAAGTAAACTTAAGTAAAGTGTAAATAGTAAATACTTATTTACACCAACATCCCCCCTTAATGTAAACTTAGAAGAATGCACTTAAGCTTACAAAAGCTAGGATGAAATGCAAAATGGGATCCTGACTACTAGTTCATGTTAGGTACCCATGTACATAATGAAATGCAATTTCTCATTAAGTGGAGAAAGAAGGAAAACCTCATGGGAAAAACTCTTCCCCAAAAAGAGAGATGAAAAGATTAGATGCATGGATGGATGGAGTAATCAAGACCACCCCCCCCCCCCCCCCCCCCATTCTGACATACATCAAGTATATACTATAAAGAAATGTGAGAAGAAGAAAATCCCAAAAGAGAAAAAGGTTCCCCCCACAAGAGAGAAGAAGAAGAGAGACAAGGTAGCCTCCCCCCCAAATGAAGAGTGTTGATCAATGATAGTTTCTTTGATGTAGAAGTTGATCCAAGAATGTTGAATATTGTTCCTCCTCTTTTGAAAAAACAATACCATAGGTACTAATGAGATGCTTTCGTTGTGTGTGGAAAAAATCTTGATGATCACTTATGTCTCTAAAACTTGTTCAATTTTCCCAATTAAGGATGAATGTAGAACCTATTCTAAAGAATGTATTGTCTCCTCAACTGATAAAGAGAACTCCTACAACTGTTGTACATAATTATCCACAATCACATCAACCTATGAAGATCGATCATGTAGAGAATGGACATGAGAGTCAAAGTGGGCCCTTTCAACAACTGAAGAAAGATCTTCTCCATTAAAGAGAAGATGTATATCATCAATGATGTTCCCTAAATCTACTATGTATGAATCCCCAAACACACTTGAAATATCTACTATATAGTCATCGTTTGATGTTGGAGCTGGAAAACTAGGTCTACCTTACTATGTTGGACCTATCACTATGGAAATATAAGCATGTGGACTATACTAATTTGATGACCTCTCGCTGCAACTATTGATAGAACCCCATGTATCTAAATCTATTGAAGCACTATCATTGGTGTCACTATCAATTTCCACAATGTATGATGTGTGGAGAAGATTAGAGGATAAGCTGGGTGAACTTTCCTAAAAGTGTACATCCTTCTCCACAAAGATCTCATGTATCCCAAGATCCATAAGTCTATATTCCTTCACACTATCTTCATATTTGATGAAAGTACAAGGCCGAGGTGGTGGTGCCTTGCATCCCCTAGAAGATTTTTTTGCCTGTGCTAGACAACCTAAGACTCTGAAGTGACTCACAACTAATTTTTTGCCACACTATACCTCAAAATGTGTTTTTCCATGTAAGGTAGGATGAGGAGACCTATTTAGTATGTGAATGGCACTGTTGATTGCTTCAACTTCTAGTGATGGATCTAGAGACTTGGCTTATATCATGCAACTTGCCATTGACTTAAGAGTTTGTATCCTCAATGTTGCAACATCTATCTTGTGTGGACTGAGTATAGGTGGATTCTGAAGATCAATACCCTCAAGTGTGCAAAAGTCTTTAAGTCTTTTGTTCACATATTTGTTTTCATTGTCTAACCTTAGAACTTTGATGGCTTTCCTTTATTTTTGTTCAACATGAGTCTTGAAGGCCAAAAACTTGTCCAAAACTTCATTCTTGTGATGAAGAAAGTAGACCCAAGTATAGTGTGAAAAGTCATCAATGAAAGTATGTAGTGGTCCTGGCTAATTGATGTTACTGCAAAAGGACCTACTAGTACCATGTGAACCAAGTGAAGAACAACTGGTTCTCTTGAAGACTTCCCTTTATGTAACTTCTCCTCTAGATGCATATCCACTGAACATGTTGAAGATTCACTATGGGAAAAGTTGATTGGAGGTAGGCCTTTGACTATTTTGTTTGAGAAAAGTTACTAAAGATAGCGGAAGGCAAGATGACCAAACTACTCATGCCATAATTTGATTTGTGAATTGCATTGAATCAACAAGGCTTGTGAAGGAGACTTGGGAACAAAGTGGGAGAAAGAATACAACCTTTTGTCATGATTAACTTTCCCCACTGTAACCAATGAATCATCTTTTAGACTATGCACCTTTACTGAGTTAGGAAGGAACTCAACTTTATGACCATCTCCAAGGTGAGTGATTTGGTAAATTGAGAGGATATTAGAACTTAGGTTTGGAACATAGAGAACATCTTTGAACTCTCCATTTTCCATCTCCACATTTCCTTTTCCTTCAACTTCTATTTTTGTATCATCTCTCACAAAGATGTGCAGTACCTTTGACTACTTCAATGAAGAAAAATCTCCCTTTGAAGAACCCATATGATATGAGGCACTTGAGCAAGAATCCATTCCGTTGAAGAACTTGAATTTTCCATGAGTTCTTGTCCTTTTCCGTTTGAATCTAAAGAATATCCTTTCTCCTTATAAGCATTAGGCAATGGAACATTATGTTTCTTCATGATAGTCGTCAACTCATCAATCTTTTTATGATAAAACTCATGTTCTTTATGACCCAATTTCTTGTAATAAGCATAATTTTTCTTGGCCTTATTATTGTCTCCCTTCTTATTTGAATTCAAAGACTTGCCTTGTTGATTTGATTATGTTGTTGCCTTTTTTGCATCCTCTGATTTTTTATTCTTCCATTTCTTATTCTTGCCCTTTCCTTTATTTGAAGATTGACCAACTAAATTTTGAGAACCCTCATTATTAGTCACCAATGCCTTAGACTTTGGCGAATTGAGAATCCCCATTGATTTCAACTTCTTTTCTTCTTTATCCAATAGTTCAGCATAGTGATCAAAGGAGACTTTCTGATAGGTAGACCCTAATGTAGTATTTGAAGTGTTATAAGTAGAAAAAAATGTGGAGTACTCAGATGGAAGCTTATTATGTATGAGATAGATTAACTTGTCATCTTTAATAGGACTCCCACAATCATCAAGCTTCATTCTTAATTCATTCACCTTTATGATAAAATCTTGTATGGAATCAAATGCCTTAGGATCTAAGGAGACAAGCTCATCTTCAATTTTGCAAACATCTTCCTCAAACACTTTACCATATAGGTTTTGGAGGGTATCCCAAGCTTCCTTGGATGTATACCCTTCTAAATCTGATATATGATCTTGCCTTCAACCCCCAAACAAATATCACCTAGGTCAATCCTATCCATTATTTTCCAATTAGTGATTTCATTGGCAAATACTTGATCACTTGTTGGTTTAGGAAGGGTACCGTCTACATATTGAGAAACTCATTTATGCATTAAATGACACCACATTTTAATGGACCATGTAGCATAGTTATGTGGAGTTAACTTTGGAAACTTAAAATCTCTCATGATGCAAAAAATGAAAGAAAAATAGTAGAAAAAAGAGGAACACAACATGAAGAACACCCCCCATTTTCACTCAATCAAGAAACCCCCCAAAAAATATGCTTTTAGCACCTTATATGTAGTGTGATTACAATGGCCACTTTCCAATTTTGGCCTTAGTGGACTTCTAATTTTGCCTTTTTACAACCTCCTTATGGAGTTCAAAACTAGAACATTACAATGTATCTCAGATATACAACAATTCTGAAGATATATCAAAGTATTATAATGTAGAAAAGGACCTAATTTTGAAAGTGACACTTTTGTCCACACAACCCTATAATCTAATTGAAGATCTAAAAAGTAGACAAAAAAATAATGCACTTTAAAAAAAAGGAACCTATTTTTGTGTCTAGATGAGCCCGTACGAAGCATTTGAAGTTGTGAAATGTAGGATTGGACAAGTTTAGTCACCAAAAGATGAAATTTCTAATAAATCTATGCACCAAAACTAGAAAAGAGTTGTACCACTAAAAAAATTAGAAAATTCTACCCAAAATATTAAAAAAATATACCTAATTAGGAGTTTAGATGACTAAGATATGACCTCCCAAAGTCAAACTATCAAATCAAAAATCAATCTAGAGAGAGTTTCTATCAGCAAAAGATGGGGTTAAATTTGACAATCATACAGTCATTGCAATATTTCTATTTTTTCCTTGCATGATGGTCAGATGGCCATCAAATTTAGGATTGTGAACTTGATGACATCAACAATTTTTGGCCCCTAGATGATGTCAGCACTGACATTTCCTATACAAATGATGATGTCATTATGTATGAAAAAGTATGACCTATACAAAATTTATAGACATATCTTGGTATGGCTTTTGACTTAGCATATGAATGGCTAATGTGGTCTCCATGTACACTTGGACACGTGGTTGCTGATTAGGTAGTGACCTCCCCATGGAATTGAGCTAGGTCTTGTGTCAGGAGCTGATGTGTTTAATTTTCCACAAGGCACTCTCCACATTTACCATGTGGCAGTGCAAGAGGTCATGAATTTCCAATATCGATGATGACTTTAAGTTGGTCAACAAAGAGTTTGTAGGCTCTGGGCCAGAGTTCAAGCACCAAAAACTTGTGGGATTAATCCCAAATTCGGTGTGGAAACACCACTAATGGTGTATAAAATGAAAATGCCGCAATTTGAAAACAAAGATCAGTAGCTAGAAGTCCGAGAGCTTGCTAGTTATGTGTTGAGGGCGCTGCTTGGATTTGGATGGCCACTACCAGAATTCACTCTGTCTATTAGTAAATATGTAGTCTAGTTTGGATTTGATGGATAAGCCAGATTTAAGCTTGCTAATTAACAAATAGAATATTTCCTTTGAATATTCTCTGTAGGGTGAGGGTGTGACTACCTGTGACTATAGGGCCATTTTTTTTTGAAAAAACCACAAATTTGAAAAAAAAAAAAGAATAATTAAAATTTAGATATGAAAAATAGATTAATGGATCAAATAAAAGACCATACCCAAGTTGAAAATTGGTGCCTTTAGGTGTTGGTTTGAAAAAAAACTTGCCTCGTGATTGAATTTAGCCCAGCATAGGAATATTTATAGCTGATTTTCACCGAATCGACGTTCTAGATGCAATGTGAGGTCCAATTTGGCTCTAGATGCTCCCAATTTTTGCGGATTCTCTGGATCTAGGTCGAGGTGCTGAAGCAACAATGGTCTTGAATAGTTATGTGAAGAGAATGTCCTCAAGCTTTGATACCATGTAAGGATTTGCCTTAGGGAAAAATTCACCCAAGACTGAGGAACTCAAGCACATGTACAATAGTAGAGCAAAGAGAGTATGATCAGAATGATAATATATTCACTCAATATTAATTGAAAGTATACTAGGAGTGTTTGTATATAAATGCCTTTGGAATGCTTCTAGAATGCATAGAAGTCAGCAACATGATAAGTCATACAACCAGGCACATGTCCACCAGATATGGAGCATCATCCAATAAGCACAGGAGTAAGTGTGATGATGTGAGGATAAGCCTACAATGGTGTAGCATGCAAAATAATATTGTAGACACCATGTGCTAAATTAGGAGTGCAAATAACTATGTTGTCTACATGCAACTCAATTAATGTTGCAAACTCTAGTGTTGTAAACACCATGTGTTGAATTAGAGTTGCTTACTCCAGTGTTCTCAACATGACAACTCATGAGAGTATGCAAACTCCTAAGTGTCTCACCTAAATAAATAATAAAATAATACAAAATAATAAAATGATGCATTAACCTAAGTAAACTTAAGTAAAGTGTAAATAGTAAATACTTATTTACACCAACAATTGGCACGATAAAATAGTTACCTTTATCCAATAGCTTGTAGTACCTTGCATGTTCATAGGAAACTTCATATAGATGGAACACAAACTACTAGAGAAATGATGTTGATGCCTAATGTAACACCTCTTCAAAGAGAGGGAAAAATTAACCTTTTTGAGATGAATTATGTTTATTGTTGCTCCAAGATAGGTCCATGAATTAAGATTTCTCTTCTAGAACCAAAATTGCTTCATTTTCTTCCTCTTAAATAGTATTTCAATGTTTAGATACATGTGGAATGTCCAACTTTTCATTGGTTTCCAACCAAGTCAGATTTCAGGTTGGACATCCCCTTGATCCAATGAACTATATAGTCTTTTTTATAATGACAACTTGCTTGACTGGTTCATCAATTACCAACACCTCTGGATCATCAAGAAAACCTTTCTCATGTGATTGGAATGATGAAATGACTGTACTTCCTACCTCACCATAGTGCTTACAAACTTATGACTTGGGAAAGTCTTTATTGTTTATGAGAAACTCATTTTCAAACTTTGAGGTAGAATATTTATGCAATGTGCACCCAAGTTCATGATCTTAAGACACAAATACATCATTTTCAGCTTTATCAAAATTGGCTTACATATACCCTTTTATAACATGATTATTTTGAATATTGGAAGATTTTTTTTCCTTCCTCATCTTTTTATCTTTGGCCTTATAAGAGTGTGTGCATTAGATATGAGAGTCACCAACTATGCCTTCTTCCTTTTCCCAGAAGAGAATATCAAGATCACTAGCTTCCAATACAAGATGCTTTATTGTTGTCTTTGCTAATGATTGCTCAATTGCAAGCTTCTTTGATGATGAAACCAACTTTTGTTGATTCTCAACAATAGAACTATGAGGAACAATTGAAAGATGCCTCCTGTGTACATCTTTGTGAGGAACAAATAACATGCCTTGAGGTATTTTCTTTATGAGGGAACATAACTCATCCACTAACCTCTACATTATAGGATCCATCCTTGTGCTAGAAGAAGGAAAATTAGAAGAATGAGGACTTTTCAAAGCCACTTTCTTGGAATCTTATCTTCCTTAAAAAAAAATCATCTTTAATTTTAATTGATGGTGTTTGTGCAGTTGCAAGAGTAGTTAGGGTCACTCTTCTTAATTAAAAAATGGCTTTGGGAATTTGAGCATTAACAAAGAAACATTTCAAGTTTGTAGTTGTAGATTGAGAAATAAATGGATTTCTTCATGTCAATTTGTTGAAATAAGCAAAAAATTCATGTATAGGCATGTGAGATGACTTCTTTAGCTAAGTAAGGTGGGCCAAAAATACTTGATCATCTTCAGGAGGCTTGAACCTTTCGTCAAACTTGCTAGTTTGTGATAATACATGACAATAAATAGTAAAACCAATCAATAGCCATGCCCTAGAGAGTTTCAATGAACAACCTTACAAATGTGTTCTCATAGCTAAAACATGAACAACACATGCAATATAGAAAGAAGCAATATGTCCATCAAGATATTATTCATCACCAAATAATTTGGGAAAATTCTTTAATGAAGCATCAGGAAGACAACATAGAGGTTGAGCTAGATTCAACAATCCAAAACCCTAAGGACCTTGGGCCATTTACATGTTATTGGTAAATGCTTGAAAACATTACAATGATATTTAAAAATGAAAAAGGACATGATTATGCTTCAAATGAAAGTGTGAGGCTCTCAAATGTGCATCATTTCCCTAGCAGAGTTGCCAAAAACTATTGGATGGATAATTTGCAACCATTTATGAAAAATCAATCATAAAATAGGTTGACTAGACACATTGTGTGAGATAGATTCTTTCCTACCTTAAAGCGAGGGCTTCCCCTTCTTACCATTCCTTGAGTAGACTCAAGGTAAGAAATAATTTAAGAGATGTTTATAGGGGTGATACTGATCATTCTTTCCTCTTATTTCAGGAATAGAATCCACATATTCTTGGAGTGGGTAATCGGCAACCTTGATCTCTTTAACTACACTTATCTAACAATTGGAAATAGTGATATCAATACCAAACACCAACTCAAAGGTTGATTAAGAGTGTTTTGTCCTAGATCTATGTCTAGTTTTCCTAATTTATAAGAAAAATCTCTACCATTTGAGCGTATAGACTTGCAAAAGTAGAGTATTTATAAGATATAACTTAATTCTACTTATTTGTGTGAATTTGTGATAGTAACATAAGCTATTGTCAATAAAATGCATTTTAGGAGTCACAAAACCCTCCTATACCATTGAAAGCATTATTGAGGACCTAAAATTAGACTTAAGGAAATTTAAAAACTACCACGTTAGCCACGTTTATCATGAAGAAAACATGATTGTTGATTGGTTTGCCAATGAAATAGTTGCTAGAAACTCGATGATGACGTATGGAAGCAACAATGACTTTCTAGCAGCGATGACTGAGCTAATCTGAAAGGAGAAAATCCACGACACCAATGTAACATCTTTTCAATGATGTTAGGATTTTCAAAATTGTACTTCAAAAAGGAAATTATTTGGAGTTATGCGAAACCCCCTCCACTCCATAATCACATCTACAAAAGACATGAGCTAAAGGAAGCCAGAAATATACCCATAAACATGCACATAATTATTTTTGCTCTTAGCACCTTTTACTACTCTGAACTCGGCAATACTGCTAGTGGTTTAGGGTTAGTTGAGCCAAAAATTGCAATGGTGGGTGAAAGGATCAAAAGAGAGTCATGGGGCGAAGTGGAGAGATTGAAAGAGAAGAAGAAAGTTTGGAGAAAGCTCCAGAAGGGAGGTATAACCAAATTCATAGAGAAGCTTCATGGATTTGATGCAGAGGTTTCTAAAACCATAGTTGATTCCTGGGAAAATGGCAGGGTCAAAATTGATGGTGTTTCCCACCAAATCACTGAGGGTCTTATTGCAGAGGTGACCGGCTTTTCTCAGGATGGTTTGAACTTCTACAAGGACAACAAGATGTCCGCCAACATTGTCAATGACTTTGTCAAGGATGATAAGGAGAAAAGAAAATTGGTCAAGATTGGCACCTACTACGACATTGACTCCATCAAAAAATTTTGGAGCTATGTTCTCAGGATTATCATTGAATATGTCACTCTTGACCCTAGGTTTGATAGAATCAAGACCCATCATTTTGTTCTATTAAATCATTTTAGACACAAAGTGAAAATTTCTTTTCCTTTTTACATTTTCACCTACATGGCCAAGAATATAGAGGGTTTCAAGAAATTCCCTGTCAAAAATCCTGCCCTCCATGAGGGTCTCCTGCTTCTGATTTATGAGTTCTTGAAAACCCAAACTAGAGGTAAAACCATTGGGGATTTGGGTAGTGCCTCAGAGGACACTACCAGTTCTGATTCTAGGGATGAGCTTGTAGTGAAATCACAAAAAATTGACACCCCAAGAAAAGCTATCCCTATTACCCGTAATCCCTACATCCCTAGCAGGAAGAGCCCCAGATGTCTTCCCCCTATCCCCCCTCTCCTCATCCTAAGGAGGTGAAAGGGGCCATTGATGATGCTGTGGAGTCTGATACAGAGTTTGAGGAGGAGGAATCAAAGACGGGGAAGGAAAGTGAAATGGAAGAAGATAAGGGGAGAGAAAATGACAAGGAGGTGGTGACCCCTATGGACCCCAAGGTTAACCCCAAGAAAAGAAAAGTGAACCAAGCCCTAACCCAGGATCATCCCAGTGACCCTGTTGATGTGCCCCCCAGCCCCACCTTGCCCAATTCACCTCAAGAGGTTCCCATTTCACCCCCAGAGGAGATGATTGAAATCATTATTGGAAAAGGGGGGGAGGTAATAAAAAAGAACAAGAGGAGGGCCTGGAGGAACTTCTATGGGGACAAGGTCAGTTTGGGTATTGTTAGAGAACTTAGTAAAATCTAGGTGCTCGAGGACCTTGACAAAAGTACCCACTACGACGAGCTCATTGACCCGGCTCTTTTGGTCATCTCTGACAATGTGTGGGAAACTGGCTTCAACTTCTTGAACAATGCAAAGAACAACCTGATTGAAAACTTTCGTTCCATCAAGTTGCTTTTTCAAGAAATTGACGCTCTGAAGGATAGGAGCAACCATCCCAACAACCAAGATTTTGAAAAGGACTAGGAAGCTAGAGGAAGCAAAGACCAGGTGGGGAGCCAGGAGAAAGAAAAAGGCTAGGTCTCCAGTGACCACCAGGATGACAGACTCACCCAGCTTGAGTAGAAGGTCCAAAGGTTGGATTATGTCCACTAGATTATCACCAACTAGATAGTGGACACCCTTCACACCTTGAATGAGAATATTGTCAATCTGGGGGACTATCTGACTACAACTAGCCTTGAAAGGAATGCAGAGCAGAACATAGAGAAAGGATTCAACCAGGTTGAATTTTAGAAAGAGGCCAGTGACAAGGTGAATCAGGGGAACCAGATGAACACTCCTACTAGGATTCAAGAGGGCGCAGCTAGTCAGAAGGACAATGATGCTGCAAAAACCCTGCAGGCCATGGACACAGATGGACACTAGCCTATTCGCCTAGCTTTTATTTTCTGTCTCTAGCCTTTGTACTTTGGCTTCAGGCCTTCTTTTGTCTCCGGCCTTTTGTGGCAATTTTTTGTTTGTTTAGTCTATTTCATCTCACTCTTTTTGCTGTAAAACTTTGGGATTCAGGATCCCTGTAAAACCTATTTTACCTAATCAAAAACATAAGCTATTGTCAAAGCTTCTTGTTATTACCACAATTTCTCCTAGCCAAATCTTCAAATCCAATTATTTCTTGTATTCACTATGTTATAGTAAAAATACAATAATAACATAAATGAGAGATAATAGAAACAAATCATAGTTAAAGCTTTGAATTTGTTCGATCATAATTGTTTCCAAACAAAGCTTCAAAACCAAATACTTCTTTCTATTCACCTTTCTTTCAAATTTGCACTACATAATCAAAGTTATGCTTGCACAAGTTTGGTAGAGCTCTCTTGCATATAAGAAAGGATAATTTCTATAATGTGGGGCTACTCCTTTATATAGCCAATGGAGTCATAAAAAGGAGAAAAAGGTGGAAGAAATGTAACCACCTTGACTAAGTCAAATTAGGAAATAAGATTTATTAGAATACATGAGTTAAGGTCCATGTAATCAGAATGCACATGGATTACATTCAATCTATCTTTTAAAACTACAAAGCTAAAAATACACTTGAAGAAAAATGTTGAAACTATTGATTCTAAATTAATCAATCATGAAGATTATCAACAACAACCCTTGTACATGATGATGCAATCACAAATGATCTCCAAATTAGGAGTTTCACCCTACTTTTGTTTGATATTTTACAAGCCCAACATCATGATTAGATGTTGTATGTGTTATGAGTATTTTTAATAAAGTGTTGTACAAGTTCATCAAATGACTTGAGGGAGGTGAGAATTTAGTGAACCACTCCATAGCTTGTCCCCTTAAGCTTCTAGGAAACAACCTTATGAGATATGTATCCTCATGCATAAAGTTCATGCTAAGAGCATAGAAGTGATGTACATAGTTGTGTGGATCACCATTTCTATTGTATTTATCATATCTGGGAACCTTAATATCCCTAGGAAATGGTACCATATAGAGATTCTTATCAAACAAGAGAGCACATAAAGATTCCACAAAAGATGTTTTAGGTTTCTCTTTCACCATTTATAATTGTGCAAGTTGACTTTTTAACTCTTACATCTCTTTTCTCAAGTTCTCGACCATAGTTCATTCTCACTTTTGTATGATCCACTAGATATCATAGTCATGGGGGAGTTTCCATCCTCTAGAGGTCACGTATTGGAAGTAATTCTCCCTATTTTGTTCTAAGGCCTTTAGCATGAGTTTCAAAAGGAGTTTATCTTGTTGGAATCTCATAAGGTCTTCACTATTAACTTCCTTATCCACCTCACTCCTATGGTGTGATTATGAGGGTCTAGGTGTCAAGGGACATGTCCTTGCATGTATTCTTGGAGACTTAGGTGGTGTGTTTCATGCAGGAGCATCCAAAGGTATAAGGGCAATCTTGTGTCACCCAAAAAAAAGTACTTAGACTTAGTTTTTGTTTCATGTTTTTTCATTTCTAGATACCCATTTGGGTCAAATAAAGGTTCCAACTCTCACAGTTCCACTTTTAGTGTTCTGAGTTAGAGTTTTTAATCACCTTGGCATACATGTAAATGCCAAAAAAATAGGAGTATGTAATTGAGTCATCATTTTGGTGAACTAGCAGTTGTAAATTGGTCAGATGAATGTAATAGTAATTTAGAGCATTCCAAAAAATGAATCAAGTCAAAAGGCCCCACGGTTTGAAAGTTATAGCAATTTTTTGGTTTTTGGAGACATCTTAAGAATGCTTCAAAGTCAGGTTAGGGGCATTAAATGACCTTGAATAGAGCCAAAAAAAAATGGTGGATGAGCGAAGTTGGTCCATAGGGCTATAGAGCACTTTGAGAGCTTTTTGAAAATGTAAACGGTTCATCAATCGAAGCCACGGTTCAAAAGTTATGCCTCTCGGAAGTTCAGTTACCATTTTTGGATTCTTCTAATTTTGTGCCGACTTCTAATGCGACTTCTAGAGCCTTCTATTTGGTTGTTGGATGCCAACTAGCACTTTCTAGAATGTATCCCTAATCCTTAACCCTCCAGGGTCTATTTAAGAACATTTCTAGCATTGTAAAAGGCAGTTCAGAGTGGAGTTGGAGAGAAGGTACTAGGAGAAGAAATTATCTCCAAATTTATACTATTGTAAGCTCTTAGGGCATGTTTTGAAGTCTATTTTCTCTGTACTGAATGTATTAGCATATTTACATAGTTAATAAAATTTTCTCTTTCCTTTTGTGTCCATTCGGTGCTTGGGTTGTGTCCCCATCAGTATTTTTCGCATTGTTGCCAATAGATGGGTTATTCATGAAGGGAATGTTGTAGCTACCATGGGCATGTCTATTCTCAAAGTCATGTGCGTGAGTGCTAGTCTTGGCATATTCATAAGACATATCTCTAGTAGAAAAGCACCTAGCCTCTTTTAGTCTTTCCCTATCTAACTAATCTTGTTCCTCTTTTTGTGGAAAAAGGTCCTCTAGGCAATGATTCCTCTCTTCATAATTCATGGTAAGTGAAATGCTATCTCTAGCCCTAGGGGTGTCAAAGGGGGTATCAAAGAAGTTATGAAAGTTGTAAAGTGGATTATGCTAAGTAGTGGTGTTAGCCTCTTCCTATCCCACACTAAGAAAGTGCACTACTCTAAACCCTTCTATCCAAGTTATTCCATATATTAGAACACTTGAATGGAGGCTTAGAGATCCCTATCCATG
Organism: Cupressus sempervirens; assembly: GCA_028749045.1. Lineage (NCBI taxonomy): Eukaryota > Viridiplantae > Streptophyta > Pinopsida > Cupressales > Cupressaceae > Cupressus > Cupressus sempervirens. Next base: position 387,779,066 of record CM053790.1, read on the forward strand.
GACTACAAAGGTGTGTGCATAAGCATATGAAGAGCTCTCAACTAAGCCTTAGAGACACAACTTGTGCTAGTAAACCATGTAATAGGAGATTCCTTAGAAAGGAGAAAGAATTCAATTGTCAAAAGAGATCTCAAACATGCAATGCAAGAGGTGAATTATGCTAGAATGAAATGCAAGAATACAACTAGGCTAAGCAAAATGAGAGTGTTCCAACCATTTTAACTAAGCTCTATGATCTGTGATATAAGAAAGGAAATTAAGCTATTCTAAATTAATCTAAGCTAAGATTAAGGATGTAATAATGAGACAAGAAGCAAGAAATTCTCCATAAGTGCTCTCAAGGAAACCTATCAAGAAATCTCTAACATAACAATAGCTAAAAAATTGAGATTCTTAGATAGGGAGAGAGCTCTCTCTTTTAAACATGTACACAAAGTTGAGATCATGATCAAGAAGTGGATGATCAAGGGTGGGGGTTGACTTTTGGCATGATGCCTATACAAAATCAAGTCAACCAATGCAAGAGAGTTGACTTTTCATGTGAGACAAAAGCCTTTTCTTTTAATTTGTAAATGGGAAAAAGACTTTATGTGTGTACATTGAGTGGTTAGAATAATGGAGTCTTTTATTTAATTAAAAGGGTGACATATTATTTTAATCAAATATAGACTTAGGATATTATAGTCAAGATATAGGTTAAAATCTAATGCAGGAGCATCTAGAGGTATAAGGGCAATCCTATGTCACCCAAAAAAATGTACTTAGACTTAGTTTCTATTTTAGATGTTTTCATCTATGGATACCCATTTGGGTCAAACAAAGGTTCCAACTCTCATAGTTCCACTATCAGTGTTCTAAGATAGAGTTTTTAATCACCTTGGGATACGTGTAAATGCCAAAAAAATGGGAGTATGTAATTGAGCCATCATTTTTGTGAAATAGAAGGTGTAAATTGGTTAAAAGATTGTCATTTTAATTTAGAGCATTCCAAAAAAAGAATCAGGTCAAAAGGCCCCATGGTTTGAAAGTTATCGTAGTTTTTTTAGTTTTTGGAGACATCCTAAGAATGCTTCAAAGTCAGGATAGAGACATTAAATGACCTCAGATAAGGCTAAAAAATGGGGACAAGCAAAGCTGGTCCATAGGGCTATAGAGCGCTTCAAGAGCTTTCCAAAAATGTAAACGGTTCATCAATCGAAGCTATGGTTCAAAAGTTATGCCTCTCAAAAGTTCGATTACCGTTTCTAGATTCTTCTAATTTTGCACCAACTTCTAATGTGACTTCTAGAACCTTCTATTCAGTTGGTGGATGCCTACTAGCACTTCTTAGAATGTATTCCTAATCCTTAACCCTTTGGGGTCTATTTAAGAACATTTATGGCATTGTAAAAGGTAGTTTAGAGTGGAGTTTGAGAGAAGGTACTGGGAGAAGAAATTATCTCCAGTTTTATGCTATTGTAAGCCCATAGGGCCTGTTTTGGAGTCTGTTTATCTGTACTAAGTGTACTAGCATATTTTATACAGTTAATAAAATTTTCCTTTCTTGTTGTGTCCATTATGTGCTTGGGTTGTGTCCTCATCAAATGGTATCAGAGCATACCTTTGTTAGTGGTAGCAGAGTGTACCTTCATCAGTGGTATCAAAGTAGGTTTTCCTGAGTGTGTAGACAAAGTGCCAACTATGAGGCAGTTTGCACCCAGACTGTGTGGTTGTGGGTTTGAGTTAAGAAGATGCCTCCACGAAGAGAGTGTGGTGGAAGGGCTAGAGCTATTAATCCTGAGGAGGTTAGAGCCCTCCAAAGGTAGGTACAAGCATTGCAGGAGGAGCTCCATAGAGGAACAAATGTTGTTGTAGGTGACGAAAGTGATGATGACAATGAAGAAGAAGAAATTGGACCAGACGGGGAATTTGATAGGGAAGTTTTGAATCAGGTAGAGGAAAGGCTTTTTAGGGCCATTACTAAGTTTGGAAAAAGACCTACAACTGATGTGGGTGTATTTTCAAGAAATTTGAAACTAGATGAGTTGATCAATTGGATCAATAAACTGGAAGAATACTTAAAGTATGAGGATATCAAGGATCCAAATAGGGTTAAGTTTACAAAGGCCAAACTAAAAGGACATGCCAAAATCTTGTGGCAAGAGGTTTGTTTAATTGGAAAGAAATAGAAGAGAAAAGAAAAAGATCACAAGGTGGGATCATATGGTGGACAAATTGAAGAAGCAATTCATTCCTGTTGATTAGGAGCTTGATTTGTTTAAGAAGATGCATGGGTTAAAGTAAGCTAGAAAATTAGTCCAGGAATATACAGAGGAGTTTTACCAACTCTTGATTAGAGCAGGGCATGCAGAAGCAAATAAGGAGAACGTTGCTCATTATATTAGTGGGTTGCGACCTAGCATCCAGGAGGAATTAAGTCTGGTAACAATGACCAGCGTTGAAGAGGCATACTAGTTTTCCCTACGAGTTGAGAAGCTAAATAAGAGGTTTGAAGGGGGACAAAGAGGGTGTGGTCAAGGAGGAAGGGGTAGTGGTAGGTCATCTAGAGGGCGAAATGAAATCCAAAAGAAAAATGAAGATGTGGGTACTAGCAGGAACCAGAGGAATGAAGGTTTCAACTGCTCCCGAGATCAAGACTTTGGAAATTAGAGAGGGAGAGGTAGAGGAAATGGACAAGGAAGAGGAGGTTTTTGTGGTACCTATTTCCATTGCAATGAAGAAGGTCATCGTGCCTTTGAATGCCCTCAATGACAAGGAAGGACAGATAGGAGAGCTGAGGATCAAGCTAGGGTTGCTCATGTAGATGAGGATGCACAATCATCACATTCAGAGGATGCAGAAAGAGGAGAGACTTTAGTAAATGAAAGGTTCCTGCTAAGTGGTGAGATTGAACCAGGACAAATGAGGAGTTTATTCTGTACTAGGTGCAAGTGTGAGGATAAATGTTATGATGTGATCATTGATGGTGGTAGCACTGATAACTTAGTATTAGAGGAGATGGTCTCTAAGCTGAAGCTCAAGAGGGAGAAACACCCCCAGCCCTATCGGATTGCTTGGGTGAAAGATGATTATAAGGTCCTAGTAAGTGAACAATGTTTAGTGAAATTCAAAATTGGGAGTTACCACAATGAAGTTCTCTGTGATCTTATTCCAATGGATGTTTGCCATCTATTGTTGGGAAGACTGTGGCAGTTTGATAGGCATGCAGTACATGATGGTCATGCAAACACATATTTTCTAACCAAGGATGGAGTTTGCCACAAACTGAAGCCCATGAAAAAGGAAGGTAAAAAGGTATGCAGCAGTGCTAGGATTTGTCTTTTTGATGGAAGGAAGTTTTTAGATGGCATGAAATATCAATGTATGTACTATGCTTTGATTCTTAGGAAAGATAAAGAAGGTAGTAGTGAAATACCACTTGAAGTTTCAAATTTACTAGGTGAGTATGGAGATATCATTTCTAATAATGTTCCAAAAGGATTGCCACCGGTAAGGAAAATCAATCATCAGATAGATTTGATCCCAGGAGCTAGTTTTCCTAACAAGGCTACTCATAGGATGACTCCTACTAAAATTGAGGAGCTAAATAAATAGGTGCAGGAGCTATTGAGAAAGGGTTTGATTCAGGAGAGCCAGAGTCCATGTGTAGTACCTATAGTACTGGCACCAAAGAAGGATGGAGAGTGGAGGATGTGTACAGACTCTCGAGCTATAAATATGATAACCATCAAGTACCGGTTTCCTTTGTCAAGAATGGATGATCTTATGGACTGCTTGGGTGGAGCTCAATACTTCACAAAGATAGATCTCAAGAGTGGTTATCACCAGATATGGATTCAAGAAGGAGATGAGTGGAAAATAGCCTTCAAGACCAAGGAGCTTCTTTATGAGTGGTTAGTCATGTCCTTTGGATTGACGAATGCTCCAAGCACCTTCATGCGGCTTATGAATGAGGTACTTAAGAAGTTCTTGGGAAAATTTGTTATTGTCTATTTGGATGATATTTTAATTTTTAGAAAGACTTTGGAAGAACATTTATTGCATATTCATAGTTTCCTTGAAAGGTTAAGGGAAGAGAAACTGTTAATTAATTTGAAGTGTATCCTTGCAAAAAGGGAGTTAATCTACTTGGGGTTTGTTATATCACCTGAAGTTCTCAAAATGGATCTAGAGAAGGTAAAAGCCATCTTGGAATGGCCTACTCCAAGGTCTACTATTGAGGTAAGATCATTCCATGGTCTGGTTAGTTTTTACAAAAAAATTATTAAGAATTTTAGTGGCATATGTGCACCCCTGACTAACACAATAAGAGGGGATAGAAAAGAGTTCAAATGGACTGCGGCAGCTGCGAGAAGTTTTGAAATGTTGAAGAAGAAGGTGATAGAACAACCTGTGTTGGCACTTCTAGATTTTGGAAAGATGTTCCAAGTGGATTATGATGCTAGTGGTAGTGCTATTGGTGTTGTATTATGCCAAGAAGGTAAACCTATTGCATATTTTAGTAAAAAATTGAATGATGTGAAAAAGAAGTATTATGTTTATGATCAGGAGTTCTATGCAATAGTTCAGGCCTTAAAGAAATGGAGGCATTATTTATTGCCAAAGGAATTTGTTTTATATACTGATCATCAGGAATTATAGTACCTAAATAGCCAAGGTAAATTGAATCAGAGGCATATGAAGTGGGTAGAGTTCTTGCAGAGCTATACATTTGTGTTGAAGCATAGAAGTGGAAAATCTAACAGGGTTGCAGATGCATTAAGTAGGAGACAGTTGTTGCTTACAGTAATGCAGGTTGAAGTAGTTGGGTTTTATGAACTCAAGAATTTGTACCTTAAGGATCCTAATTTTGCTGAAGTGTGGAAAGCTTGTAAAGAGCTTGTTGCTATAGACAGAACTAAGTGGTTAGACTATCTAATTCAAGATGGTATGTTATTCAAGGACAATCAATTATGCATTCCAAGGAGTTCCATGAGGGAAAATCTGATTAAGGAGAAACATAGTGGAGGGATGGCAGGATGTTTTGGTCGAGATAAGACCATTTTCATTCTTAGAGAATATTATTTTTGGCCTCAAGTTTCACAAGATGTGAAGAAGTTTGTATAGAGTTGTCAGATTTGTCAAGTTGCCAAGGGATTTAGTCACAATAATGGACTATATCAGCCATTGCCTATTCCATCAAAGCCATGGGAGGACATAAGTATGGATTTTGTTCTTGGGTTTCCAAGGACACAAAGGGGTAATGACTCAGTATTTGTGGTGGTTGATAGGTTCTCCAAAATGGCACATTTCATTCCATGCCACAAAAATTATGATGTTTTCCATATTGTAGACTTGTTTTTCAAAGAGGTGGTAAGACTACAGGGTCTCCCAAGGAGTATAGTTTCTAATAGAGACACTAAATTTGTGGGGTATTTCTGGAGAACATTGTGGAAAAAGTTGAGAACAGACTTGAAATTCAGTTCCACACATCACCTGCAGACTGACAACCAAACAGAAGTGGTAAACAAAAGTTTGGGCAATTTGCTGAGATGTTTAGTTGGGGATAAGCCCAAGGGATGGCATTTGATTCTACCACAACCAGATTTTGCTTACAATAACTCTGTAAATAGGAGTACTAGTAGATCACCATTCCAAATTGTATGTGGAAGTAGCCCAAGGATTGCACCAGAATTGAGGAAGATAGAGCAAGGGTTGAGGACAAGTGTTGAAGCTGAAGAATTTGTTGAACATATCAAGTGTCTACATGGGGAGGTTTAGGCATACATTACCAAGATGAATCAAGAGCATAAAGCTAGGGCTGATCAAAGGAGAAGACATAAAGAATTCCAAGTAGGGGATCTAGTCATGGTACACTTACAAAAAGAAAGATTTCCAGCCGGTACTTACAACAAGCTGAAAATGAAGAAATTTGGCCTCTGCAAAATTCTAAAGAAACATGACTCAGAAAATGCATATGAGGTGGAGTTGCCAAATGGTATTCACATTTCTCCTATTTTCAACATTGCAAACTTAACAAAGTATCATGATGATGGTGTAGATAAGGAGCCGATGTTAGAGCCATGTCCAATTCCTGCTTCTAAGAAGGAGGAGATAGATGACATTCTAGATCATTGTGTGGGAAAGAGTACCAAAAATAGGCAGTATGAAGAGTATTTGGTCAAGTGGAAAGGATGGCTGATCGAGGACTCAACTTGGATATCAGTAGCTAAGGTTTTACATTTGGGATTTCCTCTACCATTCATAAAGTGACAGGGTCACTTTTCAATTTACCATGGGTGTCTGATGTAGGAGCATCTAGAGGTATAAGGGCAATCCTATGTCACCCAAAAAAATGTACTTAGACTTAGTTTGTATTTTAGGTGTTTTCATTTCTGGATACCCATTTGGGTCAAATAAAGGTTCCAACTCTTACAGTTCCACTATCAGTGTTCTAAGATAGAGTTTTTAATCACCTTGGGATACATGTAAATGCCAAAAAAAATAGGAGTATGTAATTGAGCCATCATTTTGGTGAACTAGAAGGTGTAAATTGGTCAGAAGATTTTCATTATAATTTAGAGCATTCCAAAAAAAGTATCAGGTCAAAAGGCCCCATGGTTTGAAAGTAATCGCAGTTTTTCGATTTCTAGAGACATCCTAAGAATGCTTCAAATTTAGGTTAGGGTCATTAAATGACCTCGAACAAGGCCAAAAAATTGGAGATGAGAAAAGCTAGTCCATAGGGCTATAGAGCACTTCGAGAGCTTTCCATAAATGTAAACAGTTCATCAATTGGAGCTACAGTTCAAAAGTTATGCCTCCCAAAAGTTCGGTTACCATTTTTGGATTCTTCTAATTTTTTGCCGACTTCTAATGTGACTATTAGAGCCTTCTATTTGGTTGGTCGATGCCTACTAGCACTTCCTAGAATGTATTCCTAATCCTTAAACCTCCAAGATCTATTTAAAAACATTTATGGCATTGTAAAAGGCAGTTCGGAGCGGAGTTTGAGAAAAGGTACTGGGAGAAGAAATTATCTCCAGTTTTATGCTATTGTAAGCCCATAGGGCTTGTTTTGGAGTATGTTTCTCTATACTAAGTGTACTAGCATATTTTATATAGTTAATAAAATTTCCCTTTCCTGTTGTGTCCATTTTGTGCTTGGGTTGTGTCCCCATCAAGTGGTATTAGAGGATACCTTTGTTAGTGGTAGCAGAGCGTACCTTCATTAAAATCATATAAATTGATTTTTAGCAATTTGGCCTAGGGAAATGATTAATTAATATAGCCAAAATGTTGATAAGGGGGCTAATAGTATAGATGACCATTTTTAGGTGATTACATTTCCCCTCTTCAACTAATGTGTGATCGATTTGGGAACACATTGCATGAAAGAGTAGAGAAGCCAAGTAGGCAATAGTAGATAGAGAGATCCCTCAAATGAGATAGCATATTGCATAGAAGAAGACATAATTTTAAAATGAGATTTTGACTATCAAGACAAAAAATTATTTCAATTTTGATCCTAAAAATGGATCTAGGACATTGAAATTAGCCAAGGGTGCAATTTTTGCGAAATTTCAAGGAGTTTGGAAAATGGGTCAAAATGAGGTTGGAGGACTATATAAGAGGTCCAAGTGTCATTTTCAACTCATTTGTTTGTTGTGAACTTTAAGAGCTTTTGAGTGATTTTGGAGAGAAGAATGGCTCTTGTAAGCATTCTATCCCACATACACCATTTTGAGCATAGTCGATTGCACAACTGACCACCCAAGTATGAGGCTTCGACGAGTGTTCAAACATTTCATGCTTTTTGAGCCATTAAATGCCTTTTGTACACATTTATAATGTTTTTTGTGAGTTTTTGAAAAAATATCATGCAATATTTAAAATTATCACACACCTATGTTGGGATGTATCACACAATACTTCTATCAACAAAATTGTGTCATATGGCTTTAGCAAATATATAGTATTGGGGATACCCAAATCTCACATGATGGTGTGTGAACTATTGCATAGCCAAAAATTATTGTATGACAGTTATAAAAAGTATTGTACGATACTTCATCAACAAAACGTATCAAATGCTTATTAGAAAAAGTATTACATAGTATATTTTGAGCATTTTTGAATATTTAGTAGTATATTTTGCATGTGTAATCATTGGCTTTTATCATACTTAGATGTTTATGATGTCACTTAATCTACGATAGATGATATTGATATTTTCATATTCATTTGACTTGATGATGCAAATTTTTTTTCCAACACTATTGATCAGAGGCCCCAAGGTGGTGGGTTTGTGTGTCCTCCATCATCTAGAGGATGACAAGAAGGTCATCATAGATAGTATGGGATTCAAGTGGTTGTTGTGCATGCCCCATATTCAGGAAAACCATAGTTTTCTAATTGCATTAGCTAAGCAATGGTGTAGTGAGCATAACACTTTTCATTTTCCCACTAGTGAGGCCCCATCACTCTTGAGGATGTGTATTGCATCCTTAACGTACTGTTCCATGGAGACCCTATGAGTATGATCATATGTCTTGATATCTATTGGTTTTTAAGTTTTTAATTTTCATGTGAGGTGTGTTGATGTGAACCTTTGCATGTTACAAGTTTATTACAATCATACCCTGACATAGGGGAGATTGGAAATACAATAGTTGTTTGAGGATGTAACCATCCTAGATTGACACCTCAGCTAGGAGAGGCTCATAGATGAGTACGAAGATTAGTATCCCTTTTCTTGCCTCATTTTCTCATTGGTTGCTCAAGATCTTGTTACTGATAAGGGACAAAAGGGATTTCCTCTAGGTTAGGGCAGGATAGTTGTGGATTTGATTGGGCAGCCCCAAAAGGATGGCATGGGGACCCACCATTCTAGAAAACATGTATCAAAATTTACATGATATAGTGTACTAAGATGGCAGAACTTGGGCATGTGGTGTATTTCTAGCATAGATATGGGCCTGGGAGCACATAGCGGTGATACGACCATGTGTATAGCCACAAGAGCATAACCCCCTCTTATTTATAGATACACAAGGCTCATCCCCTAGTCACATAGAAGGGACGTGACATACTATCAATGGTTGTTTGATGAGCTTACATCCTTTATCTAGAGGTCATATTGACAATGTGCTAGATGGTCATATGCTTCAGAGCTTGAGTATATGCATTATAGCCAACCACTTGTGGGGAGGTACTCAAATATAGTTGAGCATTTTGTCATCAGCCACATCTAGATATAGTTTGGACAAAGGTAGGTTATTTCCTTGGAGACCACCACATATGCTCACATTCATGGAGTGGAGAACCAAGGATGGCTATCGATGTTAAACTATCAGATAACAGTGAGAGATATAGTTGTTGTGATGTAAGAGCCTTGGGATAACTGGCTAGATTTGACATATGTCAGGGCTGATCCTACTTATCTATATGAGATGTAGAGGCATCCCTTCCCTGGATTCACCAAAAAAGATGCAACACCTATGGTAGCAGGGTAAGGAGGAGATGGAAATAGAGGTGGAGACTGAGGTGGGAGACAAAATGGAGGTCAAGAGTAGTTCTTGAGGGTCAGGGGAAAGATGAACATGAGCCTAAGTCATGAGAGAGAAGAGTGAGGATGAGGAGGATGAGCATCCAATGTGACATAGGAGGGTGGAGAGGGTGGAGCCATAGTAGAGAAAGCTACTAGAGGAGGTGGAGAGGATTCGATACAAACTCTAGAGGCAGAGGTATAGGTAGTAAGTATAACCATAGTCATGCAGGATCAGCAACTCATTAGTGAGTAGGCATGGAGCAAGGATCTTCGAAAGGAGCAAGATGCAATGAAGAGAGAGTCAGAGTATCATGGGGCATGAGTGGCCTATTACTATGCTACATATAGGGGTGTGGTGCCATCAGGACAAGGACTGCCTAACTACTTAGAATGTTAAGGAGGTTAGAGGGTGCAATATAGCTACCAGATAGGAGATAGGCTCCACCACCATGACCACCACCATCCTAGAAGGGAAAGAGTCAATCTTAGGTCTAGGATTAGATCTAGGTTGATGTCCTTAGGACATTTTTGTTGTGTCATATATATTTTGAGATAGTTATCCAGATTTTGGATCCCATATTTTAATTGATTGATTATTATTATTATTATTATATATATGAGATACTGGATTCAATCGACCTTCGTTATGTACTTGTCTCATTTTGATGTCATGACATATTTTTGATATGGATGTTTTGGCATTTGTATTTAAGTTTCTATATGATATTTCTATTTCTACTCATGTTTATGTATGCTCAGTATTTGGTTCATGTTTATATGCTCATGGATCTCTCTCATAGATAGTTTTAGCTCTCATGTTTGTGATGTAGACTTATGTTTTGAAAATGTGATACTTGGATAGATTTGATGTGATGATCAGATTAACCCTTTTGTGATGATAGGTATAGAAGAAACAAGAAGGTGGATATGATTAACAAGGAATGAAAGGCATGATCAAGAGAAAGAGTGAGAAGATATGAATGTAGTTATTTGATGTTTCCATTAAAGATCAAGAGAGATCTCTCTCCATATGCAAAATGTAAGACTAAGCTAGATTGAGCCTATAATGCAAACTATTATGTAAAATGTTTTACTTTCAATGGATGCAAACCATTTAGACTCTAATTTCATCATTGAGCATTATTAGTGACATCAAAAGATCATACAGTGCTCACTAGTATAACTATGAGGATATGAATATGATTTATGTCAGATAGATATGTGGGAATCCAACCTAAGCATCAAAGACATGTAAGTCAAGATGATTAATGTAGTTATATTCCCCAAGTTTAGTATAGCAAGATTACACCTATATCAAGGCATAAGCATCAAGATAACCCTTGAGTGTGGTCTTGTGAAAACAGACAAGGATGATACATTGTAGGCCCAAAGTATCAAGTAAGAAAAGCACAAAGGCCCTCAACACCTTAGACTAACAAAGTACACCCACAAGAAGAAAATAAGTACAACATGCCTCATACCCCCAGTCTTCTAATTCATGAGATCCTCAAAAGAGTATTAGGTGGGGAACATTTAGAAAATAAATCATCATAGACAACACACAAAAAAGATAAAGTTCATCATATCTTAGCAAGTTTATATGTTTAAGTTTGTGTGTGTGGGTATGGCATATGGTCATTTCTTTAGAACTTGTATCTAATAGTGAGAAGTATTATAGTATCCTAGACTATAGGTAAGGTATCTAAAAAGTGTGGAGAAATATTCAATGTCAAGGGGGGTGTTGGGAAACAATGTTTTGAATGAGTGCCAAAGAAACCCTAATGCATAAGAAAACCCTGATAAGCTAAGAAAATGTGCCCCCTAGACAAGGATAAGAGACAATTCCAAGATAGGAAATGTGTTATGAAATGAGTGAGTATGAACTGAGACTGATAGACATAGGTGTGAGGGTTTCAAGTAGTGCCTATTTCTAAGTTTTCACCACTTGGCAGATATTTTCAAGACTTATTTCAATTTTTGAGTATTTTTGAAAAAATGTAAAAAAAAAATTGGTGATACATCAAAGTGCCTATTGCTAGGTTTTCACTAAGATAATCATTTTTCAGGACATTTTCCATTTTTTAGGATTTTTTTTATTTTTTATTTTGTTGGTAGTACATCAAAGCATCTATTGCTAGGTTTTCACTAAGAAGCTCATTTTTTAGGATATTTTCTAATTTTTTGGGATTTTTTTAGGATCATAAGATATGCATAGATAGTTGAGCCAAGAGAGCCTTAAGCATAGAATTTCTTTAAATGTAGAATGTTGATAGGCTCAGTGATTTGTTCCCCTTCAAGAGTAAAAATTTGATAGGCAACAGATCCAAATGTTGTTGTGACGATCTAAGGACCTAACTAGTTAGGCTCAAATTTTCCTTTATGTTCCCTATTTTGCTGATTCTTAGGGTTGTGTGCATAAGCATATGCAGATCTCTCAGTTGAGCCTTAGAGACACAACCCTTGCCAGTAAACCATCCAACAAGATATTTCTTGGACAAGAGAAATAATGCAAACATTAAAAGAGATCTCAACCATGTAATGCAACAGATGAAATATGCTAAAATAAAATGCAAGAATGCAACTAGGCTAAGCAAAATGAGAGTGTTACAACCATTTTAACTAAGCTATGTGATCTATGATATAAAAAATGAAATTAAGCTATTCTAAATGAATCTAAGCTAATATTAAGGATGCAAGAATGAGACAAGAAGAAAGAAGTTCTCCACAAGTGCTCTCAAGAAAACCTATCAAGAAACTTGCAGCATAATAATAGCTCAAAACTTGAAATCCTTAGAGAGGGAGAGAACTCTCTCTTTCAAAGGTGTACAGATGGTTGACGTCAAGATCAAGAAGTGGATGATCAAGGGTGGGGGTTGAATTTTCACATGATCCTTGTGTAAGATCAAGTCAACCAATGTGAGAGAGTTGACTTGTCATGTGAGATAAAAGCCTTTTTTTTTAATTTTTAAATGGGAAAAATACTTTATGTGTACACATTGAGTGGGTTAGAATAATGGGATCTTTTATTTAATTAAAAGGGGGAAATGTTTTTTAATCAAATATGGACTTAGGATATTAGAGTCAAACTATAGATTAAAAACAAATAGATTGAATTTTAGTAATTTGGCCTAGGGAAATGATTAATTAACTTAGCCAAAATGTCAAGAAGGGGGCTAATAGTCTAGATGAATATTGGTCATTTTCCCCCCATTTAGCGCATCACTAATAACTAATCCAAGAAACCTTCAATAAGATAGATTATTTACTGTGGGTTAACACACTAAAGTTGGTGGCTAACATTTCATGTTAGTCTGGTTCCTTCTTTTACCAAGTTGGCTTAGGTCCTTCATTAACAGAGTTAGCTCAGTTTACGCTTCACCCGAGTGACTCTATTCTAGGTCAATTCTTTTTAATTGAGTGAACTTGGTTTCTTCTACTGAGTTGGCTCATTTTCTTCTTTTATCTAGTCATGGGTTAACACATGATTTCTATCAAGGTTAACATTTTGTGTTAACCATTTTTTTCCATTTCAAAGAATGACTTCGATGCTCTTTCCAAAATAATAAAATTCATCATTTCAGAAAGTTTCATTTCTTGATGTAAAAAAATGGTGAAATTGTTGCTAGCTCCATGGTGCATTGGGAAATGTACCAACCAATAGTTGTGTGCCATGTGGCATAGTCTTCTTGTGTTGGGTTCCTTTTGATCAAATAGATCTCATATTTTTGCATTGATGTCTTTTCTCTTGTGAACATGTGATGGTCATTAGATTTGGACACATTGTGTGGATATTTCAAGTGTATCTCAGCCATTTGTTGTTATGAAGAAGATCTTGGATCTACAATTGGGTTTTAATCTTTTGTTGGGAGATATTTTGCAGCATCTAGGTTGTCCATAGTCAAATGAAGATCTACATCGATGGTGCACCTTTTTTTGGGTAGATTAGATTTATTCAATGGGGTTCAACTCTATAATTTTTACAATGGGTTAACATCACGCATTATCCAACCTTGCATTTTTTATAGCGATGCAAATTCATTTATTTGTGGCCATGACACATTACAAGGATTGTTCCTTCATTGCTAAATGACATTTTGGGTCTTGTTCCATGACATCAATGCATCTCCATGCCTCTTTATTGATTGTAATGATCAGATCTTTTGGATTTGATCTCTTTTATGGCTGGGTGCATTGATTTGGGTTTCTTCTTGTCACTTCATTACAACATTTTAATTTCAAGATCAGATTTCATTCTAATTCATTTATTGTTGTTCTCTACAACTTGACTCCACCTTGGGTTGGGGTTTAAACTTCAAGTTAGATTCAAGTTATGCATGAATTCTTTAAAAGGTAGTTGTAATACTTTTAGAGGGTTCTTCTCTAGTTTTTTTACAATAGCATTATCCTCTATAATTTTAAATTTCTTGTCTTGCCTTGCATTAATGGAAACCTTTGTTTTCCTCTTCTTTCCATTTAACTAGCTTGTGCATATTTCTACCTTGTGTTGAATGTTTCTATTTCATCATTTAAGTTTGTATACTATGTTTAGTTTCTAATGGTGTTGTGTTGTGAAATTATTCTTCCTTCCAACATCTCATTTTTTTAAACCTTCATATGAATCCTTAAAGGAGTCAATTAGAGTCAACATCTGTGACTTTTGGCATCTTTTATTAATGTCATGTACATCTATAGGAAGATTTGCAACCATATTCTATCTCAGTGCATCGCCCCCCTTTCCTTTTCTACATTTAAATTCCAGTTCTCCTTCTCCCTTTTCCTTCCTAGCAATAGTTTAGGTGCATCTTGATAGTAAGAAAGTTAGCCTTCTCTAGAGATTCAACCTCAGAGTGTAAGTCCCACACTTGGAGTTTGCTTCCAGGTTACACAAGGTTACTTGAGTGTCATACCTCAAGCAAGGGTGCAAAATTTTGTGTCAACAATGACCATTTTTAGGTGATTACAATTCCTCACAGGTTTTCCTATTCAACCATGTAGTTGGAGTTGTCAGTTGCACAAACGTAAATGAGGGATGACTTCCTTGATCAACTTGTAGCCTAATCGTAACTAGCATGTAAGGATTAGTCTTTAACATAGAAAAAAGAATAGAGAATTTTAGGGTAAACTTGTATAGTCACAATGATCACTTGTCAAAAGATAATATAGAGCAAAGGGCTTTCCAAGAGTGCTCAAGAATTTACGACACTAATGATTCCAGCCAAGAATTGAGAAAGAATCTTGATATCAAGTAGCCAAGAGAATGAGATAATTGGATTTTTGACAAGTGAATGGGAGTGACATTGAGTTTGCATCCGAGAGACTAACCATCTTTTTAGATTTAGACCATACCATACATGAGGATTTTAGACCAAACTATGGAAAGACGAGGAAAAAACACCCTTAATTCAACTAAGATACAATCTAGACTCAATTCTAATAGCAGCAAGAACCAGGCAATATTTCATAGCAAAGAAAGCAATACTTGTTCACCATTAAATATTATTGTGTGATATTTTATACAAGTGTGTGATACTTTCTGAGCATATGATATTTCTTGATGGGGAGTGTGTTAGAACCTATAACAAGTTTGTGATAGAGTTTGCACGGCATAGTGATACTTTTGCATGTGTGAAGTATCAAATGATATTTTTAGGTAGATGTATGATAAAAGGCCAGTAAACCTTGCAATGTCTTACTTGTGGCCTAAGATATCTATGTTTCAGGTTCAACTTTTTGAGTATTTCAAACTTGAATATAGTCATGATAGAATAGAACTTTAGTTTACAGCAATAAAAACAATGGTTTGAATACAATTGGGGAAATGAGCATGTCTTCAAATAGTTAAAACAAGGAACAAAGAAACCTTGCCAACACAAGCACTTGGGATATCCAAAGAAAAATCCTATGAACACTACTGCCATGTTTATGTTTGAAATGTTTACATAGGTCTATCACATTTGAAAACACATTCCAATAAGAACTACAACTCATTACTCAACAACTTGGCCCACACTTGATACGCCCTCACCTCACACAAAGTGGTTTCCCATAATAGATGTTTTCTTTTTCATGGAGGTGTCATTGGAAAAACCAAAGGGACACAAATGGTGAGCATAAAATTTTGGGGTGATCTGAGTTGTCCACTAGGATTAGTCCTTCCACCAAGATGTTGACTAGATAAATAAGGTAGCTTCTATTCCTACGGTGTTTAGAAAGGGTCCCATTTGAAACACTTCTTTTGCACCTATGAATAGGATGCCCTACCTTATGGTAGGTAATGGACCTTCTGGCCACAAGAGTACCTTAAGCATTCTTGCTTAGTATTTTCCTCATGGTCCCAATCCCACAAGTACTGCTAAAAAAAGACAAGTGTTATGGCCCCCCAAGGATTTGGCCTTTGTCAGGGGGTTTGTGATTATAGTGGGTCGGGTTAGCTAGGTTGTGCTCATTCCCACTTTGTGTCATTCATGTTGGTGTTTTCCACCAGTAGCAAGCCCTCTAAAGGTAATATCTTGCTACAAGATAGAAACAAAATGGATCAACACCTAGAGGTCAAGATTTTTTATTCACCTTGAGGATTAAGAGCATACTCTCCTATTTCAAGTGTTTCCCCCAAACACACCAAGAAGATAAATTAAAACCACTAAAAAGTGGAGTATACCACTCACTTTTGAGATCTAATGGTGGGTCAAGATTTTTGATTCACCTCAAGGGTGAAGAGCATACTTTTCTACCAACAAAAGACCCTACTCACAAGTTTTATGTGTCTATGGAAAAGAAACAACTAGTGTATTACAGCACATGAAATGAAATAAAAAAAAGCACGCCTATTTTATTGGTTTTTCTTTGGGAAGCCCTGAAAGAAAGAATTAGTAGCCCTTTTAGCACAAAACCTTTGACATGTGTTCTTTTAAGGATAATTTTGCAAGATATTTTAAGGAAACCCTACAAAAAAAAAAATGCACTAGTATATCAAGGGGTTAGACAACAAATAAATATGAAAAACCCAAAAATGGAGATATCCAAAACTCAAAATTTGACCAAGGAAACTCAAATAGGCAACTCTTCTAGACCAGGTGATACTTTCTATTGAATAAGTATCATACAATACTTCATTGTATAACAGGGTGATATTGCATTCCCATGCAATACTTTATACCATATACATGCAAAAAAGTTCACAACTATAATGTGATAGAATGTGAACTTGGGTGCAATACTTTTACTAGAAAATTATCACACGAAAATACTAGAAACTATTGTATGATACTAGAAAAGTATTGTATGATACTCTCATCTACAAAAAATAAAAAGACACAAAATTGTAAGAAAAATGAAAATAAAGAGGAAAAATAGAGGTGTCCTACCCCATGGTAGGCACCAAAAGTGTACACTCAAAATGTGCACTTCTCTTGGTCCTTCTTTTGGAGAGATCTCATCAATTAAGAGTCCCAAATGGTGACCTAGAGCTCCCTAGTCATCAAGTGCAAAGGAATACAAATGAGCATAAGGGGACTCTCAACTGAGCCTAAGAGATGGAGCCTGATGCAAGTATGCCATGAAATAGGAGGTTCAAAGACAAGAGAAAGGATGCTAGTTATAATCACCTAAAAATGGTCATCTAGACTATTAGCCCACTTCTCAGCATTTTGGCTAAATTATTTAATCATTTTCTTAGGCCAAATTGCTAAAAATTAATTTAATTAATTGTAACCTATAGATTGACTATAATATCCTAAGTCCATGTTTGATTAAAAGAACATGTCCCCTTTTAAATAAATAAAAGACCCATTCTTCTAACCCACTAGATGTGCACACAAAAAGTCCTTTTCCTATTTACAAAATAAAATAAAAGACTTTGTCTCACATGAAAAGTTAACTCTCTCTCATTGGCTGAAATGATCTTGCACATGGATCATATGTTAAAAGTTGAATTCCACCCTTGATCATCCACCTCTTGAGCTTGATCTCAACCATCTGTACACCTTTAAAAGGGAGGAGCTCTCTCCTTCTCTAAAAATCTCATTTTTGAGCTAATGTTATGCTACAAATTTACTAAAAAATTTCTTGGAACATTTGTGGAGAACTTCTATTGTCTTTTCGCATTCTTGTATTCTCATTCTAGTTTAGATTCATTTGCAATAGCTTAGTTTCATTTTGCAATAGCTTAGATCACTTAACTAAATTAATTTGGTTATAACACTCTAATTTACTTAGTTTAGTTGCATTGTGAATCTCATCTTAGCATAGTCTCATTCTTGCATAGCATACTCAAGAGTTTCTTTGACATTAGCAATTTTTCTCTTGTCTAAATAAATCTCTCATTTCATGGTTTAATAGAAGGGGTTGTATTTATAAGGCTTAGTTGAGTCCTCTTCATGCTCATTTGTATGCCTCTTTCACTCCATGAATAGGGAGCTCTAAGATGAAATTCAAGCTTTCCAAATCATGGAATACCTTGGATAGAAGGGTTTAGAGGAGTGCATTTTCTTAGCGTATATTTTTGGTGCCCAGTGTGGGGCTAAACACTTCTATTTTGCCTCTCTAGTTGCATTTAGTCATCCATTTTTACTTGCTATTTCTGTACTTTTTTTTCTCTACAATTGTAATTATCATGTGATACCTTATTAGTATGGTACAATATTTCTCAGTGTTGGAGTGTGATACTTTACTAGTTAAAGTATTACATTGATATTCAGAAGTCTATCTCACCAATATAGTGAGTTCTATCCCATGGGTATTTTGAGAAATATCACACAAAGAAGTATCACCTATATATACTGAAAAGTATTGTACAATACTCTATCAACAAAAAAATATTTCCCTATCTACAACTGGCTTTTGTTTGAGTTGTTTAATCAATTTTGAGTCTTTGACATTATGTTTTTCTGTTTATTAGGCTTATGCACTATCTGACAAGGGTCTATTATAGGTTTTTTTATGTCATTTTGGACTAACCCTTTGATGAACTAATGCATTGTTTTGTAGGGTTTCTCTAAAATTGCTCACAAAATTTCTATGAAAGAATGCATGTCAAAGACCTTATGCTAAAAGGCTACTAATTTTTGTTTGCAAGGCTGCCTAAAAGAACAAAAACAAACAAATAAGTGTGTTTGTATTTTTTTCATTTTATATGTGGCAATATACTAATTTTTCATTTTTCATATGAACCTAATTACTTACTCCACTAAAAGCTTGTCTCTTGGTAGGGAAGTATGCTCTTCACTTTTGGTGAATCACAAATCTCGACCCACTTTATATGCCAAGGTGAAGTAAGGAGTAAACAAACTTTCTTGGTGTGTTTGGGGGAAGTGATTGGAATATGAGAGCATGCTCTTCACCTTTGAGGTGAATCAAAAATCTTGACCTACAAAAGTGGATCCATTTTGTTAGGGAGACATTAGCTTTAGCAAGCCTACTCTTGAGAGATCAAGAGGAACAACCCAAGTGGGGACAAGAGAACCTGGATATTTTGACCCATTATAAACTCAAGGCTATCAAGGATGCAAAACCTTAGTAGACGTAGCACTTGCCTTCATCTAGTGAAGGTACTTGTGGCATTGTCACCATGAGGAAATCACTAGGTGGGAATGCTTAAGGTACTCATGGCCACGAGATTTGTTACTACAAGGTAAGGTGTCTTGTATTGGGAGAAAGGGGAGTTCTATGAATTGAAGCCCTTTCTAAACACCGTAACACATAAGCTACCTTATTTTTCCACTCAACATCTTGGTACAAGGACCGATCCTAGTGGACTACCTAGATCACCCCAAGATTTTACACTCAACATTTGTGTCCCCTTGGTTGTGCCAATGACACCTCCATGAAAAAGCCAATATCTCTTTTGGGAAACCACTTGGTGTGAGGCAAAGGGTCATCAAGCATGGGCCATGGTGTTAAGTAATGAAATGTGACCTTAGTTACTATTGCTTGGAATGTATCTTCAAATGTGATAAGACATGTGCAAATATTCTTAGACATCAAATATCTCGTTAACATTCATAGGATTTTTTCTTTTTGATATCCCAATTTCTTGTGCTAGAAAGGATGCTTTGTCCCTTGTCCATCTATTTGATACATGTTCATTTCATTTACTATTTTCAAACCATGATTTTTTCTACTGCAAACTAAAGTCCTATACTATCAATATTGCATTCTAGCCTGAGACATTCAATAAACCAAACTGAAACATAGGTTTTTCAAGCTTCAAATTGAAATTTTCATAGTTCACTAGCCCCTTATTGCAAGACCTTCTGAGAAATATTGTGTGATATTTTATACCTACTAAAGTATTGCATCATGATTATAAACTCTATAGTACATTTCTTATCAAGTCTATCACATTGCTTAAGGAAAAATATCGCATGAGTCAGAAGCATCACTCAACTATAGAAAACTTTATCATATGATAATTATTGTTGTTGATCTTGAATATCCTTGTTTTCTGGTAAATATCACCTACCTTCTATTTCTTCCAAAATTAAGTCAAAATTGCATCATAACTGATTTAGGGGTGTCGTTACTTCATCCTATTGGAGATTGGTTTAAAATATTCATGTTAGGTGTTGTTCTAATTTGAAAAGATGGGTCTAGTTTGTTAGATATGAGATAAAACATTGCTAATGATCACTTATTAAAATCTAGTTTCCTTACTATTCCAGATATTCTCTATTGAGCTTCTTTCTCAACATCTTGGCTTGACTCATTAGTTTTGTAAATTCTCGAGCACTCTTGACAAGTCATTCTCTTATTTTATCTTTGACAAGTGATTGGTCTTGACCATACAAACTCTAAATCTAAAACTCTATATTTCATCCTATTAGACAAAGACATATCCTTATATGCCAATTGTGACTAGGATCCAAGTTGGTCAAGCAAGTCATCCTTGATTTTCATTTGAACAATTGGTATCTCCAACTAGGCATCCTCATAGACAACCTTGCGAGGAAGAACCTATCTCTAATAAGTTGGAAAAGGCTAACACTTGGCATAATCCACTTTATAGCTTTGAGATCCCTTTTTATATGCCCTTTTATACTCCTAGAGATGAGGAAAATGTTTCACTCACCATGCATCCCAAAGAGAGGAATCATTGCCTAAAAGAACAAGCGTACTTGGAAAAAGAAAAATTACAAGAGGTTATACACATGACCATTAGAGAGAGATCTTATCATCAAGTTGAGGCTAATGCTCATGCACATAATGCTAAAAATAGACATGCACATGGCTACTATGGAAATCCTTTCAAGAATCACATTGTTGGTGGCAATGGTGGAAATAACACACCACCTAGGTATCCAAGAATACACACAGAAGTGTGTCCATCACCACCTAGACACTCATAATTGCATCATGAAAGTGATATAAATGATGAAATCACTAGCAAAGATCTCATCTAATTTCAATAAGATGCTAAAATCCTTAGAGAAAAATGGTGACCAATATTTCCAATACATGACCTCTAGGGGATGGAAACTCCCTCATGACTTTGATTTCCAAAGAATCAATCAAAAATGAGAACCTACTAAGGCTAAAATCTTGAGGGAAGAAATGCAAAAACTCAAAAGTCAACTCACTTAACTACAAGTCTCCAAAGAACAATCTAAGACTTCTTTCATAGAATCTATATGTGTTCTTCCATTTGATAGAAGTCTATGCATGGTGTCATTTCCTAGTGGCATAAAGATTCATAAATATGACAAATATTATGGAAATGGTGATCCTCATGATCATGTAAGACACTTTTGTGCTCTTAGCATGGACTTTATGCATGGAGACACCTATGTCATGAGGTTGTTTCATAGGAGCTTGAGAGGCCAAGCTATGGAATGGTTCACAAAATTGTCACCTCCCCTCAAGTCATTTGATGAGCTTGCACAATGAATCATTCAAAAATGTTCTTACAATATTCAACATCTTATTACTATACTAGACTTGTGCAACATTAAACAAAAAATGGTGAACCTTTTTCTACATACCTCCAATGTTTTGGATCTTTACACTCAAGGTACCCTCACTAGATTCCTGAATCCAAGAAAGTCAACATATTTATTAATACACTTGTACCTGAACTATACTATGACCTTAGAAAATGATTGTTCACATCCTTCGATGACATGATCAAAAGTTCTTACCATATTGAAGATGATTCCTTTAAGAAATGTGATATTGTGCTAAACAAAGATAAAAATGACAATGTCAAGGACAAGGAAAAGAAATAAACCATGGAACAAGAACAAGTATGATGTGAATGATGGAGTAGTGGATGCTCCTAAAACAAAGGAATATGCCTTCAATCTCTCTAAGGCTATCTATGTTTCCAAGAAACAAGAGACTTCAAAGTCTCAACCCTTTCACAAAACCAAAAAATATTCTAAACCAAAGAGTGTATATACACCAATGGTAAAATCTTATGAGGTGGTCATAAAGACCTTTCTTACAAACAAACTTATCACACTATCAAACAACTCCCAACCCTATGACCCACCCATCAAGCCTACTTGGTGAAGGGATGACCACTTCTACAACTATCATAGGAGTAAGGGACATAACACTAAGAATTAATTCAATCTTAAGGATGTTATTCAAGACCTAATTGATGGAGGAAAGGTTGTAATGGATGGCTTAGTTGAAAAAATTGATCATAAAGCCTTCAAGAAACCATTACCTAAATATGAAAAAAGGGAAACATCTAATGCTCACAAGAAAAATTGTGATGCAAAGATCAATTACACATACACTGATGTGGATAACATCATAAACATGTTGGAACACATTGAACATATCTCCATAATGGGTCCCAAATTTGACTAGGAACCCAACTGTGACACTAAAGATAAAAAACCTAAGGTAGTCTTGTGAACACATAATGTTCAACAAAAATATAGAGACACTAGGCTTAAGGTATCTCTAAGGGTGGTAGAACCATCCTCTTTACATGGTGAGATACTCAATGTTGTCACTGGGGGCAGTCCAAGGTTGTCCTAAAAGTAGAAAAAAACCCTAAGAATACCCCCTTGTCCAAATAGGTGGCTACTCCATCCATATCTAGTTATGATATTGTTAGTCAGTTGCAACAAACCCTATGCAAATTTCCATCTTTGAGTTCATAGAATTTTCTCCTTTGCACAAGGAGATTCTTGAAAAAGATTTATGCACTGCCAGTGTTCCTACAAATATTGATGCCGATCGATTCCAAGATATGGTCAACCATATTTCCTCACCTCACCATCTCATGTTCTCTAAAGAATATGACAAGGCCCTTAGTCATCCCCACAACCTAGCTCTCCACATTGAAGTCCAAATCTTTTGTACTTCCATCTATCGAGTCATAATAGAAAATGGTGTTGGGTTAATTATTATCTCCTTCAATGTCATCCAAAATCTTGGCATGTTTAAAATTTTTATTGATCCTAGATGGAAGATCATCATCAAGGCATATGACAAAGTTGCACGGTCTTCCAAAGGTCTAATTATGTTGCCTATCCATATGGGTCTTGTAGAAAAAGATGTGGTCTTTCAAGTATTAGACATTTAACTTGCATATAATTTGTTGCTAGGAAGACCATGGATCCATGACATGAAAGTTGTGCAATCAATGTACCATCAATGTATAAACTTCCCATTCAATGGTGTCAAGAGCATTATTCCAGGGGAAAATTCAATGTCTATCAACATGCTTATTGTTGCTAAAATGTTAGTTCCTGATAATTTCTCTTCTTGTGAGCTTAAACCATCCCTCTAGGCCTATGAATAATAATTGAAAAATGATGAGCCTAGGTATGGGAGAATACACTCTAGATTATATTGCTTCCTTTCCAGTTTCTCAAAAATCTTATGGGGAACCCTCTAAGAAAATGAATCCATCAGCTTCTACCATGACTATCTTTGGGACCTTTGTTCAATCCTCCATTCCTATAGAAGTAGAAAAGTAATATCAAGCTCTAAGGGACTATATTTATAGGGAAGAAGAAGATGTTGATGAGGTGACATTCACTACTCCAATCTCTCCCAAATTCTATGGAAAAGGTTATAAATTCTCTAAAAATTATGGGTTATAGAACCCTTAAGCCATACTAAGGGGCAAAAAAGTCAAGATATTATTGGTCTAGGCTTGGGACTAGAAGATAGATTACCCAAGTTTGATAGAAGGGCCCCATGACTAGTAAGTCAAAAGATGATAATCCACCCTTCACTACTACTACTCTATAAGAAGAAGACTTCATGCCTCTTACTCTCCTTCTTTGGGGAGACAAACCAATTATCAACACTAATGATGTTGAAGCTTCTATATATCAATAACATGACTTTGATGAATCTGATAATGAAGATCCTAACAAGGGAAGGATAAGAGAAAACATTACTCTACTACTAGACTGAATCCAGAATACCAATTCTAGAGAATATGAATGGAAATCTCTATTGAATTCCTCTTTTGAGTTAGGAGTGGATGTCATACATGCCTATGTCACCCAACCCAACATAGTCAAAAAATCCATTCTAGGGTCTGACAAGTTTGGCTCATAATTTGCTTTAGTGGATCATGTTTATCCTTCTAGGTCTACTCCTAATTTTGATTCCTTTGGACCTTTCCCTATAGGCTCAACTTCTTATTTCACCTAAGATAGTTCCTTCCACATCAAAAACCTTAAAGCTTTTACTTCCCTCTCATTGATACACCCTGAACTCATAAAGTGGTTTGTTTAACACCAAAGACTAGATTTGTGATCTTTTCAAAATGACTATGAGATCACCTACTACTTAAATGCCATTGAACCCATGGTGTCTTCCACTAGTGAACCAATGATTAACATTATGGAGATAGACATCAAGTACATCAGTCACAAAATAAAGATAAAAAATGAAAAACAAACATTCAAATGGTGAAAACTACTTTGTGGTGATGTTTGAACTCTAACTTTTTCCTTTTTGTATCAAAGGGTGAAAACCTCTTTGAGGCACCTAAGGATGAGGTGCTTGGTAGTCTGCTGATCTATTTTCAAGATAGACCTTTGGTTCTCAATGAACCTACACAACCTATCAATTTTGGCACAGAGGAGCCTCCTAAGATTATTCATATTGCTCAATCATTATCAACTGAGGAAAAAGAGAAATTCACTAAGTTCTTCCAAGAAAAGAAAAGAAAAAATTCATGAACCTATTCAGATATGCTTGGCCTAGACACAAATTTTGACATGCATCACTTATCTATCTCTCCTAGTGTTAAACCTATCAAGCAAAATTTGAGAAAAATGCACCCTCATGTGGAATTGCTAGTCAAAGCTGAGCTTGAATCGTTGTTAAATGAAAACTTCACCCAAGCTATTGACTATGTTGAATGGATCTCAAATATTGTATCTATCACAAAACATGATAATTTCAATTGTGTATCCATAGATTTTAGAGATTTTAACAATACATTCCCTAAGGATAATTTTCCACTTCCTAACATAGAAATGATAGTGGATATGGCTATGGGTTATGAAATGTACTCTTTAATGGATGAGTTTTTTGGATACAATCAAGTTAAAATTTCTCTTGGGATCAAGAGAAAATGACTTTTATGTGTGCATGGGGTACTTTCTATTGGAATGTCATGCCCTCCAAGTTAAAAAATGTAGGAGTCACTTAAGAAAGACCCATGACTACTATCTTCCATGACACAATGTATAAGAATATGGAAGATTATGTTGATGACACATTCGTTAAATCTAAGATAAGAGATATGCACCTTCATGACTTGAGTTTAATATTGGACTGCATGGAACAATTTCAAATTATGTTAAATCCCAAAAAGTGTGTTTTTGGTGTCACATCAAGAAAGTTACTAGGCTACATCATATCTACAAAGGGTATAAAAGTTGATGTCAAAAAAGTCCAAGCTATTATGGAAATGCCTCCTCCTAAGAACATGAGTCAACTAAGAAGTCTTCAAGGACATATTCAATATATTAGGATGTTTATATCTTAGTTAGCTAATAGAGCAAAATTATTCAATAAAACCTTACACAAAGGATCCACATGTATTTGGAATAAAGAATGTTAGAAGAGCTTAGATCAAATCAAAGAATACTTGCTAAACCTCCAATATTGATGCCACCTATACTAAGGAAACCTTTGACTTTATACATATTTGCTATAGATTCTTCCTTAGGAGAATTACTAACACAAAGTGATGAGAATGGAAAGGAACATGCTATATACTACATTAGTTGTACGTGGATTATGAAGTAAACTACAATAACATTGAAAAGGATTTTCTCACATGGGTACTTACCTCTCATAAACTTAGACACCACATGCTTTCCCACATGGTGCATCTTATTACAAAAATTGATCCTCTCAAATATCTACTAAGTAAAGATGCACTTACTGGATGACTTGCTAAATGGATGATGATTCTTTTAGAATTTGACATTCAATATATCAAATGTAAATCCATTAAGGGACAAGCTATAGTAGATCAACTTGTTTAGTTTCTATTACAAGTCAATGCTCCAATGCATATTGAATTTCCTGATGCCTCTATCATGTATGTCACTAAAAGGACATGGAAGATGTTCTTTGATGGTTGACACATCTAGAATGGAGCTGGTGTAAGAATTTTTTTTTCACACCTCATGGCTACATGATTCCAAAGTCTTATTGTTTCCATGTACTAACAATATAGAAGAGTATGAGGCTTTGACCAATAGGATTAAAATGGCCCTTGAATGGAGAATGACAAAACTACACATCGATGGGGATTTCCAGCTTGTTATTAATCAAGTTAATAATGACTATCAAATTAAAGATGACAAGACCATACCTTACAAAAAATTGATTGATGCCCTAATGAACTATTTCATATTTGTAACATTCTAGTAGATTCCTAGGGTAGAAAGTAAGGTTGTAGATGCTATGGCCACTTTAGCATCCATTCTACAATTGCAAGAACATGAATCTCGCTTTGAGTTCCTAGTGGAAGAATTATGGGACCCTACATATGACTCCCCTAACAACCATGAAATATGCACTATTGTTGATCATGAATCCTCTCGCTATTCCCCCATCTTCTCCTACCCACATGCTCAAATAATTCCTAAAAATATCATGTGCAACCAAAAATGCCAACTCATTCGCAATGCCTCACACTTCTAGTGATTTGTATAGGAAGGGTCTAGACAGAATGCTTCTTAGGTGTCTAGAGTTAGAAGAGTCCAAAAAGGCATTAGCCAAAGTTCATAATGGAATTTTTGGGGCACACTCTAATGGCCTTGCACTTTCTCAAAAACTACTTAGGGTGGGTTATTATTGGCCAACTATGTAGGTTGATGCCATCAGATAGGCCAAATCCTGCCAAAAGTGTCAGTTACATGGCAACCCAATTCATGCTCCTAGCTGTGAACTTATCCCTTCCATCACATATTAGGCTTTTTGGAAATGGGCATTTGATTTGGTGGGAAAAATTCATCCAAGCTTGTCCAATGGACTCAAGTTCATCATTACAACTATTGAGTACTTCAAAAAATGGGTCAAAGTTGTTCTCTTATCCATTGCTACAAATAAACATGTTGCCAAGTATTCATGCTCAACCACATCATTTTTCTCTATGCTATCACATCCTCTATGGTCACTTATAATGGAGGACAATTAAAAAATAAGAACAGTTCAAAATAAGGATCTTAAGCAACTCTAGAAGAAATTCAAGATTAAACAACATTGGTCCTCTATAAACTACCCTCAAGGGAATAGTCAAGCTAAGGTTTCAAAAAAGACACTACTAAAGATCTTGCATAGCATGGTCTATAAATCAAGTAGAGATTGGCATTTGAAAATCAATCCAACACTATGGGCTTAGAGACATACTATACACACTCCAATAGGGCTACACCTTTTTCACTAGTCTATGGTTCTAAAGTTGTCTTGACTTTAGAAGTCAAGATTCCTTCCTTGTGAGTCTCTCTACATGGATTAATCACTGATAAGGACTATAGAGATATGAGGATACACAAGCTAGAAACCCTTGATTGGCACTGTAAGGCCTCTTTTGATCACATAAGGGCATATTAGAAAAGAATGTCTACTAGGTATAACAAAAAGATCCACCCTCATGAGTCCCAAGTAGGTGAACCTATTCATCAAGAGAACCCTAAGAATCAATAGAACAAGGAACAAAAGAGAAAATTTGAACCTAATTGGTTTGGTCCTTACATTGTCACAACAACATTCAAATCTGGGGCCTATCAACTTTCTACTCCCGAAGGGGAACAACTCATTGAGCCTATCAATATTCTACATCTGAAGAAATTATATGCTTAAGGCTCTTACAACTTAGTTATTTATACATATCTTAAATATCCTGAAAAAATGATCACCTTAGTTTAAACATAGCAATAGGCAATTTGATATCACCAAAAAAATTCAAAAAATCTTGAAAAAAATATGCCAAGTGGTGAAAACTTGGAAATGGATGCTACTTGAGTCCCTTGCACCTATGTCTATTAGTCTCACTTCATGCTCATTCATTTCATGATACATTTCCTAGCTTAGTATCATTTTTTTTCCTTGTCTAGAGGGCATGACTACTTAGCTTATCAAGGTCTTCTTATGTGTTAGGGTTTCTTTGGTAATTGGTCTAAAAAAATGTTTCTCAACACTTCCCCCTTGACATCAAGTGTTTCTTAACACTTTTTAGATATCTTACCAACATTCTAGGATGCTACGATATTTCTCACTATCAGATGCAAGTCTTGAAGAAATGGTCATGTGACTTATACACACACACTTAACATTAAACTTACTAAGATGTATTGAAATTTATTTTCTTTATGTGTTGTCTATGATGATTTCATTATTGAGTGTTCCATCCCAAATAATCTTTCAAGGATGTCATGCACTACAAGACTGGGGTCATGGGGCATATTTTACTTTTTATCTCCTTGTGGGTGTACTTTGTTAGTCTAAGGTGTTGGGAGCCTTTGTGCTTGTCCTACTTGACACTTTGGGCCTACACAATTTATCATCCTTGTCTATTTTCACAAGACCACACTCAAGGATTATCCTAGCACTTATGCCTTGATACAGGTGTAATCTTTCTATACTAAAACTCAAGGAATCTAATTGCATTAGTCATCTCGAGTCACATCTCTTCGATGCTTAGGTTAGATTTCCATATACCTATTGGACATAGATCAATTCATATCCTCATGTTTATACTAGTGATAATTGTATGATCTTTCCATGTCCCTAATAAATGCTCAATGATGAAATTAAAGTCTAAATTTTTTTCTTGTGTCCCTTACAAGTAAACCATTTTGCATACTAGTTTGCATTATAGGATCAATCTAGCTTAGTATTGCATTTTTCATATGGGGAGAGCTCTCTCTTCATATTTCACAGATAGATTAGTTGACTGCATTCATATCTTCTCACTCTTTCTCTCGATCATGTCTTTCTTTCCTTTTCAATCATGTCCACTTTCTTGCTTCTTCTATACCTATTATCACAAGGGGTTAATATGATCATCACATCTAATCTATCCAAGTATCACATTTTCAAAACATTAGTCTACATCATAAATGTAAGAGCTAAAACTTCTATGAGAGAGATCTATGAGTATATAAATATAAAACTAAGCATACATGAACATAAACATGAGCATACATGAGCAAAACATAGAAATGAAAACACAAGTGTTGAAACATACATATAAACCCATCATATGAGAATAACATGGACCAACACACAAATGACACCAATCAAATCTAGTATCTCATATATATATATATATATATATATATATATATATATATATATATATATATATATATATATATATATATATATATATATATATATATGGTTCAAGAGTACATATACATGTGGGATCCAAATCTAGATAATTGTCCCAAAATACATATGATACATCAAAAAGTGTCTCAAGGGCATTAGCCTAGACCTAACCCTAGATCTAAGATTGACTCACATTCTCCTAGGTTAGCAGTGGTCATGGTGGAGTAGCCTATTTCCTATCTGGCAGTTGTACCACACCCTCTAATCGCCCTACTTGCTCTCAGTAATTAGGGAATCCCTACCATGGTGGTACCACACCCTTGTATGTAGCATAGTAATAATTTTCCCATGCTCCATGGTGCTCTACCTCCTGCCTCACT
Organism: Cupressus sempervirens; assembly: GCA_028749045.1. Taxonomy (NCBI): domain Eukaryota; kingdom Viridiplantae; phylum Streptophyta; class Pinopsida; order Cupressales; family Cupressaceae; genus Cupressus; species Cupressus sempervirens. The sequence goes on from CM053790.1 coordinate 387,808,745, forward strand.
GCATCTTGCTCTTTATAGATTTCCTCACTACATGCTTGATCATCAATGAGCTACTGATCTTGCACAAAAATGGTGATCTGTGCCACCTAAAAATCTTTTCCACTAGTTCTCAAATCTAAGCATCTACATCCTCTCTATTTCTCCCCAGTGGCTGCTCCTATCATGGCTCTTCTCTCTCCACCCTCCTCCACCATAGTGGGCTTTCTGCCTCCTTAGGGTCCTCTTCCCTCATGGGTCAGGACCACATCCATCTCCCTAATCCCCACCTCCATCCACCTCACACCTTTGGCTCTATCTCCTCTACCATCCTCACCATCACCACCCTATCTTGGTACCTCAAGCAATGCATCTGATCTCATAAATTGGGGAAATGGATGCCTTTGCATCTCATATAGATTTTCTAGATCTACTCTTGCATCTACCAAATTAGGATGATAGTCCCAAGGCTCCTACTACAAGGTCCATGCATCTCCCAATGTTGTCTAATAGTCTAGCATCCACAACCATCCCTGATCCTCCTCTCCTTGAAAGTGGGCATATGTAGTAGTATTAATAGATATCACATGTCTCTTCTAAAACTGCCTCATGACCCAACTAATCATGAAGTGTTCAACAATATTAGAGTGCCTCCTCACAAGTGGCCTATTGTAGCACATGTACTCTATCTCCAAGACATCGACCCATCTCGTGCACTGTCAATATGGTATCCAAAAAAACAATGTGAGCCCATCAAAGAGCATCCTATAATATGTAACATCCCTATTGTGTGTCTGTAGGATGAACCTTGTACACTTGTAGATAAATAGATGACTTCACTCTCGTGGTTGTATCCAAGGTCGTACCACTACTATGTGCTCCTAGGCCCAAATTTGAGCTAAAACTACACTACAGGCCCATGTCCTCCCCTCTCACAATATAATCTCATGCAACTTGTTGTACATGTCTACAAGAATAGTAGGTCGCCATGCCATCCTCTAGGGACACCCAATCAAGTTTGCTACTAATTGGCACCAGCCCAAAGGGAAGCCCTTCTGGCTCTCATCTATGACTAAGGCCTAGGCAACCAGTGAACACATTAGGCAAGCTAAGGGATACTAATCCCCATACTCATCTATTAGCCTCTCCTAGTTAAGATGGTGGTGTAAGATAGTCACGTCCTTCAAAAGTTGTTGAACTACTAATCTCCCCTCTGTTGAGGTCTAATCATAGTAAATCTATGACATCAAAAGCTTATATCAGTACACTTCATATGGAAATCAAGAACCTAAAAGAAAATATCTCAAGACATTTACACTACTCATTGGATCACCATGACATGGCACATGTAGGATGTGATATAAATTCTCAAGGGTGATTGTGGCCTCACAAGTTGACAAATGAAAGGAATTTTTCTCACTATGCCACCTCTCAGACAACATTGTCAGTAACCCATGGTTCACCTGAATATGGGGCATGCACAACAACCAACTGAAACCCATGCTCTCTAGTATTGCCATCTCATCATCATCTAGATGGTGAACGTTATGTAAACCCACCACTTTGGGGGCTATGATCAACAATGTCAAGAAAACTATCTACATAACCAAAATAAGCAATAATGAAGCATTAGAATCAAAGATAATGGATCAAGTGAAATCATAAACAACTCAACACAACAGAAAACAATAGTCACATGCTCAAAATATGTCTCTAGACAGAGAAAAATGCTCAAAAATTAGTTGTGCGATACTTCTTCTAATAGTTGTGTGACACAATTTGTTGTTATAGTATCATACAATATTTCTTAAACTATAAGTGTGATACTTCTGGCTTGGGTTATATTTTTCACAATGTCATGTGATATTTGGGTGTCTCCCATATGATACACCCCATAATGCTTGTGTGATACTTTTTTATCATCTAAAGTATCGCACAATACTTCCTATAATAGGCATGTGATACTTTTAAGTATCACACAATACTTTGCAAAAAATGCATTAAAAAAAATTAAAAGCTCACAATTTTAAAAAACTTGTTGGGGCCTCATACTCAATTAGTCAGTTGTGCAACTAGCTTTACTCAAAATGATGTCGATGGGTTAGAATTCTTGCCAAAGCCATCACTCTATCTCAAACCACTCAAAAGCTCTAAAAATTCACAAAAGAAAAAATGAGTTGAAAATGACTCTTGGACCCCTCATATCATCCTTTGACCTAATTTTGACCCATTTTTCAAACTCCTTAAAATTCTACAAAAATTGTGCCCCTGGTTAATTTTGATGTCCTAGATCCATTTTCAAGATTGAAATCAAAATCCAAGTTCATTTTCCTGGTCAAAATCACATTTCAAAATTTTGTGTTCTTCTATTCAGTTAGGTGACCTTTTGTGGTTTAATCTTCAAATCTTTGTTGGGGCATCTCCATGTCTTCATCATTTCTACACTTCATTTCACTTCTAAACCATCTTTCTACTTGATTTGACCTATTTGTGATATTATATCCTTCATGGTCAACTCTAGTGAAATTGGGGCATTTATCGCTTCCTTATGGTCACTCTTTGGTTTTAATTACATACCTATCATCATGGACCTTGCTCTATCTCAATTTGATCATATCTTGCTCATTTTTGCATCCCCTTTACCTCATTTGGATTTCGATCCTGAGCGGGTAGGAATATTCTACCTATTTATCAAGAGCATATGTTTATTTCTCTTGATCTATCTTCTTTACTTGGTGTTAGTACTCTTCTTGAGTTTTTACATCACTTCTCTCTCCCAGTGTTCAACATTGTCCTTACCAAGTTGTGCATTCAATACTTTCTATCTAATTCTACATTTTTCATTCTTCAGAATCATATCTCTCTATCTGCTTCCGCCCACTTAGCTACTTCTTTCTTTAATGTAATGTGTTCCCAAATCAATCACACATTAGTCAAAGAGGGGCAAATGTAATAACCTAAAAATGGTCATCTAGACTATTAGCCCCCTTCTCATTAGGGTATTTTTTAGTGGTGAATATTCATAAAATTATGAATTTTAGAAATTTTTTGCTAGTAATTTGGCTAATAATTTAAGATTTAATGCAAGTTAAAATGCCACATTTTTATTAAATTTAGTTCTAAAATATTTAAAATTGCTCAATAAATTATTTTATTAAAAAATTTAAACTCAAAGGTTTGCCAAAATATTCGATACATGATTCGAGTTGATTCACCTAAATATTATATATTATCAAAGAAACTAAAATTAATTCACTAATAACTATCATAATTATTAGTTACTATAGAGATATATTACCAAAATTTAGTTTTTAGTATTGATTTAAAATATAATGTAATTATCCTCATAATTTCCATGAGATAAAACAAGTTCAAATTTGATTTGTAATATTCCATGACAATTAGCGAACTTTCTATTATTATTGAGATTCACCAATATTTTCTAGTCAAAAGTTATGATTCTAAAATAATTGCCAATGTAAATAATATTTAAAATAAAAAATTGAGACTTCTAGATGAGGATAGGGCTAAGAATGGTGATAGTTGATGTTGATGGTTTGATGCTTTTGTTGTTCCTAGGGACCTCAGTCCCTTGCTATCTTTGTAATGTTGCTTTTTGATCTTCAATAAAGTTTTTACCCCCTTTTCTTAAAAAATAAAAATAAAATTGAAAGATTTGTTGATAAAAATAATTTGATTTTTCAAAATTATGAAAGATTAGCCAATAATTTATATCTTCTTCTAGAGGGGAGTCTCTTAAAGTTTACCCTACTTCTCATTATTTTGGCTAAATTATTTAATCATCTACCTAGGCCAAATTGCTAAATATCAATTTATTTAATTCTAACCTATAGTTTGACTATAATATCTTAAGCCCATATTTGATTAAAAGAACGTGTCCCCTTTTAATTAAATAAAAGACCCCATTCTTCTAACCCACTCAATGTGCACACAAAAAGTCTAGTTCCTATTTATAAATTAAAAGAAAAGACTTTATCTTACACGAAAATTCAACTCTCTCTCATTGGCTGAAATGATCTTGCACATGGATCATGCTAAAAGTCAACTCCTACCCTTTATCATCCACCTCTTAATCTTGATCTCAACTATTCATACACCTTGAAAAGGGAGAGCTCTCTCCTTCTCTAAGGGTCCCATTTTTGAGCTAATGTTATGTTGTAAGTTTACTTACAGGTTTTCTTGGAGAATTTATGGATAACTTCTATCTTCTTGTCTCATTCTTTCATTCTCATTCTATTTTAGATTCATTTGCAATAGCTTAGATCACTTAGCTTAATTAACATGGTTGTAACACTATCATTTTTTTAGTTTATTTACAATGTGCATCTCATCTTAGTATATTTTCATTCTTGCATTGCATACTCAAGAGTTTCTTTGACATTAACATTCTTGTTCTTGTCTAAATAAATCTTGTGTTTCATGGATTACTAGCAAGGGTTGCATTTCTAAGGATCATCTTAGAGTCCTCTTCATGCTCATTTGTATGCCTCTTGAACTTTATGACTAGGGAGCTCTAAGCAAAAATTCAAGCTTTCCAACTCATGGAATACCTTGGATAGAAGGGTTTAGAGGAGTAAATTTTCTTAGTGTACACTAGTGTCCAAGAACTACCATTGAAATGCTATGCAAAATGCAACTAAACTAATATGAAATTCAAAGAATGCAAGTTAAGCTAGTAATATGAAATTGTTACAAAATTCCTAATTAAGCAAAGTGTGTTATTCTAACATACAAAGGAAAAGTATGATAATACCATAATAGGATAAACTATGATGCTATTCAAGTATGAGAGTATAGCCACAAATTCTCCAAGAGATCCAAGAATGCCTATAGAAAAACTTGTAGCATAACACTAATGCAAGAAAGATTGATCCTTAATGAGGAAAGAGCTCTCCATTTAAAGAAGTGCAGATGGTGGAGATCATGAGGCAAGAAGATCTAATCAAGGGTGGGAAGTTGATTTTTTCATGATCCATGTGCAAGATCATTTCCACCAATAAGCAAGAGTTGAGTTTTGCATCTCCATATGAGACAAAAAGTCTTTTATTTTATTTCTAAATTGGGGAAAATGACTTATGTGTGCAACTTAAGATAAGTGGTTAAAGGGGTCTTTTAAATTAATTAAAGGGGATACATTTTCCTTTTAATTAAATATGAACTTTAGAATATAGTGGTCAAACTATAGGATAAAATAAAATAAAATAATTTTTTAAAGATTTGATCTAGTCAAATGATTTAATAATTTAGCAAAAATTTTGATAAGGGAGCTAATGATCTAGATGATCACTTTTGGGTGATTACAACAATAATCCACATCAGTTGTCACTGTTGTGAAAAGGTCGAGAGAGAAGATTATGCATAATGGTGTTGAGCCTTCATCATATGGTCAAGAATATTCTAAAGAAAAATAAACTAAAATAATTGCAACCAAAACTTCAAAACAAGGATCCTCATCCAAATCTACCAAATATTTTATCCTTGAGAAAATTCAATGAAAAAAAGCTCCAGTCATGATATTTAAATTGTTGAAAATATGACCTTTTCATATCTCACTAAGGAAAGTGTACCCAAAGACTTGGATTTAAATAAATTTCAATCCATGTAGGTCATTTAACCTCACCACATTACCTATCCTTTTATGAAGAAGATGATAAATCCTTGAGTCATTTGCATAACCAAGTATTGTACATTAAAGTCATGACCCATAAGTTTCTTATTAGATTGTATTGATAAATAGAGGAGCTAGACTAAACATCTATTCTTACAACTTAATACTATAGCTAGGCTTTTAGAACATGTCAATGATCCTTGAAAGAAAATTACTACCAAAGCTTATGATAAAGAAGAGATATCATCCAAAGGACTTATGGTACTACCTATCAGATTTGGGCTTTGTAGAAAGAGGTATCATTTTTCAAGTGTTGGATCTACCATTGTCTTATAACATCTTACTATGATACCCTAGATGCTAATTATAGGTAGGAAAGGTTAACTAAGTGAATCAATACTTAGACAACAAATTGATTTTTCATTACTTATCTGATAGTCTGTGATACTATAGTTCTGATAATCCAAATATAATCAATAGCTTAAAATTTAGCCATTAATAATTCATATAAATGAAATTAAACAACAATTCATGAAAGAAAATTCACACACATAACACAAGTGCAAAATAAGCACAGGGAAAAAGAAACAGATCAAACCAACCCACAAAAACAAAATGGTCTCTACATAGCCAATCATCCATAATATCAAATAAAGTTTGTTCCTCTTTGGAAGACTTTTCGAGGGCTATAGTCATAGTAATCCTCCTATTTAACTATTTCAACCTTTTTTTAGCACCCTATTCAATAGAATCAAAGGGTTGATTTTGGTATTGTAGAAAACCCTTGGTTAGAGGGGAAAATTCTGGTGGGGATGGTAGCCACACATTTTTCACCATAGTCAAAAGGGTTTGTCGATTAAGTGTACATTTGTGTTTCCTTATGAGAAACTCACCCTGTCAGGAGTGACTAATAAAATGCTAATTATATCTCTAGCCTATCAAGACTATGCCATCAAGAGATATTATCATGCCTATCTAGGCATTCATCTTGTTAGAGGTTTTAACAAAATTTCATAGATGAACTTGACATTCCTGCAAAAGACTCTTCAAATATTGTAAAAATGATTAGGTATTATACAAGATAACTTGACCTATCTAGTGGTTCCCCTTAAGCTTGTCAGATCAACCTTTTTCTTTCCTTCTTAGTTAATCTTTCTTTTGTTGTGCTCATTATTCATTGTTTCTTCTCCCTTTTTCTCTCTTTCTTGCTTCATTTTGGTCTCTCTTCTTTTCTCCCTTAAATCATTCCCTGTTTGATAACCCTAACCTTAATCATGACAATAGATCTTAGGGTTAGAACAACTCAAAACTTCCTTCTAAAGCTTATTCAATAATATCACTTATTAAGATTTCTTCATTAATGTCTTCTATGTTATGATAGTGACTTCTTCTATACTCCAATAGTAACTTTTGCCTTAGTAATTTTGATATCAATGAAAAAAATTTAACTATCTTCATCAATCTTGAACAATCTCCCCCTTCGGTATTGATGACAAAAATAAAAACCATAATTTTAATTCTACTCCATGTTGTGTATCCTATACCTATACTTGTAATCCTTTGTATTCTACTTATTTGTATCCTTTGTATCCTATACCTATACTTGTAATCTCCTATAATGTTCTTATACTCTCCTCCATCTTCCCTTCCAAATTTGTAAGATTTTCTACCAAGATTTTCCTTGTCTATTCTTTCAATTTGTTTGCAACTTCCTTTGCTAGCTCTCTTTTCGGATTACTTCCTATTGCTTCCATTTTATCCAAGTAAACTTTCAACTATCTTTGAATTGGTTTCTCCTTATCTATTGTAGCTTCTAGCATAAGATTGTCAAACATTTGTAAATTCTTTCGCAATACTTTCCTTTTGAGAGTGTGTGCATTAGGTATGAGAGTTGCCAACTATGTCTTCTTCCTTTTCTTGGAAGAGAATAACAAGATCACTAGCTTCCAATGCAAAAGGCTTTATTGTTGTCTTTGCTAATGGTTTCTTAATTTCAAGCTTCTTTCATGGTGAAACCAAATTTTGTTGATTCTCAATAAAAGAACTACGAGGAACAATTGGAAAATGCCTCATTTGTACATCTTCATGAGGAAAAAATAAGACATCTTGGGCTATTTTCTTCTTGAGGGCAAGTAACTCATTTTCTATCCTCTACACTAGATGATCTGTCCATGTGCTAGAAGAAGATGGATTAGAAGAATAAGGACTCTCTTCAAACCCACTTTCTTTAATTATTATCTTCCTAGAAAGAATAAGACCATCTTCAATTTTAATTCCTAGAATTTGTGCAGTTGGAAGAGTAGTTAGGTCACTCTTCTTAATAAAAAAAATGACTTTAGGAGTTTGAGCATTAAGAAAGGAACACTTCAAATTTGTAGCTGTAGGTTGAGAAACAAATGGAATTCTTCATGCCAATTTGTTCAAATAAGAAATAAATTCATGTGTAGGCATGTGAGATGACTTCTTTAGCTGGGTAAGTTGGGCCAACAATGCTTAAGCATATTCAGGAGGTTTGAACCTTTCCTCAATCTTGGCTATGAGAGTAATCTAGTTTGTGATAGAACATGATGGTAAATGGTGAAAGCAATCAACAACCATGCCTTGGAGAGTTTCAACAAACAACCTTACATATGTTCCTCATATCCAATTACATGAACACCACATACAATGTAGAAAGAAGTAATATGTCCATCGGGATGTTTTTCATCACAAAAGAATCTGGGAAAATTCTTTTGTGAAGCATCAGGAAGATAATGTAGAGGTTGAGCTAGATTCAATAGTCCAAAACTCCAAGGACCTTGGGCTATTTACACATTCTTGGTAAATGCTTGAAAATATTGCAATGATAAATAAAAATGAAAAAGAACATGATTATGCTTCGAATGAAAGAGTGAGGCTATCAAATGTGCATTATTTCCCTAGTAGAGTTTTCAAAAACTATTGGGTGGATATGTTACAACCAATAGTTTATGCAAAGTCAGTCACAAAATAGGTTGACCAGCCACATCGTGTGAGATAGAGTATCTCCTACCTTAAAGAAAGGACTCCTCCTTCTCACCATTCCTTGGATAAACTCAAGGTAAGAAACAAGTTAAAAGATATTTATAGGTGTATTACTGATATTTCTTTCCTCTTGTTTCAAGAAGGAAATCCACTTATTCACACAACGAGTAATGGAAAACCTCAATCTCTTTAACTACACTTTCATCTAATATTTAGAAATAATGATACCAATATCGAACACCAACTTAAAGGATGATTGAGATTTTGTTGGCTAAAAATTATGTATGTCAAAATATGACTTACAAAATTGTGACATTATGCAAAATTTCATGAGATTTCTCTCCTCTTGGCAGTAGGGGAGGCTCCCTTCTTACTGTAGGTGGCATCAATAGGAACTTAATTGAAATTACAAAAAGAATGGTTCTCTTAATCAATTCCTCTTTCTTCAATAATGATTTGCATACAACTATAACTTTCCAACTTAACAAAAAGTGCCTTATTGCTACAATAATACCGGTGACCTTGGAATTGATGTAAGAACAACACAAAGGGAAGCAATTTAATTTTTTTATTTTTTGTAAAACAAAAACAAGAACCCAAAGTTTCCTGCATTTGTCTCAAATTTAGACTCAAGTAGAATAACCATTGAGGCACAAATCCTCTTACTAGATACACTCAAATTCAATAAAAACACTTATATTTGAAGCCCAAAATCTTCAAATATAAGTGATTACAACCACTGATATCTATAACAATTCATCCCCCTGTAGCATAAAGTCTTCAAAAGTTTAAATTGGTTATGAATGTAATAGGCAACTCAAAGTCTACACAACTAAATTAAAAACCCTCATGATCAAAGCTCCAAAACTTACAATCAATATCTAGAAAATGTCGTCACATAACACCTTGAATCAACACAAAGTTTCAAAGTAAGTTGCCTCTTTTATTGAAATAAATTTGATTTACATCCAAGAAAAAAGTATTAGGGTGCATAACGCAAATTGGAAAAATTTTCTCACCTTTCCAAAAGATGATTATTTATTATGAGCTCCCTCTTTTATATAGGAAAATAGGGGAGAGAAAGGTGGAGGAAAAAGGGGAAATTCTCAAACACTTTGACTTATTCTCTAACAAGCTTACAACTAACTAATTTGACTTATTTAAAGTTGCATTCCTAATGTGATTGCAACTTGATTACATATTACAATTTTTCTTGGATTTGGTTGAAGCTCTTGAATTGGAACATGAACTTTCATCCTTTCTTACTCTATAGTGAACAATTTGTTTCTTTTCATCTCTATTTTGAAAAAAATATTATGCATTCAATTGTTCTCTCATCTCATTGTAAGCTCCATTATTAGATCACTCTTGCTTTGCATTCCTCTTTCTTCTTTTCATATATGGGGTTATGCATGTTGTTGTTATTCAATTTCCATAAAAAGCAACTTATGTTCTTTCAAGCATAGACAAGTCCATTTCTTTTTTTTGATATGTAAAAACATGGATTTGGGCAAAGTATGCATAGGAAAAGTGTAAGGGATGACTGCAAAAGGTGAACCATTAAATGGGTTAAGCTTGGAATGACTCAAAAATGAGTAGAAAAAAAAAAAGTGGGGTTTTTTGAGTGCATTAAACATGCAAAAAACAAACTTTAAAATGTGTAAATGAGGAGTAAAACATAGTAAAATGAAAACATAGCATACTTATAATAGGTGTAAGTCATAATATGTATCCAACAAGCATGTGAAAAATTCTTTTTCAACCATACAATAGCCATATGAAGGTTTATGAAATGCATGATGGTGGGATTTATACTTGCATTCACATGGGGGAAAATAAAGAGCCTTCCTTTTCCTTAGAACAAGATTTTACCCCCAACTACATATGCAACTTAGAGAAGTAGACAGAAGAATAGAAGAAGAAACTCACACATAAACAAAATACATGCAAATCTGAAAATAGAAATGATGAGACTTGCATACACAACATAACAAAAATCTTATGAAAAATAATAAGAAATCACACCCTTTTATCAAGAGGAAAGAGAAGTCATTTAAACACTTATTAAAAATCTAAAAAATGCAATCAAAGAGATTTCTTGGATTTAGAAAGATTGCAAGATGAAGTGTTAAATAGACTTCAAATCTTGACTCAATCCTTGCAAGAGATGAGTCAAAATTTGTATCTTGCCAAGTGTAGGAAGTTAGAGAAAAAAAATTGCATCATTTTAGCAACCATTTTGACCAAGCAATGTGCAACATGCAAAGAATTTGGAAAATGGCATCCAAACCACATCAAGTGATTTAAAAGACTTGAATGAAAGCTAGGAAGAATAGAAAATACTTTCAAAATTACCATGATCCAAATGAGTATGTGCAGGATCATGGTCAACCAAACTATGGCCTTAAGTGGTAGTGAAAAATTGATAAATTAAGTTTATGTCAACTTGACACATAATTTTAAAGTAGTTCTAGACTTCATATCAAAAATTTGTTAAAAAAATAATCTATAGGAAATTGATTGTAGTTTCTAAACTACTAGGCCTTATCTAGAGAAAAAAATATTTGATAGGTCAAAATTTTGGATTTTAATACCATACTACAAAAATTTCAAGGTGAAAATAACAGGTAGGTGTATGCCTGACCACCTTAATCAAAATCAAATGATAATATAAAAGTAGACTCATGCTCGGATGTGACACATATTTTTGGGTATTTTTATCCCAAATAAATATTTAATTATGAATTTTTTACTATACTATTTTTAAAATTAAAGAACTCCCATGTTTGACCACCTTAACTAGTTCAAAAAAATTCAAAATTACATTTTTATTTATTTTTCCTTATATTAGTTTAAGCATAGAATGTGACGCATCTTTTGGATTTGAAATATCTCATATGGTTTGAAAGTTATAGCTATTTTTCAACCAATATGTCAATCAACACTTTGTAGCTAACTCCATTAGAAAATAAGTAATAATTACTTGCTAAACTCATAATTTGACAGTCATTATATCGATCCAAAGTTGAGAATGTTCTCAAGAAACCCTTTTCATTTCATCAAAATTTGGATGAAAAAAAGTCATCAACTACATCGTCAAAGTCAAAAACACACAACAATAGGCCAAAAATACAATTTTGGGATGTTTTTGGTGTTGACCATAGAGTGTTGGCATCTAGAGAAAAACCAAGCCTAATCAAGTACCCTTTCCCAAATCAGGTACCCTATTTTTTCTTTTTTCTTTAACTATTTATTTTAATTTAAAAATTAATTTTTTAAATTTCTTTTATAATAGTATGACCCCTTTTTAGGATCCTTAATATGTTTTTGAAAGGCTTTAGGACCCTTAACGACATATATTTTGGTTCCAAAGGATCAAAAGGGGTCATAGGGTACCCTTTAACACTCTTTGACCCATTAAATCATAATATGTGTGCTTATGGGGCTTAGGACCCCTAACCACATAAATGATTTGATCTAATGGCTCAAAATGTGCCTTAGAATACCCTATGACCTCTTTTGACCCATTTGATGACATTAAGTGTGCTTAGGGGTCATAAGATACTCTATTACCCATTTTGACTCATTCAAACACATAATATATGATCCTAGGATCCTTAGTAATGTATTTTCTTGTTTAATGGGTCAAAACAGGTCATAGGGAACTTTATGACCCCATTCAAACACATAATGTATGTCCCTATGGGTTTTAGGACTCCTATGAACATATGTTGTCATATAATATGTCGAAATGGATCATAAGGTACTCTGTGACCCCTTTCAACTCATTCAAATGGATGTTATATGTACGAAGGGATCCTAAGACCCTTAGGAGCATATGTTCCCATTTAATGGGTCAAAAGGGGTCATAGGACACCATAAGATTGCAATAGATCAATTCAGCCACATGTTATATGTCACTAGGGGTCCTAGTACTCCTAGGAATATATGTTGACACATAATACATCAAAAGGGATCATAGGGTATTTTATGGCCCCTTTCGACTCATTCGAACACATTATGTATGTTAGGGGTCCTAGGACCTCTAGGAACATATGATATCATTTAATGGGTCAAAAGGGATCATAAGGAACCTTATGACCACATTCGACCCATTCAAACACATGATGTATCTCCCTAGGGGTCCTAGGACCCCTAAGAGCATATGTTGTCATACAATGGGTCTAGAGGGGTCACAATGTACCCTATGAACCACTTTGATCCATTCACACACATGATGTATGTTCTTAGGGGTCTTGGTACCCATGGAAATATATGTTGTCATATAATGGGTTGAAAGGGATCATAGGGTACCTTATGACCCCTTTGAATCCATTCGAACACATGATGTATGTCCCTAGGGGTCCTAGTACACCTATGAACATATTTTGTCATATAATGGATTGAAAGGGGTCATAAAGTACTCTCTAGCCCTTTCGACTCATTTGAACACATGATGTATGTTCCTTTAGGTCCTAGGAACCCTAGGAACATATGGTGTCATTTAATGGGTTAAAAGGGGTCAAAGGGTACCATATGACCCCTTTTGACCCATCCAAATACATAATTTATATCCCTAGGGGTCCTATGAGCCTTAAGAACATATGTTATCATATAATGGGTTGAAGTAGGTTATAGGGTGCTCCATGACCCATTTTGACTCATTCAAACATGGCCCCTAAGAACATATGTTATCATCTAATGGGTTAAAAGGGATCACAAGGAAACTTATGACCCCATTTGACCCAGTCAAACACATGATGTATATCCCTAGGGGTCCTAGGACCCCTAAGAAGATATGTTGTCATATAATGGATCAAGAGGGGCCAAAGCATACCATATGACCCCTTCGGAACCATTCAAAAACATGATGTATGTCCCTAGGGGTAATATGTGTTATCATATAATGGGTTGAAAGAGGTCCTTGGGTACTCTATGACCCTTTTTGACTCATTTAAACACATGATATATGTTGTTCTCATTTAATGGGTCAAAAGGGGTCATAGGGCACCCTATAACCCAATTCAACCCATTCAAACACATGATGTATGTCCCTAGGGATCATAGGAGCCCTAGGAACATATATTGTTATAGAATCAGTAAAAATGGGTTATAGGGTACTCTTTGACCCCTTTCGACTCATTTGAACACATGATATATGTTGCAAGGGGTCCAGGATCCTTAGGAACATACGTTCTCATTTACTAGGCCAAAAGGGGTCATAAGAAACCCTATGACTCCATTCAACCCATTCAAACACATGATGTATGTTCCTAGGGGTCCTAAGACTCCTAACGACATATGTTGTCATATAATAGGTTGAGAGGGGTCATAGTGTACCATATGACCTCTTTTTGATCCATTCAATCACATTCTGTATGTCCTTAGGGGTCCTAGTACCCCTAGGAACATATGTTGTCATATAATGGGTTAAAAAGGGTCCTAGAGTATTCTATGAACCCTTTCAACTCATTTGAACACATGATATATGTTCCTAGGAGCCCTAAGAACATATGTTCTCATTTAATGGTTCAAAAGGGGTCCTAGAGTACTCTATGATCCCTTTCAACTCATGAACAATTATAATATGTCTCTAGGGGTCTTAAGGTTATATGTTATCATGAAATGTGTTGAAAGGGATCATAGGTTATCCTATGACCCCTTTCGACCCATTGAAACAAATAAAATAGATCCCTAGGGACATATGTTGTCATGAAATGTGTTGAAAGGGGTAATAGGTTATCCTATCACCATTTTTGACCAATATGAACAATTATAATATGTCCCTAGGGCTCTTAAGGTCATAGGTTACCATGAAATGTATTGAACAAGGTCATAGGTTATTTTATGACTCCCTTTTGACCCATTGAAACAAATAAAATAGGTCCCTATCATGAAATATGTCAAAAGGAGTCAAAGGGTACTCTATGAACCCTTTTGACTCATTCAAGTACATGATATATGTTCTTAGTGGTCCTAGTACCATTAGGAACATATGTCATTATTTAATGGGTAAAAAGAGGTCATAGGTTACCCTATGACCCCCCCCTTTCAACCCATTTAAACACATGATTTATGTCACTAGGGGTCTTAGGACCCCTAGGAATATATATTGTCATATAATATATTGAAAGGGGTCATGGGGTACTCTATGACCCATTTCGACTCATTTGAACACATGAAATTTTTTCTTAGGGGTTCTATGACCCCAATAAACATATGTTATCATTTAATGGGTCAAAAGGGGTCATAGGGAAAGGTTTAACCTCTTTTGTCCCATTCAAACATATGATGATGTCCCTAGAAGACCTAGGACCCCTAGGGACATACACAATATGTTGTAATGGGTAAAAAGGGGTCATAGGGCATGTTGTAGGGTAAAATTGTGGTACAAATATTAAGGATAATTGATAAGATTAAGAGCCAGTTCATCTCACATTTAAATATCAATCTAAGGTTGTAAACTCATGGAAGATATAGTGGCTATATGCTCAAGGGTTGAAGATAGCATGCCAAGTGGGAATAGATGAATCTTAGAACATGTCGAAGGAAACCTACAACAAACCAAAATAAAATTGGCAACTGAAACTATCACTTCCTAGTACTAGAAGCTAAGCTAAAACCTACAATAAATCAAAACATAGCTGGCGACAAGAACTGTCACTTCCTGCGACAAGAATTAAATGTTTAAATCTAAAAGCAAACTATTCTAAATATTAGAAAGAATTATAAATGTAAAATTTAATCTAGAATTTAACATTGCATAAAATAAATAAGAAACCAAAAAAATCTGAATTCACAATTATATCTTAAACAATACATGAATCAATAATTAATTACAATAACATGAATTAAAACAAGTAAGCTAATATAAGAATTTTGTATAAGAAATCAAATCAAAACATACATAAAATAAAACACACTCTAATCTAAAACAAATCACCAACCATCCCAAGAAGTGGATCCTGCTTCCTCAATATGCTTGGTGATGGAGTACAAATTGCTTGCTACTTTGCTGCAATCATAATAATGGTGCTTTATTCATGCATAAATAATATAAAGTTTATAGAGAATTCTACTATAGGAAAATCTGCGTACAAAAGCTTATATTTTTAATATTTATATCTCTCCCTTACATAAAAAGTGTTGTATATATACAATCTCGAGTAATAACAAATATTGTCAATAATAGATTTTTTTTGAGATACACAACCAACAAATATGTGCAGCCACAAATCACATATTAAAAACAAACTTTGTTATACCTTTCAATGAGAAAGTATTTTTTGTCTATTTTATATGGCTTACTATAGATTCAAAATGTGTACGTTATAACAATAACCAAAATAGGTAATGTCTAGCTATTAATCCTCCTTACATGGTGATCCTCCATAAATTTTGAAAAAACACATTATAATAGCAAATGAAATAGGAATATTTCAAATAACTATTAAATGAGACATGATTTTCCTTCCACTTAGCTGTAAATGTAGGATCCAAAGGTAGAAATATAAGAATGAGTTGTACAACCTCAGAAATAGGTGTTTTCACATGAACCAACTCTTCTCCAAGTTGCAATAGGAAGTTCCTATAAAACAGGCGACATGAGGTTCTACAAAATTCTAGACTGTGATAGGAAGATTTGCACCCACGAATCACAATGTTGCAAACTGTATATTCCATAACATAAAAAAATTTGATTAGTAAAAATAATCAATAAATAATTTCCATAATTTAATCCCAAAATTATATTAAATAGTACTTATATATATTTAACCATATGCAACATGGGGTGGTAAAATATGATAAAATAAAACTAAAATAAGGTACGAGAATGAGTATGAAGGTATATAAAATGGATTAAAAGATGGTATTAACTGGGTCATAATTGACTCTCATTTCCCCCAACTTAGCATATTGCATGTTCTCATGTAATCAGTAATGATCAAGATGCCTTTAGTTTGAACTAGAAGCACTTTAGAATGTTTGTCCTAGGCTTGCTTCATTACCTTTAGATGCGATAGATCATGCATCACCACATTTGACTTTTTTTTGAGCTTCTTATGACAACCTTCAATGCTTCATTTTTTCAAAATTATTTTTTACCAATATAGCTACTTCTTGCAATTTTTCATTTTTAATGTTTTCATTTTTTTCCTTTTTTTTTTCATTTTCATTTTTCATAGCATCATGTTTCAAATGCTTATATATAGGAGGTGTCATGATAAAATTATATCACTATGCACAAGATGACTTGGAATAGGTGAAATGGTTATGCAACAGAAATGATTAGCAAAGGTGAAATAATATTGTTTATGTAGGATGAAATGAGAAATCTGAAGTAGGAAATAATGGGTTTGAAGATGGAATAAAGAATGATAAAGTATAATGGATGAAAATACATGTAATAAGCATGGTGTACCTCCCCCCAACTTAAATGGTTGATCATCCTTGGGAAATAGGGAGAGGTTGGGTATGACTGTTACATAATAATCAATATAATATGAGTAATATTTTAAAAAGTTAAGTGATAAAATAATGGAAAATAAAATTTGATTATTTTACCAAAATGAATGACCATCGATGCCAAGATTTAGAAGCCAAAAGATCACTGCAACTATGAAGCTCGAACAAAGAAGGAACCACAAATGCTGAGTGGAATGAATGTTGAAGAAAAGATGACCATTTGAAAGAAGCAATATAGAGCACACTGAAGGGAGCTTGATCCATTTTCCATAGCACCTCAACTAAAAGTGTAACACTTAAGGTAGGGGATCAAAATCATAATGATCACTAGAAGTTGAAGCCCAACCACATAGTGAAGCAATAGGAGATGCAAGAAACATTGAGAGAGAAAGAGCCAAATAAGAAACTAAGTGTCCCTGAAAAATGGTTAGCTCAACTCAGTTATTGCATTTTTTTTGTTTTCATTTTATTTTTTCATTTTCATTTTTTTCATTTTTTGATAACAAGTGATCATTGGCAAGCCAGTTTTCAATCACTTACTGCTTAATGGCACTGTAAAAATAGTTTTCACCACTAAGAAATTACTTTGCAATTAATATCTACCAAAAACTGATTTTCAAATATTAACTAACCAACAATGCCTGAAGGTTTTCATTGTTGGATCTTTTATTGCTTTTATTGCTTTTTATCTTTTTCATTTATTTTAATTTTGAATAAACCCATAGAATGACCCAAGGAAAAAAAACAAATCCTTCTATGGATGATGAAGAGTGATGTTATCAAAAATCTGATTTGTGTCTTGTTAGTTCTTTTTTAGAGTCACCATTTTTACTCATTATTTTTGATTCACTCTTGTTTTCACAATTTTAGTTTGAACCATCGATTCTGTCAATTGCCAAACTCGAAAATGAAGTTGTACTATCATTTTCATATCTACTCAACTTTGATTTTGACCAACCCTCCCCTCAAGCTAAATTGTTGACCAAGTCCTCCTTTTTAGCCAACTTTAACCAAAAGCAATTTATTTCAAAACACCATCTTGTTGTGGTTTGAAAGGTGTCTTGGTATAATAGATTGATTTCCTTGTACTCCTTGAACCTTTTGTATCCCTTGTACCAAGTTCAAAGAATGCTAAGTCACATTGAACCTTTTGTACCAAATGAACTAGTTCACTGGTTCAATGTTTCTTCCATTCCTCAAAGCAACTTTCCTTGGAGGACCCACTTGACATGTTGCATGCAAATGTGGCACATGAGATACACAACAGTTGGTTGCCTCATCATAATTAATGTGGTTGTAGGTGACATCATGATCTAAAAAGTGAGTATAGGCAATTAATGGCTAAAGTAAAATTATCATTAATGGTCATGCTGGAGTTTTGATTCAAGGGTGTGAAACAAAGATTTGGCACGTGTAATAAAGGGTAATCATTTAAAGTACTCACCTCCTAATTTAATGCCAGTACCTATTCTGCCTTGTCACCTTTCCTTCACGGCCTGCCAAAAATTACTTCCATCCTCTACGCAATTAATGATCATTTCTACCCTTTCAAAATGCATCTAAATGAAAATTTTCAAGTTTAAGAAGAAAGACATTAAGCTTTCTTGCTTAAAAAAAGCAGTCGTGAGAGAAAAATGAAGAAAACCAACCTTCTTTCATAGTAGAAACTGTTGTCATCCTCCAAGTACTCCTTCCATCTTCTACTTATTTTTTCTCTTGCCTGTGGAGTGAATCATATTTGTGGTTGTTTCCTTGCTTTTGCATTCAAAATAGAGCTCCTAAAATCATGAAGTCTACCTTACACATATTTGGAAACACTCGTAGTCTGCAATGTAAGTCTCCCATAATAGCTGATACAGACTTGCTAGGGGTTGATTTGGGAGGGGTTTTAGAAATATTGTGTGAAAGAATAGCCCACACTTTTACCACTAAATTGTTGGACACAAACTTGCTCATGGCTTCCACCTTCCCTCTAGCTTATCCTTGCCCAAAGTTAATTCAAGAATGCATACATATGTACAATGTGTCTAAGGAAATATATTTAAGAAAGATGGAAGTGTTTTGTTAAATGTCAATAGAGAGACGGTGTCTAGCTTGTTTTGTGTGGAAGAGTAGAAATTTGATGATCTTACCTTGGCCTTATCTACAGCTAGATTTTTGGAAAAGGCAAGTGATTATAAGAATGTCATAGCAAGAAGTTGGATAGAATCTTTCTATAAGGGTGGTTCAAGGTTGACTAAAACTTTGAAGAATTGCTTGATGACTAGTCAAGTTCAAGACATAATGGTTCTTTTACACAAAATTTGTGGTTCCCGTGATGTCTCTTTCATTGAAAATTGGATTTATTTCTACATCCAAATTGTGTTATAAGGCTCGCAATTTCTAGATTGGGTGAAACTAATTGCCAATTCTCTTATAGATCAGTTGAAACGTGCTTTAAATTTGATTAGCTACCACTTAGGATTTGCAAAATTTGCCATATGAACCCTGGACTAAGGATATCACCATATACAATTATTGTCCTTTGTTACATGAAGATAAAGCCTTAGATGATTTTAGGAGGGTTCATGATGTTTTTTTCTGGGAAATTGTGTTTTAAGATGAAAAGTTCATTGCAACATGGATTTTCACCTAAGTCTCAAAGACTCGTCCAATCGTCCAATCTTTTGGTAGCTTATATATTCAATTCCCAAGGTTCACTTATTTGAGAATAGGGTATTTGATGAAGAACCTATGTGTCTTCCCAGGTTTTCCTTTGATTGTTTCATCTTGGTAGAAGTAGCGTGGCAATTAGTCTTAGTGATAAACAAATTCTCAATTGAAGAAGCCTATGATGTCATTTTTCTAGTTAAACTAGGAAAATTAACATGTGGAAGCATGGAAGATGCAAAATGTATAAGCTCTAACCTAGTTAAATTTGGTTTTGGTGCTTATCAAGCTAGGCCAAACTTTGACAGCAAAGGAATCATTCATAGCTTGTTTGACACTTAGGTGAAAGCTACACATGTACCCACTCTGGAATATTTCTAGGAAGATTATATAGATGAATTAGAAGTGAAGAGAAGAGGGTTATCCAAGTTTACCATTTCCTAAATTCTCTTGTTTCTACTGAAATTGGGTTTAAATATCACAGACATGGAAGAGGATGGGACCGACATTCCAAATTCCCAATAAATTGAACCTATAAACCTTGTTATAGATTAGGATTCTAGAGAGGAAGATGATATTCTTTTTTTTTTTTTTTTAAATGTGATTAAAAAGACAAAGTCTTGGTTGAAATTGAAAAAGGGCACTCGTGCTAATGTCAAGGTTGATTTTATTTCTAATGTTGGTCTCCCCATTGCAGGTAGCAGAAGGTCGTCAAGAATTTCTAAGAAAAAGGTTCACAAACCTCCCCTTGTGCAGAAAACTTGTTCCAGCAAGAAGACTAAAATGTTGACGCCAGCAAGCCCTCACAAGGTTATTCAAGTTGACGGAAAACAAGACAAAGATCAAGGTGGAGAACTCATCAATAATAGCTAGAGAGTTCAAATGACTATGGGTTCATCTCCTCCAAGGAGGTAGACTATAGTTACTCTAGAAACGGCTGATGAATCACAACATGATGCTATCACTCCTAATTGGCTTGTGGCCTTGATGAATAGGAAAAGGAGTCTGGTTCTAGTTTCATTCCTTGTTGATGATATTATGAGTAAATACACCAATAAGGCTCCCAAACCCAAAAGAACCAAAAGCATGGCTAGGATAACCTTTGACAATGTGACTGGGAGGAGCATAGCTGAGGTGGCCACTTATAACCAAAATGAGGGAGCTAACAAGCTAGACATGAATAGCTTTGAAGTTACATGTACAGATTTAGAGGTAATGAACCGTGAGACCAAAGAACACTAGGTAAAGGTGTCCACAAAAAAAGTTGTGCTGTAATCATAGAAAGATGAAATAAAAAAGAAAAGACTAAAGGCTGAAAACAATGCAATGGTTGAATACATAAATTCTTTGAAAGGACAAAGCTCAGTTCCTAAGAATTGGTCACAAACTACCTTTGATTCCAATGCCTTTGAAAATCGGCTACTATTAGAAGATTTGAAATAAGGAAAAATGATGATGCAAATGTAGTGTCCAATTGGATTAGCCTAGTAACAAGTCAAGTTGCCAAACTCATGCAAAATTTGCATGAGATTGTTTCCTTAGTAGGAATTGCTCTTAATGAATCCCATGTTCAATCTAGGACATGGAAAAGAAAAGTTGAAAAAATATCAACCATGGTGTCTCAATTAGTGGAAGTAGAAGAGTTTGGACTAGAAAAATTCCTACAAGAGAACTCATTGCAACATGTAGACACAAGTCTAATTTAGGTACTGAGGAAAAACATAGCCTAGAGGGTGTCCAATTATACTTCTGCAATTTCAAGAATGCAATCATGTGAAAGGGATTTCAAGACATTACTGAAGTAGGTAGGTAGGGACTTCCAGTCCATTGGTTCACCTTTGCCTAATCCCCTTAAAGAAGGAGGATTTGATATAGAGACAATGGTCAAGCAACATGAAGAACATATGAAGTTTGTAAAAGAAAAAATTAATCTCACATCATTTGACTTCTCCAAAGTGTCCAAAAGTGAAGTGATGTCTGGAACATGCACTCTATGTCTACCGAGTTACGTGGACATTATGAACAAAATGAAGCTAGACAAGGACATCTAGAAAAACCGTCTTCAAAGCATCAATAATCCAGACATGACCACCATGATTGAATTCATGAATGTGTTTAGGACGTGAAAGTTGGCACGTGGGAAAGGCGATGCTGAAGATGCTGAGGATGAGGAACAGGAGGAAACTACTTGACCAATTAGTGGATGTTTATGCTTTCTGTTAAATTTCTTGCAAAACTTTTTAATTATACTTTTTAAAGGTTAAATTGTGGGTATGTGTACCCTATTTTAATGTTGGTTTTCATAACTACTTCTAACTATCCAACAATTGAGTTTTGATGGAGATTCTTAGATAGCTTGCTATTCAAGTCTGAAACTCAATAGTGTTAAGGGTTGGCAGTTTTTGATAGATATCATGTTGTGATCATTTTATTTGAAACTTTATGTTTATGCAATTTTTCTAAGTTTTTCCAATAGCATATCTGAGCAATATTGTTATTTTTGAAAGGAAATAGTTGAATGTTCAAAGATGTATGCTTTGAATTTTCTCATTATTGATTTAGTATTGAATTGTTGAAATTCCTTGTGCATTGGATATTTCTTTTCTTGTGGTGATTATCTATCAAGTTTTTTTATTTTTTGGAATGTGATTGATAGAGAAACTATGTGTTCTCTCCTTTGTACACATCTATTTTTATCATACTATTATTAATTAGATTGTTCCCCCTATCCAAGAATAGATGGGAAGCCTTATTACTTTTGGGTTAAAAGTAATCTCCTTTTGAAAGGTGTTTTGATTGAAAATCTAATAAGGAAGCTAAACCTTACCAAAATTTAGAGAGGAATTGTGAATATGGAAATTCCTCAACTATTGGAAAATTGTATTTGTCTTATGAACTTGGGCATAGAATCTTTCATTCTTTTTCTTTAATTTGAAAGACAAACCTATTCACCAACATGTCCATGTGCTGACAAAAAGGCACCATTGAAAGAGGATTGCATAATGAATTGGAAATGATGATCAAGAATAGATTGAGCATCATAACCACTTTCCCACAAAACCAATCTAATCCATGTACCTCAAGCCATTGAATCTAGAATCTTCATCTAGAACTTTGGAACATACATTGGCATGCTTGGATACAATAATTACTCATAATGGTGATAATCTGCAAAAGACATATTTATCTATGATGGCACCACATGAGGTTATGCTCTCTTACCTTGGCAAGAATAAGAGGCATCCATTGCATGAAATAATAAACCTTCATTACCAAAGGCTAGGTGGTAGAGTGAAAAACCAATTGTAGTCACCAATGTGTCACTAAAACTAGAGGTAGATAGAGACACATCTCCAAGAAGGAATGCTATGAGATTTATAATCTGCCCAAAATCCTTATGCATGTCTTCAAGTTATCTTGGAATGTATATCTATGGAAAAATAGCCCTACAAGATTCATGAATCTCATAGACCAAGTTTCAGATTGGTGAACTCATAGCACCAAAGAAGAGAACTCTCATATGTGATTAGTGAACATCTTGAATATGACAAGTGATATCAGTGCAAATTTATCATCCTACCGCAATAAGAGACCTGCAATCATATTCTCAAGACAAAGAATATCAAGTATAGTAAAGAAATATCATCCATTCAATAACTCTAGCACCAAGTAGGAAAAATTGATGGGTAGAATTATTAATATGAATAGATACGTGATAATAATGAAATAGATAAATAAGGATAAATTCTTTTGTACATATATTATCAAGCAAAACCAACACAAGAACACATACCTTGATTTGGTTGAGATCTCATATGTGGAGGGTGACTAGAAGGACCAATGAAATAATTAATGAAGTTTTACTAGAAATCAATCAAGAACCACAAAATTAGAGAGATTTCGCCCCAACTTAACTTCATGCTATAGGGTCATGAGAGCATTAAGATAATCCAAAGAATGAAGTTAAGTGAATAACACATTCACGTATTTCTTGAGGTTTAGGCAATTAATAAATCAATAAAATATTTCAAGATTTCAATTGATTTCTCCTTAATGTCACATTTCAAAAGCATAAACATTTGAAACATTTAAGGAATCAAGAAATTGATCTAGCACCTATTATCAATGAATGACCATCTTAAGATGCAAGGACCAAGAATGAGAAATATATACATACCTTTATCCTTGTTAAATAAAGGAATCATCCATAATGTATTTGGTCATCTTAGGATAGTGCAATGAGGAATAATGATCATTGATTTGCAACACAAGTTATTTGGCCATTAATGCATTCAAATCCTTCAAGTTTTGTTTAATTAGTTGGACCCAAATCAATAAGTGTGTGAGGAATATGCATTTTTATCATAGGCCTCCCAAGATCTATATATTTAAATATTAAAACATTATTAGAGAAAAGATCTTGTAAGATATCATTTTTCATCACACACAACTCTGGAATGATTAAGAAATATATTAAATCAACTTTTAGTGCATGATTAATTCCAACATGCATACATATATTTTTAATGATGAAATTAGAATGAGCAATTTCCTTATGTGTATGAAATATCTCAAAAATTTGTGATTCAAGAAGTAGATAAGAAGAACTAAATTGACAAATTTTGAATAGATCAATATGTTCCTCAGATTCTTCTATACAAAAATCTCATCTTTGAGTCATATCATCATTTTCATGCACATTAAGAGAATTGAAAAGGGAAATTAAAATGCCATAGGGATATGTTATTTGATCCACCTTATTATGTAATGTTTCGTGAGTAATTATAATTTCCATTGGTGGATATGTTGGGGTGGATGGTGGGTGAAATGAATGGAATAAGGATAATGGAAAAGGTTGTATTGGATATAGAGTAGGTGGATATAAGTAGAATGGGAATAATGAAGATGGTAGAATATAAGATGGATATATAGGTTGTTGTGAGAATGCATGATAATATTCATTGTGCACACCAAGTCGAAAATTATGTTTTGAAGATATATTTTGTCTTTTCAATGTAATAGAGTAATACATACCTTGATATTCTTGATTTGGTGTATGAAATTGTTCACCAACTACAAGGAAGACTTGTTCACTTACATCCTTAGCATGGTGAGGTTCACAAAGATTTTGTACTTCATTCACCACGTGTTCTTTGTTTTTTTTGCATATGCATTTATCACCTTTCCTATAACAAATACAACAATAAATGGTTAATATGTCATTCTCAAAATCGTATTCTTCTAAAAACTCATCAATTATATCCTCTTGTTTAGAAATAGAAATAACAATTGGACATACCTGTGACAATGGAAGATCAAGATCATTTAAGTTGCATTCATTAGGTAGAAAGTGTGTCAAAACATCACCTTTGGTTGAAGCAATCCATCCACTAATTCTTGTTTTCAAATTTGATATGTTTGGACTACCTTGAAAATGCATCATTTCAAAAAGAATTCTTCAAATTTCCCTTTCTTTACCAATTACTCACAACAACAAATTATAACATAAATAATGGATCTAACCTCTTAGACCTACTTGTAAACAATGCACGTAAATGATTTACTATAATGCAAACCCCCAAGGTATTGGACTGAGCAAGGTTGACACATGATCAGACACTCCCAAAGGCGCACTCTTCCTAACTTGACTTACTATGATTTCACACCATTAATACCTTTCCCCAGCAATGATGCCAAAAATCTAGGGTGAAACTGTTGTACAACTATTAAGGATAATTGATAAGATTAAGAGCCAGTTCATCTCACATTTAAATATCAATCCGGGGTCATAATATCATGAAAGCTATAGTGGCTATATGCTCAATGGATGAAGATAGCATGCCAAGTTGTGATGGATGCAACTTAGAATGTGTGGAAGGAAACCTACAATAAACCAAAACAAAATTGGTGACTGAAACTGTTACTTCCTAGCAATAGGAGCTAAGCTGAAACCTACGATAAATCAAAATATAGCCAGGGACAAGAACTGTCACATCATGTGACAGGAATTAAACATTTATATCTAAAAGCAAACTATTTTAAACATTAGAAAGAATTATAAATGTAAAATTTAATCTAGAATTTAACATTGCATGAATTAAATAAGAAACCACATAAATTTGAATTCACACTTATATCTTAAACAATACATGAATCAATAATTAATTACAATAACATGAATTAAGAAAAGTAAGATAATATAAGAATTTTATATAAGAAATCAAATCAAAACATACAAAAAATAAAACACACTCTAATCTAAAATAAATCACCAACCATCCTAAGAAGTGGATCCTGCCTCCTCAATATGCTTGGTGATGGAGTACAAATTACTTTCTACTTCGCTGCAATCATAATAATGGTGCTTTATTCATGCATAAATAATATATAGTTTACAAAGAATTCTGCTATAGGAAAATTTGTGTACAAAAGCTTATATTTTTAATTTTTATATCTCTCCCTTACATAAAAAGTGTTTTATATATACAATCTCAAGTAATAACAAATATTGCCAATAATAGATAATTTTTTGAGATATAAAACCAACAAATACATGTAGCCACAAATCACATATTAAAAACAAACTTTGTTATAACTTCCAATTAGAAATTATTTTTGTTTGTGTTATATGGCTTACTATAGATTAAAAATGTGTACATTATAATAGCAACCAAATAGCAACCAAAATAGGTAATACCTAGCTACTAATCCTCCTCCTTACATGGTGATTCTCCATAAATTTTGAAATAACCCATTATAATAGCAAATGAAATAGGAATATTTCAAATAATTATTAAATGAGACATGATTTTCCTTCCACTTATCTGGAAATGTAGGATCCAAAGGTAGAAATATAAGAATGAGTTGTGTAACCTCATAAATAGGTGCTTTCAAACGAACCAACTCTTGTCCAATTTGCAATAGGAAGTTCCTATAAAATAGGTGACTGGAGGTTCTACAAAATTCTAGACTGTGACAAGAAGGTCTGAACCCACAAATCAGAATGTTGCAAACTATATATTCCATGACATAAATAATTTTGATTAGTAAAAATAATCAATAAATAATTTCCATAATTTAATCCCAAAACTATATTAAATATTACTTATATATATTTAACCATATGCAACATAAGGTGGTAAAATATGATAAAATAGAACTAAAATAAGGTATGAGAATGAGTATGAAGGTATATAAAATGGATTAAAAGATGGTATTAAATGGGTTATAATTGACTCTCATCACATGCCATGACAACATACCTATTACATGACAAAATATGTTCACAGGGTTTCTAGGACCCCTAGGGACATACATGTTGTGTTCCAATGGGTCGAATGGGGTTAAAATATATCCTATGACACCTTTTTGCCCATTACATGACTAAATATGTTCTTGTGGGTCCTAAGACACCTAGGGACAAACCTATTGTGCTGAAATGGGTTGAAAGGGGTCATAGGATAACCTATGACCCATTTCAATCAAGTACATGACAACTAATGTTCCTAGGGGTCCTAGGGTCCCTAGGGACATACATGTGTTCTAGTGGGTAGAAACGGGTCATAGGGTATTCTATGACCCCTAGGGACATACCTCTTATATTCCAATGGGCAGAAAGGGGTCATAAAGTATTTGATGACCTCTTTTGACACATTACACGAGAACATATGTTCTTGGGGGTCCTAGAACGCTTATCATCATGTGTTGTATGCATCAATGGGTTGAATTTTGATCTATTATATGATAACATATGTTCCTAAGGGTCCTAAGACCCTAGGGTCATACATGTTGTGTCCCAATGGGTGAAAAGGGGTCATCAGATAGCTTATGACCCCTTTCGGCTCATTACATGACAACATACATTCTTAAGGGTCCTAGGAACGTATGTTTTCATGTAATGAGTCAAAAAGGTCATACGATACTTGATGACCCTTTCAAGCCATTGGAATACAACATATACATCTGTAAGGGTCCTAGGACCCCTAGGAACATATGTTATCATGTATTAGGTTGAAAGGAGTCATAGGATACTCTATAACCCCTTTCTACCCATTGAAATACAAGATGTATGTCCCTAGGCATCCTTTGGCCCTTAGAAATATATGTTGTTGTATAATGGGTCAAAAGGGGTCATAGGGTGTCCCATGACCCTTTTGGATTCATTCAAACACATGTATGTCCCTAGGGGGACCCCTGGGAACATACATCATCATATAGTTTATTAACTTAGGTTACTAATATATATAATATATAATAATTTATATGATATATAATTAGGGTATCCCATCACCCATTTGGACTCTTTGGAACACATGAATGTCCCTAGGGGGACCCCTAGGAATATACTTCATCATATAGCTTATCTACTTAGGTTACTAAAATATATAATAATAATATATATGATATATAATTATATAATTATTTTTTATATATAGTTATATAATTATATATAATAAGTAGTAACTATATATAAAATAACTGTATAATAAATAATAATAATATCTAATAATATATAATATAATTATCTAATAAATTATTATTATTTAATACTATATAATAACTTCTAGTAACTATATAATAATTGGTACCCCTCCCTTTACATTTGAAATTGGCGCCATGATTTGGGAACATAGATCGGGTACCCATTTTCAAATCAGATACCCATTCTCAAATTGGATACCCAATCCCAAATTAGGTACTTGATCAGGCAAGGTATTACTTTTTTGGTTTGGTATGAGGATGGGTGGGAAAAAAGTCAAAGCGCATTTTAAAACACTTTTAGACATTTCAAAACTACATAATTTTCACATCGCCACTTTTTGGCACACCATGATCTTGCACATACCCAAACACTTGTTTTTTTAATGGTAAAAATTTCTCAAAACTAGGGTATTTCTTAGCAAAAACATACGCTAGATGGGTTGAAAAATGAAGAAAACACTCAACAACTCTCTTTTTTAGTATCCCAATGTGTTTTGTGGATGATTAAAGGAAAAAATGACCCATAGATAATAAAAACAACCAAGTATTGCTCAAGATATGAGCATTTGAAGCCTAAAAAATCCATTTTTGGATAAAAACACCACAAAAAAGTAATTTTTGAGAGCCAAAACATGTGTTTTTTAGCTTAAAATCACCACTTTGAGGTGTTTGCTAAAAATTCCTTATTTTATGAAGTAAAATGCACTATTTGGTTGCATTGACATGTTCAAAACATATGCAATGGTTGGAAAAATTGCCACTTTGGATTTTTTTTTATGAACAGTCCCTTCTCTATTAATTAAATATTAAAGTTATATATTCACAAAGAAGGGGCTGAGGGATACAAGATCACCCCATGTAAGTTCAAATGGCCTAAGGCTGACAACTCATCTACTCATAAAAAACATATAAAGCCCAAAGGTTGAAGTCCAAACATCAAAAAATAGCACAACAATATAAAGGCTCTTAGGCTGTAAGGGCAGTGCCTCCCAAGGGAGGATCTTTTTCATCAGAACCCCATACATCAATGAAGTTATGGGATGGATCAGGAGGAGCCTACACATCATCAGTAGTAGTAGTAGCAATAGCATATTTTTCTCCTTTTGTCCTAGAAGGGGAGATAGCTATATCCAGCTAAGGGAAGGAACATTTAGGGTCTCAGCTAGAGGAAGGCCACCTAGAATCATGACTAACTGGAGGAGCCACTAGGGACCAGCTCGAGCCTTACTTTTGAGGAGGCAAGGCTGAGTGGAAATGACCATAAAATATGCTACTAGGGGAGCAACAAAAATGTTGTAACCTTGGGGAGTGTGAGCGGCAAGCAGAATTGCTACAACCCCATTGACAGTTGTAACGTAGTGTACAGTCTCTAGAGATAGTGTTAGACAACACCCTCCAAAGCCACCTTGTCAGTCTATACTTGAATTTGTATCATTACATTGTTACAAATATAGGCTTTAGTGTACATAGAAACATTTATATCAAGAAAGTTGTGAGAAAATAAAACAACATTTTGATCTTTCTAGAGAGTAAACAAAATTTCCATTTGAAAAGCATGCTAGATCTAGGATTACTTAAAAGGGATCCTTGGTAAATCTCCTAGAACAACCATGTATCAAGAAAAGGCATTTGGACGAGATGGCTTGAAAAAATCATGAATCCAATGCCAGTAATCTTAAGCATGCCTGTAGAACTAAAAAATATGTAGAAAACTTTTTGGCTAACCACAAAAATGACATATGGGGTCAAGAACACCCAAATGTTGGAATTGAAGGCCCAAAGGCAACCCCTAAAAGAGGATGCAATAAGAAAAATGAGAAATATTTGGCTCAATTATAGCTTTCCATACAATAGAAAACCTAAGACTCCATGTCTTCTGAGGGGATTGTAAATGCTAGCACTAGTTGATGACATCAACCATAGGAAAGTGGGGAAACATACACTGACAACCCAATTTGGGTTTGTAGCTAGTCGTTAGAGTGGTAGGGTACCACTCCCAATCCTTCCACCATGGGTGAGATGATTGAATACCAAGCTTGTGCAACATATGAGGAGGCACCATAGAAACTAGAAGATCAAATGTCTAGCAATCTAGACGGGTAAGCTTGAACTGAACCTACATGTCCTCCCATGAGCAAAGGCTCTTAGTAACTCTAGAAAATAGCTCTTTGGGGGTCTTGATGCCACGTTTGAAAAAATGTAGAGCACTGGCTTCCTGAATTTTGGCCAAATGCACATCTTGAATGGAAAATAAGGGTGACCACCACAGGTTGTGTTGGTTCATGGAGAGATCATCTCTAAACCCATTACTAGCCCATCAAAGCCATGACTTGATAGCTTCCAAGGTTTTCCAGATACTTTAAGCAAAAAAAGTGCCCTGGAGTTGCACAATTTCAGAGGTGATAAGAAGGATTTGAAATCCATTCCCCTTCTAGGCAGGTTGGTTAACCAAGAAGCCTAAAGAAATGCAATGTCTCAAAAGAATTTTTCAGTCCTCATTGCTAGTAAGAGCCCGAATGAGCCATTTCACACAAGGGCAATGCCTTTCTTTTGGGTAGAAAGAAGTCCAAGGCCACCAAAGTCTTTGGGTGGACAACAATACCCCCATGCCACCCTGTGGAAGCCATGATGAGAAGCATTTGAGGCCCAGAGAAAATCCCTCAACAATCACTTGAGCTTGAGGTATGAAACCTTAGAGGGAGCCCAACAAGAGGAGTAGTAAACATGAGTAGAAGCTAACACCTTAGAGAAAATGTGAAATTTTTTGGCTAAGGAAATGGGCTTAGTTATCCACTACTCCTTTTTTTTTGGCAATCCTAGCCAAGACACCATTCAAAAGCTCCACAGGAGAAGTTTGAAATGCAAAGGGGATGCTAAGAAAGAAAGAAAAATCTCCATATTGCACCCATTTCTGTCAATAGTGAGAAATTCATGGCAAGCGAGGCAAAAAGGATTTCCTATAACAAAGGGTCTTGTGCCATTAAATAATAGAGTTGGAGGCAAGACAAAAGGTGTCCAGGAATTGCAAGGCGTTGGTAACATTTTCCTTATCCTCAATGAGTGTGAGCAAGGAATCATTTGCAAAGTGGTCATTAACTAGCTAGATTGTTTAATTAGGGAGGGAGATGTCACACACCAGGGCCACAGAAATGACTTTGGCAAGAAAGTAGCCAAACCCTTTTGTGGCCAAAACATAAAGAGAAGATGGAAGAGGGAACCATTGGAAAATAGACCTGAAGAGCCCAAAGGCCTCAGATTGTCATCCATTAATGGTAATACATGTAGAGGGATCCCCAAAAAGCATTTGCATGGATTGAAGGAAAACATGACCAAACCCCAGAGCTTGCAACATGGCCAGGATGAAGGTCCACTCAATCTGGTCATTAGATTTTGCAAAATTAATCTTGAGAAATAGATCTTGCTATTTGGATTGACATGCCCATTCATACCTTCCTAGACAAAAATGATGTTATCCAAAATATACCTAGACTTAATCAAGCCAATTTGTTCAAGAGGTGCAGAATCTTAAGGGAGAGAGCCTTACATTATCTTGTAGGAGACATTCAAAAGAGTGATGGGCCTCCAATTGCAGATATCCTCAGGGTCACCAGCTTTAGGTGTAAAATTGATGTTACCCTTGTTAATTATGCTCCCTAAGCATTGAGAGTTAAAGGCTTCAAGATAAACTTTGTGTAGATTAGGGCTAATGTCATCCCAAAAGGCTTAATAAAATTCACAAGGGAAGCCATTGCAACCAGAGGCTTTATTATATGCCATGGAAAAAATAGCCTTTTAAAGATTATCAAGCATAAGCTTCTTATCACAAAAGGCATATTGCTCTATAGCAAGCCTATTGGGGGTAGCGGCAATCCAAGCTTGTAGAGCCTAATCTCATGCAACAAAAGCACCTTGCACAATGGAAGAACTTTCTCATAGTGGCGCACAAAATCTTGGAGAATATTAGGAAGGTCACACAAATTTTGTTGTCCTTCCCTGATATGTGTAAAGCCCACAATAGAGTGGCAAACCCTAAGAGCTTGAAAAAAAACTCTTTAGAAGCATGATCACCAACCTCCAACCAGTGGAGGTGAGCCTTGACCTATGTTCCCAGAGTGACATAATTGTCTCCAACTTACTTCTAGTGACAAAGGTTGGCAAGCTAGTTCTAAAAATCCATATCAAACGGATTCATGGTGATGGCTTCATAGACTATATGAAAATCTTTAGTAGTGATGTTAGTCTGTCATAAATGTGAAAAAATCTCATAATACAAATGATGGCATCATTCCACCATTGAATCCACCCAACTTGGGAGTGGGGTTGCAACTCAAGGTTCCAAATGCATAAGATATGAGCAATAGTAAGCACATGAGACAAAAGAGAGGTATTAAGATAAAACTATGTTTTACACATACAAGGCTAAGTTGTATACCAAAGGATAGAAAAAAGAATGCGAAAGTGATCAGACAAGGTCACATCCACCAAGGGAGTGACAAGTAAGTCTATCTCTTGAGAGAATGAAAAGAAGGATTGGGTTGTAAGCATAACACAGTCAAGTCTCTTGAAACCCCTGTAATTACCAACTCAAAAATTGGACCAAGTGTGCTAAACCCCATCAAGCCAACGATGATGGATGTTGGGATAAAAAAGGCCCAGTTTATTACGCATGTAAAACCAAACTTCTCTTTCACTAGCTTACCATCAAAAAGGTATAAGTCATTCTTTATCAATAGCTAGCTCAACCATATTGAAGTCCCCACAAAGGACCCAGGTGACAAGGGGTAGATCATGATCTACCATCTGACGTTAGAGAAGTAAACGATCCACAACATCATTGCGAGTATAAACATTACCAATACCAAAAGAATGGTTTTGGAAAGACAAAAAAATCCACTCAATTTTCTGCATGGGATCAAAACCATATGAAATAACTAAAGAATGTAAATAAGTTAAGAGAAGAGTAACAACACCACCACTACTAGTCTCATGCTAGGAAGAAAACATGGCACTATCTAGCCATATAACACAACAGGCTAAGTTGAGAAGAAACCCAACAACCTTGACCTCTTAAAGTCAAAGAACATCAACATTACCAAACCTGTGCCTAGTATCACAAACAAAATATCTTCTAGGGGGATCTATGAGCCCCGACACATTCTATGAGACAAAATTCATCATAAACCATCTTGCATGCCATCCTCATCCTCAAGAGAGGATAAATTGTTGTGCTTTTGAACATAGAAGAATCAAATGAGGGATCTCCTATGGAGATGACCCTATATTTCTCCCCACCATTAGACAACTCTTCTTAGCCTTTTGAGCTGCATGAACGATGAAGAGACTAGGTAGAGATCATGGAAGCTGCTTGCAGTGCTCTAACCCAAGTGGGTCGATGCTCTAAACCTGTAGTACCTATCATTCTTTAAGTGCTAGGGTTTAAAGGAGGCAGAGGCATGAGTAAAGGAATCGAAGAGATAGGTGATGCCATACTTGACTTGGGTTGTCCAATATCTTAGGACAAGAACTTGCCTTAGCAACAATGCTACTTTTTCCCTTTTTCACAATAGTGGTCCATTCATCTTTTTTAGCAACTGACATCGGCTTAGCTTCTGAGGTTGGATAATAGTTACGCTCCAACAAGGGACAATCCCTAATCTTGTGTTTCACAAACTGGCACTGATAGAAGGTGTTCAAAAGATTTAGGTAAAGCACCTTCTAGGTAAAGGTGGTGCCACCAACCTAAACCTCCACAATTTCCATAAGGTCCCTAGAAAGCTTGACCTCAATGCAAACCCTACGTTGGGGTCAAGCATTATAAAATTTGTCAAGCTCAAGGCATATCACCTTGCCGATAGTTTGCACAATAGGTTGTAAGAATGACCAACATGGGATGGGAAGCCCAAGAAACTCTACCCAAACTAGGACCTTAAGCTTATGGTCATTAGAGGTGGAAAAATCTCGATACCATCTCTAAAAAAATAATAGGGAAAGCCTAACAGACCAAGGGCCACGAGTGAACACATGTTCAGCCTAGCTAGGGTTACCAAAATGAAAAACAAAAAATCCTTTGGTGAGGCTTTAAACCCTATGGTGTCAAGACCTTGAAAACCCGTTCTCTAAGCATGCTTTCAAAAGGAGTGTGAGCAACAAAATAACCTATCAAGGTTTGCTGCTCAAGTCATGCACAAGCATTATCAAAATCTTTAGCCTTGAGGACAATGTCAAGAGAGGGATTACCTCATGGAACACCTTGGGAATGAACTTGCATAGATGTTTTTTTTTATGGATCCATTTGTGCTAACAACAACAGCTCCAACACTAGCATCAACTTCTAGGCTAGAGAAAGCTGAGGTCGTAATAACCTAAAACTATTCCTCCAGTAAATGTGGTGTAATAGGTAGCAAGAACAAAAGGATTCAAAGGAAAGTTGTACAAACCCTACATGGACCACTTTGGATTGTAATGAACTACAAGCCATAAAAATGAGTTTTTAGAAGCCATTTGCATGTTTAAATGATATGCAAATGGGTCTAAAATTGCCACTCTTGCTTAAGCGCATTTTTAGAAGTGAAAAACATGTTTAAAACTTCATGTTATTGCATGTAAAATCACCACTTATGATCTTTAAGTGAAAAATGAGGTTTTTACCAATACACATACATGTTCTTTTAGCATTTAAAACATGTGTCATGGGGTCAAAATTTACCACTTCTAGTTTTGGCTTATAGAAATGGATTCTCTTTTACCAAAAACATATGCAATAGGGTCAAAAAACACCACTTTTGGTTTACTTATGTGAAAACTCACTTAAAATGCATATCTGCATGTTATAATAACATGTAAATTGATCTCAATAGTTCACTTAAGTGGCAATTTTTTAAAATGCATATGTAATAGGTTTGAAAAACTCCACTTAAATGTATTAAAATGTTAAAATGAACTTATATGTGCAAGAACATGTGTAAATGTATTCAAAACTAGTGTAGGGCACCCATGCAAGGACAAGAAACTAAGGGACTTCATCTCATCAGCAACTAGGATTGGCATCATAATGATTTGATCGCTGATTAGTCATATTAGGTCTTGGTCACTTGTAAAGGAAAAATGCATCAAGATATTTTATAAATCTTGTTTATATTTGTCCTATATGATCCTTAGTTAGGATTTTTGTTTTAGTTTGGTTGAATAAGGCCAAAAAGGTATAAACTATGGTTTTAAGTATGTTTTAAGCTTATCTTAGTCATCTAAAAAGGTTAGGAGTTGGTTTTTGTTGTTTGAAGAAAAACTACACTTTGTTGCAAAAGTTGCTTAGCAACTTTTTGACAAGAAGTTGCAAAACTTGAAAAATGACCTCCAATAATCAAATATTGTTGTAGCCATTGGAGGGAGGCTATATTAGATAGGTTTCATATATACCATGTTTCTATGCTTTTTTTTTGTAACTGTGATTGGCACAAATTTGTAAAGATGTTCTGACATTTGCAAGCATCATAGTTGGATAAAGGGGAGAGTTAGCATGCTATTAGAATTAGTTTGAACTCATTTCATCAAATAGGGAGAAAGTTGTTTTGATTTTTGTAAAACTGGTCTATCAAACCCTTAAAGCTAAGGTATTCATCACAATAGAGCCCTAACTACTCTAAAATGGGTACATGGGATTGAAATATTGTTTCCAACAAGTGTCCTAAACTCCAAACTACACCAAATCCACCCTCAGCCAAATCAATACTTCAAACACAATCACTAGATGCTAAATACATTGACATATTTAGCCTACGACAATGAAGGAAAAATAGAAAACTCCACCCCCTGGGTCTATGCCTTTGGAACTTGATTTGTCATTATCCTAACTTGATCCCTCCAAGTGGGCATGCAAATCCACCAGTGGGAAGTCAAGTTAGGGCTCTATTTTGATGAATACCCTAGATTTAAGGGTTTGATAGATCAGTTTTATAAAAATCAACACAACTTGCTCCCTATTTGATGAAATGACTTCAAACCAATTCTAATAGCATGCTAACTATCCCCTCTATCCAACCATGTTACTTGCAAATGCTAGAACATCCATACAAATCTGTACCAATCGTAGTTACAAAAAAAATGCACAAAAACATGGTATATTTTATTGATTTCAAAAGTATCCTTCCGTACAATGGTGCTCTCTGACTTGAGAGAGATGAAACCAATCTAATATAGCCTCCCTCCAATAGCTACAATCATATTTGGCTGTTGGAGGTCATTTTTCAAGTTTTGCAACTTCTTGTCAAAAAGTTGCTAAGCAACTTTTAAACAAAGTGCAATTTTGCTTCAAACAAAAAAAATTGACTCCTAACCTTTTTAGATGAATAAGATAAGATTAAAACATACTTAAAACCATAGTTTAGACCTTTTTGGCCTTATTCAACCAAACTAAAACAAAAACTCCTAAATAAGGGTAATATAGGAAAAATACTAACAAGATTTATAAAACATCTTGATGCATTTTTCTTTACAAGTGACAATCACCAATCAAATCACAATGATGCCAATCTTGGTTGTTGATGAGATGAAGACCCTTCGTTCCTTGTCCTTGCATGGGTGCCCTGTATCATATCCTTTGGCCAATTGAACTCAAGCCCCTTGAGTTGGAATGGTGGAAAACTTTGCTCCAGTCTTTTCAATCTGAGCCTTTGTCATCCAAGTGGCTTCCTCCAAGGCTTTTCCTTGCCACTTTACCAAGCATTCATAATACACACACCTCGTTTTTTTTCTTATCCTTTTGCAATAATGCATTCAATGCTCGGTGGATTTTGGATTGGTAAATCTTTGAGAGCTTCCTGAGATTCTACCATACAACACAATCATTAGTATTGAAAGATTTATAGGCATAAATGTCAGAAACATTGAAAATGGGAGAAAGAGAAAATTTAGGTTGAAGATCTATTTTGTATGCATTTGGGCCACATTGTTTTTTATTACAAAAAACAATTTTTGAAGGGTGCTCGAAATCCTTTACAGATCATATAATTTTCAATGAAGCCCAAATATAATAACAATAAACCTTAGTTGAAACATGTCACCCAACAAAACAAGGTAACCAAGGTGGCCTCACAAATAACACAGTGCTCCACTACCACCTAAACAAGTTTTAAATAGGATTCTGAAACCCCATGGTTATAAAATAGAACCATGTCAAACTACAAAACAACAGGCCAAAGAGACTAGGAGAGCCAAAACAAAAAGTGATAGCCTCAAAAAGACCAGGCAAGCAATATGAAAAGAAATCTGAGCCTCAAGATTTACATTTAGATCTTGTCTTTTGAGAATGTAAAGATATATCAAACGATGGAGTGGAGGGCTTGACTTTTTTTCCTTTTACTGTTGTCCATCCATCCTCCACCATCCCAGCAGCCTTTAGCCAAGCAAAGTCATCCACACCACAAACAGCCCCCAAAGCCCTCTCAGCTAGGGAAGAAGTACCACCGCCACATGAAAAAGGGGCAACAACTCCCCCCGAAGCCATAGCCACATGAGGAGCAACAATCAAATCAACAATAGCAACAACTAAAGGAGGTACAACAGTATAGGCTACCTCTGTAGGGGAAACATTTAAATCATGAGGAGCAACAATAGAATTTGCCTCCATCAAAAATCTGAGAAGAATCAACCAACCCATCCCCAACAAAGGGAGCTTTCTGAATAGTGTAGTGATCATCTGAAACCCCCATCCACCAAGAAGGTGACTTATTCAATCTAACCTTTCCAAAAGAGAAATGCATTGCAAGGTGGCCAATCCTATGGCATTTCCAACATCTGAAAAGAATGCCCTCATAATCAAGAAACTGGATCCAAGAGCCATATGGAGAGGCCAACTTAATCATTTTTGGGAGCCCTTTAGAGACGTCTATCTCCATAAGAATGCAAGCATACATCGTCTGGAATACATTGGAAGACACAGTATCAACCAACAAAAAATACCCTAGGGCCTCCCCCACAGCCTCCAAGACTGAATCCAACCATAAGTGAACGAGAAGATTAAGCAACCTTACCCACAGAGGAATCTTGTTAAAGGATTCAATCTACGGATCAAAATCCACATACCAAGGTTTGGCCATCAAGGAGAACCTCTTCTCCCAGGAGAAACCATGCCTAAGGATGGCATTTTGATCATCAATAGAAGCAAATTTCACAATTAAAAAAGCCTCTTGTCATAGGGAAAATCTAGACTAAATATAAAACAATAGGCTCCTAAAATTTGAAAATTCGGGTATGTAGATCCGATAGAGAAGGCCAAAAACCCCTAAAACGAAAGATGGCAGCAGTAGAGGAGAAATCTTCCACATAAGTAGAAATCTCATAAACAAGACCAGACTCTAGATTGATCACAATGGGGTTACTTACAACAACAGGCTTAGTAGCATGGGGACCTGATGCATAGCCTGACCACCAAGACTAGCCTCATAGGTGGCCACATCTACATAGGAAATGACAGAACCACCCATAGCTCCTGGTGAACGAATCTCCCCACCAGGAATAGGAGAAGCCCTAGCCCGAAAAGCAGCAGAGGGGACGCCCCTTGCCAAGCAAAGGGTGAAATCCTCCCTCAAAAACTGCTTGGGGCAAGAGAAGCCCAACGAACGCAACTAGCTACATCACCGCCCAAAGGATCAAACGAAAAGAGAGCAAAAACCATGACAAACACAGACGCAGGAACTGAAGTTGTAGCAGAAGCCAAAGCTGAAGCAAGAGTGAGCACCATTTAAAAAGCTATCAATAGTATAAAATTTATGTTGAATGGACCATTTGGGCCACTTTGTTTCAAAATTTTGAATGGGCCAATCTTCTTCATATGTAGCTTTGTGTATCTGCCCTTGGGAAGTCTTTCCTTCTTCAAATGTATCATCATCAAGTCTCCCACCTTAAACTGCACACGTCTCCTTTTCACATCTGCTACTTGCTTGTATTTCACAGTGGTCTGATGCAGTCTTTCCCTGACATGTTAGTATATATCCTTCACGACTTCTGCAAATTCATCAGCCAATACACTCTTGTGCCCAATGTTATGCACCTCTCTAAGTTTAAGTACTCCTCTAGGGTGTTTCCCATAAACAATTTGGAAGTGACTACATTTAGTGCTCCTGTTTGTTGAGTCATTATATATAACTCTGCTTGAGGCAATGTAGTGTCCCATGATGTTCCATGATCGTCCACACTAGCGCTGCTTGGTAAGAGTGGCTCTCAAGAATATAATAGGGAAACCAATCTGCCTGAATATGTAGGATGTTGCAAGTATATAGGATTTTTTCGAGTATATAATCGCTGTGAGTATCAATCCCTTTCTTCCTGATTGTGAATGCTTCTTATATCTTATCAATGTGGTGAATAGGCATCATGTCCAAAAGACATGCCCTGTGCTTATTCCTAATTACTAATGTTGGAGTTTGCATTCCCTTAACAAATACTAATTGTTTCCTTGCATTGCATATCCTTATATTAACTACTATTTGCCAATATAATGGTGTGTTTATAACTTGCGATTAGTCAAACTGCCGTCAAATGCTGACATGGCCCGTAAGCAGTAATTAATTTCTTCACCGAGTTTTTAGACGATGTAACTTAATGTTTGATCATTTGCCATTATTGTTGTTATAATCATATATATTCTTACCTAGCGTGGCTTACATTGCTCAATGTATTATTAATAGATATCTTGATTAGTTAATGGTGCCAAATGGCCGTACTTTGTCAAGACATATATACACTGTGTCTCGTCCCATCAACGATATCTGATTCTATCAATGTCCTCTCTTTTTTGACAAACATCTTGATATCAAGGTGCCCATTCGTAGGTTTTTGAGATACTATCTCGTTGGCATCTCATATTCTCGCCATGCCTTTACTATTATGAGTTGCCGCTATGATCAGTATAGACTATTGGTGGGTTTTAGTTTATACTCCAACTATGAACCTTGATGAGATTTACTTTCTTCCTTTAATTATGTTGATAGTTTAAATTTATTATTAATATATTTATTTTATACTTTGAATTATTATGAAAAAATATCATGTATTATATTCTATTTAGTATTATTTTCTTTCATTAGTATTTATTTAATAAACTATATTATTTAATTAGTTATTTATTATTAAATCTTATTTTGGTAGGGATATTACATGGTTACAAGAATTGGGGTTCAAGAATCCATTTAAATTTTTTAAAATGCAAGCAAAACCAACCAACAAGTATTTTTGTTGAGAAACTAGTGGTTTGCAAGCCAAAAATGTGGTTTGGAGGAGCACTTACATGTATTTCAAACAAACATAACACATAATTGACTTGCATAAGTGATAAAGCCACTTAAATGATAAATTAAAAAGCAACTCAACATCAAATCATAACATAAAGTGCACTATAATGGCTTTAATTAGTTACGTGATAAAGTAACTTTAAAACATAACATAAAATTGTTTTAAGTTATATTTTTCAAAATGTGCAACTCAGTATTGGAATATAATGCT
Source organism: Cupressus sempervirens (assembly GCA_028749045.1). NCBI lineage: Eukaryota > Viridiplantae > Streptophyta > Pinopsida > Cupressales > Cupressaceae > Cupressus > Cupressus sempervirens. Next base: position 387,849,447 of record CM053790.1, read on the forward strand.
AATATTTTAAATATGCAATTGAACTTGATAACCCCACTTTTTACACACTTGATCCTTAATATCTTTTGACTAACAACTTGGATTAAGTAGGGGGGTATTTCAAATTGAAGGTATGACTGAAAGCAAGAGATTGTAGGAAACAAAAAGATAAAAACAATCTAAACAAACAATTAAAAATGCAAAAGGGACTTTGAAGTTCTAAAAATTAAGTATAGCCTAGCAAATGGAAAAAGAGTTGATGAGAACATTCAATAAAATGTTCCATTATATGAATTGGTAACAAATGTTTGATCATTTTTTCCCAATCAAATAATGAGTTATCTTAGAGAAAGCAAAACTCAATTCGAAAAGTATGTACTATTATCTTCATTTTGTGATGACAAAATAGAGGACAACAACTAGTTCTATCTCGGGAATGTCACTCATTTGTTCTTGGAAATAATGAGTGACATAGAATGCAGTTCTTCAAGTGCCTTCATCCATTCTATTGGGGTATAGAGTCAGGCAATTAGCAAAACAAAATGACATGCAAAGAAAACCTAATACAAAAAGCGACTAATGCAAAGAAAAGCTAGTTAAAATAAAGAAACTTGTGAAAGTGCACAAATTAAAAACAAAGAAAAACCTACCTAGTTAAAACTAGCTCATAATGCAAATGTTTTAGATGAAACCATTTACTTGCTCAACAAAATAGCTACCTTTTTCAATAGCTTGTAGAGCTTTGCATGTTCACAAGAAACTTCATATAGATGGAACACGAACTACTGGATCTATAATGTTGATGCCTAATGTAATTGTTGACCATACTCCAAAAGATGACAAAGTTATTAGATGGAAAAGTATTATCCATACACTAAAGTTGGCAAAGTTTTGAAACACGTGGACATTTTTGAAAAGGTGGTGAAGGCAAGTTTAAATACATAAATTACATGGCACAAAACGTAACGCAAAGGTAGCAAGGCAAAAAGACAAGGGAGTATGTGGCAAGCATATTGGCATGGTATTAATAGCAACACGATTATACACTGCATGTAGCATTTAATAGAGATTGCATCATGAAAAAGGGAACTCACCAAGTGCAAGGATCTGATGGTGGACTTAAAAGAAAAGTTAAAACAAATTTTGGTTGTGGGCATTTTGATAGACCATTTTTAACTCTGTGGATGTTATTGTGAAGGGTTTCCTTGTCTTCTCTGCAAGTCTGTAAAAAATTTTATTACTTTGCATGAAGAAAGTTTATATTGGTTCTCTGTGTGAAAGTTTTTGAAACGATCTTCTATGAAGTCGAAATGTTTTTTTAATCAGTGAAGCCATGAATTCATTTTGCTCCATAAATATGAAGGATCTTGCCGTTTTTATGAAAGAGTTCTTATAAAGATTCCTGTGTGGTTTTTGGCACATGGGTTATTGTGAAGAAAAGGTTTGTCTTGGCACGGTAATTTTTGGATTTATGGTTTAAATTGTTTCAAGTATTGTTCAAATGCTCACCTTTTATGCTTCACCCATGATTGCATGACTGAGGGTTTTCAGAGGCATAATGAAAGGCTTCAAAACTGTGATAAGGGTTTTTGGAGGCATAACGAAAGTTTTCAAAACTGTGATAAGGGTTTTCGAAAACAAAGAATGATGGACGTAAAAATAAAAAAAAAAGGCTTCGGGTATGACTCTTTTTTTTTGACAAGAAGTAAGGTTGAAATTTTTTGAATTTCTTCAAGAAAGGAATAATTTTTTTGGAAAGATTTGACACGGAATTTGGAATGCGTTCCAGTTAGTTGATTTTTTTGAAGGAATGATTGCTCGGCTTAGATTTTTTTGAAGGAAAAAAGGTGAATGAAAGTGCGAAATTTTTCTTTTACAATCAATTTCGAAATGGAAATAAAATACAGTCAGTTTCATAAAATGGATTTAAAAAGAAAGTAAAGGTTTTTTGCTTTCAAAGGGAGATTCTTTGTTTGTCTTCTTGTGTAAAGATATGGAAGTTTTTCCTTCTTTGAATCCAATATCAAATTTTGAAAAGAAGTCTCTCCTTTAGATCTAGCATCATTTTTTATAAAGTTTAAAATGTTGGGTTTCTGGTTCGAACCCTAGATGACAGTTTTTGAAGGTTTTCATTTGTTTCAAATGGAAATTGTTTTGAAATGTTTGAAAGGAAAGTGTGAAGTTCTACTTGCATAGTTTGTTGTTTATATGACTAATATTTCAAAGGGCATGAAGAAATTCGAGGTATAACTGAAAAAGTTGTTTTTAAAATAGCATTCCATTAGGGCATTTTGTTGAACAGCCCTAACTGGTTCAGTTTGTTTTTTATAACTAATTCTATTCAAATCTCATCTCTATTTAAAGAGATCATTGTAAAATCTGAATAGATGAGTGTGATATAGTGATGTAACATAGAGACATATATCTTGAAATTTTAAGATTGACCTAAAGGATTGATTATAAACTTATTTGCATGTATAGGTGTACAGTATATTGCATACAGTTATATGTGCATATAAGGTTGTAATTCAATTAAAAGGAAACAGGGTTGAATCCCTGAGCAATTGTTACTAATGATTGTAAAAGAGTTGAAGCTCAATAAAGATCACAGGTTCGTGGAGTGGTTTTTTCTCCCTATGACGAATCCTTTTTGAGGAATTTTGAGAATTTCCCACTCGAAAAAATATGTGTCTCTATCTTGATGTTTTCCATATTTATGCATGGTGAATAATATTTATTTAAATAAGTTTTGAATACATTCAGTCTATGAATCTTTAAAATTATAATCTGCAAATTGATTTAGTTTAGTAAGTTCTGATTCACCAGTTGAACTTGTGCATACAAATCTATGTGGTCCAACTAAAACTACATCATTAAATGGTGAAAAATATTTTATGTTGTTCATAGATGACTATTCAAGGATGGTTTGGGTAACGTTTCTGAAACACAAATAAGAAGCCTTTGACTGTTTCAAATTTTTAAGAAAAATGGTAGAAAGGGGAACTGACTTAAAATTAAAATGTTAAGATCAGATAGGGGAGGAGAATTCACCTCTCAGGAATTTATTGAGTATTGTGAAAAACATGGCATTAAAAAACAATACTCTACTACTAGGACACCACAACAAAATGGTGTTGTAGAAAGAAAAAAAAGAAATATCAAAGAAATGGCCAAGACCATGCTTAATGAAGCAAAACTACCTGACAAATTCTGGAAAGAAGTTGTTCATACCACAATCTACATTCTAAATAGAGCACAAATTAGAGTTAGAACAACTCATACTCCATATGAATTATGGAATGGCAAAACAAAAAATGTTAAAAACTTCAAAAAATTTGGTTGTAAATGCTTCATAAAAAAGAATGATGATTTCTTAGAAAACTTCAACTCAAGATTTGATGAAGGGATTTTTCTTGGATACTCTACACATAGCAAAGCTTATAAATGCTATAATAAAAGGCTAAATAAAATTGTAGAAGCCATAAATGTTGTATTTGATGAAAATTTTGTGCGCTAAAATAATAAAGAAGATCATGAAGAAACATTATTCCAAAAATTAGAAACTTTGCATGATGAACATCTTGAAAATGTTGAAACTGAACTTGCTGATGAAATTGAATCGAAAAATTGTTTCCAAAGTAACAAGTACTAGTTCTAAAATAAAAACTTCTTCTAGAATAATTGCTAAGAGACATCCAGAGTCTCAAGTTATTAGAGATGTAAAAAAAAGGGATATTAACTAGAAGAAAAGCCAAAACAGATGAACAAGCAAACATTACTGAACATTTTTGCTCGATATCAAATTTCGAACCAAAAAGTGTTGCTGAAGCATTATCAAACTCCTGTTGGCAAAATGTTATGCAAGAAGAAATAAATCAAATTGAGAAAACAAAGACCTGGGAACTTGTTCCTAGACCTAATGACAAAAATGTCATAGGTGGAAAATTGGTATTTCATAACAAGTTGAACGAAGATGGCAAAGTGATCAGAAATAAAGCTAGATTTGTATGCAAAAGATATGCTCAGCAAGAAGGAATTGATTTTGGTGAAACCTTTGCAGCATTTGCAAGAATGGAATCAATCAAAATCTTCCTTACATATACCAGATATAAAAAATTTACTGTCTACCAAATGGATGTCAAAACTGCATTCTTGAATGGGTCTCTTGAAGAGAAAGTCTATATGGAACATCTAGAAGGTTTTGAATCTTCTGACAAACCTAATTATGTTTATCGACTCAAAAAGGCACTATATGGTTTAAAACAAGCTCCTAGAGCTTGGTATTCCAAGTTGGATAAACATTTAATTGCAAATGGATTTTCTCATGGAAAGGCAGATAGCACTTTGTATATCAAAGTTATAAATGATGACATCTTGGCAGTATTATTTTTGGGTCTACTAATGATGAATCAGCAGAACACTTTTCAAAAATTATGGAATCTGAGTTTGAAATGTCTCTGTTGGGTGTGCTCGCATTTATTCTTGGTTTGCAAGTCTCACAACTTGAACACAGTCTATTTCTTTCTCAAACAAAATATGCAAAAGAAATGTTGCAGAAGTTTAATATGGCTGATTGTAAACCAATAAGCACTCCTATGGAAACAGGTTGCAAGCTAATGAAGAATGATGACTCACCTTCTATAAGTCAAACTGTATATAGATCCATGATTGGAAGTCTATTATATCTTATAGCATTTAGACCTAACATAATGCAAGCAGTATGTATGGTTTCAAGATTTCAGTCTAACCCAAAACAATCTCAACTTAATGCAGTGAATCGAATACTGAAATACATTCAAGGTAGACTTGATTTTGATTTATGGTATCCTCACAGTAATGATTTTACACTTTCTAATTATACTAATGCAGATTGGAGTGCATCTGATGATAAAAAAAGTATTGGTGGTGCAACTTTCTTCCTTGGTGATTGTTTAGTTGCCTGGCATAGTAAGAATCAAGATTGTGTCACTTTGTCTACCTGTGAATTTGAGTATGTTGCTGCTACAGCGTGTTGTATTTGGATGGACTATCAGTTATCTGATTTAGGTATTTAAGTTTCAGAACCCATTTCTATCATTTGTGACAATATGAGTGCTATTCAATTAAGCAAAAATCCAGTAATGCACTCACGCACAAAACATGTTGCCATTAAACTTCCTTTTTTGTGAGACAAAGTTCTCAATAATGCATTCAAGCTAATCTATGTGCCCGCTCAAGGATAGGTAGCAGGTATTTTTACTAAAGCTATACCTAGAGAATTATTTGAATAGTTAAGAACTTGATTGGGAGTTTTCTCTCAATTAATGTTGATATAAGATCTTTGCAAATAAAGATTTTGTGTTAGGTTTCTACTCCTATTCACATAAATTTTTCATGAAAAGCAAATGGTCCGATTTTTTATGCAAAAATTTTGAGGGAGAAATTAGAGTTGTGTTTGTGTTTGATAATCAACATTTTGTACATTGTATAATCAGTATCCTATGTGGTCCTTAGCATTTGTTGGTTCTCAACATTTGTATGTTCAACATCTATGTTTAGCTTTACATGGCAATGATCTTCTTGCATATTTGTTAATTATCTTGTATATATGAGAAGAAATTTGTATTCAAAATTTTTATGTTTCCTCTTGTATATATGAGATGGTGAATATTTTTGCCTCAAAAATGGGGGAGATTGTTGACCATACTCTAAAAGATGGGAAAGTATTAACCATACACCAAAGTTTGCAAAGTTTTCAAACACGCAGACAGTTTTGAAAAGGTGGTGAAGGCAAGTTTAAATACATAAACTACGTGGCACAAAACGTAACACAAAGGTAGCAAGGCAAAAAGACAAGGGAGTATGTGGCAAGCATATTGGTGTGGTATTAACAGTAACACGATTATACACTGTACGTAGCATTTAATAGAGATTGTTGTATGAAAAAGGGAACTTGCCAAGTGTAAGGATCTAATGGTGGACTTGAAAGAAAAGTTAAAACAAATTTTGGTTGTGGGCATTTCAATAGACCATTTTTAACTCTACGGATGCTATTGTGAAGGGTTTCCTTGTCTTCTCTACAAGTCTGTAAATTTTTTTATTACTTTCTATTACTCTGCATGAAGAAAGTTTCTCTTGGTTCTCCATGTGAAAGTTGTTGAAAAGATCTTCTATGAAGTTGAAATGTTTTTTTATCAACGAAGCCATGAATTCGTTTTGCTCTGTAAATATGAAGGATCTTGCCATTTTTATGAAAGAGTTCTTATAAAGATTCCTCTGTGGTTTTTGGCATATGGGTTATTGTGAAGAAAAGGTTTGTCTTAGCACTGCAATTTTTGGATTTATGGTTTAAACTATTTCAAGTATTGTTCAAATACTCACCTTCATTTTTCAAAACTGTGATAAGGGTTTTCAAAAATAGAGAATGATGGAGGTAAAAAAAAAATGGCTTTAGGTATGACTGGTTTTTTTTTTTTGACAAGAAGTAAGGTTTAAAAAAAATGAATTTCTTCAAGAAACGAGTAAATTTTTTGGAAAGATTTGAAAAGGAATTTGGAATGCTTTCCAATTAGTTGATTTTGTTTGAAGAAATGATTGCTCAACTAGATTTTTTTGAAGGAAAATAAGGTGAATGAAAGTGTGAAATTTTGCTCTTTCAGTCAGTTTTAAAATGGAAATAAAATATAGTCAGTTTCGTAAAAATGGATTTAAAAAGAAAGTAAAGGTTTTTTTGCTTTCGAAGGGAGATTATTTGTTTGTCTTCTTGTGTAAAGATATTGAAGTTTTTCCTTCTTTGAATCCAGTATCAAAATTTGAAAAAGTCTCTCCTTTAGATCTACCATCATTTTTTTTTATTAAGTTCAAAATGTTGGGTTTTTGGTTTGAACCCTAGAAGAAATTTTTTGAAGGGTTTCATTTGTTTCAAATGGCAATTGTTTTGAAAAGTTTGAAAGGAAAGTGTGAAGTTCTACTTGCACAGTTTGTTGTTTATATGATTGATATTTCAAAGGGCATGAAGAAATCTAAGGCATAACTAAAAAAATTGTTTTTAAAACAACATTTCATAAGAGCATTTTGTTGAATGGTGCTAATTGGTTTAGTTTGTTTTTTATAACTAATTCTAGTCAAATCTCATCTCTATTTAAAGAGATCATTGTAAAATCTGAATAGATGAGTGTGATACAGTTATGTAACACAAAGACATATATCTTGAAATTGTAAGATTGACCTAAAGGATTGATTATAAACTTATTTGCATGTATAGGTGTGCAGTATATTGCATACAGTTATATGTGCATATAAGGTTGTAATGCAATTAAAAGGAAATAGGGTTGAATCCTTGGGTAGTTGTTACTGTTGATTGTAAAAGAGTTGAAACTCAATAAAGATCACAAGTTCATGGAGTGGTTTTTTCTCCCTATGACAGATTCTTTTTGAGGACTTTTGAGAGTTTCCCACTCGACAAAATGCATGCCTCTATCTTCTATGAGTTCATGTTTTTCATATTTATGCATGGTGAATGATATTTATTTAAATAAGTTTTGAATGCATTTAGTCTATGAATCTTTAAAGTGATAATCTGCAAATTGATTTAGTGAAATCAATAAGTTCTGATTCACCCCCCTCTCTCAAAACTCTAATACTTCCAACGGTAACACCTCTTGGAAGAGGGGAACACTCACCTTTTTTAGATGAATTATGTGTATTGATGCTCCAAGACAAGTCCATGAATTAAGAGTGCCCTTCTAGAACCAAACATGCTTCTTTTTCTTCTTCTTTAATAATATTTTCATGTTCATATACATGTGGAATTTCCATCTTTTGATTGGCTTTCAGCCAAGTAAGATGTTAGATTGGACATCCCCTTGATCAAATACATTCTAGACTCTTCGTCCAACTGCAACTTGTTTGACTGGTTCATAAATAACCAACACCTCAAGATGATTAAGCAAACCTCACATTCATGCTTTAGGATAGAGCATCTATGCAATGTGCATCCAAGGTCATGACCTTGAGACACAAATACATCATTTTTAACTTGATAAAAGTTCTTCCATGTCTCCTTTTATAATGTGATTACTTTGAACATTAGAAGAAAAAGTTTCCTTCCTCGTGAGAATGTGCGCACCAAATATGAGCCACCAACTATGTATTCTTCCTTTTCTTGAAAGAGAATAGCAAGATCACTAGCTTCAAATACATGATTCTTTATTGTTGTCTTTACTAATGGTTCCTCAATTGCAAGCTTCTTTGATGGTGAAACTAACTTTTTTTTATTCTCACCAAGAGAACTATGAGAAATAGTTGGAAGATGCCTCATTTATACATCTTGAGGAACAAAGAACGTGCCTTGAACTATTTTCTTTTTGAAGGCAAGTAACTAATTTGCTAACCTCTACACTACAAGATTTGTCCTCATGCTAGAAGAAGATGAATCAAAAGAATGACGACTTTCTTTAAACCCACTTGCTTCAATTCTTATCTTCCTAACAAGTATAAAATCATTTTCAATTTTAATTGCTAGTGTTTGTGCGATTGCAAGAGTAGTCCGAGCTGCTCTTCTTAATAGAAAATTGATTTCAAGAATTTGAGCATTGACAAAGAAACAATTCAAATTTGCAGTTGTAGGTTGAGAAAAAACTAGAAATCTTCATGTTGATTTGTTGAAATGAGCAACACATTCATGTATAGGCACATGAGATACTTCTTTACTTGAGTAAGTTGGGCCAAAAATGTTGAACATCTTTAGGAGGCTTGAAGCTTCCCTCAAACTTGGCTATGAGAGAAGCCTAATTTGTGATAGTACATGGTGATAAATGATCAAACCAATCAGAAAGCATGCCTTGGATGGTTTCCATGAACAACCTTACAGATACGTCCTCATATTCAACATGAACACTACATGCAATGTAGAAAGAAGCAATATGTTCATTAGGATGTTTTTCATCACCAAAGAATTTAGGAAATTTATTGTGCAAGCCATTAGGAAGATCATGTAGAGGTGGAGCTAGATTCAATGGTCCAAAAGCACTTCCCCACGGACCTTAGCTCATTTACATGTCCTTGCTAAATGCTTGAAATAATTAAATGATATTTTACAATGAAAAAGTACATGGATGTGATTCAAAAGAAAGCACGAGGCTCTTAAATTTGTATCATGTCTCCAACAGGGTTGTCAAAAATTATTGGGTGAATATTTTGTAATCAATATTTTATGCAAATTCAATTGCAAAATATGTTGACTAGCTACAACGTGTAAGACAAAGTCTCTCCTATCTTAAGGGAAGGCCCCCCTTCTCACCATTCCTTAGATCAACTCAAGGTAAGCAAGAAGTTGAGAGATATTTATAAAGGTGTTAATGATATTTGTTTCCTCTTGTTTCAGGAAGAAAATCCACTTACCCACGGAGCGGGTAATGGGCAAGCTTGATCTCGTTAACTAGACTTCTATCTAATAGTCAGAAATAGTAATCGAATTACCAAACACTAACTCAAAGGCTGATTGAGAGTGTATTGGCTTAGATATATGTCTAGTTTTCCCAATTTATAAGAAAAATCTGTACCATTTAGGCATACAAACTTCCAGAAGAAGAGGATTTCTAAGCTATAATTTAATTATAACTATTTGCGCAACTAAAAGACATTTTTTACAATGGGAAGTCATTCCTTCATATAGGCAACATAGTGAGAAAAAGGAGAAAAGGGTGGCAGAAACTCAACCACCTTGACTAAGTTAAAATAGGAAAGAAGATTTATTAGATTACATGTTTGAAGGTTCATTTAATCAGATTAGATGTAATCCATAGCTTCTGAAACTACAAAGTTTAAAAAGAAAAATGTTGAAACTGTTGATTTCTAATGAATTAATCATGTCTATTATCAGCAAAGGCCATTGTAATTGATTATGCAATCACAGATGATCTTTGAATTGAGAGTTCCAGTAGTCATTCTAGAGTTTGATCTCTATCCATATTCATTTTTGTTTATACAATGATCAGAACTCATCATTCTTGTTTCAAACTCATTACAATATTTATCCTCAATCTAATTTTAATCTGTAAGACAAGCAATTAATTAGTAAGATTATTATTCAAGAAAATTAAAGAGACATTCAAATCTGCAATAAATCTAGTCAATATTAATAGTTTCAACTTTACATACCCAAATTATGTTATCTTTGAGCTTGAATGTTATTTTACACTTGAATTAAAAAATCCATATGCTTCGCTTTCATTGCTCACTTTTAGAGTAAGCATGTCTAGCAAAAGTGACAATTAAATTCCACCACCTTTGGGACATTTACAACCATTGGAAAATGTGCCTCATATCATGAGAAATTGTTATCTACTAATTATTTAAACGGAACATTACCTCCTATTTCTAGAGTCAATTGTATAATTAGAGTCATTTCTTACTGCCTATTGATCTTATGTAAACAAGTTAGATTGTTTTCCCATGAGGACACAAGGTAGGCTACCTTTTACCTTTACCTCTTGATTAATATACTTTGATGGCTAGAGGGTAACTAATCTTTCCTTTAAAGAACCCTTTTCAAGATGGTTCCTTTCCAAGATGATCTTCCTCCTCATTTCTCTAGTGTAATTGAGTGCTCGTTAACTACATTGTTTTGAGGCCTTTTTCTTTCTTTGTTTCTTGTTTATGCTTTGATAGTCCATGTAGACCAACCAATCTCTTTGTAATTTAAGCCTTCTAACTTGTATTGTTTAGGATTAAGGTAAAAACACTTCTAACTTGTATTGTTATTTGTCTGTGCATTAAAATATTAGCTCTTAAAAGTGTTTCCCATAAAACATAGTAATGTTAGAAAATCTACTTATGTATATTACTCCAAGTTTCTAGTGCAGCCTATTCATAGTTGATCACTTAATTTGATAGTGTATTGAAGTCAAAATCCAAAGAATAATCCATGGTGGTTAAATTAACATATAGGAATATGTATGCACCTAAAACATTAGTAAACTTGGAAAATGCAAACCAACCAATAGCTTTAAAATTTAAGCCTTCTAACTTCTACTATTAGTTGTATATGCACAGACATATTAGCTCTTGAAAGTGTATCAACAAAAAGTTTATGATGTTCAAATATATTTACATAAACACTTCACTCCATTCACAGCTCAAATACTAGTTTTGATAGTATTTTGGTATTAAAATCTGAAGTATAATTAAAGCTTCACAATTTGCCACCACTTTGCATCACTTGAAATTTTTGCATTTACATTCCCTATTTTTAATGGCCTAGTTAAATAGAAATGGAGATAAAACTAAATATCAGTAAAAACTACCATTTCCTACACGCACATAGCAGATATTGCCTAAAAAGTGAAGCCCTACAATTTAGATATCAAGATTGATTTGCACTTGTAGCCAAACAAAAAACAATATTTTGGAAAGAGCTAAAAATATGACTAGGTCAAAAGCATATAGTCTTGTTTACTATCCAAGATGAGCAACCACAAAATAATCTACCTTAAGATAGGACTGGATTGAAGGATTATGAACATAGATTAGTTATTGATCTTGGTTGTTCTAGAAGTCAGCTTGTATTCAATTACATTTTCCAAGTCAATATATGTACAACACTTATTCAAGTTTTGTGTCATATCCTTCATTGTTCACTATGTAGATAATCTGCAAGTTATCATTTTACTTCTATTATTGATATATATCCCTTCAATTGATATTGTAGTGCTAAAGAGGTCCTGTGAAGCATTAAAAAAATCTGTTGAAATATGGGAGGGGTATTAATGGGAGAAAGGCTGCAAAAAAGTAGCTGCCTAAAAGTAAAAGGAAAAGTGCTTGAGTGAATGACATCAGAAGTATTGCTGAGGGCAGCATGTGGAAGACAAGTTTCTAAAAAGAAATATTTTTATTGCAAGGGAAACGATCCATGATTTAATAGCATGTTTCCTTTTTCTATGACCATTTGCATAAACTTATATCAGTCTCTGTGGTGGAATCTTAGTACATGCAGCTAAAAGACTCATTGCTTTCTCAAAAAATGGTTAGAATTGATTAGCCAACAAGGCAGTATTATTAAATTCTGTTCTTTCTATGTTTTATTGCTATAATTGTGTCAAAAAATCATTCTCATTGGTGTGATGTTGGATCTTTCAGCACAGATTCTTGGAGTTTATTGTACGGAGAGCACAATGATTAAATATATTTTTACTTTTGGCATAAGGCAGTTTTCACTTTTTGCAAAGTTTCATATGATTAATAAGCCAAAAATGTGTTTACATTGATTGGTTGGTTTCTATTCGTAATTGAAATGTATATATGTAATTGAATATGCAATACAAAGTGTGTGTTTTGGAAGTCTATAACAAATTGCAATGAAAGGAAGTAGAGGAGAAAATGTGTTTCTAAGAATATATATTTTTTGGCATTATTGATTAAGCCTACATAATGGGATCTACTATGTATGAGATGGATTCTCATCTTTATACATTGAAATTGATAGCTCGAAGCAAATGAAATAGAAAAGTTCGGAGGTTATTTCATCCTACTTTTGTGCAATTATGTGTTTGATAAATTTTGCTAAAACAAGAAAGATATTGAACATGATGTTCCTTTTTCAGTACCTCCACACAAGTGAGTGAAAGCCTAGAGTGGAAATTTGGGTCTCCAAAAATAATCAAAGGAAAATGTGTCTTTGGTAATAAGGGTTGTGTGGTTTATTTTCCAATGTATCAAGACCTATCAAATTTGTAACTAGAGGTCTTATGAATGTATGCCAAGTTATATCTTTCTCTGGAAACATTGAATTGGTCTAGCCAAAATTATGCTCATCATGGTTGTCAAGGCCATACATCAGATTCTTGTTAGAATCTATACCCCTATTCTTATGGTCTTATGAATGTATGCCAAGTTGAGTCTTCCTCTGCAAGTGTTGAATTAGTCCAACCAAATTTGTGTTTTTTTCATGGCTATCAAGGCCATACAACAGCTTCTTGTAACTAGAGGCCTTATGAATTCCCCTATTCTTAATGGTTCCAACGTATTAAAAACCCATCAAATTTGTAACTAGAGGCCTTAAGAATGTATGCCAAGTTGAATCTTCCTCTGGACGTGTTGAAACAGTCTAACCAAAATTGTGTTCTTATCATGGTTATCAAGGTCATGCATCCATTTCTTGTTTAGATCTATATCGCCATTCTCCATGTGGTCAAGATACGCATGATTCTTTTTATTGCTCTTAGAAGAAAATGCAAAATTCTATGTGATATGTTACTAATCCATGGTTTTAGTACATCTCAGGGAAGATATCAGATGTTTCTTTAGACACTGCACTTTACAGTTGTAACATCTTTGATGAGATTGAGTCAAACACTCAAAATAAAGTAATGTCAATTGTTGTTGAAGCTTATATTGGTAATGACAATGATGTTGATAATTTTTTTGGTGCTGATAAGAATACGTTTTCTATTTGAATTCTATTATATATTCTGATGATGTTCATGTAGTTGTTGTTGTTGAGTGTTTTCCTTGCAAGAGGAACCTTTGTTAGTATTGGAGTGGAGACTTACAGATGAGTCCTCAGAGATTTTGTAGATTCGTTAATTCTGTGGCATTGCTGCTTTATTTCAGATTTCGTATAAGTTGTTAGTGAGCTTTAGACATTGTTTGGTCCTAAAAATTGCAGATTTGTGGTTGGATTGTAAGACAGGACAGGTTCTAAGATTACTGATATCTAGTTTGAGTAAGATTTTGAATTTGCAGGTTTTAGAGATTTGGTTACTTGGAATGAGCACTAGAAGAGTGACTCATAATGGTCACTTGCAGTTTCATCATCTTTAATTGGAGTGACGACCAGAGAGTGGCTCATGATGGTCACTTGTGCCTTGATCACTACTAATTGCAAAATGACTGCATCAATGATTGGAGAATACAGATTCACCTTCTCTTTTTAAAATGGCTAGGAAAAAGCCCCAAGTCAAGGTGGTGTTGCAGCACATATTTTCGAGATCTTAAAAGTATGGGGAATAAGTGAAGAGCCATTGATAATTTTTTCCTCCAGTGTTCATTATGGGAGACAGAGAAGGAGAGTGAACATACATTAGCCTCTGATTGGTTATTAGTTTTGGCAATTGTAGAAATTAGTTTGTATTTGGTAAATTTTATAATTCAATACATGTATAACATCTATGTATGGATATTAATGAATAAGTTGTGTCATATGTCCTCCATTGTTCATTATGTAGATGATCTGCAAGTTATCATCTCACTTTTATTATAATGATATATTCCTTCATGATTCTGGTATAGAATCTTCAACAATCAATGAAAAAACTGGCTTCCAGCAGCATTGACTGCCTTCATATGAATTGTACTTCTTAGAATCAAAATAGTTACTCTTAAGTGGGACTAATTCTCTATCATCTGCACAGAAACATTATCAAATGTATGATCAAATGGATAATTGAGTCTCAACATTTCAATTTGCAGTAAAATAAAGTAGACTTCTGCTATCTTATCACATTTACTAAATTTCAGTAAGACCAAGTGACTTTAACAAGGCAAAAAAGAAGGCTCACCTTAAACATATCCCCTAGAATGGACTGTAGACCACTTCTGCGGCGTACTCCATAAAACCTTTCAGCTATCTCATCTAGCAACTGTTAAAAGAAAAAGAGAAACTCCATGTGAACTTTGTGTTTGCAAGATATAAACTTGACTGATATTTTTCAAATATGCTGCAGAAGAATCAGATACCATATGTTGAATATTTCAGCTATGTATCACTTGAAAAAAATAACAAAATGAAATTTGAATTATAAGAATAAACATTGTGTCGTATGGAAACATAATTCTTGAAGAATTATACGCCAATAGCCTTTCACAAATAAGCAATAGCGTTAATTAATTACATCATTAAAGGACGAATCTCGATCAATGCTTGACATATAATTTTGTCGCAACAACTGAAGAAGTGGCAGTGCATCCCTTTCCAAGCTGCACACATGATAATTACCAACAAAACAACTATCAAACCAATACAAAAACTTGTAAATAAGAACACTTCATTCAAGAAAAAAGACCTAATTTCATTTTTTTCATTCAAAAATATTTCTTGTCATGCTCGTTAACACAAGACTAAATAGGGAACCTGCTAAGTCCCCTTGATGTATAAGGTTAATCCGTTTTGTTGTCTGATGTGTTTGTTTTTCACTACCCCATGTAATTATTTGGGTTGTACAATATAAAGTATAGCATGCCAATGCTACTCACTGGCTATTGTTATTTTGTGAGCATGCCATATGGGTATTTTATATATAATTTCAGTAGGAATATCAACCTTAAACAAAAAGCTAAAATCCATACCATTAATCTAAGTTACCAATTCAGATGCAGATTCCGAAGCAGATTTGGGAAGCGGATGCGGCATGCGGGAGGAAGCGTGTATCTATAAATATAGAAAGAAATGCAAGAAATATAAAAAAACAAATCATTTGATAAAATGACCATGATATTTCACCCTTTATCAAAATGCAAGAAATAGAAAGAGAAGTTTATTCCACATTGACTACATACAGGAAAGAGTGAAGCTGCATGAGGATGTTATAAAAGAAAAATAGTGAGGCTCATGTGGTATGCTGGATTGAATTGGTAAATTGCAAATTGTTTGGAGTGGTCGTCTTCAAGGGTTTGTGAGGACGAAAACTCTCATGAGAACCACTCTTTACACATCATTAAATTTTAACAAACATGCATGAAAGTGTTAGATTTCTGCTTTGATAGTTTGAACTTCATAGCAAAATTTGGGAAGAAGTTAAGGAGCTTGAAGATACACTTTCTGTCACAGTCATTTCCAGCCGTCCAGCTCTTGGAAGCCCAGACATGTCAGATTGAAGCTTAATATTATTCCTTAATTGATGGCCATCTATGGACACTGCTGTTCACTACAGAGACATGCAGACTGAAGGAGATTTAAGGGTTTGAATACATAATTACAACTTGTACATTGTGAGGACATTGAGGGTCTGCATTTTAAGTGCTGCAACACATTGCTAGGTTATATGTTACTAGCTCAGTATTTCCATAGACTTATAAAATGCTGTCTGAACTTGTTTAGACTTTACATGGCTGAGTAATACTGATTTGGGGAGCAACAGGGGGTAGATCTTCTGTTTTAAGAGTTTGTGGCCTTATTCTCCATAGAATGAACTGTACATGCTGAGAATATCAATTGAAACTGAATAGATAATTCATGGCGACCGAAAGCCCCGCGGATGCTTCCAGGAAGCCATCTGCAGGCTCCTGGATTCGTCCAGAAGCATCCGCAGGGCTTCCAAACGCATCCAACACCCGTCCGCTTCCGCATCCACCTCCGCCTCCAGCTTCCAGGAGGCTGAATCGGTAACCTAGCTGTTAATGTTCTTTCATAGGAAAAGCATCTTAGTAAGAATTCTTAGAAAGAGAAACAAAAATCAACAAACAAATGTCTATGTTTCTTGTTGTCAAAGAAGAAAAACAAGTCAATTACAGTGAATGTACTGTATTTCTATGACAATGAAACATATAGAACAATGGATAAAGAAATTTTGTAGAGAGCTAAAAGGAATGAAGCACAATGTGGCAAACTCTAGGTGTTGTCAAGGACTCTCTTTACCAGAATACTGGCAATAGTTTTTAAAATTACTCCCAACTTCTACTGCAACTTCAGACTGTAAACCTTTGCCAAACATTTCAACCATAATAAAGAGTTTCAAGAGCGTAGTGGCCACTCTATTCTTTCTTTGTACATCCCATTCTTTTTCTGGTCATCTACCTCTACTTTGATAAGTTTATTTGTCTGCCACTCTGTTAAAAAATGCAGAGAGACTGGTACAACTTAAGAGCTTTTCACATGGAATCACCAGAAGAAATCACATTTTTGCGACATGACACCATTTTTTCTACTGTGACTCATGAGTGTCAGACACTCATCTGATTAAAAAAAACCATGCACTATCACTTTTCATATTATTTTCCCTGATTTCAATCAGTAGGAAAAAAACCTGAGATAAACATTTGAAATGATTTTCAAGTTGTGTTTAAAGATTTCTAGTTTGAATTGTTATTCACAAGGTATGCAACATTTAATTTTCAAACTTGAAATTTCAAATGTTAAAAACCTTGGGGAAATTCTAACCTTTTTGTTTTCTCCTCACTTCCTAGCCCTACCACATACTATTTCATTCTATTTTGTCCTGTGAATTTTTGCCATAATAGTATTTGTTTGAAACCCTTCTGATTTTTCTTAATGTCAAAATAAGAAATGGAGCATGAAGTAGTGGTAGGAATGACCCTAGAAGGAACCCTGGGTCAATAGGTGATACCAATGACAAGGTCTAATACACTCAGTATAACATGGGGATACATCCACCCCCCAAGAAACCCCAACATCTTTGAGATGAAGATGTACTAGGGACAGGGAGATGGCGTTCCGGCCTCGCTGGCAATACCACCAATCTGTCGCCATTCTAGCAGAGATGGGTGACATCCTGACATTTCCTGAGGGATAGGGGGACGGGAACATATCCCTCAACACTCCAGGAGACACTTGGGCATTCCCTATCCAACAAAAAAAATAAAACATGTTTTAAAAAAATACAACATATTTTTAATATTCTATTTCGTCATTTTGAATATTATATCACGATGCTCAATGTAATTGTCCTTATGATTAGATACTCATACTTTTAATAGCCATGCCTATTATTATTTAATATTTGTATATAGAAGTTAGAATCTTCCATTTGCTAATTCGGGTATTTAAAATTTTAATATATATTTATTGTTCAATGTTCCACTTCCATGCTCAATGTTTAATGCAATGTTTAAGTATTTAAATTTTAGTAAAATAGTATTTTATGTCTTTATGTCTTATACATCTTTTTATAACTAGCATTTTAAGTACCACATGCATAGTATCTAGAATATACACCCCACCCCTCACCACCCCTCCCATGGTCCCCCCATCATTGCCCCACCATACCCAAATTGAGGCTCCTCTATCCCCTTGTCACAACGTCTCCTCATCCCCCAAGGTGGTGTAACTATGAAAATAATGTTTGCAAGCTTCTTATGATATGAAGAATCAATAAATTAAATACCAGCTTTCTTGAATACGTAGGCATCATGTGAAGGCATTCCCCAACGAGTCTAAAGACTATGAGAGAGATTGATGTTATAGTTACAATATTTTATATGAAATTTTGAAAAAGTACAAGACACTCAAGCAATGATAAAGGTGATGGATGCTGATCACAAATCATCTACAAATTCTTTTGCCGACTAGTGCATTCATCAATCACTATTCTCTGCTACTGAGACTAATAGAAAATCTAGTTGTCTTTCTTCTTCATCCAATTTATTTGTTTTATGCAATGTTCCAATAACACAACCCTTGCATGAAGGTACAAGGTACCAATTAAATTTAATTGTTATAGTATGAGTTTAAGATGACAGTGACAAACTTTCCATACTACAATAATTTTTGGTTAACTATAAACTTAGTTACTGGTTTAGGTTTGATTTGAAATACGGGTTCGAAGAACCAATTTGCCGGTACGGCAAAATTTTGAAAAGGGTTTTGGGTTCATTTGGGTATGTTCGTACGAAACCATGTAAAAAATATTTTTAAAATCATATGATTTAATCTTTTAAACAACAAAAACACCATAGGCATAAACTTTAAACATGTAAGTTGTAACCATAGCATCATGAATCAAGCTCATACCATCATATATTTCAATTTTCAAGTTCAACATCAAAGGTTCAAAACATTAAAACTAAATCATGATCCATGAATCATAACAGCAAGTTTAAGTATCATTGTTTCAAGTTCAAGTTTCAATTAATCATTATGTATTAGATTCTATTATTGATCGCATTCATTTTCTTCTTCTTTATCATCTTCTTCTTCTCCTCCTTCTCCTCCTTCTCCTAGTCCTTCCACATTAATTGACTCAGCAATAGAGCTAAGACCAAAATAGCCATTTACATTCATTTTTAGGGCTGCAGAACTCAAAAAAATATCAAATATGTTCTAAAAAAGCACTTAAAAGTTGCCCATTGCTGGAAATTCGCCCAGGTTCGATGTATATTCAAACTAGGCTCATCAAATTCGCCTTGGTTTGAATTTTATAGTTGCGGATTCGAACCAAAACCTTGACCGAATTTTGGTCGAACCGGACCAAAACCCCAAATTGGTTCGAACCTAGACATGGTTCCGAGGGCAAACCAGCAAACCCAGGTAAGTAATACTATAAAGATAAACTACAATGAAGAAAAGGCTATAGCATCTTGTCAAATGGATGGGAAAATGACAAAAATGACTCAACCTTTTATTGACATTCAATAGCGCATTTGCATTCTTCAAGTGAAAATGCTAAGAATTGTGCAATTTATTAGATAAGGTGATCAAGGAGTTTGAAGTTAAGAATGCTGTCCATATTGTCATGGATAACACATCAACATGTGCAGCTGTCATGCGCAGCTATGGGGAACTTATTAGGTAGAGGGATCTTGTTATTTCTTGGACTCCTTGTGCCCCACATTGGTTGGATTTGATGTTAGAGGACATTGAGAAGATTGGATCAATCAAAGTGTGGTTAAAAATGCTACACAACTTCAAACATATTCGCAACTACACTTGGCCCTTGTTTGATAAGAGATCACACGAATGTCAAGGAACTTGTGCAATAGAAGTGACACAACTATGCAAACAGTATTGTAAGCACAATTCATTTTCTCAATAGAATGTTTGTAAGGAGTGATTGGATGGTGTCTTCATATTTCAAAAAAAAACAAACTGGACAAAGTAGCAAGCATAGTTTTTGCTAAGTTGTTTACTAAGGAGTTTACATTTCAAGGACACATGGAAGAAAAGTGTTGATCACCTATCCCCTAATTTTCAAAAACTTAGGAAATGTATCAGGGGTGAAAAACTACATGGGGGCAGTTAGTCATCCTCATGGCCAACACACACAAGACTTTCTTTTTGAAAAATGGAAAATATAAAAAGAGGGTTACTGAGGGGATGCCCACAAGAACCCTCAAATTCCTTACAAAAAACCTAAATGAGAAATTGAAACACTAATGAAGTGGACAGTCTTGCTAGGTTTAGAAATAAACAATTAATTAAGTAATGGATAATTGGCAGTGCAAGACCATTTGCTTCCAAATAGTTGTGGCAGCCGCTGATATTGGTGATCTTAATCAATGTCTGAGTACCATATCTGTACTTTACTGTTGTGTCATAAGATAGAATTGATTGATTGTACACAATGCATTCTAGAATAAATGATACATCTTTCTAGCCATATTATGTTGTCTAAGTTTATTATGTTGCATTACTTTATTGTATAACAATGTTACTGGTTACTTTGCATAGTCAAACCAGTTCACTTCAAGAGTAAACATTTTGGCATCGTCGTTGTTCAAAGCCTAGACATCTAAACCATGGAGAAGAATGCTGGCAAGCAGTATAGTGGTGTAATGGGCCAAACCTTCGGAGAATAGGGAGTTTCTGAATATGAAGAAGAAACCAGAATAGAGGACGAGTTGACACAAGATCTAGTACACCTATAGAAGTATTTATAAGCTTGTACATTCAAAGGGAGGCTCTCCACCAAGGGATCCCTAAGACAGATATCTGAGAGTAGTTAAAAGTGTATGGGGAAGTGAGCATCTCCTTCTAAAGTTGTCAGGGTTGCTCACACGGAACATGATAACCCTCTAAGGTCTTTGGAAAGGCAGAGATTGATAACATCAACAACAAAAAAAATGGTATGAGGAAAGGAACCAAAGCATAAGGAAAGGAAAGGAATGTGATAATGGACGTTACAAGGCAATTGATCGCATATGTTAGGATTCAGAAACACAAGCATAGACTGAGTAATATTCTTGTTTAACCTTTGAAGTGAGGTTTTTCCATTCCCTTCAAGCAATAGAGACAACCGATGGAGAATTCAAATATTATTCATTGGGATTATGTCATGGTAGACTACACTTTGACCCACACCATCAAATTAAGAAAGCCTATGGAGTTATGTGTTGGCACCTGTCACATGCAAAAGATCATTGGGTGAATGCAATGATGATTTTGAATAAAGAAAAGATAATTTCCTAGGATGTCAATGGAACTTATTATGCAAAGCAAGTGGATTCATATTCTTAATTAGGTTGGTGATGATGAACAATATCTCCAACCTAACTATGAGATAGCCAAAAGGAATGGTGTTCCTCCTACTAATTGAAAGGATAAAATGAGATGATCTTTGTTGCAATGACGGTGACAATTAGAACATTCACTAAGGCATGGTTAGAGAAATAGAAAGAAAATTTGCAAGCAAGATGTCTTCCATTGACATATGACTTAATGAAGGACATGGTTCAACATGAGGAAGACTCATTTGAATAGCCACAAGAGATGAGTATCGGAACAGAAAGCGAAAATAGAAAGAGGGTCGGTGACAAGGCCTCCCAAACTAACGAAAGTTATAGAATGAAGCTGCAATTCAGGGCTGCCTCAGAAGAAGCAAAAATTTTAGGTAGATGACACATCCTCAAGCCAAGAGAATGAGGCATCCATGCCACAAAATGAAAGTGCCTATTCATGTTGAAAATGAGTCAGGGTTAACTACAAGTTTTAGTTATGTCCCTTTGGATCCAAATGAACAAGAAGTGGATTCTCCACCTCAAGGAAGTAAAGAATCTCAAGATGAGCAAAATGGCATGATTGACATAGTGGCACTTTCAAAGGAAGATAACGTTCAAACTCACAAGGAAAATGTAGGCAAGAATGTTAATATGGAAGTCCAATAACAAAATCAAGAAGTCTAATAGCAAAATCAAAAGTAACAAAAACAACAAGATGAATTAGGAGAGCTCACTACACCAACATGGTTGTTAGAATGAATGAAGAAAAGACAAGTGACAACTGTACAACCAGTTGAGAACATGGAGGAGAATTTGTGAAAATGATAATAAGAGAAAATTCTAGCAAAAAATTTCAACCAACTTATGAAAGATAATTCAAGTGCACACGCACAAATTGCCATTTGGAGGATAAGGCTAGGGGGGACATGCTACCACAAGATTATGATGTTGAAGAATATGAGTTGTGAAAAACCACCAAAAATAGATGGTGGAAGAGGCACATAGTTCCATTTAGGCTTTAGAGGGAAGGATAAACAAAGAAGTTGGAAAGAAAAGAAACTACAAGGCAAGAGCCGTATGCTTGAAGGAATACATCAAGTCGTTGATGAATCCAATCCAACATTTGTTCCTCCCATTCCTTGCTTCTTCGACAATAAATAGATTTGAAGGGGTTGGACTAATAGGATAGGAGGCAAAGAGATGGATGATTGCAATATTTGAAGAAACAAGCAAGTTCATTCACAAGTTTGTCAAAACCTATGATACAATGTTTTCTCTTCGAGAATAAGTACACGTAGTGTTAAAACAATGTGAGGATTTTATACCAAATTACAAAAAAGACTCTTACACAATTAAAGATGATCATGGAAATGCCACAACATACATTGATGAAGGGTCAAGTATTGAAAGGACAATTTTTTATTTTCCATCTTGACATCAAGCATTATCTCACAAAGGTGATGTCCTTAAATAGGTAGATTCAGATTGTACAGCTACAAGATAGGCACTTTTGGAATATGTTTCACTAGAGATACAAGATGATCAGAAGATGATCTACTTAAGTAAGAGCACTCAAGGAAAGCTTTATATTTCTCAAACTTTATGGCTATTTGTGATGCTGCTATTTGGAAAAGGAGAAGTGGTGCTTGTGTAAGTGAGTTATATTATCATGAATATAGGCTTAGATTGGCAATAAGTATTCCCAAGGAGAAGCTTAATGAAACAATTTCCAAATTCATTGAATATGCAAAGAAGGACAAAGGGAACCATTTCCTAGATGACGACTTGTTGTAGGCCGATGTGGTTTTGAATTTTCTCATGGTTAATAACAAGTACTTCATTTTGATTGGTTCATTTGGTGCCAAGTTGCAAAGGTTTTTTTTACCAAACCTCTTTTTCTATTGGCTCTTTGAAGCAATGCAATTTTCCTATAGCTCAATTCGTTGGTGACTTGTTCTATAAGCTTCTACCTAACCTATGCTCTCATTAACACATTGTGGCATTGTAATTTTCATATTCACCCATATGGTGATGTTCTTTTATAATTGCGTGGGTATTTAATATTTGTTGGTGGTAGTTATAAAAACCCTAATTATGGCTTTGGTGGAGAAATCTAGGGTATTGATTCTGATTTAATATTAGTCATTCATTGTAAAGAGCTCCCTATATAAGGCTTTCTAATCTAATTTGTAAAGAGAGATTTGTTGGAGAATTGTTGCAAATATACAACTAAAATTACTCAATACTAAATTATTGTGTTGTGCATTGTGAATTGTAGTCTTTCAGAGTATTGCATGGTGATCTACATTCCTTGTTTATAATAGGGTTTTCTTTCAAGTACTTGTACCATCTAAAAATGGAAGAACTTTCTTTGTAAGGCCTTCTAGCCTTCCCTTTAACAATCTCCCAAGTTCATGAATGCGCTTATGCTCTGATTACTGTCATCCTTGAGTTTCAATCCATTTTCGAAGACCTTGTTTGCATCCTCAAGACCCTGGAAGGCATCTTGAGACTCAAATTCCTCGAGGTTAGGGCACAAAATCATCTCTAACCTTCTAGTATATTCCATGGATATTAACATATTGTAGACATTTGACAGTTAGCTGTTATACTATATTTCAGATTTCTTTAATGTTATTCAGTTTAATTTTATGTAATTTCTTTCGAAAATTTGCATTTATACTTGGGTGATCTATGAAAAGTTGTATATGTGTGCAAAGTAGCTTCTATATATCTCAATTATTTTGTATTTGATGTTAATTGGCTAAATGATGCCTGAAAAAAAAATTAAAATCCTTAAAAATCTTTGAATTTCATGGGTTTTTAAATTGTCGAGTCCTTGTTGAGTCTAGCCGCCGAGAGTGAATCCGAGACCATTTTGGGCCTGATCGAGCCCCAAGTCTAAGGCTGGTAACATTGATTTTAAGAAATGGTAAGTGACATTGTTTTTTAGAGCTTCAGTTTTACATATGTTTTGATCTCATCCGTGCATTCTATATTTGTTACAGTTCATGAGGTGCCATTGACTTTTTTAGGTGGATGGATATTTTAAATTTCCAAGAACCTAGCCTAGATTTAGAGGCAGATGCGTGCTAATGCGGATGTGCTAACAAATGCCCTCTGGATGCTCACATGAAGTGCATCATAGGACTCCAGATGCTTAAAGGAGCATCCAAATGCCTAGGATGCACTTCATGTGAGCATCAACAGGACATCCGTGAGCTTCCAAACACCTTCATGGGTCCAACGTAAAAATTGACACGTTTTTGAATGAATAAACCACTTCAAGCACATTAAAACATGTGTTAAATAACATTTTTAATTCTGATTCGGATTAGTGAATCTTGAATCTTCATTGATGAGCATTTAATCATGACCTAAATTTTAATTTTGTAGTTGTAATGATTTGACGCATACATATATGATATGGCTTATTAAGCTATATAAATTTGAGTATTTGTGAACTATCAGATACCTTGATCAATAGTGAAGTATCATACGATTGAATGATTTAATTTTGTATATATTTTCTGCATTTCTTTGCATAAATAATTTTGTATATGCTTATTGCATTTCTTTGCATATAATAAATGCATCCAAACACTCCCAAAAAACTTTCGCTCATCTGCACACTTGATTCTCATACACGCATCTACATCCACACCCGAATTGGAAACTTAGGTTTTAAGGTTTCTGATAGATTGAAAAAAGAACTTGTCGTTTGAACTGGTCATTTGACAATGTTAGAAGATATTGACACTTGAGTAGTTATATACTGATTGATGGATGTATTGTTATTGATGTCAAACAAACAAACATGTCGTGAAGATGTTTGGATATAAAGTTGATAAGAGGAATATGAGTACAGAAAGAAAATGTCTTTAAATTAATGACCTAAACTTAGTCAACAAAGACTTAACTTTAAGGTAGCTAAATGATTCAATCAGATGGAAGAATATTTATCCAGTCATAATACATAAGATACATCAATCTAGAGATTATATAAACAATGATATTCTTGTCTAAAACATAGAGTTCCTACAAGTGAATGATTAAAAGATATGTATATTATTTATTTTTAGTAAAACATACAATCTACACATATATGAAGTCAACACTAAATAGTAATATGGTCCCAGCCAAAGACATATCAACAGTCAATGTTTGGTGAAATGTAATTCATTCCAGTCAGCATATTTGAGAAGAGCTTGGGCAGTCAACGATAGTATGAAGAGGTCATATAAAATGCAAAATGTCAGTAATATTAAAAGTAAATAGACACAATGATATGTAAGACAAACAAATTTTGACCTCATATGCTTTGACACTTACAATTGTGTTACGGGTGCTTCAATGGTTTTAAGCATAGTATGGTGAAGATGCGAATTTGAAAGATTCAGAAATGATGAAGCAAAGACATAATTGTGGCAGTGACAAAATAAGACTAACTACATATATATCGAACAAAAACATAATCAACAGCAGCAAAGATTTAATAGCATTGAAAAACTGAGCAATTAAGAGGAACACCATCTTTAATGTGCAATTTATGTATGAAGAGAAAACTAATGGGAAGAGAGATAACCAAATTATTGATTAAACTAAGAAAGATTTTGACACTTAGCAATCCAGTCACGATCACATTAATTGGGAATCTTCAAATAAAAGGAAATGTGGTGATTGCCATTCTGTTAAAGAAACATTAATGGAACAAAGTCTTCAATGTCTGAAAGAAGCCATCGATTATATGTTGGGAACATACAGTCAGCACAGGAGGACGAAGACAAAACTATGTCAGCCATGTCATTATTAAGAAACCCGATAAAACAAACTATAATAAGAAGCAATGAGTTTTCAGTCGCGAGTCTAATGTATCAATTGGCAAAAGTTGTTAATATATTCATTCAGCCCCCCTCTCAGTATATTTGTGTGCTCTTCATTGATATCATTCCAAAAATTTACTATGATCTTTTTGATCTACTAAGAACAAAAACTTTAAGCGAAGCTATTATGAAATAACTTGCAGGGTAGAAGAATATAATTTGTAATATGCTGCAAACACTTGATAATAATATGCCTCTTTGTAATGTCCCCTTTTGGGACATTAGAAGATTTAAAGACATATCCCTACAATATTAAAATTGTCTATGACAGCATGAATAAAAAGGGGCAATTTAATATTATAAGGTGGGCTAAAGGTGACAAGGAGGGATAAGACGAAAAGACAGGAAGGAAGCTGAAGAGTCACAGCTGTGAGGATTAAAAGGAGAAGAGATTCATTCATGGGGTATGCTTGCTTTACGATATAGACTTCAGTTTCTCTCTTGCGAGAGCTATTCAGAAAGCTTCAGCTTTCAGCTAGTGTGAGGATGTAACCCCTCATGTTGGCAGGGAGTGGATGCAAACCCATTGCCATTGTAGACACGTGACATACCCAGTTATGCCAATTGCAATTGTATTTGGATGTTAGTTGTAACTATTGTAGATTCATTGTAAAAATCTTGACCATCGGATTCTTTTTGTTATTTTAGAGTTGAACGCAAGTATTAATCAAATTGGAACTTGCTAAAAGTCATCAAGTATTGGCTGCAGAAAACTCTTTCTCTTGTCATGTGTCGGCACAAAAGTTACAAATCACATAATATTTGGTTTGAGACCAGTTGCAGAGAATTTAAATTGTGTTGAGTTGTTGGAAGGGAACAATCAATGTTAGTTAAGGTCCAATAGTGAAGCTTAAGGGAATATCTCAAAACATATACAAGAGCCAAATACTTTGATGAGGCAAAACCTTGAAGGAAACCTCCGAGACGAGAGCCATAAATCTTGGAGAAATATATATCTTACTTCTGAGACAAGACATTATTTATTTGTGGGAGAATTACCATAATTATTTTTACCAAGTAGTGTCGTGAATCCTAAAGGAGTATCAAAACATTTGGGCCCGATATGTCTCTATGCAAACTCGAACTAGAAGTCACGGTTGCTCTGAAGGAAGCTTGGTGGCGGATCTATTTGTTGAGACCATAAGTCTCAAGGAATGATGTTGATATAACCTAAGGAAGTTCTCCAGTCACACATGGAACGGTCAGGAGTAGTATGTGCGAAGAGAAGAAGCAATAGATTGTTGAAGGGAACAAAAGTTTGAATAAACCCATCAATAACTTCCTGAACATTGAAGTTGGGAATAACATTGGTTATGTTTCATAGTCAGAGACTAAGAAATCTTGAGATGATTTATATCATATTTTTACACGACTATATGAAGCAGTTTCAACTTGATGCCTGTTGTGAAGTACTATTTCTTATTTGGAGCGTTACTATATAACCATTCAGACTTTTTAGATTATAATTAATCTGTCAATTATTGTTTGAGGGAGGATAATTGGAGCCGATGCTATATGGTAAAAGCCTAACCGGAACAAAAGAGTCTCCATGATGGCCATTAGCATGGCATTACATACTTTGATATTCGAAGCCTACGTTTGTCGATTGGAATTTTGAGATAGTTTCGCACTCATTCCGAAAATCTGGATCTATTACCTTGAAGGAATATCAAAACCTAGTTATCATTAATTGGTCGAACTCGTGAATCCCATTTTTCATACTCATTGGCCAGCAAGAAGTTTCACGTGGAGCACACAAAGTTTTCGTCAAAATTGTTTCAACACAACCGAGAATCATATTTAAATTTGGCGTTGGCTATTTATGTGTGTTACATAATCTATATAACAAATGGGAAACTGATTTTCTGCAGATGTGGATAGATCATAGTAACTGAGTAGGGATACATATTCTCGAGTGTCATTTCAAATTCTGGGAGTATTGGTTGAAATTTCAACATTGGAGCGTGATTTAGGCACGAGTGCATTGCTTCTTTCAGCCTATGTGCCGGGACGAAGTCTATCTATTAACCAGTTGGTTCATGTGCCAAAAGCTGGAGATTTTCAACTGGATCAAATTGACATTCTTGAAGATCCTTTTCCTCTTCATCAACACAAGAAGAGTAAAGTGGATTCCATGCAATTAGATGATAACTCACAAAGTTAGAAGATTCTTCGATCATTGGTGCCAAACACATTAGAGCAAGAACACATTGTTGTTGAGAATGTTCTAGATCCTCTTACAGGATAAAGTTGATAAGAGTACTAAGCAAAAGAAGGTGTAAGAAGAATCTTGAATAACAGTGGAGATTTTGTGCAATTAAACATTCAATCTTCAAGGGTCAAAGGATATGTTTTAAAAACTTGGTGAAGTCTGATAATTTGAAAGGTAGATAGTGGAAGAGATTAGTATAGTGAACTGTGAAACTAAGAAATATACTTGTGAATCTTTTGGTTTATGAGGATTAAAAGCCTGATAATTATATTAAAGCACTAATTAAAATAAAATCAAAGACAATATTATTGTTGGGGTATGCAAAGGCAATAGTTTCCGTTGGGTTTCGAATACATTGGGTTGAAAAATAAAATCATGTTTAGAGCCATCATGGTTTGCGAAAGATGTATAGCTAGTATGGAACACACATTCTGCCTACGGTAGAAGTTAATTAACGCCATGTTGCCAATGATTTGACAGATTTTACAAGAGCATCCACCTTGATAATTCAAGAAAAAATATAGCACTTGGATAAAATTAGGAAGGGTACTATGAAGCTACAAGAGCAGTTAGCCCAAAATTTTGAATCCGATATAAGAGCAGAAGTACTCGACATTTATAGAGTATAAAAAACTTCCCACCTGAGTTTAGAATGACTTAGCTTAAAGTGATTACACGGATTTTCATCCACAGCAGCAAAATTAAGACTGATATGGCAAAAAAGAAGTATTTTGAATTGGTTTAGGGTCTTCTTGGAAAAGACTAGTACAAAAGTGTGTATGAAGAGTTTCCAGTAGACCAAAATCATCTAATAGAGGGTCTTAAAAAAGAAGAGCAATCAACTACCATTGGTTTGCAGCCTTCTCGTGATCACGTAGAAGATGTTACACAGGGTGCAAGTTTCTACGTTGGTGAATTGAAGGTAAGTGTTGACAAATAGATTGATGAGATTGGTTGCACACGAGATAATAGCAGGTTGGAGTCTTTGTATGATGATCCTTTATATACAAATGATAGCATGACAACACTTTTGCCTTTGCATACAAATCAAAACCCTGGGGAAAACGAGGCCTATGATTTCGCAAGGTGTGATGAACCATATGTTTCTTATCCCAATAACATAAATTTAGAGGAACAACCCAAGATGACACTGTAATACAATGAACTGCTTCAACATGACAACAATGAAATGCATTCCTTAAAGAACTAGCTGAAGGTTAGTGGAGCCATGGTTGTGGCATCTTTGGTACATTATGACAGCACTCACAAGATGGTGTAGGATATCCATAGGAAGGCTAAAAAGGGAGTGGAAGGGGATTGGCCTGTTGCTAATTTGCAAGTAATCAAAACAGCCCTTGATCTATGAAATCAGATTATTTATGTTTGCTTTCTGGCAGGGATTATACCCTTAAGGTTGCTGGAATATATGTCGATCAGTTGAATAAATAAAGGAATAACATTATAGAGCTAAAGTATGCCTATGAGGCATTGGATGACACTCAGTTTTCTCTTCAGGAAGTAGAAAATCAGATTAGGACCACAAATCATTTTTGGGAACATGAGAGTAAAGAGAGGCAGGAGTTTTTCCAAGAGGTAATTGATGAACTTGATAGCATTCAACAAATGTGCGACTTGGATAATTGCCCCAAAAGACCAAGTACCAAAACTTCAGATCACATTCAACTTGTAGACAACCCTTTGTTTGAAGTAGACGCTGATTGGACTTCCAATAATCCCCTTTTTGAGATAAACGAGGGAACTCTTTTCGATTGTCATGAAGAGAATGATCTTGACTTAAGAATACTGGATCCAGATACAATTCCTAGCAGTGAATCTTGGTCACGGGATTGGTGTGGTGAATTGACTATGTTTGCTCACCCTTTGATTAGTCCAAATATGGCTCCCGATTTCAACCCATACAGGAGTTGGATGGATTTCTTACATTAGCCATTGAATAGATTTTGGCGAAGTGTAGATGAGAGTTATGTTTCAGTCACAGGGAACGGTTTTCCACCTTCATTCTTATTCATAGCACCTTTGTACTTGGGGTTTCTCTAGATTGACGACGATAGTATGATATTTGATGTGCCCTTGGTGTTGTTTTCAGCTTTTGAGAAGCTCGTTTCTTACATCATCTATTTAGGTTGGGTCATCATCATCCACTGGATTATACATAGCTCCTTGATACTTTACTACCTCATCATATCAGCTGGTCATGACAACAAGGTTTAGGATCCAAGTCTTGACCGTACGTATCTATGGCTTGTTAAGGATTTTGTTGTAGTGCTACTCAGTTCGAGATGGGATGAGATGATAATCAGAGTTGTGCAGCCTATGGATGCAGTGTTTTTTCATGGATTAACATGGGGATTCAAGGATCTGGTTGATGGATGGATTGCAATTTGACACCTTGCTTCGCAATGTGGCAGTATTTGTTTTCAAATTGGGCTACAGAGCTACCTGCAGATTCATATGGGATCCTAGTGTTGACTACTTGAGGACAAGCAATCTCGAGGAGGGGAGATTTGTAACATCCCCCTTTGGGACATTAGAAGATTTAAAGACATATCCCTATAATATTAAAATTGTCTATGAGAGCGTGAATAAAAACGAGCAATTTAATATTATAAGGTGGGCTAAAGGTGACAAGGAGGGATAAGACGAAAAGACAAGAAGGAAGCCAAAGAGTTACAGCTGTGAGGATTACAAGGAGAAGAGATTCATTCATGGGGCATGCTTGGTTTATGAGTCAGTTCTCTCTTGCGAGAGTTATTCACAAAGCTTCAACTTTCAGCCTATGTAAGGACATAACCCCTCGTGTCGGCAAGTAGTGGACACAAAGCCATTTCTCATGGAGATGTTACATTAGGTGTCTCGTGTGTGCTTACAAGTTCTTTCTCAGTGTTCTAATCCGACTATAAAATTTTGTTAAGATTGGACTTTGAGTGTTGGTTATTGTATTATTGTTGTATAATGCAATAACATGTTGTAAGGACTTTTATGTGAATTTTTAGGTTTATACTGTTGGTTTGTAACACATTTTCATATACTTGAGTTCTAAATATTATTTTTGAGGAAGAACGGGTAAATATCTACTGGGGATATTTGAAACTTTGAGGGAGCAACCTCATAGTCTACTTCAAGGTAGATACCACCAACAATCTTCAATGTGAACATAATACTCAACATGATAATAATAAATAACCTATACATTCTATATAATGTTTGTTTAACTTATTTCTTTCAAAAATTTACATTTATACTTATGTTGATCAATGCAAACTTGTGTATTTCTGCAAAATATCTTTTGTTTGTCTCAAATATTGTGTCTTTAATGTTGATCGACTAAATGATGCATTGATATTTTTTAAAATCCTTCGAAATTTTAGAAATTTCTGAATTTCTTGGGTTTTTCATTTTGTTGAGTCCTTGCTGAGTCTATACATCAAGTCCCAATCTAATCTTGAAACCAGCTTACCATAGTTAGCATGAAATACAAGTTCAGTACGAAGCACGTGCCAAATATGTTATGAAGATGCATGTAAGATGTTAACCTAGCATAAATAATATTTTATTATTACTATAACCCTCACTCCCTCGCACGATTTTATGGAAGATAGGCTTGGGCATGTAACATATAGAATATTTCTCGAACACTGGTGCGGGCCCTTATTGTTCTATGGTAGTGGGTGATAGCTGGGTCGGTGGGAGAAACATTTTCTTGGGGTCCTCCACAATAATATATTTGAGGGACTGGGAATAAACATGTGGTGAGGTCGCATCTTGATAAATACTACTCCCCACTAACTCTTATCCCTCCCAACCAATAGTTGACCAATTAGGTTCTATACGTAAAATGCCAGCTATCTCCTACCACCAAGATGTTATATATTTTCTTTTGCGGCCCCTCATAGAATGAACTATCACATTGGAGAGTTATATTGGGATTCTCCCCGCAACTTTTATCTTTCTACTTGCATTGCTTATTATAATGCATAAGAAGCATCTCATTGACCATTGAAATTGGGGATCTTGTGGACTATCTTTAAGTACCTACTAAAGTTCATGTATAAGAGAAAATGGATACTTCAAATTGGAGTAATTTGTTTGAAATGATGGCCTCAGTGATTTTAGAATTCATGGAATTTGATGGACTTGCATAATATTCGTGGGGGGTGCATTTCTGACGTGAGGCACACAGTTCTACTTGGAGTAACATTGACCAAGCTTGGGCCCATCATTTTAAGCCCTCGGAGATGAAAATCACTTGCTTCATAGACTTCTCATTGCTTATAAAGAAAATGTTTGGGTTTTTCCCCAATGCTAATTGCCAAGGATATAAGTTTTCATTTGTGTGATTGGTTGGCCTAGTTTGCTACATCTTGCATTTGAATCTATGTAGCAAAACTCCTTCTGTTTAAATTATATATAGAGTATTTTCATTCATTTATTAAATCATTTTTTTTCTTATTTGGGTTGTTAGAGGGAGGGAATTTAGCCATGCTTTAATATATGTTTTAATGGGAGGTTTGCATTGGTTAATCTAGGTTCTAAGATAAAAAATGGTAATCACTTTGATGATTGAGAATGACAAGCTCAATAGATAAAGGTTTGAGCCTTGGAAGCTCAAGAAAATCTAATTGATATGAAGGAATATCTAGGTGAGAGTTGCATGGCCAAACATGGGAAATATTTAATATCTGATGTTTATTAACTAGGTTTTTTCAAAATAGAAACTTTTCCAATCCTAGTTTGGGTTGCTTTGAAGTATTTTTTGTTTGCTAATTTAACTTATTAAAGATTGACCTAGTTTGAGTTGCTTCGAAGTGAAGAACTAGAGTATCCTCTTTAGCTGCAACTTAAGGCCTTTAAAGCCAGTTCTGCTCTAAAAGCCTCCAAAAATGTAGAAAATAGAAAAAAGTAGATTTTTAACAATTCCTATACTTGACCTTATAATTATCATTTAGATATCCTCAAATGTTTATCATCGGATTGGAGTATCTCTTTGTTGATTGAGACGAGTTGATTGTTGTGGTTGCATATATACTTTTGACTATAGTTTGCAAACTTGGACTGTGACAGTACTCGACAAGCCTAAAATTTTCAACTCAGCAAATACTTTTAACGTTGCCATTTTTAGCAAGCCTTTGCACTTGGCTAGGTCAGCTCATCATCATGGCCCTCGTGAGTTTATAGTGAGATTCGAGGGACTCAGTTGTGGACTTGTTATTTTTAGTAAGTCTATTTTGGACAGTTGTCATATTTGGCCGTGCAGTTGCTGGCATTGGCAGTTGGTCATCATCTGCATTGGATAGAGTTATTTATTGTTGGATTCATAATTATTAATTAATTAATAATGCTGCACTATTATTTTGGCAATTTACGTTATTTAATGTTATAAAGTGGTTTTGTGGAGATGAAGACTCTTAAGGGAAAAGTGTGAAGAAGAAGCCAATTGGAAAGAAAAGATCCAATTGTGTATTTGTTACTTGATTGTTTCTTGTGAGGGTTTCTTCTGAGTTGTGAATTTTTAATTCCACTGCTGAAGTAAAGTGATTTTGAGCTGAGAGTTTGAAATTGAAGCCTCTTAATACTATGCTTATTGTTGCTGAGGAGGGAATATATTTGTGTTATTCTCCATTGCCACTACTAAGGTCAACTGGAACTAGCAATTGAGAATTCTGAGAATTTGACTGGAGATTCAGTTTCTGCATTTTGTGGTTGGGAAGACATAGTTTTGTTTCAGGTCAAATATCTATCTGATCTCCGAATTGGGAGTCCCAAATTCTGGTTTATTTATTAACATTGTGGCCTGGCATCATGTATGCAGTATCCAACGTGATCTTTTATCCTAGGGGTGGGATTTTGGCATTCAATGCTATCATATCCTGCAAATGGTGTTGAGGAATTAGTGTGTTTGGGTGGCTAGCCTCAAAGACAATCAGGCGCAGCAAATACTTGTTTGAAAGTGTCTAAGGAAGACTAGTTCAGGGGCGATTTTTCTTGCGTATCACAGGTGTTGCCATGACTGATAGCAGGCTTGTTGCATTAGTGTTTGGTGGCTTATCTAGCTGTAGAGAAGAGATAGTTGGCAGGGTTGTGGTCGGCAAGCTGTTGGACGACATTTTAAAAGACACCCAGCAATGACATGGAGATGCTAAGATGTGCAGGGACCATCACCAACTGGGCTGTGTTAGGTTGTAATCACAGGACTGGCATTGGTGGGTGAAAAGGAAGGAGAGACTCTAGCTGCAGAATGACCATTACCACTAAGAGAATATCCACGTTCAAAGAAAATCATTTGTAATTTCCTTTAATAAAGTTGCAACAGTCAAGTTGTAGAATGTCATAATTTGCAAATTTCAGTTGGCATCCTAGCATCCATTTTAATTTCATTTCACTATCAAATGGCATTGTAAAATCCCTTTCTTATCCAAGACTGGGAAGCTGTGAAAAGCAACTTTGGTTTTCCCTGTTTTCTAATTAATTTGGTTTTTGAATATATATATATATATATATATATATATATATATATATATACATTTAACATTTCAAACATAAACCATAATTTCCAATTCCCTACTAAAAGTAATAGAAACCATTCACCAAACTTGAATCAAGATTTTTATTTAATTAAATTCCAAATCAATATATATGATTTAGAACCTGGCAGCTATGTGTGGCACCCGCTTGCACAAATGATATCCCTAAAATCCTAGGTAGAGCCTCCAACATGTAAAATGACTCCTTCAGAATGTACAGCCCACCAGCCAATGAAGTCTGGCCTCACAATGAAGCTCCCGCAATATATTATCAGACAAGAGGCCTGTATGATGCTGATGGCTTACCCAGAAATGCAGCTGTAGACCCTTTAATGTGCCTGAAAATGGGAAATGCAGGCCAGCCACAAACGAGGATGCTCAGTGCTGATGTGTGGCTCTTAAAATATGTTGCCGTGAGTGTCCATTCAGCTTTCAGGAGGCAGAAAAATGGACGCA
The DNA here is from genome assembly GCA_028749045.1 of Cupressus sempervirens. Taxonomy (NCBI): domain Eukaryota; kingdom Viridiplantae; phylum Streptophyta; class Pinopsida; order Cupressales; family Cupressaceae; genus Cupressus; species Cupressus sempervirens. Next base: position 387,884,666 of record CM053790.1, read on the forward strand.
GGTCATAATGACAGTCGCCTGCAGTCCCAAGATGAAACACTGCCCCAGTATGGCACAATTCCAAACTCCTTAAAGCGCTGCCAGCAATATGCAGCTTCAGAAATCAATAACGTCCTCCACCATTCAGAAATTCGCAGATCACCACAATTGAAGACGCTCACAACCAAACTCTCCTTAGACACAATAATATAGTAGGAGAAATACAACAAATACACTATACTTCAGCAGTGGAATAAAAAGCTTCTCAGTTACAATGATGAACAGTAGAGAAGTTAGGCAATCTTAGCTATACCTCAGTAGCTAAATTGCAAGTGCAATTCTCAGAATTTCCAACCCTTATACATCAGCAAGGGCATACAGTTAAGAACCCAGGAAGAAGCCACAAAGGTGCAAAATCAAATATATAATCAAGTGTGCTTTTTCCCGATGAAAAGAGCTCTCATTTATAAGCTTTTCGTTGGCAAAAGTTTCCATAAAATTCCACTTCAAAAAATGTGGAAGTTTTCCAAAAGAACTCAACACTAAAAACTTTCCAACTTGCTTTTTAGAAATATCTCATTAAGTCATTATTTATAATAATATAAACATTATTATAATAATGCAACTCAATGAATGAATAAATAAGAGCTCATGTAATTATTAACCTGATCAACCATAGGTGACAACCAATTGCCAAGCCGTCCACTACACTGCTAAAAATAGCAACTACCCATAATAAACATACTAAAAATAATAAGTAATCAACTAAGACCCCCAAAACACCCTGTTAGTTCACGAGGGTTGTTATGATGAGCTAACTCAATCAACTGCACAAACTGGCCAAAAACGAGGACATTAAAGTCCTCCCTCCCGAAATTGCTTGTCCTCAAGCAATCCAGTATGAAACAAAAACTGCCACCGAGATCCCACAAGAAGCAAGTGATATCCTTGTCCTCACTAAACCAACTGAATGCCAATGCCATCATCAGGACCCATAACATAACCTAAAACATAGGAGCGGATATCTATGCTAATGATGTAAAATTTGGAACATCACTAACTAGCGAATTCATAGGAGATCTCAACACAATTGTTGGGTGGATATTTTGCAACCGACAGTTTTGGGTAAAAATTCAGTCGCAAAATAGGATGACCAGCCATAGCGTGTGAGACAGAGTCTCTCCTACCTTAAAGGGAAGGCTCCCCCTTCTCACTATTCCTTGGATCAACTCAAGGTAAGCAAAAAATTGAGAAATTTATAAACAGGGTGTTACTATTATCCTTTCTTCTTAACTTTCAAGAAAGGATCCACTTATTCATAAGGCGAATAATGGGCAAGGTGAATCTCTAATTACACTTCTATCACAAGCTAGAAACAATAATACCGATAAATTTTAACTAACTCAAAGGCTAGCCAAAACATACCAATTTGGCTCTAAGTCTTGTTGGACTTCTATATGGTAAAATCTTTACAATGAGGACACAAAGACTCCTAAAAGTAAGAACAATCTAACAATTTTGCGAATCAAGACAAAAATACAAGCTATAGACAAAGCTTCTAGCTATGGATTTTCACAATTGCTCCTGGTCAAAGCTCGGGCTTCAATTGTTTCTCAACTCTTTTTTATCAATCACAAGATACAATATCAATAACAAAAGATAGTACGAATAAAAGATAACTTGAATGAATTATAGACAAAGCTTACAATTCATACAAGCAACAATTTCACTTAATCAATGACAGGGGAAGGGAAAGTGCAAACCAATGACAGGAGGAAAACGTGGATTAATTTCAATGTCAAGACTGCCAAAATGGGAATCTTTAGGGAGGCCATGAGTCCCCAAATCCTAGTGGATAATCAAGAAGAGCAGCGGCCGGAAGAATTAATTGATCCGGCGATTGTGGCTATTTCGGACAGAGCCAAGGAGACAGGGATGAATCTCTTAAATAATGCTCGCAACAGCATGATTGATAATTTCAGATCAATCAAATGGCTCTTCCACGAGCTCGAGGAGGTTAAAGACTAGGTGAAACACATTGAGGCAACAAGGGAAGGAATGGATGCCAACAGGAGGACAAATTCGACTGATAGGCTCACTTTGGCGGAACAGAGGATACACAATCTGGAAAACTACAATCACAACTTTGCCAACCAGATGTTTTCCTTGTTAAGCTCCATCAACAACAACATCATCTCTCTCATGGGCTGGATCAAAGACAGAGAAACGCACGAGGATGAGGATGGAAATGACAGAGATGAGGCCAGAACGGAGGACGACCTTGCAAAGGACAACTCCACTCCTGCAGAGGACCAGGGGAATCAAACAGGCCAACAGATGGAAATAGAGGAGAATCAACAGGCCTTTGAGGCTGCTCAGGTGATGCAAGATCTGGAGCGAAAGAACAAGGAATAACTCTTGCCTATTCCTTTGTTTTTCGCTGTCTTTTGGCTTTTTGTGCTGGCTTTTGGCCGTGGCTTTGTCTGTTTCCTTTTCCTGATCTTTCTCAGTACTTTTTCCTTTGGCTAGGCTTAATGCTTATTATCAACCTTTGAACTTAAACTTTTCCGGCTGGGCTATCATGCTTATTATCAGCCTTCTTATGTACTAACTTTCAGATTTCAGGTTCCCTGTAAAACCTGTTTATCTAATCAAAAACAATTTCACTTAATCAAAGTCAAGTCTCAAATGCTCCTTTGTATTCACTTTCTCTCAAAATAGTGCTACACAAACAAAGTTTTGCTGGGACAATTTCTCCAGAGCTCTCTTGCATAAAGATAATGATATTTTACGATAAGGGAGGCACTCCTTTATATAGGCAAAGAAGTTGAGAAAAAAGGGAAAGAAAAAGTGGGAGCAACTCAACCAACTTTGACCAAGTCTAACTATTGAAACTAAAGGGTTACATGCAACTCGCATTACATCTTTTGCATATATGCAATTCGCATTACATGCAATTACACTTTCATGTAATGCATTCTAAACAACTATTAAATAGAAATTACACAACAATCTTAAAGATTGCTTCTTAATGCCTTGAATTTCACAATGACGTCACGCACTGTAGGAAGATCAGCAATCTCTATAGTCTTTGATATGGCTTCAATTCTCACTGCATTTTCATATGCTGATTGCACAACTTTGGAATTTGTTGTTGCATTATCTAACAAGTGTTTTGTCAAGGATTTGTACAAAACGAACTTGTTCATTGTGTGCGAACCAAAATCTTCGGAATCTACATCAGCATTGATTCTGATTGCATATTCTGAATTCACTCTTTCTATTGCCAAAGGATTACTAAGATTATCAGTAGCACGGCATCCCAATTGCTCCAAATCACAAGTAAGGCTTGTTTCAACTGCTTGACAATCTTCAAGAGCCGCTTGCAATTTTGTGATCAACTTTCTTAAGGTCTCTTCCTTATAACCAATGAGTCCTTGAAATCTGAAAAACATTTCACATCACGGAAGAACGTCACATGAGACCATAGCATTCAGATCAGACTTAATCATTTCATCCCAATCCTCAAGGATTTCCTTCAAGTTATCTGTCTCTTGAGTCAGAGAAGAAATTAAGCTTAGTTCCATTCTATTCATCTCTTTAACACACCATAGAACTGCAAGTGTTTCTGTGATGGCTTGAACTCCTTCAGCAATAATTTCTTGTATCCAGGACTTAGCAGCTTCAATCAACCTTCTCTCTTTAGATGTTTGTGATGCAACAACAACATTTTGAGAAGACTACTTTTGGATGACCTCATTCAAACGAGCTATTTCTTGTTTTAACTGATTCTTCTTTTCCCAAAGCTCATGACTGCTTTTTGATACATTTTCCAATGCATCATGAGCATCTTGTAAAGAACTCAAACAAGATTGCTTTCCAACTTCAATCTTAGTAAATTTATAATCAGAGCTAGTGAGTTCTTCAACAGGTTTATCTACTAAGGGCTCAGCAACCTCAACATACTTGGTTTTGTCAGAATCAACCAAAATTCTAGAAACAATCTTGTCCTTCAGAGATTTGGATTTAGTCTTCTTCACAGGAAGATTGTCAGGAGGAACAACCACCTTACTTCTCTTAGTTGTTAATCTACTCAACCATGCAGGTAGGCTGAAACTTTCATCTGTAGAAGCAGGCACAGTGGAGACCATTGGCATTGATCCAGATTGTATATCTGTAGTGACTGAATAGGATTCAGTTTGCACTATTGTAGGCATAGGAACATGCTGTGAAGATTCTGTCATGAAAAGTTCAAATCCTATCAAAGATGTATTAAGTTGGGAAACTTGACCACTAGTAAGAGTTGAAAAATCTTCAAACACATTTGCTAAGTGTTCAAACTAATCATGTGCAAGAACACGAGGAGCAGCAGATGAAATCGAAAGAGCCATGGTGTTAACTTCTGAGATTGGAATGGAGTAAGTGAAAACAGTAGAAAATGAATCTACATCATCATCAACCTCATGCAAAAAGGGCTCTTCATGTGGAGAAGACGTGCAAGCTCATGCAAGCTTGGGAGGAGATATGATTTTAATTTCTCCTTCTTCATCTAAATCTTCTTTCTCAGATTTTGTTTCCAATTCTTCTGATTCTGTCATTGATTCTTGAATTGGTTCAGGAACTTGAGATGATTTAGTTCATTTTCTGCCCTTTAATTTGAATTTGAGAGTATTCTTGACATTTGAAGATGAAGCACCATCTTTCCTTGTAATTTCCAGTTGTTACTTCCTGCCAAGAGGACCAAAGCTTCCACAATCCAAACCCATTTTAGGATTTACTCTTTTTAGGCTTTTACTTTTCAACCACTTGTTAGTGTTTGATGGATTGAAACCTGTCCATAATAGATGTACCTTCTTTTTGTTGCCATTGAATAGGAAAAGGGCACATTTTATCAAAACCGGCTTGATGGAATTCTGGATCAAGAATGTCGCCATCATCTTCAACTTGGAAATCTAGAGGAATTTCCAACATATTAAGAACGATTATTTGTTGCAAGGTTAACCTGCAATAATCCATCTTCATACTATCAATCTCTATTCTCATATCAATCCAAATATCTTCAATGCGATGAACATGAGTATAGAGCCTCTTTATCTAAGAGTTCATCTCTCGATAATCAAAATCAAATCTAGCTTTGAACCTCTTCAATGTAATCAATTGCAACTCTGCTTCCATATTCTTCACTTTAGGCATAGAAACAATTGAATAATTGTCAATAGTTAAAGATCTAGATGAGGTGATGCCAAATCCGGGCCTATGTGATGCATGCTGATCATTCTGCATGTCCATGAGTTGTCTGGCTAACTCCATTAGAATGATTCGATATGTAGCATACCTAGGTAAGGTATATAGCTCTCCTTTGAAATATCCAACTGTCAAGTATGTGAAAGTAGGAAATTGAAAAAAAATGCAGCCATACTAGTTTACTTTTTCCCATGTTGCATCAGATACTCTTTTGATACATAACTGTTTGTCAAACAGACACCTGTAATGTCCAAAGAAAGCATCTTGAACTCTTTTGTAATAGTATTTACTGTTAGCCAAAGTAATTTGGTCATAATATTCCCAAACAGGTACTTGAAGACGATCACCTTTGGTGGAAAGACCTGAAAAAGACCCCATGGCAACAGCAAAGTAAACTAGATATGAATTCATGTAAAAAGGTATTGATGTTCCTACATTGTATATCTGTTGACAGATCGCAGTACTGATAAGCTCTCCCCAAAAGATGTGTTCTTTGTTCTCTATGATTTGAAACATAAATTTGTACATCCATGGCTCAAAATCGGAAGAATCCTTAAGACTACAGATTCTGCTGAGAAGGATGATGAGATCCTTGTATTCTTGTTTAAAATTTGACCGATGAAGAGTCTTTGGCCATCTGGAAAAATTGTCTCTTCTTGTCTAACTAATAAAGGTTGACATACTTTTGATAACTGTCCTTTTGCTCATTCCGACAGGCCAATGATTATCCTTTGGTCAAATCAACACATTCTGATTTTCAAGGAACTTTGAAGACTTGTTCAATCACTTTAGGATCAAGGCTAATGATAACCTTGCCGTCAGCGTCTTTAATATTCCTTGTCTTTGGAGTGAAGCGCTGAGCACATCCGTACACAAAATCAGGTTCTATGGCTGTCATGGGAAATGTAGAAACCAAATGGATGTTGCTTCTTTTAATACGTTTCATCTCATGTGTAGCTGGAGCTTCAATCCTTTGTAGAAAATCAGCTACATCTACGTGACCAATCTTGGTGTCTAGCACGTTATCAAGAACAGACGTAACTGAAGAAGGAACTACATGTGCCAATTCTTTGTCATATTGGTATTTCATCTTGCCCTTGGATTTGGAAGGTGAGGACATTTCTTGTGCTTGTACTGCAACACAAAAATCCCAAAACACAAATACATCATCAGAAGGAATCTCCATGCAACTGAATACCGGAGCAGCAATGAAGATTCAAAAAGGAGTGACTTTCGAAGAGAAAGCATATGCATATGCAATGGAATGAAAAGTGAAATGGAATGAACGGAATGTGGAATGAAATGAAATGAAAGTGTGGATATGGAAAATAAAATGAAATGGAATGGAATGAAAATGTGCGAAGGTGAAACGCATGGGAATGTGTGTGAAGTGAAAGTTGCTGATTTCAAAAGTGACTTAAAGTTTTCAACGCTTTATTGAATGAAACAAGCATATATCTAAATGCAATATGTAACAGAAAGTGGAAAATGAAATGAGATGTAAGTGCAAATGAAAGGTACACTTTACGTGTATATGCAGATGCAGATGAAAGGTAACATGTAAAATATGCTATGAAGTGGAAACATGTATGGAAACATGTACTTATTCATGTAAGTGCAAATGCGTATATGAAGATGGAAATGAAGCAATGGAAGTGAGATCATGAATTATAGTCACTTTTGGAGAAAGAAGTCAAAGTACACGGAAAGAAAAAATGACATCTTTTTGTCTTTTCAAAATATGACTTTTGATCAAAATCGAACCTTTTGGATGAAATTACACGTATGACATTTCGTGGAATAGTGTTGTGCAAATGGAAGCGAAAAATGAGATGGATGAAGATGGAAGCCGAAAATGTGATTACATGCGTGTGCGGATGGCGAATGAAGTGAAATACATATAATCGCATTTGTCGAATGAGATGTGAGATGTAATGACATGGAAATGGAATGTGAAATATGATAATGCTTTCGCATGTAATGAAGGAAAAACAAGTTTTTGGGAAAAAAACTTGCAATTTCTCCAAATGGAGAAAAACCGGCAAAGAAACACACAAAACCAAAACAAAAGAAAAACATACCTTTGAAAACAACTCAAAACATGCCAAGATGCAATGCATTCCAAAGATGAAATTCGAATTTGGAACTTGAGGAAGAACCAAAGACATTAAAATGAAGAAGAAATTCATATTTAAAGGAAAAATGCACATTCTAAGGCAAAGATTTTTACAAATGCCAATACATTCAACAATTTCATACATAAAATCAACAAGGATAAGCATGAATTAAAATGCAAGAAAGAAGAGGTTCACTTACATGAAAAATATGTGCCAAAAATGAAAGAAAAGATGCTCTTTGCTTGAAATCTTCTTCTAAAATGGTGAGAACTTTTCAAATCTTCAAAATTTGAATTATGAAGGGCAGCAAACAAGGAGATTAGTTAGCAAAATGCCAAAATGTACCCTAGATTGGCTCCTCCTTGCAACATTTTAAAGATTGCATGTTCTTGGGACGTTTTTGCCAAAACAAACAAAAAATGTGATCTTCCAAGTAAAACGTTTTGATGATTTAACACCAAAATAATGATCCTCAAGCAATGTAATCAAAAATGAGGTAAAAACGACTTGATTCCATACAAAAACGTGATCAGACTTGGCAGATTTATGGAGTTTTATACAAACTCGTGCCCTAGATTAGGAGTTTCAAACACGTTTTTGAGTGCAATAAATTGATTTTTGATGAGGGCAAAATGATCACCTCTCCAAAACGTTTGGAATGCAACTGATTTCATCCAAATCCATGGAGAAAATCAAAAGTTATGATCAAAATAAGATGTTTTTGGAGCAAGAACATGTTTTTTTCACATAATAGGACATTTTTATGTTCATTACATATTTTAAAACATGTTGGAAGGCAAAAGAGAACCTTTTAGAGTCCATTACATGTTTTAAAATATGTTTTGAGACATAATCTCACTTTTTGAAACTCATTGCATATTTTAAAATGTGTAAGACTCTAAAATCTCACTTTTTGGAGTCATATTTTAAAATGTCTCACCTTTTTGATGCACAAGCATAAAAATTCAAATTTTCATGTCATTGCATCAAAAAGGTCCACTTTTACAAGCATTTGATGTAATGACATGAAAATGGTCCTCAAAATGAGAGATTATATGCATTAGCATTAAAAGTTTCCACTTTTCATAGTTTTTTACATGCATATGCACATAAAATGTCCACTTTAAGGCTTTTAAGTTATGCATTTCACTTATTTTTATAAAAATGTTAACAATATGGGTCAAAAATAACATTTATGCATTATATTAATCAATATAAGTCATAAACATTAAATTAAAGTGACATTTATATAAGTATTTGATTTTAAAATCAAAAATTTAAAAAGTAACTATATAGTTCTATAGTCACTTTAAGTGAAAAATTAAAAAGTAACTCAACTTAAAATTATAGCATAAAGTGCACTATAGTTACTTTAAGTTATAAATTTAAATGAAAAGTAACTTCAAAACATAACAAAAAGTGAGTAAATGTTATATTTTTGAAAAAGTGAATGTCAAAATGAAAATATAACATAATTTTTTTTAATTCGTGCTATTGCACCTAAAATATCCACTTTTGAGGCACTAAAATGACCATATCTCTTGACTAACAACTCCAATCGACCTCTAGGTTAGACCGAATTGAAAGAGAAATCGAAGGGCATGATATGAGCAAATCCAAAGGACCAAAAACAAGCAAACAAAAACTCAAAATCAAAGAATGGACTGTGAAGGCTTCAAAAATCAAGCAAAGGCTCGACAAAAAGTAAAACAAAAACAACTAGATGAAGGCCTTCAATAAAACAATTTAATATTTGAATTGAAATAGATCGATTGATCAACACTAAGGAATTGAATATCAAATTCAAGCTTAAAGAAATGCGAAACTAGCTTGAAAAAGTTTCGTGCTGTTATCTGCATTTTTTGGTGACAAAATGCAGGACAACAACCCTCTCCTTCATTATGCCTCCCCAATCATCCTGCAAACAATAAAACTTAAGCTCAGGCCAACTCTCTACTCGGTGCAAATCCTAAACATGTGAGTCAAATACCAAACTATAAATACTCATCACAATATAAACTCTATCATCAGTATGATCATCTTCATCGACATCCTCATGCTATTGTGATGACTCATCCTCAATCATATTAGTGTAAACCCACAAACCACGATTCACCGCTCCCTTTGGCCTTAACGCGCAAGTATGACCCTTAGAGAAAGGCCCCTTTTGTTGTCCTACATTTTGTCATCACAAAATGTTGGTAACACGAAACTTTTCCAAACTAGTTTCGCATTTCTTTAAGCTTGAATTTGATATTTAATTGTTTAATGGTGATCGATTGATCCATTTCAATTCAAATATCAAATTGTTTTACTGAAGGCCTTCGTCAAGTGTTTTTCGTTTTGCTTTCTGTTGAGCTTTGGCTTGATTTTTGAAGCCTTCATCGTCTGTTCTTTGCTTTTGAGTTTGCGTTTGCTTGCTTTTATTCCTTTGGTTTTACTCATGTCATGTCTTTCGTTGTTCCCTTCGATTTGGTCTAACCTAGAGATCAATCGGAGTTGTTAGTCAAGAGTTAGGACCGTTTTAGTGCCTCAAAAGTGAACATTTTAGGTGCAATAACACGAATTAAAAATATGATGTTATATTTTCAATTTGACTTTCACTTTTTAAAAAATGTAACATTATATTCACTTTTTGTTATGTTTTTAAATTACTTTTACTTTAAATTTATAACTTAAAATGACTATAGTGCACTTTATGTTATAATTTTAAGTTGAGTTACTTTTTAATTTTTCACTTAAAGTAACTATATAACTATATAGTTTCATTTTAATTTTTTGTTTTAAAAATCAAATGCTTATTTAAATGTTACCTTAAAATGATGTTTATGTATTTATATTTCATAATATGATAAATAAATATTGTTATGACCCTTTTTATAACATTTTTATAATTTTAAGTGAATTAAATAACTTAAAGTCTTCATAAGTGAACATTTTATATGCAAACACATGTAAAATCTATCAAAACTGGACTTTTTACATGCCATTGCATATAAAGTTTACTTTTGTATACCTTTTTGATGTCATTACATCAAAAGTTCATTATAAGTGGACTGTTTTGATGCTATGACATGAAAAGTGAAGTTTTTATGTCTAAACATCTAAGAGGTAAGTTGCATTGTAAAATATGCATTCTCATTCAAAAAGTGTGATTTTACTTGGATGCATATTTTAAAACATACTATGCACCCAAAAAGGTCCGATTTTAACTTGATGCATATTTTAAAGCATGCTATACAGCCAAAAAGGTTTGATTTTGATCAAAAGCATGTTTTAAAATGTGTTGTGCCCTCGAAAAAGTCTGATTTTGAAAAAATGCATGCATTTGCTCCCCAAGAACCCAATTTTGCTCATTGTGAGAGATTTACTTAGTGGATTTGCATGAAATATTCTCCATTGAAAGCGTTTTTACTTGGAAATGAGTTTTCTTGCATCAAGAATAGATTTAACATGCTGAAAATCATTTTTGGAAGCTCAATCCTAGGGCATGTTTTGAAGAAAACTCCAAATATATCCATTTTTGCATGAAGATGAATCGATTTGGTATTAGTTGGTGATTACATTGCATATGGGTTAACATTTTGGTGTTTAAACACCAAATCATTTGGTATTATTTGGTGATTACATTGCATATGGGTTAACATTTTGGTGTTTAAACACCAAATTGACTTACTTATGCTCCTTGGTGAAACACGGTTTTTACCAAAAACATCCCATGAGTTTCCATTTGCAAAAACATTGGATCTTGGAGTGTTTTTAGGGCACGTTTTGGCATCTCCCAACAACTTCTCCTTGTTTGTTGCTATCTCCCATTTGAATTTGCAATGTTAGAAAAAGTCTTATCATTTTTGGAGAATTTTTCAAACATTGGAGCATCTTTTCCCTTCATTTTTGGCACATGTATGTAGACTCTTTCTTTTTTGCTTTAAATTGATGTTTATCTTGCTGATTTTATGCATAAAATTACTTAATGGTTTTTCCATGGGAAGTGCATTTTTCCTTTAATATGAAGTTTTTATTCATTTTCATGTTTTTGGTTCTTTCCCAAGTCTCAATTTTGACTTTGAGTTTTGAAGTGCATTGCATCTTGGCATGTTTGAGTTATTTTCTGAAGGTACGTTGTTTCTTTTATGTTTTGTGTTTTGTGCTTGCTTGCCAGTTTTTTCCACTTGGAGAAATTGCAAGTTCTTTCCCAAGAACTTGTTTTTGCTTCATTACATGCAAAAGCATCGTCATATTCCACATTTTGTTTCCATGTCACAACAATTCATCTCTCACTCAAAGAAATGCAATTACATATTTTTCATCCCATTCGCTATCCGCATATGCATGTAACCCCTTTTTCCACTTCCATTTTCACCCATCTCATTTTTCACTTCCATTCACATGACACGATTACACGAAATGTCTTATGTGTAATTACATCAAAAAGGTTCGATTTTAATTAAAAGTCACATTTTGAAAAATCAAAAAGATGTCACTTTCACTTCCCATGTACTGTGACTTCTCCTTTTTACCTTAAGTGACTATAAAACTCATTGTCTCACTTCCATTTTCCATTTCCATCCCTTCATATGCATTTGCGCTTTAGTGAGCAAATACATGTTTCTGCATCTTTCCATGCTTTCCATCTTGACCTTCATTCACACATACATGTGAAGTGTATTCTTCACCCACATTCACATCCCATTTCACCCTCCACCTCCCGTTACATGTTGCATATACATGTACTCATTTTTCATGCAATAATGCCTTGAAAACACTAAGTCACTTTCGAAATCAGCAATTTTCATTTGCATGCATTCCCATGCATTTCACCTTCATGCATTCTCATTCCATTCCAATTCATTTCATCTTCCATTTTGTCACTTTCATTACGCTTTTCGTTCATTCCATTCCACTTTCAGTTCAATTGCATATGCATATGTTTTCTCTTTGAAGTCATTTTGATGAATTTGTGAAGTCTCCAATCCATTTTCAAATCTTCACTGCTGATCTGGAATTCATTTGTACAGAGATCCCTTTTGATGATGTATTTATGTTTTGGGATTTTTGTGTTGCAACACAAGCACAAGATATGTCCTCGCCATCCAAATCCAAACGCAAAATAAAATATCAATATGATAAAGAACTGGCTCATGCAGCTCCTTCTTCAGTCATATCTATTTTGGATAACGTGTTAGACACAAAGATTGGTCATGTGGACGTCATTGATTTTCTACAAAGAGTGGAAGCTTTGGCTAGTCATGAAATGAATCACATTAGGAGAAGCAACATTCACTTGGTATCTACATTTCCTATGGTAGCTATAGAACCTGACTTCGTTTATGGATGTGCACGATGATTTACTTCCAAGACAAAAACTATCAAAGATGCTAAAGACAAGGTTATCATTAGCTTAGATCCTGAGGTTATAGAACAAATCTTCAAGGTTCCGCCATAAATCATAATGTGCTAATCTGACTAAAGGACCATCATTGGCTAGTTGCAATGAGAAAAAAAGTAATTATCAGAAGTATGTCAACCTTTACTGGTTAGACAATAAAAGAAGCAATTTCTCTAGACGGCCAAAGACCGTTCACTGGTCAAATTTCAAACAAGAGTATAAGGATCTCATCATCCTTCTTAGTCGGATTTGTGGCCTTAAAGATTCTACTGATTTCGAGCCATGGATATATAAGTCCATGTTTCAAATTATGGAGAATAAAAAACACATCTTTTGGAGAGAACTTGTCAATACTGCACTCTGCCAACAGATATGTAATGTGGGAACATCAGTGCCTTTCTACATGAATTCTTATCTAGTTTACATCACTGCTACCATGGGATCTTTCTCTACTCTTTCTACCAAAGGAGATTGTCTTCAAGTTCCTATTTGGGATTACTACGACCAAATCACTTTGGCAAATAGTAAGTTCCACTATAGAAGAGTCCAAGATGTCTTCTTTGGACATTTTCAGTGCTTGTTTGATAAGCAATTGTCTATCAAAAGAGTATCTGATGCAACATGGGAGAAGATGAACCAATACGACTGTATTTTTCTTCAATTTCCCACTTTCACATACTTGAGAGTTGGATATTTCAAGGAAGACTTGTATACCTTACCTAAGTTTACTACAGATCGAATCATCCTGATGGAGCTAGCTAGATAGCTCATGGACATGCAAAGTGATCAGCATGCTTCACATAGGCCTAGTTTTGGCATTACCTTAGCTAAGCCTTTGGCTATTGGCAATTATTCAATCATTTCTATGCCTAAAGCAAAGAATATTGAAGCAAAGTTGCAGTTGATTACCTTGAAGAAGTTTAAGGCCAAATTTGATTTTGACTTTCGAGAGATGAATTCTCAAGTGGAAAGAGCCTACACTCATGTTCATTGCATCGAAGACATCTGGATAGACATGAGGATAGAACTTGACATCATGAAGATGGATTACTGCAGATTAACCTTGCAGTAGGTAATTGATCTTAATATATTGGAAATCCCTTCAGATTTTCAAGTTGAAGATGATGGTGACATCCTTGATCCAGAATTTCATCAAGCTGGCTTTGATAAGAAATGTCCTTTTCTTATCCAATGGCAACAAAAGGAAAGTACATCTATCATGGACAAGTTTCAATCCATCCTAGTAAACACCAACAAATACTTGAAAAGTAAAAGCTTTAAAGAGTAAATCCTAAGATGGGCTTCGATTGTGGAAGTTTTGGTCCTCCTCGTAAGAAATCACAACTGGAAATTACAAGGAAAGATGGTGCCTCATCTTCTGATGCCAAGGGTTCCCTCAAATTTAAATTGAAGGGCGGAAAAAGAATGAAATCATCTCAAGTTCCTGAGCCAATTCAAGAATCAATAGCAGAATCAAAAGAAGAATTGGAAACAGAATCTGACAAGGGAGATTCAAATGAAAAAGGGGAAATCATGATCATATCTCCTCCAAAGCCTACACAAGCCTATATGTCTTCTATACATTAAGAACCCTTTTTGCATGAGGTTGATGAAGATGCAGATTCATTTTCCACTGTTTTCACTCCTTCCATTCTAGTCTTGGAGGTTAATATCATGGCTCTTTCAATTTCTTCTGCTACTCCTCACATCCTTGCATATGAACAATATGATCACTTAGCAAATGTGTTTGAAGATTTTCCAACTCTTACCAGTGATCAAGTTTTCCAACTTGATATATCTTTGACAGGATTTGAACTTTTCATGACGGAATCTTCTCAATATGTTCCTATGCCTTCAGTGGTACAGACCGAATCTTGCTTAGTCACTACGGATATACAATCTAGATAAATGCTAATCGTCTCCACTTTGCCTACTTTTGCGGATGAAAGTTTCAACCTGCCCGCATGGTTGAGTAAAATAACAACAAAGAGAAAGAAAGTGGTTGTTCCTCTTGACAATCTTCGTGTTAAGAAGACCAAATCCACATCTTTGAAAGATAAGATTGTTTCTAGAATTTTGGTTGATTCTGATAAAACCAAATTTGTTGAGGTTGTTGAGCCCTCGGTAGATAAACCTGTTGAGGAACTTACTCCTTCTGACTACAAGTTTACTAAGGTTGAAGTTGGAAAGCAATCACGTTTGAGTTGTTGGCTAATGAATCAAAAAGCAATCATGAGCTTTGCGAAAAGAAGAATCGGCTGAAACAGGAGATCTCTTGTTTGAATGAAGTTATCCAGAAACAATCTTCTCGGAGTGTTGTTGTTATGTCTCAAACATCTAAAGAGAGAAGACTGATTGAAGCTGCTATGTCTTGGATACAGAAAATCATTTCTGAAGGAGTTTGAGCCATCACAGAGACATTTGCAATTCTTAGGTATGTCAAAGAGATGAATGAAATGGAGCAAACCTTAATTTCTTCTTTGACTCAAGAAGCAGATAACTTGAAGGAAATCCTTGATGATTGGGATGAAATGGTGAAATTTGATTTGGATGCCTTAGTTTCATGTGACACTCTTCTGTCATGTGAAATGTTCTTCAGATTTCAAGGGCTCATTGGTTACAAGGAAACATTAAGAAAGCTAATCACAAAGTTGCATGTGGCTTTTGGAGATTGTCAAGCAGTTGAAACAAGTGTCACTTGTAATTTGGAACAAATGGGATCTCATGTTACGGATGAATCTGGTAATCTTATTGCAATAGAGATAGTAAATTCAGAATATACCAACAAGATCAGTGCTGATGTAGATTCTGAAGATTTTGGTTCACATACAATGAACAAGTTTGTTTTGTATAAATCTTTGACAAAACATTTGTTAGATACTATGGCAACAAATTCCAAAGTTGTGCGATCAGCATATGAAAATGCAGTAAGAGTTGAAGCCATATTGAAGACTATGGAAATTGCTGATCTTCACACAATGCGTGACATCATTGCCAAATTCAAGGCACTAAGAAACAATCTCTAAGATTGTTGTTTTGTTTTTATTTCATGTTACTAGTTGTAAAGAATGCATTATATGAAAAAGCATAACTACATGTAATGCGAGTTACATGTATGTAAAAGGATGTAATGCGAGTTGCATGTGCAGTTGCATTTAACCCTTTATTTTCTCTTGTAGTTAGACTAGGTCAAAGTTGGTTGAGTTGCTCCCACTTTTTCCTCCACCTTTTTCTCAACTCCTGTGCCTATATAAAGGAGTGCCCCCTCATTGTAAAATCATTATATTTTTATGCAAGAGAGCTCTGGAGAAATTGTGCCAGCAAAACTTTGTTTGTGTAAGCACTATTTTGATAGTAAGTGAATACAAAGGAGCATTTGAGACTTAACTTTGATTAAGTGAGATTGTTATTTGTGTGAATTGTAAGCTTTTTCTATAATTCATCCAAGTTGTCTTTGATTCATGTTTTCTTGTGTTATTGGTAATTGCATCTTGTGAATTGAAAAGAAAATAGTTAAGAAGCAATTGAAGCCAAAGCTTTGACCAGGAGCAATTGTGCAAGTGTATAGCTAGAAGCTTTGCCTGTAGCTTATATTTTCTTTTTAATTCGCAAAATAGCTAAGTATTCTTACTTTCATGAGTCTTTGTGCCCTAATTGTAAAGTTTTTTCATATAGAAGTATGACCGGACTTAGAGCCAAACGAGTACATTTTTAGCTAGCCTTTGAGTTAGTAAAGGTTTATCAATATCACTATTTCCAGCTCTTGATAAAAATGTAGTTAGAGATTCACCCTGCTCATTACTCGCTCCACGAGTAAGTGGATTCTTTCTTGAAAGATAAGAAGAAAGGATATTGGTAAAACCCATTTTATGAAATCTCTCGACTTCCTTGCTTACCTTGAGTTGATCCAAGAAATGGTGAGAAGGGGGAGCCTTCCCTTTAAGGCAGGAAAGACTCTATCTCACACGCTATGGCTGGTCATCCTATTTTGCGATTGGATTTATACCCAAAACTGTCGGTTGCAAAATATCTACCCAACACCTTACATCAAAAGCAAAGTTGACGCCTCCCCAAATCTTCTCTAGAAGTGTCATCAGATCTCCCTAAACCGCCTAGACTACCAACAGAACCAAACTGTATCTCAGGTTCACCTTCCCTAGGTGGAGAAGTACATCCTCTTCGGGTGTAGTGCATACTTGGTAGAAATCTCCTATCATCAACCATGATTGAAAAATCAAACCAAACACTGACAACACTTCAAACTAAGCACTAACCAAACTGAGCCCAATTCCTTCAAGCTGGCAGGAAACCGCTCTAATACCACCATAAAAAACCTTTCTTATCCAAGACTATCAAGCTATGAAAAGCAACTTTGGTTTTCACTGTTTTCTGATTAATTTGGCTTTTGAATAAATATATTTTTAACATTTCAAACATAAACAATAATTTCCAATTCCCTACTAAAAGTAATAGAAACCAGTCACCAAACTTTGAATCAAGATTTTTATTTAATTAAATTACAAATCAATACATATGATTTAGAACCTGGTAGCTATGTGTGGTACCCGCTTGCACAAATGATATCCCTAAAATCGCAAGTACAACCTCCAACATGTAAAATGACTCCTTAAGAATGTACAGCCCACCTGCCAATGAAGTTCGGCCTCAAAATGAAGCTCCCGCAATATATTATCAAACGACAGGCCTATATGATGTTGATAGCTTACCCAGAAATGCAGCCACAGACCCTTTAATGTGCCCGAAAATGGGAAATGTAGGCCAGCCACAAATGAGGATGCTCAATGCTGATGCATGGCTCTTAAAATATGTTGCCATGAGTGTCCATTCAACTTTCAAGTGGAAAAAGAATGGACGCGGGTCATAATGATAGTCGCCTAGAGTCCCAAGATGAAATGCTGCCCTAGTATGGCACAATCCAAACTCCTTAAAACGCTGCTAGCAATATGCAATCTTCAAAAATCAATATCGTCCTCCATTCAAAAATTCACAGATTACCACAATTGAAGACGCTCACAACCAAACTCTCCTTAGACACATGAATACAGTAGGAGAAATACAACAAATCCACTATACTTCAGCAGTGGAATAAAACACTTCTAAGATACAGTGATGAACAATAGAGAAATTAAGCAATTTTAGCTATACCTCAGCAACTAAATTGCAAGTGCAATTCTCAAAATTTCCAACCCTTTTACATCAGCAAGGGCATACAATTAAGAACCCAGGAAGAAGCTATAAAGGCGCAAAATCTAATATATAATCAAGTGTGTTTTTTCGCAATGAAAAGAGCTCTCATGTATAAGCTTTTCATTGGAAAAAGTTTCCATAAAATTCCACTTTAGAAAATGTGGAAGTTTTCCAAAAGAACTCAACACTAGAAACTTTCCAACTTACTTTTTAGAAATATCTCTTTAAGTCATTATTTAGAATAACATAAAAATTATTATAATAATGCAACTCAATGATTAAATAAATAAGAGCTCATGTAATTATTAACTTGATCAACCGCAGGTGACAACCAACTACCAAGCCATCCACTACGTTGCTAAAAATAGCAACTGCCCATAATAGACTTACTAAAAATAGTAAGTAATCAGCTGAGACCCCCAAAACACCCTATCAACTCACGAGGGTCACTATGATGAGTTAACTGAATCAACTGCACAGACTGACCAAAAACGGGGACATTACAGGGATCACTTAGAGCAAATAAAAGTGTAGGAATTGCTTACCTAGCTATAGCTGTTTACTGAGATTGTGCTGCAAATGTGATATATGTATAATCTCTCACATTGATGAAATATATTGCATGATTTTCAATGCCCGAGAAATCTTAAAAATGTTGGTTAAGATAACTAGTTGAGAAAAGTTTCTTGCATTTTGTCGGTATTGTGATCAGAATTGTGAATTAATATGTTCTCAGCAGGGTGAGCCCGGTAGGTTCATTATATACTTGACGAAAGCTCGACAATTTAACAAAAAGTACTAAAACTTAAAATCTCTGAAGAAAATATTTTTCTTGTAAAATTTAATTGCAAAATCTGCTAAATTAAAAATTGACATCTTAAAAGTTAGAACAGAAAAAGCATGGTTTCATAGCAAAAAATGCATTTTAATGAATATTTTACCTGCATTAAGATTTTTACCCATTTTTTTGTGTCTATAGAAACATGAGAGTTGAATTTGTGAAATCATGCCAACCCAAAAAATTAGGATATACTTGGCAACTCGAAGAGTACTTGCAGAAAATGCAACGTATGCTTTTGACTACAATTATACATAAGTCTGACAAACATTACACAAATGTTGGAAGTATAATGCATCTATGCCTTTCATATTTCCTAAAAATGAGTATGGGGACTTTGTCTCAAAACATGAATTCATTTAATGCTGTGCTGAGCCAACAGCATTTATAGATATGAAAAATGGATATGGAAGACAAGGATTTGTGTTGTAGGGTAGTGGCCATCTGTAAGATGGCACCCCTGTTATGAACCAAGCTTAAAAAAACCTTTTGTGCCAGTACAATTTCTAGGACATTTTGTCAAATAGTTGCTTATCTGGCAGCAGAGAAGAGATAGTTGGCAGGGCGATGGCCAGCAGGCTGTTGGACAACATTTTAAAAGACACCCAGCTGTGACATGGAGGCTCTGAGAAGTGCAGCAACCATCACCAACTGGGCTGTGTTGGGTTGTAATCATAGGACTGGCATTGGTGGGTGAAAAGGAAGGAGAGACTCTAGCTGAAGTACAACCACTGCCACTAAGAGAATATCCAGGTTCAAAGAAAGGGTGAAAAGGAAGGAGAGAGTCTAGCTGCAGAGCAACCATTACCACTAAGAGAATATCCCGGTTCAAAAAAAAATCATTTGTAATTTCATTTAATAAAGTTGCAACAGTCGAGTGGTGGAATGTGATAATTTGCAAGATTCAGTTGGCATCCTAGAATTCATTGTAATCTCATTTCACTATCAAATGGGTTCTCTCACTGAGAGCAAATAAAAGTGTAGGAATTGCTTACCCTAGCTATTAGCTGCTTACTGAGATTGTGCTGCAAATGTGGTATATGTTCACATTGATGAAATATATTGCATGATCTTTATTGCCTGAGGAATCTAAAAGTTGTTAGTTAAGATAACTAGTTGAGAAAATTTTGTTGCATTTGTCAGTATTGCGATCAGAATTAAGAATTAATATATTCTCAGCAAGGTGAGCCCAGTGGGTTCATTATATACTTGATGAAAGCTTGGCAACTTAGCAAGTACTAAAACTTAAAATCTCTTAAGAAAATATTTTTCTTGTAAAATTTAATTGCAAAATCTACTGAATTAAAAATTCACATCTTAAAAGAGAAAAAGCATGGTTTTATAGCAAAATAATGCATTCTAACGAATATTTTACCTGCATCAATTGTGTCCATAGATACAGGAGAGTTGAATTTCTGAAAACACGCCTGCCCAAAAAATTAGGATGTACCTGGCAACTCAAAGTGTACTCGCAGAACATACAATGTATGCTTTTGACTACGATTATAAATAAGTCTGACAAACATGACACAAATGTTGGAAGTGTAATACATCTATGCCTTTCATATTCCCTAAAAATAAGTATGGAGACTTTGATTCAAAACATAAATTCATTTAATGCTGTCCTGGTCCAATAAGCATTTATACATGTGAAAGTAGATGTGGACGACAACGATTGTGTTGTAGGGTAATGGCCATCTCTAAGATGTCACCCGTGTTCTGAACCAAGCTTAAACAAACCTTTTGTCCAAGTAGAACTACTAGGACATTTCGTCAAACAGTTGCTTATTCTCTGAGCATTGAGTTTCTTTAATGTTCCCGACTTGCTGTAATGTCCCCTTTTTGGGACATTAGAAAATTTTTAGACATATTCATATAATATTAAAATTGACTACGACTGTGGATTAAAATTATAAAAGGCCAATTTAGTATTATAAAGTGGGCTAAAAGTGACAAGGTGAGATAAGACGAAAAGACAAGAAGGGAGTCGAAGAGTCACAGCTTTGAGGATTAAAAGGAGAGAGTCTCATTCATTCGGATTAAGCTTGGTTTATGATTCAGATTTCAGTTTCTCTCTTGTGAGAGCTATTCCAAAAGCTTCAGCTTTTATCCAGTGGGAGGACAAAAACCCTCATGCCGGTAGACAGTGGACGCAAACCCATTGTCCAGGGAGACGTGACATCAGGTGTCTCGCGTGTGCTTACAGGTTCTTCGTAGTATTCCAATATGACTGTAAAATAGTGTTTAAGATTGGACTTTTGAATGTTGGTTATTGTATTGCTGATGTATAATGCAATAGCATATTTCAAAGTATTTTATTAGAATCTACAGTTTTATATTATTGGTTTATAATGCAACTTCATATGTCTATATTCTGAATATTATTCTGAGAAAGAAATTGGGTAAATATCTATTGGGGATATTTCAGTGGTATCCTACCAACCTGAGGGGTTAACATTGAAACAATTGTTTTTGAATTCCAGGTAGAGGATTATTATAATGAGATTATCATTATTTGTAAAACTAAAGATTTTTGTGGAATTTATTTATATCTCTGCATATATACTCAGGTGTTATAGGATAGTATCTTATCTCTCTGAGCAAAGGAATCATTTTGCAAGATAGTTTGCGTTGAGATTTTAATGTTTTGGAAGCCAATATCAATTCATGCAAATGATATTTTACTCCAATAACAAGGCAAATTGATTTTATTGAAGTAAAATTTCCCATAAGTTTTTAGTGATTAATATTACCTGCAGAGGTTTGGAAATTATAACACGATGGGAGCCGATAAATAAATGGATTTTTATGATCTAGAAGCAACACATTAACAAAAAGGGATTTTTCCATGTCTTCCTTTATTTTGATGATTCATGGGAAAGATTTGCCTAGAATAAGAGTTTCCAACAATAGAGTTGAACTAATGGACATTAACGGCAAAATTAAAAGGTTCTCTTGATTTGCTAACAAAGTAACATCGAAATTGCCAGTTTGTGTGGGAGTTTTGACTGTATCAGCATTAACAAGAAGCTAATCATCATAAAAAAAAATCTGGAGCACATGTTATTTCTTGCAACCAACTCCTATTATTTGAGTCAAGCAAATGGGTGTTTCATTAAGTTGTGAATGACAGAGCTTGAACAACAACTGAGCATTGTGCGCAAGATTGTGGTGTTGACGTTACAAAGGAATTTGAGTAGACATAGGCAGATTTGTTTGTTTTGAAACAAGTTTATTCTGTAGTGTCAGTTATAATCATAGATGGAGCAATAAGGTTCTGTTCAATTGCTGCAAAAAGAAAACTTCATCGAGCAATTAAAACTTGAATATGAATTCATAGTTTGAGGCATCAAAGGTAGTAAGTCAAGTTTCTGCATGAACACAGAGGAGTCACAAGTCCCAAATAAAAACACTAGTGGAATATATGTCAGACGTTTGTAGAGGATTGGATGAGCCTTGTTTCGCCTAAGTGTGAGGACACAAGAATTAGGTCACAAGCAAACTAAAACAGGGTGTTGGGTGGTAGTTAGCCATTGAACTGATTCTAGCATGTAATCTATGCGGGAGCCAACAGAACAACTTTCACTAACAATAATTTAATCTTTGGAGCCTATAAGAAGATTTGATTATTTTCTTCATACCATTTTAGGTGGATTCTTGAAGATGTATTTGAGAACCTTTGCATAGACGAGGAGGTGAAAAGTTTCGGTGGAAAGGAATTGGATGGAAAGTTAAGTACCACCCCTGCCATGAAATTTTTAAATGTCAGAATCATAGTTAGAAGGGAGCAATCATATTGGGAAAATCTAAAGTTGCACAAATATGTATTCCATAAATCTTATAATTGCCATAGGGAAATGATTATTCCATGCAAAATATTTGGAATATATTTTACATTGTGTCGAGCACTTATGGAAGCATAACGCTTTTGGAGGACACAATCACTGCCAGAAATTATTACGAAGGTTATGGTTTGGACTTGTGCAATGGACGAGACTTACCAGCCTAAGTAACAATTCATGAAATGCTTTTGGAACCATTGCAGCGATTTGGGCAGTCATCAACACTAACAGACAAAGAGCACAATATCGAAGAGAGAAGCGTAATGAACAGGGGGTCTAGAAGGTGTATTCGCAATCATGTGTTGTAGCACATCCGCATAGAATCATCTACAGGTCTCTTATCATAGACATCGAATGTTGGCTTGAGTCTTCCTTAGTCACGATACCAACTTCAAATGGTTATGCATTGAAATTCCTATCGGGAAGAACTCCTATTGCGTTGTGATTGTCGCAAGTGTTACCCCCAGCAAACGGACATGGGAGCGATGAATGGTTGTGAAATATTTCTAGCTGGCCATACTTCTGGGAAATTCATCTCAAACAGTTACATAGGGTAATAATCAATTGATGTAGAAGATGGTGGAAAAATTTGTAACCACTCATTTGCATTTATTCCTTTAATGCGTCAATCTCGTATGGAAGTGCCCTTATCAGTTAGAGCACTCTGGAAAACATTTCAATAACAACCGTCCTCCTAGCAAAAGAAATTGGAATAGAAATCAACAGGTTTTTCGAGCATCTTTAGATGTGCATCTAGAGCAATATTAGTGGCCAATTTCCAAGAAAGAGCAGAACTATGGTACCTCAAACATCCACTTCTGAACATGTGCAAAGTTAAATGAGCTATTGCATGTTTTATGAGTGCACGAGTTAGACATAAGGTCGTTTGATTACAAGTCTGAACAGCAACTTGTGTTTCATATGACTAATAAAAGATTTGTGTAGAAGCAAACGATATCACTGTCAAGCAACAAAACAAGTTCAAGATTGGCTGAGAAAATTTTGGTGATACAATTACCTGGATAGTACCAGGGAAAATTGAAGTTAAAGGAAGTCTTGAAAATTGGGAAGATCTGTGGGCAGTAGCAGGGATCCTGGAGTTATATTGGATCAGAAACTGTAGTGGAGAGGCATTCTTTGCAGGCTGGAAGGTCCCTTTAGTCATACTAAAATAGGTTGGGAACTTGGGACACATCAAGTTTTGATCTAATGACTATTGTTCACTGGGGAAGTTGTATCTTTGACTGATATATCAGTTGCAAAGGTCAGAAATTTATATTCTCAATTTGATATTACTGTTATGAATAATAACAATCTGTGACGAAATGTCAAATCTTCCTAACTGAATATTAAGCTGGAACGATTAGAATTTTGAAAGCTCTATTTGTTATTCCAGTTGAGTAGAGCTTGTGCTATGTTACAATGTTGAAACAAAATGTTGTTTCTGTTTGGTAAGTCGGTCTCTTAATAAATCTGGGACTACATGTCATTGCATACTAGAAATTGCAGGCAAGATTTTGAAAACAAGTTTGATTTCAAAAAA
Source organism: Cupressus sempervirens (assembly GCA_028749045.1). Lineage (NCBI taxonomy): Eukaryota > Viridiplantae > Streptophyta > Pinopsida > Cupressales > Cupressaceae > Cupressus > Cupressus sempervirens. The sequence goes on from CM053790.1 coordinate 387,908,826, forward strand.
CATCATATCAGTCTCCTTGACAGTTTGCATTTGTTTGAGAAAGAAATTTGCAGCCAAACCTTAACTTGGGTATTATAGATGGAGAAAATTCATGACTTGGAAAAAGTTAGGAAAGATATTGTTAAGCTACAACGACAGCTAGCACAAAATTCCCAAATCGATATAAGAGCAGATGTACTCGACATATATGATGAATATAACAAATTTCCAGCACAAGGTTAAAACAATTTTTATAATTTTTTTATTAAATGAACTTCCATCCAAAACTTCAAAACAAGATTGATATGGCAAAAAAGATGCATTTTGAATTGGTCCAAGATCTCCTTGCAAATGACAAGTGCAAAAAATTGTATGAGTTTTCAGCAGACCAAAATCATCTAATAGATGATCTTGAAAACAAAAGGCAGTCAACTACCATTGATTTGTAGCCTTCTTGTGATCATGTAAAAGATGTTACACAGGGTACAAGTTTCTACGTGGGTGATTTGGAGGTTAGCTTTGACAATCATGTTGATGAGGCCAATTGTACTTGAAGTAATAGCATGTTGGAGTCTTTGTGTAATGAGCCTTTAAATACAAATGATAACATAGCAACACTTTTTCCTTTGCATACAAATCAAAGGAACAAAGAAATGGAGGCCTGTGATTTTGAGAGGTGTGATGAACCATATGTTTCTTATACACATGATATAAATTTAGAGGAACAATGCAAGATGACATTGCAAGATGATGAGTTGTTTCAACATGACAATAATGAGATGCATGACTTATAGAACCAACGAAAGGTTAGTGGCAACATAGTTTTGGCATCTTTGGTACGTTATGACAGCACTCATAGGATGGTTGAGGCTCTCTATAGGAAGGCTCAAACGAGAGTGGAAGGAGATTGACTTGTTACTGATTTGCAAGTAATCAAAACAGCCCTTGAATCTATGAAATCAGATTATTTGTGTTTGCTTTCCAACAAGGATTATATTCTTAAGATTGTGGGAATATATGTTGATTAGTTGAATAAAGGAAAGAATAAGCTTATGGAGCTCAACAAAAAGCTTAAGTATGCTCATAATGCATTGGATGATACGCAAATTGCTTTTCAGAAAGCAGAAAATCAGGTTAGGATCACAAATCATTCCCGAGAACATGAGAGTAAAGAGAGACAGGATTTTTTCCAAAAAGTAATTACTGAACTTGATAGCAATCAGCAGACTTATGACTTGGATAGTTGTCCCAAAAGACCAAGTACCAAAACTTCAAATCACATTCAGCTTGTAGACAATCCTTTGTTTGAATTAGATGTTGATTGGATAATGGAGAACTTGTTATTCGAGTCCAATGATGGCACACTCATTGATTTTGGTCAGGAGTTCCGGATTGACTATTGTTGCAACCAGAGGTTGCAACCTTGACAAAGGGACATAACACTGATTACAAATCAGCTTGGAATATAGGTGTGGCAGGCAGTATAGCTAGAGTGCATACAACGAGAGGGACAGTGTTGTGGCAGTTGAGCAGCTAGAGTACTCCACCCAATATAGGCACAAAGCAACAATATAGTACAGATAGTTGGGAAGATGGATGGCCCTTTTGTTTGTGGGATCCAAGAGGAACATTCTCATTCTTTGTAATGTTTCCAAGAGTTGGTTGGCACATAGTTGAGTTCCCACAATTATTTGACCACAGTAGTGCTAGTGATCTCAATTGGAGTGAGATTCTCAATCAGGCTAGGAATCTTCTTGTATATGATGGTAGCACACGTCAAGTTGTTCTAGTTGAATATGCAAATGAGATTGTTTGGGACCCAAGTGTTGACCATATGTATCTATGGCATTTTGAAGATTTTGTTGTAGTTCTACATAGTTGGAGACTGGATGCAATGATGATCAGAGTTGTACAATCTACAGATGTAGCGACACTTCATAAATTAACATAGGATCAAGGGATCTGGTTAATGGATGGATTGCATTTTGACACCTTGCTTCGCAGTGTGGTAGGATTTGCTTTCAAATTGGGCTCCAAGGCTACCTACAGATTCATATGGGATCTTGGTACTGATTGCTTGAGGACAGGCAATCTTGAGGAGGGAAGATTTGTAATGTCCCCTTTTTGGGACATTAGAAAAATTAAAGACATATTCATATAATATTAAAATTGACTATGAGAGCATGGATTAAAATTATAAAAGGCCCATTTAGTATTATAAAGTGGGCTAAAAGTGACAAGGAGAGATAAGATGAAAAGACAGGAAGGGACTCAAAGAGTCACAACTTTGAGGATTAAAAGGAGAGAGCCTCGTTCATTCGGATTGTGCTTGGTTTATAATTCAAATTTCAGTTTCTCTCTTGCAAGAGTTATTTGGAAAGCTTCAGCTTTCATCCAATAGGAGGACAAAAACCCTCGTGCTGGTATAGACAGTGGATGCAAACCCATTGTCTAAGGAGACATCACATTAGGTGTCTCATGTGTGCTTACATGTTCTTCTTAGTAGTTCAATCTGACTGTAAAACTCTGTTTCATATTGGACTTTTGAATGTTGGTTATTGTATTGCTGATGTATAATGCAATAGCATATTTCAAGGTATTTTATGAGAATCTACGGTTTTATATTATTGGTTTATAATGCAACTTCGTATGTTCATATTCTGAATATTATTTTGAGAAAGAAATCGGATAAATATATATTGGGGATATTTCACTTGCATTTTGTCCTTGTTTCTGTTTCACAAGTATCTGACTGCATTCAGACATGTACTTCAATTGGGGCTGCAAATGTCTATGGTACATTTTTAAAAAGAAGATATTATATCCAGAATTCACCATTATGTGTACTCAAAGTCTATGTCCAAGAATTCAACAAGGTGGACCTCTGTGATGTGCTTTAGCTGTCCCTACTGAAGAGTAGTGAAGAGAAAAAACAACTATTCCATTCCCACTTTGCACTCCATTGGATCTCTGCAGAAATGTGTTCCTCCTTAATCAACAGCTCCTAAGGTTAGCAGTATCAAATACTACTCACAAATAAATGTAAGATAAAGTCACAAGATTCTCTTACAATCTTCAACTGGAAATGAATACAGCTAAAGCAGCACACTCCACAAATTTCAATAGACTCCCAGATGGCTGCATCGAGACTGAATTCAACTCTGTCTGGTGTATTCAATGTATTTCCTTTACTTGACAAACCACTCTGGTTCAAACACATGGTGCAACAGACAGATTTAATCTGGACAGAGCACAACTCAAGAGATGTGCATTCACATGGGATTCCTTGGTCATGATATTCACATGGAGATGTTTAACGTTTATATGACAATCTCAAGACAATATAAACATGGACATCTTTACTCTTGAATTCACAAGATAATCTTCATACAGTAGTTAAAAGAATGAATTACTGCATTCAGAGGAAGCTCACACAACAGCCCAGTCACTAAACATAGAATGCCCATCACTCTTATATAAATCTACAGAAGCCCATACTGACAACCTGCTCCTCCAAGATTAATAATGAACATACAAGTGATTTTCTTGTCCTGCACAAGATAAATTTATGACTTAAAACATATCATTACACAAAGAAGACCCTTAATATGGGTATGGTTTCTTGCTATGACTTTGATACATATTTGGCATCAACAACCAAAAATACCAAACAATCTTTCAATACAACTATATTGAAGGAGGAATTTTACACGTGATGGTCCAAGCTTCATTTAACAAGGAAAAAATGACCATGATCCCAACAAAGATCGAAACAATATTCTTATCCCTGAAAACTGTAAACATTTCTCCCAAATTCCCGATTCAATTCACTAGCTTGTTTAGTACAGTTCAGAGAGTGCTTCTGAATGATATTCATCTTCGAATCAGATTTAAACCTTTGTAACAACAGGGGACTAAATCTAGTAAAGAATATTTTTGACAGCCTAGAAGGTCTGTTGTAACTCCCAAGGAAGGAATTTCTTTTTAAACTTTTTAACTGACAGTAATCAGTGCTTCTTGTTAGTCCCACGACAATAAGCTTCAGCAGCTCATTGAAATATATCAAACTTTGAATCCATAAATACAAATTTTTATTTTTTAATATTATTTTTATTACAAATTTTTAAATATTCTATTATTATTATTTTAATAAAAATTCAAACCTCCATTGATCTTATAATATTCAGAAATTAGTATCCTTATTTCCCAAGTAAAAATCTGAAGCAAATATTACAAGTCTAGAATAAATTTAAAACCTTGCAATTTTGTCTCCAATTGAGACTTCACAAATTTTCTTTGATGTGAACATTGCCACTACCCACCCACAAAATGAATTGGGTTTCCGTTCAATCCACCAAGAAATCTTGAATGTTTTCATCCTGAGGTTTCAAACAGGAAAGCCAGATGCTCTCAAACTTCTCCAAGAGAAAATAACAACCAAGCATAATCTGAATAAGCCTCTCACTGCTGTTTTATAGTACAATTGTAGTGGGTCTTGGCTTTCCATCTCCTTGCCTCTTCATATTCCCTTCCCTTTATCTTTGATTTAATTTTTTTACTTAAGGAAAACAATGATAAATTGACTTATTAAATTTCCTTTCCACTTAACACACCATACCACTTTAATATTTTATTCAATAATTCAATTAAGTTGCCATTAAATTTATTATTTTGACAACTTAAATTTTAATAACTTGTAAGAATCCTGCTGGTTTTAACTACACCAGTGGCACTGAGTTCTGTATGTTTTTGATAGTTTTGTGATTTTGCAATATTTTTTGTACTTTTGGAATATATGGTTTTTTCAAATTTTGAAATATAAATAATTACAAGCATGAAACTTCAAATGAAAGTACAGAACAAAGCTCAAACTCACTGATTTATATAAGCAAATATTTACAAGCTATATATGAATGCAACACAATTAATTCAAATTCTAAGGAGCTTGGAGCAGATGCAAGATGACGTATATTGGCCTGGAAATACCGCAGCAGCCAGAGAGTGACAAATTCCTTTGACGTCGGCCTAAGAAGTTGCAACGTCTAGAATTTAAGACTAAAATGGACCTTTCCTTGGCAAGGTGGGCTTACCAGATTCAACCACTGCATATAAACCGATAGTGTCATCTTAGAATGAAGCTACAACAATCTTGTATGAGAAGACATGGTTCTATTAGAGGCTGCGATCTGCTTAATTTCAACCCACTGGCTAACAAACAATTTCTGAAACTACACACTGAATCCTTCTCAATTATCAAAATTTTTTTGGCACATTCATAACCTTTGAATTTAGGTTATGGTAGGCACAATTCACTGGCTATTGAAATACCAGTTCAAAAGTGATTAGCTCTGGGAATTTATAATTTTCCAGTCAATAACAAACCCCAACCCTTGGCTGAAGAACAATTTCACAAATTTACAAACAAACATGCAGAAGGGAGAAGTGTGATTTCAAGCTCTTGCTTTTATAATTCATTCCTTCCCAAAACGATCACTTGGCTTCAACTATACACAGGCGACCATCAGCTTTAGCATTACACTTCTCATGATATTCAAGATAAAGTTGGCAATATTTGAATGCTTTCAATCTAAGTTACCGATGTGTTGGCCTTGGAGGGGAGTGCAGATGCAGATGCAGACTGCTCTAAATGTTCTTTTATTGTTTTTTTTCCTTCTATTTGCCTCACAATCCTAAAACGGCCCTAAAAGAGGCCATTCATTGCCCATTCTTCCCATTTTGTTTGCACTTGGGCTCTCTTCTCATTTGGTCTCCATTGTGGAATTTTGAAAGCAAGGTAATTAGTTTTGAAGAGGATCATTCGTAGGGTGTCTCTATTGAGCTTCCACAAAGGATGAATAAGCATCTAAGGTAACCATTTGATCCATTTCATGAGCTTTTTTTAGTGATTTTTTTAGTTCTTCATGAATTTTTCAAGTTTTAGAAGAAATTTTTCAAGATTTTTTTTTTTTTTTTTTGTAAAGAAATGGAGTAAGTTTTTAAAAACACTTCTAAGTTAATTTTTTCTATTTTCTTATTAGATTCATAGTTTCTATTGTGCAAAAATGGCCACTACTGATAGTCAAAGTTCAACAGCAGGGCAAGAATGAAGTGATAACTTCGATATGATGTGGCATCTCCATTATGGAGACACACCACAAGATCATCACAGGTGTCCAGAGGTGGGTCATACATTTGGAGATGCAATATATATCATAGTAAACCATTCAACGGCTCATATTCTCGGGTCAAAGCTCATTTTATGGGCCCTACTGGTAAAGGAATAGCATTGTGCCAAGGAAGTAAAGATGGAAAAAGGTTGAGCGATGCACAGTTAGTCGAATTCATAAAAGAACAAGAAGTTGTTGATCATTTAGTGAGCAAATAAAATACAAGTTTGTACAAACATTCGTCTACAAAGAGCAAAGTGAATGTGCCCACTGATCATGTTGCATCCTCCAAACATCCATTCTTGGAAGTGCGAGAGGAAGATGATGAAGTAGAAGTTATTGCCCACAAAAGGGGTTCATTGGATCAAGCATTCAAAATGAAGGCAAGAGAGATTGTTGATGAAGCAATTGCACGTTATCTTTATGCCAATGGTCTTCCTTTCAATTTGGTACAATCGCCATATTGGAGGGAAATGGTTGCAACCATCCATAGAGCACCAGTTGACTACATTAGCCCAAGGTATGACAAGGTGTGTACTACTCTTTTGCAAAAAGAAAAGATTTCTATAGACAAAGCACTTCAACCAATTAGGACATCTTGGAAAACTTCCGTCATAACTATTGTATGTGATGGATGGAAAGGCACAAGAAATCGACCATTGATAAATGAGATTGCAATGTCCCCCAAAGGGGCAATGTTTTTGAGGGCTATTGACTATGAAGGACTGGTTAAGGATTCACAATTCATTTCTAGAATTCTCATTGAGGCAATAGAGATGGTGGGTAGTGAGAATGTTGTCTAGGTGGTCACAAATAATGCCACTAATTGTAGGGGTGCAAGTGCCTTGGTTGAGTCTCAATACGACCATATTTTTCAGGCACCATGCACCGTACACTCTCTCAACTTGGTCATGCAACAATTGGCACCCAAATAGATTGGGTGAAGCAAATATACCAAGAGGGAGAGGAGATACAAATGTTTGTGACAAACCACCACATGTCACAATCTATATTCAGATCATTCTCCAAGTTGGAGTTGTTGAAGGTAGATTTAAAATTGTAATTATTTATTTTCATTTATTTATTTATTTTAAATAAGTTTTATATTCATGTTCAATATCAAATTTCTTGTTTATAACTTAGTTTTATATTTGATGTCATATTGTCAACTTGCTTATACTATAGGTTGCTAAGACTAGATTTGCATTTCATACTATTGTTCTTAAACGACTCCTCAAGGTGAAATCAGCATTGGGCCAAATTGTTATATGTAACCAATGGGCTATGCAGAAGGCTTCAAATTCAGAGAGAGCCTTGAACGTCAGGGGTATGATCTTGGATGAGCATTGGTGGACTTGTGTGCAATTTGTATTGGATTTCACTGAGCCTATCATGACTATGCTACGCTTTGCCGATACAGATGCACCTTGCTTGTGGGATGTGTACAATGGCATGGACACCATGGTAGAAAAGGTAAAGCCTTCCATACAAGCACATGAGACTAACCCCACAGAATGTGAAGCCTTGTGCAAAAAGGTGGAGGATATCATTCATCGTCATTGGGAGAGGATGACCACCCCATTGCACCTCCTTGCATATGCCTTACCTCCAAGGTACTATAGCCAGGAAATACTTGCTATGCAGATGAAGAAGTTGCTACAAAGTGCTACACTGCATTTGCAAGACTCTTCCGAAATGATGAAATACACAAAAAGGTGAGGTAAGAATTCAGCTTATTTTCTTTAGGATTAAAACTTACTCCATATGCAATAAAGGACCAAAATGACATGGGTGCTATCACATGGTGGTACATGTATGGTCAACCATTCAAGCATCTACAACCTCTTGCAATCAAGATCCTCTCACGAGAAAGTTTTCATTTATTTAGCAATTGTATTCTACACTTTAGTGTTTAACATTCTCTAATTTTCTTTTCATTTGTATGTTTGATATTAAAAAATATTTATGAACACTATTTTGGTTGCAAGTTCTTCTTTTGCTAAATGGACTTGGAGTACATACTCCTATATCCATTCAGTGAAGTGCAACTGGTTGGCTCAAAGAAAGTTGAGGGCTTGGTTTATATACATACCAACTTGCATCTTTTGTCACGTAAGGAGGATGGATACAAGGAAGGGTCAACCAAGCTTTGGGATGTAGCCCCTAAATCTGCAGACTTGGATGCAACACTTCAGGATCTTACTATGACGATGGATGATGATGTTGATAACGTCATAACATGTGCATCTAGCACAATTAGAACCATGCATGGTTCAAATGAATTTGCAAGTGTTGCAGCAGGAGGAAATGATAAGAATGTGGATTATTTTTAGAATCCTTAAGATTTTGAATGACTGAATGTGATTTGTGAATCATAGCCTTGATTCTTGATTGATCAACATTGAACCATGAACTATGTTTTGATTTTGTAGTTTGAATTGCATTCAAATCTTGAACTTGAGTGATTTACTAATCAGACATTACTGTTATTACAATTTGATTATGATAATGATTTAATGAAGGGTTTATTTTTGTATATTTAATATTTCTTTGCATACATTGTCATAAATTATACTTGACAACTTTATATATATATATATATATTGATTGATTTATTTATTTATTTATTTTTAAATATATACACTTATGTACGGACGCACCCAAATGCATCCAAAATCCAAAAAAAAAAAAAAAAATCCACGCATCAGCGCCCTGCACCCGCATCAGCATCAGAACCAGAATAGATAACTTAGTTTTCAATTATAATATTTTATTATCCCTCCCTCTTAAGTATGGGCCACAGGACACACTTATAAAGGGTCATTTAAAGCACTTGGTCATTTTATGTCATAAGCCTCCACTTTATTATTAATTAAGACAGACTTAATTAATAATCATTAAATTTAATAAACAACTCATGAAATTCTTCCGAGTGATCCAATCAAAGACCAAATGCTCACCGATTGAGCCTAACAACTGAATGCCCTGCCAGAGATAACACCTGCCTAAAATTGAATATGTGAGTTCATCAAATCAGGCCAAACGAGAAGTTGCAAAGGAAAAATCTTGGATAGCACTAAGCTAAAGAGAAGTAATGTCGCCTCCACCAAGGATAGTAGAACAACAGAGAGCCTCAAACCAACTCATTAGCACACGAGGGCTGCAGTGATCGGTTGACAACACCAATAGCAGGCACTGACTACAAGGGGACTCTACATTATATAATTAATTTCTAATATCCAAATAAAGGGGACATTACTGTCCTCTCTCCCAGATAGTTTATCCCCAAGCAATCTTGAACCTTCATGCCAATACCAAGATCCCATATCACCCTCAAAAACGCTGCTCTACCAATCTTCTGTGGTACTCTGATATAAACATCATTCTGCCCCGATTTGTGAAACAACTCATCATGATCCAAACAATGCACCAATAATGCCATTACCCAGAGCCCAAGCTAGTCTATCCACCTGATTATGTTCATAATAATAGATTTCTGTCTCTATATAATCATCACATATCATCCATCTGAATAAGTAAACTATCAAAAAGATGTGAAAGGCAACTCCCATATGCACATAGATCAAGTTATTAGGCCAGCAAAAGCTTCTGTTGTAACTCAAGCAAACAACAAGAATGATGTCAAAAGTGTCACCATACCCATGTATAGGAAAGATTTTTATCTTATACGAAATAGCCAACAAGTAGACATGTTTCCACATACTCCTATGCAACTCAGCAGCTGTTGTAGACCATACCAAATTTGAAAGTGCAATAGAAACCCATGTAGGAGAACCACTAACAACTGCAGAATCTATGAAGATTAAATCACCCAAATAGATAAACAATTCCCGCATGATATGTAATTGGTGACAAATCAAAAACTGAATTGTAGATGTGCACATCACCCATCAATGACAGCTTCTGAGTGGCTTATTGACTACAAATGTCATCAATAAAATTAACATCTCCACAAATGAAATGATCAACATTAAATAAAATTTCAGAACTAGAAAACCTTTTCTCATCATCATCCATCATTTCATGTGAAAACGTTGTTACCTCATGATGATGTAACAACATATGAGTGCTGTTGTAAAAATCAGAATTTCTGTCATGTATTCAGCCTTCACAAGCACCATGTCATTGAGAACTCTATGGCTAACACTCACACTTTGAGTACCTACACATGTGGATTCTTAAAGTTTGGAAACTGCTCTCCCAAATCAGAATTTTGGACTTATCCTCTATGCTTCCTCTGGACTCATTAAACATCACCTAAGCTTGACTTGTCCTTCCCGAGTGATTAAAGGTGGTAGACTCAAATAAATCTTTTTCGAATGAAATAACAAGATTTCAAAGTGTTTCATGGTGGAGCTCTTCAATCTGTTCATCCACATATTGAATCTCCTTAGTACGTAAGAAATCATTATGCCCATTTTCCACTTGAGGAGTCTGTCAATAGTTAAAATGCAAGAAACAAAGCTGAAAGAATATTTCTTCTTGAAAATTATGCTCTTGTAAGCTCAATGACCACATATGAAAATAGAGCTTTAGTTATTTTGTCAGAACATTTTGAAAATCAAACAATGATGGTGATCCAGTCCTGGTGGTTCTGTGAAACTTTAACCAAAGTAGGTATATTCACCCCTTTAAAAGGTATTTAAATTGAACAACCATATTAGCACACATCTTCAAAACTTATTGCACGTCTAAGCGTATCAAGAAAAAGGAAGACTTTGTGATCACTATGAGCTTTTATAAAGGCTTGGAAGTAAGTTAAGTAGCAAAGACCATCAAAAATAAATAAAAAATTGGAGAGATGAAGTAAACCATATATCAGAATTTATGTTAAGATTCAAAGAAGCGCCCGAAATTTTCAAGACAACAAAAATGCATGCCAAAAGTTAGGAAGTGGAGAAAGAACAGAATAGATATGAAAGAAACATATAACGAATAGAAAATCATGTGATTCTATAATTATTTTATCTTATTCCACAAAACTTAGGCTCCTCATTGTGTATTTGATTTCTCTACTATATTAATCAAAAGAATAGTGAATGCTTTCAAATACCAAACAATGGCTGGAAATATGTCCTTTTTTAGCGCATGTATTAAAGAAAGTGTCTAGTATAAAAAGGATGACTCACCTCAACAAGAGATACTCAACAAATTGCAATAAGGGTGTTCTTGGCAACTCAATTTCCTTCAATTTAGATTGTTCCCTTAATTCATCAATAAGACAATTTGCATCTCGTAAGTCCCCTGATGCCAAATACCTACAAGAAAGATAAACAAAGCAGGGTGAATGGAGCAAAGAAATCAAAGCATTTGACTCAGTGTTCAAAATCAAGACATAAAAACATGTTAATTTCTCTAGAAGACAAAGATATGGATAGCATTTAGAAGATTACACAACTTTCGATACTTACATCAAAACACCCCGTGTAATTGCTAGATCAGCTTCTCCTGGATAGCTCTTTATTGAAAACGGGCCAATCAATTAAAGGCTTCTTTGCATTAAATAATAATCTAAGAACTAGGAATCATAGGCCAATTATCCACCCATCTCCTATATCACTCACTATGATCCAAAAAATATACAATATACATAGGAAACAGAAGAACTATAGCATCACCTGGTGCACCATACTAGAAGCCATCACAAAAAAAGATTTTAAGGGAAATGATGTAAAGAACAAGATATTAACAAAACACGCCAAATATGCTTGTACAAATACAGGTTACCAGACACTCGTGCAAAAATGGAAAGCAGATTGGTGGTAATGACACTGATCTCTATCCAACCAAAAAAAAACTCATTGAACAGAAAAACTATATAACCACCATTCACATGCAATCAGAAACTCATGTTAAAATGGACAGTGCATGGATGATCATGAACTCTAGTCAACTAACAAAATATCTAATTGAACGGAAAAATTAATATAGCACACTTACATGTTATCAGAAACTCGTGTAGAAATGTGTAAGAACCCCTTGCAATTCTAACTCTGACAAAACACCGGATTTCTAAATCAATGGTTGATATTGTATTGAAATTTGAATGTTTGACATTTTGTCAAACAGTTAGCATGCAAGTGCTGATTCCACTGTAATACCCCTTGTAAATCTGGTCAGAGCTTCTGCTTATGAAGCTCAAGAAATGTTATCAAATTTAATGTATACAATGTCTAAAACTGCTGTAATGAATTTTTGGATTGTCTTCTTCAAGTTTGTATACTGCAAATGAAATTATTGAATGCTTCTAACAATACAAGGTTCTAATAGAAATCATATACTAGCTGTTTCAGACCTTTGACAAACATGTAAATGACTGGAAGTAACTAGTACAACTACTTGACAGAAAGACAAACACTTGCTAAGCATCCCAATGTAGCAACTAGGTATTTAAGCAAACAGTTGGCATACAAGCCATATGCTGATAGTATAACAAATACAAATAACCATAAAGCTTTAATTGAAATGGAACACATGATACATTGCAATGCATTAAACAGCAATCTGAAAACTCTTTATTGGAATGTAGTAAACAGCATGGTAATAACAACTATAGAACTTGATAACTGCGGCAGAAACCATAAACTTTATCTTCGCCTTCCAAATTTTGTGTTTACTCTTCTCTTATACTAGCGCTGCCAAAGATGATTCACTTTAATTTTATTGTGCCTCCTATGTTGTCCTCAATTTTCAATTTGCAAAGTTGGACAATCCTATGGAAAATTTTGTGGTTTAAATTCTTCAAGGCGAATCTTTGTTTGATTTTTCTTGATTGTTTGTTGCCTTTTTGGTTTTATTCTTTCTACAATTGTGGCATTTTCCATTCTGCTAGTTCCAATCTATCTTAGGCCTCAAATGGATAGTATTTTAAGAGTTATTGAGGAAATAAGCAATACTGCAGGTGGGTTTTTTAAGCCCGACTGCATATCTTTATTCCTTGTTTAAAATCTCTCATAAGTGGGCACTTCGTTGGCCATTGCATGACATCTTGGATGTCATTTTCATGCGATCTAGGCCTACTTAAAACTCCACTGTCCATATTTGCAAGCTGCATAAAAGTTGAGAAGGACGATTTTAAGGGCATTAACATGTTCAGAGTTACATGTATGTTGTTTGTGTGAGGTGTTAAAGCTATTTAAAAACCTGCTTTCAAAGAAAACATCAATATACAGCTGTGTATTTGGATACAATCACTAAGTGAAAGCCCATTTTTATTCTTTAGATTTCTTCTTGGCTTGCAACATCAAAGACAAAGCCTGTATTAGGCATTCAAAGTGCAATTTTTGTGAGAAATAGCATTCCTAAGTTGCAGTCAGAAATAAAAATACTGTCCTGGGGCAGAAAACGTCATTTTGCAGCTTGTTATCGTCACCACAAATCACCTTTGTACTCCCAGGGCAGCTTTTTTGGAGTGCTTTGCATTTACATTTTACTCTTTAAGTAAGAAACTTTAATTTGCAGGTTTGAATAAGTCCTTGTTACTATTCTTTTGCATTTTGATCCTCCATGATGGGCATTTGTCAAGAATCTCTTATTGACTCAAGAATGCATTAATTAGGCAAGAACAATTAATCACATTCTTTGGCAATATAGCTGCAATTTTGGACAGATTTCCTTGATTCAAAATCATCAAGGATTTGGGAAGATTTCTTCAAAGATTCAAAGACTCCTTCATTGGCAAGTTCAAAGAAGAATTTTGAATTCTTTTTGGTGCAAGCTAGGGCTTCTTTTGTTTTGTTTTGTTCTTATTTAGAATATATGTTTTGTGGTCTTTAGTTTGAGAACATTGTTTGTAAAAACAACGCGATAACCAAACAACAATACAAGTTCTCCCCAAAAATGATGCTCACTTCCAACAAAGTAAAAACCAAATTATGTGTTTTTCCTTCATATCCACTCCAGATTTAAAAAACCATCCACAGGTTACCTTGCAGAACAAGAGCAAAGTATTCCCTCTATTTGTAATGCGAACTAAAAAGCCAACCTACTCGCATTTTCTCAGCACATTTGAATTATTTTTCAAAACTGCAAATGATCATGAAAAACCCATTTCTAGGCAGGAAGTGCTTTCCAAAATGACTTGTAATTGGACCTAAAAACCCCACTTGCAAGAGGAAAATTGTTTCTCTTATGATTGTGCAACAATCAGAAGAAGTGAAAACTATTGAGAGTATAGAAATCTTTCAAGACTGATTTCAAGCAGGTGATTTGTTGATGCCATTAATACCAAACAATCAAGAATGCAGACTTGTATTCTGGTTCGAGATACTTTAACCAATCCAGGACACATCAATCATTAGGCACCCACTAGCAACATGGAGACTATAAGATCTTGAGATGATTATGTGACTTGAATACACCAAAAAAAAAATTGGAATCCCTCCTTTGCTCTACAAAATGGTGAGATTAATCTAGCAAATAAGTTTTACCGTCTTTTGCAATGGTGGGTCAGCTATTGTAGTTTGTGGCAAGTGTTAGCTTTGATTATCACTTCGCACAATCAATACCAGAATATGCAAAACTTATAGAAAACTCAAAGAATTATAGGTTCAATATTGGATTTCAAACAAACAAATTGTAAAAATCAAAACGAAATGTGCAATCATAGTACACTAGAAGTATGATCTAATAGTCTAGTCCAAATATGCAATGTTGACAACACTAATTCATGATAGTAGATAGTTACCTATAGAGTATGATGCACTATGACAACTAGTCATTGCAAAAGGTAGACATACTCGTCTCCCACATAGACCAACTAATATTGAAGTCCCGAGTAGAGTTGGTGAGTTTGTAACTTGTGTCACTCTTAGCATTAATTCTCCCACCCTGATGTGAAGGCTTTGTTGCATGCTGGCCAACTAGACGACTCTTCTCCCACTACCAAATACTCAACGTATTTCCAAATTGCCCCAACTTCCTAGGCAGATTTCACTTTTCTTCAAGTTTCTGCCATTTAGAATATAATCACTCCAGTTATATGACCAAATGAACATCTAGATCAGAAAGACAAAATCGAGGGGATTTCGTCCCATATTAGTCCAAGTAGACCAAGTTGCAGAACACGTTTCATGCTTCCTTTTATTTTCTTCATGTCTATTCCTTTCACTCAGACAACCATTATACCTTTCTGTTCTGACAGTCTTGCATAAGTATTTATACTAGGAATGTGCATGTAGGCTAAAGGAGCTTTACACCAGAAATACTCTGATAGTCGACAATAAGAGCCCCCATAAATCAATGCCACCCAGAGCTATAACAATTCTCTGCCATGTCCAAACAATGAACATCTCCTTCATGATATAGGATCAAATAAGTACAAGGAGTCTTCCACATGCAAACTGCCTCACGTTTTTCTATCTATCTACACATGGGAAATTCTTCTCTAGCACCACTTAACACAAATACAAACAAAGGATAGAGAAATAAACAATTGCAATAACATAAAATTGGGTTTTTATTATCTCCAATAAAATGGAATTACAATATTCAAAAATATGACATGCAAAGCCACATGGACATTTTCCTTACAATATTTTGCAAGCCACAACCACCACACACATCCCTAGAACTATCCAAGACAACTGTGAGCATTCATTATATAGGCAATTTTCCACTACCCAAGAAGGTTCTAGAAATTTTAATCCTAAACTTTGAGACCGACCAACCCTAGATATTGTTATTTATATTTAATAATATTAGAGTACTTCCGAACTCAAGAGAAATTTTCAAGGAAATACATTTTGGTCCATTTCACATAGCACAACTTCCGGAGATCATAACTCATCACCAATTGCTTTGATTGACTAATATGACCCCATTTTGGAAATGCCATGATTTGCTCTACAACATTCCACTCACACAAGCTCTAGCCAGCCAAGGTACAACCCCTTTCCAGAGTCTCTTAAGCCTTCAAAACAAAGTTCAAATTTTGGTACCCTACTGTCAATACCAAAGATTTTCAATATATTCAAACTAGACTCTTGCAATGAAACTTTACTTGTAGACTAACATATCTAAAATGAATCTGCAAGGAAGAAATTAGAAAATTATAATTTCTAACAACCAGCTTTCTAAAATAATAAGCTTCCAAAAAAAACTACTGTGCACTAAGATAACCCTTATTGAAAAGACAAACTAGAGATATTTTTGGGTGATGCAAGTATTTACACCCACGAGATGCTCATGCATCAAGATGGCCATGAACATCTTTCCAATTCTTTATTGAGCAATGTGTACCCAAGTTTGGTAGAATAATCACGGAGAAATATCGTGCACCAAATGATTCCTTCCTTCATGAGTCTCCAATGAATTGTCCTTTCTTAAGTTCTCTTATGAGAGCCAACTTGCTACTTCCTCCCAACATATCAAAACTATTGCAATAGATGGTACCGAGCCATTTTTTTCTACCATATGATTCAATCTATGCTAAAGACATCTTTTTCCTTGTATTTTGGAAGTTTATGTTTTTCACGCATTAGTTTTTTCCATATTATTACACACATATAACTATTCATAGGAGAAAGAGATCCAATTTACTACTTAATATGCAAACATGAAGCAATGTGCCTTTCGAAATCGCAACACACATAAAGTCTTAAAGATTATTATGAAACCTGGTAATGCTGAAGTATGTTGAAAGTAATCTCAGAAATGATGATTAAACCTTCTCCAAATTAGATGCCAGTTAGACGAATCCATTGGCAACGTTTCGATACGTGCATGTGGCCCTTCTTTACAAATTTGCAGCCTCTATAACTTGCACGTGGATCTTCCTGTAATGAATGCATGTCTGTTATGCATTACATTGCCCTGAATTAGTGAAACACAACCCTCCAAAAATTCACAGAACTCCCTATACTTTCTATCATTTCAACCTAGCAATTAACATTGGAGTCCAAGGCAAATCAGTCCAATTCTACAATCCACAAATGCAGTAGTAATAGGCACAGTTCATCATTATCAGGAATGACTCAAAGTGCAAGCAAAGACATGGCATCCGGCCATGATATTTCTTCAAAACCCTCAAGACTAACCTCTCCACAAAATGTGAACAAAAGATATCCAAAAATGATTTCATTTAAAACAAGTCATTGGTTTTATAAAAATAAAACAAATCTCCCTTATCAATCCAACATTTGGCTTCATGAATACCCAATTTACATAATTGCCCTTTGATTTATACTTAAGCAAATATTTGAACAGTGAAATTTATTAACTCCCTTTAGCTTCAAGGATGGCCTTTTCAACAATATTATGATATTCAAACACACAAGGTCACTGTTTGTGTGCCCAAGATTAGAAACTTTTCAACCCAGTTCCAATGAGCTATGACACTAATGTGACCAATATACAATACCAACAAAAATACAACCTTGGAGTATTTAAATAAATAATAATCATAATTCACTTGCGAAAATGACTGAAGAAACATCAAAATCGAAATCTAATAGCACGAGTGATCTTGATGACGAAAAAGGATGAATCAACCTAACAAAGTGACTAAAATTAAAGGCTACCTCCAATATTCTTCCGCCCCATACCAAAAGCGAAAAATAAAAACTAAGAATATTATTGAGCATATCTGAGCTCATAGGAACCATCCATTGACTTACTACAAAGAGTAAGTCCCCCCAAACAAAGCCATAACCCTCAACAAGGTTCTCTAGTCACAACTATTAGCCTACAAGGACTGAGTAATAAGCTAAACCCATCCACAATCATGTTCATGCTAATTAGGAATACTATAGTCCTCCCTCCCCAAGATTATTATACTCAAGCAATCATAGGAATCAAAGAAACACAATGATCCACCCAAATTCCAAGGATAGATATGTATAATGTCTCTAGCATCACTTGCAAAATCTTGTGATGATAACACTATCCACTATGTCACCATACCAACAATGGTGACTCACCTAATCTGCAATGTGAATCCTGTCTCCACCTAATCACAGTAGAGACAAAAATCACATCCATCCATAACAAGGAAATATGTATATCCGATATTCATCTGCTAGATCAAAACCCTTTACACACCCAACCAATCTACCATGAGTATGAAGTCTATTTATGCAATAGGAACTAGTACTGGCAAACGCATATGTCCAATAACCTAGATATCCATCCTCTACAAAACCATCATGGACATGCTAACTCTGCAACTAGACTCTTGCTAACTTGCAACAACTAACTATATCAACTGTAGATGGTGTAAACCCATCCCAAAAAAAATGGTATCTACCTAAAGCCAACCCACACATAAACGAAATCAGCTGCTCTACTTGTAGGTCAAAAGAGATATGATGAGCAATCCTCATTGTTTAGTTGTAATAAAATGCTTCGATCTCCATCAGAGGCTCATCATCATCAAATTGAGAACCAAGAGATGGTTCCAATCTCCATGTCTGAACAACTGCTTGGACAAGATCCCATGTAACCCTCTCAACAAACCCAACCACAAAATCCTTGTGGGGAAGCATTGTAGTCAAAGTCTCTACAATCTTTCCAACCAAAACATGAATGCTGTGAGAAATCGAGATGGAAGTACCCTCAGAAGCTTCGGATGGTCCCTCTTGCAATTCAACTCCCTTAAGAAGATACTCCATAAATGACTTTGTGCAGTAGAAATTATATGAAGCATCAACTTACTACACTGTAACCCAGAAAATGATGCCTCTAAAACTATCGTACTACCAATTGTCTATCAATATCAACTATATGAGATGATGTAGTAGGTTTTCTTCTGGTTGAAGGAAACAAATCCCCAAGATACCTCATCTCCAAATCAAATGATAACCTGCCCAAGGCCTATAAAGAAGCAGGAGTAGTGTTAGGTACTAGCACACAAATCTTTGAAGAATCCACTACTGTAATATCAAGACTCTCAATAACTTGTTATGCATCATTTCTCAGTATGATAACTAATGAGGGACATGGTACAACAAGAAGCTCTCTGCAACCCTCCACTAATGTGCTCATCTCATATATAAATACTCCACCCATCTCAACTATGGATATTGCACTCATATCAAGGATGGATGTAACTGCATCCTCATCAAATCCATCATCCCTATCCGTCGAAGTCAACTCACCGCCAACCACCACTATATGTAGCTAACCTGGATCTAGGGCTAACGTAGATTATAAATGCTCCAACTCCACGACTAACTCTCTAAACTGCAACTCCAACTCCTGGAGAGCCAACTGGGAGCTCTCTAACACCCCAAAAGTCACCCTAAGCTCATGGGTGAGCTCAACTAGCCCCTCTTTCCCTAACAATATCTCATTACAAGTGTTACCCCCCTCAAAAAGGTAACCCTTGTAAGTTACCAACTATAAATAATTATGCTTCATGATCCTGATAGCCTCTTAGAGTGAATGAATCTCCGCTAGGGAAAAGCTACTACCACAATGCTCATTTGACATAGGAGCACCCCAACCAAAAACAACTAATATCTATCAAATAGCATCACAAAGCTGAAGAGATGAAAAAATATCACTATCACGCACCTTTTCTTGCTTGGTCACATGATGTCTCTACATACCATGACTCCTACGTAAGCTCTCTAACCCGCTACCTGCACTGTAATAGGAAATTGTATCCTAACTGCTCATTGCTTGATCACTAACATCAAGTGGCCTAACAACCTCACACATGTCCATCAACGAGGTACTGCTACTGGGTACCTTTGCAAACAATTCATCTGAAGTAGAAGTAGTTGCTATATTTAACTCATCGCAAATCATTGCTTCCTCCTCAACTCTAAGTCTCTATAAAACATGATCCTGGGACCTATCCTCATCTATAAATGATTAAACTTCTAACAAATTGTATATCTTTTATTTATCAGTGTATAGATAAGATGATCTAATATGTACCTTTTATTCTGTAGGTATTGATTGAACAATAATTTGATTTCAATTATAATCTTTAATTCGAATACTCGATCTCCATATACAAATGTTTGATCCCTTCTTATAAAGATTCTGATCCGATGTATGATAATCACTTGATGTGATTCATCTATCTGCAGTTATGGAGAATGATCTGCTATGCAAGTAATAAATTTGTTGTAGCAAAAGTATGGTAAGTTTATTCAATCTAAAGAAGTAATTCATATATTGATTTCAATGATTTACTTCCTTCATCGATCTTGCATATAAAATATATTCAAGGGTTGCATTGTGATCGGTTAAGATCTTTCAACTCCAAGAGGTATAATTTGTAATAATTAGTATTCACTAACTAATCTAGTCCTTATGGACTCGATTAGTTAGTGACTACTAACTATCTTTGTCATTAGCGATTAAGATGAATATAAACTTTTATGATGCCCGACTTGAATATATCTATAGATGCAAAGAATTCACCTTACTTAGATGATTCTACTAGTGCAAGATCAGCGAAATTCTTTTCAGGTTTTCTATGATATGCACATGTATGTAAATGTAAAATTGTAGCCTTCAGTGATCTGATTGATGCTACTCATCAACACTCCCTCTTAGCTAGGGAAGCTACCCAAGAATGAATGAGTTTAGATATCACCTTACTCGTGACATCAAGGAGTATATTGAACGTCAAGTCACGTGACATTCATATATCCTGGTTATGGCATGTGCACTTACATCACGTTGCATGATGTCTACCATAACATATCATGGCGTCTCACTATGATCATCTCATAAAGAAAATAATGATCAGAAAAGACATCACATCTCATGATATCCGTCAAAATGCAAAAGAGATACCACTATCATGAACCACATTAGAATATCACGTCTCATGATATTCATCATGGAAACATTGTAAAGTCGTCACTTCACAATGTTTAATACAAGCTATCCATCATCAAAAAGATTGTCATCTTAATATAATGTGCACAGGAAGAGGGCCCATAAGTCATAGAGTCAAACATATGACAGAAAGAGTTTGCATTTTAAACATCTTTAATTTAAAATTTTACAAATGAAATAAATTTAGAGACTAAGTCTCAATTACATTTCAATCATACCAAGTTTCTTTCTGAAGTGCTCCACTTTAACTCTAGAAAGAGGCTTGGTGACAATGTCTACATTTGATCACTAGTGTTAATATACTCTGACTGAATGGCTTTACTCTCTACCATATCTCTGACATGGTGAAAAGGAACTTCAATATGCTTGTATCGATCATGGGACACTGGATTTTCTGACAGCTTGATATAACTTTGATTATCACATAGAATAGTAGTAGGCTTTAGAGGTTTTCCAAATAGTCCCACAATCAACTTCTTAAACCATATAACTTCTCTGGCTCCCATAGCAGCCGCAATATATTCTGCTTCAATAGAGCTTTGTGCAACCGAGGATTGTAATCTGTTTGTCCAATAGATCATAGCGGATCCTAGACTGAAACATTACCTAGATGTGCTCTTCCGATCTGTCACACTACCAGCCCAATCTGAATCTGTGAATCCATGTAGATCAAGATCATTCTTCTTGTATTTAAGGCCATATCCAATAGTATCCTGTAAGCATCTCAAAATATGTTTAGCAGCAACAAGATGAATTTCATGAGGCTTACACATGAACTGACTTAAAGCATTCACTAAGTAACATATGTCAAGTCAAGTGTTAACCAAATACATAAGTGATCCAATAATCTATCTATAAAGTGTAGGATCTGTGAATTTGGATTTTGATGTAGATATTTTTAGTTCGTGCAAGTTTGTCTTAATGGGAGTGGACATAGGTTTACAATTTAACATTCCAAATCTCTTAAGTATATCAACAATGTATTTTCCCTGATTTAGAAAGATAGAATCAAGTTTCTGTCATACTTCCAATCCTAGAAAATAGTGTAGAACTCCCAAATCTTTCACTTCAAATCCTAAGGTTAAATCTATTTTCCATTGAGGAATAAAGTGATCTTCTCCTGTGAGTAATAGGTCATCAACATAATGAATTAAAATTAGCGTATCACCATTAGTACATTTAAAATAGAGATTTGGATAAGAAACATTCTTTGAGAATTTTAATCTCATGAGGTATTTGTCAATTCTATCATACCAGGCTTGGGGAAGCCTGTTTAAGTCCATATAGAGCCTTCTTTAATTTGCGTACATGAGATTTTGTATTATGAACTATAAATCCTTCAAGTTGTTCCAAAAGGCTTCTTCTATTGTTCCATTTAGAAATCCAGTCTTAACATCAATTTGGTGAATCTTCCAACCTTTGGATGCTACAATGGCTAGCACAGCTCGAACAAAGGTATATCCAGCTACAGTGCAAAACTTTCCTCGTAGTCAATGCCTTCCTTCTAATAGAATCCTTTGGCAACAAAATGTGCCTTGTGTTTTTCTATGCTACCATCTACAGCATGTTTAAATTTGAACAACCATTTGGAGGAAACAACTGATTTTCCCTTTCGTCTAGGAACTATATCCCAAACATCATTCTTTAAAATGGATTGATATTCTTTTGTCATATCATCCTTACAGGCTTGTCATTTGAGGGCTTCATCAACATTGGTTGGTTCAAAGTCAAGAATTTCACTCATTAATGCATTATATGTTAGTTTGTGGGGTCGTTTGCTTTCTCTGAATTTTCCATTAGGTGCTGAAAAGTTTTTAGCTTCTTTCAAAATTTTCTTAGCCCAAAGTGGCTGTTTTCTTTTGTTGGAATTTTGATCTTCATCATGACACTCATTTTGAATCTCAAGTTCAAGTGGACTTTCATATGAGGTGTCTTCAAGACATTCAGACTGAATTTCAGGAGTAGAACATATATGCCTGTTTATGATAGAATTTTGATTTTCTAACTCATCATATTTCTTTGCATTTTTAAAGGCAATATCTTCCTCAAATATTACATCTCGACTAATTCTATTTATCTTTTCCAAGAATGAATATTTTATATGCTTTTGAAGTTTCATTACACAAGGATTCGTTATCTTCTGAAGGGTTCTAGTTTTGTTCTCTTCTCTTTGGGTATATGAATGTACACTGGGCAGCCAAAGATCCTTAGATGGCTTATGTCATGTCTCTGTCCGGTAAAAGTCTCCTCAGGAATTTTGTTATCAAGATGGGAATGTGGACATCTCTTTTGAATATAAACAATTGCTCTAGATGCTTCTGCCCAGAAAGAGGAATCTAGATTTTGATCAAACATCCTAGATTTTGTTGCCTTCACAATAGTTCTATTTTTCCTTTCAGCTACCCCGTTACGTTGAGGATTCTAGGGTACAGTGAACTCCCTCTTGATACTTGAAACTAACACAATATTCTTTGAAAAATTCGTAAGTGTACTTTGTCCCATTGTCAATTCTCAAGGTCTTAATTTTCTTTCCGGAGAAATTTTCAGTTACACCTTTGAACTCTTTGAATCTATTTAGGATTTCCTCAAATTCTTTACATTTTAGGAAATATATTCATGTTTTCCTTGAGAAATTATCTACAAAGATTACATAGTATAGGGATCCTCCCTTAAAAGGCGTTGACATAGGTCCACATAGGTCAAAGTGGATTAGTTCCAATATATTTTTGGTTTTGCTTGAACTGGAATGGAATGATCTTTTGGTGTTTTTCCCTACAGCACATCCTTTGCATGTTCCACAATGTGAAGAGTTTAGTTTCAGTAGTCCGGTCACCATTTTATCCATTGAATTTAAGGCTCGAAAGTGTATGTGCCCTAATCTTTTGTGTCAGATTTCATTAATGTCCGAATATTCAAGAATGAGAGCTTGCTTAGGTTCAATACATGGTTTATATAGATAGCCTTGCCTTATTCCTATAGTTTTGGCTTTCTTAAATGTGGTGGATTTAGAACACGCCAAAACCCTCCCATTCATGAATGTGATTATGTATCCATTATCTTCAAGAGTCGATATAGATATTAAGTTTCTTTTGATTTTAGGTACATATTGTACATCCTCTAGTTGAATTTCCATGCCTAATTTGAGTTTGATGGTACAGGTCTCTACAACTTTTATAGGATGTGTAGAATCATGTTTGATGGTCACTTCATTAGTTTCTTCTACCATAATTTCCATACTTTCTCAAAATCCCATAATATGTCTGGATGATCCGTTATTAATTATCTAGGTGCTTAATTTGTTTGATACTTGATTTGATAGTGCTGAATAATATAAAAACTTCTTAGATTCTTCTTGTGAGTTTACTTTTCCAACGCGGGCATAACATGTGTGTTTCTTTGTCCTGTCAAGATAGTTTACAGCATAGTGCCCATAATGGTCACATCTAAAACATTGGACTTGTGAAGCATCTTTTCTATATTTTCCTTTCCCATGAAAATTCTTCTTCTTTTGAAGTTCTTCTTTCCTTTCTTCTTCTATATTGTATTAAAAATTTGTATGTCTTCATCTAAGGACTTTTGTTTAATTCCTTTTGGTAACAGCCTAGCTTCTTCTTGTAGACAGTAAGATCTTAGTCAGACTAGTTTTGGGAGTTTTGATCTTGCACTAATGCCTTGTTTGACCGGTTCCCATGAACTTGGGAGGCCACTTAGTGCTGTTAGAGATAATTCCTTACTGTCTATTTCATATCCAATGTTAGACCATTGATCCCTTAATTCTACAATTCTCATAAAGTAGGCATTTACGGATTCACCTTTGTTCATGCTTATGTGATTCAGTTATTTTTTCAATGCAAGATTTCTACCGGTAGTATTTCCTTCAAATGTGTTTTCTAAGGATTTGAGCATGAGGTATGCAGTTGTTTGTTTTTGCTAGAATAGGCACGACGTGATTCTTTACAGAATCGACTCTTAATTTCATAGCTTTCTTATTGTTTTCAATCCATTGAGATTTTTCTGTCTTATTCTCATGCTTAGTACTTTTGTTTTTAACAAATGAATCTACTTTGTTTTCATCTAATACCATCATGATTTGTAGCATCCATGTTGTGAAATTATTTGCTCCCTGATGCAAGACAAACCGATCCAATCCACAAATCTATATATTCTTCTATCGTTCTTTACGAACTTTGATTAGAGGCTCTCAACCTTTCCACATTCCACTAAAGACAATAATAATGATGTCAATCTTAACAATATAATGACATCAACCTACACCAAATACTCCTTGATCACCATTGAACAAGACTCACCATATAGCATATATATCAATTCAAGATACATTATCATACCAAATCCCGTTCCTTACCTTCGGTTACACACCATGATCATTAATCTGCAAACAATTCATGCTATAACCATCAACCCGAACCCAACCATGAATACATAATAACATAAACCTTCTATTATCAAGTTCCTCCATTAATTCCTTACTACATAAGGAACTGCCACCTTCCTGTTTATTTGAGTTTATAAAACAAAATCTC
Source organism: Cupressus sempervirens (assembly GCA_028749045.1). Taxonomy (NCBI): domain Eukaryota; kingdom Viridiplantae; phylum Streptophyta; class Pinopsida; order Cupressales; family Cupressaceae; genus Cupressus; species Cupressus sempervirens. The sequence continues at coordinate 387,934,333 of CM053790.1, forward strand.
AAAACCTGAACGTACACATGGGGTTGTCCTGTTGGTTATCAAAATCGCTGGTTAGAAACCTACGAGCCTTGCCTGCTCGATGTTGGGTATCTAACTGATTTTGGCCAACGTAACAGGAAAAACCTTTGCACTTTGGGTTCCGCTAGACCAGGGCCTGTTTGCCCAATTCAAAACTCGGATGCAAGATGTATTATAGCATATTGCAAAACAAATTCCTTCAACTGGCAAGCGTTAAAGAAAACTTCTATACTTGTAAATAACTTCAAATTTGGACTGCTTATTAGAATTGTATTTTGCTGAAATAAAAATTAAAATGAATTACAAAGTTAAATTAGATTCTCTAAGAAAAAAAATGAGGAAATGCCTACGTTAGATTCAGAATTTAAGAGTAGGGTTAAGATGAGTGCCTGATTTTAGTTGGGTAATAGAGTCAACTTACGTTTCTTACATACAACTTTACAGTAATGATGGTATAATATTTGCTAAAAATTTAATCAATTTAATGCCACAAATTGTTATATTTAAGCGAATTCAAATCAGTCTATTATGTTTTAACCATTATATGGACACAATAGATACAAATAATAGAAAAGAAATGATATCCTATATTATTTGTATTAATCAAATTTGAACAGCCTTAAACAATTTAATGTCCCTACCAAATTAATAAATTATAGACAAATAAATAAACAAACCATAAAGGACGAGAATATATACGATTCAACTCTATAACAAATAAAATCTCTTACTGGCTTGGTTGTTGGACAGACTGTACCGAAAACACTCAACTTTTTGATGTTCAATTGACATATCGATCCTCACAACATCCAGATTTAAAGCTCAAAAATCTGTGTCTCCTTGGATTTGTTCAAATCCTCAATTTTCTCTATAGAGAGATACAGAAGACTCAATGGTGCCAACAAAAGATTTTTTACAACAAAAGCCTCTGCATGTATTTTGAACTATATGCCTAATCACAGATAACAGCTATCTCTTCCTTTTTAACATAAAAAAAAATGATGATTCTCTACGGTGTTATTTTACATATATTTATAGCTGTGAAAGGATATGTGACCTTTCCGAAACGTCACAACATTTCCACACCTTGCAAACTAATTTTTATGTTTCAAAAAACAAACAGAGAATTAATGCCTTGCGAATCATTAACATATACCGATTTGGATTAACATTTAAAATATTTGAGACTTAGTGGGATTACTCCCACGTTCTTTCTCACGCCTTTCTCCATATTCATACGCAGTCATCCTTTGTAAATGTTCGTGGCATACTATTGAGATTGCTGGTGAATTTCGGAAAGTTCTGTAAGATCGTTTCCACCTTTGACTAATCAATCTGATCTTCCTTGCCCAGTCTGATCATTTTCATTTATCGATCATGTACTCATTTTGGCTTTTGCATGCATCTCTTCTTACAGTAAACACAACTTATCCATACACAACTGTTCTCAAATGAGGAAGCCAGGAACGCTCATACATCAAACTTCCAAGTTGCCTTTATATTCCTCCATTCATTGCATGCGTACCTCCCGTCCAATGCATCTGCTGCTTCATGTACCTACCGTAAAAGGAAATACGTTAGAAAACGATTCAATGAAGATTAAAACTCCAGTGTGGATGCTGGATGCAGGGGCTGTTAATTTGTTTGATTATCTACAATAATAATCAGGATCTGTCCACTAGTATTTCCTTCCTCCTCAGATGTCCATATCAAGAGGTGACCAAAGTTATGCAATCCGATATGGTGTTATCATTTAGTTACAACATCTACGATAAGACCGATCTAAAGAAGCTCCTCTATACTGGACTCGACATTACATGGAATAAGAATGGCAAGTGCTCTTCGTGCGAAACTTTCTGGGAGATTCCGTTATGGCCACAACCTTTATTATTACTGCACCACCTGTCAACACTACACATCGTTCATCTGTTCTGACAGCCCCCTTGTACAAAACTGCTCTAGTGGCAAGTCACATATTTTGACGCCATACTCTGTTCTTTAGAGATAGTCGTGTATTTAATGGCAGTTGCAGGCGCTATATATGGTGTCTTCATCATATCAATTATCATCTTCAATTACAGAAGATATAGAAAGAAATGAGAGCAATAAGACAAGCAAAACATTAAAGAGTATATGGATCGCAATTTCACCCCAAAGGCTGCAGGCTTAAGTCTAGCGAAGAAGGCTATGCCTCTCTGATTGTCCATAACATGAATTATTTTGTAAGTTGGTCAATCAAAAATATTTGTTATCATAAGTGTACTGGTACTTCTAACAGATTCTGCGATTTGCATAGAATGTTGAGTAACTTTGTATTGAAACGAGAAAAGCTGCAGCAAACTCCAAGGCTCTGGTTGCTATTACTGCTTCTGATCTGTAGCTTCCTTTTTATTGAATCCCAAAAATGCCCATTGTGCTCAAATAATCTTTAACTTCTGATTTAAGATAATGAGGTGCCTTACTAGCCATGCACATTTTGATCCACAGGTGATTGTCCTGTTAATACTCAATATTGTAGGAATTAAATTAGCAAAGATCCAAATTATACTATATACTGGAATTCCTTTTCATAAATCTGAAACCGCTATTGTTACTTCAATCTGATCCGGATATACACAAACATATAACCCAAACAAAGAAAAATAACTCAAAAATCCAAAGTCCCATCATGTCAACCATCATTTCTCCCACTGCAAAGACCGAGCCCCTCTCACACTACAATAAGAATACCGCCACCTTCTTATTATTATCAAATACTAATAAAGATCATTTCATTCTATAACAAAACTCGAACTATATCAGTCATCTTGTTGTTAACAGGAGTGTAGGATTTTGTGTATTGTCGACTAGCTATATGCTTGGCATGCACACATGAATACCACGAGCCTCTCTCCATTCCCAAAAAGTCTCCTTGAGTCTTGATGCCCATACGACATGCCCATACAGTTCACCACCTTTCTGCATTAACAAAATGTATTCGCGATCAATGAAGTACACCGAATTCCTTCCTCTCAAACCCGAGCCATGTCATTAATAACGGTTCTTGAAGAAAAACCGTTTCAACTCTTGAACTCATGCCACAAGCAATACACATTATATCTCACATAACCATTGAAATGACTCTTCATAATTTAGAACCTTGAAACCAAATGTACAAAGGAAAATAACCAAAACAAATAAGGATATGACTTAACAAAAATTAAAACTCCATTCAATGATAAGTGACAACGCCATTAACATACGGTCTGCAATTACAATGAATGGCTCTCATTTCAAAGTTATCTCTATTCACTTACTTCCCAAAACGATTCTCTTGTTTTAACTCCCTCTCGATTCCCCCATTTTACATTATAAGATGTCTTATTTAAAGACCATCTTTAATGATTACAAACCGTTCAACTACCCTAAGATCATTCTTATTCCATGTCCCTTTGTATTCCATTCGGTCTTTTGATTACAAATATCAAATAAACCCATTTTGTGTGCAATACAATATATTTTCATCACTAAACAATGATTTAATGAAATTCTAAAATGACTTAATGGAATTAAATTTGAAGGTGGAGGTGGTGCTCCTGCATCATTCCCTCAAGGTGATCCTTGAGTCTTATTGCACTTGTCATTTTGAAAGATGAATTCGATATGTTAAAGGTATGCAATCTGAATTCTTAAGTTGAATTTTAGGTTTGTTATAACTGTTGTTCTAATACGATGTAAAGATTAAACTTGTAACAGACTGTATATCTTTTGTTTATCAGTGTATAGATAAGATGATCTGATATGTACCTTTTATTTTGTAGGTATTGATTCAACAATAATTTGATTTCAATTATGACCTTCAATTCAAATACCCGATCTCCTTATACAAATGTTTGAACTATTCTTATAAAGATTCTGATCTGATATATGATGATCGCTTGATATGATTTGTCTATCTGCAATTATGGAGAATGATCTGGTATGCAGGTAATAAATCTGCTGTAGCAAAAGAATTGTTTGTTAATTCAATCTGAAGAAGAAGTAATTCATATATTGATTTTGATAATTTACTTCCTTCATCGATCTTGCATATATAATATATTCAAGGGTTGCATTGTGATCAGTTAAGATCTTTCAACTCCAAGAGGCACGATTTGTAATAGTTAGTATTCACTAACTAATCCGGTCCTTATGGACTTGATTAGTTAGTGACTGCTAACTATCTTTGTCATCAGCGATTAAGATGAATATAAACTTTTATGATGCCCGATCTGAATATATCTATAGATGCAAGGAATTCACCTTAGTTAGATGATTGTACTGGTGCAAGATCAGTGAAATGCTTTTCAGGTTTGCTATGATATGCGCATACATGTACAGTTGCACTCTTCAGTAATCTGACCGATGGTACTCATTAACATCATCCCTTGACAACCCTGAGTCATCTCTCAATGTCTAACATGATAATCTAGATTCCCTAGAGCATGACACATCCTCATAGAAATCATTAGAGGTGCCTTTTGGTTCCCAAAACCATTGATTGAAAATCCAAGAGCTTTACCAATTCTCCAATAGGATTACCCAATCAGTTTTGGCCAACAAATGGCAATAATCCGAGTTCCCCTGCACTTTAGGCTTTCTACACCTAAGTGGGTAAACATTCACCTCAAACCTGTTCACCTAATTCAAAGCTTTTATATAGCAAATTTAGAGTTGGTGAGTTCTAAGGCTGGCAAGGTCCTTGAACTGGATAAAAATAAAGTTGAATGAATGTTTGAAATGACTGAATGTTTTATATGATGTTTATCAATAATTAATTTGATGCTTGCAAGAAGGAAATATGTAGATTACTTAATTCAATCATAAATCTAATAATTGTACTTCAATGATTCAAAAGACAGGTCCCTTTGCTTATTTTGGCAACAGAGTCAACTACAATGAAGATTATTACATACAACTTTCTAAGGCAATATTTGTTTAAAATATCATCAATTATTCCTGAGCTCTGCAAAAGACAAATTTTACATGCAATTCTTTGTCAATCCAAAAGGGTCATATCTTCTTCCGCAAAAGTTCAATTAGACATAGATGAGAAAGTACTTATTTATTTCACGCTATCCCTAATTATTGAATGAAGAATGCAGAAAAATCCAATGTACAAGCTTTGTTGGAATAAAGCAATAATATTCTTACTGATCATAAAGGACAAATCCAAGCTGTAATATAAATCTCTATGCCTTTAAATAAATATAAACAAAAAGGTCTTTTATTCATCATTAAAATATAATATTCGAACTTAAATTACGAGTCATTATTTACACTCCTTGTTCCTCCTTACAAAATTTATGAATATCATTTACAAATGCTTTTACAATAATGTATTTTTTTCTTTATCGACTTAGGCGGTTATATTTATATGGTGTCAAAGGGTCACCAGTTGTTTCCAACTGATGTGACTTATTAAAACAAAAACTCCTGCCCAATATTTAAATAGTAAATATTATTATTGGCTTGTTTTATAGCATGACTAAGAGATGTGACCCATCTTTAGACAATATCATTCAAACCTTAAATATTAAACCTCAACCTTTTATATTGTTCCCTATATCATTGCGGACAAATCGATACACAAACTTTTGAAAGTTGTGAATGCACTGGATAATTGAACCATGTCTTTTATAGCTGCAATGAATCCTCCTCCTACCAGCATAATTCTTGTCGACTTCAAGCTTTCTTTGTTTCTATAAATGCACTGTGTAATAAACTCCAACAATGAAGCAGTTATCTGCTATGTAATGTCAACCTCCTTCTGATAGCCATGCTTGAATAGAGTCAATAATTGACAACAGGCTGGAAGGTAGAGTGCCTGAATTGTTTGATATGGATTCCGTTGAGTTTGTGGAACCCCAGTAATTCTCGGTAATCACACAGAAGTAGTGCTAGTTTATCCTGGCAAGCCTCTGATTTTCCGTGATTTCTCCCTGCTAAATATTCAACATCCCACATATTAGCAGTCATTTCTCCACATACAGTACCCACGCTTTCAAAGCCACTGTTTTTAATCATAATCTTTACAGAGAACTAGATCTTGTTCTCACAACAGTGTTTACGTCCCTGCAACATGTAGATGTGAACTGTGATGCCAGGTACCCTGCAACCTCATATAGTGTGATGTCTATAGCTTGTAGATGCGATACAATCTCTTGCAGTTGTTGGGCGCATATTTTTTGATTGTCCAGTGACATGAGACCACGATATTCTAATGTTTTCCATCCCATGGTTGAAGATTCAAAACAGTCACTATTGGTATTGCTGCAAGATATTTTGTCATCTATGTGGTTACACATATACATGGTCACCATATTTTCTTCTTATGCCACTTCATTATTTGAATCATGATTCGTGTGAATACTGATCGGTAACTTTCTCTTGATGTCGTCCTTTTCCTGTAGAATGAGATGGCGTATGTTACTCCTGCTGGTGCCTTCTATTTTATATATGGCCACCTTGCATATTGAACATGGTTTTGCATACATTAGTATCTTCTTTTTGCTAAGCAATTTCATTTATAAGCTCCTACTCCCTTTTTTCTCTTCAATACACAGTCGTCCTGAGCTTTGGTGCTTATATATATATATATATATATATATATATATTAGTGCCTCTTTGTTCATAATTATTCATGACAAGTTTAGTATCAGATAAATCTGTATAATCATTGTTGAAGGAATGGATTTGTGGGGATATTGACTTCTACCGTTTTTCTACAAATGGAAGAACTAAAGCTCCATCAGTGGCTCTTTTGGGGACATTTGCCCCTTGTGGGCATAATGAGTGTCCCAGCTATCTCTGGGTGAAGCAGACCAAGTATGTATACTTAATGCAGCGGGAAATAGGTTGTAATATCCCCTCTCCCAAGAGAAAATTTATATATATCATTATATTAAATTATGAATTAAATATTAAATAATGATTTAATATAATATGATTAACTAAAGTAGATAATTTTAAATTAGAAATTTAAACTTATCTAATAATTAATATTAATAAAATAGTAAAATATAATTATAACAAAAGTAATGAAACTAGTAAATAACATAAATTGTTATTATAAATATAATAAAGATATAAATTAATAATAAATGAATGAGTCAATATTGTGATATTGCTATCAGGATTTAACTATGTGATTTTATCATCTAATAGAGATAAAATTCAATATAAATAATAAAATTCTAAATATGACATTTAATAATATAATAATATTTGGTTAATAAGAGAAATAATGAGCCATGTAAAGACACGACTATTTAGAGAGACATGTGAAATAATATAAAGGGGGAAAAATAGAGGATTGGGAGGTAGAGATCATAAAACATTTGAGTATAGACAAAAATTGACTACCTTATTTGGGAGGACGGTTGAGAGGGAAGAAGGAACAATAAATAAACTACTTTATCTCCAATGTAGAGACCAAGAAAGAAAAATCCTTCACACCATGGTTTGAATCAAATAATATGCTTGCAATTTTAATTTCCAGCATTAACTGGAAGCTTTGACCAAACTGGACTAATAGTAAAACTGACAACAGAAGGTAGAGTAATCAGTCACAAACCATCACTGAGCATGAGGAGCACGTATTCTTCTGAGCGATACCGACAATTCCAATGAACAAAGGCACGGTTCGACAATTCAGATATATTACATCATCCATCTAGTGACATGGGCAACAACAATCTATTGACATGGGGAAGCAACCCAACTTTGAAGACTCCTAGCCATCACATCAACATACAGAAAGCATAGAATGAAGGTTTGATATCTAAACAACGAATAAGGAATGCAATGACTTTGAAAATAGTAGACAAGGCATCGAGGAAGGAGACAGAGAATATTCTGAGACATTACATGTAGGTTTAAGCAGCCTCAACAAGAACAAACTGGTAATGATTACATCAGCATCACAGAGGAGAATGAAAGGACAGTCAGACAAGAGAACACATATAAGTAATAATGTGTCAACCAGAAACCAACATGAATACACATATGGAGAGTACACATTGAACAAAAAAAGAGGCAGTTTGACTCACTATCTGATAAACTGAACAAGCCAATCCTTGGTAGAGCGTGGGTGAGAAATAGCAGGTCCAAATAGAAATGTAAGATATTGAATCCGAATAAGGGCAAATTGGCAAAGAACGTACACTGCCATAAATAAAGATCATTGTTAAAGATATTTTACAAAAATACAACTGATGGGGATTCATCGAATAGAAATATGCAAGCACAGTTTTCAAATGTTGCTATTTAATGCATTTGAATACCAAGGAATGATAAACCAGTCAACACTTTGGGTAATTTAACAATTCTCTGTCTTTAGATAGACTCATAAACTATATGGGCAGAGAGCAACCATACCTGCGACTAAGACAAGGTGGAAGAATCAACAGAGTCCAGATCATACCTACGAATAACAAACAATCATCTGCCAATCTCAAACATAACAGAATCTCAGCCAACCGGTAGAGGATTGGAGGGAAGTAATACGTCACCCATACTGAACAAGACAAAGACGAGTTTATGTTATTCACTAGTAAGAAGGCAGACCACGGCAAACACGGCAGGGATAGGAGGAATTCTAAAATGCAAGCTGATCAAACACAAACATATCAGGCAAGCAATCCATGTCTATACTCTTGTATTAAGAAGAACAACAGACTAGAGCAATATCCATTATAAATGTTGACATAGCCATAAAAATGTGATCAATTCTCAGTGATGTATAAAACCATAATTAGAAGAGATCTCAGAAAACTAAATAATCTACGTAACTGACGTGGTTGTAGACCCAAGGAGATCAGAGGTATGTGGTACATAATAGTTGAATCTGACATACTCTGTAAAGAGTAGTATGAGCATAAGAGAACTAATAATTCTCATAGAGGTAAAATAGAACCTGGAAAAAGGACATTCATTATGGATGTCGAGTCTTTCCTAGAGAAGACTCTGAGATTAGAGGGCATTCAAAAATCGAATGTCAAATTCGGAATTGAATCCAAAGGAAGGGATTTATAGAGAATCTCTTGAAGAAAATATATATTGTAGTCGTCAAACATATGCATATGTCAAAGATAAGAGACTTGGTAGAGGTGGGATCTCTACCAAGTAGTGTTACCAGAGATCCCAAAGAGGCCTAAGGGAGAAATTCTTTCTATGAAATTTACCTAATTGAGATAAAACTCTCACCAGAGGGCTAGGTGACTGGAGAAAAGATCTTTCCTGAAGGATTAGGAGGTAGCTTGGGTAGTATTTAGAGGAGTATTTACTTGAAGCTAATATTGCTAATATGTTTTACATACAATTTTCGATATTGTACTGACAAATGGTTACAAGTTGTAGCTTTTGAACCTAATCGGAAAGTGGGGACAATACATAGGTGGCCCCAAGCACCCCAAAAGTGAGCACTACGCCTTTCCTCTATCAAACACCTGATTTTGATCATGAAACACTTTGAACCTTGGTGTATTAAATGCATCATCCTTGTCGACAACACTCATTTTCTTTGCTTCATCAAAGTAGTCTTTGGTGAATGGAAAATCCCTTGTGTCATAATTTTTATCAATTATACTAGAATCACAGTCCTTTTCCATCAGCCAGTTTGGCATCATTGTTAGGGAAAATGTATTGGATCCTTTATTTGGCTCTATAATTCAGAGATCTGCCTGGTACGATTTATATCAATTCTGATTTTGCTGCATATTGTTATTTATTTTCAGACTCTTTTCATATCATTTGCTCCTTCTCATTTCTATGTTGAATAATCATCAAAAATGCAAAAACAAACTCACTCTTCTGCATTTCCGTCTAGTTCTGCAAGAAAACTTTAATAAACAGGAAAAAGAAAAAAATAATAAAGCTACAGCAGATTAGCGGCAGAGATCCATCAGGGATCTTTCAGTGGTATCAGAGCTTACATCCTGCTAGCCTGTAGGGTTTGTGAAAAATTGTTACAACAGTTTTTGGCATCTGGGTATTGGATAAAAAGTTTTGATAACTCATTTCAGCATTTGCGTACTCGCTAAAAAGTTTTGATAATTCATTTTCGCTTCTGGGTATTGGATAAAAAGTTTTGATAATTCGTTTCAGCATCTGGGTACTGGCTAAAAAGTTTTGATAATTCATATTGGCATCTGGGTAGTCACTAGTTGGTGGATTGAATACAAATCTATGCATCCTGGTGGAGAAATACACAGGTTCTACGAGCGCAAGAGAAACCAGTGGCAAGCAGAGGCCACCAGAGACACACAGATACCAACTATGGGTAAGGCACAGGGTACTACTAGCGACAGCATGCCTACAGAGGCAGAAGAAAGAGAGATGGTGCGGACCCTATTCACTACTCAACCCAGGATTGCTCAGGCTTTAGACAAATTACAGGATACCTTGGAGCGTTTGGAGATGGGTGGACACAGAGTCAAGCAAGGTAGATCAGTTTTAGTGGCTGGTAGTCAGCGCAACCATCAGTCTCATTCTTCAGTTGGGAGCTCCCTTCATTCCAGTAGGAGGCATCACCATCATACACCTACTACAAATGGGCCATTGCTTCCTCAATTCATACCAAGTGAACGGCCAGCACAAGTGGAACCACCAGAAGTGGGGTTTCAGGAGTCAGTTTTGGCGGGCACAGCTGAGTGGAGAGCTCTACCTCCTGAGGTTAGGGACGTCTTCCCTCTTCCCCAGTATTGTGCATAGCGTAGAGATACAAACAGGTTCAGGGGAGATCGTGGTAATAGACTACCACAGGAGCAGTAGAATTATGACCTCAACAGACCTACTGGGAAGATTACATTGGCCCCATATAATGGCTCATGAGACACTAGCGCACGAGCTTGGGTCCACAAGCTAGACATATATCTTCATTAAGGCCCATGCCTAAGCATGAGGCTATTAAGTTTGTTGTGTTGCATTTAGAGGGGATTGCCTATGATTGGTGGCACCATGGATTGGTCACCCAGGATCATGCCTTAGTTCACTCCTATGTTGAGTTCACCGAGTGACTCATTGCACGGTTTGACCGTAAGGATACAGAACTTTATTACAGAGAGTTGGCTCACCTTAAACAAACTGGTCATGCAGAAGCCTATATTAATGAGTTCTAGCATATTGCAGTTATGGTACTTGATATGCCCCAGAAACGTAGTGTGATGTTGTTCATTGAGGGTTTGCAGGATAGGCTAAAGGGGTTGGTACGTGCTTTCCAACCAGCTACTCTTAAGGAGGCTATTGATGTGACATTGAGACTGGATACTGTTCCCACTTCTTATTAGGCAGATAAGAAACCATTTAGAGATTCACGGCCTGCACAGAAGGCCAATACATCACAGAACAAAGGAGGGACCTCATCTAAAACTCCTTGGATGAATCAGGAGACGAGGAATGAATTGAGGAGGAAAAAGTTGTGTTTTTCCTGCAAAGAACCATGGGAACCAGGACACCGTTGTATGGGTAAAGGAAAGGTTCATTTGATTGAGGTGACTTCTGAGTTAGGGGATGAGGAGGTTCCTAATACTGATATTGAGGATAATACAGAGGATGTTGAGCAATTTTAGACACAGTTGGAGTTAGACACCGCTGAGCCTGTGGCCTCAGCTAAAGTAGCTATGGCTACCCTCTCTACTTATCCTAAGTTTCATGCCTTTCGGTTGAAAGGTACACTTAAGGGTAAGCAGATCACCAGTTTGGTAGACACAGGTGCTACACATAACTTTATTGATCAAAAATTAGTTGAGAGGCGTGGCTTACAGTACGAGGAGTTTGGTGGTTTTGGAGTGAAGGTGGCTGATGGTGCTATCTTGGGTTGTACCAAGCGGATTCCAAAACTTAGTATTCAGATGGGAGATTATACTTTGACTAATGACTTCTATGTGCTTCCCATAGAAGATTATGATGTGGTTTTGGGCATGCAGTGGTTACAAGGTATTGGGCGTTACATTATTGATCACCAGCGTATGCAATTAGAGTTTCTTTCTAGTGGGCAGAAGGTAATTTTGAGGGCAGCGTCAAATGGTGGACCTAGAGAGGTGACTTCTCGTAGGATGGAGACCATCCTTAGGCATAATGATGTGCTTTGGGCTACACATTGTTTGATTAAATCCAAAACACCCATATCTCAGGATGACCGTGTATTTCATGTGGACATTCAGTCAGTGATGGGTCGTCACGGTAGAGTGTTTGGTGATATACCTCCTGGAGTACCACCAGATAGAGGGTTTGAGCATGGTATAGAGTTGGAGGATGAAACGAAGCCAGTGATTACTACCCCATACCGTCATCCTAGAGCCTATAAGGATGAAATTGAGAAGACTATTCATGAGCTATTGGACATGGGTTTCATTCGGCCTAGTTCCAGCCCCTTTGCTTCTTCTATAGTGCTGGTTAAGAAGAAGGATGGGACTCTACGGATGTGTGTACGCTATAGAGCCGAATGCTATCAAGTTCAATAATTACTTCTTGGAAAAACTCTACGGAAGTTTTGGTACTTGGCCTTTTGGGGCAACTATCCAAGTCATATGTCTGCTGAATGCTATCAAGTTCAATAATTACTTCTTGGAAAAACTCCTGCCTCTCTTTACAATCATGTTCCCGAAAATGATTCGTGATCCTGATCTGATTTTCTCATTTCTGAAAAGAAAACTAAGCATCATCCAATGCCTCATGAGCATACTTACGCTCCCTATTGAGCTCCATAATCTCATTCCTTCCTTTGTTCGACTGATCAACATATATTTCAGCAACTTTAAGAATATAATCCCTGTCGGAAAGCAAACAAAAATAATCTGATTTCATAGTTTCAAGAGGTGTTTTGAATATCTACAAATCAGCAACAAGCCAATCTCCTTCCACTTCCCTTTGAGCCTTCTTGTAGAGATCCTCAACCATCTTGTGAGGGGTTTAATAATGCACCAAAGATGCCACAACCATGTCTTCAGTAACCGTAAGCTAGTTCTTTAATGCATGCATCTCATTATTATCATGTTGATATGACTCATCGTCTTGTGGTGTGATCTTGGACTGTTTATTGAAGCTAATATCATGTATGTAAGAAATATATGGTTCATCATACAAATACTCCAACATGTTACTTTGAGTACAACCAGCCTCATCAACATGTTTGTCAAAGCTAACCTCCAAATCGCCAACGTAGAAACTTTTATGTTCCTTTTCCAAAGCTGAAATCATTGTATCTACATTTTTCCTTGTCCTGGTCTAAATTTCTTTTGCCCCCTCTTCGTTTACTATGACTCTCACAAGCAGGATCGAGTGTACTAGTGTCCTCACATGTCAAGCAAATTTGTTCCTGCCTCGTAGGAATTTCTTTAACTTGTAAACCTTTCAAGTTCTTCACTATCAAATGCAAAACTTTCTCCAACACCACATCATTGTAAGTTGTTGTACAAGATGTTCACATAATCTCAATGAGACAAAAAGCAACCACAAGGTAAACCCGTTTATTTAAATGTTCCATAAACCTGGGTTGGACCAAGGTCACCATTGACGGTTATAATCCCAATTTAAGATTCTACAATCGGCCTTCTCTACCTTGGTCAAATAAGTTTCTATCTCTTCCAATTTGGAGAGAACATCATTTGAAGACTCCATTTGTTCTAATTGCAACCCAATTACATATAGCCGACCCGATTGTTTTTCTTTCTGCAAGTTCCTTAGTTTTCACTATTAGAGGTTTCATTAAAATCTTTTTTAAACACCTTGTGTTTCTAATTTTCCATTGTCTTACTTTGCTTCCTTCAGCTGAAGTTGAATACACTGAAGACCACACCTGATTCCACCAAAATTTTCTGCACTGTTCTATTATGTTTGCTTAAACTTGGAAAATTTGTCAAATAGTTTACGTACAATGTGATATTATTTCTGCACCAAACTGCATTGTTCTGCCCAATTTTCACCTTTGTAGAACTTCTCGACGATTAATATTCAGTCAACACCAAACTCTTAGCATCCAACAATTTGCACTATGATTTTGCTCCAAAAGCTACTACGATCAGCAAATACTCTGCATTTACCAGTTCAAAATTTTATTTCTTTTTTTTGCAAGGTGATTCTTCTTCAAAGATAGAGCTCTAATCATCTGCTCAAAACTTTAAAGTTGCTATCAAGAATATCACAATCTCTTTGATAAGAGTATAAACATTTGCCCACAAATAATTTTACTAATTGATAGTTTCACAAGTCTCGAGTCGAAGGGCAATGCATTGGAAATCCTATGAATCATTCAGTTGGTGAGAGAGCAACCTTCCAAATTCAATATTACCACAGCTTTGTAGTTTTCAATAATAGTGGTCAGATGACGAACAGAGGCATTTCTCAATCGATTTCAAGCCAAGTTCAACACTTCGAGTCGGGATAAAGAAATGGGGCATTGGAAAATCTGTAGCAAAGCACCACCCCCTAGTTGATTGGTGGTTACTAAAAACATGAGATGGCTGGAATAGTTCACAGCTCATAAACCATGCTGAAACAATAGCTTTTCCCAAAAACCAGGAACTAATACTCATCAATACTTGAATGATGCTTGATCTTGGATCAACAATATCATTCCTCCTCCCTTGCATGCCCATGCTCTTCTTATTCTATGTTTGGGAAACCTGGAATCGTAACTCTCCTCCTCACAAAACATCCCGACCTATCTAAAATGACTCAGAAACTACACACAGATCATTCTTGTGCACAAATAAAACTTGTGACAAATACTAGTGCCGACCATGATTCCTTGATCCACATATCATAAGAATATTCCCTGCACAAAAGAGAGCCAAGCAAATCACTTTCCAACAAAAGTTTATTGTTGTAGTTTCTACCTCCAAAGTTTAGAGCTGTCCCAAGATACATACAATAGTAATGAAGGAGTAATATTGTTATCAGCCAGTTCCGCCTTACATACAGGACAATTTTTTGAGACAGAAAGAACGTGAAGCCACTAATAAAGATAGAACAAATGTCCACAAGATGTCAGCAATCACAGAACGAATACCCATGATAAACAAGCAAATAGAATGCCTGACTAATCATCATCGTTGCACAATCAAAAAACTCTTCAAGTTCCTATTGTCGTGGCACATAGAGAAACTACCAAAATAAAAGATGTGACTCTTCATATATCTTGAACTGTTCTTTGTATTTCTTGATTCAGGATTCTCCTTCAAACCAATGATGATTGTGTAACGGCTTTTAATGTTCCAAAGTGCTAAGTGAGCCAACATATACTAGCTACAGACGTTTCAACTACCATTCCCTTGTATGTTTTCCGAAAGTAACGCTTCAAATACCATTTTCAATTCACTACTTTGTCGATTGCTAAGAATAAGAGCTCCTTCAAATATTGTAACAATTTACAGATAAACTATAGTGTTCTGGCAAATATATCCCCCGTTCAAAACATTTCCAATCTCCAACTATAGTTAGCGCTACAATTTGATATTTGGCTCCATTTGTCTCTAAGCATTAAACTGCATGTGATTGCTTCTACCGCTACTCCCAGTTATCTCCGTGACTTTCCGATTCACATGCACTTAGAAAACGAAGAGACGTGGTTCCAAAAAATGATTAGATTCCCGACTCTCACTACAAATTCATAACTAATGGAATGCTACGTTTCTAAAGGATCTTTTGTCACCTCTGCAGTCCCTTTGTACAGAAACTATATTCACAGCAAATAGGAAATACTAAGTGTAATACTAGTTAGGGTTTTTGAAGACTAACCACCCACTGAGGATGCTCAATTAAATTAGATGGCTTCATATAACATCAAGTACAAATACCTCCTTATAATTTCTCACTAATACCTTCAAAGTGTACAATATATGTTTGAACTATTAGTTCACTAGACTAAAGCTATATTAGAGGCAACTTGATAATTATATCTGCTGCTCAATGTACGCCTCTTTAATATAAGCTCCGAGCCTTGGCAAAAAAAAACGAGTTCTCATTCAATCCACTGAAACAATTTACGAGATAATTTGTCAAAAACATTTCACCACAACAAACTGAATATATCATTCCACTTTTCTCCAATCAAAGTCGACATTCTGAAATTCTTTCATCAACTTGATTTTGTTGCTCTAACAATGGAAAGATATTTTCTTGTAGTTTTGCTTGGTTTGTGAATTGAATCCTTTGAACTTGCATAGAAATGTTAAAATGCTCTCTCCAGAATCTTGTTTGATGAGAGAGATTTCAAGCGAAACCCAAGCCGACTACCAATATTATTACAACCAGCTTAAAAGATTATGAACAAAATACATAAATGGAAGCAACAATGATATTCTTCATTTCTACTCAAACAATCTTCTCAAATGCTTTGAAATCTTTGATAACTTTTCTGTAGAAATATTCCTAATCAAATCACTAATTATGCCGCATAGGATGGTAGGTTAGAAGCTCTGATACCACTGAAATATCCCAAATGGATATTGACCTAATTTCTTTCTCAAAATAATATTCAGAATTCAAGCATATGAAAATATGTTACATACCAATAGTATAAAACCAATAAATTATCATAAAATTCCTTAAAACATGTTATTGTATTATACAACAGCAATACAATAACCAGCATTCAAAGTCCAATCTTAAAAACAATTTTACAGTCGGATTGGAACACTAAGAAAAGAACCTATAAGCACATGCGAGACACCTAATGTGACGTCTCCATGGACAATGGGTTTGTGTCCACTGTCTACCAGCATGAAGGGCTACATTCTCACACTAGCTGAAAACTGAAGCTTTTTGAATAACTCTCACAAGACAGAAACTAAAATATGAATCATAAAAGAAGCATTCCCATGAATGAATCTCTTCTCCTTTTAATCCTCACAATTGTGACTCTTCGGCTTCCTTCCTCTCTTTTCGTCTTAACCCTCCTTGTCACTTTTAGCCCACCTTATAATATTAAATTGCCCCTTTTGATTCACACTCTCATAGACAATTTTAATATTCTATGAATAGGTCTTTAAATCTTCTAATGTCCAAAAAGGGGGACATTACACATAGTACCATGCTATCAAGGCTACCATTTTTACTCATAATATTAGAAAGACCTAGTTCTTGATCTTACAGTGCTGTTTACGTCCCTGCAACATGTAGATGCAAATTGTGATGTTGGGTACCCTTCAGCCTCATATATCGTGATGCCTACAGCCTGTAGATGCAATACAATCTCCTGCAATTGTTGGACACATATTTTCTAGTTATCTAGTGACATGAGACCACGATACTCTGATGTTTGTCATCCCATGTTTAAAGATTCAACACAATGGCTATTAATATCGCTGCAAGATATACTGTTGTCAATGTGTTTACACATATACATGGTCACCATATTTTCTTCTTCTGCCACTTCATTATTTGAATCCTAATTCATGCGAATACTAGAATCCATCATATCTGGACAGCTCATTCGTACAGCATGATGATTGAATACTTGGTTATTTTTGCTTATTATTAACCTGCAACTTTCTCTTAATGTCGTTTGTTTCCTGTAGAATGAGACTACGTATGTTACTCTTGTTGGTACCTTCTATTCTAGATATGGCCATCTTGCATTAGATAGTATCTTCTACTTGATGAGCAATTTCATTTATAAGCTCCTAATTCATTTGTCTTCTTCAATACACAGTCGACCTGAGCTTTGGTGCCTCTTTGTTCATAATTCTTCATGACATGTTTCATATCAGATAAATCTATATAAGGATTGTTATAGGAATAGATCTATGGGGATATTGACTTCTAGCACTTTTCTACGAATGGAAGCTCAAAAATTAAAGCTCCATTAGTGCCCATAACACTAGTATCCAGATCATCTAATTGGGACTACTTTGCTATCTTTTGTTGCTGCATACATGACATAATGTAAAATATGTAGATCAACATCGCTATGACAAGAATCTAAATTGCCTAACTACTTAACACTCAAATCGTGAGTGTTATCACCAAGTGACTTCATACCCTCGTCTTCTACATATGAGAAGACTATTGTCCCCTACACAGACCCAACACTATGACTGCTGCCATAAAAATCAGAACTGCCAGTGCTCATATCCTACTCATAGTCTTCAAAATTAACACTCTCATCAAAAAAGTCTAGACTAGCAATGGTATCAACTGAATTTTCAACACACGCACTATATAACATCATCAACATACTCACATAAGGGACTGCTGTCCTAAAAATCAGACCCTATATTACCCATATCCCCACTACTACCAATTGATGTAAAGCTGCCATCAATGGTAGTTAGCATGTCCTCAACATTTTCTAAATCACTAACTCTGGAATCCTCAAACTGTTGGAACTCAATGTTGTTGTTTTCTAATGAAATGGACACATCCACATGGCCCTCTATAGAATCTACAACATTATAATTGCAGATAGGACTAATGGTCGCGCCAATAGGCGCAGGATCATCTTCACCGTGATCACTAACT
This sequence comes from Cupressus sempervirens, assembly GCA_028749045.1. Classification (NCBI taxonomy): domain Eukaryota; kingdom Viridiplantae; phylum Streptophyta; class Pinopsida; order Cupressales; family Cupressaceae; genus Cupressus; species Cupressus sempervirens. The sequence continues at coordinate 387,952,831 of CM053790.1, forward strand.
GCTGAATACTCATTGTGAAGACTCCTAGATGTCTCCTCTATGAGAATCTCTAGTTCCTCTTCATGCATTCTCCATGGAGAGTGCTTATTGAAAAAGGAAACCATAAGCTTAGTTGCCTTGTCAACCGTTACCGGATTAGAAAATCTTGCATTTAGCCTTTCTTGTGTTTGTCTCAATTTCTCCATTTCATTTACCAAGGCAGCTGTTTGTTTCCTCAAGAATAACACAATGCTCAACTGATTTCCATATATACTGAATTTCATGTATCTGTCCATGATTAAAATAACCTTTGATAGTGTTGATCATTCAAAAATCAAGCATGGGAAATCAAAAATTTTACCTTCGCAGGATGGCAGGAAACTGCTCCAATACCACTATAATGAACCCTGCTAGCTCACTCTCAATCTATGCTGAAGAATTCTTTTTGTGTGTGTTTGGAAGTTTATGCGTTTCAAATATTGGCTTTTTCCAGATTATAAAACACGTATAACTATGCATAGGAAAAAGAGATACAATTCTTTACTTGGTATACAAACATGAAGCAATGCACAATGCCGAATTTCAACACACGTAAAGTCTTAAAGATTATTATGAAACTTGGTAATGCTGAAGTTATTTCAGAAATGATGATTTTACCTTCACCAAATTATATGCCAGCTAGAGGAATGCCATCACAGTAAGGTACCTAATATACAATACCATCAAAAATAGCAACCTTGGCATATTTAATAAAATAATAATCATAATTCACCCATCTTGCAAAAATGATTGAAGAAGCATCAGAATCGGAATTTGATAGCACATGAGTGATCTTCAAAAAAAATGATGGATGAATTTGAATAGGTGACTTACTAAAAATAGATGTTCCCTCCAAGATTTTTGAAGCCCAAACCATAAGACAAAAATAAAAATTGAGAGCATCATTGAAATCCTATAACTCATTTGAGCTCATCAGAACCATCTGTTTGAACCCATTGGAACCAACTTGTAACTCCTCATAACTAATTTGAGCTCCTCTAAATCCACCAACTTCATGGTCTTGGTAAAAAGGGGCCATTACATTCGAGTATCTCAGCAAGCAAAACATGGCCAATTGGTAAAATATTCACATGGTGTTGGAATCATTTTCCATTGCACCAAAAGCTCGAACTATCAATGCCCAATACAAATGCCAACTTTAACCTGATCTATGGGAGACGGTTAAGCAATAGCAGAAATCTCCATAGAGGCGTTGACCACAAAGTAAACAACAATCTCCCCCTCAATACCAAGTCTTCAGCACCAACTAAAGCGAGACTCAAACAGATGATCCAAGGCTCTGATACCAATTGTTGGAATCATTTGTTGTTGCACCAAAAGCTTGAACTATCAATGCTCGATACAATTACCACATTTAACTTGATCCATGGGAGGCACTTCAGCTATGTCAGGAATCTCCAAGGAGGTGTTAACCACCGAGTCACCAACAGTATGTAGGTATAATGTATGCATGTTTGTATGTGTAAATATGTATAATAGTGTAAATTTATACAAATATTAAATATTAAAAATACATTGAATATTATAATATTATACACCACATTTTATTTAATATAAATTCTTATTTTATAATACTGAATTGAAAATATTTTAGAAAACTATATTTTATAATGTAGAATAAAAATAGATGTCATCTAAAAAGTCAGTTATAAAATAAGTATATTAAAACATTACAGTATAAAATAAAATAATTCATGCAGTAAGACTTGCTTTAGCAAGACAACATCATTGGATAAGGGTGTGAGTGGTATCGATGGTTGTTGTGGTGCTGTCATGTTATGCTAGTTCACAGTGTTCTTTTGTTTGGTTTATTCATAAGTGAATAGCTACATTCTCTCAATTGAATGAATGTCCCAATTCAAGAAAGAAAATGTCACTGTCCCTTTCTGTAACAAACTGAGGGAAGACCCATATTGAACCCACATAGGCACAGTGGATATTTTTGCCTAACCCAATAACTTAGTTTAAACCTTTCTCAATAGCTGGTGTGCTCATAGATTAAAGGATGGCTACCTAAGAGTGGTATCTCAGTATGTGTTTGTCTTGGGAAGCACAATTGTCATTAAAACTAAAGATGTTCATTCCAGATGAAACTTGTTAGGACATCTGGATTGTGAAGTAGATAGAAAAATGAACTCAGACATAATAAAGTCAAGTTGAGAAATCTCAAATGATATTCAATATATTATGGACCATATTGACTATTGGTTTATTACCATAGGTTTACTAAGAATTTCATGGGATTATCATAATTTTTCGATTAATAAAAGAGGTTGAATGATGACCAGACAAGATAGAAATATTTGAGATACTTAAGTTAATGAGAGTGCACAACTTGTCACATCAAAATTTGGACAAAGAGTTCCACTTCATGTAGATGCATCTGATGATGCAAACAGTTGTACAACAGCATAGGAGGTCTGAACGCCTCTTGTATCTGTCAGTGAATCATTAAGGAAAAGACAAACTACACAATAATATTAAGGGTAGCACTAAAAATGGTTCATTTGGGGGCAAACATTCTGACATTACCTATTGGCAAATGCTTAAAAGATTTTACTAAAGTCCCTGATAAAGGATAGCAAACAAAAGTAATGGGTGATGTTCTGCATTCGTACCATCAAGAGATTAAAGACTATTCAATCAGTCATATTTGAGTCTACTCAATAAAACTGAACTAGTAGCAGATGTAACTAATTAAATCTTCTTAGCACACTAGCCATTCAATATTATATATTTTAATTCATGCTATGGATATACAATCCGAACAAATTTCAAAATCCATTGTCAAAAATATATTTACCCCTATCACTGAAACACGCCTGCTAAGTGTCAGAACAGTGATAGAATAAGTACAAAAGCAAAGGGCATATATGAAGGGACACAGTTTTATGACTCACCTTCTCTAAGAAATCAACCAATGCAACAGCAAATGCTTTTGGATGACTTCCATTCACAAAGTATTTGGAAGCTTTTGCCAAGTCCTGGAAGATGTAAAACGATAATTACTAAGAAGAAATGTTTCTAAATCCAAGTGCAAGGAAATAAAAATAAGTCACATAAAAGAAGTGCTGGTCAGTATATGTGTTACTAGCATATATATAACTTAAAAACATAATATAAAGTAATTTTAAGTCACATATTTGAAAAACTGCAACATAACATCAAAATATATGGTCTAATATTTAAAATATGCAATAGGGGTTCTAAAACCCGATTACACATGCAATAAAACCTTAATATTTTTTGATTAGCAACTCCAATTAAGTCCCAAGATAGCTTGAAACGAGGGCATGACCAAAAGTCAAAGATCGAAGGAAACAGAAAGACAAAAACAAACAAACAAACACTCAAAAATGCAAAAAGGACTTCAAGGCCTCCAAAATCAAGTATAGGTTGACAAACTGAAAAAAACAAAATGGATTTATGAGAACCTTCAATAAAAAGACTCATTATATGGATTCGAGATAATTGTTTGATCAATCTTTGCAAGTCGAATTGTGAGCTACCTTAGAGAAATATGAAACTTAATTGTAAAAGTTTCGTAGTGTTGCCTCCATTTATGATGTAATATCCCTTTTGGGGACATTAGAAATATTAAAGGGGACATCTTTATAATATTAAAATCGACTATGAGAGCTAAGACTTTAGTTATTAAAGCTCAAATTAATATTCCAAGTTGGCAAATGATGACAAGGAATGATAAGACGAAAAGCCAGAAAGGAAGTCAAAGAGTCACAACTGCGAGAATAAAAGGAGAAGAGACCCTTTCTACTGGCATGCTTGATTTTAATATTCAGTTCAGTTTTCTCTCTTGCAAAGTTTCAAAAAGCTTCAGCTTTCAGCCCGTGTGAGGATGTAGCCCCTCGTGCAGGCAAGCAATGGATGCAAACCCATTGCCCATTGAGATATCATCACAGGTGTCTCATTGAGCGTATAGGTTCTTCTCTTGTTTTCCAATCTAACTGTAATATCTGTGTATAAGATTGGATTTTGTGGTTGGATGGTTATTGTATTTCTGTTGTATAGTACAATAACGTTTAAAAGTTATTCAGAAGTTGCTAGTTATCATATTTGTTGATGTATAAGCTAACAACATGCTTCTGGATTTTTGAAAGGATGGTGGTTTAGTGTTTTGATTTGTACTGCTCTGTTCATATGCTTGAGTCTTTAATGTCATTTTGAAAGACAGATTTATTGGAAAGTTCGGGTTTTACTTGTTGTTCGTATTTTCATCTGCATAGGGTTGTATGTCTGAATGTGTTATTTGAGAATGAGTTTGAGCAAATATCTATCTGGAAAATCCTCTATTATTCATATTGTTGGTTATTTGTTAAGTGGATTCGTATTCTAAGTGTTACATTTAAAAGGGAACGGGAAAAGTCAGGTTCGGGGCAGTACAGTGCCGGTTGGATTTATTACAATACTGGTACGGGTCATTACATATGATGACAAAATGAAGGACAACAACTGACTCTATCTAGGGAATTTAACTCATTTGTTCTTAGAAACGATGAGTGACATAAAATCTAGTTCTCTAGGTGCCTTTATCCACTCCATTGGACTATAAAGTCAAGTGACCAATAAAACAAAAACTAGAATAAAAAATCCTATTATCAAAAAAATTGAAAACTATGTACAAGGGGTACTTATCTGATATACACTGGAAGTAATGTTTCAGATGTTCTCCATTGTATGGCAATGGCATTGGAATTCCATCATGATATGCAAGCAAGACATTGTTTCACCTACAACTTGGTGAATTGTGAAAAGACCTCACCAAAGAGAATCAAACTTGTTGTGCATTCCCTTTGCTTCTCGCCCCTTGTCCTAAAATGCGAAATAGTCCCCAACTTGATATTCGTTTGTGTTTTGCCTTCTTATCAAAGAGAACATTGACTTGCTATTAATGAGCAGCAAGTTGGTCTGCCACTTCTTTTCTTTGTTCCACCAACTATTGAAGAAACATAATCCTCTTATCAAAAGAGCCTGAATAAGTTTCATCCTCAATTGTCTACATCAACTTGAGAATGGGAAGCTCTAAAGTTATAGGAATCTCAACATTGATTCCGTCCAACAAATGAAAGGGTGACCTCTCAATAGCTCGCTTAGGTGTGATCTGATCAACCCACAAAGCATCGAACAACACCTTGTGCCATGTCCTTTGATTCTTCAATCACATTCCTAATGATAGTCACAAGATTTTGATTGCTAGATTTCGCTTGACCATTACCTTGCAAGTAATAGTCTAAAGCATGTGCCAAAGTTATTTCGTGGGTAAAACAAAACTCAATAACTTCCTTAGATGACAAGGCAGTAGCATTGTCTATGATAATCTCACTCAGACCACCAAAATGAAAAAATGATGTTGTACTTCCAAAAATAGCAAATCACCTCAAATGTACAACTTTTCACAAACTTGCCTCCAACCATTTCGTGAAATAATTTGTCACTAGCAGGATGTAGGTGTGGCCTTTTCTTCAAGGTGTATTGATAGTACCGATGAAATCAATTCCTCATTGCTGAAATGGTTCCCCAATCACTACTGGCTTCAGTGATAGAGCAACAATCTTTTGAATTCCTGCGAATTGTTGAGACAACTCGCATTTCTTCACCCATTGATAAGCATTATAAAATAGTGTGGACCAATAGTATTAGGCTCTCAAAATCTTATAAACAGTGAGAGGTGCTAAGAAGTGTCCTCCACAAGCATGATTATGGAAAGATACCAAAATCTGAACTTGTTGAGTTTTATCTACACAACGTAGAAAAGTTCCATCCATAGTGACAAGGGGACACATCCCCCACCTTTTTGCCCCACGTCCCGAAGATGGGGACGCACTACGAACTTGGGGACTCGGTTCCACCGTCCCCAACAGCACCACTAGAATCTTCCACCTCCACCAAGGATTGGGGGACGTCACAGTATTGACTATTTGCTGATTGGACTATTTATGTTCAATGTTCGATATTCCAATTCAATGCAATGTTCAAGTATTTACTCATTTATTATATCTTATATTGCAATACATCTTTTCATAACTAGCATTTTAACTACAATATGTATAGTATATACAACCCCTCCCTCCCATCATCATTCCCCCACCATCCCTGCATTAAAGCTCCTCTAAACCCTCGTCTTGGAAACTTGTCCCCCTGTTCTATCGTCCCCCCATCTCCTAGGGTGGTGTAACTATGGTTTCATCAATATTGTGATTGCAAAGGCAATTGTCCCATAAGAATGAAACCAGCAGCCTTCAGCTTGAGAGTCCTTCGCTCCTTGTATGACAGATGCGGGGGGATTTCACCTTAAGTCAGATAATGAGCCATATCAGAATACCACTCATCTGTAGCATTAATGAAAAAAATAGTAGGAAGAGGAGAAATTCTCATTCTCTACTTGTAAAGGTATATTTTCGGCCATGAGCTGACAAAGTCCATTACCATGAGCCAACTTGGTAGGTCTAATTTCCATATCATATTCTTGGATCTTAGCAATCCGGTTTCCTCTTTCAATACCAAACTCCTTGTGTCAAGATAGCCTTGACAGTAGTATCTTAAACCGAAGCTCTGATATGAGAATTCAAGATGTGGAACCTGAAATGTTTCATTGCTTTGACAACAATATAAGCATGCTTCTTTGATCCAGTTATATTTCAATTCATGTGCCTTCAAAAGACAATCATGAATGAAATAGGTGACTCAATGCCTTCATCATTTTTCTGCATCAAGATGGCAGACATAGTATGCTCGAAAGCAAAGCTGTAAATGATGAAGCTCTTTATGTAGTGCGGTAAGCACAGGCCAATGCTAGTGCATGTGCTATTGCATCTTTTATCTCCACAAATGTTGTCCTCCCTTCTTGACAACAATGCAAGGCATATTTTCCTTTCATCATATCCACGATATGACGATTCTTTTCAGCAAAATTAGGAAAGAATCTTCACAAGAAATTCACCTTTCTGAAGAAAGAGTGAGTTGTTGTCTTATTTGTTAGTAAAGATAAGCCTTGAATTGCTTGCACCCTATTTGGATCAATCTCGATACCTTCTTTTGAGATTGTGTCCCAACAACTTGCCTTCCGTCATACCAAAAACTGACTTCTCAGTATTCAAAGACGCACCATGTTGTTTGCATCTTTCCAAAACTGATGGAGATGATAGAAATGATCATGTTGTTTGAAAAGCATGGTTGCTGAAATGTTTCTCCAACAATAATAAGACCAAAACGCATCCAACAATATGCAAAAGGCACTCCATTGGGTAGTAAACAAGGTCCTATATTGGTCGTCTTTACAAACCAAAATTTAATTGTAGCCCAAAAAACCATCAAGCATAGGTAGCATCCTGAAATTAGTGACACTTTGTAGAAGTTGATCCATGATTGGCAATGAATTGTTATCTTTTAAAGATAATTGATTCAAATTACGAAAATCCACACATATGCGGATTTCTCCATTCTTCTTAAGCACAGGAACTATATTGGCTACCCATGATGAATGATGGTTAGGGAAAATAACACCTACTTCCAGCATCTTTTGAATCTTAGAAAGGATGGTTCTTGAAAAGTTGGTATTGTATTGACTATGTTTTTGACGGAAAGGAACTAAGTCAAACTTTGGAGGAATATCATGTTGGATTTCTTTAGGAAGGAAAGAATTCAGATCCTCGTAGGAGTAAAGCCAACACATCTTTATATTGACAAAACAAGGTGATGAACTTTGCCTTTTCTTCAAGAGTGCAACAGTTACCAATGTTTACCATATTAGAATCTTCTTCGGTCCCTAGATTTTATTTATAAAATTTTGTCAAAGAACTTGTCCTCGTCTTTTGTTGCTCCTTGACATATCTGTTATGCTTATCAAATAGTGTTTCTAAAGAAATGAAACCTTTGGGAATCTTATTTCCTTTAAGCTGAATAACTTCCTCACCAACATCAGGATCTTCGTTGGAGACAATGTCCTTTAGCAGATTTTCACTACCTTCATAATATTGATCATCACAATTTTCTTTGGATTCAAGGAAATTTATCATCTGAACATCATCATTAAATACTTGCCAATGTTCACAGTTATCTAGGACACTAAGTCAGAAGACCAGTTGTATCTCATATCTGCTATTTTAAAAATCCCTGTGAGGAATAAGCAAAGTGGCTGAAACATCAATTAAATCAGCTCTATCATTAAGATCTCTAGTTATCATTGAGATATTGAGCATAAAAAATCTTGAAGTAATCCAGGCTGAGTCTTAGTAGTGCCTAAGTTGTTCATTTCTTGCTTGATATTGACCCTTAATTTGACATACCACCAATTCAGCATCTCCTTTGACATGTAGATTCTGAATTTCATTCTGAGCCATTTTCAATCCTAATATCAAGGCCTCATATTCACCAATGTTACTAGTATCGGCAAACTGCAGCTTGTATGAATAAGGGAAAATGCAGCAGGTGTAACGAATGGAGGTACTTAACCAGTGAATTGAAAAACCAACAAAGTGGCAGAAGCATGCTTTGTCAATGGTGTGGGTTGGGAAATCACGAATATGTTGATTGTTCGAAGGGGAAAGCAGTAACCATGTTGGAAGTAACAAAGTCAAAAGACGAAATAATGGCAATTACTAGACTACAAGCAAAGAAGGCCTCGTACTTGGATCTCGAAACCGAAAAGGAAAGATTGAAGGAGGCATGGATAACCTTAGAAGAGCAACACAGACAATACCAGGAAACAACAAGCACCCCAGTATGCTTGACATCGGAAGCAAATATAATAAAATAGATGTTGCATGCTACTGTACCAGTAAGGATGGCTAACTTGCTAGATACTTTGCACCAACTAAGGGTATCGATTTCTGGGACAGAAGGAAATAATACCAACCGAGGAGAAGACAAGCCCATTAAAGACATTAGTAGAAATACTCCTCGAATGGAATCGCTAACCAGAGATCCAATGTTATTCACGATGGGAATAGGAAAGACCCCTATGGTGGTAGAAATGGAGATTATGTGCCATAAACTCACTAATACTATTGTGGATAGATGGTTGCAAGTCAACATACTCCCTAAGGAGACATGGAAAACACTAGGCAAACCAAAACTGTGGCGGCCTACCTTAACATGGCATAAAACCACTTGGCACACCTATGGCTCTGAAAGTAATAGTGGGAACACAACAATTCTTCCTGGACTTTGCACTCATCACCTTGGAAAAGAAGTGGTACGATGCTCTACTTGGCACAAAATTGTTGGTCATAGCAAAAGCCAACCATGACTGCAAAAAAAGCACCCTATCCATTGAAAGTAAGGGAAAGAAGTACACCATTGATTTGTAGAGCGAAACAGTAAGACAAGAGCTAGCATCTGACTCAGAACTAGAAGGAGGGGAGTATAGTGAAAACAAAGGGATGGAACTAGATAAGGGAGGGGTGTAAAGGCTCGAGAGCTGCTTGGTAGATGAAACTCATTCTCTTGAAGGATTATTCTATTGGTAGATGGAAGATAACAAGATGTTCCAACTGAGTTGCCACATGTTGGAAGCTGCAAAAATAGAGGAAAACGAGGACACATACTCAATAGAGTTAAGAGAATATAAGGAGGGGATGGCTAGGATAGATGACACACCTACTCACCAATTTGAGAAGGACAAGAAAGTGAAATACAAAGAACCAAATATAGCATAAATGAACTTGAGCAACCAAGAAGACCCCAAAGTGATATAAGTGGAAGATGATCAAGACTCGGTACTAAAAGAATTTGTATTTAAAATATTCCTCCTATACAAGGACATATTTGCACAGACATACAAGGATCTAAAGGGAATGCCGCTAGAATTATGCATGCACAAAATAACTTTAGTACCCAATGCAAGACCGATGTGAAAAAGGTTGTACCACATGAATAAAAACTATGCAGTAAAAGTACAAGAGATGATCACAAAAATGCTTGAGGCTAGAATCATTTTTAATATACAAACAAGCGAGTGTGTGTCCCCCATCATTATCTCATTAAAGAAAGAAGCAAAGTAGATTAGAATCTGCATAGATTTATGGTGCTTAAATGCAGTGACAATCAAAGACTCATTTCCAATCCCCTTTATGAACAAAATGCTTGACGAGGTGGAAAGGCATGAAATATACTCATTCATGGACAGGTTCTCCGATTATAATCAGATCAGTATAGAGGGTAAACAAGGAACAAATTTTGTAGCAGATGGATTGTACACGTACAATCATATGCCATTTGGCATGTGCAATGCCCCTACGACATTACAAAGGAGCATTCTTCACATCTTTGACAAAATAGCAACAAAGAATTTCAAGGCATTCCTGGATGATTGGTCAAAATTCAGCAGAAAGAAAACTAATCTCACATTACAAGAACGTATGGAGCGATGTCGAAGAGAACGCCTAGCGCTAAACCTGAAAAAGATGTCAGTTCATGGTACCTCAGGGAAAGTTACTTGGTCATACCGTGTGCAAGGAGGGATTGAAAACCCACTCAAACAAAATCAAGGTGATTATACAATGGAGGACCCAAAAGATGTCACAGGGGTAAAATTCTTAATGGGCCATGTAGGTTACTATCAACGGTTCATCAAGGGGGTTGCAAAAATATCCTTACGCCTGGAGAAACTCACGAGGATGGTGAAACCATTTATATAGGGAACACAACAAACCACTACATTCAAAGAGTTAAAAGAAAGCTTGGTAGGAGCACCAATCCTTGTTTACTCAAACTAGAGAAAAGACTTCCATGTACATATGGATGTGTCCAACTATGTCATTAAGGCTACCCTGGCTCTAGCGGGTATGGAAGGATTGGACCACCCAATATACTTTGCTAGACAACAATTGTCAAAAGGAGAAAGAAACTACAATACGAGAGAAAAGTTTAAGCATTACCTCTTCACCACACCCTTCACCTTCCACGTAGACCACCAAGCATTATTGTAAATTGTTAAAAAAACCAATGATAATACAACGAAGGGTTAGTAGATGGCTCCTCTTGCTGCAAGAGTTCACGGTTAACATCATTGCACGACCAGGCAAGAGCCATATCATAGTCGACCATTTATCAAGAATAAAATCTGGTGAACTGGCAAGAGTGCATGAGCACTTCCTAGACAACCACCTTTTCCATATCGTCATCCTACCCGCGTGGTATGACGGTTGACCACATTGAGACATACCTGCCTACGGCCACATTTCCTCTAGAAATGCCAACCAAGTTGGCCTTAATAAGCAAAACATTTAACTAATCCAACAACTATTCTACAAAATAGGGCTGCACCATGTACTCCGCAAGTGTGTCATGCAGGAGAAGATCCCCAGCATACTACGTGAGTCACAAAAAGGCTTGGTAAGGGGCTATGTGGGTCTAGACGCCCCAACTCAAAAGGTGTTTCTAGCTGGATTATGCTGGCCAACACTACATACAGATGCAAAAGAGTGGGTAATGGGTTGCGACACATGCCAAATAGTAGGAAAACCTCTTAAAAGATTCTTTACGCCTTTGTTCCTTTCATAACCCCAAGAAATGTTTAAGAGATGAGGAATATATTTCGTGGGCCCCTTAACGAAAAGTATGGCCAGATGTTCCACGTACATTGTAGTAGCCACAAAGTAACTAACCGAATGGGAAAAGGCCAAGACACTTACAAATAAAAAAGCAATAGTACTACCCGATTCCTGTACGAACATATTGTTTCCAAATTTGGGGTCCAAATTTAATCACTAGTGATAGGTGCATACCATGTGTACCAAGTAATACGGAAGATTACTAATGAATTCTGCATATTTCACAATTTGTTCAGCATGTACTACCCACGTGCTAATAAGAAAGTTACAGCCACAAATAAAATACATGTGTTGGTATTCTATAAAACATGTGGTATGGAAGAAGGCGATTGGGAGGAAAGGCTCCCAACAGTAGTTTGGGGCATATCAAACAACCTACAAAGCAATAACCGAACATACACCCTTCTAGATGATGTATGACCAAGAGGCATTAGTACTAGCAAAATACATAGTACCAAGCCTCAAAGTGGCAATTGAGAATAGATGGGGGAAGAATGATATCCTCCAGGAACAACTGAATAACTTGATAAAGTTGGAAGAAAAATCAATGATAGCCCAATGGGCAACTGATGTAACACAGCCTCATAGAAAATTCTGGTACAAGCATCTTTGGAAAATGAAATTCCAACCAAATTAGTTAGTTCTAAAATATAATGGTCGCAACGAAATCAAGCCCGGAAAGTTCAAAGTTTGTTGGTTTAGACCCTATAAAATCAAGGAGAAAGGGAACAATGGCGTTGTTGATAGACCCATCAAGGAACCAATAAATGGATCTAAATTAAAAGCCTACCAGGAGAGAATGACTTTGACAATAGAGATCAACATGCTGGGATACGCCACCAAGGGTGACTGGACCATCAACCATGGTGGAGAATTGGAGGACTCAATAATCAAAGAAAAACCCTATAGGTCAAATAGGAACTCAAACACACCAATGATGGATACTGAAGAACGACTTGCAAGGAAATGGGTCGAACAAATAATAAATCAAAGAATCAATAATCAACTTACGAATGCCCTATTTGGCCCACCAGCTCTCTAGTTAAGGATTAATGGCTATTGGCAACTATAAGCACCCTACAAGGGGAGAAGAGAAGGATTTGTTGCATATGACATTGATGAAGAAGCTAAGAAAGAAGAAAAGAAGTGGGAAACGTCCAAAAGTGGATGAACCTGGGGAAGTTACAAAGGATGAAATTGACTTGAAGGATTATGTGGCAACGCTTAGACTACCCTCACAGCAGTGGTAAAGGTGGATGATCTATTCATCTATAAAGGACACAAATATGTGAACAAAGTCATCTAAAAGTGTCAGAAAGAAGGGGAAGAAGCACCCAATAGGAAGAAACCTAATGCATTATGGCTAGTGATTTCAAATCCAACTAAACCTCCAATAGTAAAAAGGGGAGGAAGCAATTTGGTACCATAAATATGATGGAAGGTATATCGACGGAATTTTTAAAGGTGTGGGACCATCCCCTCTCGTAGACAAAATTTTTGACCTACAAAACGTAGGAACATGTTGCAAAAACTAGTGTTACCAAACAACATCAGGTACGTGTATATGGCAATATGCATTAGAAGTAAAGGTCTATAGCTAGAAGGAGAGAGGAAGAAAGCGGAAATAAGATGAGTTACCAAAAGAGCACACGACGAAGTGCCATAGGACAAACCGAGAATGGAGCCAAGAACACTTTAGAGCCACCACAAGGAAGAATGAGATGAGGGTAAAAAACAAAAACATCACGTAAATAAAGGTACGCGTTATAGAAAAGTAAGTAATAATATTCATGGAAAAAAGGACAATGCAACCAAAGATCATGAAATTCTTAAGAGCAACCTATCCCTAAGTGAAGGAGGTCCAAAGCCCATAAGGAGATCAACTAAGGATTATCGCCTATACTGCCAAAGGAAGGAAAGACAACAATTGGGAAGAAGCCACTGCCACATCACAGGAAGGAATACATATGGAGTGATAGCGTACGAGAACTTTCTGTACACGTATAAAAGCTAAGAAGATGCAAAGAAGCTGTACAAAACAATGTACACATATAAAATTCAAGGAAGAGCGTATAGAGCATCAATAGACAAGCAGCATCTGTACAAATGCCTATACACAAGATATGAAAGAAGTTCGTAGATGTATAGAGGATAAGGGAGAACATACAAAGGACGAAACCACAAATAGCATCCATAACCATATAAAAGTCAGGTACATGTATATGGGGCACTAAACACAGTACAAATGTTCCAAGGAAGACCTTACTTGTACGCCTAGAAGGAGAAGTTTGTGTACATATAACCATACATACACAGGCTGAAACCTCTGTACATTGCCAAGTCACGCACTAACAAAAGGTATTGTGTCATCGTGCGGCACAAATAGTTGTCAACTTGCAAAAGGCAATCATAAGAAAGATTTATAAAAATGGTAAAAGGTAGTTTTTTAAACCTTAAGAAGGGAACGTTTGAGGTGCGCTATAAAAACTCAAACAATGGGCAAGAAGACAATAGAAAGAAAATTTGGCCATTAAAAGCAAGAGAAAGAAAAGAAAGGACAAGGTAGATGAGGTTTAAGCAACCACCATCACATTTGGAGTAACGAGCACAATATAAAGAAACTGATGGCAAGGTCCAGATGACCAGCACCCATTTAAAATAGCATGAAGAAAAGTTGAGGTAGACAAATTATTTTCATGCCCATTTTTTAATTGAGAGAATTTAAACCAATACTCAAAACTATGTTGCATGGCTACGATAGAAAGACCCACAAATCCACAATACAGTATTTGCAGCCAAATGTAGTGGTCTCTTTTTCACCGAGGGATTTTGCAAAAGTATTTGGGTTATCCAACAGAGGGCATCAAGCCACCAAACCCTCTTCAAAAATAACAAGTGAAAAGAAACAATTAGTAGAACTTATATGCAGGCTAGACTTGACAAAGAAACAATGGGACAATATTTGGACCAAGAGTAATAGCAAGGGCATAAAGACAACTTTCATTGCCAATGCGGAAAGCAGATGCATTGTTGACTTGATAAAAAGCAAGCCCATAGGAGGAAGTCAGACTTTAGATATTGCCATCTCAATACTTCTACAAGTAAATGGTTAAATTGTGGTAGGATTTATAACAGGGTGCAACTTCTATCAGATTGGATAATAGAGTTTTTGCAGCTGAAACTAAAAAGCTTCTATATGCCACACCACAGCATAGCCCTCTTCCTAGAGGTATTGTGCACGCAAGTAGAGCCTGAGCATTGGGGCGCATTTGTCCCAGCCAATCAAGTGGAACCCTACAAGCCAGCTATGTTCTATTGGTCACATTTAAATACTCTAGCAAGAGGAAGTACAAAGCCGTGCAAGCAAAGATTAAAGCAAGACACGTCTACCAACACCCATAACATGGAGGAAGAAGAATAAAACAATGCGGAATATGAAAAGGAGACAGCAGAAGACAAAACATCATCTTCTCATTCAGAAGAGTCCAGTTCAGACGAAAAGGAAGAGTTTTGTACTAGAAGAGACATAAGGGAGGATACATATGAGGACATTGATGCAAGTCGTGGAAGGGACCCTCCTAGGAACCGAATAAGAAAACCTTGTTATAGCCACAGAAAACAATCATGTGTATGGGCAGCCGTACACAAGTCACCCATATGGACAGCACTCGTACAGCAGTCACCTGTAAGGCAGTAAACAACCCTTGTACGCCAGTCACCTGTACGAGATTTCTTTGAGAAATTTATGGAAAATATTGAATTGGCAATATTGCAAAGGTATTGAAGTTGGTTTTCCTAACAACCTGTGGAGTTTATTGAAAAACAAATTTGAAGAAAGTTAAATTTTATTTTTGTATATAAATTTGCAGAAAGTATTAGTTTATTGAAAAACAAAAGATTTCAAGATGCAAATATAGTAGTGCTTTATTCCTTCGTGAGCAATAGTTATATTGGTTATTTTTTGGGCAAAGCTTGGCACTAAAACTTATCAAGCATTATACTATATCCATGTCCGGCTATTGCATTGGAATTTAATTTTTGATTGAAAAGAAGCATTTGATCATCAAACAAGATAAAGGGAACAAGACTTTAGTCTTCGGGCAATAAATATTGAAATATGGGGGACATGGAAGGTCTGCAGCATGCAAAACATAACATTTGATGAATATATAATTATTGTGATACATTGGACATAATATTTGTGGGTGGTCTTTTCTAAAGTTGGGTGATATATTTCAACCTAGGATGTGATATTTATGGCATATGTGAAAAAAAAAATTATGAGGTTTCAAAGTTTGGAAAATCAATCCAAGGCGTTTAGCTTAGTTAGTTCAAAAATGAATTCTCATTGTGGGACCCTAGGTCAAGTCCCAAAAGGGATATCTTTATCGAATTCTAAGTTGTGACTCTTGGTTTTCCTTTGGTTGTATTTGTCTCATTGTAAAAGGTGGATTCTATGTTGTCACTCTCAGTCTTCCAATTGTTGTTTCTAGTGTAGTCACCCGTAAGGAGCTCAAATGAGCAAGAGGATTGTAAACGATCTTCAATATAAAAACATTTGGAAAATTAATAGATTATCGGTCCATATTCCTGCATAGTGACTATAGTTGCACATTGGGATTAATTCCTTCATTGATCTACCCATATGTAACTTAATTTGGCTAAGCCAAAATTCACAACAAGATTAATGGGTGATGTTTGTATTGGTCTCGTTTCAAATGAAACAATTCAAGGGATGAATAAATTAATATTTGTCGATGGTTGCCATTAAGGATTTAATTAGAGACCAAATGCATACAGATTATTTTGTTTGATGCAAAGCATTAAGGTCAAATATAGGGAACATCTAATATGCATGGGACCCCTTCAAAAAACAATTATATATGTTTCTGAAGTAATATTTTAAATAATCGTATCGCAAGTATGGAGAATTATGAGTTTTAACTATAGTATGTGTTCGAATTTATGAGCACAGATCATATTGTGCACCAAATACCTTGCAGCAAATATTATTGCAGACAGAAATATTCATCAGGACGTTTTGGTGAATGACTCTCCATATACCCATAGCAGATTCACAGGCGCAGTCAAATATTCAGTACAGAATTGTTTGGAAAATACTATGCTCAAGCCAAACATTGAAGGAAGCATTGTGTGCAAATGTGTTGCGAGCATCAGGAACTTTTTTCATTCTAGTGCAGGTTTGAATTGAATGGTGGTCTTTTTCATCAAGTTACCTCTAATTGTGATTTCCCAGGGTGAAAGGTTAGTGTTGAGCAGACGAATGCTAACAAGATCACGGCAATGTGTTCTAGGACCATTTCAATGAAAAGAATGATGCATCAAAATTCTTGGTGTCATAAATGACCACACAGGCAGTTCTCATTAAATATTTTAGTGTTAAGAATTATACTAAATCCATACACCATCTATGTGCTCAATAGGAGAGTTGCAAAGGTTATCAGCAGTACAGGAAGGAAGACTCCTTATAGCGGTAAGACAAGTAAGAAAGGTTGGGTTTATTCTTCTGCGAGAAGATACCAGAACCGTTCATATTCTCTAGGATGTAGTTGTGCTGCATTTGTCCTCTCTTATGGTAGATGTTGAATGATGAGCCTACTTCATGAGTACTACTCTGTATGGTCATTTGGAAAAATAATGCAATTTTAGTTAAATCTTAATACTTGATGGTGTTTTCTCTAAGCATGTTCTGTGACATTCATGAAAGGAGTTAAGAAATGAATGATGTTAAACAATCATCAAACTAGAAATTGCATTGTTTTCTCTCAGCACTATATCTACACCAGGTTGAATTGGTGGTATTATCGATCTACCCAAGAGCCACACGAGAACGGTAGAAGGATCCATGCTACGATTAACAGCCTCAGTAATACTGAAAATTTATTTGCAAATCATTGCTCAGAAAATATTTGTGACAGAATTGAGAAGTCTTCAAGGAACTGATCTTGCTGGAGCGAGTTGACTGTAGGTAGTCTAAGAGCACTAGTAAACAGGTGGATCATTCCTCTAACTAATAACGTGCTGATCATCTAAGTTTCTTGCAATTATAAAGAATTTCCCACATATTGTTGAAACATTTTCTCTTCTCAAATCGGTACAAGGACTTTTTTTTAGCATAACAGTTAAAACTCTTAGATCTTGCGCTTACAACGAAATTCGTGTAAGTGCAGACCTATTATCACTCGGTTCATAACCTAATTTCATGTAATCATGTATTAGAGTGGTGTTTGTTATCGCAAAGTTAAGTAATAATTCAATTAGAACTAGTTATATGAATCATTACATTACATCCCTGCAAGCAAATTTATTCGACTAAATATTTCATAGTGGAACTAGTGTAAGGGGTTGTTAGAAAATAATGAAACAGATTTGGCGTATCTTACCATATATCTTAAAGGTTTGGATAATTATCGACACCAAGTGGCTCATGGTTGGCCGAATTTACATCTTCCTCTGGTATGCGACTTAGTTCCTGCAGTTGCAGTTGATAGGTGGTATAGATTTGCAACAGCAAGATATATTCAGCTGGATCAGTAAAAGGAAGTGTCAAATTACAGCCAATGCAGGCATTCTCTGTAGGGGTATTCAGTGTGAAAAATTTGACAAACAGTATTTCAGGACAGCAAACAAAAATGTTTAGACAGATACCAAAGTTCATTGTGAAGGACAAGGAACAAGTCCTTGAAGAAAAGTTCTATAACATAAAAAGGAAACTTGCAAGTTACCCTAAATCAAACCATAGATTACTTTGTGATATGGATGCAATTGCAAATTGTTTATTCATCATAGAACAGCTGTAACGTCCCCATTTTTAGTAAAATACTTTTTAATGGTCCCAAAATTTAAATAAGATTGTTTGGACCTTAAATTATTTAACGGAGGGGCCCAAAGTTTAATAATTATCTATAGGTGTTAGCCGTGTCGACATAATTTTGTAAACCTCGTGAGTTTTCTCCAAAGCAGTATTTATGTGCAGCATGTAGCAAATTGTTAGTATGTGAATTTGGATTATTTAATTTATACTATGAATTCCGATTGGAGTTCTTCTCTTCTCAATATTTCGGAAGTGAAAGACCATCCCTATTTGGCTACGACAATTTCGGTGGGATTCAACCCTCACCCTATTCCATTTTGCATTCTTGGCTCCAATCTAGCAAATTGAAGCGTCATTTCAGTTATCACTGTTTCCTAGAATATATATATATATATATATATATATATATATATATATATATATATAGCTTCAAATAATGTGTGTACACTGTGTTTCTATTGATATGTTCGTATTTGGTCAATGACATTTTCATTGAACCAAGTACAATCCCTCAAGCCTATTTCCATTCATTTCTCCGTCCTCGCAATATCACCCTTTGGCAATCATCAGTCTTGCATAATCTGTACTTCTATACGCGATCAACTCTCCAACCCGTACAACAAATAGTCTGCATGCCATTGGCCCTTCTGTTTGCACGACCACCGTACGACATGCCTATCTCCATACAACATCCATCCCCATCGGAAAAATTTTCCCTTCAAACCGAGTTCCCTTTTGGACCAACATCCCCTTTGGACTTAGACTCTGTTCGAATTTATTTCACCCTCAGATCAAGTTCCCCCTTGGACCAAGTTCCCGTTCGGATCAAGATCCCCTTCGAATAGAGATTCCCTTCAAAACGAATTCTCCTTCAGATCAAGTTCTCCCTCGAAACAAAATCCCCTTCAAATCGGCTTTCCCTTCGGACCGAGACTACCTTTGGACCGAGATCCCCTTCGAACCAAGATTCCCTTTGGATCGTGTTCCCCTTTGGATCAAGTTCCCCCTCAAACCAAGTTCCCCTTTGGAAAAACATTTCCTTCGCATCGAGATACCCTTCGGATCAAGACCCCCTTTAGACTGAAATTGCCTTCGGATAAAGATTGACTGCAACCAAGATCATCTTGGGAACATTACAATGGCATTAAAGCTAGTGATCTTGCAAACATGTTAGGTATTGACTTCAAATCACGACATCAAGTGATGGGTTGGTTGATGCGCTAAGAGAGCTAAGAAGACAACAAAGGCTCCACGAACGAGCAAAAGAAACACTCAACCTCTTGACATGCACAAGGCGATCGGTGAAAATATTCATTCCTAGGGCGGAGAAACATGAAATGTGAACTCCCACGTTGGTTGAGACACTAAAGAAAATCAAGCAAGATTGGGTGATTGGTGGATGGGAGAGAGACATATCTCTGAAGGATTATATAGAATTGAGAATGAAGTATCTATCATCTCAACACAATATACTCTTCAACAATGGTTTGAAGCAAGAGATTGATAAGTGCCTATAGGATGAAGTCATACCAGCACAAGAGGAAAATGAAAAGTCACATGAGGATTTGTGAGAGTCAATTGCTATGCCTACAAGTAGAGAGTACCTAAAACTTCAAGATGACAAAAACAGTGAAGGGGATGCACACACTAATTTCATCAAACCAACACTCGTCGATCAACTTAATGGAAATTCTCTACCAGCAGTTGTTCAACTTCATGAAGATACTATGAATGATTCCTTGCAGAAGCTGATGTAGCCCATTTTTGGGCAATTCATCATTAAAAAATTTCACCAAGCATGCTAAGTACTAGACGTCTCAATATTCAATCTAGTCTTGATCTTCAACATTAATTCTGGAATGATTGCCTTTATTGAGAAGCTGAACCTTTTCTGTTTTCTTTCACATTTCTGATCTGTTCACAGAAGAACATACTTTGCACAAATATGAAGTGCAAGTTGTTTTCAAGGTCATGTGGCTTTACATGTCCTTGGCACATATCAGACAGACTTCTCGATGGACTTCCAAACCATTTGAAAAGCTACCTATAGAATCACAACAGATACTAATGATTCAGAACTAAAAGACAAAGATTATATAAAATGTGGAAAACAATCATTAATGTCTTTATAGGGTATGATATGACCTCTATGATGCCAAGACTAGAACGTGGTGATTCGAAGTGTTCTCCTTGATGATCGGATCATGTGATATCTTAATTTGACAGCAATTTAATGGGTCGTTAAACATCTGCAGAATTTCTGAAAATACGTGATAGTTGATTTTTTCATTGAATCAAACTACTGATGGTGTTATAATTTAATTCAGGAAACTTATGAGGAAATGGTCTTAAATCCAACAACTATAGGGGACTCTCAACAGACTTTGTATTCCACTTCTTGCAATGTGCTTATTTGTGGACCACATACTTCAGTATTCTAAATTGGCTTCAAGATTTCTGAGCACTCTTACAGTAAAATGGTTGCAAAAGCAATTATTGGAATTTATGTTGGCGTTAAACACTATGAGGCTGTTATATTTCCATAAGTCTGAAACAAAGAACTTTTTCTGCAATTGGCCATGAATACACAAGACTGTATGAACATATGACTAGCATCAGCCAGCAAGAAATTTACACACATACAAGAGCAGTAACAGTCATATGCAGTGATAACTAGCAATGGATATGGCACCTGCAAATTCTAAGTTCTTCTGATTCCAGTATTTGTATAGAGAGGAAATCAACAAGAGTACAGAATAACAAAAGCAAATACACCCATGAAAGGAATCGTAATGGAGAAAGCCCTAGATTTTCGATAAGAAAGGCATCTGTACAAATTCCCCATAAAGACAAATACAATGGAGATATTAGAAGGCAAATATTAAGAAGACGAGTGATGACATGAAGATCAAGCACAAAGAGACTCTAAGTCAGAAGCAAATATCCACGGGGCCATTACGAGCTTCCATGTGTATGTTCTATAGATGTAACGCCTTGCTCTGAGAATCAATTTATTCTGGTTAATATTACAGTTAGCTCATATTTATTTGGTGAACGCAACATAAATACATACATACATATGCTTGGATTCCCAAGTTATATTCTGCAAAAACATTAGAACTACAGTAACCCAGGTGAACCAAGAATAAATCAAAATGAAACCTTCAGCATCTGTCAAAATTCAAGGTGCTATAATTTACTATCATAGAACAGGCACTGGACAAAAATCTTTGACAGTCTAGCATATGTAAGGCATAAATCGAACAGGGGATTTACACCATTGAATACAATTATGAAAGGATTGTTTCAAACATAAAAAATAAAAAAACATATTTCTATTTGTGAAATAAGGTGATTATATTATGAATACTTTATATTTCTTCATATTTTTTGGAAAAGTTATTTGTGAGACCCAATTCTGTTTGAGGCAGTTCCCATATAGTTGATGCAATACATTTGAAAACCTTTATGCGGCAGTGGCAGAAGTATAAGAAAATACAATCAATGAATTTATTTTCTCAATGTCGGTTGATTTAATCCTGATTCATGCTAATGTTTATTAAAGTTGAGGATTTGTGTATATTAAAGTTGTGGATTTGTGTATAAAGAATCAAAGATCACAGACATCCGCAAGGAGAAAAAAGGGATAGCAATTTAAACAAGAGCTTGCATGATATATTATGATTGTGAGGATTTTAAGTACCGATGATTATTTGAAATAAATGTTTTATATCAAGCCCAACTCATCATAGTATTTGATCAATATTAAGATTATAATATTGCAGGGAAGTATACACAGCAAGAAATATAGCCGGGCCCAAAGTATTTTAGCAGCCTCTTGGCCAAGTATCATGGATGTAAATATGAAATGGGCACAAGTATTTTTTAAGATGTTCATAACTATATTGTGTTTGTTGCATCATTCCATTGAGGGCATTGCAAGCACAATTCCATACTGAGCCTAAAGATTATAATGAGTGGGTAAAAATATTATGTGTGAAGCTTGGTGGCCTATACCTGTTAGCTGCATGGTACAAGATGACGCCATTAAAGTATAGGTGGTGGTCTGCTGTTTAGAAGGAAAAGCAAGAAGCTACATGGGATGATGTAATTATTTTGTTGAAGTCAGGATGGCTACTGGAGTGATGGGATACCTTCAGCAGGCAATAAGTTCAGAGTTATATCAATCTTATGGCAGTTGCAACAACACCTAGGAAGTGATTACAGACCCTGTACATAGTTTTGGAAGATAGAGATAGGCTACAACAATTTTTAAGTACGATAATCTAGAATCAATATCTCATTCGTCCATTCGAAGTAATGTTCACTTTCAGGTGTTCATCAATTTCCTTCTTCTGAGCAACATTAAAGTGCGCTACCTCACTATTGGTTTTATTTTTCTTAATCATTTCTCCTTTTTTCTGAGATAACTTTTTGTATATTGGTACTTGAGAAGACATGGTTGTCGAGACTCATATCTGCATCTTTGCAATTGTTTGTTCCATCCTAAGTTGCACTAGATGGGTGTGTTGATGTGAAAAGGGTCATTTACATAGCTACTGGGTTTGTACCCACAGGCCCCATACCCTGGTTCGGGTACATCTGTCTGCATTTGTTGGCGTCACCTAGAGTACTTGTTGGGTACATATATGCTCATTCGAATATTTGTCCACTGTCAATTGGCATTTAATATTTATATTTGGCATTTGGCATTCATTGATCAATTATCATACTATGAAATGATTTAGTTTTAGAATCCTATATAGTTCTCTTATTCTTTTGTATATATAATGTGTGCGCACACGCGCGCATGTACCCATACGTACCACAACACCTATAAAAACCAGATTTCACATACCCATCAACCCGTCCCTGAACCCAAACTAATAACTTAGGTTAGTTACTACCAAATTGTTTTTGTAGGGCTTGTTCACACCTTATTAGCCAAGCTTAGTTAGAACATTTAACATTGTTTTCTGATGCCCTAATCTTATGATGTCCTATGTTTCAAGCACGCTAGTCATATTTAGATAGTACAATTTTATCTTAAGTAGATGTTCTTTATAACTTAACTACTCTTAAAAGGATGAATTTAATGAACTACTCTTAAGAAATTAATTTAATTCTTCTGGATAACTAGTTTTGAAATCATGTGACTAGCCTCTTCTTTTCCCACATAAGAGCATAGAGCTAGTGTTTGAGATAACACTATTGATGAGAGTGTAATGTCCCATTTTTAGCATTTATAGCATGATGTTGTTGTTAGCCTATTACCCCACGGTTCCGTGGGCTAACCAGGACTTCAAAGGGGATCCTGAGGTTATTTGGCCTAGTCAAATTTAATTACAGGCCAAACGGAGTTCATTTGTTGGGTTTTTGGAAAGATTTATTTTTTTTAGTAAGCCAATAGGGGGATGCAGTGCCTTCAATTTTCAGTGACAGGATGAGATGCGTTTTGTTGGGCTCTTTCTGATGAGCTATTATATGTGAGATTCCGAGTTTCTTTGGTATATTATTTTAATGTTTGAAATTACAAAGGTAAAGTGACTATTTAAAATTAAATATTATAATGTTTCATAAAGTCACTTTATAAAAAAAAAATCAAGAGTTCCCCTTTTGAGTACATACATGGACTTTGTAAAAGGAAAAAAAGAAGTAATATTAAAACTCATGTATTATCCCACATTGGCAAGACGGAAGCGTGGAGCAAGTGAGGAAGGGATTAAAAGAAAGAGGATAGCCCTCATTTATGCATGGTTGGAAATATCAAAAAAAAATTGAAAAATTTTCTGCAGATTATGTCTCAATAGTTTGAAGGACGAAATCCCTTCAAGCTAGAAATCTTGACGCCATTGAAAGATATGGTCTTGAGATTCAACGTTGTAGCAGTCCGAAAAAGCAGATACGAAAAAACAGCCCGAAAAAGCAGAACCGAAAAAGTAGGCCGAAAAAGCGATCCATAAAAGCAGTCCAAAAAGCGGATCCGAAAAAGCAGTCGAAAAAGCAAATCGGAAAAACAAAGCAGAAGGGGCAGCATTGAAGAAAATTATTACAGCCATCTACAACTAGGTTCTTTTATTAGTATTGTTTTTTAGGGTGTTATAAGTTTCAGCTGTAAGTGTGCATTATACCAGCATTATCATTTTGTAATCCATGTAAATGCCAAAAGTCTTGGCCATATTTCATGAGCATTGTATTTTTCATTGCAATTAAAAAGATAATAGTTGCTAGTGTCATTTAAGCAATTTAATATCATTATTTATCAGCTAGTTAGTTTGCATACCAACTGTTTGTAAAAATGTCAGTTGGCTGTAGGTGTTCATTTCTCGTGCTTAGATCATATATATGCACTGAATATTGTCAAAATTAGTAGCACAATCATGTTAGGTCATTGTGTAGTCCATTGTAGTCTTCTAGCACAAAATTCTCATTGATGCAAATTGAAACAAAAGTCATTTGAAGCTAGCTGAAATACTATATCAGTCATACGTCCCTTGCATGTGAATTGTTTGATGAAATTCCTTGAGCTTTCATCAGCATTTTTTTTGAGGGCAGATTTGAGGAGGGTTATTAACAGTGGTATCAAAGCTATAAGTCCTGCCATCCTGTGGAGGTCTTATAGGGAATTTGGAATAACCAAATAGAGAGAAAAATGTTTGACAAAATGAATGCCGGTCTAGATCAGGGAAAGGAAAGATTCTTACAATTATTAGACACCTTAGCACAGGGACAGCGATCAGCAGAGCAAAGAGCACAGGAACAGAGTCAGAGATTTGAGCTTATGATGTAGATGATGGCTTGTCAAATGGGGTTGAATGCTAATGTGGATAGAGGAAATAATCAGAATGGTAATAATCAGGATGGGGCACATAATGGAGGTGAACAAGTTGGGAACAATTTCGGTCATGCACCCCAGCAAACTAGGACAGTGAGTTCGAGGCCCATGATTTCCACATTTCCTCCTAGAGCTCCAGAGCAGCCCGTACCAAAGACCCAGATCACTAATATACAGGACCAGCTGAAGAGAGATTGGGAAGCCGAAGGTCCAGATTTTACTGCTGCAATCACCTTTGGGGAGTATATAGATGTGTGGATGAAGCATATGCCACGTGGACATGATAGGAACCAGAGCTATGAGCTACAAAAGAAAGTAAGGAAACTTTAGTTACCATATTATGATGGCTCGGAGAAGTCTACAACAAGAGCTTGGGTTCAAAAGCTTGACACGTACTTTCAAATGAACCCTATGCCTGAGGAAGAAGCTATTAAGTATGCAGCAATTCACCTGGATGGGTTAGCACACAAGTGGTGGCATCATGGTATGGTTACTATGGGTCATCCACACATTACCTCATATGTGGAGTTTAAGGAGAGACTGATTGAACGTTTTAATAGGCCTAAGGATCGTACCTTCCCTATGACAGGCAAAAACTTGTATGAGGAATTTAACAAACATACTGATTCGATACAGGGAGACATTAGCACATCTTCAGGTAATGGTTTATCTGCATCATCTTCACAGGTAGAAGGGGTTACAGATGTTGTGCAGGTTGAGCCAGTAATATCAAAAGGTGATATCACAAGTACACCGAATTGTGTGATTGATACAGATAGTGATTCCAGTACAGTTGGGCTGGATGAAGTTACAGCAGTTGAGGATATCGTCATGTTTGAGGATAGTACAGTTGATCAGAAAGTGAGCATTCAGGACTTTGCAGAAAATGAGTATCAGGCACAGTTGGATGCTTCTTCACATGAGATAGAGGCTAGTAGCTCTTTACTTGGTTTGGCAAGCCAGCTAAAGACAAGGGACAAGAATATTGTCACGACTTTATCTCATCATGACAGGATACATGGATTGATTGAGAATCACATTTGGATGATTCAACTGCAGGAGAGACAGAAAGGAGTCACAACAGTTTCTTCTTGTGACAACTTACAACAGCTCAAGGAAGATGCAGTGAAGGAGGAGAAGGAGGTTGACCGACTTTTTCATGAGCTGGAGGATACTCGAAATTCCTTAGTGTATACTCGATTGGCTCTCTAGGATTCTGAGAGACACGTGGACGAGCTTTGTCTTGAGGTGAGTTCAGTTCGGGAGTTAGCGTGTATAGCAGGGACTCAGTTTTCTTTTACAGTCGAGTCACATGATGATGATATGAGTATGTTTAGCATTCACACTCCGAATTCAGAGATTGTAGATAGGTGCGTGAAGTCAGTTGGTATTGTTCACATTACTCAGGTGAGAAGTTTACTTGAATTGCCAACTGGTTTCCGTTCATGGATTAGATGTTGAGATCCTTATCTTAGTACTTGGGATCGTTTGGACCAGAGATATCTATCATTCCTTGGTAGTAGTATCTGTTGCACCATCATGGACTTGATTAGTAGTTTGCCAAGTGTAGTTCTCATCCATGCCAGCAACTTGTTTGATGCTGGAATTAGTTTTTACACACCTGTGTTGGGCATTGTTCATATATCCAGTCGACCATTCTTGTTGGAATGGGTTGATGATCTCTCAAATATGACAGAGTTTACAGAAGAGTCCCAGGATCTGAGTATTACAGATGATAGTTATTCCGAGGTTACTCCTTTGGACAGTGTACCAGGGATAGAGTATAGGAGTTCGACCAGTCGGCACAATCATGTCTCTAGTCAGCTGAGAGTTGGCAAGCGAGACATTTCTATCACTTGTGAGCATTTTGATGCTGCTCGTTAGTTGTTAGCAGTTTATGGATGGGGTTCTCCTACTAGTGATGAGCAGGGAGGCAGTTATCTTTCTTTGACAGAGACCCACCCTTTATGGGAGGCTATCCGGATTTTGAGACAGAATTATATGCAGTTGGTAGCCGACAGAGATTATCTTATGGAGTGGGGCACTACGGCATATGATGCATTATTGGTCAAGGAAGATGAGGTGAGTGAGCTTACTCAGAAGCTCAAGATGACTTCTGAGTTTCTTGAGAGTACACAATTGGCTTTCGAGGAGTCACAATTTCATTTGGCTAAGGTGACCATGGAGTTAGAGCGACTGCAGTCTTTACCAATTTCTATACAGTCACAAGTTGTGGTGTCTGGTGATCCGAGGATGTCCATGGTCGAGATTGTCAGAGACAGTGGAGATGGGGATGCATCCATCCTTGATACTAACATTGGCATATCCGGTTCGTTCTCACTAGAGTCAGGTTCAGTTCACTTGGGTGTTGCAACAGATTGTTGTGGTATGCCTGACATGGTGGTGGCCTCTAGTACTGATGGCACGAAGACTAGAGATGTTGTATCAAAGATCATGTGTGATGTTGGTGAGCCGGCAGTTGGCATGGTTCCTGCTAGTGATACTACTCCCTTCGTGATGTCTTCGGAGGTAGTAGTCAGTTCCAACTTGGTTAGTGATCGATTGTAATTAGTTTCATCTGGGTTGCAGTCTGAGCCACTAACTAAGATTGGCGCATTCTATCGGCATTACACTGTGAGGTATGCTCATCAATTTACCTTCGATGACCATGTTGATGAGATGATGATACAGAGATATACTTTGATTCCTAGTGCTTATCATCAGTTATGGGATGGTTTGATGCCAGAGGATGAGAGTTGTGATGGGCATGACATGGCGATAGGTTCTACGGTTGACAGCTTGATAATACATGACTTAGAGCAGGAGTTTGGGAGTGATGCTTCAGCGGTTGTTGTTATTGATTCTACTCCTTTGGCTATGACATCTCCTGACTTAACTGGTGATCAGTCACAGTGGGTTGTATCACTTGTTCATGGTGAGCTGTTGATTGAGGTTGGTTCTTTTTATCAGCATTATACAGCAGGGTATGTACATCAGTTAGCATTTGATCCTTGTGTTGAGGAGTTGATGGCAAGCAAATTTGGTTTGGGTTCCATTTCTTGCTGTTTATCTTCTGATGTCTTTTCACCATCAGCAGTGCATGGGATTATGGTTATGAGATAGCGGACGGTGATCTGCAAAGTTGTGTTGACTGCAGGAGTTGTCTAGTGTGTGGATTCTCCATACTTGGTGCAGTTTCATTCGAGAGCGTTCACCATTGTTGCAGAGTTGGATTATACATTCCATATAGGCCAGTGGGATGCGTTGATGGTATTTACTGTGTTGGCAGCTTGATTTGCCCACTTTACTTGGGTTCTGATGTTCTAAGAGTTTGTGTCTCGTGGGTTTCTGACTGTGGCAGTTGTGATTTTGGAGTTTGGTTGAGCTGTAATTGTCAATTTGATTATGGATTCCTCTTGGTTAATTTTCAAAGGTTGTTGCAGGAGCCTATGTTGACTGACAGCAGTATAGTTCATGACTAGATTTGGGATTCAGGTAGATTGATTGGGTTTTTGTTCGACCATTGCTTAGGGAAAAGCAATTTTGGTAAGGGCGGACTGTAATGTCCCCTTTTTAGCATTTATAGCATGATGTTGTTGTTAGCCTATTACCCCACGGTCCCGTGGGCTAACCAAGACTTCAAAGGGGATCCTGAGGTTATCTGGCCTAGTCAAATTTAATTACAGGCCAAACGGAGTCCGTTTCTTGGGTTTTCGAAAAGACTTACTATTTTTAGTAAGCCAATAGGGGGATGCAGTGCCTTCAATTTTCAGTGACAGGATGAGATGCATTTTGTTGGGCTCTTTTTGATGAGCTATTATATGTGAGATTCCGAGTTTCTTTGGTATATTATTTTAATATTTGAAGTTACAACGGTAAAGTGACTATTTAAAATTAAATATTATAATGTTTCATAAAGTCACTTTATAAAAAAAAAAATCAATAGTTCCCCTTTTGAGTACATACATGGACTTTGTAAAAGGAAAAAAAGAAGTAATATTAAAACTCATGTATTATCCCACATTGGCAAGACGGAAGCGTGGAGCAAGTGAGAAAGGGATTAAAAGAAAGAGGATAGCCCTCATTTATGCATGGGTGGAAATATCAAAAAAAAATGGGAAATTTTCTGGAGATTATGTCTCAATAGTTTGAAGGACGAAATCCCTTCAAGCTAGAAATCTTGACCCCATTGAAAGATATGGTCTTGAGATTCAACTTGTAGCAGTCCGAAAAAGCAGATACGAAAATGCAGCCTAAAAAAGCAGAACCGAAAATGCAGGCCGAAAAAGCAATCCGTAAAAGCAGTCCAAAAAGCAGATCCGAAAAAGCAGTCGAAAAAGCAAATCGGAAAAGCAAAGCAAAAGGGGCAGCATTGAAGAAAATTATTACAGCCATCTACAACCAGGTTCCTTTATTAGTATTGTTTTTTTAGGGTGTTATAAGTTTCAGCTGTAAGTGTGCATTATACCAGCATTATCATTTTGTAATCCATGTAAATGCCAAAAGTCTTGGCCATATTTCATGAGAATTGTATTTTTCATTGCAATTAAGAAGATAATAGTTGTTGGTGTCATTTAAGCAATTTAATATCATTATTTATTAGCTAGTTAGTTTGCATACCAACTGTTTGTAAAAATGTCAGTTGGCTGTAGGTGTTCATTTCTCGTGCTTAGATCATATATATGCACTGAATATTGTCAAAATTAGTAGCACACTCATGTTAGCTCATTGTGTAGTCCATTGTAGTCTTCTAGCACAAGATTCTCATTAATGCAAATTGAAGAAAATGTCATTTGAAGCTAGCTGAAATACTATATCAGTCATACGTCCCTTGCATGTGAATTGTTTGATGAAATT
This sequence comes from Cupressus sempervirens, assembly GCA_028749045.1. NCBI lineage: Eukaryota > Viridiplantae > Streptophyta > Pinopsida > Cupressales > Cupressaceae > Cupressus > Cupressus sempervirens. The sequence continues at coordinate 387,982,967 of CM053790.1, forward strand.
CCTTGAGCTTTCATCAGCATTTTTTTTGAGGGCAGATTTGAGGAGGGTTATTACAGAGAGTTATTGAATCACTATAATGGCAAGCTATATTTTTTATTATTCATCTCCTTGTAGAAGGTTTTTTCGCTTTGTAGGATCCTTGGCTCCTATGAATCCTTTAATGAATTTTTGCATTCTCCATACCAAATAAAAGTAATTTACCGAACCGAAACTATGCAATAACACCATTCCTCAGCTATATCATTTAGTGCTCAGTTTATTTGTCATGGTATGTGATTACAACAAATGACATGCAATTTTCTCCCAGTCAAGTCTGATACATAACAGCGTCAAAAATGAGGTTTCTTGCACTTTGTGGCAAAAATGTTACTAAATGCTAGCATGATGATGTCACATAAATGCCATCCCATTAGGATGTTAAAGCGCACAAGGTTAAAGCTTCTTTGACCTCTTTTAAAGCAGTATACTATTGATGCCTAAGTTCACTTTAAGAGATTATTAGTCTAATTGTACTATCCATAATCATACAAAGTAGGTTATATTTAGGCTTACCAGCTCTGGAGACTGTGAGTATATATATTGAGCTAGCATATCATATAATTCTGCTGCTCCCTTACTTGGTCCTCCATATGCAGCAGACCACCTACATAATCAAAGAAGAGATCATTCAGCAGTGGTGATATTTATCTGCTTCATAGCAATCCAGAAGGCTTGGCATTAATCTGCAGCGTAATGTAACAAATTCTCTATTGTTGACATCGGGAGGAAAGATTGTAAAAATTCTAGGATATCATGGACACATTTAGATAACCAACCATGTGGCTTCAGTAAAGTATGTGTATTATACTAACGAAATTCCCATGTTTCTAGTATACATGCCATACAAGAATGTACACTTCACATAATTTAATTGCAAAATCAGATAATATATGTTCGAAAATTTGAAGTAATTTTCCCAATATTCTTAGTTATCATACAAGGAGACAATATAGAAAGGCATATATGATAAAGAAGATAATGAGATTTGGACATCGATAAGTTTAATGGTACAATTCAACTTATGAATAACTCTTTGTGTGAGGTGGAATCTCTTAGGACACATAATAACCCTCCTCTCAAACTACATACTACATCTCCTCAAGAACCATGTAATGAAATTGAAAACAAAGCTTGCAATCCCAATGCATTTTCCAACAATAAAACTCTGAGTTTTGTTCATAGTGACAAGAAAATTTTGAGTAGTGTCATCATTAGTCTGTAATGTCCCCTTCTAGGGGCATTAGAACTCGATTAGATAATTAAGTTCTCAAATTTAGTGACAACTTAATTTAATTATTTAATAAAGTATTAAAATGGCCTTAATGGAGCTTAGTAAAATTTATTAAAGTCGTTTTAATATAAAGAGAAGGATGTGAGAGAGAGAGAGAGAGAGAGAGAGAGAGAAGAATACTAGGAGTTAGGCAAAGGGAAAACAAAGAGTCATGGGGATGTGCTATAAGAGAACATTGAGAGGTTCATTCTCATCATGCTTGGTTTATTGTTTTCTCTTGGAGATTTTACGAAGCTTCTCGCTTTCAGTTTTTGAGACCTGAGGATAGAAATCTTTAGGTCTTCTTGGTGGTTCTAAAGGAAGGAAACCCAATCCATTTCTTTGGTGGATTTACAACAGAGATCGCAGCTGGGCAAATTTTTGAAGCCTTCATCTAAGACAAACTTTGAATAATAGAGGTATTTGATATCTATTTGGAAAACACGGATATAATGATTTATCAATTTTGATGCCAGCATTCATATTTAATTTTATATCTATTTTAGTCTTGATATCATATGATTTTCAGTCTAACCTGTTAGATAAATAGAAATTAGTTTGCATGCAAATTGTTTGTTGAAATACCCATGGAACATTTGGTAAAGTCTGGAACAAATATCCATAGTGGGATATTTCAGTGGTATCAAAGCCATGTATCCTGCCAGCCTGTGAAATTTTATGAGTAACAGAGAAATGGAGCTTGGTCGCCTGGCTGGGTTTTGGGGCAACTACATAGAAATATAGAGATTAGATTTTATGAAGACTAACATTGAAATAACTATTCATTGTTTGATGAGGTTTTGGGCAAATTTATTGTGTGCATATGAATAAAATTAATGTTTGGTGTTCGAAGGCTGTAAGGTATAAAGAAAGGAAATACTTGTAACTGGATGGGTCATATTATTTGGCGTATAGCATGTAAGTGGCAAATGTTAATGTTTATGCCTGGTGAAAATATTCTCCGCCAGATTATATCAACATTTGAGCATCATTATTGAATACCCAAGATTATTCAAAAGAGCATTTGGGCAACCATATTTATTTTAAGTAAAGCCCTCTAAAATGTTTTGAATTTTGGACTAAAATAATGCTCTGTTGAAAAATAATAATAATAATTGAAGACTAAAAATAAAAGCAGATGATATATCTATTATTGGGGCAATTAAATTATGTTAAAATCTAGCCGTGAATATATTGCAGGAGGTTTCATTGAATAATTAGCATTGGAATATAAAAACTTGAGTTGAGCCATGAATTGATCATCATGGTTACTACATGAATATGTTTTCTTCTAAGGAAGTAAGCAGGGTTGTAAGGTCATATTGATTCCAGTTGTCCTAACATTAGTTGAGTGGCTATGTTGGTATTTGAAAGAAGTCATAATGCCATTAGGCGTACCTAACCAGCTTGTGTTAACAAAGGTGACCCAATTAGTATTAAGCAAATTTTCTGCACTACAGCAGAGAAGACCGAAATAGAACAGCGTCATCAACATATTGGGTGCATTTTAAGGGAACAGTACTGAAGCCAAGTTGAACCTTCCATTGTGTCATGAATAATCTCAACTTGGCACAGAGCCATCCAGAGGAGTTGCATGGGTATTGGCTATCTTTCCATGTATATTGCAATAATGAGCTGAACGTGCATCTATATCGAGAACTTTCCTAGTGCAGCAGTATGTGTCACATTGTGTTCAGCCTTGGACGGAAGTATTGGCAATGAATGCCACTCTGATTTGAATTCAGGTTTAGAGATGGAAATATCATATACAAAGGTTGAACGGGTATGTGGCTGGTGGAAAGTCATTTATTACCTTATACATTGTTTGAATGCTAATAATGGGAATGCATAAAGATGTTGTGTTGCCAAAAGGTTATTTAGTATGGTTCTATAAAATCAGGTTGTTGGGAATCATTGATGAGAATTTCCTTAGAGACATTGTTCCGAGTTGTGTATTCCAGTAGGAGTTTACAAGAAATGGTACCTATACTATAAATTAGAGTCTACAGATGCTATAACTGGTTGATCATTCAAAGAATACAACTCAGACCTTCCCAGCTAACAATGATTTTGACCACACTAAGACAAATAACTTCCAAGAAATGGGTTCAAATTGGCATCACGAAGATCACCAAGATGAAATCAATAGTTCACCAATGATTGAAGGAAATATCATCCTCAGAAGGTATCTGTGAACAACTTCAGATTTTAAAATCGAATTTTCTATTGATATGTTCTGCAGTTGTTATTTCAAATAAAAATACAAGATGTTACTGGTCGGTTGTCAATGTAACACAAATTTAGCTATATTCAAGTTCTTGAATACCTACATGCCAAATTAAATTAACGCGTAGTTATGCAAAGTAAAAAATGTGTCGATGACAATCTGGCATATTGAGCTTTCTGCATATGTTACTTTTGTGACTTTGAACTAAGAATTCAAACACATCTGCAAACTGTTTAGATGTTTGACATTGTATTTGAAAGGGAAGTGAAAAGGTTCTTTGCTGAAATTGTAGAGTATATTGCTTGGAATTTTGTATAAAACAACTGTTTTATAAAATGTCTAAAAACTCAAAAAAGAGTGCAAAAAAAAAAATTATATTAGAGCAAGGAAGCTTATTACAGTTATTAATGTTCAGAGTAGTGATTTTATCTCAAAAGAATTCAACAATATACTCAATCGTGATAAGCTAAGGGACTTGCAGAAAAAAAAAGTAAGTAGGGAATTGGCTCTATATAACTGGATTACAATTGGAGTCCATAAACTTTATTGATGTTGGCCTCTCTAAGTTGGAGGAATTAGACTCATATTTGTCCAAAGTAGAGCAAGCAGATTGCAGGCTTCTGAACTCAGCTAAACAGCCCTCAATGCTCACTTTGGTCCAACTAAATTTTATGGCATGTCCGTATGAAGGAGTGAGACCTGAAGTTAATTCTTGTAACAAGATCATACGAATAACATTTCATGTAGCATCATTTAATGATGACATGCAGAAGGTCCTACAAATTGTTGCAGCTAGCCTACATGGGTCATATGATGTCAAAGCCCCTACTTAAAGTAATAGGGCTAACTAAAATTTTAGAAGTTATGAAAAGAACCAAATCATTTATCATTATGTTGGATTTTCGATGCGATAAATTGATTTATCAAATGTTTCAATGCTTCTTAACTATAATAAGGAAGCATCATCTAGACAATCCGAGGGCTTGTATGCAAACCATTAAGTCCTTACTCTGAGATAAGGATGAGATAATCAGACTTGTTGGCCATTTGGAGAAAGGAGCACAATATCTCACCTATGGCTTGTGAGTTCTCAAAATGGGTGAATGAGCAGAAGATTGAAAAGTTCAAGAAACAAATGACTGAAAATAAAATTATTTCAATGGGCTTACAGGTTGCAGGGCCTCCCAAAAAAAGTAAGAACCAAATGAGAAGGGACCTGATTTGTTTCACATGTCAAGAGACTCAGTCACCTGATCACAATTGTGGGGTTAATATGGAAGATAAGTTAGCCAAAAAAATGTTTAATAGACCAGTGTGAAGAAGATAGGAATTTCACGGTTGTGTTCCAACATAGTAACAAGTGTGTTTGCAAGAAGATGGATTCAGCTGTTCTTGTAGGTAAGGATTCTATGAATCTCTATAGTGGTGACCTGGATGCTGTGATTGACAAACATTTTGACTAGAATTGTCTTACTCAAGGAGAGAGCATGTCGGATATCAATGAAGTAAATAAATCTTCATATGGCGAGAAATTGCTTGAAAATGGTGGCAAAGCAGCAACCTTGGCTTTGCACGCAGATTTTGAGGCCTATGATGGCATTGACAACACCCTTGAAAGGCATGATGAATCATGTGTACTTTATAGCAAGCTTTATAGCAATAGTTCACTTTTTCATGAGAGGGTTTTGGAAAACAAAACAAATAACTTTGAAAGTCCCATATTTAGTGAGAAGGTTCATGTCATTGAGGATGGCCATTTGGAAAATTTTGAAATGGATAAGATCAACATACTGTTAAAAGGTCTACCTTGTGAATCTAAATTGTTGCAGCTCAAGGTAATTTATCTATCGACCAAGGGGTTGTCCCGACTTGTGAATCCAACATACACCAAGGATTTGACACTCGAGGGGCTGATTTGAAGCACCAATCAGAAATTCAATTAAAGATGATGGTCCTGAGAAATATACTTTGAAGTATCAACTAAACGTCCCAAGTGACATGATTGTTGCAACCATAGTACATTATGATGGCACTCAGAAGATAATTGAAGACCTCTACTGGAAAAGCTCAAATTGAAAGGAGACAAAAGGGCATGGATTGTAATTTCTATTTTGCAGACTTTCAGCTGATCAAAGTGCCTTTGGAATAAATAAAAATCTGATTATTTGTGTTTACTTTGAGTCATGGATAATCACTTAAACATTATTGAAGCGTGTGCTGATAAACTGAAGCTAAAGAAGGATTAGGTCAATAAGCTCATCATGAAGCTTAACGATACATACAAGATACTAGAGAACGCACAAATGGTTCTTCAAGGAGAAAAAAGTAGATTGTTGTTGCTAATCTTATGGGGAGAAGGAAAACTAGGAAGGACAGAGTTTCTTAAGGAAATGACTAAGGAACTTGACAGCATATAACAAACTTATGATTCGGTAATTATCCAAAAAATTCAAACAATAAATTTTTTGACCAGCCAAAGCCTGATTATGAGTTCGGAATAAAGGATGATATTCAGTTGGTTGACAATTCTTTGTTCAAGGTAAATGCTGATTGGACATTTGATAGTCCACTCTTTGAATTGGACAAGGAGGTCTTTTCTAACTCTTGTGATGGGAATGGAATTGATTGGAGGATTTGGGACCCCAGTACAATTTCTAGTGATGAGTTTTGGTCACATGATTGGGATAGTGGACCAATTTCTTGAGTTAGTAGTGCTGCCTAGTTTCCGATCAGCTTACACATTTGTTTAGCTTCTAATCTACAAATGAGTTACTTGTGGGATAGATCACTTTAGGAAAAGACTTGGTATGGCTGAATTATTAAACATTTTTATTCTTTAATATATTAATAAAATAATTTTTGTCACGCTATTGATTGTTATGGGCTTCACCATTTGTATTCATTATCTAGGAGGTGACGATCTCTAAGATAATGAACACTTGTATAAAAGACATTATGAGAGATGAGGATCTCTTAGATAATGTGTTGAACAGTAGAGAACTACTGTTAGATCTAGATGAGTTTAAGATCATATTGTGATGTAGACATTTCTATGTCTATGAGTCACAATTTGGATAAATGAAGAATTTAATTATTCTCCAGAGTTTATCCTTTGTTCTGGTAGATCTTAACTTAAGATCATGTTGTGCTATAGGAAAGCCAGTTCCTATGAGTCACAACTTGGATAAACGAAGAATTTAAACTATTCTTTGGATTTTATCTTGTATATTGTATGCTTTGCAATACAGTTATCATTAGTGTTAGTGATAATCCATATTACAAGTTTGGTAATATAATTATCATGTGTATCATGATACTACATGCATGGAAGAATCAGATAGATATAGAGTACAATTCTATGCTTAATCTATGTTGCTAGATATGTTTCTCTCATTTATATTATCAAGTTAAGAGGGAGTGTTAAATCCTTATAACTTGATAATAGCAATGTTCTGATATTCTTGATCAGTCTGATCCGATATGCATAAATGGTTCTTTGTGTTTGCCTTTTGATTAACACTTCTCCAAGCATCATGATCAGCGACTTATGAGGTATACTTGTTTGCCTCTTAACAAACTATTGTAGTTGATTTTTGTTAACTATTAGTTAACTGTTTAAAGCCGCCAATTTGTTATGACGAAGAGATTAATTCATGGAGGGCCGACCTACAAGGGATATGTCTTTTGGAAAGACAAGACCCTTGGGTTATATATAAATAGGAAAATGTTTGTGGATAGAAGACACAATTATTACCAAAGTATGTTCTTCTAGCAATCTGCTCCAAAGGATTTATATCAGAGATAAAAATATAATTTCCAGAATTCATTTCAGATTTCCTGAAGAATAACATTTAGACAAGACTTGCAGGAGATCGATTTTCAGCAAGACCTAAATCATTATTTCAGTATTGGTTATCAGAATTTGTAGAAACTTTACAAAATCATTACTTGCAGAATCCGCCATCATAAAGATCACATCTTTTGACTTAGTAGTTATCATTCTCAATTGCCCTTTTTCAGCAAGTCACAACCTTCCATTTCTGATTTGACCTTCGATTAACACAAACCAAACAGATTCTTTTTAAATCATGTTTTAACTAGAACCTTCTCTGTGTTAATCTTTATCAGGCTGCTAAGCTCTGCAGTGTTTATGAATTGATCTTCTATATAATTGCTGAATTGTCTTTTGAATAAACAAACCAATCATTGCATTGCCTTGTCTTATTTAACATTCGCTTGATGAGATAGCATACCATTTAACTTGCCTAAGTCGATTGAGCATTCAAGTCTTTAATATACTTCAAATTCGATTTTCTTTAGAATATTTTCATTGTTAATTTGTTCATGAGTGCTTGCAAATTATTATATTCTGATAAAATCATGGCCACCACAGTATGTAAATAAATGTCTCATTAAGCCTTAGTTAATGTTCTAGCATAAAGTCACTTTTTCTCTAAAATAGTAATTGTTCTTCTAGTGTTCCGTTTAAACAAAACATTCTCAATTCTTTGCCTTTGCTGTTTTTAATTGTTATTTCAATCGGAATCAATGTCTTTAATCTCACCAAGTATATCAAACTTAATTGTCGCAATGATAGCAAAGGATAGCTAACATCATTTTTTTCTGAATAACATCATTGCTTATACCAATTAGCTGGAGCAATTCCATAAAAGTATATGTTTCAATTGCATGCCTAGAAGAGATTCTATTAAATTGTGGGCTTTTATTTCTCAATTAATCAATGCCCCATAAACTCGATGAACAACTGAAATGTAAGCTTTATTCCTTTTAGAAGATACTTTGATGTCCTTGGCAGATCTTTTGCCATTCCTCAAAGCAACCTATCCAATATGTCTACATTAATTTCAAATGCCAACTCTTCTCTTCTTTCTTGTCTCTGTGACTTGTTCCACAATTTATTCGTCGTTGGCCTTAAAAAGATATACATCGTTTTTCCTTTGCCATTCATGATACTATAACAATCTTGTCTATGCTTATTTGACAGTACTAACAAAAGAAAATATCTTTGATATCAATGACAATATTTCCATCAGCAACAACTGGGATCATCCTTTTGAATTCTCGAGGAATTATGTCAAAGTTTTGTTTTAAATGGTTGAATCAAGTCCTTCCATTAGTCAAGAATAAGGCTAACCAAGACCTCTATTTCGGTTAGAAGATATACAAGGACACTCACTAAGATTTCAAAAGAGGCAATTACAATTTGGGCATCAATTAAAGTTGGAATAGAGTGCATGTGTTATTTTTTCCTCAAACACCAATGTTTATGCTTAGAGCACAAAATCAAACCCTCAACATGCAAACGCATATTAAAAATAAACATGTATTTGAGTTGGAAGTGCAAATCGTCCTCTAGAGGAGTGATGTGTAATGCCTAGAATGTATAAAGTACTTTCCATGCAAATCAGACTCTAGAAGAGTAATCGAATATTTAAAATGACTTGTTTTAGTGCAAATCACACTCTACGAGGCCATTTACATGTAACATCTAGGCTGGAAATGTGTCTTAACATGCAAATCGGACTCTAGAAAGGTCATTGCATGTTTTCAAAATTTAGCAATTACATATTTGGAGTCTTTTGGTGCAAATCGCACTCTACAAGTGCAATTATATCTAATGTTTTTTCATGTGAAAGGAAGATTTCATGTAAATTAGACTATTGGAAGCCGTATACATATTTAAAATGACTTGCTTTTTCATTTTCCTTAGTCAATCTTTCTCTTCAAGTGCAAAATCGCACTCTTTTTTGACTTCAAGTGCATACCGCATTCTCCAAGTGCATTTGCATGTGCTGGAAATAAACTTTGACTTTACTTGCATTTGAGTTTGCAGGGAAAAATCTTACTCTCTAGATGCATTTGCATGTTTTAGTCATTTGCATTTGCATGCAAGAGGTAAATCTCTTTCTCTAGTTGCAATTGCATGTGACACATTTCAAAAAAAGCCATGTTATTGAGTTGCACACCTAAAATTGGTCAAATAGAATATATACACTATATAGTTTACATAGTATGCATAAATATTTATTTAAAAGCAACATTTTACTTGGATGTTCTAAATAAAACATTGAAGTAAATTTGAACATTAAATTAGACTATATAGTGCACTATAGTCACTTAAGTGAAGAATAGAAAAGCAACTCAAGATGAAAATATAAAATAAAGTGCAGCATAGGCACTTAAATCACTTAATTGATAGATAAAAAGGGATAAAGTATCTTAAAAACATAAGATAAAGTCATTTTTAGATGTATTGTTTAAGATGTGAAACTCAACATTAAACTATGACATCCATATTTTAAATATGCGATTGTGCCTAGAGAGTCTACTTTTTGAGCACTTAAATGGTCATATCTTTTGACTACTAAGTCCGATTAAGCCCTAAGATATATCAAATCGAAGGGAAAACCGAAAGCAAGAGATTGAACAAAACAAAACGATTAAAACAAACTAAACAAACACTTAAAGCACAAATAAGGACTTTGAAGGCTTCAAAAATCAAGCATAGGCTTAATAAAATGAAAAACTAAAAGAACTTGACAAAATCCTTCAGCCAAAGGATTCACTACGCGAATTGGGAATGACTAGTTGATCAATCTTCACCAAAAAAGTAGTGAAATATCTCAAAGATATGGGAAACTTAGTTGAGAAAGTTTCATAATGTTACCTCCATTTCATGATGACAAAATGGAGGACAACAATTTGGAATCTCAAAATAATTTAAAAACAAAATTATGTAACATCATACAATTTACGATGAATATTGTAAAGAGTTTAAGAATAACAAAATAGCTTACTCTAAAGTGTTCTTAAAGCAGTAGAATATTCTATTTCTTGAAAGTTTTGAGAAGATCATCCTATTATTGAACAACATCATATCCTAAAAAGATGGTGACACTGACCCTGGGAATTGTGTATGGACTTGAAAATTTGAGAATTTTTGTGGAAAAATATTTACAAGGAGATACCAACCTTGGGAACTGGGTATCAAATTGACAATTAAGAATTGTTGATGCTTCGACATTAACAGAAATTACAGAAGACATTTTACCTTCAAAAATTTGATAGAGGAGCTAAATAGAAACCCGGTTCTTAAGTGATGTAGATTCGCGACATAGACTGTTAGAAAGTAGAGTCCACCAAAATAACTGAGAAGGGGGGAAGGTGAATCAATTATCAGATCAATATTACTTTTATCAACCTTATAAACATGTGATCAATATAAACAGCAACCATAAGAAGATAAAAATACACAATAACACCAGATATGTTAACTAGGGAATCCCTTAATCAAAGGGAAAACCCCAATGGGGATGGTACCCACAAAATGATGTACTAATAAATAAGTTCCTAGTAAGAGGATGGACTTTGTTAGGAACCACTGAAATACATTCAATCCTTATAAGGAGATTTCAACCCTGTTAGGAGTTGTAGAAAGGACCCATTGTCCAAACAACTTCAAGGGCAAGACCACCAATCTCACTGTCCAATAGGCCTTTGTATTGTTTATTTTGGACTAATAGAAATGCAACTTATCTCAACAACTCAACACATGCTCTGTCCTCTTACTGTGCCTATTTTGCACCAAACACTTCTTCAGACCTCAATCCAAGAAATGGGCTGCTACACAACACAATAAGAGCCTCAACTCTTTTTTTCACCCAAAAGCAATTTAGGCTCCAACCTTAAGAAAAAAAGGTTGCAACCTCCTGAAGGCTCCAACCGAAAAATAATCAAAGAATAAGGGCCAAAACTTACAACAAGACAAGATTTATTTTAGAGTTTGTTAAAACACATAGTATACAAGCAAAACTTCTCCTTTTACAAACCAAGCAACTCTATTACAATGCCATGAATCTTCACCCTTTTGTAATGTCCCCAATTTTTAATAAAATACTTTTAATAATTAATGGTCTCAAACTTTAAACAAAATTATTTGGACCTTTAATTATTTAATAAATTAATAAGTTTATTTGGGGTCCCAATTGAGTTTTGTATATCTCGGGCCCATCTTTAATTTTTCGTAGGTCTTGTTGTCGACTCTCTTTGTAAACCCTTGGGAGTCCCTCCTAAGGGTTTTTAATTACGACGTGTAGGTAGTAATTGATATTTGATTTGGATTATTTCTTTACACTACAAATTCCTATTGGAATTTTGTATTGTTCGTCATTCGAAAGTAGAAGATCTTCCCTACTTGGCTATTCCAGCTTTAGGGAGATTCAACCCTTACCCTCTTCTGTCTTGTATTACTTTGCTTCAAATCTGGCACCATCTAGAGTGCCATCTTTGTTGCAAATATAATATTTTGGGTTTTGGCAATAAATTGTTACATCTGTGTGTTCGCGTACGCTTCTATATCTGACTATTATTTGGTGCATTCAATGAATTATATCTCCCCCTCGGCATCTCCAGCTCACTCTCTTTGACACATTCCTCAAGTAGTACCATGGTATCAGAACTTTCCCTCCAGCACCTTCCCTCGACTATGTTTCCTCAGGAACTTTCCCTCGAGCACTTTACCTTGGGTATTTCCCTCAGGCACTTTCCCTCAACTTCTCCAGCTCACTCCCTTTACACATTCCTTAAGCAGTACCATAGCATCAAAAGTTTCCCTCAGGCACTATCCCTTGGGTACAAACCCTCTAGTACTTTCCCTCGGGACTTTCCCTCAAGCACTCTCCCTCAAGAGTTTCCATCAGGTGTTTCCCTCGAGTACGTTCCCTTAGAAACTTTCCCTCAAGACTTTCCCTCGAGTATGTTCCCTCAGGACTTTCCCTCAAGAACTTTTCTAATGGCACTTTTTGTCAAGTGTTCTCCCTCAGGTACTTTCCCTTGGGCACAGTTCCCCTGGGTCGAAATTCCCTTCCGATCAAGATCCACTTTAGACTAGGATTGCCCTCAGACGAAGATTGCTAATGACCAAGATCATCTTGGGAAAATTACAATGGTATCAGAGGTGGTGATCTTGCCAATCTGCTGGAATGATTGAGAGGTTTTAGAATTTGGATCACATTATAACACCCAACAGCAATGGAGAGTGGTGGTTAGAGGCACTACAAAAGATTGGCAAAGAGCTTAGTGAGGGTGTTGTTCTTCCATTAGATATATTGGAAGTATTTTTGTGTAAGGTGGACCAATTACCTTCAAGATGTATACATAGGATACTTTCTCTGATTCAAGATGCCTTAAGTCAACCCAAGCTTTTGAGACACCATGACAAGGAAATAAGGTTGGGAGTTGCAACATGTCTCAATGAGGTCCTCAGAATTTCAGCTCCTAGAGCACCGTTTGATGATAAAATCATGATAGAGATATTGCATTTGAATGTTGACAACTTTCAAAGCCTTGATGACTTCAATGGTGATCCATTTGGTAAGAGATTTACAATATTAAAGAATTGCACAAATGTACAAGTAGGTAACCTCCTCTTAGATATAGAGTTGCAAGACTTGATCCATGATACGTTTCATCACTTCTTAGTAACAATCAAGAGAATCATGATACTAGGGTTTCAGTTGCTATGGAGAAACTTATAATTTTGTTCACTGAAGAGATGGATAAAATATCCAACCAATCATATCTATGTTATGGGTTGTTCGTAATCTAAAATGTGTCCATTCTATGGCAGCATGTGGATTGGTCAGTAATGTTTTTGAGCATTGTGAAGGAAAACTAATATCTCATTTGCACAAGTGGAAGAAAATGGATGGCAACAGCAAGGGTGATGCATTACATAAGGAGAGTGAAGGCATTACTACAAGGCTGCTCCAAGAGGATTTTCTCAGCCTTTCTACTACATGGGGAGCACACCGAAAAAATGAAGAGGTTGCTTGCATGGATCTTGTGAAGAGAACATGGACGAATCAAGTAGTGCCATCACCGAAGTTGTGCCTGAGGTTGTCCTCGTCACCGAGGTTGTGCCCATCATTAAGGTTGTACCTGTTGTCGAGGCACTATCAAGCACGGAGGTTTGTCAAACATCTAGGTTGTGTTTGTTGTTGAGGCTATGTGTTTGTCATCGAAGCTATGTCCATTGCCGTGGTCATGTCCATCATCAAGGTTGTAAGTTTGTCATCATTAATAAGTTTGTTGTCGTCATTGTGTACATGTTTGTCACACATTGTGTCTATTGTTGTGTATATCACTGAGTCCATGTTTGTCGCCATCATTGTGTCTATGACCATTGCCAAGTCTGTGTCTGTCATTGAGTTTCTGTCTATCACTGTAGTTATATTTGTCAACATGTCTGTCAACGAATCTGTGTGTATCATTGTCATTGCGTCTATTGTCATCATTGTGTCTGTGCCGAGTGTATCCATCACTGTCGTTGTGTCCATCATTATTGTCAAGTCTATGTTTGTCGCCGTCAAGTCTAAATCTGTCACCGTCATTGTATCCATTGTCGTTGACGTCGATGTCTGTCATCATCATTGTAGTCGTAGTTGTCTTTGTCGTCATCATGGTTGGCTCTGTCACCATTGTGTGTCTGTCATTGTGGCTACGTCAATCGCAATGGCTACTTCTATCGCCATGTACGTCATTGAGGAGATGTTCATTGTCAAAGCTCTGTTCATTGTTGAAGTTTTGTGTATCGTGAGGCTCTATTGAAAGTTGATTTTGTGTTTGTCGTCGAGGTTTTGTCTACCACAAAGGTACTCTCTGTTGAGACTCTCTCTACTGAGGTACTCATGGTCGGGATTCCCTTTATCAATTTACTATTAATTGAGGTTCCCTTCACTGAGATGCTCTTCGTTGAGGCTTGCTTCGTCGAGGCACCTTTTGCTGCTCCTATTGCCGAGGTACTTATGGTCAAAGACTCCTTCCCTAGCATACTCTCTACCGAGGCTCCCTTTGTCAAGCCACATTGGCTAATTGGTCATATGACCTACCTGCTATATTGTTTGCATACCATTACCAAGCCTCTCTCCATTGAGGCTCCCTTCAATGAGATACTCACGATCGCAACTCCTTTTTACGTCCTACTCACAATCGAAGCTCCCTTCGCTGATGTACTCTTTACAGAGGCTTTGTCCGTTACGAATATTCTACAAGGTTTGTCCAAAGAGCATTTGCTAATCAAGAATATAATAGGAGTCACTTTGGTCGTGTTAGTGACTCAGTTTGTGTCAGCATCAACATCTGTGCCTATTACCATACCCAAAGAGATTTTTGAACATGATGACGTGAAGGATTTCATCGATTGGCATCATTGGCATAGCAGTCAAGGGTACAAAAATGTTTATATCAAAGTGGAGCACGGAAACTTGGGTGACTGTGTTACAACAGGGATTTGATGTCAACTTACATGCTCTATCTATGCATTTGATCTAGGATTCGAGAACTAATGGTGTGGATGAGATAGTGAATTGCTTGAGGACAAGCAATCTTTAGGCGCGAGGAATTGTAATGTCCCCAATTTTTGATAAACTGCTTTTAATAAGTAATGTCCCCAATCATTAAATAATATTATTTGGACCTCTAATTATTTCATAAATTAATATGTTTATTTGGGATTCCGATTGATTGTTGTATATATCGGGCACATCTTTATTTTTCTATTGGTGTTGTCGTCGGCACTCTTTGCAAACCCTCGAGAGTCCCTCTGAAGGGTATTTAAGTGTGGCGTGTAGGTAGTGATTGATATGTGATTTGGATTATATCTTTGTACAGCAAATTCCTGTTAGAATTGAGTATTGTTTGTCATTTCGGAAGTGGAAGATCTTCCCTACTTGGCTATTCCAGTTTCGGTGCGATTCAACCCTCACCCTATTCTGTCTTGTATTACTTTGCTTTGAATCTGACACATCTGGAACACCATCTTTGTTTTGCAAATATTATATTTTGGGCTTCGGCAATCAATTATTACATCTCTATTTTGGCGTACACTTTTGTGTCCAACTATTATTTGGTTCATTCACTAAATTATATCTTCCCCTCGGCATCTCCAACTCACTCCCTTCGGCACAATCCTCAAACAATGCCATGGCATCAAAACTTTCACTCAAGAACCTTCCCTCCAGTAGTTTCCCTCAGGACATTCCCTTGGGAACCTTCCCCCAAGCAATTTCCCTCTAGTGTTTCCCTCGGGCACTTTCCCTCGACATCTCTAGCTCACTCCCTTCGGCACATTCCTCAAACAGTACCGTGGCAGTAGAAGATTCCTTTGGGTATGTAATCTCAGATACTTTCCCATCAGAAGTTTCCCTCAGAAACTTTCCCTCACGCGCTTTCCCTTGAGTGTTTCCTTCAAGTACATTACCTCGGGTACTTTCCCTCAGGCAGTTTCCCTTAGAAGCTTTCCCTCGAGTGTCTCCCTTGGGCACTTTCCCTCAGGTATTTCCCTTGGGCACTTTCCCTCAAGTCTTTCCCTTGAGTGCTCTTCCTCGGATAACTTCCCTTGGGTACTTTCCCTCAAGAACAGTTCTCCTTCGGATAGAGTTTCCCTTCGAATCAAGATCCTCTTTGGACGTACATTGCCTTCAGACTAAGATCGCCTATGACCAAGATCATGTTGGGAACATTATACCTTCTTTGCTTATGCCTCTAGATGTTAAATAACACTTAATTTTTGAACTCATAAATTGCATGTCTCTGGAATGATCACTTTGCACTCTCGGAAACGCTCCAAACAATTAAAACAACCGTGTTGCTTCTTAGTCTACCTGCACAGTCCAATAAAAAATTGCTTCTTCCTTAGGTCATATACTCCTATTACAATATCTTATATTCAAAACAACTACTTCCCTTACACACAATCTTTTAGTTTTAGTTCACAACGCTTTCATACTCCAGCTCATGTTACAAATATCTTTCGTTAAAAAACAGAGAACTATGTTGTGCATCGTTTATCTCAAAAACACCAAGAGCTAGACATCTGCCCCACACTGTAGTCATGTTCTTTCCAATCTCTTTACCGTTGTGAAAAAGATCATGATATGACAACTTCCCAAGCTCTAAAAACACAACAAAATATAACACTTGAATACCCCCACACACACAATAAATTCCCCTCGTCATGCATTCAAGCACTTGATAGCTATCGAAATTTACAACACACAATTCTCGAATCACCACCAAAAATCTAGTCACATCTATGCGTGAACATTCAAATCTCTTATGTCACAAAGCTCACTTCCATCCTTCCAAATTGTTTACATCACCACAAGGAACACTTCTCTATTTTTGTTAAAAAATGCACATCATTCATTATCATTAAGGCATCTCCTGCACAATGACTAGAAAATGATGTTTGGTACATATGTCATGCTTTTGTTAGTAATATTTAAAATGCTCCACACCACACCCTCCTCTAGTAACCGCCAATCATTTTTTGTTGCCTGTACATGCATCCTCATTTTAAAAACATCCACGCAGTTTCATTTAGCAAATATGTTATAGGCCTTTAAAAGAACTCCAAGCAGCTCACCAAGTGTCATCATTCCATACATGCGTTAAAGGCAGTGAATGAGGAAACACTCACTAAGGGAATAAATGTTCTATCCAAGCTCACAAACAATTAGCTACACACCATATTGGAAGACTTCAAACACATACCAAAAAATGGCACATATAACAACAACAAGAAATATGAGTCTCCTTAGAGACTTGGTAAGAATCCTAGCTCTACCTTGAAAAACATCATTATTTCTAAATTTCCAAATAAGCCAGATAATCATAGTGGATAGAATAGACGAAATAACATTGTACCACTTGCTCCTACATAAAATTTTACCCAAAATAATGTTATACACAAAAATATTGCCATCTATGACAAAACCAAACTAGCCCAAAACGCCCCAGGCAAATGGGCAATGGAAAACAACATTTCATCTTGCTAACACAAAGAACAAGTATTGCAACTTCCCCGTTGTTTTTTGAATGACAATTTATGTAATAAAAGCCTCCACAAAAAGCATATAATTTTGGGTTCCACAAGCCTAGACCAAAGATCAATGAGGTGCTTCATCTAGGTAGGAGGGTCAATGGATATGTTCCAACAAGAGTTAAGATGCTCAAGAATGACACGGCTAGAGGTAAGGGTACAATAGACTGATTTGGATTTAACAAGACGGAGGGGAGAGGAGTCAATCCAGCGCAACTGAAAGGAGCAGGGTGGCGAAGAGCAGCAATTGCATGACACACCAATATTTTGAATTGCATTTTTGACTAGGCAATATGATCTCCAGTGAGAGTCCGGCAATTTGATCAATGCTTTTCATTCTTCCGACACTATTAATGTCCCGCTCTAAGAATATAATTAAAAACACAGATTCCAGCTTAAGCCCATTTTTTAGCAAAGCGGCCCTCAACAAGAGCAAGAGGTTTATCATTCTTCTTAAGATTCCACCATATGGAACCTTGAGCACACCAAATGTTTCCTGACTCAGGTCTCTGAATGGATTCAAGCAAAGGTCTAACACTAGTCCAACTCTTCCACAATAAATTGAATAGACTGAAACCCCCAAAAGAAACTTTGTCATTTAGAGACATAATGTGAAATGTGAAATGTATCCAAGCCACTCAAGAACTGAGCTTAACAAGGATGATCCATGCAGATGTTACTCTTGATGAGAACTTTCCAAGGCTCAAACCCTTTAGTAGCTTTAGCAATCCAACTTTATTGCTAGAGCAATATCTTGCATGCTAAGATCCTTCGACCCCAATCCGCCAACTACTTTTAGTGCACCAGTCCCACCTAACAGCATGGCCAACCTTGCCCCCACTCCCATCAAACCAGAGGAAGACCCAAATGATTTTCTAAATGAAGCCAAACTGACCAACATTGAATAACCATGCTGAGGAAAAATACACTATGTAAGATAATATTTTCTAACAAACTTGTATTCTGCCAACCAGAGAGAGGTAAGAAGAGTTCCACTTGTTAAGTTTTGTAGTGACCTCCTTAATCCATGGCCACATATTGTTGATATTAGGATTGACTGCAAAGGGAATACCTAAATAGTTAACACTATGATTAGGTCCATCCCGCCAATGTTATAGTTGTTGCACCAAACTGGAGACTGATCATTCCATCCTCATAGGATACTCTTAGAAATAGAAATCTTGTTGCCTACAGCTAAACAGAAAATGTCCAATTTTTTCATTAGATGTGTAAGAATCCACACTTGGGTTGGCAAAGTAATTATATTCTGACAAGTGGAATTACTACAAACAGTTGGTGTGTAACCCTCATAAAAATATTGATGCTACTGTGCTATTGTCTCATTGGATATTAGCAAAACTAATACATAATCCAGAACTAACTTGTAAATAGAAATGATAATAAGTTCAGTCTCACATTATGGCAGAGTGCATATACCATTGTTATCAATTAAGAATAAGTGCAATACATTTCATTTCAATACCAAAATAGAAGCAAATGCATGACTGAAACATGCATATGTTCACATGATACCAACATACAACAAATGGGAGAACCTGGAAATTTTTGCGATGGGTGGAATGAGCAGCTCGCATGACTAGGTCTGATGAACTACATGTCCCATGAATTTCTTTATGGCAGCTGCTATCCTCACGTATTTCAAGAAATCTGTTTGTTAATGCCTTGAGAACACCTCTGTTAGTTGAGTTGTCTGGCCTTCTAACATCCCCACTTGCCGTCATACATTCTCTCTACACCATCCGGCATCTACTATCTGTTTGCAGATTTCCTTGTCTGCCCACCCTTTTGCTAACCCTTCCAATGCTTGTTATCGAAATGCTCTTAATGCTGGTAACTGCAGGCCTTGTTAGATTAATGCAGGTTCAAGATACTTGGACATGAACCTTGCACAATGCGCTTGCAGCTATTACAAACCACCACAGTAATGAAGTGACTTGTGAACCAAGACTACAGGGTTTGATGCTCACGTCAACCGACCACAGTGAGAAGCCATGAACTATTGCAACACTAGAGCACCTTCAGAATTTCTCTAACATGTGTGGAGCCTCTGAACCCTGATTTAGCTGCTCCAAGAACTGATTGGAACTTGCACTACACATCATGACTCTAGTACAGCGTAATGGCAGCAAATGATGGCTGTAAATGACTCAAACAGCCTGCAGGTCCAACATTGCCACTGTTGTTGATGGTTGCCCTACAACAACTTCCTTATGTCTGATTTATGGCTAGAATGGTACTGTTGTAACACTTCGGAAACCTGTACAGAATCTAGGTGACAACTCCAGCTCGTATGACATTCATAGTATCATGTATCACAGCTAATATGTAGGCATATACTTCCAGAAGTTGATCAACTCGTTAAAATACTATCAGAACTATTGCCTTTCCAATCCTAACACCAATCTTCAGATATCTGCTATCAATTCTGTACTGATACAGCAGTGACTATGGTCCCCCTTGACGTCTTAGTGGATTAAGACTGAAAGCCAACTAATCTTGGTGTCTAAATGTATTGTTAGCAGACTTCTAAATGGTAAAAATGTTAGCAGACTTACTTTAAAAATGGAGCCGACTGAAGCCTGATTTCTCTTGCCTAATTCTAAGCACAACTTTCAAAGAGATGCTAGGGCCACATCCAACTTCTCAAATGTCTTGACGGGTTTCGTCCTCACGAGTAACCAATCACCTTTAAGCAACCTTTTTGTTTGCATGATAATAAATTTCATGGTGTCAATCTCAATGTAGCTCCACACTTTTATAATCTCAATATGAGGAAAGACACAAACAACTAAGCAATGTGGGATAAAAAGCCAATTTCGTCTCTTAGTCACTTAAGTTACTTTTGTCCTAAAGTGACTTTAAATCATAAAGTAACTTTATATTCGCACTTTATAATATTAAAGTGATTTTATTACTATAAGTTACTTTATAACTTTATAATAACATTAAAATATTTAAATAAATCACTTAAGTCACTTGAACTTTAATATTTCTTGAGATACTTATTTGATTGTCATGTTGTCTGAAATAGGAATCTCTCCTCATAATTTCTCATGTGATCAAATATAGTTTCTAAAAATAGAAAGGGTCCATCTCTATTACACCTGACTTACTATACATAGTAAGTATGGCAAATGGAGTCCAAATGATATCAAACGAAGGCCAAATCCATAAATCCCTGAATGTTGGAGATGAATCAATCCTCAAAAGACACTCTAACCATCCTCATTAGCCTACGAGGATCCAATATTAGGCTAATCCCTAAAATTCTGATGCTGGCAACAAATCGGGACATTACAAGATGCTCCATATTTTCTTCATCTAGAGCAAAAGAGAATGATTGTATCATCTGCACACTAGACATTAGAAATCTCGTTTTGATTAAGAAGAACAGGGCCATGGATCTAGGGGGAAAGCATATTGTCTCTCAATAGGTAATGTAGAGAATCGGCAGCAATAACAAACAGAGATGGGGCAAAAGGACAGCCTTGTCTGATAGATCTATACAAATTGAAGTATTCTGATCTAACCTCGTTAACTCCCACAACAACTCTAGCATCTTTCATTAGGGCGGCCAGCATGTGGCAAAAGGATTGAGGGAAGCCAAAAGCATCCAACATCTTCAGGATGAAATTCCACTCAACCCTATCGTAAGCTTTTTCATAGTCAACAAGAAGCATCCCAACATTCTGTCAAGAGGCTCTGGCACAATCCAATGTTTCCCAGCAAGTCATCAATTTTTCTAGTATGTATCTCCCTAGTATGTGTAGGATTATTGACCTAGGGAATGATGTTCTCCATTCTTGCTAACAAAATTTTTAGCAAGTATCTTGTAGGTCACATTAAGGAGAGTAATTGGTCTCCAATTCTTAATGAAAGTTTTATCCCCTCCTTTGGGAATCAATTTGATAGGACCTGCGTTAATCTCTTGCCTTAATGAACCTCTAGCGAATTCATATAGGCATTTAAGCTCATGGCACACCCAGTCTATGTTGACCTTGAAAATTCAACTGGTAGGCCATCAAGGCCAGGAGCCTTGTCTTTGGACATATTTTGAATAGCCCTTTTGATTTCTTTTAGACTGATAGGAGCATCTAGAGCTAAGGAATCCTCCTTTGAGACTCTTCTAGGGATAATAGAATGAATTCACCTCCTCACTTATTTCATTTTATAGTCATCATCTTCTGATTGGAACAAGGTCTTATAGTAACTTGCAAAGGATCCAAGAACAGCCTCAGGTTCGGCTATGTTTTCACAATCCTCAGACAGACAATCAATTTTGTCCTTGGCTTCCTTGGGTTTCAAGACCTGCAAGAAGAATTTGGATTCTCTATCCCCCACTTTTAGCCAATTAAGTCTTCACCTCACCTTGGCTTATTGAGCTCTCCTAGTTTGCAATTTCTTAAGATTGTGCCTTGCCCTAACAACTAACTCTGCTACTTCATCATTACAGGGTTGAGACTGAACAAAGGCTTCAACTTCATCCAAAAAAGAAATCAGGTTATATTCTTGGGTTCTAGCGTCTTTGGCTTTTTTCCTGCCAACTGTCTTAAAGAGGCTTTGCCAAGAGTGGAGGTTTTGATTCCACTTGCTCACAAGGTCATCACGTTTACAAACTGAGGAGTTGTGCCAGTGGATGATTTTGATTGCAGCCAAAACATCTTGATCCTCAAGGAGAGAGGAATTGAGAGAAAAAGAGATGAGTTTAGTAGCAGATAGATTGGGGTGCCCGATCTTGAAGATATCAACAGTGAAAGGATGACGATCGAAGAATGAGAAAGAAACAACTTGGACACAATTATACCCCCGAGGCTTGGAACTACTAAACATGTCTTTATTGTAGTAAATAATATCTAATCTACAATAGATCCTTCTCACCTTTCTAGAAATTCGACCATGTATACCAAATACCCTTAGAATGATTTTTCAAACCAACTACTGGATCAATGAGATTAAGTTTACTAATTAGTCTATTCCAAACATACTGCTCATTGATTTTCCATTCAAATTTAGTCCCTCCACACTTATCCTGAGCACTTCCTACCATATTAAAATCTCTAGCCAAAACCCAAGTGAGGTTGGGCAGAGATGAGAGCCACTACCAAAGCTTGATTCTATCATAAGGATCATTAGGTGCGTAGACTGAACAAATCCCAATTCAAAACCACCAAATTGGAAGGAAACCTAGGTGGGTCTATTACATGGAGAGCAACTCAACTGCTTAACTGCCTTCTTCCACCTAGGACCTACTAGAATGGAAGAACTGCCTTTGCCTCTAGGATGTTTGGTAGAAAAGGCAATTGCATCTTCCCGAATACACTTCAATGCTATATCAAGCACAAAGCCTATAGTTTTCACTTCTTGCAACAACAAGATATCAATCACTTTCATCCACCTAAGGAAGCTTTTCACAATATATCTCATATCAGAGCATTCCAACCCTCTAACATTCTATGAAGCTAATTTCAATTTATCCATCATTTGAATTTACTTGTCACTTTACATGCCAGAGTGGAATCCTCTAGAGCAATCTGGGAGTTTCTCTCTAGCCAACGTGGAGGGCTTAGGATTACTTTAAGAGTGGTGGGGCCTCCCTCTCTTCCTCCTCACCACTTTGCCTTTTACGAGCAATAGTAGATCTGACTTCCAAGGTTCTTCTTCTTCCTTTCTTTGGTATTAGCATTGAAAGAAAAAGAACTAGGCTCATCTTGTTTCCTCACATTAGAATCCTCCCCTATTCCTTCACTTAAGGAAACACCTGCCTGCACCTTCTCTTTAGAGAAGTCACCCTCTTGAGGACATTGATCAATGGCTATCAAGGCCCTATTAGAGACAAAATTAAATTGTCATTTGTCTAGAGGGGTAGGTAAGGGAGGAGCTAATGGAATTACTACCAGAGCATAATCATTCAGCCTCTCTTCAATAAGTAAGCAATCATCTTTATCTAGTATTTGAGGTTCACCAAAATTAATGCTATCCTCAACCCCAAGCAAGCTTGAATAGCCTTTGAAGGAGTGACAACTAAAGGAGATGCATGCAAACTTTTCCCCCAAATGGGGATAGAGAAAGATTTCACAGCACGTTGTGAGGAAACACTCTTGTGGTACAAGGCCCTTTTTTTTGATACTTTTAAGAGCCAATTGTTGAGCATTCAGAGGGGTAGAACAAAGCCCAGAGAGCTTAGAGCCAAGGCCAAAGTCCTTATTTTGGGCCATAAGTAGAATTTTCTACTCTTTCAAAGAGGCTTGAGGTTTGTGAATCACTAGGTCACTCAAGGTTTAAGAGAATTGATCTTGTAGGTACTAAGGAGGTCGAGAGCTCGGCAACATCCTTCATCCAATCTTCGTTAGCAAGGACCACTCAGAATGCAGGTCAGTTGCACAAACAACAGATTTGAGCTTCGATGGTGCTTTAGGATTAGAAGAGGTTTTCTACAAAGGCATTTTCTTCTTCAAAATGAGACACTCTTTACTTTTATGTCCCTCTCTCCTACATAGATGGCAAGCATTAAGCCCTCCCATTTAAGATATTTGACAAATGATAGGGGACTCATTGATGTCTAACCAAATGTTATTAGGGAACTCAATACCAGGGTACATCGAAAGCAATACTCTCACATCCGAGTTAGGGATCAAAGTATTGAAATGATCAACCCTTAAAACTCTGCCAATTGGCTCCAAGAACTGTAGAATGAATTACTAGACAAGCGGAGTAACATAACATATCTAGGGCTCAAGAGGGCCAAGATTTCTTGATTAACGACATCCAAAGACCATGGCAGGGCTCTAAACTCATACCTACCACTTTCTAGAACTGTCCTTCCACAATAGCTTTTTGGGATTGAGAGTTAACGAAAATCAAAATAAACAAGCCCTTTTGAACCATACGGCAAAATGAATAATAAAACCCTAGTTTTTGCCCCCATACTTTCAGAAACCAATCATTCAAAATATTCCTAGATGGCAAATTATTAACATCCATTGCAGCAAAAAATAGAGCACATGTTTGAGCCTATCTTTCTCCTTACGCAACTCAAAGTGCATTTGATCATTAGATCTAATGATGAAATTAGGGAGAGCTAGGTTCTTACCTTCAATTCCTTCCATTTGGGCAGCGGCACCTGGCTGGGACTTGAGAAACTTGGTGTCAGCTGAGATGGCCCAAGATCCTTGCAGCGCCTGTTTGAAAGTCGCACTTCTACCTCCTTGGTGTTGCACGGTGCTTCCTTGTGACTTTTGTCCATGATTTGCCGGTCGCAGAGAAACAGTTTCACAAGCACCAAACACAGGAACAGAAGAGTTTGGAGACAAATTAATTGTGACATTGCAAATGGGTGGGAAATCCTTCGAAGTTAATAAAGTGGGACTAATGACACCACTTGGAGATGCAGAGGCCATTTATGACCCGTACTTTGAAGTAAAGAGGTCTCTACGGCCTCCGAGTTGCAGGGCCCTCTTCCCTTCACCTTTAGTTGATTCTAAATTCTATTAAGGTGCCTAGTCAATTATTTTTGCAAAAAGAACATTTCAAAATACTAAATTGAATCCCTTGGATTATTTAATTTAAAATTTTCCACAAATTATTGTTGTATCATTATGGGAGCAATTACAAACAAAAAATGAATGTGTCAATTCCCAGTATATGGCCATTTGCAGCAGACCCACAGCCCATGAAATTGCAGCTAACTCAGAAAGAAAGAACACTGATAACATTTGTAATAACACCCCCATATAGTCATGTTCAGGCAGGAAGAAAAAGCATTAACTTACAGACCAACATGCAGAAGATGAACACCTAATTCAATGCCAATGATAACAAATTCCCCCATGCTGAATGTTTCCAGGTACATGCCAAACCCCTGCCACGTTGGCACCAAATAACAGACCCAGCAGCCTATGCAAATGTAAAGAACAGATCTGACTATGCACAGATATCTCTAATGCTGGACTGGCAATTCCCAATCACCCAGCTTAATGGCAGATCGAACACCAGATTTTCAGTAGATGAACACCCAAAATACCACAATGTGAATGACTCGCGATGCAATTCAGATCAGCCCCAATGTGTAAATGACAATGCATTCAAACTTTAGCGAGTTATGTCTCCCAGTTACAAAACATACAATAGGAAGACTCCCATAATTCTTCAAGCTAACAAATCTCAGAATTTAGATCACTATAATCCCTTAGCACAAAGCCTCTTGCAAAGCAGCAGAGCATACAGACACAGAAGATGCAATACCCAGAATTCTCTCCTGAGGACCTCAGGATGAGATAAAGTCTCTCCTAAGGACTAAATAGAGAAGGATAATCCTAAAGGGATATCCTTGGAGACTAGGATGAGATTAAGTCTCTCATAAGGAGTATAAAGAGAGATAATCTTAAAGGAATATCACAGAGGCCTAGGGGCAGGATAAAGTCTCAGCTAAGCTTCTTGCAAAGACACAGAGCATACAGACATAGAAGATGCAATACTCAGAATTCACTCCTAAGGACCTTAGGATAAGATAAAGTCTTTCCTAAGGACTAAATAGAGAAGGATAGTCCTAAAGGGATATCCCTAAAGATCTAGGATGAGATTAAGTCTCTCCTAAGGAGTATAAAGAGAGATAATCTTAAAGGGATATCCACAGAAGCCTAAGGGCAGGATAAAGTGTCCCCTAAGGTTTACAAATGCATAGCATAAGACAGTACCCATAAAAATTTGGAAGAGATAAAGTATCTACCAATACTTATGAGGATTACTAATCAAGACTTGTCATGGGTCAAAGAAAGGCAAAGGTAGGATCAGGAAATGCACAATACATAAAGATGAGTCCCTTCTTTGAATCACCCTTAGTAATTCAAGTTGAATTTGGTGATCCCTACATTTATATTTATCACTATCTAACCCCAAAATTGAAATTGTTGTTGCGGGATGATCAATCAAATCACAAGGATAAAATATTGAATTGCTTGAGGACAAGAAATTTTGGGAAGGGTGGTATTCTAATATCCCCTATTCTAGGATAAGCGAATAAATCAATAAAAAATCAAAAGAATAATAAATTTTAAATACTTATTATTAAATATGTTTAAAATATACTAATAGTAATATAATAACAAAAAAGTTGTATTCATAATACAACTAAATATTAGTACTAATCAATACAATATATAAAAAGGGAGAGATAATAAATACATGTCAATAACAATATAATAATAATGTCAAGTGATCGTAAGAATAAATGCATCACAAATCAATATAATTATCAAGCATATAATTTAGCAAGCTATAATAATTCTTAGTATTATGATATATGATTAACATTCTTTTTTATTATAAACCAACCATTACATATATACTAATTAATGATTTCTAAATAATAAATAATCAAAACGATACCGTCAGCTCATATATAGTAATGGTTATGAAGCAACGCGACCAAGATAGAAGAACGCATATGAATATGGCATGGGGAACCTACAGTAAGGGGGGAGGGATGATATTTCAAAGGCATCGAACACATAATCCTGACAAGAGGGAAAACATTCAAACCCAATCATCGATCAAAATACCATCTATCAGTAATAGCCAAATCGCACATTCGTGGAGGAGAATTATTGAGTAGCAGCTACACACAGGTTGACGAGAACGAGCAGCAGTAATAGAGAGTGTGGAAGCAGGAAAAACCATTAAAGAATATATTGTTGTACATATTGCACACAACAATATATAACAATAAATCCCAAAAGATAGGAAGGACTTCACAGCAGGAATTTACAAATAGATGCACATTTGAACATCTGGACTTTCATTCTTCCTCCAACAAGTAGAAACGAAGAGAAGGAATTGGACATATCTAAGCACGTAGTCATCCACACTAGCAATGGTGACTAGGGAAAAACAAGCATATAACACTTGGCTTCAAATTAATGAGAATATTATAAGCGTTAGTTTTAGTGATATCTGATAGATAAAACAATTACAGAAGATATAGACAATAATGGATATCCTCGAATAATCGTTGAACCAAAGATGCAGAGTTTGTTCTTCCAATGGTGATCACTAAGTCTTTAACTTTAGTTTGCAATGAAGATATAATATCCTACAATGGAGATTGTTGAGGATTTATTATGCAGAGGGAATATGCAAGTCACCTTCCAATGAAGAATGTTGAGACTTATCCTGCAAGGTGAATATGCAGATCGTTGGGACTGTAATGTCGTATATTGATTATTTTCCCAACGATCTGCATGGTCATTTATATATATTTGTCAGAGGCCATGCTCCCGTAGAGTCATGAATCTACATGGCCTTTGGCCACATAGGGTCATGCCTCTATGGAGGCATAACTAACCATCTGTTAGTTTGAACAAACAATATTATAAACAACAATTTATGCGACTGGGGCGAGAACACAAGGCCCCTGATAATATACATATCACAATGTTTGCCAATAGTAATATGGAGTGTTATGATAATCATCCAAACGTATGTATGTGTGTGTGTGAGAGCATACATTTGATGAACAGGATTCACATATCATAATTTATCATTACTTCTATTGATGCTATACATCAATGCCCCCTCTTAGCAAGGGAGAAGTAATACACTTTTTAATAGAATTCAGAATAGAATATCTGAATACATTATCTAATTTTAACACTCTAAAACAGTGACAAGTCAAATAATTAAAATCACCATGCTATGAACACTATCATAACATATATTATGATCTCTAATTGTCCGAAACAATATCTAGAGTAATCATAACGGATTCGTTGTCAATGAACTCTAATTGTCCGAAACAATATCTAGAGTTTTCCATGATAATAGGCCTATCATTTGCAAGATCGTCACCTTACAAACGATTACCTTCTGAATATATATGTCCATGAAAGATTGTCACCTTTCATTACATATCTAATGCAACTAAACAACAATAGAAGCATAAACTCACATGAACTGAAAACTTAAATTCAATATTCAATAATACAATTTAATCATACCAAGTTTTCCTCTGAAGTATTCCAACTTTACTTTAGCAAGAGGCTTAGTAAAGATATCTATTGTTTCCTCATCAACACTGATGTACTCCAGTTGAATGACTCCTCAGTCCACCATATCTCTAATGTAGTAATAAGGAATTTCAATATGTTTGAAACGATTGTGGAAAATTGGATTAGCTGAAAACTTGATGCAACTTTGATTATCACAATGAATCACAGTGCACTTCAAAGGTCTTTTGAACAAATCTATTAACAACTTTCATAGCCATCCAACTTCTCTAGCACCCAAGGAAGAGGCAATGTATTTTGCTTTGGTAGAACTTAATGTAACTGAAGACTGTTTTCTGCTAAACCAAGAAACCACTCCAGATCCTAGACTGAAGCAACATCTAGACGTACTCTTACGTTCAGTAGGACTGCCTGCCCAATCGGAATCAGAATATCCATGAAGGTTGATGTTTACTTGATCATATTTGATTCTCGTGCCAATAGTACCTTTTAAATATCTCAAAATGTATTTAGCTACATGTAGATGTATCTTCCTTGGTGCACACATAAACTGACTCAAGGTGTTAGTTGCATAACATATGTTAGGATGAATATTCACCAAATACATTAACGATCCAATGATCTACCTGTAGTAAGTAGAATCTGTAGATTTTGATTTAATCATATCATCTTTCAACTTGTGTAGATTGACTTCCATACGAGTAGAAGCTGGTTTACATTCCATCATTCCAAATTTTGTTAAAATATCAACTATATATTTTCCTTGATTCAAAAAAATGTAGTTACCCTTTTGTCAAACTTCCACTCCAAGAAAGTAGTATAGAAGACCTATCCTTCATATCAAGCTCTGTTGTGAGTTCTTGTTTGCATTTCTTTATGAGATGTTCTTCACCTGTTATCAATAAATCATCAACATATAATACAAGAATAATCATATCATCACCATCTATTTTGAAATATAAGTTAGGATCAGCTTCATTTTTAGAATATCCTAACTTCATTAGATAGTTGTCTATCCTTTCATACCACACTCTGGAAGCCTGTTTGAGACCATATAGTGCTTTCTTTAATTTACAAATGTGAGTTTTGTTATCATGAGTGTAGAATCCTTCTAGTTGCTCGATATAAATTTCTTCTTCAATTTTTCCATTTAGGAATGTTGTTTTGACATTCATTTGATGAACTTTCCATCCTTTCGATGCTACGATAGCCAAGGTGGTTCTAACTAAAGTGTATCTAGCAATTGGTGCAAATGTTTCTTCATAATCGATGCCTTCTTTTTGTGAGAAACCCTGTGCTACAAATTTGACTTTGTACTTTTCAATGTTGCCATCAAATGCATGCTTAATTTTAAACAACCATTTAGAAGAAACAACTGATTTGTTTTTAGGCCTAGCTACAACATCCCATACATCATTTTTTAGTATGGAATTATATTCTTCAATCATTACTTCTTTCCAAGGTTGACTTGATAGTGCTTCTTTAACATTTGAAGGTTTTGTTTTTATAAGTTCAGTTAATAATGCAACATAACATGACTAATTTCTCGTTCTCTTACTTTCTCGAATCACTTCATTAGGTTCAACCTAATTTTCTTGTATAACTTTTCTAGCCCAAAGCGGCCTCTTTTTATTGTTAACATTTGAGAATCTTTATGATTAGATGTAGTGGTAGAAGATGATTCAATATCATTCTCCCTCTCAATTTCTGCTTAGTGATTTTCATCTACTTCATGAATAGGTTCAATAGTAGATTCATCATTGTTTCTAGAAATATTAAAGGCGATATCTTCTTCAAATTTCACATCTTTACTAATCCCAATTGTTCTTTGACCTGGAACAAAAACCCTGGAGCCTTTTGTTGTTTCACTGTATCCAATGAGTGTCCCCTTCTTTCCGGATGGTTCTAGCTCTGTTATTTTCTCTTTAGAAATGTGGATAAAAACAAGACATCTGAA
Organism: Cupressus sempervirens; assembly: GCA_028749045.1. Taxonomy (NCBI): domain Eukaryota; kingdom Viridiplantae; phylum Streptophyta; class Pinopsida; order Cupressales; family Cupressaceae; genus Cupressus; species Cupressus sempervirens. The sequence continues at coordinate 388,013,384 of CM053790.1, forward strand.
TATTCTTAGATAACATAGATCTGGTTTAATACTCATAAATACTTCTTCAAGAGTGGTGTTCTCTAATACTGAGTGTGGACATCTGTTTTGAATGTAGACTGCAATATTAAATGCTTCAACCCAGAAGGAAGTATGAAGATTTTGATCGTGCATCATTGCTCTAGCTAATTCAAAAATTGATCTATTTTTACATTTTGCAACTCCATGCTATTGAGGATTATATGGTACAGAAAACTCCCTCTTAATCCCAACAGCAATGCAAAAGTTATAAAAAAATTTGGAGATGTATTCACCTCCATTGTCTGACCTTAGTCTTTTTATTTTCTGTCCTGACTAATTTTCAACTAGGGCTTTGAATTCTTTGAATTTTGATAATACTTCAGTTGATTCTTTCTGTTTTAAAAAGTAGATCCAAGTTCTTCTAAAGTAATCATCAATAAAAATTGCATAAAAGAGGCACCCGTTAAGAGAAGGTACAAACACAGGACCACAAAGATCAGGAATGGATTTTGATTTGTGAAAACTTTTAGGAAATGATTGCTTTGTGTTTTTGCCTCGGGCACATCGTTTGCAAATGTTTAAGTGATCAGTTTTGCGACTAGGTAAACTTTTTACAATTTTTCTTATAGATGATAATGTACATAGTGAATGTGACCTAGCCTCCTACGCCAAATTTCGGTAGTGTTTGATGTTTCAAGACTTAGAGTTAAGTTTTGATTGTTACACAGTTTTTACAGACTTTCGTCTTTAAATCCAATAGAAATCACTTTCTTGATATTAGAGTTCTTTGGCCAAAATAGAACTTTGTCCTCCTAAAAAGTGATTCTGAATCCTTGATCAACAAGACCAAAAACAGAGACTAGATTTCTTTTTATTCCAAGTACATATAGAACATTTTTGAGTTGGAAAGTAATTCCTAAATTTAAACAAATTGAACAGGACCCAATACCTTTGATAGGATGAGTGAAGTTATCTCCAATGGTAACTTATTCTGAGGAGTGTTCTAAAAAGTTTTCAAATTTGTCTCTAAAACCAGTTATGTGCCGAAATGCTACACTGTCTATGATCCAAGTGTTGTTGTTTGAGTTTAATTCACTTGAAAGAGCTAAATAAAATGCATGGTTTTATTTTTCTTCTTTCTCTACTCCCTCTCCTTTGATTTCTGCTAGAGCTGCTTGAATTCTTTTTCGTTCAAGCAAAAGTTATGAAAGTGACCAATTTTATCACATTTGAAACATCTAACTTTGGACCAATCAAGTTTCTTATATGATTTGTCAGTTTTCTCCTATTATGTTTGAATTTTCTTTTCTTATTTGAATTTGCATGAAGAGCTTGAATGTCTACCTCTTGATTTATACTTAGTCCTCTTGAGACTAATCTTAATTCTTCTTGGGTGCATTCATTTTTTAGTAATTCAAATTTAGGAAGCTCAGGTCAAGAGCTTAGGCCTCAAATAAATGTCTCCCAAGATAGAGAAACTCCTCTTAATGCTATCACGCTAAGTTCCTTGTCTGATAAACAGGATTCACATATCATAATTTATCATTACTTCTATTCATGCTATACATCAACAATAAGGACCATGAGAACCGGATTTGTATTTGAGGATATTCAGATTTCTTCTTATTGATAATTTTCCTCACCAACGTAATCATATTGCAGAGGCTTAAAGATTCCTTATATCAAGCACATCACCATTAACATCTAGAAATTCCATATCAATGACTAAAACTATATCAAGGAAAAACAATATTTCAGATCACTAATTATAATAGGGGAAGTCATACTTGACACAACAATTTGATTACTATAATCAATATTTCCAATCATTCGCCGAATATATCCAATATTAATTTATGAACAACAATTTAATGGCTATAAATCATAATTGTAGCTCATAACTCGATTCTTGTCGACTAAGAGAAGGCTAGTATATTGAAGAACATAAATCAACTTGCATAATTCATAGCGACCCATATCTTATCTATATATTGTTCATTGAAGACATTATCTTGCCAAAATATATCATTTTCATATTAAAAATTGAGGGCTTAGAAGAAGTACGCTCCTCATTTATTAAGTCTTCATAGGAATAATTCTAAATTCCAGAACTAATCTAGTAAGGGACATTACACTCATTACAGGTAAATTCGCCAACATTGTCAGAACGTAAACATTTAATGTTTAATTCCACTTCATTTTCAACCAAGGCCTTAAATACTTTAAGTTTAAACTTATCTACAGCTTCAGATTTTTCTTTGAGAAAAGTCACCCCAAGTCATGTTGTTGATAAAAACTATATTATAGCCAACAGGATCAGTTAGTGTTTGAAAAGTTGCGTGACGGTTCAGTTACCCCTTCGGGAGATATATGTACATCGTCCGGATGGAATTATGAATCATCATTGTAATCGTGATTGCATATCTGCTTATATGAATGAAGTATCTTGCTTTGTGTTACATTCTAGTCTCTTAATGCAATAAATATACATTTACCCTGTATGGTAAACATTTGGTGCCGTTGCCAATCGAACCTGATACGAAAGATGTGGTATGAAGATTAATGTCGAATTTGCTCAATAAAGAACGAAATAAAATAAAATAAAATAAAAGGATGATGTGCGCACAGCATGGGAAGCATTAATTCTCACACTGGCTACCAAAACAAACAAGACAGTGATATAAAGAAAACTGCTAACATATTTTATAAGCCTATGAGAATATGCACTACAAGGTGGTTGACTATTCTAATTTTTCTGCATAGTCAAGGTAAAGTTTGAACTTGTTTTAAAACTGCAATTATATCCCTCTTAAATTTATAATTGGCAATTATTGAAGATTAGGTGGAAAATCGTGTGACCCTAAGTTGTGTGGGATTTACCTCAGCGTATGAAAATAACGAGTAGATTAATGCCAAAAATGAGAATAGAAACAAGAGACGTGATGGGCAATAAAGTCTATTAAAACATCTATGGACACACATTATAAGAGCCACTTAATATTATTATTGGAGACAGCTGGGAGAATTGAGAGAGGGAATAAATGGAATTCCATTTATGGGAGTTACTAATGTATTCGGTTGAAGCCAAAAATCTTCAGCAGGTGTGCATTATTCTCAGTGAGTTGTATAGCACTCAAAGGTTGTCCATCTCAAATGTAAATGGCTCTGTTTCAGAAATGGAATTGAGTGTGACTTTCCACAGCTGGACATGACTGTAGAAGAAACAACACGCTTTCAAAGAAGTCATTCTGCAGATACAGTTCATAATTGCCATTATTTTCCCTGACATTTGATTGGAATGTTTTTAGAAAGAATGTGAATTCATGTTCAGTTCTGTTATGATAGTAAATGGAAACATTGTGTTTCAGCTCAGCTAATTGAGTTTGCTTCCTTTCAAGTTTGGTTCCATCTGTATGTGGTATTGAAAACATAAATCAGTATTTTGTTTCATTATAATTACAAATTGAAACTCTAAACCAGCATTCATACAAACCCCTCAACAAATTACCAAGAGTATAAGGGTGAAAGTTCAGCTCAGATCCAGTAAGGGATCTTACAACAATTGTGCTAAGAATGTTTATACAAAGTTGGAGCATCTCAAAGCATCATCACTGGTTAAGACTTTACACCCTGCAGTGTCAGATTGGTGTTCCAGATAAAAGCAAAAGTAGGATTGACAGATGTTGCAAGAAACTCACTTGATTGCTGCTTTTAAGAATGAAGCACATCCATCAACACGAACTTTTGCGTCTAACAAAATCTCAGACAACTTTTGCAAGTCATCCTCCTCTGACATCTTATGTGGCACAGGCACTTTTGGGAACTCAGAGAAAATGGCCCCAATCCGATCTACAATGCAAATATTGTGAACAATAAGCCCTGGATATCATTACCACTCGACATACAGAAAAATAAACCAAAATAGGAACTTGAGCATATCTCTACTATAAATTAAATAGACTAGAGAACTTTTAGAAACAAATTCAGAACAAAAAGCTATACCCCTCCTCCCATTTTAAGTCTAAAAATATACTGCCAGTAAGAAAACTGTATATCATATTAGTCATCATCATGAAGTAATGAATATTCATCGATGATGGTAAAGTTTAATGCCACATTGTTGAACTAAAAAAGAATTATCTTCAAATTCAAATTTGATAATACCAGAAACTTACTCACTTATCCAGTCAAAAATGGCTTCAATTATTTACAATTATCAAGCCAAGTTCTAAGTTCTACTTATAAATTTATCAGTATTTTATCCACATTCCTTTCAAGTTTCAACAAGCAGATAATCTTAGCTCTATTGCAAAGAAGCTTGTCCAAACCTTTTGAAGAAACAGAAAAACAAAAGGCTGTGGTTGATTCTTTCTTCATTTCTCATCCTTCAAAGAGCAACAATCTTGATTGGGGCCTTTAGAGCGATTTGCATCCTTCAATGAAATCCTTAGAACATGAAGAGTCACTGTTGAAGAGTTGAGAATCAATAACAAAAATCAAAAAACTTTCTTTGCAGAATTTCAACTGATAACCTTTCTTTCACATGTCAGGTTATCTAAAATAACTTGGCTCATAGAGCCTGATTTATAACTTCACTTTGTTTGAATCTGATCCCTCCAAAATGACCTAGGAAATCACACCTTCAGTGCTTCAGTAGAGACTATATTATCTATCCTAACAAAATCTACTTGAATTGAAGCTCCAACCTCTTCAGGGAGAGAAACACCTTGGTAATTTTTGTAAGGATTAATGATAAGGAACTATAGTTTCAATCGACACCTTCATTAGGAATAGAGCATTTGATACTTTTCCTCATGGTGTGAAGGAAGGATCACAACTGGATAAAGAACAGTTTCTTTTCTTTGAGCATAATCCAACTGCAGTTTCATAAATTGGATTGGAGTTATATATGAAGAATTCCATGCCAAACCCTGACATATTCTTGTAGCACCTTGGAAGCCACTTGTTGATAGCGGACAATATGATTTTTCTTTTGAGCTTAGACTCATCCTCATCTTCAATAGATCACATGCACACCAATAAAGAAGTTAGTGAAAAGAATACATCAACTGTTAGTAGCAATGTGCCATGAATAGATATCACAAAGGACAAAGACTGCTAGGAGCATAATGGAGGAGTGGTTTCTTAAATTGCCATCAAACCTGAATATGTGTCATAATGACAATAATTTGTCAAACTTATTTAGAGGAAATAGAGTATCTTCAATGCATAGGGATAAAATTCAAAAGAAAAAATATCCTAAGTTGTAGAGAATCAATGAATTACTCCTTGAAGGTTTCTCTAGGTAACACCCTTTAAAAGTATCTAAACTTCTTGCTTCCCTTGAGTTGATCCAAGGAACAATGAGAAGGGGAGCCTTCCCTTTAAGGTAGAAGGGACTCTGTCTCACACGCTGTGGTGGTTACTCCTACTTTGCAAAAGAAGTTCTACAAACTGTCGGTTGCAAAGTATTGACCCAACATAGCTATGTTATTGAACCCTAGAAGAATCAAATCAGAAGTAAATGTTGAAATCCAAAATTGGATGGGAGGTTGGTTAAAAGCATTCATAGCAAACTATCATCTTATAAATATTTATGGCCACATTAGCACCTCAACTAAGAAAGAACTTTGGGCTGAGATTAGTGAATCCAGTTAGACACCTCAATGAAAAGAAAGGTGGGGTCCAATCTCCTTATGAATCCATCACTGACTTTAACCATTTGATCTTACCTAATAATTTGATTGATTTTCCTCTCAGTTATGGAGCTTACAAACGGAATAATAGAAAGGGAAGGTTCTAACAACATTGCTGAAAAGCTGAATAGTTTTTTCTTTCCTGGAAATCTATCCACCTTTTATTACCAAGTTAGTGCATCATTGGATCCCACATCAGGATCAGATCATTTCCCTGATTCCCTTGAAATCCTTGAGGAATCAAGACCTAATAGGAGCTCCTTCCAATTTGAAAACATGTGGTATCTCAATAATAATTTCATATTATTATTCGAAAATTGGTGGGCAGAGACATCTGTGGAAGGCTCAAAAATGTATTTGTTTGTTTACAAACTTAAAATCCTCAAAACCTAATTCTTAGATTGGAACAAGCATCATTTCAAAAATATTTTAAAAGAAAAAGAAGAAGTTGAAGCTGATATTCAGTCTTTAAATGAAGAAATCTTTACGAAAGGAATAAATAATGAAAAATATCTGAAAGAAAACAATCTATCAAGCAAACAGGAATCAATACCATTAAAGGAGGAAATTTTTTGGAAACAAAAAACTGGGAAGCTTGGTTATCTAAGGGTGATAAGAACTGTTAAATCCCCTATTTTCCCTATATTAGTTAGTCGTTATGCTATTACACATATTGGAAATGGTTAGTTATGGTTATTAGCTATGGCAACTAAATTGTATTTGAATGATTTGAAAATATGCTTTCGCCATGTTATTTTCTTCTCACAAGAGCACGACAAAATGGGAAACAATGGCAAAGAGGCAATAGGGCATGCGCACCAACCTGCGTCCTAGCTATCAATTATTCATCTAAACCACCGTGATCAAGGAAACCAGACTATGACAAACTAGACAATGCCAAGTGTCCACCATGAGCTGAATAGGTCACCAAATGCATATGCATATTTATATTTCACATAAACAAATAAAACAAAAACAAAATTGTTACCTTTGAATATCACTTGTGAAGTCTTCTCCATCTAATGGCGATTATGCCTTGTTATAGATAATACCTATAGTACCTAGGGGTAATTGTATGTATTTCATTATACATAGATACATACATATATGCACGCACACACATTTATATATGTATGCATATAACTTGGAGTAACACATATATGCATATGTACACTCTAATGCGCATGTATGTAATGTGCACTTGACTTTTAATATATAACGTATATGTATAAATATTTGTAGTCATCACGTATAACTACACTTAGATAATATGAGTATTATCTATAATAGTTTTGGAATAGACCATTTGCAAAAGAAATGAAATTATCTCAAAAAGTCTAGTGGCCTCTTATATTCTTTTAGTAATTCGGCCACCTTTACTATTCATATTTTGTCAAAACTTCAAATTCATGCTTGCCACTTTGCATATCTTTTCATGCACGTACCTCCTTGTCTGGGTTCAATTCCTATGTAACTCGGGAGCTTGCTCTTATTTCATGCTTGTAATTATTACCATTCCATTGTAGTTCATATCAAGAATTATACTCTGCTACTAGCATTGAACAATGCCCAGTATTTCAAACATTGAAGCTCGTGGCTTGGAGCCGTAGGAACACCACATTCATATTTCCATCATAGCTTCTATTAGGTCGTAACTTTTAAATCTTTTCATGTGATTATTTTTAATCAATGCTAGATTGGACTCGCAAAGTTTCATATAAGAAAAGTTTGATAATAAAAAGGAGATCATGTGAGACCACACACTTCCTAATATAGTGACATCTTTCCATTGTCGTTGAGAGCAATGGAAGTATACACTGTTGGAGTGTTTAAAGACTGAAAAAGGCTCAACAGTTTATTTACTTGACCCAAGAAAACACTTGAAAACAATTTTGATAATTTCTTTGCATCAATAAATAAAACACAATGGACATGGAAAATTACACCAAGAATCATCAAGGATGGCCATGTAAGGCAGAGATGTGTGCTGTAATCTATGTGAATTGGATGACTCAACACTCTGCATAAAACAGAAAATAACATCAGAACGAATATGAAATTGTAATCTTAAAACATAAATCTAGTTAGCTCATGGTGGGAAGTTTGGGTGTTGTCTTGTTTGTCAAGTCGAGCGGCGGGTGATTGGGCAAATAATGTCCATGTAAATAGGCCAAGGTAGATTTAGTGGCAAATGATGTTGCTATGATCACTAGAGATTGGGATAACTTACAGTCAGATGTATACATTGTTAGGAGGGTTTTCCGATCGAGCTAGTTGTGTAGTCGACAATCTAACACCAGGATGCTCAAGTGGCAGGATGAGGTGGTGTACATGTGCCTTATCCCGTCCAAGGTAGGGCCATTTTCAGTTGACAATGTGTGGGAATACACTAGGTCCATGGTTGGGAGGTTAAGCCTCTAGCAATGCTTCTCTCCTCCAATGCCAAGACTTGTAGAAAACAGGTCAGTTCTATTTCATCTAGCATGATGTGAGTTGAATTTTGCCAGTAACCTCATCTGTTATTTTATTTTGTATCTTACTTTAGTTCAGCTACAAATATTATGTAGTTAATTCTTGATTACATGAAATGGTAGTTACATATTTCAGTTAGATATCATTCACTTATTTTGTGGAATTTAGTTGGTTAATTTAAATTGGTACTTAAGACTTATCATGAGAATGCAGTTTGTAAGTTAGAATCGTTGATCTTTTGTCATGTGAATAGAAAGCTAGATTACTTTATTTGTTAAAATAAAGAGTGATTAAGCAATTGAAATTTTTCGATGTTACAAGAACACAAAATTTCTTCATGACAATACCAAAATGAGAAGGTATATTAATAGAATAATTAAAATTAAAATTAACAACACAAAATCTATAACTTACTTCTAATGTAGTGATGAGAGGACACTCTGCAAGTTGCTTCTACGCGCGTGTGACTTTCTAGAGCGACCCCGAGGTGACCATCTTGGGGCTCCACACCATTAATTTTCTATCTTTTCTTTAAGTTTTGATGTGATTTTTAGTTTTCTTCCTTTTTTCCTTGCTCGTGTGTTTGTTTCCCACTGTGTGTCTATTCCCTTCCTTCCCCTGATTCTTTCCCTTCCCTCGTACAATTCTTGTGCCTTTCCCTTGGAGTTCTATCGTTGGATTTGGTTTTATTTAATGGGGATAGGTAATGATGGCCTCATATGACCCTTGTTGTATGAGTGATGGGACGACATTACAGGAAGGCAATATTAAAGATGTAAATAAAAATGATGATAGTAGAGTTGAAATTCATAAACATGCTTAAGATAAAACGGCCACATGAGAAAAACCTTCATAAAAGGTTCTTACAAAGGATTCTGAGACTATTTGTCCCCCTACTATAGAGTTCGATGGACAATTCATGGTGGCATTAATCGGCTCCCCATATTCATGACTCTAATACTAAACATAACAATAAGCCTCATGGTAAGAAAAATTCTCAACAGTTGGTCCTTGAGTCTATAAATCATAGAGTAGAAAGAGTTAATAAGGAGAGCAATAAACAATCTACTGCATCCCTGAAATCTAGCAACCTGCCCAGAGGTTTGAGCATAGGGAAGGGAGACGTTATAATGAAGGAACCAAATAATGTTGGCAAACAAATCAGCCCTCAAAATAATAAGGAAACTAATGGAATGGTAAAGGCTCCATTGGTTGAGCCTCATTTATTCTTCACTTCTGCTTGGGAGAATTTGGGTTACTGTAGTCACTTCATAATATTATGTGTGCTTTTAGATGATGATGGGTTGATTGTAGTGAGTTAGGGTTGTTACAATTCTCAATTTCCCTACACTGGCACTTGGAGGTTATCTATTGATTTCATGTTTTTAATGGTTGACCGTAGAAGGAATTCTTTATTAGTTGATTTCAGGGTTAGATATGCTAACTTCTATTCTCATCCCTTGGCAGTGAATAATTAGAGTCTTGTTTAGTTCTTCATGAGAGGAGATACTAAGATTTTTTCTTTTTGGCTGAAAGGAATACTCTTTATGTTATACAAGATCTTGATTGGTAGGGAGTTTGCTAATGTGGTCTTTCTTGAGTTACCTTGGCAAGATATATTGCAAGGCGTTGATTTCATCCCTCTTAGAGTTTCCAAACCTATGAAAGTTGTTCCAATTTACACCAGCAGCTTGGGAGAGGTTGATATGTCTTGTCATACAATTATGAGGGATGTCCTACATTACCATGAGAGATTACTTGGTGTTTGAGACTTGTTTGGGGATCATAAATTCTTGACTTACTTCTATCTCCTCATATTTGACAACCGTGATTGTGCGATGATTTGGGATCCTGCCTCTAGCATGTTTAGTGCATTACTTGGTGTGATATACATGATTTGCTTCACAACTTCAAGCATGGCAATGTTTACATCAAAGTAGCACAACAGATTGACAAGGAAGCATCCTTGAGGTTGATATAGGATCCATACATTTGGTTGCATCATAAAGATTTTGATTACTCGAGGACAAGCAATCTCTAGGAAGGAAGGATTGCAATGTCCCCTTTTAATGCAATCTTGAAATATTAAAATTAAATAAGGCCATTATAATAAATTAATTATTTAATATTATCTATCAAAAGTACATATGAAAGATAATATTATAAAATTACTAAAGTGGCTTATTATAATGAGAAATCCAATAAGGTCACTCCAATTTCGAAAGTGGAAATAAAAATTAAAAAAATGAAAAGGCAAGAGAAAACATAAAGCCAGAGGACATTCAAAAGTTATAAAAGAGCATTTAGGGGATCATTGCGGAGGATGTGAGGAGTATATTTTATTCATTTTACTGATTGTGACTGTGTGGGTTCTGGATTTTTGGACTCATCTCAACCTTCCTGAGGACAAAATCCATTTTGAAGAAGACTAGCTACAGCAGTGAAAGATCTACTATGGCTAGTATTTGCAAAAGATATTAAATAGATCTGTTGACGGTGCGTGAATTACCAATCCTTCTGTACATCTTGTATCTGTGATTGGGAAATTTCTTGTACATCCAATCCCACTGTAAATTATGGGCCCATGAGTAGGAGATAATTCTTTTGTTATTTTGTTGAAGGTTGTAATCATTTATCTATTTTAATGGCAATATTCATATTTAATTTCAGATCCTTTTTGTCGTCTTATATTATATTAGTTTCAATATAATCTATTGGATGAATAGAAATCAATTTTCTTGAACACTATTTGTTTAAAATCTTGTGAAGCATTTGGTAGAATCTGGAGCAAATATCCATAGGGGATATTACACATATAATTTAAAAATGTGTAATAAATATTCTCCAAGTAGAATTATGTAATGTCCCCTTTTTGGGACATTAAGAATTCTGAAGTTAAACTCATAAAATATTAAAACTGAATTATGAGAGTTTAAAGAAAATTAATAAATGGGTCAATTTAATATTATGGAGTTAAAAAGTGACATATAAGAAAAAAGACGAAAGGACAGCAGAAGGAAACTAAAGAGTCACTATTTTGAGCATAAAAGAAGGATGAGGAGTTCATTTTCAGCATGCTCGGATTTGAGATTGACTTTTCTAGTTTCTCTTTCGAGAACTGTGGGAAACTGCTAGCTTTCTCTTGCTAGAGCATGAGGATGGAAACCTTCAAGATTTCTAGGTGGGTTGTACGTAGCCCCGATTTTGTAATATCCCCATCATAAAATAGATTATTAATCAAACTGTTGTTAGTGGGCCGATTGACTTAATATATCTCGGACCCATTTTTGTTTTGTTTCCATAGTTTGTGTTGTCGTCAGTTATCTTTGTACACCCTAGGAAAGTTTTCCCCGATGGGTATTTAAGCACGGCTTGTAGGTAGTCTTTAGGTATGCAATTTGAATTATTTCTTTGTACTGCGAACTCCTATTGGAGTTCTGGTTGTTTGCCATTTCAGAATTCAAAGATCTTTCTTATTTGGTTTATCCGGTTTCGGTGGGATTTAGCACTCACCCTATTCCATCGCCTGTAACACTTCACTGGGCTCTGGCAAATTAGAACACCATCTTTTGGCAAATATTAATTGAAGGTTGTTTGTGTTCTAATCTCCACTCTTGTTTGGCATTGTCTGATGAATTTGGAATTAATAATTTACAATGTAGATCTGAAATCATTCTTTCCGCTTCTCACAACACTTCGTGCAACTACCATTATTCACCCATACGGCCTCCAAGCTAAGTCGTACTACCTCCCAACCAACTATACGATCTCCATATACTCACTGTACAACCCATAATCCCTACCGTACGGCTACTCTATTCACCGTACAACTTCATTATGAGTTCACCATACGGCCCCTTATACCTCCGTACGGCCAAACTGCTAATTGCACAGTCGTACATCATCTCTCTCCCACCGTACGGCACATTTGGTGTCTAATAACATCCCATATAGCCTGCATCGTATGGCCTTAAGCCTTGTTCGTACACCCTATTTGGAATCTGTACAAGTGTTTCAAACTTCCCTACTACACTCAACTGATCATATGACTTCATTCTAGTGGCTACACATTGCTTTCTAGAGGAGTTGTAGGCACGAGTCATTACAAATTCATCATCTGTGGTGGTTTTGATGGAGCCCTTTTTTTCTGCAAATTAGGGCCTCCATTTGAGCAACGCCTTTGATTATTTATTATATGACACACTATATTTCTTTCTTGCACATATACATAAAAACATAGATTTCATCATCTTTGCTATTGATTTGACAAGTTCTTCACACAAAATCAACTTGGGTCACCAAAGAAAACATTAACAATTCAGAGTGGACACCAATGCTTCCAGAGAACTTAGTTGATTTCCTTCCACCTAATCATTGATACTGTAGTCATTTTCTATGGCCAAACATATGAACAAGTGTCGGCAAAGAAGTGGTTCAATGATGGCTACGATACATGTCCAAAGACATAGCAAAAACCATCACATCTTTCAGTCACTTCCAACTATTATATCAAAGCTCTAATAACCAAGATGGTGTGAAAACTACGAAATTAGGATTCAAGAACCGCTTTCTCGGCCTACCCCTTCAATTCCTTGGGTTTCAGACATGCATGGTTTTGAGATCCCTTCGAATCCAAATGATGAGTGTGTTGGTAAACAATTTGTCCCTCTTGCTAACTTGGCTTTACCTTGATTCTAGATGCCTAGAATGTAAGGAAACAATCTGCTTACAACAGATTGGATTAGTGCAATCTAATGTCACTAATCCCTGAATTGAAGGGTACAACTCCCCTATATGTAAAATATACTTGGAATGTGTAAAATCCCGATAACTGCAACTACTCTTAAAATTGTCGCATCCGAAGTTTTTGTGGGCAGTACAGATAGGAAAAGTTAGCGTACGGTTGCTAGGTGTCGTAGTACGGGCAAAGGGGAGGTCGTACGGTGTTGTGTGGGGCAACAAGTGGTGTCATACGGTGATGGCAAAGGGTGGTACAAGGTGCAGCTATGGCCATACGGTGACCTAGGAGGCCATACGGTGAATGACCAAGGTGGTTGTATGGTGGATGGAAGGAGATGTAGGAAGTCGTCCAGTAGGTGTAGACACTGAAATGAGGTCGTACGATAGAATGAAGAGGGCTGTACTATGGTAGTAATGGAGGTCGTACAGTAGGAGGGTGGAGGTTGTACGGAATGAGGTACTAAATTTGGAAACAACAAAATGTACGAAAAAATGCAAGAGAAACACAGAATACCTTATTCATTTAAAACAAGAGACTTGATCAGATTTAACATAATGACTTCTCCAATTCACAATATGATAGTGCTCCAATTTGCCAAATCAGAGCGAAGTGTTACAGGCGATGGAATAGGGTGAGGGTTGAATCCAACTGAAATCGAAATCGCCAAGTAGGGAAGATCTTTCATCTAAAATGGCGAACAACAGAGAATCCCAACTAGAATTCGCAATATAAAGAAATAATCCAAAAATGCCTCCCTAAAGACTACCTACAAGCAGTGCTTAAATACCTATCAGGAAAACTTTCTAAAGATGTACAATGATAGCCAACGGCAACACAAACTACGGAGACAAAACAAAAATGGGTCCGAGATATAATAAATCAATCAGCCCATTAACAATAGTTTGATAAATGATTTATTTTATAACAGGAACATTACAAAATGATGTTTTTATGTGATCAAAAGGATAACCAAGGGTATGCTCTTAACCTAAGAGCAAAAGAGGGTAACCAAATTGCTCATAGACATAAGCAACCTAAGCGAGGTTTTAGGTCTAACACTAACTCTACTCCTAAATGCATCTAAGACTATGGAATGCAAGGAGATGTAATGGAAGAAGAAAATCCATGGCCCTAAGTGGCTCTCTAACCAGTCAAGGTTACCCAGTGGCAAACTCCCAGCACACTTCAATCCTAACATCACATCACAAACGCAAGATGTTATGCAACTCTGAGAAAGAGCAGAAATACCTATAAAAGATAGCACTCTAACTACCCATACTATTAACACTGCACTAACACTCTGATTAGCCCAATTACTAATAGCTTCACAAGTACTTGTCCTACAATTCCAGAAAGACTGACCTACATGCATGTTAGCTCAACTGAAGGAGACAATGAAAGAAACCTAGGCATGCTAATTCTAAGTGGAATTAAAACATCACATTACCTAGTTGCAGACATCAATCTAATCCTTCCATACACCTTGATGGAGCTCAATTTTTTGGGAAAATTTAGGATCTCCATTCAAGAAATAATGTTGAGAATTTGATAAAAAACTAATGTTGATGTCGAAAGCATTAAGACAAAGACTGTGAAAGATGGACACATCCTGACATTAATGTGACTGGGCATATTTAGAAAGAAAGGGCAGAGTATATGGAATATGCAATGAAGAAAAACAATAGTATATTGAGTTCATTGTGATTAGTAAAAGATATACATAAGTTGAGCCTCATTGAAAGTATAAACAATATGTAAGGCAGTAATTATTGGTGTCATCAAGTTCAATTACTCAACATTCAGTTTCACTTTCATCGAGTTCAAGGACCTTGCCGACCAGAGGACTCCAAAGCTTAAATTCGCTTTAGAAAAGCTCTAAACCAAGTGATCAAGTTCGAGAAGAAGATCTACCCGCTTAGGTGTAGCGAAGCCTGAAGTGCAAGGGAATCAAGGAGATTCTCGTTTATTGGCCAGAACTGATTGTGGAATCCTATCAAAGAAGTGGTAGGCACTTGGATTTCCAATCTGTGGTTTTGGGAACCAACACACCTCTCGATTCTCACTCAATAGTCTCTGCTACAAGGGGAGAAAATGCATGAAACTTGTCGATCCTTTCCATTAACTTAGAAAACTACATGTATAGGCCCCCTCTTGGGATTCTTGGCTAGTTACAGATTCATCAATTACATTAATAGAGCATTCGAATCGCTCAGAAATCCAACAGTTGTCGATTACAGTTCAATACATCAGAGAAAGAAAAGCAGAAATGATTAGAAACCCTCAAAATGGTTCATATTCCTCTCTGATTTGTAACAGTCACCTTGGCGCAAAAACTTGTATTTCATATCTCAACAATCACTGCAAGTTTGAATTCTTGTCGTTGATCTCAAATCAAAGATCACGATTAAAACCTAGCAACCCTTTCATCTTAATCCTTATCACCTCTTCACAATTGTCATTCAAACAATACTTTTAACCCGTGCGATGTTGTGATCACTGGCTATCTTAACTGTCATGTACTCTTCGCAATTTTGCAACTTAGAGTCTTTGCCCTCGTGAACTGATAGGGAGTTTTGGAGGTCCCACCTGTAGATTTACTATTTTTAGTAGGTCTATTTTTGGCAGTTGCTAATTTTGGCAGTGCAATTGGTGGCTTCGGTAGTTTAGTCGTCAATTGCGGTAAATTAAGTTAATTGCATGAGCTATTATTTATTATTAAGTTTCATTAGTATAATAATGTTTATATTGTTATAATAACGACATTAAGTGATATTTCTAAATAGTAAGTTGGAAAGTTTCTAGTGTTGAGTACTTTTGGGAACTTCCACAATTTCTAAAGTGGAGTTTTTTAGGAAACTTTGGACCAATGAAAGATTATAAATGAGAGCTCATTTCATGGGGAAAAGCATGCTTGAATATTTATTTTCATTTGTTGCCTTTGTGGCGTTTCTGAATTCTGATTTTATGTGCCCTTGCTAAAGTATAAGGGTTATTCTAAGAATTACTCTTGCAAATTGTGCTGAAGTATACAATATGCTATTCTACTACTATTCAACTGTGTCTAAGGAGAATTTTCTGCTGTGATTTATCTTTTGATTATCTCTTGTGCGGGTTTTTGAGTTGTGAGCTTCCATCCATTGTTGATGTACAATGGATTGGATCTAAAATTGTGACATCTCCTTACTGTGTTCATCCATGGCTGGGAGAAGTGTTTGTTAGCTAAGAATTTTGGGATCAATTCTAAAAAATCTGGGAGCAGCGTTTCTATATTACTGACCTGTGTATGCTCGTTAGAGCTTGCTTTGCATTTTTGAAGCCTACCATATTCTCTTGTATCAGCAATTGATGTTACTTTTCATGCCTGCGATCACTTTTGACAGGTCAACAAACACCAATTAGGGCCTCTGTTTATCTTTAGACATACTGCAATTGTATTGGGATAACTTGCATTGACTTTGTGACTTGCGTTGCAAGTTGGAATCCCATGTTGTGTTGAAGTGGGGTTGTATTCAACTCCTAGAGGTTTGCAATTTGATTTTGGAACTCCACTATCCTATGTGAGGCTCATGTAGCAGACGCTGGAGGCCGAAATTTAGTTCAGAAATGCGCTATAACATGTTCTATGTTTTCAATCGATATAAATAAATGAATCTACAGTTTATTACCATGCAAAGACATTGAATGAGGAAATTTTTCTTCGTTCATTACTAAATTAGTATCATAATTCAGCTAGTAGGACTTTTGCAAATGAGTTGGAACTAAATTAACAAGATTGCTAGTTGGGAATTTGTAGTTTGTGGATTAGTTAAGCCCATAGCAATTTAAATCACATGCTAGTATTAGAGAACGCTTGCCAATTGTTTGAAAAAATACTAGATTGTTGATTAACGAAAGAAATTGATGTTTTGTTTAAGCTATAACCAGATAGGTTATTACATTATCACCCTTTTCACATCTTCGCAACTTGAAATCTTCACTCATGGCTTAACCGTGCGAAACTGCGATCAACTGTTCTCTTGATTGTTTTCTCATTCATCATTGCTTCACAACCTAAGAGTCTAACTCAACAATTAACCCTGCGACGTTGCAATTGCAAGATTTCGCTCCTTCGCAACATTAACCTCAGGTTACTCTAATCTACCAGCGAAGTGGCAATGGCTTGTAAGTTAACTGTTGTAGTTACCCTTTTCGCTTTACCGAAATAACAGGATATTGCTTCCTTCGATCACCTAACTCATTCGATCATCGGCTTCACGCTAACCTTCGCAACCTCGCATCCCTAAATTGTAACAACTTTAACCTTGCGAAGATGCGAGCATGGCTATCTCCTCTTCGCAACTCTGACCTAAGGTTAACTTTAACTGCCTGCGACGATGCGATGGCTTATAATCTTATTGTTGTGGTTAGCTCTTCGCACCATCGCAACTTGAAAAGTCTTAACTGTCTTGCCACCCGCGATGTTACAGTAACCGTTTTGAGTTTAGCTATCACCTTGTTCGCAATTTCGCGACTTAAGATCTTAACTCACCTTTTAATTGTGCGATATTGCAATGACTGCACAGCTAACTGCCCAGGTCGCTTTTCGTAGCTTCACGACTTATCTTTCTTCATAAAGAATATAAGTTGCGATGTTACGAACACCTTTGATCTGATCCTCATCTAACGGTTAGGAATCCATCTCTACGGGCAATTAATCTTACAACCCATGACGTGGAGATTCAAATGCATTTTGTGTCGTGGATTCAACTTCAACGCTAGTCTTTGCCACCTTTGACTACATTCTACATGGTCTTTGCCACCATTGACTACATTCTACACCATTTCTACATCTTTCAATGCTCACTACGCCTCGAATTCAACTGACCTTGCTTCTGGCTTGTCCTCACAGCCTACACCATGTTCTTTAGCCTCAGCCATATATTCCTTGTTGCCATTTTCATTGGCCTTGATATCGATGTTCTCTGCTGCCTTTTGGTCTAAATGTTAGTGTGTTCTTCTTTTCAAATGTATCCTGTCTTCACCATGAATACTCGATCAAAGCATTAGGGTTTCAGAACAACTTCCCTTTCATTTAGGAATTGTAATGTTTCATTGTCCAAGCGTGCGCTAGCATCACTTGAAAATGGCAGCACTAGGTTATTATGGCCATACGGAATAATGCAAATGGCGCAAATGGAGGTGTACAGACTGTCTTGAGGGTCATATGGTGGATTTAGCAAAGTTGTATGGTAGATGTGAGTGGTTGTACGGTTGTTTCTTGAAGGTTGTACAGTAGCCTTTTGGGAGGTTGTACGGTAGGCAGAGGTAGGTGTATGGTGGATGTGAAGGAGGTCGTACGGTGTCAATAGCAACACACAGATAGCCAACGGCTACACTAACCTAACAGAAAAAAAAACTAAAATGCATCGAGATAATTTAAATCAATCGCCCCATTTACAACGATTTGATTAATAATTGATTTTAGGTCGAGGATATTACAATCCTCCTATCCCAAATTTTGCTTGTCCTCAAGCAAACGCAATGTCGAATGCTGTAGAATGTGCTCGTCTTCCCAAGTTGCATCGTCTAGCGGCAAGTGTTTCCAGCGTACCAAATATTCCTTCACCTTTCAGTTCCGTAGGGTCTTCTCACGTACTTCAATAATCTTAGATGGTTCCAATATGAGCTTTCCTTCTTCATTGAGCGGTAGAAGGTCTGTAGCTACCATGATGTTTTGTACCACAGCTTTCTTCAAGCAAGAAACATGAAAAACGTTATGAATACAACTCCCCTCTGGAAGTTCCAACTCGTAGGCGACTTCACCGATGCAGCAAACTATACAATAAGAACCATAAAATTGTGGCTTTAGTTTTTCTTTTCTGTTTTCCTTCAATGAGGATTGTTAGTATGGTTGGAGCTTGAGATAGACCAAGTCTCCTACTTCAAAACTCCTCTCTATTCGGTGTCTGTTGACGTACATCTTTAGTTGATTTTGTACCCGTTGTAAGTTTTCCTTCAGGCACCTTAGGATGTCCAATCCCTCCTGAAGCTGGTTCCAAACACTTGATGCATGACTATCACCTAGAATTGTGTCAATGAAGGAATGAGCTTCATACCCATATAGGGCTTTGAATGGTGTCATCCCGATTGATGTGGTACGTGGTATTGTAACAATATTCCCCTGGGTGTATCCATTTGACCCATGCCCGTTGTTCTGCCAAAACGTATTTCCGAAAGTAACCTTCTAGCCATTTGTTCACAATCTTCATTTGTCCATCTATCTAAGGGTGGTAAATAGTACTTAGTGTTTTTAACTTTGTTCCTACCAATTGAAACAATTTTGTCTAGAAGATGCTAATAAATCGCCCATCCTGATCACTGGCAATGTTTCTGGGTAACCCATGTAGATGAAAGACTTCTCTAAAAAATAGATCGACAACTTGTGCAGGGTAAAAATCTGAAGGGATGGCAAAGAAGTGTGCATACTTTGTCAATCTATCAACCACCACGAAGATACAATCCTTTTTGTTCACCTTCGGAACTCTAGTTATAAAATCCATCAAGATACTTTCCCACCTATGTTTTGGAATTGGCAAAGGTTGCAGTAACCCAACGGGTAGAGTATGTTTGGATTTGTTCTACTGGTAGACTGCACACTCTCTTACATACTGCAAGACATCTTCCTTAAGACCTTTCCATGAAAATCGCTCCCCAAGACGTCAATAAGTTTTGAGGAAGCTCGAGTGTCTGGCCAAGGGTGAGTCGTGTACCTCTTTCAAGATTTTCTACTTTAATTTGGATTCTGACACTAATTATATATGCGACTCTTATAGTAAATGATGTCATCCACCACTTTGTAACTATCATCCTAGGTGTTGCCATCCATTAGCTAATAGGCAAATGTGTTTTTGGAATATTCTACCAACAAATGTGCTTTCCAGTAAGCTGAAATCTAGGTTAGTAAGTAGATGGCGGGTTTCCTATACAAAGCATCTGCAACCACATTGTTCTTTCCTTTCACATATTCAATGTCAAAATCAAAAGCCTGAACCTGGCTTACCCATTTTTGTTGCCTCTCGTTCAATTCCCATTGCTCTAGAAAATATCTCAAGCTATTATGATTCATACGAACGATAAACTTGGCACCCACCAGATACTACTAAAACTTGGTTATTACATGTACGATGGCCAACATCTCTGTCATAAATAGAATATAAGTGTTTTGTTTGCATAAGCTTCCTGCTCTCATAGGCTATGGGGTGTTTGTCTTGCATCAGTACCATGCCAATGCCTTCTCTGGATGCATCACACTCTAGAATGAATGATCAAGTGACGTCACGTAATGCAAGTACGAGACAAGTGCTCATTGCCTCTTTCAGCTTATCAAAAGTGAGTTGTGCCTTTTCATTCCACTGGAAAGAACCCTTTCTTGTCAAATCCATTAAGGGTGCCCTAAGCTAAGAGAATCCTTTAACGAACCTCCGATAATAACTGCACAATTGGAAAAATCCTAGCAATTCTGTGAGTGATATTGGGGGAGGCTAATCAAGGATAGCCTGAATTTTCTCCTGATGAACTTGAACTCCATATTTACTGACATGTCCCAAATTTAATATTTCTGTCATACCGAATTCACACTTGGATCCCTTGGCGAACAAAGACTGATCCTTCATGATCCTTAGAACTTCATCCAGATGCTTTAGGTGCTCTTCCAATGTCCTGCTACAAATAACATTGGAATTTAGTAGGTGCATTCGTTAATACGAACAACATGATCAGTAACTCATAATGTCGTAGTGACAACGAAAGGTTGTCTTTTCCACGTCTTCTTCCCTCATGCAGATTTGATGGTATCCAAAACGGAGATCTATTTTTGAAAAATGGACTGTGCCATGTAATTCATCAAGCAATTCATCTATCCTTGGAATGGGATATCTATTTTTTATCATTTTTTTCCTTCAACGCACGATAGTTCACACACATGTGCATCGTCCCATCCTTCTTTTTGACCAATACCATTGATGATGCGAAAGGGCTAGAACTGAGACGGTTCCATCCTTCCTCTAACAGTTCCTGAATCGTCTTTTCAATCTCATCTTTGAATTTCTTGTGATGGCGGTAGGGTGTAGTTATGACTAGCTTGGCTCTTGCTTCCAACTCGATAATATGTTCAAAGCCTCGATGAGGAGGTATGCCAAGAGGAATGTCTATATTATTATGATCACTAAAGATATTCTGGAGGTCATCACCTGGGGAGGTGTTTCTTGCTCTTTTTAGGTTCTGTCGAGACAAAACAGTGTACAGCCCAAGCAACGTCATCACGCTGAAATATTGCCTCCATCTGATGTGCAGAAACTTCCTTCGAACCCTCATTTTCCATTCCGCGGACAACAACCTTCTTTCCATTGACAACAAAAGTGAAGTCCATGCATCTAAAGCTCTGAGTATATTAATCAAGTGTCTCCATCCACTGTATGCCTAGAATAACCTCCATATCATTAAGGTCCACTATGAACAAATCTTTAGTCACTATGTGATTCACCATTGCGATACTTAGTTGAGGAACAAGGTGTGTGCAAGGCAGAAGAGTTCCGTAGGCAACCTTGACCTAGAATCCTGCATGTGTCTCCGTAGGTAGACCTCTTCGTTTCACCAAAGATGAATTTATAAAGTTTAGAGTGGCTCTACCATCCAGCATCACCATACCCCTTTGTCCTTGAAGGGTTCCCTGTTCACGAAACACTGTGCACCTCGGGCTACCGACTAGGGCAATAGTTCCTCTGTGTCGTACCAATGTTGCAATTCCTTCTAGATGGTTCAAACTAACCATTTTTGTGTCCTCGTGGGGTTGATTGTCTTCAGAGCATATATCTTCTTGTTCGTCCTTATCATCAAACACGATCTCAATGTAGTTGATTTTCCCTTTCCCGAGGCATCTACGCCCAAGTTCCCATGGTCCCTTGCAGTTGAAACATAGTTTCTTCGTTCAAAGCTCCTATCGGGTTGCTTCGTCCAACGACAGTTTTCTCCACAGAGGTTTATTATCTGTCCCTCAAAAACACCAGCGGTTTGCACTGTGAGTAACTTCGTCAGGATGACGTTAATGATGATGCCATACTTAGTGCCTTCTTAATGGCCTCCGATAGGGTGGTAGGATTGAACCCTTTTACCCAACCTTTCAGTGGTTCTGTCAGTCCGTCCATGAAGAGCACTATCCGTATTCTTTTGGAAATGTTCATGACTAAAACAAAGAGTTTTTGAAATTCCGCAATGTACTAATCAACTGATCCAATTTGCCTCAGTTGTGCAAAATCTTTGAATTTGAGTTATGGATCTTTAAAACGATCTATCAATCTCTCTGTGAATTCCACATAGGTATTTATTTGATCATGCCCCAGAGTGATGGTGTCGTGATGCCACCATTCATGTGCAACTCCCTCCAAGTGTAATGCCACAAATTTAATTGCTTCCTCTCCTGGTATAAGATTAAGCTGGAAGTAAGTACCGGCTTTCATTACCCATGCTTGCGCAGATATGGATCTGGATCTGTCAAAGGGAGACAAATTTACTTTACTCAACTTCCTTCTGAGATCATCGTTAAAATACCCTCGGTTTCCGCCTCTGAATATCTCATTCCCAGATCTGTGTAATCTTTGTAGGATATATATTCCTCGAAATTCGCATTCTTCCAATCTTCTCTCAGTTGTTCTTGCATTTCTTCAAATGTCGGTTGCTTCCCTCCTCGTGGTGCCTCCGTACGTGGGGGAAAAGACGGTATGGAAGGTCGAGAGCGTGCTAAATGAGGGTTTGCTTTACCCAAAACCGAATCCACCTCTGACCAGTTTGTTCACCAAATATTTTATTGTCTGCCAACTTTTTGAGAGTTTCTTCCATGAGACACTAAGTATCGTTGATTTGTGTTTGTTTCCTCGCAAGTTCTCTTAGTAGTGCCACAAGTTCAGCAACTGTGGGTTCAGGTTCTGCGGCCATTCTATCAACAGAATGGGTTCTTCTCTTTTGGCTATAAACAATCATTCACTATCCACTGGTTGGTAGGATCGAAGGTCTAATACCACTATAATGTCCCATTGTCTGAGCGTGCACCAGAATCACTTGAAAATGGAAGCACTAGGTTATTATGGCTGTACGGAATAATGCAAATGGTGGGAATGGAGGTGTACGGACTGTCTTGAGGGTCATACGGTGGATTTAGCGAAGTTATAGGGTAGATGTGAATGGTTGTACAGTTGTTTCTTGAAGGTTGTAAGGTAGCCTTTTGGAAGGCCATACGGTAGGCAGAGGTAGGTGTACCATGGATGTGAAGGAGGTCGCATGGTGTCAATAGCAACACAAGAAAGGAGTACGGTAGGCAGCAAGCTGTATGGTAAGTAGTAGTCATACGGTGATGGTTAGGTGTGTTTGGACCTTAGAAAGTCATGGTTGGGTTTTCTTGCTTTAGGGTGCTTGTGCTTTGGGTGTTAGGAAGCTAAACTAGGGTTATGGGTCTTATACCCTAAACAGCAAGCCAAATGGCCGTACGGTATGGTGATGGGCAAATGTTTGGCAAGTAGTGCTGGGCCATAGTGACGGATGGTGTGCAGATCGAGGGAAAATACTAAGTTCTGTAACCAAAAACTTATAGATCCAAATTCATGAAATAAATCCAAACAAAAATAAAGATTTGAACACGAATAACCTTCAATTCATATTTGCCAAAAGATGGTCCTCTGATTTGCCAGATCCGACCGAAGTATTACAGGCGACGGAATAGGGTGAGGGTTGATTCCCACCAAAACCAGAAAACCAAAAAGGGAAGGTTTTTCACTTCTGAAATGGCGAACAACAGAGAATCCCAACGGGAATTCGTAGTACCAAAAAAATAAATCAAATTGCGTACCTACAACTTCCTACAAGCTGTGCTTAAATACCCGTCGGGAAAACTTTCTGAGGGTGTACAAAGATAGCCAACGGCTACATTAACCTATGGTAACAAAACTAAAATGGGTCCAAGATAATTTAAATCAATCGGCCTATTAACAATGATTTGATTAATAATCTATTTTTTGACGGGGATATCACAGGAAATGCATAGGCTTACCCTCCCTTTCCTAATCACCTAATATGAACGAATGCATTAGATTGCTTTTGAATGCCCACCTAGGTTCACGCAAAGGGATAGATGAGAGGATAAGTTCTTTAAGGGTAATCTAGACACAGACATGACATTACATTGAATCAACCCTAATCTTAGAAGTTTGAAAAATAAAGGGGGACTGAAAACATGGCAACAGAGTATGAATCTAGAAATAAATGAAAATAATAATGCAAATGCCTCTCTGACATATGATATAATTGAATGCAAGAGCTTAGTTTTTCTTTATTTGTATTGAGATTCGAAGTTCAAACTATTTTGTTCAGATTTATCCCCTGTGATATTGGCTTTTAAAATCAACCACTACTTACGCTGAATAAATTAATTTCAGTACAAATGTTTAATTATCTAAATTTGCATTTGAAATGTTGTCAATGTAAAATTTCGTTTAATTAGTTTTCCCAAAGAAATTAATTCAATTGGACTAGGGTTTGTGTTACTAATTAAAGCTTCGGCTTATAAGTAGTGGATGGTATAGCACTGTCTCCCAAGGTTGTATATAAGGGTATAGAGAAAGTTTGACTCTATTTGCCCAAGGTAAATTAAGGGACTGGTCTGCATTTTATATCATGAAAATTGATTAACATTTGAAGTCTTGAAGTTCAATATTCCATCATATCCATGACTCATAAACATAATTCCTTTCATTTAAGCAACATTCATTTCACAAACAAATATCAAAACATTTGTATAACTTTATTTTGATCGAGTTTTAAGATTTTGCCAACTTAAAGAACTCACAAATTTTTAATTCGCTATAGAAAAGCTTTGAACCAAGCAAACAAGGTTCAAGGAAGGTTTACCTGCCTAGGTTTAGCAAACCCTAAAGTGCAGGTGAATTGAGGTTATTCCCGTTCCTTGGCCAAAATTGATTGAGTAATCATATTAGAGAATTGGCAAAGCTCTTGGATTTCTAATTTGTGGTTTTGTTAATATTCAAATTTGAGATTACAGGATTTCTCTCCAATCTGATTGTGTAATTGTATTTAAGATTGGATTTTGATATCTAGTTATCATATTGCTATGTATGATGCACTAACAAACATTTCTGAAGAATTTATTTCAGCAATTACTGGTTAATATTGTTGGATTTCATTGCATATTTTATCTGTTATATTCTGAAAATAATTTGAGGAAAAATTGGAGGTAATATCCAGTTGGGATATTACAGTGGTATCTAAGCATCGACCCTGCCTTCTTGCAGGGTATCGTCATAAATTCCATCAGAAATAAATTTTCAGAAGTTTATCAGCTGTGACCTGTTGTATAAAAGGACTCAATATATATGCAACTCTAAAGTTTTATCAGAAAATAAAGAAGTTTCAGAAGTCCATATATAAGATCAGGCCAAAGTTTATATTATGCAATGATTGATGTGCGGAAAATTAATATTTTACAAAAAGGTGTTCTCACACAAAGCTCACTACAGCTGTTGTGCCTATTATTCTTCAAGCAAAAGACGTTGAAACTGGTATTGTGTTTCTTGTAAGTGACCAAAAACTTACATCTGATGACACCAATTCTGTAGCATTTACAGAATTAAGGCTAAGGTTGAAGGGATTTCAAGTTCTTTGAGTTGGCAATCAATTTTGCCCCATGACATTATCGAGCAATATAATTTTGTGGCAGCTTTCGAACTTTATTTCAGAAGTCCATTTATAAGGTCAGGCCAAATTTTATATTATGCATTGATTGATGTGTCACAGATCAATATTTTAATAAAAGACGTTCTCACACAAAGCTCACTACAGCTGTTGTGTCTATTATTCTCCGAGCAATCACTACAGCTGTTGTGTCTATTATTCTCCAAGCAAAAGGTGTTAAAACTGGTATCGTGTTTCTTAGAAGTGCCCAAAAACTTACATCTGACGACACCAATTCTAGTGCATTTAAAAAATTCAGTTTAAGGTTGAAGTGATTTCAAGCTTTTTGAGTTGGTGATCGATTTTGTGCCTTGACGTTATCGAGCAATATAAATTTGTGACAGTTTTTGAACTTTATTTCTGAGGCATGGCAAGCATTTTATAGAGACTTTGTGGTAAAAATAATTCAGAGCCTGAATGCTTCTAGCATGACCAATCTTTGATTGTCGTAAATTTGTAGATTTGCACCAATTCAATTAAAGGGAATAATTAGGAAAACGTCAGTTTGGGCAAAGCTATTGTCAGGTGTGACAGGTTCAAGATGATGAGAATGGTCAGGTCTCATTTCTAGAAAGGAACGAAATTACTGTGCGGTGCAATCACCATAGAAGCCAGTTTCAAAACAGAACTGCAGTTTTCTATTGGTGCATTGTACTAGAAATTATTGTTTGTCACTGCAGGCCATTTCCTGTGTAACTCACATGGTATTACATGTGTCAAAAGCAGACTTTCATAACAGGAAACATTATCATGAAAGAAAATATTGTCGTTATACAACTCTTGGGTGGGTGCATTCAATACAACGAGGAGAGAACATAACCTGAAAATAGCAGGCAGACTTGTGAAGATTAAATTCGTTGTGAAGACTTAACGCCGAAGGTTAGGATACCATCGCATAATCAGGACAATGGGAGACGGAGGAGATTAATGGTGGGATACTGTTCAAGATGGAGATTATCACAAATAATGCCTTCAACATTCTGTTTGATATTGCCTCTATTACTTTCCAGCATTGTAAGTTTCAAGGAAATAATGACAAATGCTTTGACGTTGGTCACAGATCCATTATGTGGAGTCTGAAGAAGAGTTGGTAACCGCTTACGGTGTAACGTCTATTGAGTAGCATTCTCTTTGTCAAGAATCTCAAATCATGATCGTAACGCACCAATCTGGAGAGAGTATTTTTCAGGGAGAATTTTTCTACCAAGGGGAATAGTTGAGCTGCACACATAAGAAGTTTTGAATTCATTTTGCAAACTAAAGTGTTTTTGGAGATTTAAATATTATCATGGATCCTATTTGTAACAGTCATCGACTCCATTCATGATGTAAGCAGCAGGAATGGGGCACTTGTCTATTCAAGAGAAGTAAGGTCACTTCCATTTAAAGTCCCAACGGGTAGCAAGACGAGTTATGGCATGATGCACAGTTTCAATCGATTTTTGACAAACTATAGAGCAATGAACTTTGACATGGGCATTTCATTGGCTGGATCTTGTCGCCACTAATATCCTTGTGTGCATAAAAGCTTGAAAAAAAAAATGTTTTCACCTTGCCTCAATACGGACTTGGCAAATGCCATATTTTGAAATAGTAGGCAGAACATTGTATTGAACTAGAGATTACTGGAGTTATGCAAAGATATCATGTTCATGGGAACTTCCTTCAAACTTGGTCATAGTGATCGATTGTTTTGAAGATTTCTTATATCCAAAATTTGTGAAGAAAATTGTGTAGCACACTGCACGCATAACAAAAAGAAAGGACAAAATTAGGCAGTTGTGCAGGTTAAGTTGAGCTATTGATGTTAGCAAAGACGATAAATCTATTTAGAGTTTGTCGAGGCCAAGGAATTAGTACAGATGCAATGATAATGACGACATTTAACAGACTTTGCAGCACCGAAGGAGCATTACTTCAAAATTGTGAATTTCTACAAGCGTCTGTATAAGCCACAGCTTCCTTCATGCAATAGGCAGAATATGCACTCAAGGGTGCAATAGACTGCTACTTTCAAACTTGCAACAAGATAGTACAATCTTACCATCTCACAAAGTCATCATTCATAAAAGCACAGTATTGTATCAGGGATTGAAAAACAAAGAACATGTCTACAACACGTTGACATAATTCTTAGAACGGAAACCAGGTTAATAATAAAATATTGAATTACAGTCAATTGAAAGAAATTACTTATTAGCCTCAGAGTGGAACTAGTAAAGGAGTGAAGCGGGGTTGACTCAAAGAATTCTGAGATTCGAAATTCGCAACAAACAAGAAGATTTTTAATAGAGTGCTTTATGAAAATGGTAGCAAGGCTAGAATTTATAAGCAGGGAAAAGAATCTTTGCATATTAATCCAATTAGAAGGATGTTTTACCATGGTAGAACAATCACCCTCTAATTTATTGCAAACAACTTTTGTAACTACAGTGACAGGGTTAAATCAACACAAGTGCCTGAAACATTCAAATGATGAGATAAAACTATTAGTTGCTTCTTGTCTAATGGAGGTCTTTAGCACTTTAGCACCACTAGAACCTTGTGAAGAAGACATCATGAAGGATGTAGTGCAATTTATTGTTGATAGTTTTCAAAATCTTCGAGATAGCAATAGTCATCATTTATCTAAAGTCATTTGCAGAATTCAGATTATGCAATCTTATGATTGACATGAGATTATATGATTTAATACACACCATGTTTCAAAATCTATCAGGCACAATCAAGGAAGAACACAATCCAAATGTTATTGCTGCCATAGAAAACATTATGATTATGACAATAAATTAGAGTGACACTCATTTCCAACCACTACTTCAAATATGGTTAGCAATTTCAAATAGAGAACAATGAGCTTCACAAAGTGCTTATAAGCTGGTCAACAGGGTGCTCAAACAATGTGAGCCAAAAATCGAGAGAAGTACAAACAGCAGCAAGCTAAAGAAGAACTAAAATGCAAGGGAATTACAAATTGTAGTATTCAAAGAAATGAGCAAGAACCAAATGAGGATAGAGCAGATCTGTTTCTGATTAACTTGCAGACATTTTTTGTCACTAGGTCACACTTGTGAGGATAACAAGAAAGAGTCGGCTAAAGAAGTGCAGATCGATGTTGAGTAAGTTTAGGATTCATTAGTCCAGCTTCAACATAATGAGGACCATAGAGGGAACCCGCTATGAATGACGATTTGTACTACCATCTTATTTGGTGATTTGGAGGTTATCATTGACAACATTACGCTGATCATAAGGCTAAAAGTGAATCTCTCCATGAGAATGAACTATGTGAAAATAATGATGCTATAGTTGAGGAAGAAAATCATTTGGAGATAGAGGTAAATCATGAAAAAAGCCCAGCAGAAAATGATGCTATTAATATATGGGCTGATTTGAAGGACCAATCAGAAATCTCATTTCTAAATGATTTTAGATCATATAATTTGGGGGATAAGCTGAAAGTATCAAATGATATGATTATTGTGGCCTTAATGCACTTTGATAACACCCATCAAAGCATTGAGGAAACCTTATGGGAAGTTACTAATGTTATAGAGGACAAAGGAATAACGAATGAAATCAATTGTGCATACCTCCATAATCTTAAGAGGGCATTTGAAAGAATGAAATCAGACTACTTGAATTGCTCAAAGATAGGGATATTCATATAACTATCAAACATGTTGAAGATAAAGAGAACAAGATAAATGAGCTATGTATCCAACTAAGTATGACACATTACTCCTTATATCAGGTTGAAAATCAAAATTCGATTGCAGCCATTCCTAAGGAAGACAAAAAAAAATATAACTGTGGAGATTGCACAAATTGTTGAAGGAATCATTACCATTTGTGGGCATGAAAACCAGACCAATGTTTCCACCATTCCTCATCCTAATGAGGCACATTTTGCTAATGAAGACCATAAGAATCAGCAAGAAGTCAAATACATAAATTCTAATTTTTATAATAGCAGTAACATGATCTCACCATACCATGAAGTATAAGATGAATCATGTTACTTTGAGAACTATGTGTGGAGGTGATCATTTCGTTAATGGAGATGTTGTTTTTAGTGATGATACTTATGGTGAAGTGGATAATTTAGAGTTGTCCTTAGTGTGCCTTGAGGGTTTTTACAATTTACCTAAAGATTTATCACCAAGTTCTTATGATACTGCAGCTTCCTATACTGCAGCTTCCTACTCATTGATTGGTGATTTTATCTTTCTACATACTCCAGTTATCAGTGGCTGCCCTGCTTGGAATATTAGTGCATTTTCAGATTTGCCTTGTCCTACAAGCATTAGTGAGTTGCATACAGATGAGTGGGAACTACCCATGTTGCCATATATTCCATATTAGATGTTTACATTTCCAATTCAACAACATATTGCTGACATCACTGTCATTCTTGATGTCAATCCGAGTAATGACAGTGACATCTTCAGGCAGGTTGAGTTGATTTCCTTGCATATGGGCAATGTGTTGGGCATTTATTTATTCAGTTGGCTTATTCAAGAGGTTGGAGATTTATCAACCATCAATTTCTACACCCAAGATCGTATGGATAAGTTAGTTTGGAATCCAAGTGTTAACAGGATGTATGTTGTACATTTTGTGGATTATGTTGAGATGCTACACAGCCAAAGATTTATGATTAGAGTCACGCAGCCTACAGTCGCAATGGACATTCAAAGGTTGACATGGGATCCAGGATCATACAGATAGTTGGGTTGCATTCCCACTCTTTGTACTACAGCATTGCAGGGCCTAACTTTAGAGTTGCCAGTATGGGCCAAAATAATGCTAACAGATGGATATGGGACCTCAATATTGGCTTATGGTCTCATGATTGGTTGAGAGCTACCAATCTCAAGGAGGGAGGACTTGAAATGTCCCCTTTTTGGGACATTAGGAATTCTGAAGTTAAACTCATTAAATATTAAAATTGACTTATGAGAGTTCAAAGCAAACTAATAAATGGGTCAATTTAATATTATAAAGGGAGTTAAAAGGTGATAGAGAAGGAAAAAGAGGAAAGAGTAGGAGAAGGAAAAAGAAGAGTCATTGTTTTGAGCAAAAAAGAAGGATGAGAAGTTCATTTTCAGCATGCTTGGATTTGAGATTGATTTTTTGGTTTCCCTTTCGAGAACTGTGGGAAGCTCCTACCGTTCTCTTGTTGAAGCCTAAGGATGCAAACCTTTAGGATTTCTGGGTGGATTGGACGTAGCCCCAATTCATCATCTACGGTGGGTTCACATCATAATTCACATACGTAATTACAAGTGCATTGTATAATTTCTCCACAATCTGACTGTGTAACTGTATTTAAGATTGAATTTTGATATTTGGTTATTGTATTGCTGATGTCTAACGTAATAACATGCATTTCTCAAAAATTATATGAGCAATTACTGGTTAATATTGTTGGGGTTTATTGCATATTTTATCTGTTATATTATGAAAGTAATTTGAGGAAAAATTGGAGATTATATCGGACTAGGATATTACAAATTACATGAGATACATTTTTTACAACCAATATGAGCAAAAAATTATTTCAAAAATACACCTAATGTAATTCAAAAATGTGTCATAAATAATCTCCAAGTAGTATTACATCAAATACAATATTTTGTAGCTAATCTGAGGGAAATAAAACATTCCAAAAATTCACTCACACTGGAATTATACTCACCAAGTGCTTCCGGTGTGCATGGTATTTTAGCTTTCATCAAAGCATCCACAAATAAAATAGCCAGCTCAGCACCACATGTAACCTGTTATTTTTATATTTCAGCAGTTCCATCAAAACTTGCACTAAATATAGAAACATGGAATCAAACAAGAGAAAAGTTCTACAGAAACATATTGAATTCTAAGTATATTATAAAGTCCAAACTTTCAGCAGTAATTCACATATAGCAAATCTCCAAGGCCCTTACTGAAAATGTTATTTTGAGCCTATAAAATTGATGCTTAATAAAGGAAAAGATCAAATCACATTAAGACATGCCTAGTGATGCTTGGTCCACCTAATACAAAGGCTTACGTGGACATTTCATCAAAATGGGAAGTTCAGCCTCTTCCCCTCATTTCCCAGAAAAAGATCAGTAACAAGAGGAGTGTTGTTTGGGGATGTTCCTTGATATTAAGCAACATGAGACACTTCGGTGTTTGTTTCATTCAGCACAGTAAAGTAGAGCACTAGAAGACAATCCCGCCCATTAGCAGCTCTACACAATAAAATCTGAAAGTTGCTTTTTCAAATAACAGTCAATATCAGCAGGGCATTATTGCAAAGATGGAGCAACAAGAGGCATTCTTACAATAAAGTGATATATATGTGTGTGTGTGTGTGTGTGTGTGTGTGTGAGGTACACTTATGTCATTGCTCTAGAACAGAAAAGGAAATGACAATTAAGTTATCACTAAACACAATGCCTAAGGCATTGTCAGACTATTTGAAACTCAAGGGTTTCTAATTAAGGGTAGGCAAACTCTAGAAGAAGAAACTCCACTCCAATATGACATCTCACATGCCTATGAAGAATATAGAGCAACGGCCCCTCAGATCGCGGAGGTCTTGTTATTGAGATATTTCATGTCACTAAAGAGAAACCAAGGTGGAGCACATTATGAACCCAAGTCACATTCTAAATTGTTGGTAAACAGATTTGTCACTAAATAAAACTCTATAATGTTGGCCCAAAAGTATATAATATGACAACTTGCTTCACAATAATTGGATAGGGCTTTGATATGTGACCTTCATTTGCTTTTAGAGCGGCAGCTCCCTCTTATGATATTATTTTTATTTTTCAAAAATAGATATACAAACTTGCAAAGATCGAATTAAAGTCATTGACAACGAATAAAGATAAAACTTTCAAGAGATTTGGTGTGGTTGTTTAAATTACCAATTTAAACATTCAAGATCTATGCTTAAAAGCCATCAGCAGCATAATTTTGATTCAACATACAATGAACATTCACACAATACTATGAGAACGCACATTACAATAAGAACCACTATCTTGACAATTGAAATTTATGAAAAAGTGCCAAGAATGGTATTTCTTTTCATATCCTTGTACCAAGAATACAATAAAAGTATTTGATTAGAAGAACAAGATTCATAATCACATTACGAAAATTGCCTCCTAACTAATCATAAACTCTGAAAAAAGTGCTCTTTTAGTCAATAAGTGTCAAAAGTCCTTTTACATGTCTTACCCATGATATTTATAAGCTCTGTTGCCATAACTTACTTTCGGGTTCGTAACTACCTAAAAAGTTAGTGTTTGAGAATTTAGAAAGGATTTTATAACTAACTATAGCTTTTTATATCTCCAACATTTAAAGCCTAACATTAACTAAGAAAAAGTTAGTATATTGAACATACCAAAATCAGTCCTTAAATTGACAATTTACAAAATATAGAAATAAAACCAAAAGACAACTGTAGCTGATTTCTAACACTAACTTTCACGCACGTGCACTAGTATCTCTTATACTTGCTCTTTGTTCTAGAGGTGCTATGAGTAACTGAGATAAACTTAGTTTGTGCACTCTGAATGAATTGATCACTTGTGCCAAGGACTTAGTTTTTATGATAATCATACTTTGCCTTTTCAGCTTGCACCTATCATGACCTCTTCTTGCCTCATCTAACTCTTTCCTATAACCAGGCAAGCACAGAATGCAAGAATCAAATGCCACTGAAAGAACACTAAACCTTACCATAACATTTGCACCTTAACCTTGTTTGTCATTGAGTTTTGAGCTGATTTTTGGCTCTATACATTTCAAACATTTCAAAATGGTAGGCACATCAAGATCTTGAATGTGTCCACTAACTAGAATCTTTTCCACCACTTCTAGTGTATTTCCCAAGGCTTTCATTTTAAGTTGCTTACAAGTGTCTAGGAGCTTCTCTTGTCACCTGTTTGTTGATCCATGCTAGCACATTTCCACTCGATATTTCCAACTACGTCTATTTGTTCATCTTCTCCGCTTGGGAATAACTTGAAGGATTTCACCACATTGTTATCCAATCCTTTTATCTCTATCTAACAACTGACAATCTCCTTCCAGAGCAACTATTGTTCTCTAATGATCCCAATTATTTATGAATCCCTTGCTCTATTTCGATTCGCTCTGGCATACATTGCTCTTATATCGTGGAAATAACTTGAAGCTTGTTCCTTCGTGTGGCTGATCCATTCATCTACCATCTTACCATATTTTTACATTTTTGCACGTTCTAAATAATGCCTTTATCAAACACCTCTTTGAGATCACTGATTACCTCTGTAAAGGAAGACTCAAGTGTTGGAAATCAATCACCCATAAAGATAAGGCTCAGACTTGATTTCTAAGTTGATAGTTAGTTTGCTTATCCTTGTTTGATTGTTCAATTAAAAAAAACGGTTGACACCTACAAATTACCCTCTTTACCTTTCTGTGTGGTCCAACCCAAATCCACTTGAGATACGTCGAGGACATTTTTTTCAATGATGGGTTGTTCAATCTCAACAAGTAATTGCCTATACTAGGGTTCACTGCTAATATGGAAGCCACTTTTTAGTCTTCTTCACTTTTGTGCCTTTATGCACCAAATCAGCCACTTCATTTATGTTTGGTGTTTCCAGTTTGATCACCCTTTTTTCTTTCTTTCTAAACTCTTTTGCAACCAAGAGGTTGAATATATTCCAGATGTTTCTACCACCATAAGAACATTCAAACTCATAGATGTGAGCTCCTGATGATTTCTATTATCCATAACTAGAACCTCATGAGTTACTTTAACATTTGGAAGAGATAGTGACCATGTAGGAGAGGTTATAGAATGAATCATCTCATTTATAAATGATGACGACAAGGTGTTCATCTCACGAGCCTCATTTATCGTTTTCTAAATGGGATTTAAAGTCTTCTCTTTAGGTCTGGATCTCTTCTTTCTAGTGATAGGATTAAGCTCTCATGCCGCAATTAGACTTATTCTTTTGTTGGGGACTTCTTCATCCCGTTCTCCTTAAGCACTTTGCTATGAGCTAGAAGTGGTAGGTGGAGTATATGATTGGCTGATTTAGATGTACCTTCTTGTGAATTATTGTTCTCTGTGGAATTACCCTTTCATGTTGGCTTAGTAGTTGTGGCCTCTTTGAGTTTCCCTTTCAACCAACTTTTTGTTCATTGGATGACATAGCAAGTTCTCTCCCTTAGAATTTTCAATTAAGGTTGAGACCAATTGATGTAAGGTAATTCTAACAACTATATCTTTTCAAAATTGAAAAGATAAATTAAATTCGATCAATCTTCCAGCATACCTGTCACGTCCCATCCCATTTTAAAATCAATGATTTATTGAATTGTGAACCTCATCCAATCTCTTTTCCTTACCACAAAGTCATCTTCATAATCTACCCAATAGTCTTCCATTGTTGGGAAATGAAGGTACCAAGGCCCCAATGTAAAATTATTAACATATACTTTTCCATCAAATGGAAAACGACTCTCAAAAGAGTAGAGAGTCAATTTGATGATGGATATTTCAATATTATATGCATCCCATGAAGAGCTGTAGCAATAGTGCCCTATGTCAATCGATAAAGGAATAAGCTTTGTTCACTTAGTTTTACACTTCTTATTTACTTGGCCAGCCTACCTGCAAACTTTTGTAAGTACCAACTTGTCATCAACTTTTGTAAGTACTCTGCGAAAATCTGCATTGCTTTGCTTCAACTACAACTAAGGATAATAGTTATAGATTTGAGTGGTTTCATCATATTCCCCATATGGACTAAGACCCGGCCAAGCCTTCATGCTAGCAATCGCATACATGAGGTAAGAGGACATATGAAACCTCTAGTTCAAACCAAACTGAGTCAACTAGTTATGAAGGCCATCGCTAATTATTTACCCCCAATCGATGAACTACTTGCCAGATGTTATGGTGTTGATGTATAAAACATCTAATCTTGAAAACATCCAGTAGTTGCATTCCCGATCAACTTGTTAAGCAGAACTATCAAATCTAAGATGTCCTCGGTGAAGTGTCCTACAGAGTGTCTTGGGCAGTTTCAACTGACCTTTTCTCGGCGAATCCAACCAACTCTTGGCTATTATATTTAAATACTTATTTTTGTCTTGATGAAAATAGCCTTGGATGCCCTCCAAAGTGATCTTTACAAAATCATTTTTGATCGGTAGTCAGAATGAAATGGAGATAAAAATGGGGTCAAGCCTTGCTATAACATTGCCTTCTGACATTTTAATGACTATCGTGTCAAGATCATAGGCCTTCATACATTCCAAGACCAACTCGATGCAATGAATTGCTAAGGAGTGAGCCATTGCATGTATTAGCGATTGTCTGATATCCACTATACCAAAAGTGCTTTGTTCTCCTTGCTCATTACAAGCCAAAAGTCTACAACATCAAGGTGTCCCAACTTTGTGTCTGCTATCGCAAGACGCATGCATTTCAATATCAAAAGTGGTAATTGACCTTGGAAATTGTATTTCATCCTTTTTCGCTTTCAACTCTCCTTTTTCGTGATTAAAGAAATGAATTAAAAATTGAATCGGTGGTGGAAAATAAGCAAATATAAATATCAATGCTTGTGTTGAGGTCATTGCACCATTTGATAAACAAGCTTTAAGAATGCTTTCATTTGGCTGTCATTAATAAAATGATTTTCTCATTGTGAAATCATAGGAGATGTTGGCAAAACTTGTATAATTTCAGCTTTACACCTACTAACTGCATCTCCTTCGTTAACTTGAATGAGCTTTCCACACTTATGATTATAACTTTTCATTTGGATTCGAAATTTTGCATCCTTCGAACGTAGACTCTAGACTACTTTTGGGTTTGACCAACTTGTCTTTAAGCTCACATCATGATCAAGTGAAGTTGACACTATTATGATTTGTCAAAGCTGCAGTTTCTAAACCTTTTTAACAAATGCATTGCATACTAACACAACAAACATGGCAAGGAACAAAACATTGTGTCCACTTTCAACTCATTTTCTTGGATTCCACATTATATGCATCTCTAGCAAAGCGTTTCCAATGTAGGTGGCTTCCTGTCGAGGATTTCATTATCCCAAGGTTGTAGAATTGGAACTCATGCTTGTCATTTGTATTATTTCATGTGATGGAATTAAGTCAGACTGCTGCTTTCCCTCTACACTATATTTCACATCTACCTAAGGCATTCTCTCAAACAATTTGCAAGCTTTCATATAATGTCACCTTTTTCACACATTAGCCTTGCTTACACGTTCTTCATCATATATCGCATGAAACTCACACACCATTAACTTGGAATAATGGTCTTATGTCACCACCTTACCATATGCTCTTCATAGCGTGAGAAATCTTTGTCGTCAAATCCATTTTGAGCCTACATATCTACAACCACAAACCATGCATCGGAATTTGATCAAATCATTGATACGTCTTTCTCTGTTATTGCACTAGCCATTTCATGCGAGTATTCACCTTGCCAAGGATTTCATTAGCAACCATATCCATTGGCAGCTTCTAATATAGGTGTTTTGTCAACTAGTTCATATAAATCATCTGGGCATGCTATCAAATACTTCCATCAGCTAGCGTTCGCTTTGTATTTGAAACAGTCACATGAGTCTGTTGAAACTTCACATTCTTCGTACATATTTACTACTGGCTTTCCATGTGATAGTAGCACACTATAATCATCTCTCCTTGGTTCATAAGATGTTGAAGGAAGGTTGCGGCATTTGGTCAAACTATTTGCATACATATCATCTCTTCCACACTATGCACATATGCATATTGGAATTTGTGCAGCAGCAAAGTATGATTTCTCACACAAGGTGCTGATAAATGTCAAAAAATTGTTCCCAATTCTTATTCCACTTGTATATTTACCCAATTTGTTGGCACGATATCTCACATGAGAGAGCAACGCGGGCTGCATAGGAGGTAACAGACTGTCAAACTTTTACATCTCCGATCTTTGTATGCCCATCCATACATCTGTCTTCCAGCTTGCCAAGATACACCGACCCCAAAGCTTACATCTCTAACTTTGCTTTTCTCATTAAGGAAATCTGCCTGGTCAAATTCTCCATAAGAATACGCGGTCAAACTAACATACTTAGTCCTTGTTGAGTTATTTTTTGCAAGCATTTAAATCATATTTGCTGCCCATTTATGCAAACAAATCAGACTGAAAATGCAGACCAGCGTACACAGAGATTGCATGACAACTGTTTGACAAATTTCTTAGAGTGGAAAGCTAGAAATTTGAGTTAGAACATGCAGGAGTTCCTATAGTAGTATCAAAGCTTCCATAATAAGTGTTTGACAAAATGTCAAACCACTCGAAGTAAAGTTACAACCGGTTGAGGTTGTTACAATGGTGTCAGAGCTACTAAGGCTCTTTACAGTGGTATCATAGCTAGCAAGGTTCTTTACATGTCCTTCCCTAAATATGTAATAAAATGAAATGAGGTTGATTAAGTAATTTAATAGATCTAATAGAAAGGACAAGATAGTAAAACCTAATGAAAACAAAATGATAAAAATTAATATCGAGCTGAAACTGATGTACACGAAAAACTAGAAGACAAAACTAACCTGTACCATAAAATTCAGTCAAAAGTGATAGGGGCAGAGCAAAAATCGATGTGTACCCAGGGACAAAGTAAGAGTCGGTGAGTACCCAAAACTTTTGGATGAAACTTTTACAAAATCTACAACTGTTAAAGTACTGCCCCAAAAAGATTTGACAACTTTGTAACATGTTCCTAAACACGGGAAAATGGGGGAAAAGTTGTGGAAAGGGGGTTTGCCTTGCGCAAACCCTTGTCTAGGAATCAACCTTGAAATATGATAAAAATCACGTAAAGGAAATGATATGCAAAGGCAAATTGCTGATTTACATTGCACAAGCCCTCATGAACGAATGTAGAAATTGCTCAAAACCCATGAAAACACCTAAATGTACTTGGAATCCACAAAGTTGACCTTAGAATGTGATGTAAGATCAAGGATGCTCTCACGAATGCATAGATCTATGATTACCACTCCAAGATCTAGAATATAGATATGCTTGATAACCACATGCAAAAAGGAGAGACGGATGAGAGTGAATCATCTTGCTTGATTGACAATTCCTCTACTTGGCCTTCAAGGGAGAGAAACTTGAATTAATTGAAGAAATGGAGACTCGAAGGTCTCAATATGGATGCTTGCCTTCAAATCTTGAATCCCAGTCCTCAATTGCTCAACTTGTTTGCTTGATGGATAGCTTACAATCAATTATGATAGCTTGCAATTTGTTGTGATATGCAAAATGAGGAGATAAGAGGTCCTTTTATACTAAATCCACGAATTCGGAATTGGAATTTGATCCAAGTAGACCATAATTGAAAACATTGGAAGAAGACCTGAATATAAGGCTCCGCGTGAAATCTGGACACAAAATCCCAAGGACAATGCACCAATAGTGAAGTGTCCCAGGTGAAATAGGCCCAAATTTCACTAGGATCTTGGGAATAGTTAATAAATGCAAGAAAAGAAGAATTAGCTCACAAGGATCAAGCATCACAAAATAAGAGGCCTAATGACATCCCAATTATGGGTCATAACTTTTTAGGACTATACATTTAGGCCCCACTTTAGCGCAAGTATGAGACAAGCTCATGCTCATGGTAAAGGAGATCAATGCATTAGACAATCTTGTCAACGTCAAGGAGACAAAGAAACATCAAGCCCCAAAGTGACTTAAGTCTTTATCAAATCTAAAACCAAGATGACAGAGGCATCGCTCAAAAGAGAAAAGAAGAAAAAAGGAGAGGGGAATGTGGTCACTAGCCTAGTAAGAGATTGTCTTACTATGGATCACAGAAGAAAAGCTGCAAAAGATGGCAATGAAAGGTCTAGCAAGTTGTGTTATGCTAGTCAACCCATCAAAAAAATGATGAGTCCTTAAGCAAAGCATTGACTACATTAAGGGATCCAATAAGAGAATGATGAACTGAAACCATTGTTTCCATAGGGATCACGAAAGGCGCTCAAGCCAAAAATAGGCATTGTCTCCTTAGGGATCAAAGAAGGATGATCGGTCCTTAAAGAAAGCCACGTCTCCACAAAGGGATCCAATGAAAAGGATAAAGACAAAGAAAGAATTGTCCCCTTGGCCATCCACAAGAGAGATTGCATTGAATCATTGTGTATCTGTGTTTAAAATCTGAAACACAGAGCAAATTGTATGCCCCCATGTTAAAGGCAATTGCAAACGCCTTAATGGGAGCAATAGCTTTAACAGAGCCTACATGCACCTAAAAGAAATGTTTCTACTACAAAATGCCCCTAAAAAGCACAAATCAAGGGAAATAAGCACATGACAAAAGAGAGCACTGAAGGCGTCTACTAACTCTAGTGTCGGTATGATCATATGATAATATATGAGATATTATATCAAAATGAACTATTGTCATCCCTAGAGGTAATAGAACTACCAACACAATGGTAGAATGATACATAAGAATTATAAGAGGCTTCTTGGGTCGGCATCACATAGACCAAAAAGAATAGGTAGCTATTGTTTTGCATAATCCCCAATCAAACAACACAAAGGCACATTTACTAACAGTGGCACATGCACGACATAACATGTAATGACAAATAGAATGTAATGTCCCTGTTTTCAAGTCTTCTAGTAGTACAATTGTTGCTAGCAATTTGAGTTTGTGTAAGCATGAGTGTTTTGATTTTTCCAATGAGGTTTGTTGGTTC
This sequence comes from Cupressus sempervirens, assembly GCA_028749045.1. NCBI lineage: Eukaryota > Viridiplantae > Streptophyta > Pinopsida > Cupressales > Cupressaceae > Cupressus > Cupressus sempervirens. The sequence goes on from CM053790.1 coordinate 388,053,869, forward strand.
AAAGGAGTTAAATGAAGCTTTCAGATGTTGATTTGGACTTCTGGTTTGGGCTCCAAGATTCTTGGAGGGAGTGTCTATTTTTGGAAAGTACCCAGCCAGGCATATTTATCATCTTTCATCATCAAGATGACTCGTGTGCTATTAGATTTCAATTATGATGCTTTTCAATAATTTTCACAAGTTGGGTGTATTATTGGCTATAATTTAATTTAATTAACAAAGGTTGATAATTTATTGAAAATTGTCTAATGAGGACCTCAGTGTTATAGCTCGTTGTAATCAGGATTAGAATTTCAAAATCTTGGGCACATAAAATAGGGACCTTGTATCTCAAATTATCACCATTTTAATGAAAAGGTCATTTTTGGAGCAATGGAAGGGTTTAAATTAATAAAGTAACTTTATTATAATGTTCACATTAAATTATAATTGCTTTTGGGGAGAAGACAAAATAAAAGTAACTTTCATCCCACATTGCTTCCCGATGTGTTTCAACCACCTAAAGAGGCTTTAAAAACAAGGTGTACTTTCATTTTTGGAGTATATTATATTATGATATTATATTATCCAGAAAACTTCTCCATTGTTGCCAAAAGTGGTGATTGGTCTTCCAAGGACTAAAACCCTTGTATAAGGAAGGTTTGGACGATCCCCCATTCCTTCAGCTAGGTGAATTCACACAAAGTTCACACTTGGATTTATTTGCATATTTTGGTAAGATTATGAATTAGGTGATTTGGATCAGATTTGATGTTTGTGAAGATTACCAGGAGTGACATCCCGTTGAGGTACTCGTTTACAACTTGAGCTAGTTTTACTGCCCTCTTTTTTGATTAAAAAAAAGGAGGTTCTTGTAGCTAGACAAGTGCAGAATATACAGATCCAATTCCAGGCCCAGTCTGAAGTAAACAACATTGCATAGTGTCGGTTGTGTGTTTTCCAAAACTTAAGGAAGTACAGCTAGGGAGGAAGAAATATGCACTTGGTTGTGTGTGCACAAAAATCAGAGTGACACCTGATATTATTACATCTGTGCAGCTGCAGGAGTAGTAGACATTAAGTTAAGGAAAGATTCCATCATTGGGAGCCAAAACAATATTTAGACCCATTGCCAGTCATGGAAATAAGAGTTGAAGTGAGTCGTATATTCTCTATGTTAAAGGAAAACAGGATCAGAAGTAATACCTTTATTTCTTTATATATCTCTTATGTGGTTAAATCACTGACTAGATTTTCTTGTTCATGTAACTTGATAATTCTTTTGCAGACTTCAAACAGATATATATATATATGCTGCAATCCTGTAAGTATTTCCAATTTTACTCTAAATAAAAAATATAGAAGATAGAGAATGCTGCAAATCTAATAATACTGATGTGTTTTTATGTATCTTCCAACTGCGGCAATTTTCTTTTTATATAGATAGCCATGAGGAGGCAGGTCCCGTGTAGGGATATGTCTCTATGTGGCTTCATGCCCTATCACCCAAAAGCCACAGCTTATTAGTCTGTGCTCCTCATAATATAATTGGTACTTAACAAAGCACGATATGCACATGATAATAGATGTTTAATAAAGCACAATCTGCATATGTTAATCGGTGTTTATTAAGGCAAGACTTCTATATGATGATTGGTGTTTATTAAAGGCCCAACTTGTATATGATGATTGGAGATAATTAAAGACGATTCACTTGGAATGTGTTCAGTCAACCAGATTCAACACTGATCAATATTTAATATATGATAGCTATAATTAGATAATTTCCATGTAAAAAAATTATATATGTGTGTCTGTGTATCTGTATGTTTGTGCGTGCGTGCGTGCATGTGTGTGTGTGTCTGTGTATATGATTATTGGTCACTGATTATAAAGATTAACTTAATAATCATAGTAACAGTTTATCTCATAATCAATTCAATCCAACTATGGAGGATTGTTAGTTTGATCAACACATAGTACTCTTAAGCAGTTTGAGAGAAACATTTTCTCAATATGATACTCTGAAAATGATGGGAACAACATAAACTCATCATCTAGATGTTACCTTACAGTATCAACAGAAGTATGGTACAATTATGAGTATCCACTATTAGATATTCACCATACTTATATTTTCCTTGGTGTGTGCACGGGCATCAAGCCTCATGATGCCTAACAAAGAAAAAATATGCACATGGTGTCTCCAATACTACGCCTCACAATATACACCATGCCATATCTCAACAATGTAACCTCAAAAGTTACATAAGAGACATACACTATCATGATCTCCACAGATGTTAACTAAATGGCATCCATCATAATAGTAGGGTACTATTGTTAAGATCGTCACCTTACACTAGTAACCGCCATAAAACATCCATAAAAGATTGTCACTTTTTATGATGTCTCTATAAAAATATGTAGTAACTCACATGATAAAAGAATATATACATATCTTTTAAAAGAGAAATTTAACCGAGACTCAACATCAAAAGATATATTATATTTTAATCATAACAAGTTTACCTCTAAAGTGATCCATTTTTTATTTTTTAGAGTGGCTTGGTAACGATGTCAGCAGTTTGCTCATCTGTGCTACTATACCTCAGCTATATGACATTTCTTTCCTCCATATCCATGGTATAATGGTAGAAGTTTTCAATGTGTTTTATACAACTCTAGTTATCACAATGTATGATAGTAGGGTCTATGGATTGTCCAAACAATCCTACCAGTAATTTTCTCAACCATACTTCTTTTCAAGCTCCCATAGATGCTGCAATGTACTTGGCTTCCATAGAACTCTATGCAACTGAAGATTGTTTTATGTTGAACCAGGATATCATGAAAGAACCTAAGTCGAAACAACATCCTATCGTGCTTTTACGATCAACAACACTGCCAACCCAATTTGAGTCTAAATATCCATGGAAATGTATATCAACATTATCACATTTTAATCCAAGTCCAATTGTTCCATGTAGATACCTCATGATGTGTTCCACTGCTACAAGATATATCTTTTTGGGTTCACACATGAACCGATTGAGAGTATTTGTAGGATAACAAATATCAGGCCTTGCATTTACCAAATACATTGGGGATCCAATAATTTGATGATAGAAAGTATGATCAAATAATTCGGACTCGGAGGTTGCATCTTTTAACTTATGTAAATTTCTTTCCATGGGTGTAGACATAGGTTTGTAGTCATCATTCCAAATCTATTTAGAATATTAATGGTTTATTTACCTTGGTTCAGGATGATACATTTCTATTCTTGCCATACTTCTAGTCCCAGGAAGTGATGCAGGCGACCCAGGCCCTTAATATCAAATTTGGATGCAAGATCTTGTTTACATTTCATAATGAGATGATCCTCACCTATGATTAATAAATCATCAACATAGAGAACTAGGATTAACATATCACCATTAGTCACCTTGAAGTAGAGGTTAGGATCTACTTCATTTTTGGAGAATCCCAACTTGATGAGATAACTATCTATCATACCAAGCTCTAGGGGCTTGCTTGAGGCCATAAAGAACCTTCTTCAATTGACAGACATGAGAAGTGTTATCATTAATATAGAAACTTCAAGTTGCTCTAGATATACTTCCTCTTCTATAATGTCATTCACAAATGCAATTTTTACATCCATCTTATGTATTTTTCACTCTTTTGAGGCGGCGAAATCAATTATGATCCTTACTAAAGTGTACCTGGCAACAGGGGCAAATGTTTACTCATAATCAATTCCTTCCTTTTTGGGAGAAACCTTGGGCAACAAATCTAGCTTTATATTTTTCAATACTTACCTCTATTGCATTTTTCATTTTAAACAACTATATGGATGAGACAATTGATTTTCTTTTAGGCCTGGCACTATGTCCTCGATAGTGTTCTTCAAAATAAATTGATCCTCTTCAATCGTGACACCAATCCAAACTTGTTTTTTTAGTGCTTCTTTACTATTTGGTGGCTCAAACTTAATAAGGTCACTCATAAGAGCAACATAATTTGAGTGACTTATCAGCTTCTTGCTTTCTTGGAATGTGCCCTTCGGTGCAGCATAATTTTTTGCTTCTTCAAAAACTCTCCTTGCCCAAAGTGGTCTTTTTCTATTATTAATAGTAGGTTCAAGAGGCTCAAGAGTAAACTTTATAGGTTCGTAATTCTCTACAAGTTTCCCCCTTTAAAGTTTAGTATCAAGATCCTCTTCTATCTCTTGGGCAAATTCGTCGTATGTCTCTCTAATGTTTTTAGATGTTTTGAAGTTTTCTAACCGGGAACATATATCCTGTAAGCTTTGGACTAGTCACTATATCCAATAAATTGGATGAGTCACTATATCCAATAAATATCCCTTTGTTTCCTAAAGGCTCTAGTTTCGATCTTTTCTCTTTAGGAAAATGAATATAGACTAGACAACCACATATTCTTAGGTGACTTAGGTTAGGTTTGTTTCCAGCAAACGCTTCTTCAAGAGTTATATTGTCAAGACTAGAGTGAGGACATTTGTTTTGAATGTAAACTATAGTGTGAAGAGGCTTTTGCCCAGAATGAGGTATGAAGATTCTGATCATGTATCATAGCTTTAACAGCTTCTACTATGGTCATGTTCTTCTTTTCAGCTCCTCCATTTTGAAGGATTACATGGAACACCATACTCCCTCTTAATCCCAATAGTATTACAAAAAAAATTATAGTTTCAAACATATACTCTCCCCTATTACCTGACCTTAGGGCTTTGATTGTTTTTCCAATCATATTTTTAACTATGACTTTGAATTCTTTAAATTTTGCTAATACTGCGTTCGATTCTTTAACTTTTAGGAAATAATTCAAGTCTTCCTACAGTAGTCATCAACAAAAATAACATAGTACAAAAATCCTCCTAAGGAGGGTACTGTCATTGGTCCACATAAATGCTTATGAATGAATTCAAGTACATTTCTAGATTTGTGTTCACTACTATGAAAGGTCCCTTAAGAATTCTTCCCTAATGCACAACCCTTACATATTCCATCATGTTCAAGTTTTAATTTAGGTAATCATATAACAATTTTTCCTATAGAGGGTAGCACACAAAATTAAGATGTCCTACCCTTATACACCAAATTTCATTTGCCGTGGAAACATCATGTGTCAATGCTTGATTTTGAACATTACATAGTTTATACAAACATCCATCACAACTCCTAGTTGTATATGCATTCTTTATGTTAGAGTTCTTAGGCTAGGTTAGAACCTTTCCATCCAAGAATGTGATACGATGTCCTTTCTCTTCTAACGCTGAGATGAATACTAGATTTCTCTTGATTACTAGTACAAATAGCACTCCAGTTTACTGTAAGGAAACTTTGGATTTTAGTTGGATTGTCCAGGTCCCAATTTCTTCAAAAGGGTGTGTGGAGTTATCCCCAATAGTGTTTCTTCATTACAACTATCATCAATACTATCTAGTTATTCTATGAATCTAGTTATGGTAATGGTTCTCTATGGTCATTACCCGGTCTCTTCCACGATGCGGTGGGGTTCGTTGATATACTTGTCATTACTGAGACCCGCGAGAGTCTCATGCATCCTCTTCCGGGGTTTACAGGTTATCAGTGGTTATCTGTTTGTAGAAAGGAGGTTTGTGCTTCTGGTGGGGTCCATGGGTCTGGTGGCGTTGCTTGTTTGATTAGAGATGATATTTTCAGCTATACTTCTGTTGTCCATTCTAATACGTATGTCAAATTCATCTAGGTCCGTATTGACCGGAAGAGTCACCATCAAAGAGATTTCTTTATTGTTGTTTGTTATTTCGCACTAGCTTCCTCGCATTATGCTATTCATGGTACCAAGGATGGGGACCCATTTGTTGACACTTTGTGAGAATATCTCTCAATTCGCTACTTTGAGAGACATCATTATTCTTTGTGATTTCAATGTGAGGACCAGAGAACTCTAGACTCCGCTTTATGACCGATGCTCTATTTCCATCTGCTCTACAGACATAGATCTGACTACTTTGGGACTTCAACGTATTTCTGATGATGTTCTTGGGCCGATTTCCTGTAATGGTCGCCATCTTCTGCAATTTTGTGAGTCCTCTAGACTTGTGATCTTGAACGATCTTTCATGCTTCCTTAAGTTTGTGTAGATTAGTCTCCACAGGAGAGGACATAGGTTTGCAGTTCCACATTCCAAATCTCTTCAGGATGTCTAATTTATACTTTCCTTGATTAAGTATGATGTTATAAGAGTTCTGCCATATTTCCAGTCCTAGGAAGTAATGGAGTCCTAAATCTTTCATTTCAAATTCTCTGATTAGATCTTTCTACATTGATCTATGAGATGATCATCACCTGTTATTAGTAAATCGTCAACATATAGTATCAAAAATATTATATCGTCTTTATCCTTTTTATAACAAAGATTTGCATCAGCTTCATTCTTGGAGAATCCTAAACTAGAGAGACACTTATCAATTCTTTCATACCATGCCCTTGGAGCCTGTTTAAGCCTATAGAGAGCTTTCTTGAGCCTACAAACAAAAATTTTAGGACCATGAGTTTCAAATCTATCAGGTTGTTCCAAATATACCTCTTCTGTAATCTTTCCCTTTAGAAATGTTGTTTTCACATCCATCTGATGTACTTTCCATCCCTTCGATGCTGCAATAGCTAGGACTACTCTTACAGAGGTGTATCTAACAACTAGAGCAAAGGTTTCTTCATAATCAATTCCCTCCTTCTGAGAGAATCCTCTGGCTACGAATCTAGTTTTATATTTTTCAATGCTATCATCAGCAGCATGCTTGATTTTAAAATATCCACTTGGAAGAAACAACAAAGTTTCCTTCAGGCCTTGGAACAATTTCCCAAACATCATTCTTAATAGTGGATTGGTATTCTTCCATCATAGCATCCTTCCAAGTTGTATGTTTAATAGCATCTAAAACATTGGTTGGTTCTGATTTAGATAAACCACTCATGTTTGTTGCATAACTAGAAAATCTTTTGGGTCTTTTCCTTTCTCTGAAGGTTCTAGATGGCACAGCGAAGTCTTGTGCTTCCTCTACAGTCATAATAGCCCAAAGTGGTCTTTTCTTAGGATTTTGAGTTTTCTCAAGATTAAGATTTTGAATTTCATCTTCACTTTCTTCAATGTTCTCCCTCTGAAACTCAGATTCATGATTTCCTTCAGAACTAGGTATATGTGTAGGATCTTTAGAACTAAGAGCTCTTTTGAAAGCTAAATCTTCTTCAAATATTACATCCCTACTAAGTTCAATGTTTTTCTGAGCGGGTATGAAAACTCTGTATGCCTTAGATGGTTCACTATACCTGACAAAAATACCTTTCCTCCCAGAGAGTTCTAACTTAGTGCTCTTCTTTTGGAACATGTATGTATACTGGGCACCCAAATATCCTAAGATGGCTTATATATTGGTTTAACCTTAAAAAAGACTTCTTCAGAAGTTTTATCTCTAAGGTGGGCGTGAGGACTTATATTTTGAATATAGACAACAATACATGAGGCTTCTGCCCAAAGATAATATTCTAAATTTTGATTAACTATCATAGCCATTGATGCTTCTATAATTGTTCTATTCTTCCTTTCTGCTACCCCATTTTGCTGTGGGTTATATGGAATAGTATACTCCTTTTTAATTCTTGCTTCTTTACAAAAATCTTTAAACAAATCTGAAATATATCAAATCCATTATCAGTCCTAAGAGTTTTAATTTTGTGTCATGATAGGTTTTCAATTAAGGTTTTGAATTCTTTAAATCTCTTAAGGATTTCTTCTGATTCTTTACATTTTAAGAAGTAAATACATGTTTTCCTAGAGAAATCATCTATAAAAAGTATATAGTAGCAGAATCCTCCAAGAGAAGGAACAGACATAGGTCCACATAAATCTAAGTGGACTAATTCCAAAACATTGTTAGTCTTTCTAGTGCTATCTTGAAATGGACTTTTGGTGTTCTTACCCAGACTGCATCTTTTGCATATGCTTGAATGATCTTTATTCAACTTAGGTAAACCAGTAACCATCTTCTCCATAGTTAATAAGGCTTTGAAGTTTAGATGTCTTAACCTTCTATGCCACATTTCATTTATATCAGCAGCCTCATCAATTAAGACTTGAAAAGGTTCTACGTTTAATTCATACAAGTATCCCTTTCTTTGACCTATCAACATTGATTTCTTAAATGAAGAGTTCTTAGACCAAGTCATTACTTTACTCTCCATGAATGCAACATTATGTCCATCATCTTCAAGTTTTGTAACAGAGATTAGATTCCTCTTTATTCCTGGTACATAGAGTACTCTTTTGAGATGGAGAAAAATACCCAACGTCAGTTTCAAGGTGTAGTTCCCAATTCCTTTCACTGAATGAGTGGAATTATAACCTATGGTAACTTCGTCATTATATTCTTCTGATATTGAGTCTAGTACTTCTATGTATCCTATAATGTGTCGAGATGATACACTATCAATTACCCATGCTTTGCTTGATACTTTGTTTGATAGTGAAGAACACCATACACGGCTCTCAGGACCATAGTTTTCTTCTTTCCTAGTAACATTTATATAGTTTACTTGTTGCTTTGTATTCTCAGGGCAATTACATCTATAGTGTCCAAATTTTTCACATTTGGAGAATTTTATTTTGGATAAATTTCTCTTAGGTTTGTCATTTACTTGATTACCCTTCTTATTAAAGTGTTTCTTCTTACCTTTATAGGAATTTGTGTTGAGAACATGAAGTTCTTCATCTTCAATTTTCAATTTTCCTCCTTTCTTAAGTTTCGTAGATTCTTCTTGAAGGCAATCTCTTTTAAGTCTATTGACGTCTGGAAGATTGTCTCTAGAACTTACTCCTTGTAAGAATGTTTCCCATGAATCCGATAATCCGTATATAGCCAGAAGTGTTAGCTCTTTGTCTTCAATTATGGTCCCTATTCTTGCAAGTTCATCTCTTAGACTAGCCACCCTTAGGAAGTATGAATTCATAGAGTCTCCCTTCTTTATCTGTATCTGAGTTAGTTGCCTTTTTAGTACAAGGGTTCTAGTCACATTGTTAACCTCATATGCGTTTAATAATGCACTCATCATATTAAATGTCATCTGATGTTTCATTAGCATAGGTACTATTTCATTTTTAACTCCATCTAATATGATTTGGATGGCTTTCCTGTTTCCTTTACTCCAAATAGTTTTATGAAGGTCAACATCACGTTGACTGGATTCTTTATCAACGAACTGTTTCACATCATTGTCTTCAAGAATAGTCATAATTCTGAATTTCCAAGCAACAAAGTGTTCTTTTCCATCAAACCTGTCTTCAGGTTTGATTGTGCTAGCCATTGAATGTAGAAGGAAGTTGCTAGATATTTTTAATCTAAATGTCAATTTGCGGAGCCTAGGTTTGACTACCAGAGCTCCTATACCATGTAAAGTTTCTGCAAATTCTGAACAACCAAACTGATATAATGCCTTTTTTGACTTGCTGAAGATGGTCTTGAATATATCAGAGCTGTATATGAAGTGTTATTTGGTGTATAATAATTATTCTGCAAATCTTTTAAACCTACTACAAATCGTATAGGGCAGTAATGCTAAAGGAGCAGACCTTATGTTTTCCGTGTGTACTTTATCCACATTCACACCCTACATAAATATAACCACCAAGGGACATGTCCCTATCTATGTTGGCCTTGATTACTTTCTTCAAATCAGCGTCCAAGAGAGAATTGCCTTTAGTTAGTGATTAAACTAACTAAGTTGATTACGTTAGTCTTTATTTGTACTGCCCCAAGGAGACGCCAATCAGAATAAAGGGAATGATAATTATATATAGGCCTTTTATCTAAGGGATTTCGTGCATTATCAAATCTGTATGATTTGTGTAATCTAACCAGTATGATGTTAGAGTTATAGACTTAACAATCCTTTCCATACCTCACTGCCCTTCGCTCACCCTCTGAAACAAACATTGTAATACATGCTCTATGAACCAATGGTTTGATGTTGACTGCAAAGCTTTTCATCGCTTAGTGTGTTCCGCTTTCAAGGCTCACTCCCCTGCTTTTGCTCACCTTCGTTCTTCTTACCTTCATTTTCTAACATTTACGAGGCCATCAAATACATGAGATGCAACAAAGCGGTGGATGAGGTGGGGTTCCAGGCTTAACTCTTCAAGTTTGGTGCCTTGGTTCTAGGCTACTATCTCTCCATACTCTTTAATCGAGTGGTTTGCACTGGGTTTCCAGCTTCTTGGTCAAGGCATCTGATTTATCTGATTCGCAAGACTGGTCCTGTCTTTGACCCAAGTAATTACAAGACCATTATGATTGAGCACACGTTTGCCAAACTATATACTATAGCTTTGAATGTTATGTTATGCAGAGAGCTTGACAAGAGAGGTTGTAGAGCTAGAGGACAGGTTGGTTTCTGGGATGACTACCAGACCATAGATCACAGTTTCTCTTTATGGGCTATTATTGAGGAGACTAGACACAGATCGGTGAAAGTATACTGCTACTTTGTTGATTTTCGCAAGGCTTTTACTTCTGTTCCTAGGATGGCTCTATTTCAGAGGCTTCATGTGATTGGGATTTTAGAGATATTACTAACTGCTATCATGAGATTATACGAAATTGTGGTGGGTAGATTTAAGACTCCTGAGGGATTCTCAGTTTCGATCCATAGCACCATCGAGGTTAAACAAGGTTGCCCTCTCTCCCTCACTTTGTTCAATTTGTATAATGATGAGCTTGAGGACTTCCTTTTGAAGTCCTCACTCCCAGGAGACGATTGCTACTTACAACAGGTCTTGATCTCCATTCTTCTTTTTGCAGATGATGTGGTTCTTATTGTTTCTTTGCCAGAGAGTTTACAAAGGCTTCTTGATGGTTTAGCTTCTTTTTGTGATCAACAACATGTGGTTAAACTTTGTAAGACTCGGATTATGGTCTTTAATTTTTTAAAGACCTCTCATCTTCACTTCTTCTTTCAGTGATAGGAGATTGAGATTACCTCTTCTTATATGTATATGGGAGTGAAGTTCTCTGGACCCCGCTTCAGTATGAGACTGTCAAAACAGTCCAAAGATAGTAAGGGTATGGGTTCTCTTGCTATGCTTGAGAAACAGTGTTTCAAACATCATTTTCAAGCTACCTCATCCAAGTTATCCCTATTGGACTCTCTTGTTCGGCCGACTGTTCTTTATGGCTCAGTGGTTTGGGAGTCTTCTCTCCTTGTTTCTGATTAGGCCTCGATCGAACGGGTGCAGACATTGCTTTTACAGCATATTATTAGATGTCACAAGTTCGCTTCTCATAGTATCATTATTGCTAAGTTTGGTCCTCATCCCGTTAGTCTTGCGGCCATATTTGATCTGATTTGGTTCCTTCATCGCCTTCGTGGTTTTGCGGATTTGATTTGAGAACGAGATAGATACTCTTACCTAGCATATTGCTCTTCTGTTGCTACTGCGAGTTCTAATACTAGTTCTCAATCTCTTTGCTGGTATGCGTAGGCATCCTCTCTGTTGTGCTCGACTGGGATTGATATTGACCACCTCCCTCCTTACCAATTCTCGTTAAATGCCCTTGTTCATCTCCTCCCCTCACGATAGGAGTTAAATGACCATGTCAAACTGGATATCTACAGACAGTACATTATCACCACCTGGACTAACCCTCCTGATGGATTACCTCTGAGGATGGCTTTCTATACTAAGCACTTTCAAGAGATCTGTGATGGATTATTGTTCGTCCTATTTACCTATCTCAATGGTGGTATCATGCCCTGTGTATCTCTCGGGGATCCTTTAAAGTCGATTCTCACCATCTTCGAGCTCAGACCGACCATCATATTGACAACAGAGAAGATGTGTACTTTAGCGGAAATTGAGACAAAGACTCACTTTATTTTCCATTGCCCTATCTTTTACGAGATCAAAGAGAGATTTTATTGTCTATTCCGAGACTGTTTTTCTCTTACAACTTTCTTCAGTTCTAGTGATCAGCGGTGTCCCACGCTCTATCTTTAGGAGGCAACCCTACTCCATAATAGTACTTTACAATCACTACTTCCTTACTGGCATAACTCTGATCAGCTCATTACTGTCTTTTTCTCACCCTTATCTCTTTTACGTGGTGTGAAAAGGCCATCCAATTCTACCAGTTATTCTAGGTCTGTTGGATCAAGCAACGGTTTCTTTCGTCGATGACAGTCCTCCAAGAACTCACAGAGACAGATTAGGGCTCATGTTCACCCGCAGTCTTATTCTTCTGTGACTGCTTTCTTTTTGCCAATGAAGGACTCCTAGCCTTTGTCTTGGCCTTTCTCTACACCTCTCCTTTCCTCTTCTTGATTATCGTTGTTCATTTTTCTCGGACAACATGACAACATTTGGTGCTCCTACTGTTATCAGTTGTCTTGTTGTAAACTCTCAATCCCATAGAGCTTTTGTGGTCTTTTGTTGGACATTAATATTATTACCTTATCTTATCTTATTTTATGTGGCGAGATGCTCCACTATCAATGAGCCAAGTATTTCTACTGCTCATTAATTCATTTGATAATGATGAGTAGAATACCATTCTTTCTATATCCTTTACTTCTCCTATAGGGGCTTGGTTCTTGAGTCTTTCAAGACATTTTACAGAAAGATGTCAAAACTTATCGCGTCAATAGCATTGTACTTTAGACACATCCCTCTTCTTTTTGAATGAATGTTTATCATTATCTTTTACCCTCTTTTCGTTTCAAGTTTCCCTTCTTGCCTTTCTTCTGTGAGTTTGTGTTTAGTACTTGGATCTCTTCACTAGATTTATTCATTATGATTTCTCTGGTGATTAATCTTGACTCCTCTTGAATATAGTCAATTTTCAATCAACCGAACTTTTGATGTCTTGATCGGGCAATTAACTAGTGTATGAATGACTCTCAAGATGTGGGAAGTCCATTTAGAGCCAACATTGTTAATTCTTTGTTGTCACCCATATTGATTTTTATATAGAGCAATTGTTGCTTCAGGAAGGGCTCGACTAGTATTATTTGTCTCATACATGTTTTCTAGAAAGGTGAACATGGCATGAGCAGTCTAGCATAGTGACAGGGACTATATGATCCTTTACATAATTAATCTGAATTTCCATGAGACAAAATTTGCAGCACCTTCAAATCTGTCTTCAAACCCAATTTTGACTCACATGATTGCTGATTTATTGAAAATTCTATTTGATAATATTTTTAAATTTTCTAAGGTTGTATATGTTTTTGGTATTATTTCCAACTAGGCTCTAATACCATGTTAAAGGAAAATTGGATCAGAAGTATTTGCTTTATTTCTTTATATATCTCTTATGTGGTTGAATCATTCACTTGATTAACTTGTTCGTGTAACTTGCAAATTCTTTTGCAGACTTTGAACAGGTATATATATGCTGCAATCCTGTAAGTATTTCTGATTTTACTCTTAATAAAATATATAGAAGATAGAGAATGCTGCAGATGTAATAGTACTTATGTGTTTTTACTTTTCCAACTGCAGTAATTCCCTTTTTATATATATGGCCTTGAGAAGGCATGTCCCATGTAGGGTCATGTCTCTAAGTGGCTAAAGCCACGTAGGGACATGTCCCTATATAGGACATGCCGTCACCCAAAAGCCACAGCTTATTATTCACCACTTATCATTATATATGTTGATACATAGTAGCTTCGGTCAGATATAAGGATGATAGTTTGTATTGATTATATACATGTGTGCATGCATGCATCTATGTCAGTTCACTATGTTAATTGACATAAATACACAATTCTTGTGCTGTGCAAGAATAATCATTTCAAATAACTTGGAGATAAAACTATGATTCTTGAATTCAATCGAAACTCTATGCTTCATAAAAGATCAAGTATTATACAGCAATTTGAAATAGCAATTTCTAATATTAATTATCTTCTCTTGGCATAGATCGGGAAATTATCTTATGGATTCATAGAACAGATAAAGTAATGATCGAGTCTATTAATGTTGAACGATATTATGGATCGAGCAATAATATATCAAATTATATTGGGATTGGCAACTTGCCAGATAGTATTTGGTAAAGTATTAACTAAACCGATCAGGGTTAAGTTAAGCATTTTGTTTATTTGAAAAGCCATGTCCTCTCATGACATGTTGTAATGTCCCTGCTATTAGGGTTAGTTTGGGTCCATAACGACTACAAGGAAATTGGTAAGTTCATGACAAATCTAATAAAATATTTCATATCTTTAATAAGTTGACTAAATTTAAATAATTAACATTCATAACAAATGTTCTCCACCAAGTCATACTTGGATTGTTTCATGACATTCACAATGAACACCCTCCACCATTCGTACTTGGATCATTCCATGACATTCAAAATGAACACCCTCCACCAAGTCGTACTTAGATCATTCTCCACCAAGTGCACTTGGATCATAATATGACATTTATAACAAATGTCCTCCACCAAGCTATGCTTGGATCATATCCCAACATTCATAATGAATGCCCTCCACCATAGCTTGGATCGTAGATATTATATTGATTCATTCTTTGATTTCTATATATGTTTCTATTATGATTTTGAATTCATAAATAATTGATTACCACTTAATTACTGACTTCATCACATATATATATATATATATATATATGGAGAGCTTAAAATCCATGTTTATCATCTTAATAATATTAATAAATATTAAATGTATCTATACTTATTTATGTGTTAGGATCGACGTCCTTTCTCCATCAACCCTATCTCTCGTTATATGTTCAACGGCAATGGTGGACTCGATTAATGAGTGGTGATGTCTGCAGGTTTGTAGACACACATTGCCTTCGTACTCAATAGAAAAGATATATTCTATACCACCACATAATCTGATGTGTCCTTCCTCAAATATAGTGGATACTCGTGTGTACTATTGAACATTTTGATGAGGGTTTGACATCCCACTAATACAATGTTGACGTAGTCTGCCAAATTCCTTGGTTTTTCTCACCACGTGGGGTGATTGGTCTTGTTTCCTTACTATCTATACAGTCGTTGTTTGTACCTTCGATTGAACATGTCAGGTGTATAATGGACGGATTTATATATTTCCCTCCTTGCCTTTATTTGTGACTATTTTATAAAAAATTCCCCTCCCCTTAATGCAATGCTCCTCTGTGCTTTTATAAGCTTTATTCATGGTTGCGGGGTCACAACCCTTGATTCATTAATATTAGTAAGTTATTTATAAATTAAATATGATTACTTAATAATTATTATTATATGTAATATTATTATTATTTTCTTATCATATTAAATATGTTTATTATTATAAGTATGTCTCTATTACAAAGTATTGATAGTAAATCAATATAATATCATATTATGTAAATAGTTAACACTATAATTATTACTGGATCACACTAATTTATTTAGAATGAATTGAATATATTTATATTGAAACGGTGTCTCTGTTTACATTAGCCACATGTCATTATGGGTTCGTTACACATGTCACTTGAAGATAATATATATACTCAACAAATAGACCAAGAGAGATATCAAAATTTATTAATGCTCTCTCATTTAGTTTGCTGATCCCAGACTTGAAGAATATTCAAATACTCGTAGTTATATTTATCTTCCATTGTCATTGATATACATATTCCTTCAAGAACAAACTCTAATCATAACCTACAAGTAGTAGGAAGAGATTAATACATTGCAGCAATATTGAACTGTAAGGGTTTACAAATTGTAATGAAGTTGAAATCAATGGATAATAAGATTATTGGAGTTGTTGTTTCGTGGACGTAGCCAAGGATTGAATGAATCACGTTAAATTTGTGTCTTGTGTTCTCTTCTGTGTGCTTTATTTATTTCTAATATTGGTTATACTTGCATGTAATTGTTATTTTTCTCTCGCTAGTTATCCTCTACAACAAGGTCTCACAGTTGAGTGAGCGGCTCGCAGTTGAGTAAGCGTCTCATTGTTGATTGGAGAAATGGCAAATGGGGGTAAATTGAAGGTTGAGAAGTGTAATAGGCAGAACTTTCAATTATACAAAATGCAAATGGAAGACTATCTTTATCAGAACGATTTATGGTGGCCATTGGAAGGAAAATCCAAGAAAGACACAAATATGACAGATGAGGACTAGTATATTTTGGATAGAAAGGCACTTGGAAGTATTTGATTATCCCTAGCACAATCAGTGGCATTTAATATTATGAAAGCAAAGACGACTGAAAAGTTGATGCAAGCCCTTGCACAGTTGTATAAAAAGCCCTCCACTTCAAATAAGGTATTTCTCATGAAGCGTTTATTTAATATGAAGATGGCAAAAGGTGAATTTGTCGTTGATCATATAAATGAGTTCAATATGGTTACCAATCAGTTATCTTCGATTAAAGTCAATTTTGATGAAGAAATTAGGGTCCTGTTGATTTTGTGTTCATTGCCTAAAAGATGGAATGGCTTGCTAATGGTTATCAGTAACTCTGTTTCTAGTTCTAATACACTACGATATGATGGTGCAGTTGTTCCCATTCTGAGAGTGGAAATTTGTGAAAAAACTCAAGTGGATCTACATCAGGAAATGTCTTGAACACAGAGTAGAGGAAGAACAAATGAGAGAGGAAACAATTCTGGAAATCGTGAGAAATCAAGAGAAAAATCAAAGGGAAAGAAGTCTCAATCCATATGACCAAGCGATTGTTGTATCTGTGGGAAACCAAGGCACAAGAACAAAGATTGTTGGTCTTGGAAGAACAATGAAGTAGACAAACAAGAAGGAAACAAGGAGGCAAATGTAGTGAGTAATAAATCCGAATAGGATGCTTTGCTTCTTTCTTTAGAAAATGTTGAGATTCATAAGTTTTAGATTCAGGGGCTTCATTTCATGCTACATTTTGTTGCCTATGTCCAAGGGGATCTTGTGCTAGTCTATTTGGGAGATAATGAACGCTGCCAGATTATTGGAAAGGTGGAAATTAAGACTAAGCAGCAAAATGGGAATCACTAGCTATCACAAAAGGTAAGACATGTTCCAAGGTTGAGTAAGAATTTGATTTCAACAAAGCAATTGGGCGATGAGGATTGCACAACTACATTTAATGATAAGAATTGGAAAGTTTCAAAAAGCTCCTTAGAAGTAGCAAAAGGTGTGAAAGTAGGCAAATCATGTAGATGAGGGCAATCAAATAAAGAATATTAAATGTAGAATAGATCAAAAGTGTGATCCTAGCAATTTTCCATTCAGCAAAAACCTCATTGATGAAGCAATGAGTATTGTCCATAAGGATAATTTATGTAATACAACAAGGTCCAAAGTATTGCATAATCATAATTATGTGTTTGACAACAAAAAGAAGTGAGGTTCACTTTTGGGAGCTGGGGGCGAGTCACCCACTTTAACTATGCATCATGTTAAGCATTGATGCTCGGTCTACTCTTCCAAGCAAAACTAGATCTCATTATGCCCGCAATAGGCATATGTCTATAATAAGAGCCATTGATGGAGCCCAAATTTTGATGGTCTCCATTTGAGAAATAATATTGGAGATTCATGATGGAAATAAAGCTAGTAATGTAATTAAGGTTGTGAACATCACAACATGTCAAAGGCAGAGACATTTGTCGAATAAATGTTTTTGGTTTTTATATCAGCTTCAAATACCATCAGTCATGGAGTTCAAGACAAAGCAATATGCTATATGCTATCTCATACAACAATGAAAACTTTTTGGAGCCATATCATATTGATACGATGGCAATATATTATATAAAAAAACAAAGAAGCCATGTCAAATAAAAGATACAGTGCGCCCACATATTTTAGTACGGCATACACCAAACCAATTTTAAACATGTAGATAATATGAATAGATTTTGTTGAGCTCTGCTTCAAGCGGTTGTAGGAGGACGGGTATCCAAATAAATATTCTCCTTTAAGCTAATTGAGGATTTGAAGAAGAAATCACTACCCCTTGGTGCATCTAGATAGTGATTCCGAGAACAAATAAAACACCTATGGGAAACAACGACATATTTTAGTCATGATCAACTAGAAGAACAAAGAAAGATTTGACTCAAATAATATAAGAAGCAAGCAATACGGAGAAGCAAATATGACATATGAATTTGTAACTATGAAAGCCAATGCACCACGCCATGATGGGAGTTCCAAATACACAAGCAAATATTGAACCACGTGACCCAGCAAATAGTCGTAAGGTCATAACAATGACAAGGAAAATTATCATTTTCCTTGAAAGCTCTTCAAAATTCTCAACTCATCCCTCTTGATGATCGAATATAATTAGTCTAAATACATGATTTGCCAAATCACCTTTGATACAAACCTAGATAGTTTTTGAAGAAATATGGGAAGAGTGGGCATGAAAACATTTGGTAATATGTACAAAGGATATCCTAATAATACCTTACGGCAACAGAAGATACAATTTTTTAAAAAGACATGTAAAGTCTCACATGCAGTCAACACAAGAAATCACTAGGCAGCTGCACAACTTTCGCCCAGGAAATTACACAATGGCTTACCAGTATCAAGAAATCTTGAATAAGAGTGACACTAACTCTTCGGGACCTCTATGAATTCAAGCAAAGAAGAGAATTAAAGCTAACATTATATCCATGACAAGTAATAGATTGTTTCTCTTTTGCGATAACATATCACCAATCGCCAAGCATCACATAGGAGTAGGAGAGAGAGTGTTACGCTGGAGGGAGAGCAATAGTTATGATTTACATTAAATCATTTTACCTTTCTAAATTCTTGACCGCAATTGTATATACGCACGAAAAATACTTCATAAACTCCATAATACGTTTAGTTATTAGAAAAATTAATTAAAACTATCTTACCAAGAGGTGCGATTAGTAGGATGTTACATTTGAAAAGTCAATGACTTTGAAATAAGGAAATATATATAATAACTGAGGAGAAAAATAATAAAGACATTTGAAAAAGAGATATTCTCAAGAGCGAGTATTTTATATTTATATTGTAAGGAGGAATAAGGAGCTTTAAATATGACTTTGTAATATGAATTCTAATATTTTATTTCAATAATAAAATAAAAGATCCTTTGTTTATTTTTGAAGGTATGGAGAATTAAACTGCAGATGATTCGTCCTTTATAATTATTTTTTGAATTTTGTGTACAATTTAAATGTCTAATAAGTGGACAGGGTCATTTAGAATCTTAACCTCGATAATCACAAATATTGTGAAATATCAAATTGTTTTTGTATCTTTGTCCAGTTTGTATCCCTACTAGAGAAGTTAAAGTGCAATCTGGACTAATTTTTGTTTACATATATATTTGATCTATTGCATCTTGACTATTTAATTGTTGAAAGTTTAAGTGCGTAGAACATTATAGAGTTGTATGTGAAAATCTTCATTGAAGTTGACTGTATTGCCCGAATGAGCAGAGGCACTGGTCTTTTTTTATTGAAGTCAATATATATATATATATATATATATATATATATATATATATATATATATCTTCCTTCCTACAAGCCTCAAATCAATTATTAAAAAACCTCATACAAAACATTCAATTATTTCAAAAACTCAACATTCAATTTCATTTTAATCAAGTTTGAGGACCTTACCAAATAGAGAACTCCAAAGCTTAAATTTTCTTTAGAAAAGCTATAAACCAAGTAATCAGTTTCGAGGAGAAGGTCTACCCGCCTAGGTGTAGCGAAGCTTGAAGTGCAAGGGAATCAAGGTGATTCTTGTTCGTTGGCCAGAATTGATTGCAGAATCCTATCGGAGAAGTGGCAAGCTCTTGGATTTTCAATCTGCGGTTTTGAAAACCAACAGATTGGCAACTCTATTGAGGAGAGTTGTAATGTCTCCAATTTTGTCAGCATCACAGTTTCACGGATTAGCCTATTATTGTGATCCTCATACGCTAATTATTGTGGATAGAGGATCTTCTGTGGCAGTGGCTTGGCTTGGGAGGGTCTTATCTTCTCCACATTTCAGTAAGCTACAGGTTGGTCTTCGTTTGGCTCAAATTGGACTTCGTTTGGGCTTAGTTTTGTGTACTTACTATTTGTGGTAAGTTGGTGTTGATTGAGATGGACCCTTTCTATTTTTGAAAAGTGCATTTGGTCACATGGAGAAATAATAGGTATGACTCCTATTTCAAACGGCATATTTAAATGATGAGTATTTTGGGAGTTATTATATTTTTAGCGGCCAAATTATTATTAAATAATTAAATAAGCTTACTATAAAGTTATAATTTAACTTTACAATTTCACTTAAGTTGAAGGTTGAGTAATCACTGGAAAGAGTCATTTATTAATTAGTTAAGCCAAGTCAAGTGAGAGAATCTAATTAATGTTCTGTGGTGAAGCGTCTTGAGTTAAGTTACATTTTGGCAACAAAAGGGAATGTGGAGGTTATAAACACAACTGCATTTGTTGAGGAAAGCACACTTGAATATATATTCGTTTTTGTTGCGTTTGTGGCTTTTCTTGAATTATGAATTGTGTGCCCTTGCTGAAATATAAGGGCTAAGTCTGAGTAGTTCTTGCCAATTGTGCTGAAGTATACACCTGGCCAACATCTCCTATTGTATTTACTGTAGCTAAGGAGAATAAGTTTGATTATCATATCCTCTTTATTAAATAACTAGCTGAGGGTTTTGGTGAAATTTTGAGAACCAATTCTGAAGTATTGCTGTTATTGTATAGCAATTAGTTGGATTCTTCCTACTGTCCGATCTGTGTCTAAAGAGGTGCATGTGAAGGGAGCCATTTTGTGAAATTGAGAGTTGTTGAATGCAAACTAGGAAGCAGCGTTTCATTTGAAGGAGGCAAGGTTTTGCATATATCCGTTATTCTGAATTGGGAGAATTCGTATATGTTTTTTAGAGGCTGTTGATTCAGTCTATGGCAGCGGTTGAACATTTTCAAGGTTGTTTATGCTTGTGAAGAGGCCTATGTCCATTCTGGGAGGTCTGTGTACAATCACAAGGGCCTGCATTCCAAGGAGATCTGCAATTTGCATTAAGAAGCCACATCAACTGCTGGAAGTCTACAAACCAGCTAAGGAAGGCTGTGATCAGTTTTGTGTGCCATACATGAATCATGTTTGGCTATCGTGGTTACCAAATCTATTACTGTTATGAGTTGCAAGCAGCAGACATGTTAATCTGCCCATTGTGAGTGTTATAGGGAATGATCAGTGATCACCGGACCATTACTTGCAATTTCTGAATGTCATGGTCAGCAAAATCACCAGGTTCCAATTGTGATTAAGACACGTTAATTTATTAAATGTAATTTCAATCTATGTCATCTAAATTGAATGGTATAGTTGACTCTAAAATATCAGTATGCAAATAAATTTCATTTATATTACAGTTTGGATAGGCAATGAATGAATTCAGAATTTTAGTTGAAAAGTTTAACGATTCACTCATGACTGGTGGTACAATGAATGAATTCAAAATTTTAGTTAAAAAGTTTAACTTAAGTTGAAGGTTGAGTTATCACTGGAAAGAGTCATTTATTAATTAGTTAAGCGAAGTCAAGTGAGAGAATCTAAAGGAAGCTTCTAATTAATGATGTGTGGTGAAGCTTCTTGAGTGAAGTTAGATTTTGGCAACTAAGGGGAATCTGGAGGTTATAAACACAGCCCATTTGTTGAGGAAAGCACGCTCAAATATTTATTTGCTTTTGTTGCCTTTGTGTCTTTTTCTGAGTTCTGATTTTCTGTGTCCTTGCTGAAGTATAAGGGTTTTGAGGCTGAGATGTATTTGAATCACAGCTGAGGTACAGTGATTTCATTTATTTTGAATCTTTCCCTAGTCTCCAGTACTGTGATTATCTGTGGCTGGGAGAAGATGTTTGGAGTTTGGTGATTTTCCATTCCATTGCTGAGGTATAATGGAATTGGCATTCTGAATTTTGTAAGTTTGTTTATATCTTCCAGTACTGTTTGTTCGGTGGCTAGGAAGATATTTTGCTGTTGTAGGGTGTTTATAATGGAATTGGCATTCTGAATTTTGTAAGCTTGTTTATATCTTCCAGTACTGTTTGTTCGGTGGCTAGGAAGATATTATGCTGTTGTTGGGTGTCTAATAAATTTCGGCTTTAAGGCACAACTATGGTTGCAATTCTGGGTGGAATTTCGTTACAGTTCAAGGCCATTTTAATCTGAAATTTGAATAGCAGTGTCAGTGTTGGAAAATAGGGGTTGAATTCCCCTATTGTGCCTGCACCTGAGCGTCGCTATTAGTGCCATTTGTAGGTCTGTTCTTCTTGGACTCAAAACCTGGACATTATTGGTTCTAGGACGCATTATTTGTGAGTTTACAGGGAGCGGATTATCCTAACAGGTATGTAGGTTATTGGCTTCAAGAACATCCACTTTAGGTGACTGCAGATGTCTCTTTCAAGGATGCGATCATCCAGAACAGGTCTACCATTGTTGCCGATGGCTGAGGGATGATTAATTTGATGTGTTGGTCTGCTGCTAGCCAATTATATCAGGTTCTTCACACATACACTGTAATTTGTGTGGTCATTGAATAGAAGAATTTGAGCTGTGGATTTAAGTTTATTTTGGATACATCTTTAAAATAAGTGATCACTATTGCAATTGGGCATTAAGAGCAAACATTTCTATAAGTAGCTTGATTGGTTATTTAATTTCAGTAGTTGGAGTATCGGTTGTGGCACACCTATTTGCATCAACCATTGTTCAAAACTTATAAATAATGAACTTGCATTACGCAATACTTTCATCTCGTTTGAGCTTGCTTGCCAAGTGATTGACAAAATGTCAAACAATTGAATAGTGAAGAAATTGGTGTTTGTTAAAGGTTATAACCGGTCAGGGTTATTGTTGTTGCTCGCAACAACTGTTGTGAAGTTACCCATAATTTCAGATTTTGCAGACCAGAACCAGAAAGCAGTTGTACCAGTTTTGTTTGGAAGCATACTCTGCTGGAAGTGAGAATACAGAAGATCAACTCATTCCTCGAATGAGGTGGCATTTCTATTCAATACAGTTTTCAGTTGGTACCTCTACTGAGGGAGAAGACTTAGAAGGAAATAATTTGATCATATACTGTGGAGAATATGTACTATGACCAGGAAGCATATTTATGTTACATCATGAAGGAAGTAGACATACACCCCCTGGATGCATTCTTCAATCTGGAAAGATATGAAGGCCACACATCAGCACATTTGTTTATAAAGATAGTGATTATTTTCCAAGAGGTACCTTCAGACATCATGCCTCCACACAAGGAATTCATAATAAAATTTTGTGAGTTGGGAATCTCACCAAATGACCCTGATTTGAAGCTTCTTTTCCAGATATTGGATGAAATTCCGAGTTATCTATCTCCTTTGGATGCATTTTTGGACTTAAAAAAGCAAAAGAGGAATCTGCAGTATAATTCTTCATTAGGATGTTTAATGCCTACCAGAGTGCAGACCTCCATACTCTGATGTATCAAGAGCATGTTGAAAGAAATGGTCCAATTGTTTTCTCAATTCACCATGGTGAGCAAGTTGATGAATCAGAGTATTTCTCAAGCGGTATTGGATGAAGGAGATAATGAAGGTATTAGTCTGATGAAACATCCAGTGATCAAAACGAAAACTCTCATGAAGGGATGCCTAAATTCTCCATGTTCCTGAATCCATTGTTCGAAGAGAAAGCAGATGAAGTTATATCTGAGTTCTCTATGTTCTCTAATCCATTATTTGAAGAAATTTTTCTATGCAATCAAGTCCATCAGCATCATGATGAAGATAGCGGTCCTAATTTACAACATGATGAAACTTATGAAGTGTATTCAAAAGGTGAGATGTCTTTAAGTTTGTCCTATGAGTAGGAGTTTAACAATGAGATGGAATCAGCCAAACACGTTAGGGAAGATAGATTGAAGCAAAGTCCTGAAATTTTTTCACTTATCCTATCTAATCAGAATCTTGGTACATGTAAAGTGACATCTTCCAAATATGGATCATTTTCAAAAGTTCACGAAGGAAAGGATCTGAATTTTGAGTATGAAGACAGAGCAAATCATGTACATAAGGGAAATCAAATAAAGAAGATTAATCTAGATGCTTGTGTAACAGATCAAAAGTATGATTCTAGCAATTTTCCATTCAGCAAAAACCTCATTTATGAAGCAATGAATATTGTCCATAACCATAATTTATGTAATACAAGAAGATCCAAAGTATTCCATGATCATAATTACTGTAATGTTCCTTTTCTAGCATTCAAAGCATGTTGTTGTCGTTGGCCTATTTCCCCACTGTCCCATAGGCTAACCAAGACATTAAAGGGACTTCGAGGCCATTTGACCTAGATAGTTTTAGTTGCAAGTCTTTCTGATGGGTTCTGAGGCAACTTTGGGCACACTTACTATTTATAGTAAGTCATCTTAGACATAGTCGGACATCCAGTGGCAGCAGTATGTCGATGGTAATTGTTTAAAATCGACAAGAAGACTTGTTTATCATTAATAAGATTTGTTATGCATTGATAAAGCTATTTTATAAAGTTAAATTTAAATATTTAACTTTATTAATGCATAGACTATAGTTTGTAGAAAATATTTAAATTAAAAGAGTCCCCTTTATTTTATAACACATTGGAGACATAAGTTACATAAAGGGACTTATGTTTTATCCCACATTGAGAAAACGAAGGGTGGAGCTCTTGTGAGAACACTATAAAAGAAATGAAAGAGCTTCTTTTATGCATGCTTGGAAATATCAAAGAAATTGGGGAATTTTCTGGAGGTTATGTCTCAATAGTTTGAAGGACGAAATCCTTTCAAGCTGGAAATCTTGACACCATTGAAAGATATGGTCTTGAGATTCAACATAGTAGCAATCCGAAAAAGCAGATACGAAAAAATAGTCCGAAAAAGCGGAACCGAAAAAGCAGGCTGAAAAAGTAGGAACGAAAAAGCAGTCCGAAAAAGCAGAAACAAAAAAGCAGGCCGGAAAAGCAGTTCAAAAAAAGCAAAGCAGAAAGGGGCAGCATTGAAGGAAATTATTACAACCATCTACAACCAGGTTCTTTTGTTAATATTGCTTTTTAGGATGTTATAAGTTTCAGCTGTAAGTGTGCATTATACCAACATTATCATTTTGAAATCCATGTAAATGTCAAAAGTCTTGGCCATATTTCATGAGCATTGTATTAGAAATTTCATTGCAAATTAATAACATAATAGTTGCTGGTGTCATTTAAGCAATACAATATCATTATTTATCAGCTAGTTAGTTTGAATACCAACTGTTTGTAAAAATGTCAGTTGGCTGTAGGTGTTCATTTCTTATGCTTAGATCATATATATGCACTGAATATTGTCAAAATTAGTAGCACACTCATGTTAGGCCATTGTGTAGTCCATTTGGAGTCTTCTAGCATAAGAATCTCATTGATGCAAATTGAAAAAAATGTCATTTAAAGCCACCTGAAATACTATATCAGTAATATGTCCCTTGCATGTGAATTGTTTGATGAAATTTCTTGAGCTTTCATCAACATTTTTTTGAGAGCAGATTTGAGAAGGGCCATTACAGTGGTATCAAAGCTTGCTTGCAAAGTGTTTGACGAAATGTCAAACAACTGAAGTATAAAGATTTTTGGTGTTTGAAGAAGTTATAACCTGTTGGGTTTATTACAGTGGTATCAGAGCTATAAGTCCTGCCATCCTGTGGAGGTCTTATAGGGAACTTGGAATAGCCAGGTAGAGAGAAAAACGTTTGACAAAATGAATGCCGGTCCAGATCAGTGGAAGGAAAGATTCTTACAATTATTAGACACCTTAGCACAGGGACAGCGATCAGAAGAGCAAAGAGCACAAGAACAGAGTCAGAGATTTGAGCTTATGATGCAAATGATGGCTTGTCAAATGGGGTTGAATGCTAATGTGGGTGGAGGAAATAATCAGAATGGTAATAACCAGGATGGGGCACATAATAGAGGCGAACAAGTTGGGAACAATTTCGGTCATGCATCCTAGCAAACTAGGATAGTGAGTTCGCGGCCCATGATTCCCATATTTCCTCCTAGAGCTCCAGAGCGGCTCATACCAGAGCCCCAGATCACTGATATACAGGACCAGCTGAGGAGAGATTGGGAAGCCGGAGGTCCAGATTTTATTGCTGCAATCACCTTTAGGGAGTATATAGATGTGCGGATGAAGCATATGCCACGTGGACATGACAGGAACCAGAGCTATGAGCTACAAAAGAAAGTAGGGAAACTTCAGTTACCATATTATGATGGCTCGGGGAAGTCGACAGCAACAGCTTGGGTTCAAAAGCTTGACACATACTTTCAAATGAACCCTATGCCTGAGGAAGAAGCTATTAAGTATGCAGCAATTCACCTGGATGGGTTAGCACACGAGTGGTGGCATCATGGTATGGTCACTATGGGTCATGCACACATTACCTCATATGTGGAGTTTACGGACAGACTGATTGAGTGTTTTGATAGGCCTAAGGATCGTACCTTCCCTATGATAGGCAGAAACTTGTATGAGGAGTTTAACAGACATGCTGATTCAATACAGGGAGACATTAGCACATCTTCGGGTAATGGTTTATCTGCATCATCTTCACAGGCAAAAAGGGTTTCAGATGTTGTGCAGGTTGAGCCAGTTGCATCAGAAGGTGATATCATAGGCACATCGGATTGCGTGATTGACACAAATAGTGATTCTAGTACAGTTGGGCTGGATGAAGTTACAGCAGTTGAGGATACTGTCATGTTTGAGAATAGTACAGTTGATCAGAAAGTGAGCATTCAGGACTTTGCAGAAAATGAGTATCAAGCACAGTTGGATGCTTCTTCACATGAGATAGAGGCTAATAGCTCTTCACTTGGTTTAGCAAGCCAGTTGAAGACAAGGGACAAGGATATTGTCACGGCTTTATCTCATCATGACAGGATGCATGGATTGATTGAGAATCATATTTGGATGATTCAACTGCAGGAGAGACAGAAAGGAGTCACAACAAGTTCTTCTTGTGACGACTTACAGTAGATCAAGGAAGGCATGGAGGCAATGAAGGTAAGTTACATACACCTACTTTCAGATCGTGATCATCTCCTTAATCTTGCAGGGATCTATTTAGATGCATTGAAGAAGAACGAGGAGGAGGCTGACCAACTTTCTCATGAGCTAGAGGATACTCAGAATTCCTTGGTGTGTATTTAGTTGCCTCTCCAGGATTCTGAGAGACATGTGGACGAGCTTTGTCTTGAGGTGAGCTCAGTTCGGGAGTTAGCGCATATAGCAGGGACTCAGTTTTCTTTTACAGTCAGGTCACATGTTGATGATTTATCAAAGATGACAGAGTTTACAGGAGAGTCCCAAAATCTGAGTATTACAGATGATAGCTATTCTAAGGTTCCTCCTTTGGACAATGTACCAGGGATAGAGTATAGGAGTTCAACCAATTGGCACAGTCATGTGTCTAGTCAGCTAGCTGAGAGTTGGCAAGTGAGACATTGCTATTGCGTGCGAACATTTTGATGTTGCTCGCCAGTTGTTAGCAATTTATGGATGGGGTTCTCCTACTAGTGATGAGCAGGGAGGCAGTTATCTTTCCTTGACAGAGATCCACTCTTTATGGGAGGCTATTCGGATTCTGAGACAGAATTATATGCAGCTGGTAGCCGATAGAGATTATCTTATGGAATGGGGGAGTACAGCGTACGAAGCATTATTGGCAAAGGAAGATGAAGTGAGTGAGCTTACTCAGCAGCTCGAGGTGACTTCTGAAATTCTTGAGAGTACACAGTTGGCTTTCGAGGAGTCACAATTTCATTTGGCTAAGGTGACCGTGGAGTTAGAGCGACTGCAGTCTTTACCAGATTCTGTACAGTCACAAGCTGTGGTGTCTGGTGATCCGAGGATGTCCATGGTCGAGATTGTCAAAGACAGTGGAGATGGGAATGCATCCATCCTTGATACTAACATTAGCATATCGGGTTCATTCCCACTAGAGTCAAAATCAGTTGAGTTGGGTGTTGCAACAGATTGTTGTGGTATGCCTAACATGGTGGTGGCCTCTAGTACTGATGGCACGGAGACTAGAGTTGTTGTATCAAAGATCATGTGTGATATTAGTGAGCCGGCAGTTGGCATGGTTCCTGCTAGTAATACTACTCCCTTGGTGATGTCTTCGGAGGTAGAAATCAGTTCCAACATGGTTAATGATCGATTGCAGTTTGAGTCACTGACTAAGATTGGCGCATTCTATCGGCATTACACTGTGAGGTATGCTCATCAATTTACCTTTGATGACCATGTTGATGAGATGATGATACAGAGATGTACTTTGGTTCCTAGTGCTTGTCATCAGTTATGGGACAGTTTGACGCCTCGGGATGAGAGTTGTGATGGGCATGACATGGCGATAGGTTCTGCGGTTGACAGCTTGATAATACATGACTTAGAGCAGGAGTTTGGGAGTGATGCTTCAACGGTTGTTGTTATTGATTCTACGCCTTTGGCTATGATATCTCCTAACTTAACTGGTGATCAGTCACAATGGGCTGTATCACTTGTTCATGGTGAGCTGTTGACTGAGGTTGGTTTTTTTTATCAGCATTATACAGCAGGGTATGTACATCAGTTAGCATTTGATCCTTGTGTTGAGGAGTTGATGGCAGGCAAATTTGGTTTGGGTTCCATTTCTTGCTGTTTATCTTCTGATGTCTTTTCACCATCAACGGTGCATGGGATTATGGTTATGAGATAGCGGCCGGTGATCTGCAAAGTTGTGTTGACTGCAGGAGTTGTGTAGTGTGTGGATTCTCCATACTTGGTGCAGTTTCATTCGAGAGCGTTCACCATTGTTGCAAAGTTGGATTATACATTCCGTATAGGCCAGTGGGATGCGTTGATGGTATTTACTGTGTTGGCAGCTTGATTTGTCCACTTTACTTGGGTTCTGATGTTCTAAGAGTTTCTGTATCGTGGGTTTCTAACTGCGGCAATTGTGATTTTGGAGTTTGGTTGAGTTGTAATTGTCAATTTGATTATGGATTCCTCTTGGTTAATTTTCAAAGGTTGTTGCAGGAGCCTATGTTGACTGACAGCAGTATAGTTCATGACTACATTTGGGATCCAGGTGGATTGATTGGGTTGTTATTCAACCATTGCTTGGAGACAAGCAATTTTGGGAAGGGCGAACTGTAATGTTCCTTTTTTAGCATTCATAGCATGTTGTTGTTGTTGGCCTATTTCCCCACTGTCCTGTAGGCTAACCAGGACATTAAAGGGACTTCGAGGCCATTTGGCCTAGATAGTTTTAATTGCAGGTCTTTCTAATGGGTTCTGAGGCAACTTTGGGCATACTTACTATTTATAGTAAGTCATCTTAGACATGGTCGGACATCCAGTGGCAGCAGTATGTCGATGGTAATTGTTTAAAATCAACAAGAAGACTTGTTTATCATTAATAAGATTTGTTATGCATTGATAAAGCTATTTTATAAAGTTAAATTTAAATATTTAACTTTATTAATGCATAGACTATAGTTTATGGAAAATATTTAAATTAAAAGAGTCCCCTTTATTTTATAACACATTGGAGACATAAGTTACATAAAGGGAGTTATGTTTTATCCCACATTGAGAAAACGAAGGATGGAGCTCTTGTGAGAACACTATAAAAGAAATGAAAGAGCTTCTTTTATGCATGCTTGGAAATATCAAAGAAATTGGAGAATTTTCTGGAGGTTATGTCTCAATAGTTTGAAGGACGAAATCCCTTCAAGCTGGAAATCTTGATGCCATTGAAAGATATAGTCTTGAGATTCAACATAGTAGCAATCCAAAAAAGCAAATACGAAAAAGCAGTCCGAAAAAGCGGGAACGAAAAAGCAATCCGAAAAAGCAGAACCGAAAAAGCAGGCCGGAAAAGCAATTCGAAAAAAGCAAAGCAGAAAAGGGCAGCATTGAAGGAAATTATTACAGCCATCTACAACCAAGTTCTTTTGTTAATATTGCTTCTTAGGGTGTTATAAGTTTCAGCTGTAAGTGTGCATTATACCAGCATTATCATTTTGAAATCCATGTAAATGCCAAAAATCTTGGCCATATTTCATGAGCATTGTATTAGAAATTTCATTGCAAATTAATAAGATAATAGTTGCTGGTGTCATTTAAGCAATACAATATCATTATTTATCAGCTAGTTAGTTTGCATACCAACTGTTTGTAAAAATGTCAGTTGGCTGTAGGTGTTCATTTCTTATGCTTAGATCATATATATGCACTAAATATTGTCAAAATTAGTAGCACACTCATGTTAGGCCATTGTGTAGTCCATTTGGAGTCTTCTAGCATAAGAATCTCATTGATGCAAATTGAAAAAAATGTAATTTAAAGCCAGCTGAAATCCTATATCAGTCATACGTCCTTGCATGTGAATTGTTTGATGAAATTTCTTGAGCTTTCATCAGCATTTTTTGAGAGCAAATTTGAGAAGGGCCATTACAGTGGTATCAAAGCTTGCTTGCAAAGTGTTTGACGAAATGTCAAACAACTGAAGTATAAAGATTTTTGGTGTTTGAAGAAGTTATAACCTGTTGGGATTATTATTACCTATTTGACAAAGGAAAGAAGTGAGGTTCACTTTTGGGGGGCTTGGGGCCACCCAATTTCACAGTGCATCATGTTAAGCATATATGCTTGGTCTGCTCTTCCAGAGAAACCTAGAATCTCATTATGCCCGCGCAAGAGGCATATGTCCCCAACAAGAGCCACTGATGGAGCCCAAATTTTTATGGTCTCCATTTGAGAAATAATGTTGGAGATTCATGATGGAAATAAAGCCAGTAATGAAATTAAGGTTATGAACATTCTAGCATGTCAAAGGTAAAGACATTTGTCAATAAATGTTTTTTATTTTTATATCAGCATCAAATACCATCAGTCATGGAGTCAAGATAGAGCAATATGTTATATGCCATCTCATCCAGTGACGAAAACTTTTTGGAGCCTTGCCATATTTATACGGTGGCAATATATTACAAAAAAAAACAAAGAAGCTATGTTAGATAAAACATACAGTTTTGAAGAAGAAATCACTGCCCCTTGGTGCATCGAGATAGTGATACTGGGAACAGATAAAACACCGATGGGATATAACAACAGATGTTAGTCATGATCAACTAGAAGAACAAAGAAAGATTTGACGCAAATAATATAAGAAGCAATCAATATGGAGAAGCAAAAATGACATATGAATCTATAACTATGAAAGCCGACGCACTATGCCATGATGGGAGTTCCAAATACATAGGCAAATATTGAACCACGTGACCCAGCACAAGTCGTAAGGAGGTCAAAACAATGACGAGGAAAATTATCATTTGCCTTGAAAGCTCTTCAAAATTCTCTGCTCGCCCCTCCTGATAGTCCAATATAATCAGTCTAAATACATGATTTGCCAAATCACCGTTTGATACAAACCTTGATAGTTTTTGAAGCAATACGGAAAGAGTGAGCATGAAACATTTGGTAATATGTGCAAAGGATATCCTAATAATACCTTACGGCAGCAAAAGATACAAATTTTTAATAAACATCTACTCTAAGTCTCACATGCGGTCCACACAAGAAATGACCAAGCTGCTGGACATTTATCGCTCAAGAAATTATACGATGGCTTTCCACTATCAAGAAATTCTAGATAAGCGCGACACTGACTCTTCGGGAACTATAAGAATTCATGGCAAAGAAGAGAATTAAAGCTAACGCTATAACCACGACAAGTAATAGATTGTTTTTCTTTTGCGATAACATATCACCAATCGCCAAGCATCACACAGGAGAAGTAGAGAACTTGTTACGCTGGAGGGAGAGCAATAGTTATGATTTATATTAAATCATTTTACCTTTCTAAATTCCTGACTACAATTGTATCTACGCACAACAAATACTTCATAAACTCCATAAAAGGTTTAGTTATGAGAAATATTAATTAAAACTATATTACCAAGACGTGCAATTTGTAGGATATTTCATTTTAAAAGTCATGACTTTAAAATAAGGAAATATAAATGTGAGGAGAAATATAATAAAGACGTATTCAAAAAAGAGATATTCAAAAGAGAAAGTATTTTATATTTGTATTGTAAGGAGGAATAAGGGGCTTCAATTACTTTGTAATATGAATTCTACTATTTTATTTTAATAATAAAAGAAAAGGTCCTTTGTTTATTTTTGGAGGTATAGAGAATTAAACTGTTAGATGATTCGTCTTTTATAATTATATCTTCCTACAAACCTCAAATCCATTATTGAAAGACCTCATAGAAAAGATTCAATTATTTCGAAAACTAAACATTTAGTTTCATTTAGATCGAGTTTGAGGACCTTGCCAATCGGAGAACTCAAAAGCTTAAATTCGCTTTAGAAAAGCTCTAAACCAAGTAATCAAGTTCAAGGAGAAAGTCTACTCACCTAGGTGTAGCGAAGCCTGTAGTACAGGGGAATCAAGGTGATTCTCATTCGTTGGTCAAAACTTATTGCGGAATCCTATTGGAGAAGTGGCAGGCTCTTGGATTTCAAATGTGTGGTTTTGTGAACCAACAAACTCTACAAAAAAAAATGTACTGGTTGAACACATGAACAGGACAATAATGGAACTTGCATAGAGTATGAGGTTGCATGTTGGGCTACCCTTAAACATGTGGGTAGAGATTGTTAATATATTTGTATATTTAATCAATAGAGATCCCTCTACTCCTTTGGGTTGCAGTATTCCAGAGGAAGCATGGACAGGTAAGAAGTTGAGTTAGTCTTTTCTCTAGTCTTTTCTCAGAACCTTGGCTTGTGAAGCATTTGCACATATAGATTCTGAAAATAGGACCAAGCTATAAGTGAAATCTAACAAATGTGTATTTGTTGGATATGGCATTGATGAATTTGGCTATAGTCTTTGAGATTTTAAAAATCATAAAATTGTAAGAATCAAGGATGTCATATTAAATAAGAAAGTGTTGTACATAAATTTGTTGCAATAGCATGAAAATAAAGAATTTGATTATGTAGTGTTGGATGATACACAAAAGAATGATGTTCCACTTCTCCCTTATGCTCTGCAACAACATCAACCACAAATCCTAGTGAATGTTAAACGATCAACAAGGCTAAGTAGACCTCCATAAAGATTTTCTCCCTCTTTGTACTCTATTTTATTAACAAATTCTGGTGAACCAGAGCGCTATGATGACGTTATGCAGGTGGAAACAAAGGTTCAGTAGGATTCTACGATAGATGAAATGGACTCCTTGCTGAAAAAACAGACTTGGGATTTATGCAAGTTGACTGCAAGTAAAAGTGTTTTACAAAAAAAAATTACAAGCTAAAAAAAGAGGATAGAGGTAAGAAAAGATTTAAAACCAGATTAGTGGTCAAAGGATTCGCACAAAAAAAGGGCATTGATTTTGATAAGATCTTTTCTCCATTTCTTAAAATGACTTCTATTTGTACTATTTTAAGTTTTATGGCTACTGAAGATTTGCATTTGGAGCAGCTTGATGTTGAAACAGCTTTCCTTCACGATGATTTGGATGAAGAAATATATATGGAACAATCACAAGGATTTGAGGTTAAAGGCAAGGAGAATTTAGTGTGCAGATTGAAGAAAACTTTTTATGGCTTGAAGAAAGCACCTTGGCAATCGTATCTTAAATTTGACAATTTTATAAATGAGCATAGTTACACTCAATGTCATTTAGATCATTTTGTTTATTTTAAGATGTTAGATGATGATAGCTACATTATTTTATGTTTATGTGTTGATGATATGCTTGTATCTAGGTCTAACATGGATCATATTAAGGGATTGAAACACAAGTTGGCACACTCATTTGCTATGAAGAATTTTGGGACAGCAAAACAAATCCTTAGTATGAAAATTTGCAAAGATATGAAAAACAAGAAATTGACTCTATCTTAGGTTGATTATATTGAGAAGGTGTTGCAGCATTTTTGTATAAATAATGGCAAAGTTGTCAGCACACCTTTGCTTGGTCATTTGAAATCGACTACGGAGATGTGTCCTAAGACACAACAAGAGGAGGATAAAATGTCTAAGGTACCTCATACTTCAGCTATAGAAAGTTTAATGTATGTTATAGTATGTACTAGGCCAGATATTGCACATGCATTGGGAGTCGTTAGAAGGTATATGATTCATCCTGGGATTGAACATTGGAATGTAATTGAATGGATTCTCAAATATTTGAAAGGAACACCCAGTAATTGTTTACAGTTTGGGGGCTCTACTCATTTACAAAGATATGTTGACTCAGATTTGGCAAGGGATCTAGATACCAAGCAGAGTACTACAAGATATGGTGGGATGATAGTGAGTTGGGTTTCTCGTTACAAAAGGTGTATGTATGGCTTTAATTCTTCATGAAAGAATAAGGACTCACAGAGGGACAATTATCTATATACAGATAGCCAGAGTGTCGTTCATCGTGCCAAGAATTTTTCTTTACACTCAAAGACAAAATACATACAGTTGCAGTACCATTTCATTCGGTCAATTTTGGATGACTGATAGTTAAAGCTGAAAAAGATACATACAAATGATAATCCAATAGATATGTTTACAAAGACAGTAACAAGGGAGAAGTTGAACTCCTCTTCAACTTCAGTTGGTCTTTTGGTGTTGTAGACTGAATAGAATAAATGAATAACCAAGCCCAAGGTGGTTTGATCTAGTGGGAGCCTCATGGGGTAGCAGTATTTGGTACAGGATAAGTCTCCATGTGGGAGGTCGTTGTTTGATGTGGAGCCTAATCAGTCACCGAGTGGGAGATTGTTAGCTTGTGGTGACTGATCAGTTAAGTACTGTATGCTCGTAATGTATCCTCGTCGAGGTTCTGGACTAGGTCGAGCCCCAGGCGAGGGTTTGATAACCGGTCAACCATATTCAACATTGATCAATATTAAATATATGATAGTAGTCATTACATAATTTCATTGTAAAGAAAATATGGGTGTGTGTGTGTGTGTGCAAGTGTGCAAATATGATTATCTAATTATTACTGTTGTCCTGCATTTTGTCACCACAAAATGTAGGTAATAGTATGAAATTTTTTCAAATTAGTTTCGCATTTCTCTGAGTTTATTTCATTATTTAATTGGTTAGTATTAATCAACCAATCGATACCAATTGATACAATGAATCTTTTTATTGAAGGCCTTTGTCAAGTCGTTTTCGTTTTGCTTTATGTCGAGCCTTTGCTTATTTTTGAAGCCTTTACAGTCCATTCTTTGCTTTTGAGTTTGTGTTTGCTTGTTTTTGGTCCTTTGAATTCGCTCATGTTATGCTTTTCGATCTCCCCTTCGATTCGATCTAACCTAGAGGTCAATCGGAGTTGTCAGTCAAGAGATATGGTCATTTTAGTGCTTCAAAAGTAGACCTTTTAGGTGCAACAGCACGAATTAAAAAAATGATGTTATATTTTCATTTTGACATTTACTTTTTGAAAATATAACATTTTACTCACTTTTTGTTATGTTTTAAAGTTACTTTTCATTTACAGTCCGTTCTTTGCTTTTGAGTTTGTGTTTGCTTGTTTTTGGTCCTTTGAATTCGCTCATGTTATGCTTTTCGATCTCCCCTTCGATTCAATCTAACCTAGAGGTCAATCGGAGTTGTCAGTCAAGAGATATGGTCATTTTAGTGCTTCAAAAGTGGACCTTTTAAGTGCAACAGCACGAATTAAAAAAATGATGTTATATTTTCATTTTGACATTTACTTTTTGAAAATATAACATTTTACTCACTTTTTGTTATGTTTTAAAGTTACTTTTCATTTAAATTTATAACTTAAAGTGACTATAGTGCACTTTATATTATAATTTTAAGTTGAGTTGCTTTTTAATTTTTCACTTAAAGTGACTATAGAACTATATAGTTACTTTTTAAATTTTTTATTTTTAAATCAAATACTTATATAAATGTCACTTTAACTTAATATTTATGTATTATATTGATTAATATGATGCATAAATATTATTTTTGACCCATATTGTTGACATTTTTATAAAAATAAGTAAAATGCATAACTTAAAAGCCTAAAAGTGGACATTTTATGTGCATATGCATGTAAAAAACTATGAAAAGTGGAAACTTTTCATGCTAATACATATGAAAATTCACTTTGAGGACCTTTTTCATGCCATTACATCAAATGTTTGTAAAAGTGGACCTTTTTTATGTAATGACATGAAAAGCTGAGCTTTTATGCTTGTGCATGAAAAAGGTGAGATATGTTTATAAAATATGTGAGTGACTCCAAAAAGTGAGATTTTGGAGACTTGCACATTTTAAAATATGCAATGGGCTTCAAAAAGTGAGATTATATCTCAAGACATATTTTAAAACATGCATTGGACTCAAAAAGGTCCTATTTTGCCTTTCTACATGTTTTAAAATATGTAATGAACATAAAAATGTCCAATTATGTGAAGAAAACAAGTTCTTGCTCCAAAAACCTCCTATTTTGATCATAACTTTTGATTTTCTCTATGGATTTGAATGAAATCAGTTGCATTCATCATGTTTTGGAGAGGTGATCATTTTGCCCTCATCAAAAATCAAGTTATTGCACCCAAAAATGCGTTTGAAACTCTTAATCTAGGGCACTTTTTTTGCATAAAACTCCATAAATCTTCAAAGTTTGATCACATTTTTGTATGGAATCAAATCGTTTTGGCCTTGTTTGCTGATTACATCACATAGTGATCACCATTTTTGTGTTTAAACATCAAATCATTTTTGCTTGAAGAAACACGTTTTTGCTTAAATTGCTCGGAAAATTGGGGTTTCAATCCACTTTTTTGTGTTTTGAAGCCACTTTTTTGCATTTTGATCCATGTATATCCATTTGGGGAAGTCGTTTTTGCATTCACAAGTCAAAAATGATTTTAAAACATGCATTTTTTAGTCACGATTTTGCAAAAACGGCCCAGATTTTTGAATAAAAAAGTCATATTTTTGTTCAAAAAACTCAAAAATTGCATTTTCAGCCCATACATTTGATCAAGAGGGATTGTTTTTGAGTTTTAAATGCATGATATTGTCTTTCCAAACCATTTATTTGGCACTTTCATGTCAAATCCGACCATTGAATGTCGATTACATACAAGTGCAGAAAAAGTCAAAAGATTGTTTGAAAATCTGGATTTAAGGGAGAATTTGTCTTAAGTCTACAAAACTTGCTATTTTGGCTCTTTCTCCTTCATTTTTGGCATTTAATCTTCATACAAGTGGACTCTTTCTTTCTTGCTATTTAATTTGTGCTAATCTTGCTATTTCCATGCATATTTTAGCTTGAAATTGCCCATTTGTCCATATATATGCCATGAAAAGTGCATTTTGCCTTTAAAAAGGATGAAAACTCTCATTTTCACACTTTTGGAATTTCCCCAAACTCCAAATTCGAATTTGCATATTGAAGTGGTTTCCTTATTGACATGTTTGAGTATTTTGCCAAAAGCATGTGTTTATTTTGTGTTTGTTTTTATGTTTTGCTTGTTTGCATTTCGGTTTTTTCTCCATTTGGAAGAAATTGCAAGTTCTTTCCCAAGAACTTGAGCACGTTTCACTTCACTCCACTTTCTATTTCCATGTCACAACACTTCATCTCTCACTCAATGAAATGTGATTACATGTTTTTAATCCCATTTGTCATCCACACATGCATGTAATCCCATTTTCCGTTTCCATTTTCATCCATCTCATCTTTCACTTTCATTCACACGACACGATTACACGAAATGTCTTACGTGTAATTGCCTCTAAAAGGTCCAATTTTGACTAAAAGTCACTTTTTGTAAAGTCAAAAAGATGTCATTTTTTCCTCTCCATATGCATTCACACCTCTATGAGCAAATACATGTTTTTGTATCTTTCCATGCTTTCCATCTTAGCCTTCACCCACATATGCATGTAAAACGTATCTTTCACTCACACTTGCATCTCATTTCACCCTCCACCTTCCGTTACATGTAATCCATTTTCCGTGCAGTGACATCTTGAAAGCCCAAGTCACTTTTTGAAAATCAGCAATTTCCATTTACACGCATTCCCATGCGCCAAGCATACAAAAAAACAAAAAAAATTTTAAAAAGGGAGTTAAAGGTGCTGATGGAAAGTTGTTTCGAGTGTACATCCGAACATCATCAAGAAGGTTTTTAAAGTGTCAAAGACTCCAGTTTGTGCTGATCTACAAAGGAGAATTCACGACAACTTGAACTAGAAAAGATGGATCACATCAAGTTTCCACATGATAATGGACAATTCATCAAAGACAGCTAGAGGTTGTCAAAAGGCGCAATACTATGGTTATCAACATGAATGCAGCAGTACAAGGTACAGGAACTCCCAATCCTATTATCATCTAGGATTGCATCGTCAAGTACAAGTCCTTTCAGAATTGTTCTTTTCTCTTCCGTCTTCTTTCTTCTTCTTTCATGTTTGTAGTTGGAGAAGATGCATTACATGAGAAAGTGTAATTACATGTAATGCGAGTTACACGTATGTAAAACGATGTAATGCTAGTTGCATGTGCAGTTGCATATAAGCCTTTAGTTTCTGTAGTTAGACTTAGTCAAAGTTGGTTGAGTTGCTCCCACTTTTTCCTCCCCCTTTTTCTCAACTTCTTTGCCTATATAAAGGAGTGCCCCCTCATTG
Source organism: Cupressus sempervirens (assembly GCA_028749045.1). Taxonomy (NCBI): domain Eukaryota; kingdom Viridiplantae; phylum Streptophyta; class Pinopsida; order Cupressales; family Cupressaceae; genus Cupressus; species Cupressus sempervirens. Next base: position 388,092,670 of record CM053790.1, read on the forward strand.
TAAAAATTATCTTTTGTTGTATGCAAGAAAGCTCTGCCACATTTGTGCAAGCATAACTTTGATTGTGTAGTACGAATTTGGGAGAAAAGTGAATAAAAGAAGCAATTGGATTCGAAGCTTTGACTGGAAGCAATTGTGATAGAACAAATTAGAAGCTTTGACTATAATTTGTGCCTATTGTCTTGATTCATGTTATTATTGTGTGTTCAATAAAAGAGCATAGAAAAGAGTTAAGAAACAATTGAATCCCGAGCTTTGACTAGGAACAATTGTGAAAATCCATAGCTAAAAGCTTTGTTTGTAGCTTGTATTTTCATCTTGATTCACAAAATAGTTAGATTGTTGTTACTTTTAGGAGTCTTTGTGCCCTAATTGTAAACATTTTACCACATAAAAATACAACAGGACTTAAAGCCAAATTGGTACATTTTGGCTAGCCTTTGAGTTAGTTAAAATTTATCAGTATCACTATTTCCAGCTCGTAATATAAGTGTAATTAGAGATTCACCTTGCCCATTATTCGCCTTACGAATAAGTGGATCCTTTCTTGAAAGTTAAGAAGAAAGGATAATAGTAACACCCTCTTTATAAATCTCTCAATTTCTTGCTTACCTTGAGTTGATCCAAGGAACAATGAGAAAGGGGAGCCTTCCCTTTAAGGTAGGAGAGACTTTGTCTCACATGCTATGACTGGTCATCCTATTTTGCAACTAAATTTTTACCCAAAACTGTTGGTTGCAAAATATCCACCCAACAATTACTAATCATTGATTATGATGAATAACTTAAAAATCATAGTAACATTTCATCTCATGATTAATCCAACTGAAGCTATAATATTAACACTTTAGAGCCATGGTTTTGAACCCTACCAAGAGTGACTAAGAAACAAGGTCACATATTGAGCATCTGCGGGTTTGCAACCGTTTATATCGTCAAGGGTAGCTCCAAAAGTCACAAGGCCACGTCCAGGTCAAACTACCATTAGTTTTGCACCAATTTATTTATAAAGATTTCCATGTATTTGGATGTTGGTTCCAAGATAAACAATTAAACATTTGATGAAATCTCTGACGGATTTTTGGTAACTGAAACTGCCATTGTTTGTACTTAAGTCTAGAAAGAGGGCTTAACAGTGATTTTTATTATTCTTTGGGTAGTCCCTTGCTTATGCATCCCTATTTATATGATTATATGCTTCTTAAGTTATTTGGTATTGTCAGGACTTGATTGGAAACAGTAATAAGAACTCGAAGATTCAAACAAAGCTTTGCACGCAAACTGCTCGATGAGATCTCAATGGCCCATAAATGATAATTTCAGATCAGAAGTAGAATGTTATACCAAACCTGTAAGATCAAGACTTTGTGCAGAGAATTCTATTGCAAATATAATATACAATAGCTCAATACCATCTAGTGCTAGGAGGTATGCTTGACAGGGTCATGAGAGATCTTAATATACTTGTTGTAATAGCTCCACTTGAATTGTATTTTGTAATAAAAGATCTCGATAAGCCAGAACAGATTTTATTTGACAACTATTTGACGAAACTCCTTCGAGTCCCAATGGAACTTTGAAGGGTAAAATAAGTAAGAGACATTACATAGAAGTGAGATAATAATAGAGGAATGTTTACGGCATTTCGATTTTTTTATCACCTTGCACCAACGGAGCAACACGGGTCATTTAAAGAAATCTGAACAAAACATATAGCATACAGCACATCACAGGGGAAGCACACTACAAGCAAAAAACACACAAAATCCAATGCACAAGAGGAGCTAGTCAAGTGTATCCCCTAACCTGCCATCTCGGCTATATTGTTTAAGGCCACATGAGGAGAAACATCAAGCATGGCATATGGAACAATAGGCAATTCCTAATAAGGATCATCCTTGGAGATGGGTCGCTTTGCTCTTCACTAGGATTAAGAGAGAGTTCTTGTACAAACATAGCTGGCAAATCATGATTAACATCAATGAACTCATACATATCATCATAATCACTAGTGTAAATATCATCAAAGTAGGAACATCATAAGCATCCTCATCCAGAGCATCTTCTTTATCAAAATTAATTGCAATAGAATCTAAGATACGAATAGAGTTATCATGCTTGTTCAATTTCATCTTTTTCAAGTTAACTTCCTCATTTGGCTCAAGCATGGGTTGATAAAAGTCAATCAAAGCATCAATAGATGTTTTGGTTGAAGCAATGCTTTGGAAAGCAAGTTAACGGGCTCTAGCACGACACTGCAATGGCAGTCACGAGCACGATGGTTGCATTTGATTTTGCTGGAAATTGGGTTTGGTTTAGGATCAATCAACATTGGGCCCGATGAAGAATGGAAGTAAACACATTAAGTTGAAAGTGTAAGAAACGATAAGATTGAGCAAGGAAAGAAAACAATCCAAGTAAGTTAAGTGTGAAACAATGTTACCATAAGATAAGCAAAATCCAAGAGCACACACCAAGATGGTTCAACAATGGAGACAAGGATTTATAAGGGGAAAGCAAAGAAAACCCCTTGTGAGTATTATGAATGAAGGCAAATGCCTAGAGAAGAGAGAGAGAAAGTGGTGGAACAAAATAGCTCAATACAATAACATCAAGGTGATGTGCAAAGAAGAAAGAAAGAGGAGCATCTCTTTTAAAGAGATGAGAAAGGAGTTGCATGTGTTCGCATGTGTAACTCCCATTTCTATGAATGCCACATTCATAATAGGTGTGTGCAAAGTGTCACAATCCTCTTAAAGAGGATAAACTAAATTCCTTAATAAAGGAATTATAAAAATGAGTTGTCCTCACATGTGGAATAAAGGACAAATAATGACATGTCCTCCACATGTGTACAATAGGACAAACTACATTTAGGGATCCTTGGAATATCCCAATTAAATACATCCAAGGAAAGATTAATATTTCTAACAGAAAGATAACATGGTAAGGAACGTTTATAACATATAGGTGGAATCGAACCATACAGAGGAGTTGTAGATGTAGGAAGGAGACAAACATCCAGGAGAGGAGGCGGAATATCCTTGGATTTGCGAAGTCACAAATCTTTTGGACCTTATAGGCTTCATATGATCGATAAAGATTATTTGGAAAGGGTTGCGTTGAATGAGGTATAGAAGGCTGCAAGAAATCAAGGTCGACAAAGTCTCAAGGCACAAAAGGTTGATAGAGACTATGGTTAACAGTCATGATTTATCTATTATGAGGAAATTCCAAACATTTATGAATAGGAGAGGCCACATATTTCATAGAGGTAAGCTAAGTAAGACCAAGTCTAACTTCAAATTGATCGGAAGTTGGGACCACAATGAAGGTAACATCTACAATTTTTCCACCAACTTCAACGGGAAATAAAATGGAAGCATGTGAAAAAGGAAACCATTGCAGATTTGAATGATAACATCAGATTTATCATAAAAAACCATGTTGCAATTGTCTATTGAGAAGTTGTTCTTCGATTATCCCATTCACCATGCAAGTAGAGTCAATAAGGACACTACCAGAATGAAGTTCATTAACCTTTTCCACACTATAAAGAGAACCATCAGATGCTTTAATTGTCTCAGTAGGGTCAGAGGAAATGCAAAGCTCAAGTTTAGGTTCGGTTTGATCAATGACGTTGACATTATTATTTGCTTCATTTAATGTATCATCATAATCAACAAGAAAAGTGGAAAAAGATAAAGGTTGGGTAGACTCAATTACTAGTGGAATGAGATGGCAAAGGGTTGGTATAGATTTGCAAAGTTTGGTTGGGAGATGCTACGGATTTGTTTCCTTAGTCATACACTCAAAAGATAAAGCATTAGAATCACTAAGATCTTGAATAACAAATTTCAAATGGAAACACTTTTCAGTATGAAGGTCAGGTTGACGATGGTATTGACAGAAAACTTTGTGATCAAAGTGTTTGTGTAAAGGTTTGGATGTGTCAATAGGCTTAATAGAAGAGTTAACACTTTAGCATTAATCAACTCCAACATCAAATTATGCAAAGATTCAAAAAGCTAAGTGAAATTATGAGCAGGTGTAAAAACATATCACAAAGGAGCCACACCTTTAGATGTTGCTGCCACTTGCTCATCAACGTTGTTGGATGAATTGGTGAACTTAATGAAGCACTTTGGTTTCTGAGCTTTGTTATAAAAAATTAGATCCAACATCACTCTTATCAACCAAAGCCATTAGAGAAGTGCTCTCAAACTGACTCACTTGAAGCTAATAATTATGAAGCAATGCACACAATTGAGTAAAAGAAGAAAATTCAAAAAGTGGAATTTTATCTCTACTGTTTTTTTGTAAATTTCAAATCAGTTGCTTTTTCTCTAACACCTTGTTTACATTGGACCAATCATTTTTTTAAATTGTTGCATCAAAGCATTAGCAAGATTTTGGAAGGAATCAATAGGATAAGGGAAAAAACAAACCATTGCAAAGCTTTGTCTCAAAAGGTTCTAATAACTAGTTTAGCCATGAAACTATGATCATGAGAGAACTCACTACACAAGGTTTGAAATGTTGAAAGGTTTTAGCACAAGCTAAAGGACCACACCTACCATTATAAGTCTCAAGATGGGAATCTACATGTGTTGCAGGACAACAAAGCCTACAACTTCAAATTCCTTCGAAAGATCCACCATGCTATAGAACAAACTGCTTATCACAATTAAAGAGAAGATCTAGTCAGCAAACTCCTATTTGCAGCTGTTGCTTTTTTTAAGGTCTTAAATTTTGGAAAGAATGGTTGATCGATGAGGCAGTAGTTTTGAAATGTGTCTATTTTTATTTTCTAACAGTACTTTTATACTTTGAATCTCATTCATTCAGTCTTTCAATACCTTTAAGTATTACACAAAGTAATTAGTAAAATGATTGACGTATTAACAAATGATTGAAAAGATTGTTATAAAAAATTTACAAATGTATAAAATAGAAAGTTTCTTATAAAAAACCTAAGAAAATCATAGAAACAATCTTATCTAATAATTAAACATATTACAAAATTGACCATTAAAGAAATAAAATAATATTATACTAATACCCTCCCTTAATGGTCAATCTATCTACAACACCAAGTGTTGTACTTACAAATGGGAAACATACACTTCTAAGGGGGGGGGGGGGGGGGTTGTGAATCAGAAGTTCAAACTTCAGCACTTAAAATTCTTATACCATTCATTGGATGCATGTAATAAACTAAAATGAAATGTAAAGCAAATGCATCAAGACATATAAGCATACACACACTTTACCCCTGATATGATTACCTAGAAACCCTCCAAATGAGAAGGTAAAACTGGGATGGAGATGACACCCACAATTCTTCACTACTGCAGCAATAAAGTGTCACCTGTTAGGGTTACAATAAGTTGACCATAAAACATGATCTACCCTGTGAAAGGCCTTTCCTGTTAAAGGCTTACAAGAGACTATTAAATCTCACCCTATTAAAGGATTTTAACACCCTGTTAGAAGTGTGCCTAGTTAAAGGACTTTAGAACATTCACTTGGAATGCCACCTTGTTAAACGATTTTACAATAACTATTAAGTCAACCTTAGTCTAAAGGATTTCACTCTGTTGATACAGTTGTTAGAAAGTAACAGTAGAATGTTTGATCTGATGACTTACAACTTTAACTTGTTGGTTTCAGATCACCATTTTGTCCATCTTAATCCTTTCTGATCTGATTTGCCAACATTGTGTCTTTGATCCTTTGTCCTGCTAACTGATTCTACAATTCTTTCACTCTACTAAGTCACCTTGAATGCTTTCTGATCAATTCACTTCTTCTCTTCCTTCTACTCTTCGCTCGCGTGCATACCTTCATACATACATACACACTGAATTATGGGGCTTTGTCTTCCTTATAAAGACTTTTTGGTGGCTTAGAGTTAGATATGAATCTACGGTTGAGATTCATTCATTTTGCCGCTTAATCCCTTCCAATTTTGTGATTGGTTGCATGTTGATTGCATAGTGAATCCAAATAGATTTGTCCTTATCTTCAAAGCTTCGAGATTTATCCATAAGCCAGCATAAAAACGGCTTACATAGTTGTTTGTGCCATCACAAACAACTAGATCTAATCTGTGTTTCTCGGCACTTGATAATACTAATGCTTGGCACATATTGTAGTTCTATTTTTGGCTTGGCACCTGAATTGCTCAACATCAACTACTTACTCGGCACTTGAACCACTTGGCATGGTCTATCTGCTCGGCACTTGAGTGACTCGGCGCATGAGTGACTCGGCACTCATTTCAACTCGGCATCTATACATATTATACTTGGCATGTATTACTAGCTTGGCATGAACTTAATAAATATCTTAACTGTGTCGACACTCAATTGTCAAAACCAATCTGAGATCAATAATCCCCCCCTTTGACATGAGTGTCAAAAACACTTAACTATATATAACAAATCTAATCTCCTCGAGTATAATACATTCACAGCTCGGTATATATTTTAAAAAATTCAAAATTCTGTAATAGACTTGTATACCTCAAAATTTTGTAACTCCCCCTGAGTTAATGTGCTTGTTCTTTATCCAAAATCTGTTCTCCATAGATTTGTTTTTTGCTGATACTCTTTGGCTTCAAAAATACTGACTAATACTCTTTATCTGATATAAACTTTGTTTCTACTCTTTTGTTGTTTGTTCCCCCTATTTGTGTGCTCTCCCCCTATTTTGTTTATCTCCCCCTTTTTGAGACTTATGTCAAAGGGTCTATACACTAATTGTGTATTTGTCCAAAAAGTTCTGTTGGACTTCTATTATAATCTTCAGAGCAACATCTCAGTTGTCTAATGCAACATCTAATGATTTTATTTGGATGGCTATCTCTGCTGCAAGGTGAACTAGTCCGTCTAATGTTGAAAGATTTGGATCTTTCTTCATCAATGTCTCTGCATAGCCTAGTTCCTTGTGGAGTATCTCCATATGAGGGGTAAGGGAAGCTTGAACGTTAGTTAACTTGGCTCTTATATTAGCCTCTTCTGCTATTAACATGGCTAGTTGACTTTGTGTTTGAAGCAATAAATGGAAATGCTTCTCGCTTTGAGTTGGATTCTTTGGTAATTGCATACCTGATAGCTTCAAATTGTTCTCCAGACTTAGAATATTATGGCCTATTTCTTGTGTGAAGAGTGTGGGATCACACAATTTTGTGTACAATGAGAATATGTTCTCAAGTACCTTCTTCACCTCCTCAATTTTTGTGGCCAATTTAACTTGTGAGAGTGCTATATCACCTAATATTTTCTCATTGACTTTCCCTTGGAATTTCCTTTCAAACCATTCCATTAACTTTACATTGGCTTCCTGGTCTTCATTATTCACCTATTCCACAATTTTTGATAATTGTTCTAATATTGGCTTGGATTCATCAGGTATTTGCAAGCTAAAAGCATCTAAAAAGATGTCTTTAATATCTTGTGATGCTTGCCTTTGTTTGTACACTTTTCTGAGTATTTCTTCTTTTCTAAGGCTTCTTGCATTATGCCTATTTGCTCTAGTGTCATGGTTCCATAGTCATATTTTGGTATCACTATTTCTTCATCTAAAATTGCATCTCCATAGTGAAATACCTTGGCAACCTTGGATGAGCTGGAGCCTGATGCTGAAACCTGAAGTGGTATTGCATTAGTGCTCGGTCTCTGAAGGACTTTTGTTGGAGTGCCAGATGTTGGTAAATTTACCAATGTTTGTATGCCTTCTTGCTCCTCCTTGGTATGTTCTTTTCTTCATTCTTGTCTTGATCAATCATTAATATCTGACCTGCTCCTTGTGTCTGTGTTTCAGGTACAGATACCTCTGTCAGTCCTGTTTGTGCTTCTAAAGCCTTCTCTTCTTGAGCAGTATGAGTTTGACATTCAACCATGTCAACTTTTACAGTAGTGTCATCCTTTGCAGATGTATCATCTGATGTTTGCACTAGAGGTTGAGCACTAGTAGCTGGAGGGATGGCAGAAGGTGGTTCTTGTGGATTCACCTTATCCTTTGTTATATTAGCTACAACCTTTTGAAGCTCTTCGACACTAACCAATATAGGATTCTCACACAACCTGGCTTGTAGTGTGGATTGGTCAAGGATTTTCTTTCGATCCTCTGCAGTTAATGGGTTGATGTTCTGAAGTGAGTTATCGGGAACATCCTTTACTGTTATGGTTTCTGCAGGTGTGCTTGTATCACGTGGAGGGCTCATGGCTGGCATTTGTGGGTCTTCCATATTCTGTTCTTCTTTTTGTGTCTCCTCCACATTGGTATCTTCTTTTTCTTTTTCAGGCTCCTCTTCATTTTTCTTCCTCCCCTTCTCCATTATTTCTTCCCTCAAAGGGATCCTCTTCTCCTGCTTTAACAGTTGTCAACCCATATATCAATTTCCACATTTGAGTGGATTTCTTTACAACATCTTCAATGTTGTTTTGAAGAATGTTGAATGCCCTGTATTTGGGTGCAAATCTACTACCATATTTCTTATTTGCTTTGATAATTTGCCCCTTTGTTAGGTCAGGCATCACATGGGCTAAGGTTGGTTCACTTATTTGCTTTTCAAAGTTTAAGCAATAATGCCACTTATTTTCTACAAGGGTGTATAGCTCCTTGGGCATTGTGTTGTCTAATTCAAGTGGAGTATTCTTGAACTTAGACATCATGGCATATACTGACTCTTCTACCTTATTCTGCTCTTCTCTAGCAAGTTTACCAAAATCAATGTTCTTTAATCCTGTCATATCTGCATCATCTTTGATATTTTCACAAATATTCTCAAGATCAGATTTAGGTGCATGACTTACCACCCTAACCTGACTTGTACCTTCTGATTCTGTCTTTTCATCATCTATTTCTAGTTGTGCAACATACTTTCTCCTTTGTTTCTTCTGCATTGGGCCATTCTGTTCAATTGCTTTTTTTCTCTCTTTTGTCGGCTCTTTGGCCTTCTAAGTAGTGGCCCTTGTACTAGTCCTTGTTGTTGGAGCAGTTGGCTTTGTTGTACTTGGCTTGGTAGCCTTCTTTGCCTTTGGTTTGGCTACAGGCTATGCCTTGGCCTTTCTCTTCTTAGGTTCTAGCTTTACTGGTGCTTCCTCGACTTCTTCTTCCTCTGCACCTTCTTCTTCTTGGTCTTCACCCATGCCTTGGGTTAAAGCTAAAGTTTCTTGACCTTGCACCTCTTCTTCCTCTTCATCTTCTTCATCATCACCTGCACCTTCTCCAAACTTTGCCTTCAGTTTCCTTACCATTTTATCCTTCTTTTTCAAAATAATTGTCTTTAGTTCCATCTCAACCTCTGACTTCACAACATTATAATTGCCAAATATTTTAGCACTTTTGTCAATTTCTTCAACAAGGAGTGCAGTAATGGCAGCTGAAGCTTCATCCACATTTATTTCATAGCCTAGGGGCCTCAGCCATCTAACCCTAAGTACTGCAACCTAGATGTAAGTGTAATCAATATCAACAAGGAAACAAATGTCATTGTAATATTGCTCAACTAAGGAAACTGGAATCCTTAACCTCTGCTTCATAGATTTCTTAAAATCTTCAAAATAGCTTATCATAATTGACTCAAAATTGTCTCCCATTTGCTCAATATATTCATTAATTTGAACAGCAACTGACCTATTTGTCTTCCATCCTATTTTGCCAAAAGATGGAAACTCATTTTGCACATAGAAAAACATACATACAACTATTGATCCAAACTTGCATTGAGCACTCTTTGACCTTCTAATAGCTCCAGGACTTTCATTTATCTGTTGAAGTTGAAGTTCTGCAAGATCATAGGTGTGATCTTTCTTAACAATATTGTATCCAACATCCACTGCTATGCAGGGCACACTATTTAACCTGCTTGATTAATAGAATTTGTGGGATATGACTCTAACAGCAAAATCAAGCAAAGGGTTTGTAATGGTGTCAATTGTCATACCACGCTTGTTCCACTTTGCACCTATGTTTTTCTCTATGGCCTCTTTGGAGTCACTTCTCAATGTCTTGGGCTGATCTAGGGTTGGATAAGCGGTAACCCTATGAACAATTCTCTTTGAAATCTTAATGGGTCCTCCTAACCAAAAAATCCATCATGTATTCTGCTCAAAACTATTTTAATCCACTCTGTTTTAAAAACCGTAGGAAAATCTAAGACACGAGTCAAACCCTTTCTCTCCACAATCTTATATTCCTCCTTCAAGACTTTGTTTTCACATAGTTTGTCATACGCTTGTCTTATTTCCATGTCTCCTATGGCTCCTACTTTGCCGTTATAGCATTTCCTCATATCTTGAACCATTATAACCTTAGGCGGGATCATGGATAATGCTCCTGCTAGGTCATTCTTATAGGCAACTTCTGGTATAGTCTTAAAATCTGGTTGTTTAACCTCGTTGCCGACTAATTGAACTTCAAAAGTTTCTTTCTACTTCACAGTTTTAGAACTAGACACCATTTTGACAAACTAGGGTTTAACGAGTATAAAATTGCGTAGCTCGGCAGATGAAGAATACCTTTAAAATCGATGACTGGTGCTTGATCTTTGCTATGATCCATGCAAATGCTTCGAACTAGTTTGTAGATCGCTTCTTTGCTCTGCTCACTTCTTGCTTTGAATTCATAATGACAAAAAAAGGTGAAAATCAACCATATACCCTTCAAAACTCTACAATAAATGCTTAGTTGTGTACAGCTGTAGAACTCGGCTTCAATGTGATTTCTGTTTCACTCAGCATCTGTTGATTTTACCTTTACTCGGCAGCTACTACTGACTCAGCTCCAACTAATTTTGACTATCAGCTCGGCACACACTAGTATTTACTCAACATCTAAAGTGGACCTTTCATACTTGGCAGAGATGTGAGAACTTGAAGATTTGACCTTGGACTTTCCTCATTATCTTGCATCTTTATTCATGCTAGTCTATCTTTTTAAGTACTAATATTTCTTGGAACTAATGTGTGATGAAACATTTTAAATATCAGTCCCACATACCTCCTTTTGCTTAGTTTGATGAGGTATGACCACTTGACCTATTAGGTGAAGTGATCCCTTCTCCATTTGATGTACTCCCAACATCTTTCTTCTTCCATGTCTTGTTCATTTCGTTCTTGATGTGCTCAACATCTGTCTTGCCTTTACCTTTGTCAAATTCAGAACTTGGTGCCTTAGACCTAGTTGGACAATGCTTGCTAATGTGACCAGTCTTGTGACAGCTAAAACATGTGGTTTGACTCAACCATCTCTTGTAGTTACCACTGAAGTGTGTTCTAATGCAATTCTCCAGGATATGTCCATATTCCTGCCAATAGTAACAACTATATCTTGTACTGTAATCCCAGTTATAGGAATATCTCATAGCTTCTTACCTTTTGTTGGCTTGCTTGATGACCATGTGGACTTGGATCTACATTCAAAGGCTTTGTGTCCAAACTTCTGACAATTGTAGCAATGTCCTTGAAATTTTGGTGCATGCATCGTTTTGGTTCTGCATTCATGTGCCTGATGACCTTGTTTGTTGCACTTGTGACAATGAGTCATGTTCTTTGGCTTAGCATTCTAACTTGCATTCTTACTCCTGCAAACATTAGCTGTATGTCCTTTCTTACCACAATGATGACAAGTAGGTTTATATTTTTGACCTTTATTGTTCCTTTCCTCAGCAGCTTTGGATGATTCTCCTTCTTCAGTGCTTATGTAGCCTAATCCTGATGTATCTCTACTGGATCTAGGGGATTTCATTAGTTGCTCAAAGTACTTGATGGCTTCATTTGGCTTGTTGAAACTTTCAGCAAATTCCTTTTCTCTTTTCAGGTCATTCTGCAACTTCAGTGTGGTAATTTCAATGTCCTTGACATTCAACTCATGATGAGCATTCATCATTTGGCTTAAGGTGTCCAATTGCATGTTTGAGATCTTGGATACCTTTGCTGACTTTTCCTCCAATCTATTTGCCAAAATTCTTTTGTCTTCTTCAATCATGGCCTGTCTTTTATAGCTTTCTTCTTTTGTTCAGTCACCTCACACAGCAATATAGCTTGTGATTCTTGTTCCAATTTGAGATGTCTAATCTCTTCAGCTTGTGCTCTGTTCTTTTCCATCAAATCTACAATTGTTGCATCGAATTCACTGGAGTTACCATCTACAAATTACTTGAGTGACTCGACGCATGAGTGACTCGACACTCATTTCAACTCGGCGTCTATACATATTATACTCAGCATGTATTACTAGCTCGGAATGAACTTAGTAAGTATCTTAAGTGTGTTGACACTCAATTGTCAAAACCAATCTGAGATCAACACCAAGTTGTCCATTGAATTTAACAAACATATCTTGACCAAGCAACTTGGTGAGAATGTCTACAATCTGATCCACTGATGGCACATACTGCAAGTGAATAGTCTTGTCTTTAACTTCCTGCCGAATGTAATGACAATGAAAGTCCACATGTCTAGTTCTTTCATGGAAGATTGGGTTCTCAGCAAGTTTGAGCACTCTTTTATCATCAGAGAGCAAGGGAGTTGGGCCTACTTGAGACAAATGCATATTTGCAAACATCCAATGAAGTCACACTATGTCACAAGCTGCCTTAACAGCTCTTCAATATTCTACTTTTGTGGAGAAGAGTGAGATTGCATGTTGCTTCTTACGGTGACTGTACCACATCCCAACCTCAACACATATCGAGGAGTTGGTGACTTATTATCAGCCAAGCCTACCCAATACAAATCTATGAACACACTAAGCCTAGAATCATGACTCCTAGTGTTAAAAAGTCCATAACAAGAGGTGCCCTTTACATAACGTAACACACGCTTCGTTGCTACCTAATGATTAGCCTTGGGGAGTGTCATGAACCATGAAATGTAGCTCATTGCAAAACTAAGATCATATATAGTGGCAATGAGGTATATGAGACTGCCCACTAGTTGGATGTGAGTGGTTTCATCAATAGGAGGAGAATCAAACTTGGCAGGCAACATCAGTCTTCTCTGGTTTCATCAACAAGAAGGCAAAGACTTGGCTGACAACTTCAGTCTTCTCCTATAGGTGTTGAAGCAAGTTTACAATGTTGCATACAAAACCTATCAAGCAAGTTCCCAACATACTTAGACTGTGAAATAAAGATGCTACCATCAATTTGTCAAACCTCAACACCTGAACAATAATGGAGAAGCCCCAAATTTGTCATATCAAAATCCTTGCACAAATCTTGTTTGATTTCTACAATCAAATGTGTTGAATTGCTAGTAATGATCAAGTCATTGGAATAGACAACAAGAAACAAAATATCATCACCAAAGCTTTTGATAGACAGATTATTATCAGAAGGGAAACGTTGAAAACCATGAGCAACCAAGTACTTATCAATTTTGATGGACCACACTCAAAGGGCCTATTTGAATCCATAGAGTGCTTTCTTGAGTCTACATATTTGGTGTTCTTTGCCGACAACCTTGAAAATAGGAGGTTGCACATGTAGACTTCTTCCTGCAACTCACCATTGAGCAAGGCACTCTTATTATCCAATGGACTTTTCATCCAAAGGGATCTGCAATGGCAAGAAGAAGACAAATTGTACTCATCTTGGGAGTAGGAGCAAAAGTCACCTAATAATCGATGCCTTCCCATTGAGTAAATCCTCGACAACTAATTTTCCCTCCCTCCAAGAAGATCGAAGAGGACCCAAGTGTCATTCTTCAAAAGACTCTGGTATTCCGCATCCATATCCTGTTCCCACTTTGTAATCCCTTTGGCCTCCTTGAATCTCTAAGGCTCATAACTACTATGAAGGTTGGCCATGAGAGCAAAGTTAATTGTATCTGGTTACTTGCCCTTATTTCTAGAAGATTTACCCTCAATGAGCTCATCAAGACAAAGATCATTGATAGTCTTAGCCCACCATTTAGGCCAGAGAGTAGATGTGCCAACATTAGGAGGAATAAACAGGAGTTGGAATAACTAGAGGTGGAATAGGATCTGCAACAAGTGTAAGATTAGCATCATCAAGAGAAAAATCGAGTAGTGCATCATCAAATTTAGATTCTGCATCATCCCTCCCATTAGGTAGACCTTATGGAAGATGGACACCCAAAGTAGAGGCCTTTAGAGGTTGATCATCAAAAAAAAATCAAAAAAGGAAGAGAGAAATGGTCCTTGTTCTTCGTAAAAGACAACATTACTTCTGAAGATAAGACAATAAGTGTCTACATCAATCGGTTGATAATCCTTATAGTTGTCACTCTAACCTGTGAACATAAGCTTCTAACCCTTGGAATCCAACTTGGAGTATTCAGTATCAGGAATCCAAACATATGCTAAAGAGCCAAGAACCTTCAGATAGATGATCTTAGGTTTAAATATCAATCCAGAGTTCCTTTGGAGTCTTTCCCTTAACATGTGTGGGAGACCAATTAAGGAGATAGATTGTAGCAATCACTAGATCTGCCCAATATTTCTTAGGAACATTTATGTGTTCCATCATAGACCTAGCCATTTATCTAATGCTACAGTTGCAACACTCTACAACATGGTTTTGTTGAGGGGTGTATGGAGTCGTTACCTGACATTTAATGCCACATATATTACAAAAAGTAGAGAAAGCAGTAAAACAAAACTCCCCAACATTATTAGACCTAAGAGATGTAATAAAACAACCAAACTCTTTTACTACTAAGGCCTTAAATTTCTGAAATACGGTAAAAATCTTTGATTTTTGTTTCCACATTTTTCTACTTAAATCATCAAGTAAGAAGTGTCTAACCTAGTAACAGAAGAAGTATCCATTGGACCACATACATCAGCATGGACCAGTTGTAGTACCTTTCAGGCTCACCATGAGTCACCATCCTTGAACGGTGTTCTGTGCTTCTTTCCAGCTTGACAAGCTCCAAAAACTCGCTGATTCTGAGTTTGAATTTCAGCCAAACTAAGTACTCAATCATCCCAAACAAGTTGAGCAAGAACGCACATGTTTAGGTGACCATATCATTCATGCCAAAAATTATTGATTGAAGTTAATGTTGTTGCAAAAGCATGCTCAAGAGAATCACCAGTATCCACAAGTCTATATAGACCATGATCCTCAATGCCAATCGCTACAATGATGTGCAACAATCGAGCACTTGTGTATTGAGTATCAAATCAAGCCGAGGCAAATGCTGCATGATTTGTTTCATTCAGAGTAGATAAGTTCCATGCCCGGAATGTAGTATACATTGAGGAAAATGAGATTCCTCCCACCAGACAATATTTGTGTGTTGCCCTTGCTGACAATAGTATACTCCTCACCTTCTTCATATATAACCAAATCAGTAAGTGAAGAATTTGTACCAATCATGCCTGTGAGTGAAATTTTGAGGTGCACTAGAATCTATATACCACACAAAAGATTTGACATGGTCTGCAAGTCTTTTAGCCATTAAGGCATAAATGACATGTTGAATATAATAGCGTCAGTCATAATTCTAGGATAAACTAGCAAACTGTGTGTACATGTATGTATACGAGTTCACCATGTGAACTGATATACATACATATACACACATATATAGACAATTAGATGATCTTGACGTAAATTTATCCTTGCATTAAATTGATCAATCTAAATATTAAAGTCTGAGTAATCAGATATTGTATTATCTCTCTTGGATCGAGCTATGTATCCTTGTTTAATATCGATTCTATATGATTCAGTATGGATCATGTATATGATCCACTAACTTGACAGATCGAAGGCTATTAATGAGGAGTGTTTAGTACATAAACATAACCGACAATCATCGGTTCATTAACAAATGGGTCATGTTTAAATACACCCAATCATTGGGCTTGTTTGAAAATTATGTCATAACAATCATCTCTCTTCAAAGAGACAACCCCGTACTGTTGTGACCATTCCTCATATGCCTCTTGGTGGATATAAATATGTAAACCGATAAAGAGAGTTTATCATCAAAATTAATAAATGATACTCTCTCTCCACATTGACATCAGATCAGGCATAAAGAAGTAATCACAGAAAGTTTGTCTCTCAGTTGTGAACAGTTATCTGATTCATATCTATTATGATTTTCTATTAACTGCAAAATAAGAACAGACCGGTATTCTCCATATTAGTAATAAGTCATAATCTTAACAGTTAGGCAATAAGTTTAATAAACACTTGCATGGTATCAAAGCCAAACTAGGAAATCCAAATTAAACTTGAGAATCAGACTACCTACCTTAATAAGTAATGTCACAGTTCCATTCTTAAAAATGCAAATGCAATCACATTTGAGGATTGCCTTGAAGGTGCCAACAACTTCATAGCATGGAAGTTGAGAATCATGATGATATTAGAAGAGAACAAAGTAGCTTCATATGTGAAAGACAAAAGGACAAAACTTGAAGATGAGCTAGAAAAATCCCAATGGATTGAAAATAAAAAGAAAGCTATGAAATTGATAGTCGATTTTGTTAGAGACCACATGGTACTTATACTGAAAAAACAGACAATTGCATACCTCGTTCAAATCTCTACAGAGAACATTTGAGATGAAACAATAACGGCATGAACCCTTGCACTCAAAACACAATTGAATCACATAAGTATAAACAAAAAAGAATTTGTGAATGCCTTCTTAAATGAGAATAACAGAATTGAGGGATCAATTGTCGACCATTGAGTATGAAATAGAAAGCAAAGAATTATCCCTAATAGCCTTAGGTGGCCTACCAAACTCATAGGAATCATTCAAATAAGGCATAAGTGCAAGGTCAAAACTCCCTAAGTTAGACCGTCTAAGATCAAACTACCTACAAGAAGAAGCTACACAATTAGCAATAGGAAACAAACAAAAATCTATAAATGAAGACACTGATGTTCTAAATACAAACCATCATAAGAAAAGGAAGAAAAATTATAACGGTAAAGGTTCATTCAAACAAAGAAAAGATGTTTCACAAGTTCAATGTTTCAGATGTGATCAATATGGTCACTATGCTGCCAAATGTCTTAACAGAACTAAGAAATAAGTATCCTATGTTGAAGATAGAGAAACCAATACCGAAGAATATTCTGAGAAGTTCCTATTTTATTCAGCACTATCAAATCATGTATCGATACTGGGGTGATTGATAGTTGGTCATCTAGACATATCACCGGATTCCGAGAACATCTAGATACTATGGTGGAAAAGACTGAGGAAGAGGTAACTATCGAAGATGATTTTGCACGTCCTGTAAGAGGAGTGGGAACCAGTAACATTAAATTAGAATCAGGCATCACTATCCAACTTCAAGATATACTATTTGTACCTAGAGTCCAATGAAATCTAGTATCAATATCTGCCCATAAAGATAATGGATACAAAGTCACATTCATGGATGGGAAAGTTCTTGCATGGCCAAAGGAACACTACATTTAAGAAAGCCAAAACTATAGGTGAAAGACAAGGATACCTATACAAACTCCTCAATTAGACTAAACAAGCACGCATTCATGAAACTTATGATTCTAACAACATCTGGCATAGAAGATTAGGGCATATACACTTTCATGCCCTAACCTCCATTG
Organism: Cupressus sempervirens; assembly: GCA_028749045.1. Lineage (NCBI taxonomy): Eukaryota > Viridiplantae > Streptophyta > Pinopsida > Cupressales > Cupressaceae > Cupressus > Cupressus sempervirens. Next base: position 388,110,248 of record CM053790.1, read on the forward strand.
AAATAGAATTATCTCCTAAGATTCAGAGGGGTAATCCTAAAGAAGTCTCAAATAAAAACCAACTTGATTTTGAGAATCAGCAGGAGCATCAAGAGGAAAATCAAAATATCAACAAAAGGAAACAACCACATTGGGCTAGGAGTGTGACTAATCAAAAAAGTACCTCAGGATGTTGCTTCAATTTGGGATCACCCATGAACTCTTGGTTGAAAAGGAATTAGTATTCAATAGCACATAGTTCTACAAAAGCAGAATACATTCCAGCCTCTGTGGGAGCTAGAGAAGCATTATGGCACAAAAAGTTGATTGTGGAACTATTTGGTGGACCCCTGAAGCCAACAACTATCTACTGTGACAATCAATGTTGTATCAAGGTCTCGGTGAATCTTGTGTTCCATGATCGATCCAAGCATATAGAGATTCCTTAGCACTATGTGATGGATATGGTTGAAAGGGATGCAAACTAGCTGAAGTATATTAGTAAAAGTGAGCAAACAATAGATATTCTCACCAAACCTCTCTCCAAAGCTGAAGTGGAGCACTTCAGAAAGGAACTTGGTATAATTGAAATATTATTTATTGAGACTTAAGTCTCAAAATTGTTTTATTTGTACTTAATATTTTTATATTTTTTAGAAGATGTGTAATATGTAAACTCTTTTGTCATATGTGTGACTCTATGACTTTATGAGCCCCCTGTGTACATTAGTAAAAGGTGACGATCTTTTTGATAATGTACGTTTGTATTCAACCGATTGCGACAATTGTTAGCGAAATGGCCATATTTGTGAAACTAGTTATACTGCACCTTTTTTGAGCTGACTGATAGCCGCGTCCTTTTTTCAGAGCACTGGGTTGCAGAAGAAATGGAGATGAGGTTGCAGAGAAAACAACAGAGAGAAAAAAAAACGTTGGTCGTTTTTTAAACCACAGGTTGTAGACAAATGCAAAAAACAATGACAATATAAAACAACTAAGAGAGGACGCAAAATGATCAAAAACAGTCGTGCACACATTGCAGAAAGGAGCCCAGGAAAATTGGCGGCTGAGAGATTATAAAATGGAAACCAGTCGAGTTAAGATTTTTTTTTTTCCAAATCTTTAAAAAAAACCTATGTTCCACGGAGTTTCCGGGACGGGGACGTTTTAGGGGACGGGGACGTGTTTCCGGTACGGGTACGGGTCGAAGCCAAAATTTAGGGGACGGGACATCAGGGGACGGCGATTAAAAACATAGGGGATTTTTTTTAATATAGAGACAAAATTCAAATATGTATATCATAACATTGATAAACCATTCACCATAGACATTTTAGAAGATAAATACATGGAATATTATCAAATGGCAAATACTAAGTGCTTCCATTATAACAATATCACATACATATATAGCAAAAATTAAAATGCCTAAAGGCTTCAAGTATCATGCTGAAATCAGAATGAAATAAAGAGAAGTCCAACTAAAATAGTTGGTAAATAGTAAATACCGAACGCAGTCTTGCCTCACTAAACACAATCTTTGCTCATTGCTGCTACTGCTCTTATGTTTTTTTTCCTTCCTCTTAGCAAGTATGTTAAATCGAAAAATGAGTAGAAGAGTTAGTGTTTTAATGGACCAAATATGGGTTGCATATTGTTATTATGTCTTTAAGATGACTAGGGGCCACACGAACAACAAAAATTAGGAAAAAATGTTTTTTTTGGGGATGGTTTGCCTTTACCAGATTGACTGGAAAAAAGGGGACGGCCAGCAGTTTCGGGGACGGATAGGGGACGGCAAAACTGTCCCCGATACTGCTGGCCGTCCCCAAGTTTCCTGCCCAAAAAAATTGGCCGTTTCGGGGACGTTTCTGAATTCTTCAAAAAAGGGACGTCGCAGGGTACGGCCAAAATCCGTACCCGCGTCCCCGTTTCGTACCCGGTACGGGTACTAGGGTACAGAGGCAGGGGACGCGTCCCCGTGGAGCATAGAAAAAAACTGAAAATCGAAACTTATAGGAAAAAACCAATTTACTCTTTAGGCTAAGGAAAATTTCTGCAAAAACTAAAACCCAAATCCTAGAAAAGACTTTCAAAAAACATTTAGACAAAATTTCATTCAAGAAATTATAACTTTTTGGAGAAAAGAATTTGCTCTGATATTATATTACGCAAAGTAACTAATAAAACAATTGACGTATTGACAAATGATTGAAGAGATCATTAGAAACATTTTACAGAAACAGAAAGTTACTAATAAGAGACTTAGAAGATCGTAGAAACAATCTCATCTACAAATAATTATAATACATAATTGACCATTAAAGAAATAAGATAATAATATTCGGATATTAGGCATTTTGCTTTAAATACATTTATTTTGGGGATAAAATAATTATCCTAAATCACCATAAAAATCTAGCATTGAAAAGAAAAGTACTTAGAAAGCTATAGGGTCAAATTGGAAGTGTGTATAATCATGAGTTTTGGAATGCAACATACAATTCATGGTTTGAACCTCAATTTTGAAGAAGTACAGGTTTCAGGGACAAAAGAGCTCACTGGGTAGAATAAAATGATACTAAACCTCATCTCAAATCATAACTAGTTGTGCTATCATCAAGTAATTTTTCAACAACTCTCCAAAGAGTTTTAAAACGTTATTAAGGAGAAGGATGCATTAAGCTTTATCATGTTCAGTTCCTCTTCACAAGTCAATAGGATGGTTTGAAAATAATGAGAAAACAATGAATGTGATAATGACAAATTCAAAAAAAACATTAAATGCACAACAAAACCATAGGGATAACCTGTCCATGTCTAAGCTGGATGGAGGCACCTGATTGCATGAGGTTCAAGGCTTCTTCATACTTTTGAGCAGTTATGTATCTGTTTATTAAAGACAGATCATTAATATATACATTTTACAAAAGAATGAAATTTCCAAACAAATGCAGAAATTATCACCTCAAAGCAATTTTTGAGCATAAACAAAACACAGATACATAAAATAAACTGAGATTCATTCTAGATACTAAGCTGCAGTCACATGCAATTTAATTCCTCCAATGAAAACGATGCGGATCATATATCTGCTTCCAAATTTTGGGCACCTGAAAGTAATGAACAGGCACAGCTTGGGCATATAACAAAATTAAGACATGTGAAAGATAATGTACTGTGATAAGAGTAATAATATTATTTCCCATTGGGGATGTGTTGATGGAAAGTGAGAAGTTGATTGAGGCCTGTGGTTCAAACAGGAAGGAAACTGGCAGAGTGTCAGGAGTGTTTGGCAGAGAATGAGAGAAGCATGTTTATAATTTATTTTTTAAATGTAGTTTGAAAATTAAGTTGAAATTGCATAGAACCTTACTTTTAGAAAAGGCTTATTTATGCATTGAAATTGACATGAACTGATTTCCTTACGAATGAATTGTTTTATTCGGGGAAAATAGATTTTTACGAGGATGTGATGGGAAAGTTTGAGATATCCAAATAAGGTGTCAATGAAATTATTTGTTATCAGCCTTTGTTAATACTATAACCAGCTCCTCTTCTATGACCAAAAACTGCTTCTTTAATTCTTGCAAGTCTTAGACCTTTTGTCTGTTTCAGAAGAGTGACTTTTCTCACCAGAGAAAAGGTTTTATGGATTGTCTTCATTTGTAGGAACAGTATGGCCTTCAAAATCAACCACCTCTCTTATTGTTGCCTTGCAAATACCTTGTATAGATAGTATGACAGCACTATGCACTATGCTCAAGCAATATATCATCAAGAGAATTCATACCTTCATCATTATTGTTAATCTAATTTATCAATATCTGCTGGTTTAGAGAAACACAAAATCAAAATGTCCTTTCTAGAATTTTCAGAACGATTTGCGAATTCTGTCTCTCTTGTGGGAGCATCTTATGATTATTCATCAAATTATTCTTTCAATAGGATCATTCTATAATCCACTCTCATAGGTTTTATAATATTCCTCTCTAATTCTGCCTTGTTTTCTGATTACTGGTCTGAATCTTCTGAGTTTGTCTTGTGAGTGCTTTGGTTTGGATTTGATGTTCAATGCGTGGATGTTATTTCCATGATATGAAGCAATTACAGAAACATGTAACATACCAAATAACAACAATTGTGTGGACTGGAAATAAAATCAGAAATCCGATATAATTCTGAACACCAAGGTTTTCTTATTGAATTCGATGAGTTTCAATACAGTAACATAGCTGATTTTTCCTTCAATGTTATGATGTGTAAAATGCCATCAATAATATTGCACTTGTAATAACCCCTTACTCTTTTGGTTCACCTTTGAAACTATATTCATACCCGAGTCGAAGCTGAACTTGAACCTTCATTTTATCCTATGTTCAAGTTCAGGTTCAAGTTGTCCATGAGAAAGTCGGAAGCCTCATTCCTTTAGTCTTCAGTTGGTGGTCCGCCAAACTTAGATGTTGAACTTGAACCTTGAAACTCTCAGTTTCAAGTTCAAGTTCAACATCGTGATTTCATTAATTGATCATGCTATAGTATTTTTTATCTGCCAGTGTTTCTTTCCTAATAAGACATCGACCCCAAATCATTGCAAGTACTTCCCAAATCTGGAATGTCGTACATGATGGAACTACTAGGTATTGACATAAGATGACAAAGATAGTTGGCGATTGCATAGCAGAGTACGAGTCATTATTAGATGAAGTGTGATAGTAAGATGAGGTCATTGAAAACCGGGGATGTGTGCCAATTTCACAAGAGTAAATTAAAAAGGAAAAATGTGTTGTCAAATAAATCTTCGCACAAATGTATTGATGATTCCACACTCCCATATCTGTTTGTAATCTTTCTCAAATTCTTGCCATATATATCAGTGTTTTCACTATTGTTTCTTAATCGGCTATCCTAGAGATTAGAGACAAGGTAGCTGGTAAGCATTTACAGGAGTATTTTGACACAAGAAATCAGTGAGTTCATGTGCTCTCTTCTGTGATTTCCCATTTCTAGTTTTTCTATAAGAAATTTCGGTTGTTGTATGTTGTGGATTACTTTCATTTTCAGATTGACATGTCTTTTTTTTTACCAAAGCTCCCCAAACTTGAAAAAGAGACCGGTTTGTTGAGTTCTCTTCCCGAAATCCATGATACATCCCTGGTGAATGTGAACTTGACAAGATTAATCAAGAGAACCAAAAAAGCCCAAAGTGGAACCATTGTTGAAAAGATAACTAACACCAGATTATTAGAAGCCGAGGCTTTTCCCCCTGCTCTGGCATGCCCTGAATTGCTTATAGACTGTACAAATATGTACTAAACTTAGTAGATTTCCAATCACTACATTCAGAACTATTAATGAAGTATTTGGTCAAACAGTTGTCACACACTCTCTAATACTTCAGAATATGTATACAATCAGAATGGACTTTTTCATTTGTTTTCCTTGGAATACCACATTAAAGTGGAAAGAATTAACATTTAAAAATAGCACCATGGCAAACAGCTGAGATTAACGTTTAGTGTGCAAATACATTAAACATAGTAACACCAAGTCTTTCACGTTATTCAGCAAACGATATGATACGTAATCTGGCCTGGTAACTGCAACGGAAATCAGAGGGAAAGTAAATAACAAACCTGCATTTAATCATGGGCATTAGAAGATGTTGAACTAAAGGAGTGAACCCGACGCCAATGCTGGAGCTTTCCCACGGCTCCTCTTTGGGATAATCCGTCTGTCACTTGCTTGTGGAGTTAGTCGGCACCTGTGAGTGGTGAGAATAGGCCCAAGCAGCAACTAATCTGCTACGTTGAATGTCCTTAGCAATGGCGGATTTCCACTTGCGTATCTTCCTGCTGGTGAATGGTTCAAACGTTCCAACTAGAGGGTATTTGCCTTCCATGATTTCCTATAGCTGGTAACGTTTAGACTTATAACCTGCCTCTAGCAAGGAAGTATGGCTTCTTCTGGTTTCTCAATAGTGTCATCCAAACACAGAATGCTGAGGGAGACACAATACAGACAGTAGTGTTTGGAATGTCGTCTCTTTTCCAACATCTTCAATTTGCAAATATGGAACTCACGGAGCCAACCTTACTGGTTTTACTATTCACACCTCTACCTTTTGCCTGGACGTCTATTCCTCAGATTTAAATCAGATAATGAACTCCACTAATATTGCTTGGAATTTTGATTTATTACCTCCAACTGCATTTAATATCCATCCTTGCCGATTTCTGCCAATGCTATAAATTTCAGAGAGAGAAACTTGGGGTGACGTCCAAATCTCTCGAAAACTAAACTCGAGGAGTTTTGTCCTCAAACTTTTCGAACTAGTCTCATTAAACCAACCAGAAAATGAAGTGCATTGTTTTCATAACTTCTTGTGTGTCGATCCCAATGCAAGCTCCTTCTTTTATAACCTCAAAGTGAGGGAAACAACAATTTAACAAGGAATGTGGCATAAAACACAATTTCGTCTTGTGGTCACTTAAGTCACTTTATAAAATAAAAGACTTTACAAAATAAAGTAACTTTACCCACACACACCTTAATGAAATAATTGAGGTACATAATATAAAATCCCCAATGTGACTGGTAGGCATTTTGATAGCTAATGTCGTTAATCTATCCAAATGTGGAGATAGATTAACCTGGCACCAAAACACTAGTACGGAGAAGGGGACATGACAGTCCTCCCTTCCCGGGATTGCTTGCCCTCAAGCAATCTCAATGTTGGGTGCTACAGAATAGACTCACCCTCCCAGGCGATGTCCTCATATGGTAAATCTTTCCAAAAAACCAAATATTCCCTGACAATCCTGTTACGCAGCCTCCTTTCCCTAGTTTCAATCACTTCTTTGGGCACCAAAATAAGTTCACCCACCTCATCAAGCGGAGGCAAACTCTCTGAAGGCACAATCTGGTGGCCAACGGCCTTCTTGAGGCATGAGACATAAAATACGTTGTGGATTTGGCTATCACCTGGCAAATCCAACTTATAAGCAACCTCTCCCACCCTCCTAGTGATGCAATAAGGTCCATAAAATCTGGGCTTAAGTTTCTCTGACCCACTTTTCTTCAAGGAACTCTATCTATACGGCTGCAAACGAAGAAAAACCTTGTCACCCAGCTCAAAACTCCGTTCAAAACGATGTCGGTCAGCATATAACTTTTGTTGGTTCTATGGCGCCTTGCTGTCCTGTAAAGCTAAATCAATGAAGGAGAGAGGCTCATAACCATAAAGGGCACGGAAGGGAGTCATCTGAATAGACATATGATAAGTGGAGTTGTAGCAATACTCCCCCAAATACAGCCACTTAACCCATGCTCTCTGTTGACCTACAATGTAATTCCTCAAGTACCCTTCCACACATTGATTCACTATTTCAATCTGACCATCTGTCTACGGGTGATAGCTAGTGCTGGGAGTTAACTCTATACCAGTCAATCTAAAAATCTCCTGCCAAAAGGTTTTGAGAAACCTACTGTCCCTATCACTCACAATAGTCCCGAGTAATCCATAGAGACGAAAAACCTCTCAGAAGAACTCAACCACCTGAGAGGCTGACCAATCCACGGCAATTGCGAAGAAGTGTGCGAACTTAGTCAGTCTATCTACCACCACAAAGATGCAATCCCTACCCTGGACCTTAGGTAGCCCTATGATAAAATCCATGGAGATGCTCTCCCACCTCTGAGCGGGAATAGGGAGAGGCTGAAGTAAACCTACAGGAAAGCCCTGTTCAAACTTGCTCTACTGACAAGTCTAGCACTCCCTAATATTCTGCAATACATCATCCTTTAGCCCCTTCCAAGAGAATCTCTCCCTAATCTGCCTGTAGGTTTTGAAAAAACCTGGGTGCCCTGCTAATGGTGCATCATGTATGGTGTGCATAATATCCCCCTTTATTTTAGATTTGGGTACTAGGTAGATTCTATTTTTGTAATATATAACATCATTCATCACTTTGTACCGCTTGTCCTGAAGTATACCAACCATAATCTAACATGCATGAGCATTTTTGGAATACTCCACTAACAGCTGAGACCTCCAATCTGCTGAAATCTCGAAAATGGAATAACACTAGCACTGGGGGTCTTCGGGAAAGAGCATCAACAACTATATTATTTTTCCCCTTGACATACTCAATGTCAAAATCGTAAACTTGGATCTTGCTAACCCATTTCTGTTGTCTTTCATTCAACTCTTTCCACTCCAAGAAGTAGCGTAAGCTGTTATGATCGATCTTCACTGTAAATTTGCTTCGCACCAAGTACTACCTAAACTTGGCTAAGGCATGCATTATGGTCAACATCTCCTTATCATAAGTGGAATATAGTAATTCTCTGCCCCTAAGTTTCCTGCTCTCAAAAACAATGGGATGACAACTGCCCCTATTTCGCTTCCCGAAGCATCACACTCTAAAACAAAGGGTCTAGAAAAATCAGGAAGTGCTAGCACTGGACATGTACTCATCACCTATTTCAGTTTATTACTCATCACCTATTTCAGTTTATCAAAGGCTGCCTTTGAATCTTCTGTCCAACTAAATGCCCCTTCCCGTGTTAGATCGGTAAGGGGTTCTGCTACCTGGGAAAAACCTCTGGCGAAGCACCGATAATAGGAACAAAGACCAAGGAAACCCCACAACTCAAATACATCTCTCGGAAGTGGCCAATCAAGGATTGCCTGCATCTTTTTCTGATGCACCTTACCCCCCTCGGCACCAATCACATGACCCAAATAGAAAATCTCGGTTAGCCCAAATTCGCACTTAGACTCTTTTGCCAATAAAAAATGTTCTCCCATGAGACTGAGGAGCTCATCTAAGTGCTACAAATGTCCCTCCCAAGTCCTGCTAAAGATTAATATGTCATCAAAGAAAACCAACACACTCTTCCTTAGCTATTTTTTGAAAATATGGTTCATGCATGACTGGAAAGTGGTCGGTGCGTTAGTGAGCCCAAATGGCATCACCAAGAACTCGTAGTGTCCATAGTGGCATCTGAAAGTTGTCTTATGCACATCCTCCTCTCGGACTCGTATTTGGTGGTATCCTGATCGAAGATCCATCTTTGAGAAATAAACAGCCCCATGAAGCTCATCCAGTAACTCATCAATGAAGCAAATCGGATACCTGTTTTTAATGGTTCTCTTGTTCAGGGCGCGGTAATCTACACACATCCAAAGGGTGTCATCCTTCTTCTTAACCAACACCACTAAAGAGGCAAAGGGGCTAGAACTGGGTCTGATATGTCCCATATCTAGAAGTTCCTTGCTCGTCTTCTCTATCTCCTCTTTGTAGTGTCCGGGGTGACGATAAGGAGTGGTAATGACAGGTTTGGCACCCTCCTCTAACTCAATGATATGCTCCAACCCTCTATCTGGTGGAATTCCCAGAGGTACATCCTCAAACACCCTCTTGTGCTTGTCTAGGACTGTTTGAATGTCACAATGATATTGCTGTCCTGTATCCTGTGTCTCCTTCGAAGAGATGAAGCACTGTGTCGCCTATTCTATATCATGTCTCAAAATGGCCTCCATCCTGTGAGTTGTTATCAATCTGGGTCCACTATCTGGTATGGCTTTTAGGACTACTAACTGATCACCCTGTGAGAATTCCAACTGCATGGTGTCGTGATCAAAAGTGTACCTGCAGAGAGTCCTTAACCATTGTCTACCCAGAATGGCATCCAAACCATCCAAATCAACAACATAGAAATTAGTCTCCAAAAGATAATCGTCAAACTGTATCTGAAGACCAGCTACTTTCTCTGTACACCTCAAAACTTCACCACCTGCTACCTTCACCTCAAACTCGGGTATTTCAACTGTCTACAAACCTCTCCTAGATACCATTCGTGTACTAATGAAATTATGAGAGGCTCTTGTATCCAAGAGGCAAACAATGCGATGGCCCTTAACCACACCCTTCACTCTAAAAGGATGACATGTCGGATCACTAGAAAGAGTGGCTATAACCAAAGGCTATTCCGTGATAGCTTTCTTCTTTTTATCTTTAAGGGGCTGCTCTTCAACTTCTTCTTCCTCGCTGTCTTCAACATCTTGACCTTCATGTTGCTCCCCTTCATCCTCGGAAAGAACCTCAACATAGTGAATCTTGCCTTTACCAAGGAATTTGTGATCGGGGTTGAAGTTTCCCTGCAGGTGAAGCACAATTTCTTCCTCCTGAGTTCATTACAAGTTTCAAAATCCAATCTGGAAGGATTTGGTTTCTACTGGTTTTTGTTTCCTTGGCTCAATGTAGATCCTCTGTAAGATTTCTTTGGAGGTTGTAATATCAATGAAGGTGAATCCAAATCATAGGCGATCTTAATCGCGTCATCCAGGGTGTTCGGTAAAAGTACCTTAACCAAACCCCTAAATCAGTCCTGTAACCCCTCTGTGAATACCATCACCTTGCGCTGCTCTTACATATCTGGCACCATTACTAATATATGTTGAAACTCATCAATGAACTTATCCAAAGACCCACTCTGACGTAACTAAGCCAAATCCCTGTAATAGACTTCAATATCTTTCCTGTCAAAGCGAGTAATCAGCTTGAAGCTAAAAATCTTGTATGAAGTTATGAGGCCATGATCTTGGGTGACTAATCCATGATGCCACCAATCGTACGCAGCTCCCTTAAGGTGCATAGTTACAAATCTGATGGCTTTCACTTTGGCCATGGGTTTAAGTGTCAAATAGGTATCCAGCTTGTGAATCCAAGCTCTAGCAAAAGTCTGACCACTACCATCAAAGGTGGGGAGAGTTAGTTTGCTCATAGCATGTTTTAAGTCCCTGTTAGGTGCTCTCGGTCTCCGATCTTGCTGTTGCCTATCAATCTCTCTTTTTTTATTTAAATACTGAACAAAGGTCAGATTTTGTTTAATCGGATCCAGAAACAAATTCCACTCATCAAATGTTGCCATAACATTGTCCGGTAATAAATTTGGAGTTGTTGGTGGTACAACTTCTTCTACATTAAAAACTGGCATTAAGGACCTGTCAGTGTTATGTGTGGGAGCTCTAGCTGCTCGGGGAGATCCAGCTATACTACCACCTCCACTGTGATGGCTTGGAGCTCTTCTATGGACTAGGACCAACTGTTGCATAGTACCTGCTATTTGCTGAAGTGCATCGGCAATGTTGTTTTGTCCATCTCTGATAGCCTGTAACATTTCCCTAACTTCCCTATCCTGTTCATTTTCATTATGTGTCATTTGAACGTTGTTTTTTGGTTTAGCCTATCCCAAATGATCAACCTGTTGAGTAATATCAACTTGTTCACCTATTCCAAAAGTTATTTCCTCATCCACTATAAAACTGTCTTCAATGTCAATATGATCTGAGGAATCTGTTTGTTTCGGCTATAGGTGACTGAATTTATGCTATCTTCTACTGATTCCTGGCTATCATTTTCGGGTAAAAATTGGTCTACAAAAATTTTGTTATTTCCCACAAGATGGCAGGTCTTGTGGCTCTAATACCACTGTACTAAACTCAGTAGGTTTCCAATCGCTGCATTCAGAACTATAATTGAAGTATTTGGTCAAACAGTTGTCACACACTCTCTAATACTTCAAAATATATATATATATATATATATATATATATATATATATATACAGAATGATCTTTTTCATTTGTTTTCCTTGGAATACCACATTAAAGTGGAAAGAATTAACATTTAAAAATAGCACCATGGCAAACAGCTGAGATTAACATTTAGTGTGCAAATACATTAAACACAGTAACACCAAGTCTTTCACGTTATTCAGCAAAAAATATGATACGTAAGTTGGCCTGGTAACTACAATGGAAATCAAAGGCAAAGTAAATAACAGACCCATGTTTAATGGTGGGCGTTAGAAGATGTTGAACTAAAGGAGTGAACCCAACGCCAATGCTGGAGCTTTCCCACGGCTCCTCGCTTGTGGAGTTAGCCGGCACTCGTGAGTGATGAGAATAGACCCAAGCCACGGCTAATCTACTATGTTGAATGTCCTTAGCAATGGCGGATTTCCACTTGCATATCTTCCTGCTAGTGAATGTTTCAGACGTTCCAACTGGAGGGTATTTGCCTTCCACGATTTCCTGTAGCCAGTAACATTCAAACTTATAACCTACCTCTAGCAAGGAGTATGGCTTCTTCTGGTTTTTCAGTAATGTCGTCCAAACACAGAATGTTGAGGGAGACACAATACGGACACTAGTGTTTGGAATGTCGTCCCTTTTCCAACATCTTCAATCTACAAATATGGAACTCACGGACCCAACCTTATTGGTTTTACTACTCACACCTCTACCTTCTACCTCCCTCAGATTTAAATCAGATAATGAACTCCACTAATATTGCTTGGAATTTCGATTTCTTACCTCCAACTGCATTTAATATCCATCCTTGCCAATTTCTGCCAATGCTGTAAATTTTAGAGAGAGAAACTTGGGGTGACGTCCAAATCTCTTGGAAACTAAACTCGAGGGGTTTCATCCTCAAAGTTTTCGAACCAATCACATTAAAGCAACCAGAAAATGAAGTGCATTGTTTTCATAACTTCTTGTGTGTTAATCCCAATGCAAGCTCCTTCTTTTATAGCCTCGAAGTGAGGGAAACAACAATAAAACAAGGAATGTGGGATAAAACACAATTTCATCCTATAGTCACTTAAGTCACTTTATAAAATAAAGAAACTTTACCCACACACACCTTAATGAAATAAATGAGGTACATAATATAAAATCTCCGATGTGACTGGTAGGCATCCTGATAGCTAATGTCGTTAATCTATTTGGATGTGGAGATTGATTAACCTGACGCCAAAACACTAGTACGGAGAAGGGGGCATGACAAAATAGGTGCAACCCCCAAAATTGGTGCATTAGAAAGATTTCAGCAAAAATCTTGGCAAGGATCGATAGGGTTATTGTTATAGTAGCTTTGAAAATTCCCCATAAAGAACCCTACGAGCCGTGGACCTTTGAGGAAGCGACATGGACAAATGAAGGAAAGAAGAAAGACTATAATTCCCTCATTGCATAGAGCTGGCTTTTGAAACCGGCAAAAGGAGGGTCTCAAACTCCTAAGCACTTGACTTTTGAGCATTTCATAAAGAAGATCGTAGATATAGTTTTCCTTTTGAATAGGGTGAAAGGAAAAGAACATGTTTTTATTGGGAGGACTAGATGTATTTCTTTATACAAAAAATTGTGCGAGGTGAAAAGTTCATTGATTGGGCAGAGCTAATAGTTGAAAGATTGCACAAAGAGTTGTTGGGATTAGCCAAATTTGCCCCTTTCTTCATGTCATCCTACCTATTCTATATTTTAGTTGATTCAAAAGACTGGGAAGGGCTTCCCCATGAGCCAAGGACAAAGGACATGAAAATTTACAAGTATTACAAACATTTGCTAGCCAGAAAACCCTCTCAAGAATACAAAAGGGTCAATGATATAAGTTTAGGGAGATTAATCTTTGAGCTAAAGGGGAAAGAAAATAACAGGCTCTCTGAGGAAACTATGCAGGTAATTGATACCTATGGCTATCATTTATGCAATTCCCAAAATCTACCTATATCAGAGTTGGGGTTTTTTATGGTGAGCCTCTTAAGTTACCCTGATATTGCTTGGAAAACGTCACACTACTAGAGGTATGCAAGCAGTTGATTGTTGTTGAACAACAATTGAAAGGCATCAGGAGTTTAATGGAAGAAGACTCCTGATGCGTTCCATAAGACAGGAGTATCATAACAACAATAGAAAGTGTGAGTTTAATGGATTTCATAAAGTTTAGGTATCCAACAAGAAGATTGCAGAATGAGTTTGGAAGGATGTTAAGGACAAATAGGACAGAAAGAAATGATGAAAAGCATGGATAAATATATCAATGTCATCTAACACCCTGAACCAATACCACTCAGTGAAACGCCTGCTACTATAGACGTCAAGTCCCCAATTAATCAAAAAAACCTGGATCATCTACAGAGGAGCAAGGCAGTCACCAAATCATTTGAAGAGTGGGTTGAGTTTTTCAAGGTAAAGGCAATCAAATAGGTTGGTGTTCTGAGCGAAGCTCGAAAAGAAACCACCAATGTTATCAAGAAAATAGAATCAAGCATAGAGTCCCATGAGAAAGAGAAAAGCAACTGGATCAAAGAGGTCTCATGGATGGAAGAAGTACACGAATATGGCTTTCAAAAAATCCTTACAGAACGACCAGTACCAGGACTTGATAATAAAATTCTCTATGTGATTAAGGATTGCATTGAATAGAGGAACAAAGCTATCACGCAAGGCATTTTTTAGGTCAACGAATTGCTCAATGGATTGGAAATTGTAGATGACAACATTTAGGGGAATTTTAAATGGATTGAAATAAATAACTCACTACATAATTACATTGGAGAACTATTGAGAAAGAATTCTATGGGTATCATTTTATGTTGGGAAGTAAAATTAAATTAAAGGTAATCCTAAAAAGAGGAACATTACAGTGGTATCAAAGCATGATCTTGCCATCCTATAGGATAAATACAATTATAAATATTTCAAGCTATTGAATAAATGTGACAAAGAAGCTTAGAAAAATGATTAAGCAAATGACGAATATAAGTTCATGAATACAAGTGATTTATTGTCAAGATGGGAGAAGCAGAGTAAATCCACTCAAGATAGGTAGATCCCAAGATGGGTAAGGACATGGGTTCCAATACCTTGAGGAAAGATTCCAAGATAGGTGAGGACATGGTTTTAAATACGTTGAGGAAAAAGTCCAAGATGGGTATGAACATGATTACAAAAGCCTTGAGGAAAGAGTCCAAGATGGGTACGAACATGCAATCCTAATGCCTTGAGGGAGCCTAATCGTAGATAGGTATCTAGCGTCTTGCAACATTGAGATCTTCATACTCTAAGGAGGTAATGTATCAAACAAAAAGGACTTGAGATCAATATGCTACCCTATTCAATCTATTTCATTAAATGAATCATCAAGGAAGGTATATTGAAACTATAAAGATCGATCATATTATATATTTTGATCCATCATACATTCAACCTTAAATCATAAATCATATTATGCTTTGAGAAACTCACCAACCTAAACTTTATGAAATCCATTTAATGACCCACAATATGTCTTTCTATATGATATTGTCTTTCTATAAGCCAGTGCTAAACTCACACGACTTGCCTTTACCATGCATGCACATAAGTATTTGCCAAAAAGTCTAAATGCCTACTTGCTCAATAAAGGAAAAGAGAATTTCATGATAATGAACCTATGACATTCATTCCACATAACCTGCAATCTACAAAATGTTAGAGACCAAGAACATTTGCATAAGAGTACAATGACACCGAACATGGAGTTTCTATTAGCAAACAAAGATGGCGCTCTAGATGTGCCAAATCCAAAGCAAAGTAATACAGAGAATTGAAATAGGGTGAGGGTTGAATCCGACTAAGACTGAACTAGCCAAATAAGGAAGAACCTCTACTTCTAAAATGGTGAACAATACTAAACTCCAATAGGACTTTACAGTACAATAAAATAATCCAAAATCACATACTAACAACTTCATGCCGCACATAAATACCCCTTTACAAAAGAATGCTGACATGGAAAACACCTACAAATAATTAATAAAAATTAGGCCCCTTTATTAATTAAAACAATTAATTAAATGTCCTTGTGATATTATTTAATTTTTAGGAACATTTAATTAATTAAAATATTTTATTAAAAATTAGTGACAATACAAAAATCATGAAATAATGTTATAAACATCCATTGTTATAAGACTGCAATAAATATTAAGACAAGAAATTTCTTCTAAATCCAATATGCAAGTGATCTTGAGGTAGTCAGTGAGAGAAGACATCAATAATGTGATGAAGTGAAATTCAACACTGTTAAACATTGTATGTGGTAGGCAGAAAGTGAAGAGTTGTAAGTTATATTATTTCTAACCCACAGCATTTTGTACATTGCCTAGCACATTCTGTATGTTATAATGTTGATTTTTCTCTCCATCACATTGTCAACTCTATCTGTCACATTTCACCTTGTGCATATTGGTTTTAGAAGAAATTTCTTTACATTTCCTGTTTTATGCATGTTGTATCAATGAGTTTTTGTTACATTGTTTTTTCACTTTAGCACTTTCCAAACCAATCTCACCCTCCCCCAGCGTCCCTCGCTTTTTTTGAACTATTCCTGCAATCCTCTTATCTGTACTTCCTCATCCTGTGATTCAAAACTTTGATGGAAACAAAATAAATAGTTATTTTCAAAAGCTTTCTCTCCCTCAAAGTTTTTAATGTAAATGTTTTCTTCTGCAAAAAAGATACATAAGTACCCATAAAATCTCATTTAAATTAAATATGTTACATCATGTAAAATAGGTTTTGAGTACCTGACATATAAAGATTTGTACATTTGTTGAGCTTCATAATAATTTCCTGCTTGTACACTTTTCTCCAATTTTTCCTGAGTCTGGATTTATAACACAATAATCAACAGTGAGCAATCATGTTCGTGATTGCATTTTTTCTTTCAGATTGGAAAAATGAATCCATGCACCATATAATCAGTATGTGGTAAAAGTGACTATAAGCAGTCTGCTATTATAAAGGAAAAAAGAAACAACTAACAACTATCAATTACAAGTTCCACAGGAACCAATAACAACCATACTCATTCAGCATCAACTCCAATGTGGTACAAATGTAACAACACACTTGGCAAGCAGAAAAATAAATATTTGGCCAGAACAAAAATTTATGAAGTGGCAGGAAGCCAACTATCGATTATAACCTAGCAAGATAAAAATGAAGAGGTGTTGTGACACTATCATTCTGCGTTTGATTCTGAATGGCCATAGTGGTAGTTTTTCATCTAAATCAAACAAAACCTCTCAGGGTACAGAAATTTTCAATCTAGTGGTAGAGGGAAAAGGCATCTTACATGTCACAGAACTTGGGTAGGGATTTCAATATGCTCTCCAGACTATAGATAGATTTATAACAAGCCGTACCTTACAAATGACTGGACTGTTGCTTCAGAAACAGTGTAGCCGATGAATAGGTCACATGAGTCAACGTAAGTTGTAACCATTCCTTAGCATGGACTAGCCCTTGCCTAAATCAATGATTGCCAAACATGTGTTTTATACAATTGCAGTCTGAGAGGAGAAAAAGCATAACGGTTATCTTGAACAAGGCACATGCACAATTAAATTTGGTCTTACAGATATTAATTCATGTTAGCGTAACAGTTAAATTCATTTAACATTATCAGATTTCCACAATCCATTAATCATGAATTTTTGGTTCTGGCTTAGATTGTGTGTGTTTTTTAGCATCAACATTTCAGTTCACACTCTGTGATCCATCATCAGGATGAGAGAATGTAAGAATGGAATAGTTAAATTCATCCAGTGGTTCTCAGAATCTTCACTTGGGCAAGATATTGAGTAATGGATACTATTGCAAGGAGCAGCAGTCCACATAATTAGCTTATTAAGTTTCAAAAATTATCATTGATAGACATGATTCTTAAATACTTTTCTAGAGTTTCAAAAATTAGACTTGATAAACATGATTCTTGAATACAAAAACCAGTATTATAAGTCACATAATTTGGTGCTACACAATTAGTTCGGCAATAATATTGCCATTAATTTTGATTACAGATGCTCTGCTGTAGTTCATCCTAACATCTCTTTCTTGCACATTTTGCTCATCAATCTCCAAGTAAGTGTGAGGATTCGATATAGCTTGCATTTCTTGCTTGTTTTCTTAATTTGCTGCATTCTTTGGCTCATTGCTATCCATTTGTTCAAATGCAGCCCTATTTTTTAGCATTAAGTTATTAAATAAGCTTGAAATCTTTATCTTCGTTGCAAATGCAAAGCTCTTTCATCTCAAAACATATATTGCATGCAAAGAGAAGTTTTGGATTTGTCAAAGTTTGAATTAAAGCAAAAGGTATGTTTTTCTCTTTGTTTTAGTTTTTTTATATACCTTGTTGTTTGATTTTGGTTTATTTTTGGAGAAAAGTTGAAGATTTTCACCCAAGAATGCAAGTGCATATCCATACTTTCATCTTCCATGCTCAATCTATTTTCCAAATACATTCCAAGTCCATCTTCCAACATATGCAATTGCATCTTCCAAACCCGATTGCAAATTTACCTCAACTAAAAATGATGAATTTTTATCACATGTAATTACCTCTCATAAACACAGTTTTGGTGAAAGTTCACACTTGTAAATACCAAAATTCTCATTATGCATACATCCATATGCTTCCAACTTGCATTCTTGGACATTCAAAACAAAAGACTCATTTTGCCTACATGTATTCCATCATCCTAAACACGATTTTGGTCATTTTTGCCAAAAATACAAGCTGTCCCGTTCATTTCTAGCCTTCAAAAGCATTCAATAAGTATCTCATCCATACTTTGAATGCTTATCCTCTATGGATCTGCCACCAATTGCCTGAATCTTGAAACCCTCGTGAATTCAATCCCATTAAACGATGTTTCCCCTCTTTGGAATTCTCATGTTGCAGCGAACTCTTCAAGTCAAGATATGTCATAATTTCTTCAAAGAATAGAGACATCCTATCAAGAAGACATGCTTTGATTCTCGAGAAGCAATATTTATTTGGTCTGTACTTTCCCAATGGCAGCCCTAGAACCTGAGTTCGTATGCAAATACACCAAAGCACTTTAAAAAAAACACAGAGAGAGAGAGAGATGGAAATCAATTGAAGATGTTTATGTGAAAGTTGTTCCGGGTTTAAATCTAAGCAACATTTAAAAGGTTCTCAAAGTGTCAAAAGTTCCCAAATGTGTAAATCAGACAAAGGAGAATTCACAACTTGATAACATTGAGTTTGCAAAAGACAATTGGCAATTCATCAAGGAGAGTATGGTAGCGCAGAATGCAAGGACTCCCAATCCAGCGATCACCCACGATTGCATCACCAAGTACAGAAGCTTTCGCTGACAATCTACGAGATTGATCCAACAATTTCAACTTTTTCTTCAAGTGTATTTTCAGCATTGTAGTTACAGGAGATAGATTAGGTATAATTTGATTGCATGTAATTTGATTACATGAACCTTCAATACATGTAATCCAATAAATCTTCCTTCTTAGTTTGACCTAGTCAAGGTGATTGAATTGCCCCCACTTTTTTCTCCTTTTTCTCACTCATTTTTCCTATATAAGGAGTGCCTCCCTTATTATAAAAATCATCTTTTATTATATGCAAGAGAGCTCTGCCAAACTTGTATGAGCATAATTATTGATTGTGTAGTACAAATTTGAAAGAAAAGTGAATAGAAGAGAGCATTTGGGTTCCAAGTTGTGACTAGAAATAATTGGGATAGAACGAATTGGAAGATGTGACTGCAATTAGTTTCTATTATTTTTCGTTCAAGTTATTATTGTGTTTAAATAGAGCATACTAAATCTAAAAAGCAATTGGAGCCGAACGTGTGACTGGGAGCAATTGTGATAATATATAGACTATAAGTTGTGATTGTAGCTTATATTATTATCTCAAATTCATGCAAATAGTTAGAAGTTCTTTACTTCTAGAAGGTTGTATGTGTAATGTCCCCATTGATTGCCAACATCAATATTTCAGGGATTAGCCTAATATTGGATCCTCGTACGCTAATGGGGATGGTTAGAGGGTCTTCTAAGGATTGGTTCATCTTCAACATTTAGCGATTTATGGATTTGGCCTTCGTCCGATGTCATTTGGACTCCATTTGCCATACTTACTATGTATAGTAAGTCAAGGGTATTTGAGATGGACCCTTTCTATTTTTAGAAAGTGTATTTGGTCACATGGGGAATTATGAGGAGAGATTCCTATTTCAAACGGCATGGCAATCAAACAAGTATTTCAAGAGATATTAAAGTTTAAGTGACTTAAGTGATTTATTTAAATATTTTAATGTTATAAAGTTATAAAGTCATTTAAGTGACTAAAAGACGAAATTGGTTTTTAATCCCACATTGCCTAGTTGGTTGTGTCTTCCCTCATATCAAGGTTATAAAAGCGTGGAGCTACATTGAGATTGACACAACGAATATATGACATTTATATGAAATCCTAATGGTTGCTTAATGTGATTGGATTTGTTTCCTGAAGATGAAACCCCTCATGGGAAAAAGAGGAGTCTAGATACCAACCTAGCCTCTTCCTATTTGCACTTCAGAAATTGTGATTCTAGAACTGGTTCATTGCATATTTCAGTATAGAGAATTTTGCAGTGGCAAGAAGAAGTTGATATTAGTTTCTCTCTAAGACAACATGTACAGGTCAGGTAGAGCTTAAATTTGGGATAAGAAGTGAGTAGACTTTACATCAGCAAGAGCATCATTTTCTGTTGGTCAACTCAAACTCTTATATCCTTCCAGACAAAACTCCATCAATAGTCGGGTCATGGTGATAGTGACTGTTGAGCTGGACGTTATTTGCAAGTTATATTAGCAAACAAAACGTGAGTAATAAATATTATAGTGGGCGGCAACTCCTTTCGTAAGGGCACTAACCTGTATGCATAAATCTCTCGAACATCAGTGGAAGAGTGGTGAAACAGAATATCTGGCATGTGTGAACAGGTTAAGTCAGCAAACTCGCACTAGTATTAATAAGAGATGAGAGGTTGGAGGACAAGTCGGGCAATGCTAAATCCACCTTAACCACATTCTCTGTACCGCGGGATGATGGTATCATAGAAGGTTAACAGGACGGCCGGCATATGAAAGACTAGATTTGCATAGGAGGAAGACAATCAGAGTCAACTCACGCAAGGAACATCAAGCTAGACAGTTGCAGGTTCACCAGTTACTACGGCTCTGTCACCTCCTACTCCTTCCACATTTTAATTGCATATGGATTAATATGTTTTGAAAATTCTATCATCAGCGTATACATGTTGGTCAAATGACATGAATAAAATGCTAGCTCCACCTTCTGCGATTTCTTAGTTTGTGGTAATCGTGGTTGTAATATAAGTTCATAACATTACATCTGCAGAAATATATAGTTGATATTTCAATGTTAACCTTTGCTAATAAGATGGGTTTGAGTAGCAATTGTTTGACATAATTCCTATAGACCAGTTTTGAATTAATTAATCAGGACAGTCTGATCATTACAGCATGCCCCAATGGTAAAGAGTTTTCTTATAGAATAGATAAAAATAGGCATAGATCTATGTAATATCCCCTTCCTAGGATGTAATTTAATGATAATAAGAATTAAAATATAAGACCAAACAATTAAACAATATATAATTATAATGATCATTAATATTACCATTATAATATTTTAATAAGTAATTATATTAAATAAATAATAATACATTATAAACTATAAATATCTAAATTCTTATTATAATAAAGAAAGATATTATGAAATAAATAATATCTCAATGAGTATATTAGTAGATAATAAAAATGATAATATATGTCATATATTTATTAATTATGACTATGATAATAACCTAAAATAACTATATCATATTAAGCCTCACAAATGGACACGTCTCTTCCTATTCTACGAAGGAAATATATTAATATGCAAAAGGCATTTTCTATATGGGGGAGGAACAATGGAATGAGAAAAGAGAATATAAATGAAGAACAAATCGCTTTTGTTGAATATTAACCATCAGAATAAATTGTTGGCACAACCATTGACACTTGGATAAAGCCAAGTCAACATACTTGAGGCACAACATATAGAATATGCAATACTTCTTCAAAACATATAGCTCAACAACAGAAACAATGATATCTCTCGCAGCTATAAATCATTAACAAAACACATTACAAAATAAAAAATAAGACCAATAGGGCTGCATATTTCAGGGGAAAGCCCTTTAATAGGTATTCAAAGCTGAGAAAAATGAGATTTTACCATTCATAGATAGGAAATGTGTTATCCAGTAGTGGGCCCTCTTCTCTCGTCCATGTTTGGAGAATTCCCAAGCTAGTAAAATCATTTCCATTCAAGGCATGGCCAATATGGTGCATACAGTGGGCATGGAAACCTTATTACAAAGTAAATGGAGAATATTTGTTTGTTATTAACAGTGATCAAGAGATCAATTTATACAAGAGATTGAATGATGTTTTGTTAAGAAACAATCGTAAACAATAGAAACATTCTATTCTAGAAACAGAAAACTAAATATTAGAAACATTCTAATATTTACAAAAGATTACAATAGATAACCATTAGATACTAAACACAGATAATAGAAACTATCTATTATCGTAATACCCTCCCTTAATGACTAATCTATCGAGAGCACGAAGCTGTCAAAAAGCGTAAAAGGCAAATTTTGTCTGCTCAAGGGGCTCCGCACTGTTCGTTGTGGGCTACGGACTAGATTGCTTAGATAGGGCAGCTAAGCACTTCTGATGTTCAACCTTCATGTGCCCAAACTTGTGGCAATAGTTGCATTGAATGTTTTTCTTCTAGGAG
Source organism: Cupressus sempervirens (assembly GCA_028749045.1). Taxonomy (NCBI): domain Eukaryota; kingdom Viridiplantae; phylum Streptophyta; class Pinopsida; order Cupressales; family Cupressaceae; genus Cupressus; species Cupressus sempervirens. Next base: position 388,132,756 of record CM053790.1, read on the forward strand.
CCTTCTGAATATGGAGTAGAGGATGTCTGCTAAGAAGAGTTAATGGTACTTTGGATAATGCTCCAAAACTTTGTAGATGAGCATAATGCTCCAAAACAAACTGCAAAAAGCCATGATTTTTTAGGTGAAAAATCAATCAAAACCCAACATGATTTTTGTGGTGAAAAATAATCAAAACCCAACATTACCAAGTTTCATTTTTATTTTTTAGGAAAAACGGTAAAACCCAACAAATAATTTTTGAGGAAAAAATTACAAACCCATAAAGAAATCCCACACAAATTCACTAATTACAGAATTAGAAATTTTTAAGGGAAAATTTATAGAAACCCATAAATAACAAAATTAAGAGAAATAAATATGAAAACCCATCAAAAAAAATTCTTTGAGGAAAAAAATTATGAAAACTCACCAGAATGTTTAAAGTAGGCAAAACACAAAACTTTGCATGGTAAAGCAGCACATGTAAACAACATGCAAGTACATGCAACCCTCAAAAAGTAGAGACCCAAAAAAATTGAAGGGTGACCCAAAAGAGACCCTGAAAATCCCAAAAAGAATATGATGTCGATTTTTGGATCATCTGGCTCAAAAATCGAGGCACCCAGAAAAATTTGACAACAACCCAATTGAGCTCTCAAAAAAACCCACCAATAAATAGAAGTCAACGGATTCAGATCTCTCAATACGGAAACCCTAGTCATATTATAAAGAGAGTTGGAAGCAAATATGCATGTAATAATTTTGAAAATAAAAAGGTAGATAATTTCACCCATTTTTGAAAAACATTTAGAGTATTGGCTCTGATACCATATTACGAAGTAATTGGAAAATATTTGCTTGTTATTAACAGTGATCAAGAGATCAATTTATACAAGAGACTGAACGATGTTTCTTTAAGAAACAATCATAAAGAATAGAAACATTCTATTCTAGAAACAGAAAACTAAATATCATAAACATTCTAATATTTACAAAAGATTACAACAAATAACCATTAGATACTAAACAGAGAATAGAAACTATCTATTATCATAATAAACCTATGGTAGAAGCTCAGAAAGTCCCTAGTGGTTGAAATCCAAACGCAACCATACTTTAAAAAAGTAAAAGAGTTTAATCTTTGAGTATCACAAACTAAAAATCAAATACTTCGAGTAAGGAAAGAATTAAAAGAAAAGATAGTTGCGAAGACATTGAAACCAAACAAGAGTTGTGAAGTTGGAACATATGTATGTGTGCTCAATGAACAAATAAATGAATATTCTCATTTCAATTGCACATTGCCATACATCACTATAATTAATTCATGTCAATTGCTTGCACTCCATTTTACCATATTCCTTATATTCTCTTACACTTTGTTCCCATCTTTGACTTGAACATGATAAATAGATACAAGAGTGTATATTCAGCATATGTTTGGTCACCGTGAATGTTTGAGAATAGGTTCCTCTGAAGTGCATATGCGGCAAATACAACATTAGTTTGACTCTACAAGGCAACTAAATAGAGCTAAACCAGATAGATTTCTCATTTTGAAAAGAGAAATAGGAAAAAGAAATAATATGAAGAGTGGTAATCAGTCTACATTATGCAAGTTGCATGATTTTATCTATCCAAACAAATAGAGAAACTGCAACTTTTATTTTAGTAGTACAAATTGGTGGGGGCAGAAAAAGAGCCAAAATATTATTTGGACCTACTGTTAAAATGTTTCATACAGTTTAACTTTAGAATGGGATAATTTATGGGCAGTTACAAACAGAAGGTGGGACAAAATACACACTTCTATATATTCAGGGACATGTTGCTTGATTCCTTGCTTGTCTAGGGAGGAGATTATGAATGGCTTCTATCAATCCATGGATAGAATTTACCATGATCCTCTTATACCCAGTAAGTTAGATGTTTATTAAAATGTTGAGGGACTAGAATGGTGCCCATTTTTTGTGGATGAATGTGATGTCCCTTTCTTGTACCACCTTATGTTTTGCCCTATAACTCACAAATCCAAAATGAAACAAAGAGCAAAATATAGTTAAAGACAAAATCCTCACTCAAGAATAAGATGAGATGTCTTCAAAACCTGCAAATATATATATATATATATATATGTGTGTGTGTGTGTGTGTGTGTGTGTGTGTGTGTGTGTGTGTGTGTGTGTGTGTGTGTCCCTATTATATACTCTAAGAAAAAATGGCGATAAGAGAGAAAAATGCAAAGAGCAGATCTTATCACGAAAATCCAAGCAATCAAAACCCTAAGTTTTGATGGCAACATCTTTCAAATATCTCCAATTATACCACAAATCCGATAAAATCTCCATATTTGAAGAAAAGCGGGCTTAAACAAATTCCCCTTAAAGGTCAATTTGAAGCACTAATTGAGTAACATGAAGAACGAAACAAGAAAATAGCCAATCAGAACCAACAACAAACTAGGAATTTTCCTCAGATCTCAAAGCCAATGCATGTACTAGCACAAAATCATAAGCATAATGAGGAAGAAGGATGGGAGAAAGTCTGCACCTCGAAGGAGATCCGACAACAAATTGATCAAAAACGCAAAAACAATAGGGATCTCCAAGGCAAAATGACACAGACCCAAGGCGAAAGAGATAAAGAAAGATAGAAACATCAAGCAAATTTCTTTGGTAAAATAAAGTATGCAAGAAATACACAAACAAAAGGAACCTCAGCAACCAAATCTTTCGAGGAGTTTTCAAACAATACAAATCTTAGCAGTAGCTCTAAGGAACGGAAAGCCCTAATCAGCTCGTATCCTCAAGCTCCTCAGATTTGTCCTAAACCCTATGGAGTATTGGCTGCCAATAGCATTCCTGTTAACCCTAAACCTAGGAATCATCCAATTTTTTCCACAAACCTGGGTCATTTGGACAAATCGATTTTACCTCCCATATTATAATTTGGCCAATTTCTTGTTCATAATCCAAGATCAAAACAACCACAACCACTCATTAGTCAAAAAACAAAAGCAAAGGTAGCCACTACCATCATTATCAGCAATAAGACTAGCGAAGATAGATGGTTTGATTGCAAAGAAAGGGGTTTGTATGTGGTATGAACTAGACCGAAATTAGAACAGTCAAGAATGGTTAATTGGTTCAAATCCATGGACACCAAACAGGTAAGTATAATTTTTCTCTCAGACTCTTTAGTTTTCCTGCATTGTATAAATTTAAGTATTAGGAAATCTCTGCTTCAAAATTCTCTCAATTTCATTAATTGATACACTCTAAACTTTTTAAAATGGAAAACCAACTTTAATGAAATCTCGGTTAGCTCCCTAAATATCCCAATTTGGATAACATTAAAAAACATCCCAGCTGAATTATGCGACATCAAGATTTTTATTCAAATTGGAGAGATGCTAGGGGGGATTAAGGGTTATGAACCTCACCATGTCAAATCTTCTTTAGTAAAACTCTTAATTAACTTAAAACCAGAATTCTATCACCAAGAGTATATCAAAATTATCACAAATAGATCACTGTACAAAATCAACTTCTCTATATACCAAGGGAAAATCAAACACATGAAATTTCTCAAAGACATGAGAAGGATGGCTACAAACAATTCAGATTTTGAAGAAATCAAGTTGGACACTAGCTTGGAGAAACAGTAACCAGAATTGGTGGCAAAAGTACAGTACAATAATTACAAAAGAAGAGAGATCAGACAGCAAAATAAGACAGACAGTCTTCTTACATCCACAAACAGGGAGATAGAAGAAGGTGAGATAACTAAACCAGAGATAATACAAAGCGTACTCAAAAGTATTGAAAAGAAATCTAAGAAATCGGAGGGAGAAGACATTAATCAAATCATACGGCAGAGATATATGTAGGAGTTAATTTACTCAACTCACTAAGTAAAAAAGTTGCAAGCTTAAAACAAGAAATAGTGCAATCAGAAAAAGAAATGATGGAATTAGAGGAGAATATTTGGAGTACTAAGCAACTCAATAAAGAAATTACACTCAAAATTAATGACACCATTGATCAAATGGAGATTCTACAGAAAAAAGAGGTACAAGAAAATAGAACCAAAGGTAAGTCTAAATCAGAAAGAAAAAAGCCTCAAAAGGAAGTCCTCAAGAAGAAAAGAGAAAAAGAAAAACAGTAGTTGGAAAAGGTATAGCAACTGGAGAATGATAGCCCGATATCTCAAAGAAAGCTTTCAGAGATCCCTGTTCATGAAAAGGATAGTCTTAAAGCTATTGAGGATATAGAAAATGCATGGCTTTTCACAACAAGGGATCCTCAAAGCACAGGAAAGAATAGCCCAAATCTGAATAAAAAGAGGTCCAAGAGAAAATCACGCTGAATGGAAAACAGAAACAATTATTTGGAACCAAATGCTTTAAGAATTGAAGCAGAAAATAAAGATCAGAATAGAGAAGGCTCAATTCCACCAACAACATCAGCACAATGAAGCAATATTACCATCAGAAAAAGAGCCAAAAAATGAAGCTACAAATTCTAGGAAACCCCAACCAATAGAAAAGATCCATTTGAACCAATAGCCAATGAGGAAACACAGAAGGCTGAGGAACCTAGGAATAATAAAGAAATTTCTATTCCAACAGAAGGAGAAGAACTCTTAAGAATTCCAAAAGAAAACAATAGTCATGCACAAGAACATAACAAGAAAGGAATTTGGCAGAATTGGGAGGAATATGGAATTATGTTGGGTCTAGAACAGTTCAATGAAAAGGAAAAGCCCAAAGAAGGGAGAACACAAATGGAGGAAAACACAGAACAAGATGAGAACCAAATTGATAATGCAAAACAAATAATTAAAGAATTAGAATGAGAAAAAGGAAATGAGGAAGAAGAAAGCAATACAGTAAGCATCAACAATGCTCAGGAGAATATAGAAAATCTTGGAATTTCAATGAATCAGGAAGGCATCAAGACATCGAATTGTAGCAAACAAAAGTCAAAACGAGGGAGGAAATCGCTGAAAGGGCTAAGAGAGGCAGATGGTCAGGCAAAAGAACAAAGAAAGCTTATTCAAATTCTAAAAGCTAAGAAGGGAAAGAGCCTTCCCATGTCAATATGAGGATTACAACATGGAATGCTAGAGGCATTAATGCCCCAAGCAAAAAACGCTTATTAAAGTGAAACATATCTCTATTTGAGTCTGAAATTATATTAATACAAGAAACAAAACTTAATGAAGAAGAAGGAATCAAATTAGGGAGGAAATTGGGAAGTTGGAAAATAGTCCTACAAGAATCAAGAGGAGCATCAGGAGGGAAAAGTATGATATGGAACCGGAGGAGAATAGCCTTAGATATGATTATCTCGAATCATAATTGGATGGCATGTAAAATTAAGAGTATTAGGAACAAACTCTAAATCATCCTAATCAATGTATACAGGCCAACACAGACCGCAGATAAGAATCATTTATGGGAAGAAATAAGCATATTCATGAGAGACTATCAGAATGATTACATACTCATAGGTGGGGATTTTAATGTTATTTTAAACTTGGATGAAAAATACGAGGGAATGCAGCACATTTCACAGGCAACTATTGACTTTAAAAGGTGGGTAGAGCAAAATTAGTTACTAGATATTCCAACCAGCAATGAAACTTATACATGGAACAATAGAAGGAAAGACTTCATATACAATGAAGAAAAACTGGATAGATTTTTCTTCAAAGGAGAATTAAGAGATATAGACATGGTACTTCAATCAACTATCTTGCCCATAGCAAGATCAAATCATTATTCGGTAAAAATTGAATCAACTGAACACATAAAAACTTCAAGAAACCCCTTTAAATGTGAAAAAATGTGGTTTCTAGACACTAGCTTCATGAAAAGCATTAAACTATGGTGGACAGAAGGAAACTTCCACGGATCAAAAACGTATTGCTTCGTTTCTAAGATGAAAATGATAAAAGAAAATATCCTGAAGTGGAACAACACACATTTCAATAACATATTCAAAGAAAAATTAAATAATGAAGAAAAACTAAAAACACTAAATAATGATGTTATAAATAAGGGAATGGACACTGAAAAATAGCTAAAAGAAAAAGAATTACTTCCAAAACAGGAGGAAATATTGGCAAAAGAAGAGATATTCTAGAGACAAAAATCTAGAGAGATGTGGTTTGCAAAAGGGGATCACAACACAAAAATTTCACAACAGCACTATTTTTAACAAAACTATAAACAAAATCACGAAGATTAATGATAGAGAAGGAAACATAACTGAAAACCCAACAAATATAGCAAATGTATTTGTGGATTATTTTAAAAACCTCCTAAACAACTTTGACTACTCTAATATGAAAGCACAAGAAAAGATGCTAGAAACCATCCTGAAGCTGGTCACAAATGAAGATAATAAATTACTTAACAAACCTCTATCCTTAGAAGAGGTCAAATCTGCACTTTTCAACCTTAACCCTAATAAATCGCCAAGGCCAAATGGCTTTCATGCTTTCTTTTATCGAAAATGCTCGGACATAATTGGGATAGACCTATGGGAAGCAATGGAGGCATCCAAAAATGGCGGATCATTATTAACAAAGATCAATCATATCTTTTTAACTCGTATCCCTAAAAAAGCTTCTTCAGAAGTACTTGGGGATTTTAGACCTATAGCACTATGCAATACTATATATAAACTTTTCTCTAAAGCTTTAGCGCAACACCTCAAAATGATACTTCCCAAACTCATATCGAAGGAACAAATAGGTTTTGTACCAAAAAGATCCATTCTAGATGGTATAATCATTATCCAAGAAACAATACATTCAACAACTAGGAATAAAGAGGCAAGCATGTTTTTGAAGTTGGACATACAAAAAGCATATGATATGGTGGATTGGAGATTCTTATACAAAACACTAGAAGCCTTTGGGTTTTCACACCAATGGATCAACATCATCTTCAAATGTATATCGACACCTATTATCTCTCTCCTCATAAATGGAACTCTAGAAGGTTTCTTCAATATTTCAAGAGGTATTAGACAAGGAGATCCCTCATCACCATTCCTATTCATCATTATGGCAGAAGCTTTTGGGAGATCAATAAAAAGAGCTCAAACAGAAGGCAAAATTAAAGGTATAACTGTTGCAGAAAATATCCCCAATATCACACACCAACAATTTGTTGAGGACACAATACCACCAAGAGAAAGCTCGCTAGTGGAATCCCAAAACTTTAAAAACATTATACATCAATATATTGAAGCATTAGGACAAAATGTAAATGCAGACAAGTCTGAAATTTTCTTATTAAACAGAAAACTAGATTCATAACCTTATGGGATATTAAAAAGGATCATTTCCATGCAAATACCTCGGTATAGAGTTAGAAAAAGGAACATGACATAATAAAGGATGGAATAATATCTTAAAAACAATTGACAAGAAAAAGGGAAGTTAGAAGGGAAAATGGTTAATAAAGGCGGGCAAAGCTACAAAAATCAAGGGCATTTTTGTCAACAATCCCTACATATCAAATGTCATGCCTCCTGCTATCCAAAAAAGTGAATAAAAGTCTAGAAGGAAAACTTAGAAGTACGAACAAAAGAAAATGGCCTTAATAAAATGGGACAATATTTGCAAACCCAAAGAGTTAGGGGACTTAGGTATAAAAAATCTCAATTGGCAAAATGAAGCAAATCCCACATCCCTTTTAAGAATGCGAAATTTACCAAAAGGATTCGAAAGTTGGAACTTTATAGTAAAATGTCGATCACTTATTTGTAAATATGTAACTTGAGATATAGGTAAAAGAGAAGAAGCACTATTCTAGGAAGATTCATGGGATGGACTTCCCCCCCAGATAGCTTAAGCATCCTTGCCAATGTTAAAAACACTTTAGTAAATATATGGGGTACTAAGGTCAGCAATTATAAACAAATCCAGAAGGAAAATGGGAAAGATATATATGGGAATGGAAATCTTTGGAAAATATAGATCTAGAACCTGAGGAAAAAAAGACTTTCGAGGAAACTCTTAAACAGCAAAAGGTCAATCATAAAGAAAGAAGAGATAAACTCATATGGGGAGCTTCCAAAGATGGAAGATATAGCATTAAAAGAGGATACAACTCAATAATACAATCACAAAAATGGGAAGCTATTAATATGCCTCTCAAATTGTGTTGGGATTCAGCATGCCTACCAAAGGCAAGAATTTTTCTTTGAGCAGCAAATTCAAAAGAGGATTCTAACAACAGATAGACTAAGGAAGATAGGAATTGAGAGACCCTCAAGGTGCTATTTATGTAAACAAGAAAACAAAACTTCAGAACATCTATTATTCCAGAGTTCGTATGCAAAAGAATGTTGGGAATGGCTCCGACAAAAGCTTAGTTGGACCTCTCCCCAACCCGGGAATCTTGAGAGTCTTTTGTTAGGGTGGCCTAAAGGTTGTTCATTTAATATTTACAAAAAACTATGGAACAATAGCCCATCTATTCCTATGTGGGAGATCTGAAAGGAAAGGAACAAGCGGATTTTCTATAACTCGGAACTCAACTTACCATCTTTACTTAACAAAATAGAAGCCTATATAACAAAAGTCATGAACAATCACTTAAGAAGATAGTAAAAGAGGAAGGATCTTTCACAGAATGGGATGAAGAAATAAAGTGAAATTGGAACAAACTTATTAATCCTTCACTAATATACAATAAGCACAATCAAAAAGCTAGGATGGAAAGCAAATGGGAACCTCCACCAAAAGGCTGGTTGAAATTGAATTTTGATGGAGCATCTAGAGGAAATCCCAAAAAAGAAGGAATAGATTGTATCATTAATTTAGATTCTAGAAAATGGGTAATTAAAAGAGCCAAGCCTATCGGTATCATCACGAATAATATAGCAGAATTAGAAGCCCTCCAAGAGGGGCTTCAACTGAGCTTAAATTTAGGAATTAAGAAACTGATTATAGGGGAGGACTCCCAAATCGTACTTAATGCCTTAAGGAAAAGGAAAACCCCAAATTGGGTGTTGAATTCAACACTTGAAGAAGTATTAAAATTATTTGACTTATTAGAAGAAACCAAAATTCAACATATATTCTAAGAAGGCAACAAAAAGGTAGATCTCCTTGCAAATAAGGGAGCAGATGGAAAGGATATGTTGATCCATCAAAACTATTAATCAAATGACTATATTTAATATTTATCCCAAGTATACTTATTTTATAGCACCTCCCAAACCTATCAACCTTTACGATTTTAACTTTTAATTATTATCGGTAATGAGTATGAGTAATAGCAATCATGGTTTCGACAGTTTGCATTCAATCATGTAGCCTACACTTCCATATTTCCAGTAGTTTCCAGATCCTCCATTACTGGCATCCTTTTCAATCACTCTCTATCTGTCGCTTGTGTCCCCTATCAATCGTGTCAATATCTGTACCAAATGGAGTGTGCAGTAGTAGACTTTCATGCCTAGGAAAATCGAACCATGGCATTTAGGGGAAATGTAAAACCGGAAAGGTGGAATAGACTCTTGAATCCTATGGATGATTTGTCAAGGGTAGTAATTAGCAGAGTCTTAGATGAGCAATCTTTCAATTACGACTTCACTTAGCGCACTAATAGTTCGGTTATAGGGTCATTCATTGCTTGTCTAGCTAGGGCAAATGTTGGTCATTTAGAGATTATTAGCCTCTATCATAATATCTTCGACCCAACATGGCTAGAGGGTTTGGAGAATACAGTTCATAGTATTAATCATCAGTCGAGGATTCCCCTTCCAGAGGTCTATGTGAGCCAGGCTCCTAGCTATTTAGGGCTAGCAAACGTTCATAAGCATCCTATCCTATCAATTAGGGACAATTTTTTGTTTTACCATGAATGGCCGAAGATAGAAGCCAATATCAACTTCCTTTTGCGTTGGAGAGGGATCGTGGAGGAATAGGACATGTTACGGCTTCAGAATTACTTGAATATGTACTCTGCATACGTTGAACCAGGGGTGGATTTGGACAATATGTAGAGTTCATTCTCCCTAATCTTTACAAGTCCAGCAAAGAAAAGACAACTTATGTTTTTCCTCCTGGGTGTCTAGCAACAAATTTATAGGAAGTTTCGAAATCATAATGGTATGTGTGAAGGAGGACTAGGTTAAAGATAGCAATTTTTATAGTATTATGGTAATATTGGGTCCTTGGGCATTTTTAAATGTTTTCGCTATAACCTCGTTTCTCTTCTTCATCGTTTTATATCTTCTCTTGTGACTTTGTTTATGTTTCATTAGATCCCCTTTTGTATTATCTGGGATCCTTTGGTCTAAAGCTATGTTGGATGTTTTCGGGTATTGTAGGTGGCTCCATTTCTATTGGGCTCCCCTATTGGATAGGGGGTAGTTTTTGCCTTCCTTTATAGATAGTCTTTTTTGCAGTCTCAAGGATGAATCTGTTTTTGTAGCCTGATTTATCCTCTGTAGATTCTTTTTGGACAGTCTACAGAGTCTTAGTAGTCATATAAATTAAACTGTATAGAAAGGATTATATGAATATCTCAAAGGTTCTTATGAAATACTCTTCTTATCAATATAATATATTCTTTAGGTGCAATCGGTATTGTCTCACCTTGTATTGATTTTATTTCTATACAAAAGTTAGTTTGGAAAAAGAAATGCAGAAGCATGTCATGAACAAAACTAACCCATATTGTTGAGCATCAATTTCTTGAATTAATCCTGCAAGTTTTTCGGTCCTTGTGATTAGGGAACATTTGGAATCAAAATCAAGCGGTATGTATCTTAATTTATGTTCAATCGGACCCATCATACTTAAAACCTAGAAAAAGAAGCAAATTCAAAAGTAAAATTTTAACAGTATTTGACATATTAATTTTGTCATGTATTTTAATGTCTAAGGAAATAGAGGTGAATCTCATCTCAGCTTAGGTTCATTTTGATTAGAAGATTAATCCCGTCATAATTTAAGAAACTGACAGAAACTCAGAATTAAGGGTAGTCTTTCTAATAAATCTAATTATAGAAGGACTCCTAATATCAGATAGAGTATTAAATTCTAACCATATCAATCTAAAAGACATATGAATTAGGCATAAGTGTATCTCATTAAAGTGGTTAAGCAGGTTTATAATTCCTTACAAATATATTGTATAACAAGGGAACCTTATATCCTTTAGATTATGTTATTATTTTCTAATGGAACTAACGTTTATATGAGTTTTAATACATATTAGAAGGTAAGGAAGGTGTAATCTTGAAATCCAATATTGCTATGGTATAGTCTTTTTGCAAGGAAATGAAGATCAAAACGTCTTTGTCACCCTCTCCCTTTTCTTTGAAAGCAAAAGGCATCCTTAACTAAGTTTGTTGTACCTGTCTACTTTCAGATTATCTTATCAATTCTGTTGTATACAAAACAACTTGTAACATATTTGAGACTGGGGTATGCCCCTTTTAATCATGTAATAATAAAGGACTATGGTCCCGGGCAAGATTAGATGTTTTCTTCTCCGTTCTTTCCTACCAATGCCCATTTGAATGGAGATACATGTACTTTTTTTAAATTAATATAATTGATAAGGCTTTGGTTGTTTACTGATCAAATATATATATGCAATAAGATTATAAATATCTATTACGAAGTAATTGGTAAAATACTTGCTTATTATTAACAGAGACCGAAAGGTCATTATATACAAAAGAATAAAACGATGTTTCCTTAGGAAATGATTGTAAAGAATAGAAATATTTTATTCTAGCTAAGAAAGCTAAAAAAGCTACAACTAACTAAAGCTAACTAGATATTTACAAGAGATTACCATTAACTAATAATAATAAAATTATGTATCGTTATAATACCCTCTCTTAATCGTTAATCTATCTAGAACACCAAGTTGTTCTCTGAATTTGACAAACTTATTAGGACCAAGAGGCTTGGTGAGAATGTCTACAATCTGATCTGTGGTAGGAACATCCTGCAAATCTATTGTCTCGTCGTCAACCAGTTGTCTTATGTAGTGACAGTGAACATCCACATGTTTGGTTCGTTCATGGAAGACTGGATTTCGTGCTAACTTGATAACGCCTAAGTTATCAACAAACAAAGTAGTCGGTCTTGCTGGTGACAATTGCATATCCCCTAGCATCCGAAGAAGCCAAATAGCTTCACATCCTACCTTAATAGCCCCTCTGTATTTTGCCTCTGTAGAGGAGAGAGAAACTGCTTGTTGCTTCTTACTGGTCGATGTGACTACACAGGATCCCAAACTGAACAGATATCCACAAGTTGACTTTTTATCATCAATAGAGCCTGCCCAATCTGAATCTGTGAACCCACTGAGTTTAGGATTAGGACTTTGAGAGTACAAAAGTCCATAATCTGAAGTGCCTTTCACATAACGAAGCACGCGCTTTGTTGTCATCCAATGATCAGCCTTAGGAGCTGCCATAAAGCGTGAGATATAGCTAACTACGAAATTGATATTAGGCCTAGTAACAGAGAGGTAGATGAAGTTGCCTACTAGTTGCTTGTATGTAGCATCATCAATGGAAGGAGAATCAGACTTTGCGAATAACTTGAGACCCTTCTCCATAGGTGTAGATGCAGGCTTGCAATCGTGCATACAGAATTTGTCTAACAGTGCCCTGGCATATTTTGGACTAAGAGATGAATATACCAGAAGACTGTTGCCAAACCTCAACAACTAGGCAATAATGCATGAGCCCAAGGTCAGTCATATCAAAAGACTGGCATAAATTTTGTTTGATTCCCTGAATCAAAGATGTTGAACTACCAGTGTTGATCAAATCATCCACATAAATAACCAAAAGGATGATGTCACGGTTAGTAGTCTTGATGTACAAGTTTGAGTCTGAAGAACTCCTCTTGAAGCCTTGATCACTGAGGTACTTATCAATTTTTATGTACCATGCCTGAGGGGCCTACTTCAAGCCATAGAGAGCTTTTACCAATCTGAGAACCTGATGGTCTTTACTAGCAACCTTGAAACCAGGAGGCTACATCATGTAGACCTCTTCACGGAGATCACCATTCAGGAAAGCCCTCTTGACGTCCATCTAATGGACCTTCCAGCCAAACTGTGTTGCCAAGGCTAGGACTAATTTGATGGTGTCAATCTTTGCAGTAGAAGTAAAGGTTTCCTCATAATCAATGCCCTGATGCTAAGAGAAGCCCTTCGCAACTAAATGAGCTTTGTACTTATCCAAAGTACCATCCAATTTGTATTTGATTTCGTAAACCCATTTGGAGCTAATGGGTTTCTTCCTTGGTGGAAGATCAAAAAGGACCCAAGTATTGTTCTTCAGCAAGCTCTAGTGTTCAAATGTCATGGCATGTTCCCACTCTGGAATTCCTTTAGCCTTGAAGTATGTTTTGAGGTTCAAACACATTGTGAATGTTGACCAAGAGAGCAAAGTTAACAAACTCTGTAGGTTTGCTCTTTTTCCGAGCAGTTCTCCCATCAATGAGCTCATCAACACGAAGATCAACAAGTGTCTTAGCCCACCACTTAGGCCAGAGAGGAGAGCAACCAACATTAGTATCAAAATATGCTTGGTGATAAGGTTCCTCATCAAAAGAATCAGAATCAAACTCAAGTGAAGCATCTACAAATCGAGGTGATCTTGCAGGAGAAGCCGGAGGTGTCTGTACAGGGATCACTAGTATAACGAGAGTTGTAGGAGCTATTAGAGCCCTCCCATCAGGTGGACCTAATGGAAGCCGAACTCCCAAATCATGAGCCTTTGTAAGCTGGTTTGTTGGATCAGGAATAGGAGAAACAAGCATGAATGATCCTCGTTGCTCATCACTACATCACAACTGTAGATGAGACGAGATGTCTCAACATCGATCAAGCAGTAGGCTTTATGAAGACTATTGTATCCAGCAAGCATGAGTTTCTGACTCTTGGCATCCAAATTGGTGCGTGATGCATCAAGGATCCAAAAAAAAGCAAGGGAGCCAAAAACCATCAAGTGACTGTATCTGAGCTTGCGACCTGACCAGGCCTCTTCTAGAATTTTACCTTTTACTACAACTGTGGGTGACCGATTCAACAAATAAACTGCAATGTTAATTGCTTTTGCCCAAAACTTCTTCGGAACATGTCTATGTTCGAGCATGGATCAAGCCATCTCGATGATTGTTCTGTTCCGACGTTCAACTACAGTGTTTTGTTGTGGTGTGTGGGGTGTTGTTAACTGGCGTTTGATGCAATGAGTATCGAAGAAGCTAGAGCAAGCATTAGAACGAAATTCCCCACCATTGTCTAATCTAAGAGTAGTAATACATTTCCCAGACTCTTTTTTAACTAAAAGTTTAGACTTCTAAAATACAAGAAATGTATCTAATTTCTCTTTAAGGAAATACACCCACATTTTTCTACTGAAATCATGAACAAACAACAAAAATACCTGGACCCAAGAACAGGAGTGGCCATAGGGCCACAGATATCAGCATGAACAAGCTGAAGTACCTGAGAAGCTCACCATGAATCGCCACTGGTGAAAGGTGTGCGATGTTGCTTCCCAGCCTGGCTTGCATAACAAACTCCAAGTTGTTGAGTCTAAATCTATGACAATCTAAGAACAAGTTCATTCCGAGCAAGCTGTGAGAGATAATGCACATTTAAGTGCCCATATTGCTGATGCCAAAGTGTGCTAAAAGAAGGTCGCCAAGCAGCCATAGCTAAGTCCCGAGAATCACTAGAATTTGTGTAAGTCTGAAGAGACCATGATCCTCAAGACCTTCTGCAACAGTAGACTAAGTCGACTGATCAATGATGGTGCACTAATGTGAACTGTGTACACTAGAAAAGGTGCACTTCTCTAAATCATTCTATCCGAGGTTCTCCATAGATTGGAAAGCTCGAATGCCGACTTAGAGCTCCCTAGTTATGGAGTGCAAGGGGGATACAAATGAGCATATAGGAGCTCTCAGCTGAGCCTTAGAAATACAGCCCTTGCTAGTAAACCACAAAATGGGAGATTCTTTAGACAAGAGCATGAGTGCTAGTGTCAAAGAACTCTTGGATCATGCAATGCAAAAATGAAACTATATTAGGATGAGATGCACAATGCAAGCTATACTAAAAATGAGATGGGAATGTTACAAATCCAGCTATTAAGCTATGTGATCTAATTATTTGCAAAGGAAACTACACTATCATGCAATATGATCTTAAGACTAATATGAAGGAAATGAGAGAATGAGACAAGAAAATGAGAAGTTC
Organism: Cupressus sempervirens; assembly: GCA_028749045.1. NCBI lineage: Eukaryota > Viridiplantae > Streptophyta > Pinopsida > Cupressales > Cupressaceae > Cupressus > Cupressus sempervirens. Next base: position 388,148,005 of record CM053790.1, read on the forward strand.
TCCACAAAGCTCCAAGGAAACCTGTTAGAAAACCTGCAGCATGACAATATTCAAAAAAAGATGGATTGAGGGAGAAAGCTCTCTCCCTTTTAAAGATGTATGGATGGTAGAGATCAAGATGAAGATGGTGGATGATCAACGGTGGAATTCAAAAAGAGGAGTGATCCATGTGCACACACAAGTCAACCAATAGAATATAAGTTGACTTGTCATATAAGACAAAAGTCACAAAGCCTTTTCTTTTAAATAAAAAATAGAAAAAGGGCTTTATGTGTGCACTTTAAATGGGTTAGAAGAATGGGGTCTTTTATTTAATTAAAAGGGGACATGTTCTTTTAATCAAATAATGAACTTAGGATAGCATAGTCAAACTATAGGTTATAATCAAATAAATTGATTATTACAAATTTGGTCTAGGTAAATGATTAAATTAATTTAGATGACCATTTTTAGGTGATTACATTTGCCCTTCTTTGACTAATGCGTGATCGATCTGGGAACACATTATGTCAAAGAAAATAGAAAGCCAAGTAGACGGTGATAGATATAGATATCTGATTTCAAAGAATGAAATGCAGAAAAAGATAGCAAGTCCTAAATGTACAGCCTGATAATGATAGTACTGAACACTAGGAAAAGATGATGTTAGAATTCAAGAAGAATGCTAACACTTAGCAAAGTAGATAGATTGAGAACAAGTGATAAGGTCAAACAAATGCTCCTAAGAAATAGATACTTGTAGCAATCAGTGATAGAGTATTTTTGCTCCCTCGGGATCGAAATTGAAATGAGGTAAGGGGATGCAAAAACTGGCTAGACATGAGAAAATTAGAATATAGCAATGTCCAAGATGACAGATAGATGATTAGAACCCAAGAATGACTATAAAGAAACTAATAAAATGCCCCAGTTTGACTAGAGTTGACCTTGAAGGATATAGCATAAAAATTAGGTCAAAACGAGTAGAAAAGTGATTTTAGACATGAAATAGTGAATTGAAGTAGATATGAAGTATGGAAATGATGAAGACATGAAGAAATGAAGATGCCTCAATGATGATTCAGAGATTAGACCTCAAAAGGTTAGCTAATTGCTCAGAAGAAAGTAGAATTTTAAAAGATAATTTTGACCATCAAGATGAACTCGAATTTGGATTTCGATCTTGAAAATGAATCTAGGACGTTGAAATTATTTAAGAGGTCAAAACTTTATATAATGTGATGATAAGATAGAAAAGAGATGAAGTGAAAGATTAAGAAGGTGAAAAGACATGAACAAGAAGAAAGTAAAGAAATATATGAAAGGAGTTAGCTAATATGTCCACAAAAAGATGAAGTGAGAGCTCTCCCCATATGCAAGAATGCAAGACTAAGCTAGAAAATGAACCTAAAATGCAAGCTAATATGAAAAGTGGTTTACCAGCAAGAAGTGCATAACATTTAGACTCTTAATTTCATCATTGAGCATTTATTAGGGACATCATGAGATCATACAACCATCACTAGTATAACTATGAGGATATGAATATGATCGATATCAGATAGGTATGTGGAAATCCAATCTAAGCATCAGAGACATGTAAGTCAAAATAACTATGTGATTAGATTCCCTAAATTTAATTTAGCAAGATTACATTTGTATCAAGGCATAAGCGCTAGGATAAACCCCAAGTGCGATCTTGCAAAATAGTCAAGGATAATACATTTATAAGTCAAAGTGTTGAATAGGACAAGCACGAATGCTTACAACACTATAGACAAACAAAGTATACCCACAAGCAGAAATCAAGAAAACATGCCCCATGCCCCCAGTCTTCTAGTCAATGACATCCTTGAAAAACTATTAGGGATGAAACATAAAGAAATCGTCATAGACAACACACAAAGTAGATAAAGGTCAACATAGCTTAGTTGTTTAAGTGTTTAAGTGTGTGTGTGTGTGTAAGTCACTTGGCCATTTCTTCATGACTTGATTCTGATAGTGAGAAATATTACGACATCGGAGACTGTAGGTAAACTATCTGAAAAGTGTTGAAAAACACTTGATGTCAAAGTGGGAGAAGTGTTGAGAAACACCGTTTTGTGAGTTCTCAAAGAAACCCTAATGCACAAGAATACCTCAATAGGCCCCCCGAGACGAGGACAAGAAACAATTCCAAGCCAAGAAATGTGGAGCGAAGTGGATGATTGAGACTGATAGACATAGGTGCAAGGGTTTCAAGTAGTGCCTGTTTCCAGATTTTCACCACTTGACAAATTTTTTCAGGACATTTTCTAATTTTTTAGATTTTTTTAGCATCATATTTGAATTTTTTTTTTTTTTTTTTTTTTTTTGGTGATACATCAAAGTGCCTATTGCTAGGTTTTCACTAAGAAGATCTTTTTTTTCAGGACATTTTCTAATTTTTAGGATTTTTTTTAGGATCATATATGATTTTTTTTGGATTTTTTAGAAGGTTTAGAGATTACTAGTTCTCAAGCAAGATCACATCATTTTCTCCCAATGTCTAGCAAGGTGTAGGATATGATGGAGCAGAAAGTTGGTGGATAGACAAAGATGGATAAGAAAGGAGTATGAAGTAAGTGAAAGTGATCCTCAAGGACACACTCCTCAAGAATACCCAAGCTAGGGAAAGATAGCCATATAAAGTAGGTTTTAGGATAAGAAATGGAGGAAAGAAGCAAGATAGCATGTAGGATAAGCGGTGAAGCCAACAAGTGAGATAGCATGAAGCATGTAGTCCAAAAGAGTAGCCATGTCAAGAGACCTATGAGAACCATGTTTCTTTTTCTGCATTTCATTCTTTGAAATCAGATATCTATATCTATCACCGCCTACTTGGCTTTCTATTTTCTTTGACATAATGTGTTCCCAGATCGATCACGCATTAGTCAAAGAGGGGCAAATGTAATCACCTAAAAATGGTCATCTTGACTATTAGCCCCCTTTTCAACATTTTGGCTAAATTAATTTAATCATTTACCTAGACCAAATTTCTAATAATCAATTTATTTGATTATAACCTATAGTTTGACTATGTTATCTTAAGTTCATTATTTGATTAAAAGAACATGTCCCCTTTTAATTAAATAAAAGAACTTAGGATAGCATAGTCAAACTATAGGTTATAATCAAATAAATTGATTATTAGAAATTTGGTCTAGGTAAATGATTAAATTAATTTAGCCAAAATGTTGAAAAGGGGGCTAATAGTCAAGATGACCATTTTTAGGTGATTACAAACTGAAGGTGACATCCAAGTGTGGAGAATGCCGTAGCAGCTAACTGACTGAGAGTAGATTTAGTTACATCCCTAGAACGTAGTGCACATCGAGGAATATGAGATTCCTCCCAATAGACTAAATTTATATGTTGCCTTTGCCGACAACCGTGTACTCTTCTCCGCCACCAAAAATAACAGAGTCTGAATAAGGATGGTAGTCAGTAAACCAGTCTATGCAGTGAGTGAAATGGCGAAAGGCACCTGAATCAATGTACCAGGCAGACAACTTCACATGATCTGTAGGCCTTTTAGCCATGGAGGTGTAAAAGCCAAACTCCATTTGCTCAATGTGCTCTGCACTGTTCCCTTTGGGCTACAAACATGATTGCTTAGATTGTGCAGCTAAGCGTTTTCGACATTCACCCTTCATGTGTCCAAACTTGTGGTAGTAGTTGCATTGAATGTGCTTCTTTCGGGAACAATATGATGTTGGAGCAGAAGACTTCTGCTAAGATGGCTGCTGAAACTTGCCTTTATCCTTCTGAAAGGATTTAGCAGCAAAGGCTTGCTCTATGGAGCTGGAGCTGGAGCTGCTACCGAATTGTTATTTTCACCGATCTTGCTGAAGCAGAAGTGTGCAAAGATTAGAGACCTTTAGATCAACACTAGAAAACGTGATATTGAGAATCTTGATAAAATGCTCATAGGACTTTGGTAAACTCCGAAGAGTGATAACCACAATGTCCTCTTCCTCCATCTTGCGACCAACTGCAAATAACTAATAACGGATTTCCTGAATCCGATTCAAGTATGCCTGGAGTGAGGTGTGCTCATCCATGACAATAGAAAACAAAGTGCTCTTCAAAAAGAAAGCTCTGTTTTTATCAGAAGTCTCATGAAGACCTTTGAGATGTGTCTAGATCTCGGCAACTGTCTAGCCAAATGGAATCTGAGAAAGCGGATCATCAACCACGTATAATTTGAGAAGCATCACCGCCTCTCGATTATTCAGATCCCATGTATCTTGATCAGGACCAAGAGTAGTTGGACTCTTCGTAACACCCAAAACAAGTTGATCGGTGTTCCGATATTCAAAAATTGCAATGAACCACTGCTTCCAAGTGCCATAATTTTGACCATTGAATTTGGAGTTGTGCTCAAGTAGAATGTTTGTCAGAGATGCCATGGCACATTTTTCAATGAAAAATGTGAAAATCAATGAAGGCGCATTCTTCAAGGCAAAAAAACAGAAGATAGAGAAAATTCGGAGAATGACCCAGAAGAAAGCTCGAAAAACCCATAAGGAATATGTTGTCATTTTTTGAATCCACTAGCTCAAAAATCGAGACACCAAAAAAACTGATCACAGCCCAGTTAAGCTCTCTAAAAACCCACCAAGAATCTCAAATCAAAGTAACTTTTTGAGCCCAAAAATTAGGGTTTCGAGGAAAACCCTAGTCAGCAACTATGGGAAAAAATCGCAGAAAAGAGATGTTTGCAAGCAAAAAGATGCCTGATTTTTTCATAACAGAGGCTTTTTTTTGCAAGGCCAACACAGAGGATGAAGAATGGACACAAAACGAACAGAGTCTTCACCCTAAAATCGCATTTTAGCAAATGCACGAAAACACGTTAATGGATGTCGTGATTTGTCAAAAAAATAGGCCTCAGCAACAACAGACGTGAATTTTCAAACAGAACTCTGGAAGCCTATGATGTCTGAGGATGAAAACCCATGATTTCTGAGATTGAAGTCACAATTTGTCAAAAATTGCAAGTTGCAGATGTGTCCAGTTTCTGAGCTAGAAGAAAAAACATGATTTTGCGATTTTTATCAACAGACCCTAGATGAATCAAGGATTGTGTGAATTGAAGATAAATTTGCAATATTATTTTTCCTCTGAAAACCCTAGCCGAAGATATTGCATAATCTCCAAGATTCGAACGGATGAAAGTCTTCACAAAAAAAGGGAAACCCTAGCCAAGTTTGTGAAAAATCTCAAAAATAATTTCAAGAAATTTTAACAAATAATTTCAAAAGAAATTATAAATTTTTCAAAAAAATTTGAAGTATTGACTCTAATTCCATAGAACGAAGTAATTGGTAAAATACTTGTTTATTATTTACAGAGACCGAAAGGTCATTATATACAGAAGAATAAAACGATGTTTCCTTAGGAAATGATCATAAAGAATAGAAACATTCTATTGTAGCTGAGAAAGCTGAAAAAGCTACACCTAACTAAAGCTAACTAGATATTTACAATAGATTACCATTAACTAATAATTGACAATTACTTATTATCGTAATAATATCAATATGTCTAATAGCAATTTCTAATATATCGATATAAAATATGCTATGAGTTATGATTTTCCTCACTTATAGTTATAGTAATTTGTCACTTCTGAAATTGAATATGTACAATGATGCTATTTCGGATATAGACAATGGATATACGCAATCATAAGGATTGATTGCAGCAATATCCTTTACGTGTCTGATATAACAATATAAGTATGCAAATGTGGGAATATCGAATTAAGCAATGGGTGCTTTCAGATTTTAAATTATATGCTTGCAACTTAAAAGATTGATGTCATTTCTAATATGCACCTTTTGTGCTTGCAATAATTGATGCCATCTCTGATCTATAACTATATTCTTGCAACAGATTAATGCCAATAAGGAACTTGCTCAAATGAACAGATCCAAATATGGATGTGTAAGAGATAAAAGGTTCCGCTATGATGCTCTTTGAATGGTTTTGATCTTACTCTTATACCCTTCTAAGGTTCCAATATAATGCTGTTTGAATGATTTTGATTTTCCTCTTATACCTTACTAGATACAGGATTGCACCTCTTAAATTATGAAAGGACATATCTCTTCGAAATTACATCTCTTCACAACACAAACATTTCGTATCTCTTCTTATACTTGGTCAACCTTATCTAAACGCACATTTCCCATATTGCTAATTTTATCATTTCATAATCATCAATTAGTCTACTGTCCTCATAATAATTGATCACTGTCATTAACAATATCAATCACTTCTTATCCCCTTGATTCCAACTATTAATCAATCTTTGCTAATCTTTGTATGTCATTGTCAGCACTTTAGCAATAATAACAGTTGCTGTTATCTATCGATGTTAAGCATTCATCATAGTTTGACCAAGGCTTGCTAAACCACTAATATTAATATGGATTGGTCTTTTCAAGACATCAGAAATTGATTAATCTAGTCCTATTCGATATTATCAGTCTGAGTTGAACTGCTGTGAACCATTTGTATTCATGACAAATCAATATCCTGACACTAATGCTTATCAATCTGCTTTCATCATATATGCCACAGTCCATATTATTTGCATTGATTGTATTTATCGATCTAAACAAGGCCAACCTTTTTTCTTTTTATGGGCAACATTGCCGATCTTTCTTTGTCTTTGACATTCCTTTCTTTCATCACTTTACTGATAGGGTCAACAAAGAGGAATGTGTGTGTGTGTGTGTGTGTGCACTTATGTAATAATCTTCATTTGATTATCACTTTTGCAATTTTGTCTCTCTAGAGACTTCACAAACTTGACATGGCTGGTTGCCATAACATGAATAAGCTGGGGACATTACATTAACGTGATGAAGGTTGTATGCCACATAGGAGCAGCAAATCATTTGGGGAATTAATCAACAAACCAAAAGCATAAGATTTTTTCAAAAATTCAGGAAAGTTAAGTCTATGAAGTAACCAAGATTAAAGCTTATCACACTTATAATGAGAGCAGTCACCAAAAAGATGTTCCAAGTCTAAGATGAAATATTAGCTAAGTCTATGAAGTAACTGAGATTAGAATTTATAAAACAGCGTTCTAGCTATTGTGAGGAATTTATCAAAAGTGGGGTTTATTAAAAGTGGAAACCATTTTGAAGTGATCCAAGCCTTTCATTTTGAATGAGGCAAGGAGTTGTGAAGGGGTAGTTCAATATTTGAGGAAGCTGCTTCCCTGTTAATGGGCCATCTGTAATAGACTATAGTACATAATAGTTGTAATTTTAAAATTAGAGTATATTATTATTTAATAATATAGGTAAGGCATGCAGAGAGATCAGGTCATATTGAAACCACAATTCAGGGCACATTAATTAGTTTCTTCAACACTATCTCACATGCCCCACAAGTTAGGATGATTGAGGCCATTTCAAATTTGATTGAAAACAGCCATTGCTCCTCCTCCTTCTCGGTTTAGGCTTTTCTAGAGGTCAGAAAGAAAACTAGAGGGACACAATAACAAATTGCTTCTAGGCTAATTCCACATTGACTTTGCTTCCATCCTAGAATGTTTTCAGCTTTGAATACCTATTTGAGTGATTCATCAATTTTGTGAGTAGATTTTTGTAGGTTTATACAAGTTTTTGTATTTTTTTACATCTTTTTGCCACTTTTGAGGGATTTTAATATGATTTTAATGCACTTTAAATGCGAAAAGGCCATTGAAAATGGACCAATGACTTTTTCATGGATGGGGATTTTTTTGGGAAAAATCAAATGGTTCTAAGATTCAAGATTAGTAGGGTATAATCAGGTACTTTTGCAGATTACTGCTTCTATGGTACACCATTCCCCTTTCACTCCTTTTGGTTCACTTCAATACTTGATCAATGTGGGGATAGTCAGGGAGCTGCAATAGGTGCCCTTAAATTGACCCTTGACCTTAAACCCAAGGGCAGGACCTTATCCTCCTTGGCCTCATACGGTCCTTAACTATCTTTATGAGGTAGCATAATGACCCTTAACCATCTTTCCTTAACTGTCTTTATGAGACACCATCCTACTAAAGAATCTTTCAATATTCCCCCTCCTTGCACTCCCTTCCTTCCCTCAACATGAATGATTATTGCAAAATTACATGTTCATAAATGCATAGACATCAAATTCAATTAGTCATTAATTGCATATAATCAGGTATAAATTTGCATGCATTCTTGTCTATATATAACTATAGATGTGTATGTAGATCTATTCTTTCATACCATAACAATTAAGAGATTGAAGTAACTTCTTCTATTGTATACACAATTGTCTCTACTGCCTATTTTATTGTTTTTTGTTGTATTGTTCAATTCTTGTTGAATGATTCATTAACTAAATGAATTCCTTTAATTTGATGGTGAGTCATGATTAAGTAATCGTGATTACATGATTGAAGAGTGACAATATAATGTTAGCTAGTATGATATATTTGGTGGACGATAATTGAATTAAAGTTGATTTGATAGTGATATTTGATTGCTGAATTGTACATTTTCTTGATTCCAAGATGGAGTGATGATTAATATGGATTTGATGATTGTTTGCTTGCCTTATTGAGGGATTACTGATTGATGGATGAAGGGTGATGGTTGATAAGTCCATCAATGCTTGGAATTAAATCTCCTTTACACATTATTGGTAAAAGGGTCACCAGCTTTCATAAGAATTGAGTCACCACTTTTCATTGTTGCTTTTGAGAATAATTTATTATTTCCTAAATTGATCTCCTTTGGATGTCCTCCTCAAATGGAACCTTCTCCCCTATATATCTTCCAATGTGGGGGAGAGTCACACCTCTTCATCATGGCTGCCCTTTACAATAGTCACAACCTTTCACAATTACCACCCTTTGGAAGAGTCAAAGCCCTTCATACGTCACTTTTTGAAAGGGTCACAAGCCTTAATAATTTTCACCTTTTGAAGGAGTCACTTTCTTATTGTCTTCTTATTTCTTTTTGCTCTTCCATTAATTCTTATTTGATTCACAACTTTCCTTCTCTCTTCCTGCCCGTGTCCCCTTTTCAAATTACATTTTGTTCTCCCTTTATATCGCATAAAAGTCATTTCATGCCTTGACCCTTCATTAACTTAACCAAACTTTAATTATGTTATTCTTTTCTTCTATATTTTTATTTTAAATATTATTTTTATTCTCTTATATTTTAAATGTATTATTATTGTTTATTATTAGATCCTATTTCAAAAATAGGGTATTACAATGAGGATCTGATTAAGGGATCTACAGTTGTGGCAACTTGTTTCCGTCCACAGCAAGATGTGATTCTCCTGTAAAAGTATACTACGATGCAGAATATTATGCAAATAAAACTAGCGGTGGGAAACAGTTCTTTGACGTGAATACTTGAGGTGGCAGTGTTGCGACAGGACTTTTTGGAAACCATGAGCACAAGTTTTGGCTTTATTTTGAAACGTCTAAAGCAATTGACAGTAATCATTTTGACTTGCTCTAAAATTGTCTTTGCAATTGAAACAGTCAAACTTTTCTCGAAAAAATGCAACAAAATAATATTATTGCGTGAATTAGCATTTCCCAACATCCATTGTATTATTGTGGTGGAACTTCGATATCCATGACATGGAAGATTCTATGTGAAAGTTGCTATATTGTTCAAAACCAAATTGGAAATGAGTTTTACTGAGAAATAATTCAGCTAAAGTTGTCATCTTGCTCTAACCTCAAATTGAAAAATTGTGTTTCCATTAGGGTCCATTTGGTTCATGGAATTTAAAAAACTGGGATTTCTGCAAACCTTGGTTTAGCCAAATCAAGGTTTTGCAAATCTTCATTCCGATTTTTGAGATTTTACTTGAACTGTTTGTTTCACTCAGAAGATGCATGTGAAGACACATTTTAATGTGTAAGCTTGGAATTGAAGGCAAATTTCAAAAAGTAGTCCAATCTATTGTTTTTACACTCCTTAAAAAACATAACCAGGTTTTGATTTTCAATTCCTACTTGCTAGTAGGAAATTGGAAAACCTGGTTTTGAGGCAAAATTGGAAGTCTGGTATGCTAATTCCAATTTGCCAATTTTGAAACAAACACAAAAATTTTCAAATCCAGATTTTGAAAAAGCCAATTCCTGTATTATTCCAGGAACCAAACGGACCCTTAGAGAAATAATTCAGTTTATAGCTTGTTAACACAAATATTGCAAACAAATTTGAAGATGATGAGGGAAGACTGACTGTTGCCCCTTCTTTTTTTCTTCTGTTGAGGGTTAGAACATACTTTGATAGCCCGTCTACTCCGTAACACAATGAATGGTCCTTTCATGTCTCACAGCATTTTCCACTCATGAAATCAAAAACTATTGATCTCTACATAAAGATCTCGCTTATTGAGCATCCTTTTTTAGCACCCCAGATGTTCATTTCTTTTGTTGAGTTTTCTATATAAGGGTGCTTGCACTGATTTTCATACGCCTCAAGTCGTAATTTCACTTACCGTAAGTTGTGATTTAAGAGCATGCGTTTACATATATTGATCCATTTGCTACGATAGCTGGGTTACTCATTTTTCTTAATTTGATAATCTGTCCCACTCAAAATGATTAGGAATGCAGTCGACGAAGGAGATGATCTGACTCGCCTCCAATTTAAATCAAGTCTGGTTTTGAGAAAAAGAATAGACATTAGATTAAAGGTATAAGCAGAGCTCTACCATGGTCGTCGGAGCGCTGGATCTCCTCATCGTTGTTAAAGACGCCGAAGCAGCTGTTGCCTGGGTATGTAGAAAAAATGATGAGGTCAACCAGGTGGGCGGCCGCCGTCGACTGGTTTACAAACGCAGAATGGGCCGAAACTCTTTAAAATGAGGGAAGATACAGCGCACCCTAATTTTATGGTTCTCGTCAACTGCTCGGGGAGATTAAAAAACAACATTTAATTTGGGACTACTAATTGAATACTTTAAATAAATAAATAATAATAAATTATTTTACTTTTTTTTTTTTTCTTTATCACCTTTTGAGTCAATTAATTGTTTATTGCACTTTTTTTTCTGTCATTTTGGTGCGATAGATAGATGGATGGATGGATGAATTTTAACGTTCATGAGGCTTTAAATGGCCTATGGGGCATCCTTCTAACTAAACCAACTTTAACATTTCAGTTCTTTTTTTGTAAATTGTGCCAAGAGCTGCCAGATATAATATCCACAAATTTGAATCTAATATCCTTGTACACCTCTAACATAGAGTGTTGTTTGGTTTCCACCTTTCCGAGTTGCAAAGCATGCAAACTCTCTCTTCCCAAGACTCTTTTGGTCTCTTCCATTATTCAGTTTCACATCGTTGTTGATTAAAACTAACAAATTGGACACAGTAATTCACTATCAATAATTTACATTCTTCCTTACAATCACATTAAGTACACATCCCTTCTCCTTAATTTCACCTCAATGCTTGCAGTTATTGAGCATAAAATAAATAAATGCTCCTAACTCGTCACCAATCAAGCTAACTTTCATTCGTTTTCCTCTCACATGCTATCCAATGTTCAATTGTTTTCACACCACAATGTGTTCACATGAAGTCATTGCAACTTCATCTCTTAGATCAAAAAGTGCTCACCATAGACAACAGCAATGCCATTAATAGCTAAAGTATTGACATCATTATTTTGCATTCACTAATTTTTTCTCCACATTATTCAATTTAAATATGATGCATTTAGTTGCATTTACTTCCTCCAATTTGCATCTTGCAAAGAGGAGGATTCAAATATGGCATGGAAAGTAAGTTATAAATGTCATTCATTTGCAATCATTGGTGTTTTGTCTGAATTACTTGGCTAAAATTTGACACCACTATTGTGTTCTCCCATTTTCATCTCATACTTATTAATAGGACATTATAAATACAACATGCAAGTAAATTGTTTAGGTTAATGTTTTGCATTCAATGATTTATTTATCTACATCCTTTGGCTCAATTTCATCACCACAATTATAAGGAATCACCTACAAAACAAGTGTCACATTAGCAATATCCATAAAAAGCAAAAAGGCCTTCAAGAGTCAAGGTCAATATGATTTGAATAGTCAACCATTATATTATCCATTAATTAAAAGAATGTGTATGTATACAAAAATGATAAAAGAATATAAATTGACATGTTCTAAACTTACAAGTTGATAGTTTTAGCAAGATCCAACAACTAACTAACCTAGTACACGAAAGAGACCAAAGGTCGGTTCATGACTACCAAGATTTTTTTATCATGATGACTAGCTGACAGGAGCTCCAAAAACTACTCAATAACACAAAAGGGAGAGAATATTGTAGGAGTGTTTTCCCCCTACCATGAAGCTATTAAGCTTTCCCAAAACCTTTCCTGGCATGAAAGATACCCAGCCTGATATCAAGGAAGTCTAATCAAGCAAAACTAAGAGGAGTAATGAAATTGTGCAAGTTATAAATCACACTCAAATGCTAACAATTGTCATCATGGAGATCAAGTAAATAACCATAACTTCATTTTTCTTGCTTGAACAACCATTTAAAGTTCTTAGTCCAACTCATATAGTATAACCAGAGATGCATCCAATTATTTAGTTCTAGTTTCAACACTCACAAGGAATTAAAAATTACCTACATCATAAATATTAATTAAAACCAAAAAAAACTTGATATTTTAAATACACATAATCTTTTCTTATCCAAAAAAACATCTGTGCATTCCTAATATATTTCTACATAGGAGTTGGTTCACATAGTCATTGCATTTAGGCTAGTAACTTGCTTCAAACTGTAAAGTCAAATGAACATCAATAAAGAAAACATGCATTAGTTATACAAGCACCCAACTATGCATTAAATTCAATATAAGTTAGCTTGCCAACTCTCCTTCAACCACATTGTGATATTACATGGAACATATCCACTAAGTTTTTAATTTTGCATGATATAAATAAATCCTAAGATATGGAAAATGATAATCTAATACATTGACTAGAGTCATCAATATATTCCAGAGTGATTATCATCCTTGTAAGAAATGATAGCATTTAGTTGTTGCACAAGAAAATATCCCACTTGAATTATTGTTTAAAATTGAAGAGCTTGTGTCCATAAGTATGAAAGACTGCACAAACAATATGTCAAAAGAACATCAAGTGAAAGAAGCCAACACCCAATAAGGAACAAAGAGGACGAGTTAGGAAATATCATTTTTAGAACTAAATAGAATAAGGCTATCAAAAGAAGTGTGATGTCTATGACCAAACATAAAACCATCTTATAAACTATATATTGGTGGCAATAACCAACCCCAACTCAAGAAAGGAGAAAATATAACTCTAGTGAATTCATTGTTAGAGAACAAAGATCACTAATTGTTATTGGGCCAAACAAATTAACACTAGAGCCATATTAATAACACATGATGTATATTGACTAGGGGTTTGTAATAACAACAAAATAAGTTGAGGTGGTAGGAAAATATTATAGAATGGTTGATTTAGAAAGAATTTATTCCTATGAGACCCGCAAGGATACATGAAATAATGGGACAATAATTAGACTTTCAAATTCAAAAGGCGTGTATACCGAATAGAAGATCTTTCAACAATAATGAATAATTTGTTTTGCAAAGGAAATATGTCCATCTTATTGGAACCATATGGACATTCATTATTGTATGAGCTAAAGCAAAATAACAATTAGAATAGAAGAAGATATCACTAAACACTAAAAGGAATACAAAAATTATTGTCATTGCATGCACACTGAACAACTTTGAATTCGTGGTAATGTTATATTCAACTTAATTGGTCAAATAATGCATTGCATTAGTTAATGGGAGGTCATTACTAAAACTTAGATCTAAGTAAAAGAATGAAGGCGTAGCTTGTACGCTAAGAAAGTGTCACACTCTAAACCCTTCTATCCAAGTGATTCCATGAGTTTCAAATACTTGGATGTCGGCTTGGAGCTCCCTATCCATAGAGTGCAAGAGAGTATGATTCAAATATGAAGGCTCTCAGTTGAGCCTTAGAGATACTCTTCTTGCTAGTAAACCATGCAATGGGAGGTTCCAAAGATGAGATGCAAGAATGCAAATGTCCACAAGGAGTTCCTCATAGATGCAATGCAAATATGAAGTAAACTAATATGAAATGTGAAGTGCAGCTATGTTAGCAAGATGAGAGTATTACAATATCCAAGCTAATTATGCTATGTGAGCTAGACTATTACAACAAAAGAACTAAACTACCATGCAAAATGCTTCTAAACTAGTATGCAATGGTGATGATAGAATGAGACAAGGAATGAGAAGTTCTCCACAAAACTCCAAGGAAACCTACTAGAAAATACTTGGATGTTGGCTTAGAGCTCCCTATCCATAGAGTGCAAGAGAGTATGATTCAAATATGAAGGCTCTCAGTTGAGCCTTAGAGATACTCTTCTTGCTAGTAAACCATGCAATGGGAGGTTCCAAAGATGAGATGCAAGAATACAAATGTCCACAAGGAGTTCCTCATAGACGCAATGCAAATATGAAGTAAACTAATATGAAATGTGAAGTGTAGCTATGTTAACAAGATGAGAGTATTACAATATCCAAGCTAATTATGCTATGTGAGCTAGACTATTACAACAAAAGAGCTAAACTACCATGCAAAATGCTTCTAAACTAGTATGCAATGGTGATGATAGAATGAGACAAGGAATGAGAAGTTCTCCACAAAGCTCCAAGGAAACCTATTAGAAAACCTACAGCATAACAATATTCAAAAGGTGGATGGATCCTTTAACAAGGAGAGAGCTCTTTCTTTTTTAAAGTCGTACAAATGGTAGAGATCAAGGTTAAGATGATGGAAGATCAAGGGTGGAGTTTAAAAATAGGATTGATATCCATGTGCACACACAAGTCAACCAATAAAATAGAAGTTGACTTCCCATATAAGACAAAAGTCACAAAGCCTTTTCTTTTAATTTGCAAATTAGAAATAAGACTTTATGTGCACAAATTGAGTGGTTTAGAAGAAAGGGGCTTTTATTTAATTTAAAACAAGACATGTTCTTTTAATCAAATAATGGACTTAGGATATCATAGTCAAACTATAGGTTATAATCAAATTAATTGATTATTAGCAATTTGGTCTAGGTAAATGTTTAATTAAATTAGGCAAAATGTTGAGAAGGGGGATAAAAGTCTAGACGACCATTTTTAGGTGATTACATTTTCTCCTCTTTGACTAATCACATGATCAATTTGGGAACACATTACGTCAAAGAAAACAAAAGCCAAGTAGGTAGCGATAGAAATATCTGATTTTAAAGAAGAAATGCAGAAAGAGATAGCAAATCCTGAATGTACAACCTGATAGCTGTAGTACTAAACACTAGGATAGAGATGATGTCATAATTCAAGAAGAATGCTAATATAAAGCAAAGTAGATAGACCAAGAGCAAATGAAAAGATTGAACATGTACTCCTAAGACATAGATAGTTGTAGCAAGTGATGATAGAGTATTTCTGCCCCCTCGGGATCAAAATCGAAATGAGGTAAGGGAAATGCAAAAATGAGCTAGATATGAGTAAACAGAGATATAGCAATGTCCAAGATGACCGATAGATGATTAAGACGCAAGAGTGACCATAAGAAATGATAGAATGCCCCAGTTTGACCAGAGTTGACCACAAATTATAAAACATGAAAATTAGGTCAAATCAAGTAGAAAGGTGATTTTAGATATGAAAATGTGAATAGAAGAAGTTATGAAGTGTAGAAATGATGAAGACATGAAGAAATGAAGATGCCCCAGCGATGATTTGAAGATTAGACCTCAAAAAGTCAGTTAACTGCATAGAAGAAGGTAGAATTTTAAAATGTGATTTTGACTATCAAGATGAATTTGAATTTTGATGTTGATTTCGAAAATGGATCTAGGACGTTGAATTTAGCCAAGGGTGCAATTTTCACAGAATTCTAGGGAGTTTTTTAAATGGGTCAAAATTAGGTCGGAAGGCTATATAAGGGGTGTAAGTGTCATTTTCAAATCATTTTGTCTTTTGTAATTTTTGAGAGCTGCTGAGTGGTTGAGAGAGCATTATGGCTTTGGTGAACATTCCCACTTACAAACACCATTTTGAGTGCATCCGGTTGCACAACCAGCCAACTGACTATGAGGCGCTGGTAAGTTTTCAACTTTTTATTGCTTTTTTTTAGCATTTATGAGCTATTTTCACATGTTTTATGGGTTTTATACAGAATATTACATGATATTTTAAAAAGTAATGCATGGCTACTTTAAAAAATATTGCATGATACTTTGCATGACAAATTGTATCACACAGTTTGTTTAAGTTTTGTCGTATGAGAGATGCAAAAATGTCACACGAACCGGTGTGAAATGTCACCCAAGAATAAAGTATTGCCTAGGTATTTTAAGAAATGTCACACGACATTTAATCAACAAATTGTATCACCTAATTATAGGAAGAAATGTCGCCCAGTCTAATGTTTGCATTTTTTTGTTGGATTTTACATGTTTGCTGACTTGTGCTTATGTTTTCCTGTTTTGCATTGTAGATAGTGTTTCCAACCCTTCTCACCAGAGCCCCCAAATTTTGTGGGGTTGTAGGTTTTACAACACCTTGATAATGGTGAGAGGGCGGCAATTATGAGTATGGGATTGAGATGGGTTACACATATGCCCCACATATGGGCAAACCACGGGTTGTTGACTATGCTAGCCGAGTGATGGCATAGTGAGCACAACACCTTTCACTTGCCTACTAGAGAGGCAACCATCAATTTAGAGGATGTGTACTACATCCTTTGAGTACCTTGCCATGGTAATTCGATGAGTTCTAAGTTTGATTTCTATTTTGCATTTTCAAGTTTTGATATCCATGTGAGGTATGTTGATGCAAGGTTTGGTTATATGTCATAGGTATACTATGATCATACCCCAATAGAGGGGAGGACATTAATCCAGGAGATGTTCCAATATGTTACCATTCTAGACCACCACCTGAGTTGGGAGCAACTCATTGATGAGTATGGTGTTGATTACCCACTGCCATGTTTGTTATGTTCATTAGTGGTATAGGCTTTGGTTACTGACAGGAGCCAGAAGGGCTTCCCATTGGGATGGGGTAGATTGGTGGCAGATTTGATTGCATAGCCTCATAGGATAGCATGTGGACCAATGATCCTTGCGAATATGTATCATGAGTTGAACAAGGTCATATATCACGAGGGACACTCTTGGGCATGTGGAGTAGTGTTGGCTCAAATATGGGTGTGGGAGCACATTGTTATTATCTGACCATGGGTTCAGCCACAAGAAAGTAGCCAACCCTATATGTTTGGATATACAGGGTTTGTATCACAAACCCATAGTGGGGATGTCACATATTATCGACGTATATTTGATGAGCTGACAACATTTGAGTGGCGGTCATATTGAGAGTGCCACAGATGGTTTGACTCTTGGGAGTTGGATTACATGTGTTATAATAGGCCACTAATGGGTAGGCACACTGAGACAGTGGAGCATTTTGCGATTAGCTGGGTATGGTGGTAGTTTGTAGAGTGACAAGTAGTCTTAGTAGAGATGACAACCTATGCTCAATTCCACTTGGATGAGACACAAGGCTACTTGCCCATGTTAGACTATCAGATAGCCATTCGGGAGATAGTAGCCTTAGTGCACACCTTGGGATTATCAACCAGATATCACAGGTGTAGGAGTAGACCCAACATACCTATATGAGAGTTAGAGGCATCCATTCCCTCAATTTATAGAGGTAGAGCTACCTACGACAACAGGGCACGAAGGAGATGGAGGTAGAGATGGAGGTGGAGAAAGAGGAGGATGGGGGAGATAGACAAAGGTCGAGAGTAGTTCATGATCTGGGAGGAGATAGACACGAGCATAGGCTACGAGGGAGGAGGAGGAGGAGGAGGAGGAAGAGGTGCCACTATGGCGACAATGAGCAGTGTGAGTGGAGGTGCAGGCGGAGTAGCTAGCTAAGGGGGAGATGATCAAGATGCTAGGATTTAGGCTTTAGAGGCTGAGCTACAGGTCGCTCAAGTGACCATTGTTATATGAGACCAATAGCTAGTGGATGCATGAGCAGAGGCAAATAGATGAGAGCGATCTCTAAGAGATGATTTAGTAGAGGCCTGATGAGAGATGGAGTGATAGATAGCTAGGGTAGCATACTATCATGGGGTATATATTGTTGCAGTCCCTGCGAACTGATGGGTGCCTATGTACTTGAAGAGAACTGGGAGATTAGAGGGTGTAGTACAAGCACCAAATAGGAGATAGGCTCCGCCACCAGGGCTACAACTACCTACAAAGGTTGCGAGTCAATCATAGGCTAAGATTGATAGTTTTGATAGTTTTGATTGCACTCCATGTATTTTTGAGATGGATATCCAGATTTGGGATCCCACATTTGTATATGTACTATGACGCCTTGATATATATATGAGATACTAGATTTGATCGACAAATTTTGTGTACTTGTCTCATTTGATGGATGTTTCAACATTTTAAGTTTTCATGTGATGTTTCAATTCCTTGCTCATGCTCATGTGTTTCTTTTATGTTCATGTCGATATGCTCATGTTAATATGTTCATGGATCTCTCTCATTTATGATGTTTAACTCTCATGTGTATGATGTAGACTTATGTTTTTGAAACATGTAACACTTGGATAGATCAAATGTGATTTTTAAATTAACCCCTTGTGATGATAGGATAACAAAGAGATGAAGTAGAAGATCAAGAAGATGAAAAGACATGATCCAAAAGAAAGCAAAGAGAGATATGAAAGCAGTTAGCCAATATGTCTATGAAAAGATGAAGAGAGAGCTCTCCTCATATGAAAAAAGATGCAAGAATGAACCTATAATGCAAACTAATATGCAAAGTGGTTTACCAACAAGAAACACATAACATTTAGACTCTTATTTCATCATTGAGCATTTATTAGGGACATCATGAGATCATACTATTGGAATACTTCAGAATAACTGAGAGGGGGGTTGAATCAGTTATCCAAGGTCCAGATGTATAAATAAAACTTTTGACAGCTTAGTGAACCCATAAAACATTTATACTCATGCATGCATCCATAAGATTATGCAATCACTTAAAACTTGTAGGTTACTGTCAAATCAACTTGCAGAAAATGTAAAGCATAAAACAAAATAGATTCATCAACACATTTGACACAATGATTTATGTGGAAACCCAATTTTGGAAAAACCACTAGGAGCATGCTACTCTT
Organism: Cupressus sempervirens; assembly: GCA_028749045.1. Taxonomy (NCBI): domain Eukaryota; kingdom Viridiplantae; phylum Streptophyta; class Pinopsida; order Cupressales; family Cupressaceae; genus Cupressus; species Cupressus sempervirens. Next base: position 388,167,328 of record CM053790.1, read on the forward strand.
TTTACTCTTCTGAAGTGATGCCCTATTAAAGGGCAACCTTGTTAAAGCTTACAATACACACTATTAAATGTGACCCTGTTAAAAGATTTCAATCACCCTATTAGGAGTGAGCCTTGTTTGAAGACTTTAGACCATTCACTTGGAATGTCACCCGGTTAAAGGATTTACAAATGATTGTTAGGTCAACCTTAATACAAAGGATTTACCCTAGACTGATACAATTGTTAGAGAGTAATAGTAAGGCTTTAATCTGATGCAACTTACAACTTCATTTGGAGATTACAGATCACTGTTAAGTCCTCAATTCTGCTTGGCCTTCATACTTTGCAGCTCTGATAGCTTGTTCACCCTTCAAGCATTCATCTCCTTAAGCCTTCTTGCTTAGCATGCCATTGCAGACTCTTCTCTTAGGTCACTCAATGAAGCAAAACCCTTGACTCCTTATCTCCCTTAGGTTCTTGCACATGACAACCTCGCTTCATGACCAACCATTCCTATAAATAGGAAATTAAGGTATTTTTTCGCTCATTCTCCATCGTCCAATTTAAGGTTTGGATGGATTAGGTAGGAAACAATGTATCTACCCCATATCTCATATCTTTTCTAGAAACTTCTTCTAGATTCCACTTTGAATTTGCCTAAAAATGGTTTACCTTGAATTATGTGCCACCAGCTCATCAACCTTATCTTCCACCTGGTTCACATAATCCAAGAAAACAAACTTGTCAGCTCAGATTCATCGAATCCATGATCTTTTAATTAATGTAGTAGCTTGGCATTATCAAGCTTATGATGCTCAGCACATACTGCATTGCTCGACATCCACTGTGAAATTACTCAGCACAAACTAAAGTTTACTGGTGCTCGACATCAACTAAACTTTACTCGACATCCATTGTTTTGCTTAGCATACACTAGAATAAGCATTTGCTCGACACCTACTATCCACTCGGTCAAGCTTGGCAGACAAACTTTGTGTAACTTTTTGTTCTAAACTTTCTTACTGTAACTAGCCTTTGTAACCTTAAGTAGATTACCAATACATCATGTCATCACTACCTTAATTGATTTGTGTACTTCATTACATAATCATAACTCAACCTTTCCTCTAGGTGTTGTTGTTACATATTTTGATCAAATCCTCTTTATCAATCAAATAAGTGATAGTACTTGAATCTTATAAGCAGTTATGTTGCCAACAAATAGCAGGTTTGACATCAGTGACAAAATAATGATTGAAACACATAGGCTTATTCAACAATTTCTCTTTTAATAATCTCTCTCAACAATGATCTTTTCAATCTATTTTGAAAAATCTCCTTCTTTGGCATTGATGGCAAACCAAACTGATCAACTGAATCAATCAAATGGTAAACACCTTTGTTCATCCAAATTGACTAGGTTAAAACAGTAAGAAAATACCAAAAAGAAAATAATTCCTTGTATTGAGATCTGTCCCTCTATCAGCAACTTCCATCTTTTGATTAGGTTACAAAATTCTTTCTTATAGCTCCCTCTTACTATATCTCCCTCTGACTAGGTAAATATTAGGATTTCTCTTTTCTATGTTCTCCTTATCATCAACTGTCTCCTCTAGCAATTATCTCCCTCTAAGGATCAGTAAACTCTTCCTCAATATTTATACTAGCTTGATTAGCAGATTATCTTCCTCTTTGACAGAAATGCCAAAGACTTCTCGTCTTTAACATGACAAATATAAACTTTTTAGTTTCTTTGGTTTTCTCCCTCTGTCACCTTGCTTGTGATTGATTTGAAGTTTCAACTCTTTGATTACTTTAGGTAACTCCTAAATTAAAATCCTCTATATCAATGTGTAATATATGAACATCAGCTTGTTTGATGCAAGGCACTCCTCTTGTTACTTAGATAGCCTTTGATAGGGGTATCACCCCTAATTTACCTCTTAGGTAATGCTTTTGTAAAGATATCAACAATTTGTTCCTTTGTGTTGACATAGTCTATCTTCACCTCTTTATCTTGAACTAACTCTCTCAAGTAATGATACTTGATTGCAATGTGCTTTATCTTTGTGTGCATCACTAGATTCTTTGGTATATTGATAACACTAGTATTATCACAATAAAGTATCATTGGTTTTGTGATCTCTTCCTTCATACCTTTGAGTAGCTGTTTGATCCATACAATATTTGTGCAATTTACAACAACAACAACATATTCAACTTCAATAGCAGATTGTGAAGTGCAATTTTGTTTCTTGCTAGTCCATGTAACTAGTCTCTTTCCTAAGAAAAATGCTCCTCCACTGGTGCTCTTTCTATCATCAATGTTTCCAACCCAATCAACATCAACGTAGGCTCTCAATTCAAATTTTTCATTCTTCTTATAGTATAGACAAAACTATTTTGTTCCTTTTAGATATCTCATTATTCTCTTCATAGCCATTAAATGATTCTCCCTAAGATTAGCATAGAGTCTTGCAACTATCCCTACAAATAATGCAATATCAGGTTTGCTATGTACTACATATTGCAATTTGTCGATCATAGACATGTACAATGTTTGATTCACCTCAGCTAAATCATCATTCTTTGAGAACTTATGTCTTGTCACCATAGTTGTACTTACTGGTTTGGAATCCTCCAATTCAAAAAAATTAAATATTTCCTTGACATATTTTGACTGAGTGATGTATATACCATATTTCATCTAATATACTTGCAAACTCACAAAAAAATTGATCTCCCCAAACATAGACATTTCAAATTCTTGCTTCATCTAATTTGCAATATCCTTACATAAAGCATCTTGACCTCCAAATATGATATCATCAACAAAAATTTTAGAAAACAAAATACCTTTGCCTTTTTCTATCTTCATGTACAGATTGTTGTTATCATCAGTCCTTTCAAATCCAATCTTCATAAGATAATTATGAAGTCTCTCATACCATGCTCTTGGTGCTTGTTTCAAACCATATAGAGCCTTGTGTAGTCTACATACCATGTTCTATTGTTAACATCAACAAAACCTTCTAGTTGTTCTATGTAAACTTCTTCCTCTAATATACCATTTAGAAATGCAGATTTAACATCCATTTGCTAGACTTTGAAACCTTTGTATGAAAAATAAGCAAGTAAAGTTCTTACTCCTTCGAATCTAGCAACAGGGGCAAATGTCTCTCCATAGTCAATTCCTTCTTCTTGTGCATATCCTTCACAAACTAGTCTTGATTCATTCCTTGTGACTTTACCATTTTCATCTAGCTTGTTTCTAAATACCTACTTGGCACCAATCACATTTTTGTCTTTTGGCATAGGAACTAGACTCCATGTTTTGTTCATAATGGCTTTATGCTAGTCATCATCTTCTAAGGCATCTCTCACTGTTTTGGGTTCCTTTATGGTCAACAAACATGTATCACTTCTTAATCTATTTATTATCATTGGTTTAGCATCTTTATCTCCAATGATTTGAGCAGCAGGATGATGTCTTTTGACATACTTAGACAATCTTGGTTCAACTCTTATTTCTTCATTTTGTCTTTTAACTTCAAAATCACAGTGTATATCTCTGTTAGGTAGCTCAACATCTCTTTCATGTTCACTAATCTGAGAATCAAAATGTGCATCCACATCATTCTATAACTTGGCATCTGAATGTAGCTCGGTTCCTAAATGCAACTCGACATTCATAGGGTGTGACTCGACAGTCATTGAAACTTGTTGTTGATTTGTAGCTTGATTTGCAACATCTTCTTCAGCAAGCATACCTTCATAAAAGTATATAAATCGCTTGCCCTGATACCAATAGCAGCCAAAAATCGAGTTCATGTGACTCAATATTGGTACTCAGAATCAACCCTACTCAGATACTCACTCTTCGTCGCCTATTCTATTATAGGGGGTGGGAAGATATAGTTGGGGTGGGTGGCAATATATATACAAGAGGTCTATTATGGTGCCTTTAGAAAAGTATACAAATGATTTGTATTCTATAGGTTCTTTCATAGGCTTGGCCTCATAAACTTCTGTATATTCATCAAAGTTCACATTTACACTTTCCACAATTTTGTTAATATTGATATTTAAGCACTTATAAGCTTTAATTCTTGTGGAGTATCCTAAGAATATACCTTCTTCACTTTTTGCATCAAATTTACCATTCCTAACATCTTTAAGAATGTAACATTTACTTCCAAATACCTTAAAGTATTTTACATTGGGTAAGTATCCATACCATAGTTCCAAAGGTGTTGAATGAGTACCTTTCTTGATTTGCACATGGTTCAAGGTATAGACATATGTACTTATAGCTTCTCTCAAGTATTGCAGAACAACATTCTTCTCCATCATGAGTTTTCTAGCACAGTCCATTATAGATCTATTCCTCCTTTCAACTATTCCATTTTGTGGAGGTGTTCTAGGGGCAGATGTCTGTGTTTTGATTCCTTTGTCATTACAGAACATCTCCAACTCATTTGATGTTAATTATCCTCCTCTATCAAATCTCAAACACTTCATAATTTTACCTGTTTCCTTTTCAACTCTTGCTAAGTACCACTTAAACATTTGGAAAGCATCATATTTTTGTTTCAGAAACATAACTGTCATCATCCTAGAATAGTCATCAACAAATAGCATAATTTACTTATCTCCTATGCAGCTTTGCACATCAATTGGTCCACACAAGTTAGTTTGAACAATCTCTAGTATTCCTTTAGAGGTATAAGTTTTACTCTTAAAACTTTACTTTGTCATTTTGCCTAACTAACATTGTTTGTATATTACACTATCAAGCTTCTTCAACTTAGGCAAACCTCTAACTTTCTTCATGTTACTGATACTAACCAAGTTATCAAAGTTAACATGACATAACCTCTTGTTCCATATCCATACATCATCAAATTTTACATCATCAAATTTTACAATAATATCCTTAGAACTTTTCTTAGTATAGTGTCATTATCTATATTACTAGTAGATCCTCTTATTGCATTGACAACTTCTTTTTTCCTTTCAATATATTGAGCAATATTCTCACCTTCTTCCATTCTCATATTATCAAACTTACCTCTGATACTTTCAGCTTAATCTCCTCCATAGTCCCACATTTTTTCTTTGCACTGTCAAGACCTTTGATATCATCAAATTCAACATAAATTAGGGCAGAGGAAATCTTCAACATTGCCTGGTTGTGTTCTTTCTTCTTCTTCATATACTTAATAGTTAGGGCACCAAAATGATCAACATGCTCCACAGAAATGGTAGATTGTACATGATCTTCAAGTCCTCCAAGGTGTAGCTTCATCAAACTTTTCCATGCAAGAAAGTTATCTCTATTGAGCTTGGGTACTTCTCTTTTTGACATCTTAATCTATATGCTTCTGGTACCTTTAAACTAGTCCTCTTAAGTAGATGGCTCTGATACCAATTGTTGGAATACTTTAGAATTACTGAAAGGGGTGGGGAGGGTTAATCAATTATCCAAGGTCCAAATGTATAATAAAACTTTTCACAACTTAGTGAACCCATAAAATATTTATACTCATGCATGCATCCATAAGATTATGCAATCACTTAAAACTTTTAGGTTACTATCAAATCAACTTGCAAAAATGTAAAACATGAAACATAACAAATTTATCAGCACATTTGATGCAATGATTTACATAGAAATCCAATTTGGGAAAAATCACCAGTGACATGCTACTATTTTCACTCTTCTGAAGTGATGCCCTGTAAAAGGCTAACCCTGTTAAAGGTTACAATACACATTGTTAAATGTGACCCTGTGAAAGGATTTCAATTACTCTATTAGGAGTGAGCCTTGTTAGATGACTTTAGTCTATTCACTTGGAATGTCACCCAGTTAAAGGATTTACAAATGATGTTAGGTCAACCTTAATCCAAAGGATTTACCCTAGATTGATACAATTGTTAGAGAGTAACAATAAGGCTTTGATCCGATACAACTTAGAACTTCATTTGTAGATTACAGATCACCGTTCAGCCCTCAATTTTACTTGGCCTTCATACTTTGCAACTCCGATAGTTTTTTCACCCTTCAAGCATTCATCTCCTTAAGCCTTCTTTTTTAACATGCCATTGTAGACTCTTCTCTTAGGTCACTTGATGAAGCAAAACCCTTGACTCCTTATCTCCCTTAGGTTCTTGCACATGACAACCCTTCTTCATGACCAACCATTCCTATATATAGGAAATTAAGATATTTTGCCGCTCATTCTCCATTGTCCAATTTAGGGTTTGGATGGATTAGGTAGGATATAATGTATCTACTCCATATCTCATATCTTTTCTAGAAACTTCTCCTAGATTCCACTTTGAATTTGCCTAAAAATGGTTTACCTTAAATTTTATGCCACCAACTCATCAACCTTATATTCCACCCAGTTCACATAATCCAAGAAAACAAACTTGCCAACTTAGATTCATCAAATCCATGATCTTTTAAATAATGCAGTAGCTCAACATTATCAAGCTTTTGGTGCTAGACATGTGTTGCATTGCTCAACATCCATTGTAGAATTACTCAGCATGAACTAAAGTTTACTAGTGCTCGACATCAACTAAACTTTACTCAGCATCCATTGCTTTGCTCGGCATATACTAGAATAAGCATTTGCTCAGCTCCAACTAATTTTCTGCTCAGCTTGCTCTATCTTTTCTCGGCACTTACTATCCACTCGGTCAAGCTTGGTAGACAAACTCTATATAACTTGTTCTTCTAAACTTTCTTAGTGTAACTAGCCTTTTTAACCTTAAGTAGATCACCAATACATCATGTCATCATTGTCCTAACTAATTCTTGTACTTCATTACATAATCATTACTCAACCTTTCCTCTAGGTGTTATTGTTACGTCTTTTGATCAAATCATCTTCATCAATCAAATAAGTGATAGTACTTGAATCTTATAAGTAGTTGTCGTACCAGTAAATAGCAGGATTGGCATTAGTGACAAAACAATGATTGAAACACATAGTCTTCTTCAGTAATCTCCCTCTTTCAATAATCTCTCTCAACAATGATCTTTTCAATCTATTTTCAACACATACAACCATCACTAGTGTAACTATGAGGATATGAATATGATCGATATCAAATAGGAATGTGGAAATCCAATCTAAGCATCAAAGACATGTAAGTCAAGATGGCTATGTGATTAGATTCCCAAAGTTTAATGTAGCAAGATTACACTTGTATCAAGACACAAGCACCAAGATAACCCCCAAGTGCGGTCTTGCAAAAACAATCAAGGATGATATGTTTGTGAGTCAAAGTGTCAAATAGGACAAGCATGAATGCTTTAAACATTGTAAATGAAAAAAGCATACCCACAAGCAGAAAGCAAGAAAAACATGGCATGCCCTCAATCTTCTAGTCCATGACATCCTCGAAAGACTATTAGGGAGGGAGCAAATAGCAAAGAAATCATCATAGAAAACACACAAAGTATATAAAGTTCATCATAGCTCAATCATTTAAATGTTTAAGTGTGTGTGTGTAAATCACTTGGCCACTTATTTAAGACTTGATTTTGATAGTGAGAAATATCATGAGACATCTGAGACTATAGGTAAACTATTTGAGAAGTTTTGAGAAACACTTGATGTCAAATTGGGGGGGGGGGGGGGGGGGGGTGAGGGTAGTGTTGAGAAACATTATTTTATGAGTTGTCAAAGAAACCCTAATGCACAAGGACACTTCAATAGGCTAAACAGTTATGCCCTTGAGACGAGGACAAGAAACAATCCTAAGCTAGGAAATGTATTGCAGAGTGAGTGAATTGAGACTGATAGACATAAGTGCAAGGGTCTCAAGTAGTGCCTCTTTCCAAATTTTCACCACTTGGTATATTTTTTCAAGACTTGTTATTTTTTTGTATTTTTTAATATATATACATATATACATATATACATACATACATATATATATATATACATATATATATATATACATGTATATATATATACATACATATACATACATATATATGTATGTATATGTATATGTATATATATGTATATATATACATATACATATATATACATGTATATGTATATATATGTATATGTATATATATACATATATATACATATACATATACATACATATATATGTATGTATATGTATGTATATATATATACATGTATATATATATATATACATATGTATATATATATACATGTATATATATATATATATGTATATATATATATACATATGTATATATGTATATATATACATATATACATATGTATATATACATATGTATATATATATATATACATATGTATATATATACATATATATACATATGTATATATATACATATATACATATGTATATATGTATATATATACATATATACATATGTATATATATATATATATACATATATACATATGTATATATGTATATACATATATATATATATGTATATATATATATATATATATATATATATATATATATATATATATATTTATTTATTTATTTATATTTGGTGATACATCAAAGCACCTATTGCTAGGTTTCCATTAAGATGATCATTTTTGCAAGACATTTTCTAATTTAAAGGATTTTTTCAGGAGCAATAAGTATGTACAAGATGTTAGAAACAATAGCCCACCAAGATAACTGAGAGGGGGGAGGGGCTGAATCAATTATCCAACAATTAAAATATTTGTATTCTTTAAAAAACTTAACCACTCAACCAAAGTAAACAACAATCATAATAAGATGCACATGTCAGACAATTACACCAGATATGTTAGCTAGGGAAACCCTTGACCAGAGGGTAAACCTCAGTGAGAATGATGCCCACAAGATGATGTACTAATATAAATATTTCTTGTTAGAGGATGGACCCTGTTAAGAGCCTATTACAACATTTAGTACATAGAGTCCCTATTAGGAGACTTTGAATCCCTGTTAGGAGTTGTAGTATAATATATGCAAGAAGAGCCCACTGCCCAAACATGTAATTTCAACTACAAGAAGAGATCACTGCTTAAGCATGCAATTTATTGTTATGTTCTTCTTTTCTTTGTTCTGTCTACTAAACCAATCATTGTCAGACCTTGTAAACTAGGTCATTAACCTTAGATTCAAATATCAAACCTTAGATCACTCAACAAAACCTCAGTAATGAAGTTTCTTTCACTTTTGCTATGCTCTGCTCAACTTCACATTCTACTCTCTGCTGCTTACAATTCCATACAATACCATACATCATGATAAAAGAAAATGTCCTTTCTTTATACCAAGTCCATAAAACAATTCCTTCTATCAGCTATTAGACCTTCTTAATTAATCATTATAGGACCACATTAAGAATATGCTACTCTTAGCGATAACATTAATCTTTTTCCTTGCAACTTGAATAACTTTTTGTATATGCAATATTATGATGACCGATCTTAGCTACTATTGGATATAATTATCTAATTGTGTGCTGTCTTTGATGTTATACAAATGTCATATCAGTTGTCAGTCAGTGCTTACCAAGCTCACTTGGTCAGCAAGATAGTTTTCCTTGTCTATTGAGCATTCCTGAAGATTACTCTACAAAGACAGTGTTTACCAAGCTCACTCGGGCGTCAAAGGAATTCAAGCATGAAACAGTGTTAACCGAGTTCTCATGGTTAGTGAAGGAAAGTTGGACAAATTTAGTGTTCATTGAGTTCACTCGATTGCCAAAGGATTTTTGCAAGTTTGAAATGTTAACCAAGCTTTTGTTGGTTAGCACAAGAAATCATCTCATAACCAATGTTTACCAAGCAGGGTTGGCCAATGAAGGATTTTGTTGTTTTGGCATAAGAGGATTATTTATTTTAAGTATTGTTTCTAGCTGACTATGGTGATGATTATTGGTTATTGTAATTTTTAATTGAGTCGACTTAACAATCTAGATGGCATAAATGAAAGTTCAAGTTGAGATTTTTAGTGTGTGTGCAAGTGTGTTGATTGAATTGAGAAAGAAAGAGTGAGAGCAAACTTGAAGGATAAGCAGGTATCCTTATGGAGTAGAAAAGTGTTATTCGATCAAGAAGGATCAAGTATGAAGTAGAATAGAGATTTGTAATCAGCAATTCAATTGCATCGCAATCAGGTCATTTCATTGTTACTCTCTAACCATTGTAGCAGTGATCTAAATCTCTTAACAGAGTTGGTCTAATAGCCAGTTGTAAATCCTCTAACAAGGTGATAGTTCCATTAAATTGTTTCAAAACCTCTTGCAAGTCCACTCCTAATAGGGTGATTAAATCCTCTAAGAAGGTCACCCCAAACAATGTGTTTTGTAACCTTTAACCAAGTTGGCTCCTAACAGAGCTCACTTCAGAAGAGTGAAAACAATAACTAGTTACATTGGTGGTTTTTTCCATATTGGGTTTCCATGTTAAATCTTGGTGTCTCATGTGTTCATTTTATTTCTCTTATGCTTGCAAATTAATCACTATTAATATTTTAAGATAAGCTAAAAGTAAATCACACTCTGCATTTACCGCGTTACAACATTTTTGGTTATTTACTGAATAAAAACAACAATCAATTTTATTGTTGACATCTAAGGGATCTAGGATTTATTTTAGTGGTAATTGATTCACCCCCCCTTAGTTACTCTTATATTTCCAATAATTGGTATCAGAGCTTTTGGTGCTTGCAGGAAGGTTTCAAGGACCTAAGCTAAAGATCAGGATGTCTGACAAGAGAGAGATTCCAAAGCTAAACAGAGACAACTTTTTAGCATGGCAAGGACTCATAAGACTTCATCTAGCCTCCATTAGTGATTTAGGCTTGAAATATCTTGATGAAGAATACGAAACTCCTACTGGTACATTATCTATTGGAGATATTATTGAGAAAAAGAACCATAACACCATGATGATTGATATTGCATCTACTCTTAGCTATTATGAATTTGATGAAATCAAGGACTGCAAAATTGCTTTTGATATGTGGAACAAGCTAAAGGAAATCTATGGTGGTGATGACAATGTGAGGAGAGCCAAAGCAGAAAGCCTTCAGGGACAGTTTGATCAAATGAGAATGAGAGAAGATGAAAATTTTGCCAAGTATGTGGAAAGAATCAAAGCTAGTGTCAGTGCAATCAAAGTTTCTGGAGGAGAAATCAAGGATGAAATTGTTGTAAGTAAAGTTCTCAGAACATTGCTTCCTATCTATGCAATTAGAGTATATGTTATTCAAGAAAAAAGGTGTGAGCCAAATCACAAGATAACTCTGGATAACTTAGTGGGAAGATTGACAACTTTTGAGCTAGACAACTATGACAACTATGTTCCAGCTTCCAAAAATATTGAATTTGCATTTGAGGCCAAACTTTCACTCAAAGAGAAAGGTAAGAAAATAAATGACATTTAGTCAGAAAGTGAAGAGGAATTAGAGGAAAGTTCTGATAGTGATCTTGAAGTTGTTGAATCTTTACTTGCAAAGAAATATTCTAGAAGCAAAGGAAAATACAAAGGTAAAGTTCCCCTAATCTATTTTTCATGTGAAGAAATTGGTCATATGCCCAAACAAAGAAAGCAAGGATGAGAAGAAAAGTTACAAGTGCAATGACAAGAAGGATTTCAAAAATTACAAATCATTCAAGGACAAAGGTAAGAAGACTTGTTTTATGGCTAAAGATTCTGATAATAGTGAAGATGAAATAGTATACATTGCTGTGAAAGATGAATCTGATTCAAAGAAGAAGATAAAATGGCACTTATCTCTCATGTCTGTAAAATGACACATGGGTCATAGATAGTGGATGTTCACATCATATGACTGGAGAGAAAAAAATGTTTGAACACTTTGAAGACTATGATGGAGGTAGTGTAAGGTTTGGAAACAATGAACCTTGTTGCATAAAAGGGAAAGGTTGAATCTCATTATCCAAAGAACTTGTACGTGACAATGCCTATTGGGTTGAAGGACTAAAACATAATCTACTAAGTGTGGCACAACTAATCAACATTGGATTCAAGATAGAATTCATGCATGGAAAGGCAAGACTATTGGATGACAAAGGGAATCTAATTAGATTAGGCAAACAAACATGAGGTAACCTATTTTATCTTGATCTTGGTGATTGTTCGTGTTTTATTGCTCAAATAGAAGAAAGTTGGCTATGGCACAAAAGATTATGTCATGTAAACTTTGATACTATGGTCAAGATAAGTAAATTTAGAAAAGTAAGAGGTATTCCTAGTTTGAAGAAACTAGATGTTGGTTTATGTAAAAATTGTCAGATTGGCAAAATGGGAAAGACTAGTTTTAAAAGAAAAACACTATCAGTCTGAAGATGTCTTGGAAATTGTGCATACTGACCTATGTGGACCCATTGGAATAGAAAGTTGTAGTAGAGAAAAATTCTTTATTCTTTTTGTTGGTGACTATTCCAGAATGATGACTGTTATGTATCTTAGAGAAAAGTTAGAAGCATCTGAGAAATTGAAATGGTATCTAGGAAGAATAGAGAAGGAAATAGGGAAAATATTGAAATGCTTAAGATTAGACAGAGGTGGTGAATTCATCTCCAATGAATTCAATAACTTTTGCATTGAAAGAGGAATTAAACGATAGGTATTAGCCCCTGGTACTCTTACGCATAATGGAATAGCTGAAAGAAGAAATAGATCTATCATAGATTGTGCAAGGACTCTAATGATTGAAAATAATGTTGCTATCAAATACTAGAGGGAAGCCATCAACACTACAGTTCATAATTTGAATAGAGTATAGTTGAAGAAGGACTCATATAAAACTCCCTATGAATTATGGTATGGCTACAAACCCAATGTAAGTTACTTGAAAGTATTTGGAAGTAAATGCTATATCTTGAAAGAGTCTAGAAAAGACAAGTTTAATGTGAAAGGTGACGAAGGTATATTCTTAGGATATTCTTGTAGAAGTAAGGCATATGGATGTTTGAATTTGTCTACTCATAAAATTATAGAAAGTGCACATGTGAGATTGATGAGTTTGCAGAAAGGACTGAAGAAGAAAGCAAAAGGGAACCAAAAGATTACAGGAGATTTGTTTACTTTGAACCTTATACATTGCAAGATACATCTATCAATAAGGAGACTTCAACTCTCGAGTCTTCCTTAGTTACCGAGTTGCAAGAAGTTCAAACTGAGTCACAAGGACCCAAATCACATTTTGAAGCTACCAAACCAATGCCTACCACATCTAAGCAACTAGAGCCAGAACTTGAAATTCAAAATGAAGATAGGACAATTCATTCAAAAGACAAAGAACCTGTATTGGCCAAGTATGTCAAAAGGCATCATGCACCTAATCAGATTATTAAAAATAAATCAAAAGGTACTATGACAAGAAGTAAGCTAAAAGGTACATGTTTAGTTGCTGATTTTGAACCTAGAAATGTTAAAGATGCATTGAAAAATGAAAGTTGGATTGAGGCTATGAATAAAGAAATAGAACAAATTGAGATGAACAAAATTTGGACCCTTGTTCCTAGGCCTAAAGATAAAAATGTGATTGGAACAAAATGAGTATTCAAAAATAAGCTAAATGAAGATGGACAAGTATCAAGAAACAAAGCAAGAATGGTGTGTAAAGGATATTCTCAAGAAGAAGGAATTGATTATGGTGATACTTTTGCTCCTATTGCAAGATTAGAAGGTTTTAGGACTCTACTTGCGTATGCTACTTACAGAGGATTCAAAGTATATCAGATGGATGTTAAATCTACATTTCTCAATGGTATTCTTGATGAAGAAGTCTACATTAAGAAACCAAAAGGTTTTGTTGATCCAGACAAAAGGGACATGGTCTACAAATTACACAAAGCACTGTATGGTCTGAAACAAGCTCCTAGAGCATGATAGGAAAGGCTGCACAACTACCTTATATAGATTGGATTTTAGAGAACTAATGATAATAGTAGTTTGTACTTCAAAGAAGGACCATATGACAAGATTGTATTGGCAGAGATATTTGTGGATGACACTCTATTTATAGGGAATGATGATCCATGCAAAGAATTTTCAAAACAAATGAACAAAGAGTTTGAAATATCCATATTTGGTGAGATAAAATTCTTTGTTAGACTACAGATACAACAAAGCAAAAATGGTATCTACATTACTCAATCTAAGTATATCAAAGAGATATTCAAAAAATTTGGAATAGAAGATTCTAAACTAGTTGGGACCCCCATGTGTACTGGACTAAAGCTTACTAAAGATGATGATTCAAAAGAGGTAGATTAGACCTTATATAGATCAATGATTGGAAAATTACAGTATGTAGTTCATATAGGGCCTGATATTACTTTAGCAGTTGGGATAGTAGCAAGATTCTCAACTAAACCTAGAGAAAATCATATGATGGCAATCAAAAGAATTTTGAGATATCTGAAAGGTACTGAAGACTGTGGTTTATGGTACAAACTTGGAGGAAAATTAGACCTAAAGGTATTCACTGATGCTGATTGGGTAGGAAATCTCGATGATAGAAAGAGTACAAGTGGTGGAGCATTCTTTCTTGGTAAAAGGTTGGTATCTTGGACAAGCAAGAAGCAAAACTACACATCCCAATCTATAGTAGAAGCAGAATATGTTGCAGCAGCAGTGAATTTCTCTAATATTGTTTGGTTTAAATAATTGTTGGAAAGCATGAAGGTTGAGATCAAAGAACCAATTGTCATGTATTGTGATAACACCAACACAATTAACATATCAAAGAACCCAATGATGCATTCCAAAATCAAGCACATTGCTATAAAATATCATTTTGTCAAAGAATTGGTGTAGGATAAAGAAATCATATTGGAATATGTTCACACAAAAGAACATATTGTAGACATATTCACCAAGCCATTACCTAAGGATGCATTCTTGTATCTAAGAAGTAAGTTAAGGGTCATTCCCCTATCTGAAGCTCACTAAATAAAGTTTTAGTGATACATCAACAGGAACCAAGTTGAAGATCAATCAGTTGATGCAGCATAGTCAAAGGGAATATTGCATATGAATCAATACTCAAGGTACATTGATACTAATTCGGTATGTGTTGTCTTTGGAATGTGTTGTCAAAGAGGGAGAAGATTATTGTCATATCTTTCTAAAATTTGTTTATATCTTTTGAGAGAGAAGTATACTACCTTAGAAGTTATGTAATTCCTTCGTAGAGGGAGATTACTACATGAAAGAGAATAAGTTTTTGGTAAAAATCCAAGAGGGAGAAGCTTTCTATCAGAGAAAGTTCTGTTCTCAAATTTCATTGTGCTATAACATGTTGTGTTGCCATCAATGCCAAAGAGGGAGATTTTTGGATACAACTATCTAATTGTGTGTTGTCTTTGATGTGACACAAATGTCATATCAGTTTTTAGTCAGTGCTTACCGAGCTCACTTGTTTAGCAAGACAATTTTCCTTGTCTACCAAGCATTCCTGAAGATTACTCTATGAAGGTAGTGTCTACCAAGCTCACTCGGGTGTCAAAGGAATTCGGACAGGAAATAGTGTTAATTGAGTTCTCATGGTTAGCAAAGGAAAGTTTGGATAGAGTCAGTGTTCACCAAGTTCACTTAGTTGCTAAAGAATTTTTGCAAGTTTGCAGTGTTAACCAAGCTTTTGTTGGTTAACACAGAAAATCATCTTAGAACCAGTGTTTACCGAGCAGGGTTGGCCAATGAAGGATTTTATTTTTTTGACATAAGAAGATTATTTATTTTAAGTATTATTTCTCACTAACTATGGTGATGATTATTGATTATTGTAATTTGTAATTGATCCGACTTGACAATCTGGATGGTATAAATGAAAGGTCAAGTTGAGATTTTTAGTGTATGTGCAAGTGTGTTGATTGAATTGAGAAAGAAAGAGTGAGAGTGAAATTGAAGGATAAGCAGGTATCCTTGTGGAGCAAAAAAGTGTTATTCGATCAAGAAGGATCAGGGATGAAGCAGAATATAGATCTGTAATCAGCAATTCAGTTGCATCACAATCAGGACATTTCATTGTTACTCTCTAACAATTGTAGCAATGATCTAAATCTCTTAATAGAGTTGGTTTAATAGCCAGTTGTAAATCCTCTGACAAGGTGACAGTTCCATTGAATTGTTTTAAGACCTCTTGCAAGGCCACTCCTAATAGGGTGATTAAATCCTCTAACAAGGTGTTTTTTGTAACCTTTAACCAGGTTGGCTCCTAACAGGGCTCACTTCAGAAGAGTGAAAACAATAACTAGTTACATTGGTGGTTTTCCCATATTGGGTTTCCACATTAAATCCTAGTGTCTCACGTGTTCATGTTATTTCTCTTATGCTTGCAAATTAATCACTATTAATATTTTACGATAAGCTAAAAGTAAATCACACTACATTTACCAAGTTACAACATTTTTGTGTATTTACCAAATACTAGTAGCAATTAGTTTTATTATTGACATCTAAGGGATCTGGGATTTATTTTAGTGGTAACTGATTCACGCCCCCCCCCCTCTTAGTCAGTCCTTCTATATTTCTAACAATCCACATCATCACCAACATGTCTTCTACACATCCTCAACCTCGATTCTCAAAATAATAATATTGTCAACACTATCCCAAGCATGAGTAATAAACCCTACTCCTAACTATTTGCTTTCTTCATTTCCACCCATAAGTCCCCTTGTTCCAATGTGATATGTGTTTATATCTTCCTTTTCTCCCTCTCTTGCTTGCTAAGAGATATAACAAGTTTATCAGAACATGCCTCTATAAATTCTATCTTAGAACAGACATCACCAAAACTTTCATAACTTCTTCCAAACTTATCACTTCTTTATTTGACATTAACTACATATACTAGATACTCAAAAGTATCTCCCATAACCTTGGATAGTTAGAATACTCAACTAGCCATTTGTACCAACTTGATCTTTCTGTTGTTCTTCTATTAGATAGCCCAAAAAATTGTTATGCTAACATCAATGAAAAACTCAATCATGAATGTAACATATCATCATAGTAGCATATCTACAATATTCCACTATAGGAATATCATCATAATTCATGCTTCCAACAATCTCCCCCTTTGGTATTATTGATGACAACATAGATGAAAAACATCTAGTTTAGAGAATACCAACAAAAGACTATTCATCTTTCTTTTCAAATCCTCTTCATCAATCATTCTCCCCATTGATATACCTCAATGTGATTTCCATTAAACTATCATTCCATGTTGTACTTATCCTCATGATCTTCTCCCATGATGATTTTCTCATGATGTAGTACTTCTCCCCAACATATTTTTCATACTAAACTTCTCCCATTGACATCAATGTCAAAGGTTTTAGTAACCAACTTCACTACATCAAACTCTATAACAATTGATTCTTACTTAGCTTAAGTGTTAAAAGACATTGTTCAAAACAACATCCAACAAGAGTCCTAGATGAATATGTCCATAAAAAATACTCCCTCATATAGGAAGCATCAACATTCAATCCAAACAACAATGGTGCTCTGTTACACTGGACTATGCACTGTCATATCTTCTACTCTGATGTAGGAAGGGGCATAACCCCTAGCATACCTCACAAATACTCAAAAATCTATTTGGGAAGAGGCTTAGTGAATATATTTGCAATTTGAACTTTAGTGCTCACATACTCCAATCTAATTTCCTTATCTGCAACTCTCTCTCTCTCAAGATGTGATACTTAATAGAAATGTCTTAGTCTTTAAATGCAATATTGGATTCTTAGACATATTTACGATGCTCCTATTGTCACAATGTATGACAACAGGTTCATTGACTTCTATCCTTGTATCCTTCAGCATTTGCTTCATTTGAACAACTTGATTGTGATTGTTTCCTACTACAACATATTTTGCTTCTGTTGTACTTTGTGATATACAATCCTGCTTCTTTCTCAGCCAAGAAACCAATCTTCCTCCAAGAAAGAAGGCTCCACCACTGGTGCTCTTTGTATCATCCATACTGCCTAACCAATCAAGATCAATATAAGCACTTAGAGTAAAATCATTAGATCTATCATACCACAATCCAAATTCTAATGTTCCCTTTAGATATCTAAACATTCTTTTGATTGTTGCATAATTGGCTTCTCTGGGATCAACTTGGAATCTTGCAACAATTCCAACTGCATTTGCTATATCTGGCCTTGTGTGAGTCAAATATTGTAAATCTCCAATCATAGATCTGTACTTCTTCTACTCAATAATAGGTGTCTCATCCTTTGTAGATAACTTGTGTCCAGTTACCATAGGTGTTCCAACGTGTTTACATGTTTCCAAACCAAACCTTTTTAGTAAATCCTTCAAGTACTTGGTTTGAGAAATAAATATTCCTTCTTTATTTTGCACAATTTGCAATCTTAGAAAATATTTCATTTCTCCTTCATACTCATCTCAAATTATTTCTTCATCTCTTCTACAAACTTCTCACTTTCCTCATCATTTCCTCCAAATATGATATCATCAACAAATATTACCAAAATCATCAAACCATCATCAATTTCTTTCCAATATAGATTACTATCTACCATACCTTTGCTATATTCAAGCTTTGTCAAATGTTTGTCCAACCTTGCATACCAAGTTTTAGGTGCTTGCTTCAAGCCATACAATGCTTTCTTCAATTTGTACACTATGTCTGTATCATCTATCAAAGGAAAACCTTCATGTTGTTCAATGTATACCTCTTCTTCAAGTTTTCCAATAAAAAATGCTAACTTGACATCCATTTGATACACTTTGAATTTTTTTGTATTGCATAGGCTAAGAATAATCTTAACACTTCTATTCTAGCCACTGGAGCATAGGTCTCATCATAATCTATTCCTTCTTGCTATGAGTAACCTTTACATACCAATCTTGCCTTGTTCCTTACAACTTCACCTTGCTCATTCTACTTGTTCCCAAATACCCATTTAGTTCCTATCACATTCTTATCTATTGGTTTGGGGACCAATTCCCATGTCTCATTCTTTACTATCCGATCCAATTCCTCTTTCGTAGCTTGTTTCCAATAATCATCTTTACATGCTTCATCTGTATTCTTAGGTTTAACTTGAGATATCAAACATAATTCTTTATTGACTTTGCTTCTTATCATCACACCTTTATCTCTGCTTCTGATGATATGCTCAAATGGGTGATTCTTTATCATTTTCTTTTTTGAAGTAGGAATTGCTATCTCAACTCTTGGCTCAACTGAAGGTTCCAAGCTTTGTCCCTACCTTGGCTCTCCTTCATTTTGCAAATCATTGTTAGTCTCAAGAAATACTTCATCATTCCTTAGTTTAGTAACAAAATCATCATCTGAATTGTAATCAACTATTCTCTCTTGTATCCTAAATTTCTCATCAATTCTCACATTTTCACTTTCAATAATAGTTCTAGTTCTCAAATTATAGCATCTATAAGCCTTTCTTTTCAATGAGTAACCGAGAAACATACCTTCATCACTTCTAGCATCAAACTTACCAATGTCATCATCTCTTGTTATAGCACTTGCTCCCAAAATTTTTGAAATACTTAATTGTAGGTGAGTGACCAAATCATAGTTCATAAGGGGTCTTTCCTAACTTGTACTCTGTTCCTAGTGTAAATTGTTGTATTCATAGCTTCTCTCCAAAACATCTTGGATACATCATTCTCAATTAGCATAGCTCTTGTTGCTTCTATAACTAATATGTTCCTTCTCTCTGCAATGCCATTCTGTTTAGGGGTTCTCGGAGCTGATAATTGTCTTTTGATTCCATTTTCTTCACAATACATGTTAAACTCATTTGAAGTAATTGTCCTCCTCTATCAGATTCATTCTCAACTCTATTCTTAAATATCTTGAACTTATCAAATGCCTTAGATTTCTCTTTAAGAAATGCAACTCACATCATTCTAGAAAAGTCATCAACTAGAATCATAAAATACCTTTCACCATAGAATCCTTTAGTCTTCATAGGACCACTGAAATCTGTGTGCACAATCTCTAATTTTGTTGTAGTAGTAAACTTCTTACAGGGAAAAGAAGTTATGTTATGCTTTGTCAACACAAATTCCTTGCAAATTGTGTTAGTAGGCTTTACAATCTTTGACAAATCTCTAACTGCAAACATTCTTCACAATACTGTCAAAGTTTATATGACAAAATATCTTATGCCATAACCAACTGTCATCTACCTTAGCAACCAAACATGTCATTTTAGTGGGATTCAATTGAAATACATTACCTCTATATCTAGTCCCTATTCCAATTACCTTTCCATCTTTGTCTCTAATCATGCATGCCTTTTCTATGAACTACAACTGATAAGCTTTGTTCACTTATTGTCCAACACTCAAAAGATTGTGCTTCAAACCATCAACAAAATATACATCCTTAGTGCTAGTTTTGCCATCAAGAGTTATAGATCCAATACCTTTAACTTGGCATGTTGCATTGTTTCCAACTTTGACAATGCCTCCATGCTGACTTTTGAAGTCAACAAACTTGTTCATATCACCAATCATATGATGTGAACAACCACTGTCAATTATCCAATCAAATTTATTTTCAACCTGTGACACCAATGCTACTTTTTCTGGACTTTCTTCTTTAATTGCCACAAATCCAATTTCATCATCACTAGCACTTACTGCTTATTCATCATAATCATTTTCTTCATTTGCATACAAACACTCTCTATATTTTCTAGGCTTGTAATTTCCTTTATACCTTTTCTCTCTTTTAAGACATGATGCATAATGACCATATTCATCACAAGTCCAACATTTAAAGAATTTCTTACCTCCTTATTCTCTTCTTAACAGAAGGGCTACTCCTTCAATCTTTTTTTCCTCCTTTGATCTATTGCTGCTAGCAAATTCTCCTCTATCACTTGTGCTCCTTGATAAACTAGGTCAAATATTCAAGGCACTAAAAGTTGTTTCAATTTTGGTTAATTCTCCAGATTGTCTAAGTTCATTCTCAACTGCTTCAAGTCTTCCAAGCAATGTCTCCTTTGTGAAATCTTTGCTACAAGATATCAACAACTGTATTATTTGAACTTCTGGCTTAAATGGTGGTGTTAAGCTATTCAATATCTTCCATATAACCTCATCATCTTCTTTGGTTCCTCCTTGAGATCTAATACTTGCAATAATCTCTGATATTCTTCCTAAAAATGTTCTTATAGATTCATCTTCCATCATTTTAGCATCTTGAAATGCACAAATCCAACTTTGGAGTCTCAATTTCTTAGAATGTTCATCACCTTCAAAATTATTTTCCAAAGCTTTCCAAATCAAATGTGAAATAGAAACTTTAGCTGGTTGTATTTAATTTTAGGAAGTGTAGTCAATATTGCTTCTCTAGCTCTCATGTCACACATAAAAAGATTTCTTTCATCCCTTATACAATTTCCCAAATCTTTTTTAGCAATGATTGTCTTCACTAATTTTGTCAAGATCCAATATCCCAGACCCATACACAACATATGTGTCTTCATCTTTTCCTTCCACCTATCATAATTTTTTCCATGAAACTTTGGACTATCTTTCAACCAAAGTAAACAACAATCGTAATAAGATTTACATAGACAATTACACCAGATATGTTAACTAGGGAAACCTTTGATCAGAGGGAAAACCCTAGTGGGAATGATGTCCATAAGATGATGTACTAATATAAATATTCCTTGTCAAAGGATGGACCCTATTAGGAGTCTCATACAACATTTAGTACATAGAGTCCCTATTAGGATATTCCAACCCTATTAGGAGTTGTAGTACAATGTATGCAAAAAAAGCCCACTGCCCAAACATGCAATTTCAACTACAAGAAGAGCTCACTGCTCAAACATGCAATTTACTATTATATTCTTCTTTCCTTTCTTCTGTCAACCAAACTAATCACTGTCAGACCTTGTAGACTAGGTCACAAACCTTAAATCCGAATATCAAACCTCAAATCACTTAGCAAAACCTTGGTAATGAAGTTTCCTTCACTTTCACTCTACTTTGCTCAACTTAAAATTTTGCTCTCTCTACTACTTACAATTCCATACAATGCCATACATCATGATAAAGGAAAATTTCCTTCCTTTATACTAAGTCCATAAAAAAATTCCCTGAGTTGGCCATTAGACCTTCTCAATTCATCATCATAGGACCACATTAAGGACACGTTACTCTTAGCAATAACATTAATCTTTCACCTTACAACTTGAATAACTTTCTGTACACACAATATTATGATGGGTGATCTTAACCACATCATCACCAACACATCATGATAAAGAAAAATGTCCTTCCTTTAGACCGAGTCCATAAAATAATTCCTTGAATTGGCTGTTAGACCTTCTCAATTAATCATCATAGGACCACATTAAGAACATGTTGCTCTTAGCAATAACATTAATCTTCCGCCTTGTAACTTAAATAGCTTTCCGTACACACAATATTATGATGGGTGATCTTAACCACGTCATCACCAACATGTCTTCTACACATCCTCAACCTCAATTCTCAAAATACTAATTCTACTAAGAGATATAAAAAGTTTACCTGAACATGCCTTTGTAAAATCTATCTCAGAATAAACATCACCAAAACTTACATAACTTCTTCTAGACATATCATTTCTTCATCCGATGCTAAGCACATATACTAGATACTTAGAAGTATCTCTTATAACCTCAGATAGTTAGAATACTCAACTAACCATCCATACCAACTTGATCTTTTTGCTATTCTTCTGTTAGACACCACATAAAACTGCTATGTTGACATCAATGAAAAACTTAGTCATGAATGTAACATATCATCATAGTAACATTTACAATACTCCCCCATAGGAATATCATCAACATTCATGCTTCCAACAATCTCTCAACACAATGTAGTTGATTTGTGAGCCTCTAAGCATAGAATATCCTTAAACATAGAACATTGATAGGATCTGCAAGTTCTTCCCCTTCAGGAGTAGATAGTTGATAAGCACCATACCCAAATACTATTGTGATAATATATGGGTCTAACCAATTAGGTTCAAACTTTCCCTTTTGCTCAAAGCACAAGTTCACCTACTTGAAACTCATGAGGGTGAACTTTCTTGTTATACTAAATAGACATGCACTTCTGATAAGCCCTCATGTGATCAAAAGCAATCTTGTGGCATTCATCAAGAGTTCTAGTTTGTGTACTCACATAGCTCTATGGTCTTCATTAGTTATCAACTCATGTAAGGAGACTTGCACAAAAGATATATCAACTTCTAATGGGAGGATGACCTTAGAGCCATAGACTAGAGAAAAGGATGTAGTGCTTGGAGGAGTACGAATGGTAGTTCTGTAGGTCCAAAGTGTAAAATTTATCTATAAGTACCAATCTTTCCCAAACTCGTGAACTGTGTAGTGTAAGATTTTTAGCAATGTTTTGTTGGAGGCCTCAACTTGGTTGTTCCCTTGAGGTAGTAGATAGAGGACAATGTTGTTTGATTCAAAATTTCTTACACAATTGTTTGAGGTCCTTATTCTTGAATTGTCCTCCATTATGAATAATAATAGCATAAGGAATACCATAATGAAAAATGATGTGGTTCAATACAAATAGGGCAACACGTTTGCTTGTGGTAGTAGATAGTGGTACAACTTCAACCCATTTTGTGAAATGCTTAGTTGCTATAATGATGAACTTGTGACCACTAGATGAACTTGGATGAATTTTTCCTACCAAGTCAAAGGACCATTGCTGAAAAGGCCATTATGTCACAGAGGGAATAAGCTTACGCCTAGGAGCATGAATTAAGTTACCATGAAGTTGACATTTCTGACATGACTTGGCATAATGAACGATGTTAGCTTGCATGGTTGGCCAATAATAACCCACCCTAAGTAGTTTTTGATCAAGTACAAGGGCATTAGAATGTGCCCCACAAATTCCATCGTGGACTTTAGCGAGTGCCTTTTTAGACTCTTTTAGCTCTAAACACCTAAGCAACATTCTGTCTAGACTCTTCCTATACAAGTCACCATAGACCAAAGTGTAATGTGAAGCATTGGAGAGGAGTTGGCATTTTTGGTTGCATGTGAGGGTTTTAAGAATAACTTGATCACTCAAGTAAGAGAAGATAGCTGCATAGTAGGAGGAATTGTGACCTACAATAGTGAAAATCAAATGGTTATCTGAGGAATCATAGGCGGGATGACATAGTTCTTCCACCAAGAACTTAAATCATGATTCATGTTCTTGTAGTTGGAGGATAGATGCTAGAATGGCCATAGCATCAATAGCCTTTTTTTTTTGCTCTAGGAATTTGCTAGAATGTCAAAAAAGTGAAATAGTTCCTTACAACATCTATCAACTTCTTGTAAGGTATCAACTTGTCATCCTTTGTTTGATATTCATTATTTACCTAGTTTATAACAAGTTGAGAATCTCCATAGATGTGAAATTTAGTGATTCTCAATTCAAGAGCCATTTTGATCCCATTTGTTAATGCCTCATATTCTACAATGTTGTTTGTGAAAGGGAATAAGAGTTTTTAGGATTTTGGGATCGTATAACTATGAGGGAAATAAACAAGACACCTACTCCAGCCCCATTTTGTGTATGAGAATCATCAAAGAACATTTTTCAAGTTCTCTCAGTGATGTACATAATTGAGACATCTGGGAACTCAATTTGCATGGTTGTTGTATCCTCTAGTGGAAAATCAACCAATTGGTTAGCTATGGCCTGCCCCTTGATGGCTTTACATTCGACATATTGAATGTCAAATTCGGAAAGAATTATCATCCATTTAGCTAGATGACTAGTAAGCACATCTTTGCTCAACAAATATTTCAGAGGATCAATTTTGGCAATTAGGTGAAATGTATGTGCCAACATGTAATGTCAGAGTTTTTGAGAAGAAAAGATCATTACAAGGCAAGCCTTATCAATACTGGTGTAGTTCATTTCATAAGCTAAAAAAGTTTGAATGATGTAATATATAGCCTATTCTTTACTAGTCTCATCACTTTGTGCTAATAATGCTCCTAGAGAAGAAGTTGTAGCTAAGATGTACAAAATCAAAGGTCTTCCTAGAATGGGTGGCATCAAAACTGGAGGTTTAGCCAAGTACCCTTTGATTTGGTTTAGACTTTGTTGATAATCTTCATTCCATATATGAGTAGAGCCTTTATGCAAATTTTTGTTAAAGGATTGAGCTTTATTAGCCAACTGAGAAATGAATCTTCTAATGTGTAAGTGCACTAAAAGTACCCCAATTTTTAAAACTTTTAAGTTACCACCCATGATAAATTTCCACTAATGTATTCCTTGATTCTAAGAAAGTTTCTATGAAGGATTGAATTGTTTCTGAGTCTAGATATGCAGATGTGGAAGCAAAATGGTGAAAATCTGACAAAGTTTTAAAGAAAAGGATAATTCATTTTCCACTACAATTTTTGAAGTCAAAGTTCATTTTTCCACCATGAGGAAGCACTTTTTGAATTTTCCACAATGAAGTAGTCGAATTAGGATTTTCCACCAAAGGAAAAATGCATAGTGGAAAACTCATTTTTCGCTGTTCCTTTCACAGTCATTTTCAAATTTTCCATTGGAGAAGCAAATGTTTCATTTTCCACCAAAGGGAAAAGTGTAGTGGAAAATTCATTTTCCACTATGCCTTTCGTAGTCATTTTGATATTTTTCATTGGAAAATAAAATGTTTCATTTTCCACCAAAAGGAAAAAATGTGCAGGGGAAAATTCATTTTCCACTATGCCTTTTGTAGTCAAAGTTCAGTTTTCCACATGAGGAGAGAGAAGGCAAATCTCAATCCACAATGAAGGTATATGGGGTCTAGTATCAAAATCACTCCAAGAAAGTAACTTGTGAATCAATCTACATCAAAATTGTGCCCATTACATGGAAATAGAAAATTGAAGATTGGGTGCACTTTTTGCACTCAAAAATGGAATTTCCACCAAGCATCAAATCCACAATAGAGAGATGGAAAAGAGCTCTTAATTGATTAAACAAAGAATGATAATCTCATAATGATTTATTGCTTGAAGTTTTGGACATCAACATGAGATTAAATATGAAGTGGAAAATTCATTTTCTGCTACGCCTTTTGCAGTTAGTTTGGAGTTTTTCACAAAGGGAGAAGACAAAAGTCAAATTTCCACAAAGAATGAATTGGAGTGTTCTATAACCAGTGATCTAATAACAAAGAAGAAGTATTTCTTATTAATTATTTTCAAAGTGTAGCTGTTACTAGAATGTGTGAATTTCACCTACAACAAAGAAGTGGAAAACTGAGAACTTGGTATGCTTTTCAACCTTCATTTGGAATTTTTTGCCACATTCCAGAGAATCACTCCCAAAATTCAGCAAGGAATAAACATGGTAAGCATGGAAGATAACATACTAGCAAATTGAAGACATCTGGGTTACATAGCATGTGAAAGAAGAGTGGCTGAAAACTTTATTTTATCAATTTTGATTTTGTAACAGTCATATAGACCAGCATTCAGTAGCTCATATCTTTTGATTAAGTGATTGTTTTTCTGATTGCTCTAGTTAGAATGCAGATAATTAGGTTTGGAAAAACATATCCAAAAATGAGCTCGATCCAATGGTGGAAGAAAAATATATGCCCCCCCAAACATGACCCATTTTTACCTGGCAACATTATTTATTTTGTTGTCTGCCCAACAAAGGAAAGATTTTGATATTGATTTAGCATATTTAAATGTCAAGTGTTAAAATATAATTTAAATTTGTTAATATATATCATTATTAACTTTAAAATTTTATAATCATATCAGTTTTCAAAAGGAAAAAGATGAGAAGTCAAAGAGACAAGAGTTAGTTACAGAACTGAAAAGTCACCGAAAGAAACCAAACGATTGTTGGAGAATGTATTTATTGTAAAACCTTTTCATTCACTAGGGTTCTTTTTTTTTGCAAGAGTAGGTATTGCTGGAGTAGAGGGGAGATAGTACTTTATGTCATGTATTTCATTTCATGCATTTAGGGGTTTTACGTTTTGATTTCTATAAAAGTTTTGGTCAAAGTTGTAGGCAAATAAAAATCAGAGCATTGTATTTGTTGTGTTCAAAACAAAGAAGAGTTTTGCTTCGAATCAGAGAATTTGGCTTTTATTTTCTAAATATATTTAATTAGAGCATTTTTGTATTTAATTTTGGACATTATCTTGAATCTTGTGTCAAATAATGAATGTGTTGTAGATCAGAGTATTTACATGTATTCCTATTGTAGAAATCTAACTATTAAATCTCCATTTCTTCATTGCATTTACATAATCTACATCCATATTGCATTACCGATATCAAGAAGTCATAGGAATTGTGGGTTCTTGGCATTGGCTAGGTTTAGGAACTAAAATATGCCTGAGTCAATTCTGTCTAGGGTTGGCTTGGTTTTCCTCTTCCGTTCTTGGGTTAAGAACATACCCAATTAGTTTAGGAATAAACAAATTCATTGAATATCATTGATAAGGGAGCTATACCTTTCAATTTAGAGGAAATATATTAGCCTCATGATAGATTATCCAACTATTGGTATCAAATTGTTTCTCACAGGTTCGGGCATTTAAGAGTTACATCGGAAAGAACAATCTATTTACCAACATAATGGATTGGAGACACCCTTGCAAACTTCTAAGTTGATGGATATTTCTTGGAGGAGGCATTTCCATGATAGCTTGGACCTTTTTAGGATTGACCTCAATACCTTTTGCTGATATAATGTAGCTTATAAATTTTCTAGAAGTGAGACCAAAGGCACATTTTTTTTGGGTTCAGCCTAAGTTGAAACTGTTCCATATGACCCAATATTAGACTAAGGTCTTTAAGATGTGTGGCTCACTTTCTACATTTAGCCAGGGTGTCATCAACATAGTCTTCCATATTTTTATGCATCATATCGTGGAAGATGGTGGTCATTGCTCTTTGATAGGTAACACCAACATTTTTGAGCCCAAAGGGCATGACATTCTAGTAGAAGATACCTAGGCACATGTAAAAGTTGTCTTCTCTTGATCAGCTAGAGTAATCTTAATTTGGTTATACCTAAAAAAGCCATCCATGAGGGAGTACATTTCATAACCAGTCATCATGTCCACTATCATGTCTATGTTTGGTAGTGGAAAGTTATCCTTGGGGCATGCTTTTTTTAGATCTCTAAAATCAGTACAAACTTGAATGTATTTATCAAATTTAGAACCAGTTTAATGTTGGAAATCCACTCTGCATAGTCAATAGCTCTGATAAAGTTTGCATTCAAGAGTTTTTCTAACTCTACTTTAACCAATAGGGCTACATGTGGATGCATCTTTCCCAGTTTTTTTTTAACAGGTTTTACACTAGAAGAGATAGATAAATGATGTGTGATAAGATCTATATCAAGCCCTAGAATATTTGAGTACATCCATGCAAAATTGATCCTCTTGTCTTGAAAGAATTTGGCAAAATTCTCTTTCTCTTCAGTTGACAATGATTGAGCTACATGGATAATTTTAGGAGATTTTTTTGTCCCCAAGTTGATAGGTTGCGTAGGTTCGATGAGAACCAAAGATTTTTCCTAAAAATAGCTTAGCAAACTACCAAGTACCTCATATGTAGGTCCCATAAGGAGGTTTTCACCATTAGATATGTCTTTGTGCATATTTTTTAAGGTTCAGATACTGCTATGATGTGGTTTTTTCCATTTGACCACTTGTATTTTCTTTTAATTTTATGACTAAGGTACATGATATCTAATTCCATCATGTTAACTACGAGTTCACTAGTGGAAGAAGTGATGGGTTCAATGACACATTTAGGTAACAAGCGATCTCAGTCATTTTGAAAAGATGGTATTTCAGGTCTTTGATTTTGAACTAACCAATCTATGAGATCAGGGTGAATCAATGACAATGATGCAGAAGCTTCAAGATTATTAATATGAAAAGAGTCATGTCTAGTGACATGCAAAATCAAGCCTATAGTGAACATTGCAAACGAGTCTAGATCAGGAATAGACCTAAAGGGACCAACGTGATCCATTAAAGCATTTGCAATCCAAACTCATTTGACCCTATACTAAACTCTTTGATTACATTTAGTTGGGTTGCATAGGCATGAATGACATCCACTCCTAGTTCACAAGATGCATCTAACTGGCTTTCCCATTCATATGTGTGAGAGACTATACTTTGATCTCTAGCAATTAGATGAGCAATATTTTGTCTAATCTTTCCTCTATTCATGTCTTCATGGTCAAATTCATCTTGTTTTGGCTATCAAGAAGTGGAAGATTCAACATTATTATTGGTAGTTAGTGTTTCTTCTCCCCAAAGGAGAGAAGTGAGAGGCATAAAGTCCTCATCCTGTGAAGTGGCAACAACAAAGGGAGGATCATCATCCTTTGTTTTGCTAGACATGGGTGCTCTTTGATCAAATGTTGGTATTTCATCTTCTAGCCCAAAACTTAGGCCAATAGTATCTTGAGTGTCATGACCCTAAATATGACTTAAAAGGTTGAACTAGAGCTTTTTTAATTACCAGTTAAGGATCCGTGGGCTTGATAGCTCATGTTTGCAAGAAATTTATATCCTTTTCCATAGCGTTTAGGAGAGATAGGAGTAGTAATTGTGGCTTCCTCCTCATCTTCCTCTTCCCTACAGATCCAATATTTAATTGCTTGTTCTTTTTTTGTTTCTAAGGGAACTAAGGATTGCACGAAGGTGCCAAAAAGAGTCATTGCATAAGAAGAAGGCTTCTTTTTAGTAGAAGGTTTCCCATAAGACTGAGGGGAAACAAGTAAAGCAATGATGGAGTCTAGAGTGTATTTTCCCATACTGAGGCTCATCATTTTCAATTTCTCTTCACACTCTGTAAAGGACGGTGTTAGCTCATGAGAAGAGCGATTATGTGGAACTAGCATTTTTGCAGCAGATAATGTATTGATAGACATTGAGTTGTCACTAGGGACAACTATCTTAGTACTATTAAAAGGGAACTTGATGCACTGGTGGTACACAAAAGGTACTGATTGCATGTCATGAATCCATGGTTGTCCCAACAACAAATTGTATGCAAGTGGTATGTTTAGGACTTGGAAAATGACATCCTTCTTAGCTGGAACTTTGAATGGAAGCACAATTAGACCTTTGGAAGGTCTTTCGACCTTGTCATGGGCTTTTATAGTGATCTTGCACCTAGGGTCAATGGGAAATTCAGACATGCCTAACTGTTGGAACACATTGAATAAAATGATGTTCAACCTTGAACCATTGTCTATCAAGACTCAATGAACGTGAGTAGGGAAGATTTGGACTTTGACATGGAGAGCAAGGTTGTGGGGATGATTGAGAGCTTGATCATCTTCTTCATAAAAGGTGAGGTAGTGACATGAAGAGATATGGTTCACCATAGCTTGGAATCATTTTGCATCAATATCTGTGGGAATGTTGTAGAATGTAAAGCTTTTTCAAGGATATCCTTGGTCAAAGGAGATAATTCTAACAACTCAAAAGTGGAAATTTGAGCCAGTGTACATTGTAGTTGGCTGACAAAGTCATAGTTGGAGATCCTAAAGGTAGTTGGTTGTTTAGAAGATGAAGCATTCTTAGGATCATGAAATTTTTTTTGGACCACTTTAGATTGCCACCTAAAGTGGTTTACTCTATAAAGAGGAAGATTCAGCCACTCGGAGTACCAACTTAGGTCTAGAGTCATTATGATGTTCGAGAGCATTTCACATTTTTAGGACAATTTCGGGTCTTTCATCCACAGGTTGGTTGTCATCATTAGAACTTGCCATGCATATTGGGCTCAAGCATGCCTATAACATTATTTATGTTAGCATAGGCATAACTAATCTTGGTGTCATGATTCCTCTTATGAGCCTTGGAAGTTTCACCTTTCTCATATTTGGGAAATGGTTGTTTGAAAGCTTTATGGTCAATTTTTTTTAACAAGACCATGTATGACAACTTTACCAGCCTCAATGAGATCTTGGATAACATCTTTAAGCTTAAAACAATTTTCAGTGTTGTGTCCTTTGCTTCTGTGATAGTTACAAACATGTTCCTCTTGCCACCAACATGGTCTAATGGGTGGGTCATAGGGACAAGAATTATTTGGTAGTGTAACTTGCTCGTTTACAATCAAGGTTTTTAAGACCACTTCATAAGGCTCAACTATTGGTGTATAAACACGTCATTTTTTGGTAAATTGAGAGCTCTTGTCAGATGTTTATGGTTTTGAACCTCCTTGTTGTTTTGTAGTATAGATGGAATTAGAAAGGTTAAATGTGGGTTCCTTGGTCTTAGGAGTGTCCACTACTCCATCATTGACAACATATTTGTTTTTATTCCAAGGTTTACCTTTTTCTTTTCCATTTCCATTATTATTTTTGTCTTTGTTCACAACAATGTCACCCTTATTGGTAGCACATCCTCAATGGGATATGCACTCTTGGCCATTGCGTTAAAGAATGTGAACAACTATTTTATTAAGTCAAAGTATAGTTTAGTTACAAGTGTGTTGACAAAAATGTCAATTTTCTTAGCTTCAGGAACTTGCCGAGGGTACCTTGAGTATAGGGAACTCCATTGTTGAAGGTGTGTTGCAAAAAGTTCTCCCTATTTTTGTTTAATTTGGCATAAGTCCAACACAGTTACAGGATGTTGAATGTTATAAGAGTATTGATGGATAAAGTGTTATGCAAGCTCATCAAATGTTTTCAGAGGGGGAGTCAATTTTGTGAACCACTCCATAGCTTGCCCTCTTAGACTTCTAGGGAAAAAATGCATAAGATAGGAGTCTCCATGCATGCTAATAGCATAGAAATGTCTCACATGATCATGAGGTTCAGAATTTTCATCTTATTTGTCATACTTAGGAACCTTTATATCCTTAGGAAATGGAGGCATATATAAACTCCTATCAAATGGAAGAGCACACATTGATTCAATAAATGAAGTTTTGGGTGGTTCTTTGAAAGTTTGCAATTGTGCAACTTGTTTCCTTAGTATTTGTATTTATTCTCTCAAGATTTCAGCCTTAGTAGGATCTCATTTTTTTAATTTATTGATTTCAAATCAAAATCTAGTGGAGTTTCCATCCTTTCATTGTCATACATTGAAAGTATTGATCCCAATTTTTCTCTAAAGCTTTTAGCATCAGTTTTTGAGCGAGCTCATCTTGTTGAAATCTTACAACATCTTTACTAGTGATCTCATCCTCACTTTCGTGATGTGATTGTGATTGTCTAGGTGGTGATGGACATGCTTTCATGTTGACCCTAGGAGTCCTTAAAGGTGTGCGATTGCCATTGTTGCCACCGATGGGAATGTGTTCAAAAGGATTGTGATAATAGTTTCCTCATTGAGTGTATGATAGTTAGCTTAAGCTTGTTGATATGCTCTTTCCCTAGCATAGATAATTTCCAAAAGACTTTCATTATCATGTACTTGCTCTTCTAAGTGGCATTTGATTTCGTCATGATGCATGTTGGTCAAAGTGTTTTCACCCATGCATGTGTCAAAGGGTGTTCCAAATGGAATCTCAAAACTATAAAGCAGATTGTGTTGGATGTTGGCTATCTACATTTGACTAGAATCAGGGTTTTCCACACAAGGTTGTCCATGAGGACACCTAGGTGGAGCCTCTAACTGTGTGAAAATGAAAGGGGAATGACTACCGTTACTAACTTGGAACATAGTTGTAACTAACATGTAAGGATGTGTCTTTTCTTAATAGGATACTGTAATCACCTAAAAATGGTCATCTAGACTATTAGCCCCCTTCTCAGCATTTTGGCTAAATTAATTTAATCATTTACCTAGACCAAATTGCTAATAATCAATTTATTTGATTATAACCTATAGTTTGACTATGCTATCCTAAGTTCATTATTTGATTAAAAGAACATGTCCCCTTTTAATTAAATAAAAGACCCCATTCTTCTAACCCACTTAAAGTGCACACATAAAGTCTTTTTTCTATTTTGCAATTAAAAGAAAAGGCTTTGTGACTTTTGTCTTCTATGACAAGTCAACTTATATTCTATTGGTTGATTTGTGTGTGCACATGGATCACTCCTCTTTTCAAATTCCACCGTTGATCATCCACCATCTTCATCTTGATCTCTACCGTCCATACATATTTAAAAGGGAGAGAGCTTTCCCCCTCAATCCATCCATCTTTTGAACATTGTTATGCTGCAGGTTTTCTAACAGGTTTCTTTGGAGCTTTGTGGAGAACTTCTATTTCTTGTCTACATTCTCTCATACCATAGCATCTTAGCTTAGCTTTCATTTTTACATGTAGCTTAATCTCACATAGCTTAATATTTGGATTGTAACACTCTCATCCATGCTTAGAATAGCTGTACTTTTCATATTCATTCTAGTTTAATCTTTAGTTGCATTGCATTCTTGAGGAACTCCTTGGGACATTTGCATTCTTGCATCTTGTCTTTGGAACCTCCCATTGCATGGTTTACTAGCAAGAAGAGTATCTCTAAGGCTCATCTGAGAGCTTTCTTATTCTTGAAATATACTCTCTTGCACTCCATGGATAGGGAGCTCTAAGCCGGCATCCAAGCATTCCAACTCATGGAATCGTTTGGATAGAATGGTTTAGAGTGTGACACAATCTAATGTAGACAAGAAATAGAAGTTCTCTACAAAGCTCCAAAGAAACCTGTTAGAAAACCTGTAGCATAACAATGTTCAAAAGATGGATGGATTGAGGGGGAAAGCTCTCTCCCTTTTAAAGATGTATGGACGGTAGAGATCAAGATGAAGATGGTGGATGATCAACAGTAGATATGTCAAAAATGTACACTCGAAAGTGTCCCACTCTAAACCCTTCTATCCAAACGATTCCATGAGTTTGGAATGCTTGGATGCCGGCTTAGAGCTCCCTATCCACGGAGTGCAAGAGAGTATATTTCAAGAATAAGAAAGCTCTCAGATGAGCCTTAGAGATACTCTTCTTGCTAGTAAACCATGCAATGGGAGGTTCCAAAGACAAGATGCAAGAATGCAAATGTCCCAAGGAGTTCCTCAAGAATGCAATGCAACTAAAGATTAAACTAGAATGAATATGAAAAGTGCAGCTATTCTAAGCATGGATGAGAGTGTTACAATCCAAATATTAAGCTATGTGAGATTAAGCTACATGTAAAAATGAAAGCTAAGCTAAGATGCTATGGTATGAGAGAATGTAAACAAGAAATAGAAGTTCTCCACAAAGCTCCAAAGAAACCTGTTAGAAAACCTGCAGCATAACAATGTTCAAAAGATGGA
The DNA here is from genome assembly GCA_028749045.1 of Cupressus sempervirens. Taxonomy (NCBI): domain Eukaryota; kingdom Viridiplantae; phylum Streptophyta; class Pinopsida; order Cupressales; family Cupressaceae; genus Cupressus; species Cupressus sempervirens. Next base: position 388,201,614 of record CM053790.1, read on the forward strand.
TGGATTGAGAGGAAAAGCTCTCTCCCTTTTAAAGATGTATGGATGGTAGAGATCAAGATGAAGATGGTGGATGATCAACGGTGGAATTTGAAAAGAGGAGTGATCCATGTGCACACACAAATCAACCAATAGAATATAAGTTGACTTGTCATATAAGACAAAAGTCACAAAGCCTTTTCTTTTAATTGCAAAATAGAAAAAAGACTTTATGTGTGCACTTTAAGTGGGTTAGAAGAATGGGGTCTTTTATTTAATTAAAAGGGGACATGTTCTTTTAATCAAATAATGAACTTAGGATAGCATAGTCAAACTATAGGTTATAATCAAATAAATTGATTATTAGCAATTTGGTCTAGGTAAATGATTAAATTAATTTAGCCAAAATGCTGAGAAGGGGGCTAATAGTTTAGATGACCATTTTTAGGTGATTACATTTGCCTCTCTTTGACTAATGCGTGATCGATCTGGGAACACATTATGTCAAAGAAAATCGAAGCCAAGTAGGCGATGATAGATATAGATGTCTAATTCCGAAGAGTGAAATGCAGAAATAGATAGCAAGTCCTGAATGCACAGCCTGATAGTAGTAGTACTGAACACTAGGAAGAGATGATGTTAGAATTCAATAAGAATACTAACACTTAGAAAAGCAGATAGAGTGAGAGCAAGTGAGAAGATCAAACAAATGCTCCTAAGTAGTGATAGAGTATTTATGCCCCCTCAGGATCGAAATTGAAATGAGGTAAGGGGATGCAAAAACTGCCTAGAAATGAGAAAATTAGAATATAGCAATGTCCAAGATGACAGATAGATGATTAGAACCCAAGAATGACTATATAAAAAAAATTGATAAAATGCCCCAGTTTGACTAGAGTTGACCTTGAAGGATATAGCATAAAAATAAGGTCGAAATGAGTAGAAAGGTGATTTTAGACATGAAATAGTGAATTTAAGTAGATATGAAGTATGGAAATGATGAAGACAGGAAGAAATGAAGATGCCCCAGTGATGATTCAGAGATTAGACCTCAAAAGGTCAGCTTACTGCTCAGAAGAAAGTAGAATTTTAAAAGACAATTTTGACCATCAAGATGAACTCGAATTTGGATTTCGATCCCGAAAATGAATCTAGGACGTCAAAATTATTTAAGAGGTCAAAACTTTATATAATGTGATGACAAGATAGAAAAGAGATGAAGCGATAGATTAAGAAGGTGAAAAGACATGAACAAGAAGAAGGTAAAGAAATATATGAAAGGAGTTAGCCGATATGTCCATGAAAAGATGAAGAGAGAGCTCTCCCCATATGCAAGAATGCAAGACTAAGCTAGAAAATGAACCTAAAATGCAAGCTAATATGAAAAGTGGTTTACCAGCAAGAAGTGCATAACATTTAGACTCTTAATTTCATCATTGAGCATTTATTAGAGACATCATGAGATCATACAACCATCACTAGTATAACTATGAGGATATGAATATGATCAATATCAGATAGGTATGTGGAAATCCAATCTAAGCATCAGAGACATGTAAGTCAAGATAACTACGCGATTAGATTCCCTAAGTTTAATTTAACAAGATTACACCTGTATCAAGGCATGAGCGCCATGATAAACTTTGAGTGCGATCTTGCAAAACAGTCAAGGATGATACATTTGTAAGTCAACGTGTTGAATAGGACCAACATAAATGCTTACAACACTATAGACAAACAAAAGTATACCCACAAGCAAAAATCAAGAAAATATGTCCCATGCCCCTAGTCTTCTAGTCAATGACATCCTCGAAAGACTATTAGGGAGGGAACACATGGCAAATAAATCATCATAGACAGCACACAAAGTAGATAAAGATCAGCATAGCTCAGTCGTTTAAGTGTTAAAGTCCGTGTGTGTAAGTCACTTGGCCATTTCTTCAAGACTTGATTCTGATAGTGAGAAATATTGTGACATCAGAGACCATAGGTAAACTATCTGTAAAGTGTTGAAAAACACTTGATGTCAAGGTGGGGGAAGTGTTGAGAAACACTATTTTGTGAGTTGTCAAAGAAACCCAAATGCATAAGAATACCTCAAAAAGGCTAAGTAGTTGTGCCCCCAAGACGAGGACAAGAAACAATTCCAAGCTAGGAAATGTGTAGCAAAATAGGTGATTGAGACTGATAGACATAGGTGCAAGGGTCTCAAGTAGCACCTGTTTCCATATTTTCACCACTTGACAGATTTTTTCAGGACTTTTTTTTTCAATTTTTTCTATTTTTGTATTTTTGATTTTTTTGGTGATACATCAAAGTGCCTATTGCTAGGTTTTCACTAAGAAGATCTTTTTTTTAGGACATTTTCTGATTTTTAGGATTTTTTCAGCATCATATATGATTTTTTGGATTTTTTATAATAATTTAGAGATCACTAGTTCTCAAGCAAGATCACATCATTTTCTCCCAATGTCTAGCAAGCTATAGGATATGATGGAGCAACAAGCCAGTGGATAAGCAAAGATGAATAAGAAAGGAATGTGAAGCAAGTGAAAGTGATCCTCAAGGACTGACTCCTCAAGAGTACCCAAGCTAGGGAAAGAGGTGAAATAGTCATATGAAGCATGTTTTGGATAAGCAATGGAAGTAATGAGAAAGATAGCATGTAGGATAAGCAATGAAGCCAACAAGTGAGATAACATGAAGTGTGTAGTCCAAAAGAGTAGACATGTCAAGAGACCTAAGAGCTATTTTGATTTATCGTGATCAAGACCAAGGGGTCAACTAGATAGGATAGCGATGGGATAGAGCAATAAAAATAAAGCTCAAGATGGAGGCTATGAGGGAATGGGAAAGCACAAATAGATAATCTCATGGATAAGATAGCCAATATGCAAAGATAGCTCAACATTGTCAAGATCAAAGAGAGAAGAGGGGATAGATGGATGATGGAAGAATTAGGCATGATGCCTGTTTGCCAGGTTTTCATCATGGTACTTATCTAAGGTGCCACAAGAAGTAGTTTTCACCATAGGACAAATTTATTTCTATTTACTTTTGCTACCAAAGTGCCACAAGAAGTGGTTTTCACCAAGGCATATTTTCATTTTTTTCATTTTTTCATTTTTTTTTTTGAATTTTTAGAAAGAGCTCAAGCTTTTTGAATGTAGATAGTGTTCCTATAGGAAAGATAAGTCATAATAAGCCAAGACCATAGAAAGGTATGCTCAAAGATGTTGATAGGGTGATGAAAGGGAAATGGTAGTAGGAAGAATATATGGAGGATAAGAGTTCATGTATAGAAAGGAGGTGTAAGCTTTAGAGGATTTCATGAGGGTAGTTGAAATATTGTACAAGATCAACATTGACACACACCTTGAAGAGTATTAGAATGATGGAGGAATCATGCATGAAGTAGCTTGAGGTTTAGATGTATGAGGTGGTAGAAGAGATTTGGAAAAAAGTGGAGTGAAAGGCTTTGGAATATTTTTAGAAAGATTTTTGGAAGAAGATGGAATGGAAGCCTTTGGAAGCTTGAATGTCAACTTTGAAGTATTTTCAATATTCAAGTCTTTTAAAAGAGACTTGGGAATCCACATAGCTTTAGATTTTCCTCGTTCTTTGGGTGCTTGAGAGTGCATTTCTTCAATGATGGATTTAGGAACCCACATTTGCTTTGATTTAGCTCTCTTAACAGTGGACCTTTGCGGTCTCTTTTGTGCATTCTCCTTCTTAGCATTCACATGTTGATTAGATGGGACATAGTGATCTTCATTTTTCAATGGATTCTTATGTTTATTCTCACTTCCAAATGACTTGGGATTTGTGGATGAATAAGGATGATATGACTGGTTTAGATGTATAGATGGATGAAAAGTCATCAAGGATGAGTGTCTTTGTTGGTCTTGAGGTATGATGGGAGAGCTAGGGAATGAGCTAGGAGTGAATGTAGGAGATGGAGGAACATAAGGCCCCAATATGGATGGAAGGTTTGAATGCTTTAGCTTAGATGGATAAAGACCAAGGATAGATTTAGAAGATGCAAAGGGATAGTGGGAAGGGATATCAACATCTTTAGAATGAGCAACATGGTCAAAGCCATCAATAGACTCATGAGTACCTTTGATAGGAACAACATTTTTAATAGTAGCACTTGAAGCTTGAGCACAATTTTGAAGTGGATATGGAGAAGTAGAACATGAGGGGATGCTTTGATCTTGACAAGTAGCCTTGGATAGCATATGAAGAGAAGTTTTCTCATAATTTTCAGTAAGCTCAAATGAGATAATGGAAGTGATGTCTTCATCATACTTAGGAGGTGGACAAGATATGGGATATGGAGGAGTGAAATTTTGAAGGAGATGAAAGGGTGCTTGATCTTGATCTTTCTTAACATTTATAGCTTTTTCTTTTTGAGAGTCCTCTTGACATGGAGCCACTTCTAAGGACAAGGGAGAATGAAGAGTGAATGGAGTAGTGCTTGGATTAGGCATAGTAGTGTATGAAGGTTGAGGATGTTTAGGATTGGTAGCATGGAAAAGGTTTGCAACCTAGTGAAGGTTAGCTTGAGTTTCTTTTAGAGGTAGCCCTTGAGGATACACATATTCAATGTGGAAAGCATTAGGTTCTTTATTTGATGGAGGCATGTTGGAAAGATTTGAAGTGTTGGGACATGCACGAGTGTTGGAAGAAGTGGAAGATGTAATAGAGCTGCTACTAGACATAGGTTCATTAATGTAATCTTGCTCAAGAAAAGTATCTTCAACACATGAGTCACTAGAGGTTCCAATAATTCCATTATCAATAAGATCTTGGATTTTATGTTTTAGCTCAATGCAATCTGAAGTACTATGCTCATTATGTTGATGATAAGCACAATAGATATCCAAGAATGGGTTTCCATATGAGCTAGACTTAGGTAACATGATGATCTTATTGCCAAGAATTTTTTGCAAAGTGTCATCATAAGAATCTTCCAAGGGAGCAAAAGTTCTATTAGAAGTATGTCTAGGATCTTCTTGTTGTTTCTCAAGTGAATGGTATGCATCCATGTCTTCATCATTATCTTGGTCAAAGATAGGTCCATCATGAAATTTTGGCATAGGCTCAAGTGCTTGTTCTCTACAAAGGTCTTTAGATCTAGAAGATGAAGACATTTGATGTCTTGAAGTAGAGCATGTAGACCTAGAAGAAGAGGATGACCTCAAAGAAGGTGTCTTACATGCATGTAAAGGCCTTAAGGAAGATTCATGTAATGATGCAATCTTCTCCTCTAACCTTTTCTCAAGTTTAGACTTCATTTCTATCATGCGCTTAGAGAGATGAAGGTAAGAAAGATCATTTGTCTCTTCTAGTCCTTTGTATTGTGCATATAGATCTTGAAACTCTTTAGTAACATGGAGGATATCATGATCATCTAGATTCAGTTGAAGTTTGGTAGCACAAGATTTGAATTCCATAGTGGTAAATGCAAAGCCAAGCATAAAAGAGCCTAGAAAATAACTTGATGTTGAAACTATAGGAGGTAGAGTGTTCACTTGCCAAGATAGTAGAGAGAGATTAAAGTGACTTGTCAAACAATATGTCCAAGAAACTTATGACATAAATGACTCAAGTCAATAGCTAGGCAAGATGGCCAAATAACCAAATAGATAGAGCAAGCAGGGTGACAAGTGAACAACTTTTCCAACCCAAGAGTGTAGTCAAGAAATCAAGGTAACTATTTTAGCAAAAGGATAACTAGCAAGCATGCATACACCACGAAGATAGAAAGAACGAGAGCACCAAGACCAAAGAGTGACTTAAGCATGTTCAAGAACTAGAGACATAGAAAATCAAAATCAAATGATGCGACTCCCCTTAGCAAGAAACACAAATTTTTTTTTGCATTTGATGTTTTGACTTGGTTGACAAAGTTTGACAATAGTTGATAGCATAGCAAATTTGATGTTCAAAAATAATTTCTTTCCAAGCAAGATAGTGACACATGGAGTATTCTTCAAACAATCAAGCAAGGGACAAAGCAACCTTGCATGATACAAGCATATTTGAGGTCTCAAAAGAAATCTCTAGAACTATCATCATGTGTATGTTCAAAAGATTTTCATTGGTATACCACATTTGAGAAAACATCAAGCAATATCTACCTAAAGGACATGGTTCATTACTCAACAACTTGGCCCACACTTGATGCTCCTTTGCCTCACACCAAGTGGTTTCCCACAAGAGATATTGGCTTTTTCATGGAAGTGTCATAAGCACAACCAAGGAAGCACATATGGTGAGTGTAAAATCTTGGGGTGATCCGGGTAGTCCACTAGGATCGATCCTTGCACCAAGAAGTTGAGCGGCTAAAAAGAGTAGTTACTAACTTAGAGTTTTTAGATCGGGCTTCCGTTCATAGTGTTCCTCTTGCTCCCAATTACGGGACACCTCACCTTGCGATGAGTAACTAATCTCGCGATCACAAGAGTACCTTAAGCATTCTTGCCTAGTGATCTCCCTATGGTCGAAATCCCATAAGCGATCACACTAGACGAAGATAAACATTACGTCTACCAAGGTTTTGTGTCCTTGATAGCCTTGAGTTTATAGTGGGTTGGAAGAGCCAGGTAATCGGCTTGTTCCCACTTGGGTCGTTCCTCTCAGGTTGTCCGAGAGCAGGCCCTCTAAAGGATTCTAAACTACACAAAGAGTGGATCAACTTTTGAAAGTCAAGATTTTTGATTCACCATAAGGGTGAAGAGCATACTCTCCTATTCTAATCGTTTTCTCCCAAACACGTCAAGAAGATTCTGTTACCCCTTGCTTTTGAAACCAAATGGCAAGTCAAGATTTCTGATTCACCACAAGGGTGAAGAGCATACTCTCCTATTACCAAAAGACTTCAATCACAAATTTTATGTGCCTAAAGAAAATGAAAAACTATTCAAATGCCGCACATGGAAATAAAAAAACAAATTTTTTTGGGTTTTTATGCTTTGGGCAGCCTTGCAAACAATGTTAGTAGCCCTTGCGCATTTGAAGCTTTGACATGCGTTCTTTTTATGCAATGTTTCAAATTTTTTTTTTTCCATAAGGATAGCAACCTGTAATCACAACTTGTTAGCACCAAAAGTTAGTATGAAATAACATAAAAATCTGCAATAAAAAGTGGTGAGTTGCCTCAAAAATCCAATTTATCTTCCAACCAAGTGCATGCAAAAAAAGTGCAAGTTAATCACAAATGCTCTCATTTTTACTCTTTGATTTTGACCTAGTCAACAAGATTGGACTTGCTTACTATGATTTTGTATCCAAAAATGAAAATGAAAAGAAAAGACCCCTATTAAAAATCAGAGAGCTTTCCAAAAATGCAAGAAATTTTTAAAAATCTCTTCATTTGCACTCTAGAGATCAATTTTGTCAAAACAGGCCAAATTTATCAAATCGAGTTTTTGATTTTTAATATGACCTCAAAATTCAAAACACAAAGAAATAACCCCCATTAGAATTAAAATCCCTTTCTGGAAATGTAAATTTTTTAAAAAAATACACTGATTTGCGACCAGAAACGACTTTTTATGAAAAATAAAGAAAAACTCATAACTCTCGAAAATCACGTCACAATGCTCTGAAAATTGGACTGAGACATTTTGAGCATATACCCAACTTACAAAAAAAAATTTAGAACCAAATTCGAAGCGGTTTAAAAGATATGATCAAATCTTTAAACCAACTAGATTTTTGGCCTTCAAACCAATCTACTTATGGGTTGGCCTTAAAATTCAAGTGATAATTCTACAAAAGCATTTGATTAGATCCAATATGCTACTGTAAAAAACCAGAGATGAAAAATAAAAGAAAATGGAGCTAGAAACTTGATTCAAGCCCCACGGTGGGCGCCAAAAATGTACACTAGATAGTGTCCTACTCTAAACCCTTCTATCCAAACGATTCCATGAGTTTGGAATGCTTGGATGCCGGCTTAGAGCTCCCTATCCACGGAGTGCAAGAGAGTATATTTCAAGAATAAGAAAGCTCTCAGATGAGCCTTAGAGATACTCTTCTTGCTAGTAAACCATGCAATGGGAGGTTCCAAAGACAAGATGCAAGAATGCAAATGTCCCAAGGAGTTCCTCAAGAATGCAATGCAACTAAAGATTAAACTAGAATGAATATGAAAAGTGCAGCTATTCTAAGCATGGATGAGAGTGTTACAATCCAAATATTAAGCTATGTGAGATTAAGCTACATGTAAAAATGAAAGCTAAGCTAAGATGCTATGGTATGAGAGAATGTAGACAAGAAATAGAAGTTCTCCACAAAGCTCCAAAGAAACCTGTTAGAAAACCTACAGCATAACAATGTTCAAAAGATGGATGGATTGAGGGGGAAAGCTCTCTCCCTTTTAAAGATGTATGGACGGTAGAGATCAAGATGAAGATGGTGGATGATCAATGGTGGAATTTGAAAAGAGGAGTGATCCATGTCAACTTATATTCTACATCTTCCACTGTTGATCATCCACCATCTTCATCTTGATCTCTACCGTCCATACATCTTTAAAAGGGAGAGAGCTTTCCCCCTCAATCCTCATCTTTTGAATATTGTTATGCTGCAGATTTTCTAACAGGTTTCTTTGGAGCTTTGTGGAGAACTTCTATTTCTTGTCTACATTCTCTCATACCATAGCATTTTAGCTTAGATTCATGTTGCATGTTAGTTTAGCTTCTATTTTGCAATAATCTATCTTACATAGCTTAATATTTGGATTTTAACACTCTCATCCATGCTTAGAATAGCTGCACTTTTCATATTCATTCTAGTTTAATCTTTAGTTGCATTGCATTCTTGAGGAACTCCTTGAGACATTTGCATTCTTGCATCTTGTCTTTGGAACCTCCCATTGCATGGTTTACTAGCAAGAAGTACATTTCTAAGGCTTGGTTGAGAGCTTTCATGCTGAAATACTAACTCCTTGCACTCCATGGATAGGGAGCTCTAAGCCGGCATCCAAGCATTCCAACTCATGGAATCGTTTGGATAGAAGGGTTTAGAGTGTGACACTTTCGAGTGTACATTTTTGGCGCCCACCGTGGGGCTTGAATCAAATTTTCAGCTCCATTTGCTTTCATTTCTTATCTCTGGTTTTTTACAGCAGCATATTGGATCTAATCAAATGCTTTTGTAGAATTATCACTTTGGTTTTAAGGCCAAGCCATAAGTAAATTGGTTTGAAGGCCAAAAACTTAGTTGGTTTAAAGATTTGATCATATCTTTTAAACCACTTGGAGTTTGGTTTTGAAATTTTTTTTTCAGGTTGAATATATACTCAAAATGTCTCAGTCTAATTTGTAGAGCATTTTGACGTGATTTTTTGGGAGTTATGAGTTTTTCTTTGTTTTTCATAAAAAGCCATTTCTGATCGCAAATCAGCGATTTTTTAAAAAAAACTTACATTTTCAGAAAGGTTTTTGAATTCTAATGGGGGTTCTTTTTTTGTGTTTTGAATTTCAAAGTCATATTAAAGATCAAAAACTCAATTTGATAAATTTGTTCTGTTTTGACAAAACTTATCTCTAGAGCGCAAATGAAGAGATTTTTTAAAATTTCTTGCATTTTTGGAAAGCTCTCTGATTTTTAATAGGGGTCTCTTCTTTTCATTTTCATTTTTGGATACAAAATCATAGTAAGCAAGTCTAATCTTGTTGACTAGGTCAAAAGCAAAGAGTAAAAATGAGAGCATTTGTGATTAGTTTGCACTTTCTTTGCATACACTTGATTGGAAGATAACTTGGATATTTGAGACAACTATCCACTTTTTATTGTACTATTTTATGTTATTTCACACTAACTTTTGTTGCTAACAAGTTGTGATTTCAGGTTGCCATCCTTGTGAAAAAAATTGAAACATTGCATAAAAAGAATGCATGTCAAAGCTTCAAATGCACAAGGGCTACTAACGATTGTTTGCAGGGTTGCCCAAAGCATAAAAACTCAAAATTTCTTGCTTTTTTGTTTTCATGTGTGGCATTGAATAATTGTTCATTTTTCATAGGCACATAAAACTTGTGATTGGAGTCTTTTGGTAATAGGAGAGTATGCTCTTCACCCTTGTGGTGAATCAGAAATCTTGACTTGCCATTTGGTTTCAAAAGCAAGGGGTAACTGAATCTTCTTGGCGTGTTTGGGAGAAAATGATTGGAATAGGAGAGTATGCTCTTGACCCTTGTGGTGAACCAGAAATCTTGACTTCCAAAATTTGATCCACTTTGTGTAGTTAGAATCCTTTAAAAGGGCCTGCTCTCGGACAACCTGAGAGGAACAACCCAAGTGGGGACAAGCCGATTACCTGGCTCTTCCAACCCACTATAAACTCAAGGCTACCAAGGACACAAAACTTTGGTAGACATAGTGTTTGTTTTTGCCTAGTGTGATCGCTTATGAGATTTCAACCATAGGGAGATCACTAGGCAAGAATGCTTAAGGTACTCTTGTGATCGCGAGATCGGTTACTCATCGCAAGGTGAGGTGTCCCGTAATTGGGAGCAAGAGGAACACTATGAACGGAAGCCCGATCTAAAAAATCTAAGTTAGTAACTACCTTTTTTAGCTGCTCAACTTCTTGGTGCAAGGATTGATCCTAGTGGACTACCCGGATTACCCCAAGATTTTACACTCACCATATGTGTTCTCTTGGTTGTGCTTATGGCACTTCCATGACAAAGCCAGTATCTCTTGTGGGAAACCACTTGGTGTGAGGCAAAGGAGCATCAAGTGTGGGCCAAGTTGTTGAGTAATGAACCATGACTTCTAGGTAGATATTGCTTGATGTGTTCTCGAATGTGCTAGACCTATGAAAATATTTTGAACATACACATGACGATAGTTCTAGGGATTTCTTTTAAGACCTCACATATGTTTGTATCATGCAAGGTTGCTTTTTCCCTTGCTTGATTGGTTGAAGAATACTCCATGTGTCACTATCTTGCTTGGAAAGAAATTGCTTTTGAACATCAAACTTGCTATGCTATCAATTATTGTCAAACTTTGTCAACCAAGTCAAAACATCAAATGCAAATTTTTTTTTGTGTTGCTTGCTAAGGGGAGTCTCATCATTTGATTTTTATTTTCTATGTCTCTAGTTTTAGAACATGCTTAAAGTGGCTCTTTGGTCTTAGTGCTCTTGGTCTTTTTGTCTTCATGGTCTATGTCCGCTTGCTAGTTATCCTTTTGCTGAAATGGTTGCCTTGATTTCTTGACTACACTCTTGGGTTGGAGAGTTGTTCACTTGTCACCCCGCTTGCTCTATCTATTTGGCTATTTGGGAATCTTGCCTAGCTATTGACTTGAGTCATTCATGTTGTAAGTTTCTTGGACATATTTTTTGACAAGTCGCTTTAATCTCCCTCTACTATCTTGGCAAGTGAACACTCTATCTCCTATAGTTTCAACATCAAGTTATCTTCTAGGCTCTTTTATGCTTGGCTTTGCATCTAAAACTATGAGATCTAAACCTTGTGCTACCAAACTTCAACCGAATCTAGATGATCATGATATCATCCATGTCACTAAAGATTTTCAAGATCTATATGCACAATACAAAGAACTAGAAGAGACAAATGATCTTTCTTACCTTCATCTCTCTAAGCGCATGATGGAAATGAAGTCTAAACTTGAGAAAAGGTTAGAGGAGAAGATTGCATCAATACATGAATCTTCCTTAAGGTCTTTACATGCATGCGAGTCACCTTCTTTGAGGTCATCCTCTTCTTCTAGGTCTACATGCTCTACTTCAAGACATCAAATGTCTTCATCTTCTAGATGTAAAGATCTCTTTAGAGAACAAGCAAGTGATACCTCCTTTGAGCCTATGCTAAAATTTCATGATGGACCTATCTTTGACCAAGATAATGATGAATACATGGATACGTACCATTTACTTGAGAAGCAACCAAAGGACTGTAGACATACTTTTGAGAGAAATTTTGCTCCCTTGGAAGATTCTTATGATGACTCTTTGCAAAAACTTCTTAGCAATAAGATCATCATGTTACCAAAGTCTAGCTCATATGGAAACCCATTCTTGGATATCTATTGTGCTTATCATCAACATAATGAGCATAGTACTTCAAATTGCATTGAGCTGAAACATAAAATCCAAGATCTTATTGATAATGGAATTATTGATACCTCTAATGACTCATGCGATGAGGATACTTTTCTTGAGAAAGATTACATTAATGAACCTATGTCTAGTAGCAGCTCTATTACATCTTCCACTTCTTCCAACACTCGTGCATCTCCCAACACTTCAAAGATTTCCAACATGCCTCCATCAAATAAAGAACCTAATGCTTTCCACATTGACTACGTGTATCCTCAAGGCCCGCCTCTAAAAGAAACTCAAGCTAACCTTCACTTGGCTGCAAACCTTTTCCATGCTACTAAGCCTAAAGATCCATGCACTACTCCATTCACTCTTCATTCTCCCTTGTCCTTAGAAATGGCTCCATGTCAAGAGGACTCTCAAAACGAAAAATCTATAAATTTCAAGAAAGATCAAGATCAAGCACCCTTTCATCTCTTTCAAGATTTTTCCCCTCCATATTCTATATCTTATCCACCTCCTAAGTATGATGAAGACACAAATTCCATTATCTCCCTTGAGCTTACTGAAAATTATGAGAAAAGTTCTCTTCATATGCTATCCAAAGCTACTTGTCAAGATCAAAGTGTCCCCTCATGTTCTACTTCTCCATATCCACTTAAAAATTGTGCTCAAGCTTCAAGTCCTCCTATTAAAAATGGTGTTCCTATCAAAGGTACTCATGAGTCTATTCATGGCTTTGATCACGTTGCTCACTCTAAAGATGTTGATATCCCTTTTCACTATCCATTTGCATCTCCTAAGTCTATCCTTGGTCCTTATCCATCAAAGCTAAAGCCTTCAAACCTTCCATCTATATTGGGACCTTATGTTCCTTCATCTCCTACACTTTCCACTCCTAGCTCTCCCATCATACCTCAAGATCAACAAAGACACTCATCCTTGATGACTTTTCACCCATCTATCCATCTAAACCAGTCATATCATCCTTATTCATCCACAAATCCCAAGTCCTTTGGAAGTGAGAATAAACATAAGAATCCATTGAAAAATAAAGATCACTATGTCCCATCTAATCGACATGTGAATGCTAAGAAGGAGAATTCACAAAAGAGACTACAAAGGTCAACTATTAAGAGAGCTAAATCAAAGCAAATGTGGGTTCCTAAACCCATTATTGAAGAAATGTGTTTTGAAGTATCGAAAGGAAAATCTAAAGCTATATGGATTCCCAAGTCTCTTTTAAAAGACTTGAATATTGAAAATATTTCAAAGTTGACATTCAAGCTTCCAAAGGCTTCCATTCCATCTTCTTCCAATTTTTTTTTAAAAAATATTCCAAAACCTTCCACTCCACTTTTGTCCAAATCTCTTCTACCACCTCATACATCTAAACCTCAAGCTATTTCATCCATGATTCCTCCATCATTCCAATACCCTTCAAGGTGTGTGTCAATGTTGATCTTGTCCAACATTTCAACTACCCTCATGAAATCCTCTAAAGCTTACACTTACTTTCTATACATGAACTATTATCCTCCATATACTCTTCCTACTACCATTTCTCTTTCATCACCCTATCAACATCTTTGAGCATATCTTTCTATGGTCTTGGCTTATCATGACTTATCTTTTCTATAGGAGCATTATCTACATTCAAAAAGCTTGAGCTCTTTCTAAAAATTCAAGAGACAAAAAAAAAAAGAAAAAACAAAAAATAAAAAATTGAAAATGTGCCTTGGTGAAAACCACTTCTTGTGGCACCTTAGTAGCAAAAGTAAAGAGAAATAAATGCATCCTATGGTGAAAACTACTTCTTGTGGCACCTTGGATAAGTACCATGATGAAAACCTGACAAACAGGCATCATGCGTAATTCTTCCATCATCCATCTATCCCCTCTTCTCTCTTTGATCTTGACAATGTTGAGCTATCTTTGCATATTGGCTATCTTATCCACGAGATTTTCTATTGTGCTCTCTGATTCACTCATAGCCTCTATCTTGAGCTTTATTCTTATTTCTCTATCCCATTGCTATACTATCTAGTTGACCCCTTGGTCTTGATCATGATAAATAAATCATGGTTATCATAGGTCTCTTGACATGGCTACTCTTTTGGACTACATGCTTCATGCTATCTCACTTGTTGGCTTCACCGCTTATCCTACATGCTATCTTGCTCATTACTTCCATTGCTTATCCAAAACATGCTTCATATGACTATTTTACCTCTTTCCCTAGCTTGGGTACTCTTGAGGAGTCAGTCCTTGAGGATCAATTTCACTTGCTTCACACTCCTTTCTTATCCATCTCTGCTTATCCACTGGCTTGTTTCTCCATCGTGTCCTATACCTTGCTAGACATTGGGAGAAAATGATGTGATCTTGCTTGAGAACTAGTGATATCTAAAACCTTCTAAAAAAATTCCAAAAAAAATCATATATGATGCTGAAAAAATCCTAAAAATGAGAAAAAGTCCTGAAAAAAAGATCATCTTAGTGAAAACCTAGCAATAGGTACTTTGATGTATCACCAAAAAAAATCAAATATTTAAAAATACAAAAAAATTGAAAAAAGTCCTTAAAAAATCTGTCAAGTGGTGAAAACCTGGAAACAGGCACTACTTGAAACCCTTGCACCTATGTCTATCAGTCTCAATCATCCACTTCGCTACACATTTCTTGGCTTGGAATTGTTTCTTGTCCTCATCTTGGGGGCATAGCTACTTAGCCTATTGAGGTATTTTTGTGCATTAGGGTTTCTTTGACAACTCACAAAATAGTGTTTCTCAACACTTCCCCCACTTTGACATCAAGTGTTTTTCAACACTTTATAGATAGTTTACCTACGGTCTCCGATGTCGTGATATTTCTCACTATCAGAATCAAGTCTGGAAGAAATGGCCAAGTGACTTACACACATGCACTTTAACACCTAAACGACTGAGCTATGCTGATCTTTATCTACTTTGTGTGCTGTCTATGATGATTTCTTTGCCAGGTGTTCCCTCCTTAATGGTCTTTCAAGGATGTCATTGACTAGAAGACTGGGGGCATGGGACATATTTTCTTGATTTCTGCTTGTGGGTATACTTTTGTTTGTCTATAGTGTTGTAAGCATTTATGCTTGACCTATTCAACACTTTGACTTATAAATGTATCATCCTTGACTGTTTTGCAAGACTGCACTCAGGGTTTATCCTGGCACTTATGCCTTGATACAGGTGTAATCTTGCTAAATTAAACTTAGGGAATCTAATCATGTAGTTATCTTGACTTACATGTCTCTGATGCTTAGATTGGATTTCCACATACCTATCTAATATCGATCATATTCATATCCTCATAGTTATACTAGTGATGGTTGTATTGTCTCATGATGTCCCTAATAAATGCTCAATGATGAAATTAAGAGTCTAAATGTTATGCACTTCTTGCTGGTAAACCACTTTGCATATTAGCTTGCATTTTAGGTTCATTTTCTAGCTTAGTCTTGCATTCTTGCATATGGGGAGAGCTCTCTCTTCATCTTTTTGTGGACATATCAGCTAACTCCTTTCATATATTTCTTTACTTTCTTCTTGTTCATGTCTTTTCACCTTCTTAATCTTTAGCTTCATCTCTTTTCTATTCTATCATCACATTATACAAAGTTTTGACCTCTTAAATGATTTCAATGTCCTAGATTCATTTTTGGGATCGAAATCCAAATTTGAGTTCACCTTGATGGTCAAAATTGTCTTTTAAAATTCTACTTTCTTCTAAGCAGTTAGCTCGCCAAAAATGTACACTCGAAAGTGTCCCACTCTAAACCCTTCTATCCAAACGATTCCATGAGTTTGGAATGCTTGGATGCCGGCTTAGAGCTCCCTATCCACGGAGTGCAAGAGAGTATATTTCAAGAATAAGAAAGCTCTCAGATGAGCCTTAGAGATACTCTTCTTGCTAGTAAACCATGCAATGGGAGGTTCCAAAGACAAGATGCAAGAATGCAAATGTCCCAAGGAGTTCCTCAAGAATGCAATGCAACTAAAGATTAAACTAGAATGAATATGAAAAGTGCAGCTATTCTAAGCATGGATGAGAGTGTTACAATCCAAATATTAAGCTATGTGAGATTAAGCTACATGTAAAAATGAAAGCTAAGCTAAGATGCTATGGTATGAGAGAATGTAGACAAGAAATAGAAGTTCTCCACAAAGCTCCAAAGAAACCTGTTAGAAAACCTACAGCATAACAATGTTCAAAAGATGGATGGATTGAGGGGGAAAGCTCTCTCCCTTTTAAAGATGTATGGACGGTAGAGATCAAGATGAAGATGGTGGATGATCAACGGTGGAATTTGAAAAGAGGAGTGATCCATGTGCACACACAAATCAACCAATAGAATATAAGTTGACTTGTCATATAAGACAAAAGTCACAAAGCCTTTTCTTTTAATTGCAAAATAGAAAAAAGACTTTATGTGTGCACTTTAAGTGGGTTAGAAGAATGGGGTCTTTTATTTAATTAAAAGGGGACATGTTCTTTTAATCAAATAATGAACTTAGGATAGCATAGTCAAACTATAGATTATAATCAAATAAATTGATTATTAGCAATTTGGTCTAGGTAAATGATTAAATTAATTTAGCCAAAATGCTGAGAAGGGGGCTAATAGTCTAGATGACCATTTTTAGGTGATTACAGATACGAGACGTGTTTTAGATTTGAAGTTCTTACAATAAAGAATAATCACTTGCAAGGTAGAATAGATGGTTGTTCAAAGGTGCTCAAGAATTTACAACACTAGTGACTTGAGTCGAGCAAGCGGGCAAGAAGATCAATAGTTAATAGCTAGCATTGAATGGTAACCTATTTTGACAAGTGATCATCAATGACATTTAAGAATTACATCTAATGGTCTAAACCCATCTTTTCAACTTGGGACAACACCTAACATATTGATGTGTGAATAGGACTAGGAAGGTCTGAAGTGAAAAGACACTAGATTAGATAAAGTGGAACACAAATTCCATTTTCATAGCAAAAAGACTCAGGCGATATTCTTTTAGAACCTAGGCAATAATGAGACAACACAATACATCATATGATAAAGTTTATAATATCTGTGCAAGACTTTTCTCTTGGGAGATAGTTTGCACAAGGCTAGACGATAGATTTTAGTATACCATAGTGACAAACCTTATAATAGTAGGGTGACACAATTTGTGAAAACAACTATTGTGTGATATTTCTCCAGAGAGCATGTGATAAAGTGCTAGTTTTGTGTAAAAAAAGACAAGTTTTGACTCCAATTTGTTGTGTTTTGGTTTGATAGTCAGATAGTTTTTAGACCAGACATTTTTAGATTTCAGTTCATGTCGAGTAACAACAAGGTTTGCAAACAGTAGGAGTTTTTAGTATGTCTCAAATAATTGAATAAAGGTCAAAAAAACCTTTCCAATACACATTTGTGATATCAAAACAACCTTCTTACCAATTTTATCGAGATGTTTGATTTGTAAGAACATTTACATAGGTCAACACATTTGAAAACATTAGCCAAGAAATCTACCTTAGAGTCATGGCTCATTACCCAACAACTTGACCCATGCTAAGTGCTCCTTTGCTTCACACCAAGTTTTTGCCCATAAGAGATATTAGCTTTGTCATGGAAGTGCCATAAGCACAACCATGGGAATACAAATGGTGAGTGTAAAATCTTAGGGTGATTCGGGTGATCCACTAGGATTGATCTTTGCACTAAGAAGTTGTGTGGAAAAATAGGGTAGCTACTAACTTAGAGTGTTTAGAAAGGGATTCCATTCATAATTTTCTTCTTGTACCCAATATAGGACACCCCACCTTGCAGTGGGTAACAAGCCTCGCAGTCACAAGAGCACCTTAAGTGTTCTTGCCTAGTGATCTCATGGTTGCAATCCCATAAGCAATCACACTAAGCAAAGACAAACAATGCATCTACTAAGGTTTTGTGTTCTTGATAGCCTTGAGTTTATAGTGGGTTGGAATAGTTGGGTTTACTTGTCCCCACTTGGGTCATTCCTCTTAGTTACCCAAGAACAAACCCTCTAAAGAATTTTAACTACCACATATTGGATCCACTTTCAAGAGTCAAGATTTTTGATTCACCACAAGGGTGAAGAGGATACTCTCCTATCTTGATCACGTCCCCCAAACATGCTAATAAGATCCAATTATCCCCTTGCTTTCAAAATCCAAAGGCAAGTCAAGATTTTGATTCACCACAAGGGTGAAGAGCATACTCTCCTATCATAAAAGGACCTTAATTGCAAGTATAATGTGCCTATGAAAATGAAACAACTAGTAGTATTGCCACAAATGAAATAAAGGAAATACAAGCAAGTTTGAGTTTTTATGCTTTGAGAAACCCTACAAACAATTGTTAGTAGCTCTTGTGCATTTGAAGCTTTGACATGCCTTCTTTTTAAGGCAATTATGCTAGCATCTCAAGGCAACAACCTACAAACACAATTGTTAGCCCCACAAATTAGTCTGAAAATAGCATGAAATCTATAAATAACCTACTGTCAAACAACCATAGACTTGTAAAATCTAGAAAATAGCATGCGAAAACCAAAAAAAGACCTAATCACTCAAATGGTAAGAAAATTCAAGCCAAGTGATAGTTTATGCTGGAAGACTATCACATGATACTTCTTAGTATATGCATTTGACAATTTTGTCTTACATTTACAATATTGAGGTGATAGAGTTACAAAGAACGTGCAATACTTTTACCAGAAAAATATTGCAGTTCAACACAAAAAATTTCACATGATATTGGCAAAGTATCATTCGAAAGTTTCGACTATAAAAAAAGAAAATGTGAACAAAAATGTTAAAAATGCAAGAAATGTGGTAAACTAAAGAGCAAAACTAGGATGTTCTGCCTCGCGGTGAGTACCAAAAGTATACACTAAGAAAGTGTCACACTCTAACCCCTTCTATCCAAGTGATTCCGTGAGTTCAAAATGCTTGGATACCTACTTAGAGCTCCCTATCCACAAAGTACACGAGAGTATGATTCAAATATGAAGGTTCTCAGCTAAGCCTTAGAGATACTCTTCAAATATGAAATGCAAAGTGCAACTACGTTAACCAGATGAGCGTATTATAATATCCAAGCTAATTATGCTATGTGAGCTAGACTATTGCAACAAAAGAACTAAACTACCATGCAAAATGCTTCTAAACTAGTATGCAATGGTGATGATAGAATGAGACAAGGAATGAGAAGTTGTCCACAAAGCTCCAAGGAAACCTGTTAGAAAACTTGCAACATAACAATATTCAAAAGGTGGATGGATCCTTTGGCAAGGAGAGATCTCTTTCTTTTAAAGTCATACAGATGGTACAGATCAAGGTCAAGATGATGGAAGATCAAGGGTGGAGTTTGAAAATAGGAGTTATCCATGTGCACCCACAAGTCAACCAATAAATAGAAGTTGACTTCCTATATAAGACAAAAATCACAAAGCCTTTTCTTTTGATTTACAAATTAGAAATAAGACTTTATGTGTGCACATTGAGTGGGTTAGAATAAAAGGGGACATGTTCTTTTAATCAAATAATGGACTTAGGATAACATAGTCAAACTATAGGTTATAATCAAATTAATTTATTATTAGCAAGCTGGTCTTGGTAAATGATTAATTAAATTAGCCAAAATGCTGAGAAGGGGGCTAATAGTCTAGACGATCATTTTTGGGTGATTACATGTCTGAACTAATGTGTATAGTAAAAATGAGAGTTAAGAGAATAGAGATGGGAACAATACCAACCAAAATGAACTTCTATAATTCCAAATTTAGAAAAAAATGCAAAGTGCAAGTAATAGGATAGACTTCACTAAGACAATGGGCCAGATTACCAATTTGAGAGAGGGTGGATTTGTTGGTGACCTTTATAGTGAAAGGAAGTTTGCGAGAAAACTATTTTGGTTTATAAAGTCTCATGCACTCTAATTCTTACAAGGTATAGGTAGAAAGAAGGTTGGCTTCATCAATATAATTACAATTTTACACAAAGACATGATGAACCCTCATTTATTTGTTTCCTTATTTAGTAGCTATTTGGTTGCAAAAACACATTTGATGATTGATTTTAGAAGTAGTAATAAAACTCTAGATATCCTAGAAAATAATATTTACACAGTTGTACCTACACATAGCATGCATATGTTCTAATGAACCATTTTTCATGAGCATATTGATGACTTGTAGAATACAAAAAAGAATGAAGCATAGACATACCTACCACATTGATAAAGAGATCCTCCTCACTCCATTCTCCATCTCCATTTAATGAGTTCAATTTTTTCTTTTTGTTCCATCAAAATTCTTTCCTGAGGAACCAACCACATCCTAAGCCTACAAAAAGGAATCTCAATGGGAATTCTCTACAAATAAGGCACATTTTTGTAGCAGTATACTAGCTCATCTTCCCCAAATGTAAGATCTCTAGTTTTTGGCTTACAGACCAAATTCATTTTTCTATTCTACCAGAAGTATCCAAAAATTGGAATTTGGGACCCCACAATAATGCATGTAGGAATAGAAAAAGAGTGAGAATACATAATAGAGGAACCACAAACACTATAAATCCATGCAAACAATTCTATCCTAACATAAAAGCCATTTGAAATAAAAAGAGATTAAAACAAGAAACTCCCTTTCAAATGTAGCTCATATTCTCTCCTTACTTCTCCATAGATTTGAAGTTGATGTAGCTTTTGATCTTGACAAGATGTACCTAAAACATGATAGAAAATGGATGGCGTCAAAATGATGATGACAAAATGACAGGATAACGAAGATACTAGGAGAATGTGGTTAATCAAAACACGTGCAAAATGGATCAATTTATAGGATTTTGAAGCCAAATGCAAGAATAAGAAAGAAAGAATACAAATTGGAAATTCTCATAATTAGGTGTGGAACTTCAAAAATTATTGCACAAAATGGAAAATTATGATAAAATATGACAAATTGTAAGAAATTTACATAGAAAGATGCAAGAAGGTGGAAGAAGAAAGTGTAAGGAAGATGCATAGAAAGTGTAAGAAGGTGTAAGCTAAAAAGTAGGAGGGTGTAAGAGTTGGATATTTGAATTTGGAAGCTCATAATTCCCTTTAAAAAGAAAAATAGAAATTAGGAATTAGGCTTATGAAATTAGGAAAATAGAAATGGGAAAATGGAAAAAGGGAAAGCTGTGGAAATCATCTCCTACTTATCAATTGATGAGCTTAAGGGGCTTTCTAATGAATGGTTCATAAGGCACAACACTTGGTGAAGGTTTTGCAAATGGGGTTGCAAGCTTTGGGTTTAACTGTGGAGGAAACTCCGTAGTTAAGCGCGCTCAGGCTGGAGTAGTACTGGGATGGGTGACCTCTCGGGAAGTCCCGGTGCTTCACCCTTGTGAGCATCACCTAGATCCAATGAGTGCTAAGTGTTCCATTTATTCTCATGAGAGATGGATTCATGTTGAATCACTACTCATGAAACATGGGTCATCGAGTTTGACTCAAAATCACACAGTTAAATCCTGATATTCACATCACAATTTGACTAGCTGTGGAAATCATCTCCTACTTATCAAGGGAAATAAGAAATTAGTAATTAGGAAATGGAAAATTAGGAATTCCCATAATTTATGAAAATTAAGTCTATTAATTAATAAAGACTAATTAATTAAGAAAGGTTAGTGAAGAGGAATAATTAATAAATGGGGGGATGAAATTAAATGATTAAGACATAGGAATAGACTATGGGTTATCTAATTCTTATATGAGAAATTAATAGATTGATTGGCCAAGATGATGAAATAAATACAAGAATTAACCATTTTGAAGGATTGCGATGAAAATTTAGATAAATGCAATGATATAGAAATGGGATCAAATTAATGATTGAATTGATGGAATAAATGACACTAGATGAATGATAAAATTGATGACTTGCCAAGGACACATGACAAGAATTGATGATGTATGATATTTAATGAACATTGTAAATGCCATAGGATTGATTGATAGGATTTATCATAATAACATAAACAAACACAATCAATGCTATTAATTTTTTTGAATAAGGACATGATCAAACACTAAAAGACTCAATAATATTGATGATCACATTGATGAAAAATAATGACAAGGCACTAAGGGACATGACAATGCAAAGGATCAAATTGATAAAATGATGATGTGCCAAGGATAGATGACATGCATTAGTGATTATTGATAAGGCACTGAAGGATGTAACAATGCCTAAAGGATCGATGATGATGATTGATTAGGGTTGATTTCAATGACATTAGAATGGGTTTGAATCGATTACAAAAGGTTTGGATTAGATATGAATCAATTTAGAGATGATCTAGATTTGACTAAAAAAGGGTTATAAATGATGAAAAACACGTCAAAAGAAAATTATGAAACAATTATGAATGATGATCATGTTGGCCAAAAAATTGAAGTTAGTGATATGAGAAAATGGGACAAGTTAGGATGTAAAAGTGATGAAAGAGTAGGCATGAACCATTTTTGAGTGTCTACATTTTGCCCCTCTTTAATACAATGTAATTTTGAGAGTTGTGTCAAAGAGGAATAAAAAAAATACCTCAGTGAAATTGAAAGAAGGGAGGTAGGATGCCCTCTCAAAAAATAAGAAATTGACTCAAGGATAATTTTTTGAAAAGATAAAAAATGACGAGAAAGATTGATGAAAGATATATTAGTGAAAAGAGGAAATGAGACAAGGACAAGTTAGTGTTTTTTGAGGACTTTTCTTTTATAAGGTACATTGTATGTCATAAGATCTTTATTTTGATATAGCAAATGGAATAGAATGCATCATGGCATAGAGAAGTAGAGTGAAGATGCAAGCCTTCTGCATAAAAACAAACATGATGCAAATAGAAAATGACCTTATCCACCCCGAGGCATAGAGGCATGCCTTGGACTCTCAAAGAGACATTCTAAAAATAGACAAAATTGACCATGAACCATCCTAGCCATTCTCATAAATGGTATGATGAGGTCTAAATGTTCATAAATCATCCAAGATTTTTTTTCATTTTTTTTCATTTTTTTGACACTTTTTAGAAGATAACGAACACGTGACATGGTATGGATGAAGGTTTTGAGCATCTTATTCTTTGGAAAACTCTCTAGAAAGGTATGCAATAATGGACCATGACTATGATAGTAGGATGAGAGACATTGGTAGGGTAATGAAAATGTGGATGAAAAGGATTCATGCTAGAGATTGGATAGGCTCAATGAAAGGATACATAAAATATGTAGGAGGATGGAGGGAATGGAAAAGGATGGAAGAAAAACATTGGGACATACCTTAAAGGGTGATGGAAGATGGAGAAAGAGGGATTTTGGATTTGACAAAAGAAAGGATGGGGATTTTGGGACACAAAGACCCAAAATGGATTAGGAAGATGAAAGACTTATTGATGGAGGGACAATAATTTTGGATGCTAGATTTGATCTTTCTTTAGGACTTTGCACTTCAAGAAGCTTCTTCAGAATCCACATGTATTTTGACTTTTTATTCTTTTATGGGTCATTTGATTGCATTGTTTGCAAAAGAGATTTAGGAATGCATATTGCTTTTGAAAGCTATTTTTTCTTCATGGACCTTTGACACCTTTGAAATATTTATTTTTCCTTTTTCATCATATTTTTCTTTGTTTTCATGTATTGATTAAAGTAGACATGTTCTTCCTTGGATACATGTGGATTCCTTGAATTAGAGACATTATTCTTGGCATCCAATAACTTGGAGAGGGAATTCAATTAATGGATGACTAATAGTTTTGTGGAGACTTTTGGATGGGTGAAAGATTCTCCAAGTTGTGTGCCTTTGTTGACTTGGATATGGAAAATGGTAAGTGGATTTTGAACTAGTGGATGAAGGAGCATATGGACCTAAAATGGATGGAAGGGGTGAAGAAGGAGGTATACAGATGGATCTAGATTTGGAGGGGATACCAATTCCTTAAGAAGTGGGACTTAGGATTGATGTCATGACCTTTTGACATTTATTTCATATGAAAAGGTTTTGACATACTTTGTTCTTTAATGTTGGACCCTTTGACTCGATAATGCTTTTGACTAGAGAGATACTTATTACTAGACACAAGTCCATGTTTATGTGTATGTGATTGATGCAAGAGCATCATGTGTGTGAGGAAAATTTGGATCATCAAATTTTTAAATTTTTTTTTCTTCAGCCTTTTCTATTTTAATCAATGCTAGTAGACAGAGGGTTACTATTTCTAGGAGCTTACTATTTTTATTAAGTTTGTCATACAATCTTAGAATGTTCTGATTTTCTACATGAAGGTTCATTTTAGAATTATAAGCTATTGTATTAGAGAAGGGTCATAAAAATATCATTGCTCCAACTTTATTATTAGAGAAGTTATTGTAGATTTTTAGTGGAAAATTTTGGAGAAAAATCATTGAACTCAGTTTGTAAGGCCTAGAGGCCCCAGATGAGGTCCAAAAAATTGATGGATAACTTTCTTGCACCAATCTGAGCCTGTAGATCAGAAGCCGAAGTTTTCAAAAAGTGGCTATAATAGCCAATTGGAGCAACAATTTGATAGTTATAGCTTTCTAAAGTTGGGCTACCCAAAATTTCTAAAATAAATGTCAAAGATGTATTTGGCCAACTCTATATGTTTTGCTAGGATCTTTCAACCATAGGTATTAAGTTTGAGTGTCTAGAACCTTCCCGGGCGACATAAAATTGCCTATTTAAGAAAGACTTGAACATTGTCTAGGACATCTCTAGGTGATAGTTTGCAGCTTTGTCTTGTAGATTATTATACTGAAGATGCCCATCTGGGTTAGCATATTGTAATTGTGAATTCTATAATTCTACATTTGTGGCGATAATAAGAAGCTCCTATTTTGTTCTCGCAATTACTCTTATTTCTTTGTTTCTATTATGTATTTATGGTATTAAGGGGAGCACCCTTCATCAAGTGGTATCAGAGCTAGAGCTCTTGAGTGTGTGGATAAATCATTGTCTATGAGGCAATCACATCAGGACTATGGTTTGGGTTGAGTGTGTAGACAAATCATTGATTGTGAGGCAATTTGCACTAGTGTTTTAGTGGAAGCGCGAAAATGCCTCCACAAAGAGAGCATGGTAGAAGAGTTATAGGTGTTACATCTGAGGGTTTTAGAGCACTCTAAAGACAAATGCAAGCATTAGAAGAAAAAAAGTGCAAAGGAATAAATCTTTCCATAAGAGATGAAAGCGAGGACAAGGACGAAGAAGAAGAAGTAGTTGAAGTAGAGGTAGTTCTAAATCTAGAGGAAGAGAGGATTTTTAAGGCCATCTCCAAGATTGGTAAAAGACCTAAGTTTGAGGTTCCCATATTTTTGGGAAATCTTAACCCAGAGGAGCTAATTGATTGGATCAATGAATTGGAGGAGTACTTTGAGTATGAAGATATTGAGTATCCTAATAGGATCAAGTTTGCGAAGGCAAGACTGAAGGGACATGCAAAGATCTGGTGGCAAGAGATCTAGTTGCAGTGAAATAGAAAGAGAAAGGAAAAAATAACTAGATGAGATCAGATGATAGCTAAACTAAAGTGACAGTTCATCACTATGGATTATGAGCTTGATCTATTGAAGAAAATGCAAGGGTTAAAGAAAGCAGGAAAATCTATTCAAAAGTATATTGAAGAGTTCTACCGAGTTCTCACTAGAAACCGTCATGCAAAAGATGATAAGGAGAAAGTTGCTCATTATCTTAATGGGTTAAGGCCAAGTATTCAAGATGAGCTGAGTCTAGTTTGAATGACCAATATTGAGGAGGCATACCGATTTTCCTTAAGAGTTGAGGAGAAACTAAGCAAGAAGTTTGACAACAAGAATAGTGGAAGAGGCCATGGTGGAATATCTGGTGGATGATCTTATGGTGGATGAAATGATGATCAAAAGAATAAGGATGAGGCTAGAAGTAGCAATGAGAACTAGAGGGGAAGAAATTCAAATCATTCCCATGATTAGAATAATAGAGATCAGTGAGGAAGAGGAAGAGGGCAAGGATCTGGAAGAGGGGGTTTAAGTGGAAAATATTTTCATTACAGAGAAGGAGGGCATAGATCATTTGAATGTTCCCACCACCAAGGAAGGACATATCAAAGAATTTCTAGGTTAGGCCAAAGTTGCACATGTTGAAAAAGATGCCAAATCATCACATTTTGAAGATGCTAAAAGAGGAAAGTCCTAGCTAACAAAAGAGTCCCGCTAAGTGGGGAGAATGAACCAAGGAGCTTGTTTTGTATAAGGTAAAAATGTGAAGATAAGTGTCATGATGTAATCATTGATGGTGGAAATACTAGAAATCTAGTGTAAGAAATGATGGTCACAAAGTTGAAGCTAAAGATATGGAAATACCCGTGTCCATACTATATTGCTTGAGTGCAAGATGACCATAAGGTCATGGTCAATGAGCAATGCTCATTGAAGTTCAAGATTGAAAGCTACCAGGATGAGGTACTGCATGCTATCATACCTATGGACATATGTCATATGTTTCTAGGTAGGCCATGGCAGTTTGATAGGCATGTTGTACATGATCAATGAGCAAATACCTACACTTTGACCAAGGATGGAGTTAAACATAAGTTGAAGTTGTTGAAGGAGAAAGAAGGAAAGGTATGTATTGCTGCCAAAATATGTTTTATTAATGGAAAGGAGTTTCTCAAAGGTGTGAAGTATGAGCATATGTGTTTTTCTATAATTCCAAAAGATGGTAAAGAAGAAGTAGAGGAAGTGCCTGTAGAAGTTGCATATATGTTGGGAGAGTTTTCTGATATTGTGTCAGATAATGTACCTGATGGATTACCCTTAGTGAGGAAGATTAGTCACCAAATGGATTGGAATCCAGGAGCTAGTTTTCCAAACAAGGCAATGCACAAAATGACACCAACAGAAAGTGAAGAGTTGAACATACAAGTTCATGAGTTGGTGTAGAAGGGGTTGATTCAATAGAGTCCGAGTCCATGTGTTGTACCATCAATTTTATCACCAAAGAAGAATGGAGAATGGAGGATGTTCACAAATTCTCTTGCTATTAACAAGATTGCAATCAAGTATAGATTTCCATTACCAAGGATGGATGATATTATGGACTATTTGAGTGGAGCTATGTATTTTACAAAGATAGATATGAAGAGTGGATACCATCAGATTTTCAACAGGGAAGGTGATGAGTGGAAGATTGATTTCAAGACAAGGGAAGGATTGTATGAGTGGTTAATCATGCCTTTTGGGTGAACCAATGAACCTAGTACTTTTATGTGGCTCATGAATGAGGTACTAAAGGAGTTTCTGGGTAAGTTTGTCATTGTTACCTAGATGATATTTTGATCTTTAGTAAGACATTGGAGGAGTATTTGTTACATATCCAAAAGGTTTTTGATAAGTTTAGGGAAGAAAAGTTTCTTATAAACCTCAAGAAGTATAATTTTGTGAAGGAGGAGTTGGTGTACTTGGGATTTGTAGTCTCTGCAAAGGTCTAAAAATGGACCTAGAGAAAGTGAAGCCTATCCTTGAATGACCTACTCCAAAGAGTGCTATAGAGGTAAGATCTTTTGATGGATTGGCTAGTTTTTACAGAAAGTTCATATGAGATTTTAGTAGTATTTGTAGACACTTGACTGAAACAATGAGAGGGGGTAGGAAGGAATTTAAGTGGATTGTAGGAGCAGATAAGAGTTTTAATATGTTGAAATAGAAAGTTATAGAGCAACCTTTATTAGTACGTCCAAATTTTAACAAGGTGTCAAGTAGTCTGTGATGCTAGTGGCACTGTAATAGGAGCTTTTTTGAGCCAAGAAGGTAGACTTGTTGCTTATTTTAGTGAGAAGTTATATGATGCAAAAATAAAATATTTTGTTTATGATCAAGAATTTTATGCTATAGTTCAAGAATTAAAGAAGTGAAGACACTATCTTCTATCTAAGGAGTTTGTTTTGTATACTAATCATCAAGTTTTACAATATTTGAATGGTCATGGAAAATGAAACCAAAGGCATTTGAAGTGGGTTGAGTTTTTTTAGAGTTATACATTTATTTTGAAACACAGGAGTGGGAAGTCTAACAGAGTTGTAGATGCTCTTAGCAAAAGATAGTTTTTGCTGACAGACATGCAAATTGAGGTGATTGGGTTCAAGGAAATCAAGAATTTGTATCTAGATGATCTTGATTTCAGTGAAGCATGGAAGGCTTGTACATAAACTATTACTCTTGATAGGACAAAGTGGATGGATTTCATGATCCAAGATAGTATTTTGTTCAAAGGAAGCCAGTTGTGCATTACAAGAAGTTCAATGAGAGAAAATCTCATCAAAGAGAAGCATAATATAAGATTTCCTAGACACTTTGGTAGAGATAAAACCATTTCTTTGGTTGTTGAGAACTATTATTGGCCATAATTGCAACAAGATGTGAAGAAGTTTGTACAAAGTTGTAGAGTATGTTAGATGGCAAAAGGAGTGAAGTAGAATATAGGGTTGCATTAACCATTACCTCTGCCAGAGAAGTCATGGGAGGATGTAAGCATGGATTTTGTTCTTGGATTACCAAGGACTCAGTGAGGGCATGATTCTATTTTTGTGGTGGTTGATAGGATTTCAAAGATGACACATTTCATTCCCTACAAATAGACTAGTGATGTTCATGTGGCTGAGTTGTTATTACAGAGAAGTGGTGAGTCTACATGGTTTGCCAAAGAGTATATTTTTTGACTAAGATACAAATTTTTTTGGGTATTTTTGGTGTACATTATGGAATAAGTTTAAGATATATTCAAAGTTTAGTTCATTGCATCAAACAAAAGTGGTGAATAGGAGTTTGGGAAATTTGTTGACATGTTTGGTCAGAGACAAGCCAAAAGGATGGGATTTGATTTTACCACATGTAGAATTTGCATATAATAATTTAGCCAATCGGAGTACTAGTAAATCACCATTCCAGATTGTATATGGGAGTAGTCTCTGAAATGCTTCTGAGTTGAGATAGTTGGATAAATGAGAGATATGTAGTGTTGAAGTAGAAGAATTTGCTGAACATTTGAAGAACATCCACGAGGAGGTGAGGAAGCACATTATAAAGATGAATACACACTATAAAGATAAGGAAGATGTGAAAAGGAGGTTTAAGGAATTTTAGATTGGGGATGAAGTCATGGTTCATTTAAGAAAGGAGAATTTTCCAGTGGGTACATATAATAAGCTGAAGATGAGGAAGTTTGGACCATGCAAGATAGTGAAAAGGCATGATTTTGGAAATGCCTATGAAGTGGAGTTTCCCTCTAAATTGAATATTTCAATTGTATTTAATATTTTAGATTTGAAAGAGTTTTATGAAGGGGGTGATGGCAATGAATTTGTAGAAGTACAGTGGAGTATTCTAGTAGCTAGTTTGGCTATAAAGGAGATTAAGGAGATACTAGACAGTCATGTTGGCAAAAGTACAAGGAACAAAACTTATGAAGAATACTTGGCCAAATGTAAAGGGAGACCAATAGAGGATTTATCATGGATAACAAGGGAGGAGGTTAACCATCTTGGTTTTCCTCTGAACACCTGTGACATGATAGAGTCATTTCTAAAATTACCTCGGGTGTTTGATGCAGGAGCATCCTGGGTGTGAGGGCAATCTTGCATCACTAGAAAATAATTTTTATTTTCAACCTTTTCTATTTTAATTAGGACTAGTAGAGGGGGGGGGGGGGGGGGGGGGGGGTTTCTATTTTTGGGAGCTTACTATTTTTGTAAGTTTTTCATACGAGCTCAGAATGTTCTAATTTTCTACATGAAGGTTCATTTTAGAATTATAAACCTACCATAAAATATCATTGCTCCATCTTTAGTATCAAAGAAGTTATTGCAAATTTTTGATGGAAAATTTTGGAGAAAAATCTTTGAACTTAGTTTTGAAGGCCTTAGACACCCTAGATAAGGCCTGAAAACTTGATGAATGGGCACTTGCATGGATCCAAGGTTATAGATTAGGAGCCAAGGTTTCTGAAAGTGGTTATAATAGCCAATTGGAGCAACAATTTGGGAGCTATGGTCTTCCAAAGTTGGGTTACCCAATATTTCTAAAATAAATGTCAAAGGTGTATTTGTCTGACTCTATATATATTTTAGGGTCTATCGACCCTAGGTATTAAGTTTAGAACCTTCCTGGGCGGCATAAAATTTATTATTTAAGAAAGGCTCAAACATTGTCTAGGACAACTCTGGGTGATAGTTCACAACTTTGTCTTGTAGATTACTGTAACAAAGGTGCCCATGTGGGTTAGCATATTGTAATTGTGAATCATGTAATTTCACATTTGCAGTTATAATAAGAAGCCCTTATTTTGTTCTCGCAATTGTTGTTGTTTCTTTGTTTCTCTTATGTGTTTATGGTTAAGGGGAACACCCTTCATCAATGATAAGGAAGATTTGATAGGACAATGTATTGGACTAGACTTGATAAAAGTATGGGAATCTATTTGAAGTGGAGGGGGTTTAGGAACATCTTGTATAAGTGTATTTAAACCATAAGGGGGATTAGAAGGAATAATAGTATACTTCAGTGGAATGGGAGTACTAATATGATGCATGGAGATATAGGGGAACTCTAAAAAAAATGTGGAATAAACTCAACTTGAAAATTCACCACTCCTTGTTTAGAGTTATACACAAACGCTACACATTGATTAAATAAACCACAAAGAACACAAGGCCAAATGCAACATATTCATAGGTGCAATAATTTAAGTTCACATATTGAACACCTACAATATGCCCAACTGTGAGGCCTTTCGGGTTGCGACCTTATAGAAAGTAAGAGTTCTTCAAACTCAAAGCCTTATCTTGCATATTATATCTTCCATTCTCTATGAATGCTACTTTTGTACATATAACCAAGCCTCTTTTATAGCTAGCTAATCCACAAGCAAACTATTCAATCATTTATTTATATTTCAAGTCTATTCTTGGGAAAGTAAACAAAAACCCATGCAAACGATCATACGAAAGGACACACACTTGAAGGTAGGTCCACATGTGTGTTATGAGTCAGCTCCTAACTATGCAAGATGCCACATAATAATTGAAAACATTCCAAACATAACAACATGCTATGATGGGTGGAAACAACAAGAAAATAGGACTGCAAAGAACAACATAGAACTCGAGAAATAAAGAACATAAGAATTCATGCACTTATGAAAAGGAACAAGGATAAGTCCTTGACAAGATGACTACTTCATGAGCAACAAATTGGTATAGAAAGCTAGAAATATTTTTTGGTTGATGTGAGATTTCTCAAAAATCCAAGATGCTCTTGCATCATTATAGGAACATCTAGTAGGATAGGATCTTGTACAAGATTTAGAGGGATGGTGGGATATAAAAGAGGATCTAGAGGGATAATGGGATTATGTGGTGGACATGAAGGTATGATGGGATCCTTTGGAGGATTGTGGACTAAATGGATGCTTTGATCTTGACTTGATTTGGACAATTAGAGAAAACAGAAGCATGATCTTGATCTTTCTTAGGAAGTGAAAGGTCAACGGGACATGCAAGGAAAGTTTGGTCTTGAGATGGAAGAGGACCATCATGTATAAGAGTAATGTAGTTAACATGAGGCTCAAGAGAAGTGAGATCTTTCTCAAATATGGGATGGACTTGGTCACTATTGGTATCTTGATCTTTATTTATTTTAGGACTCATTTATGCACTCTTTAAATCATCCTCTTGACATAGGAAATGAAAGTTTGAAAAGGGATTATTGTTTGGACATGATGGAGGTGGAGTTTGAATTGGATTATCCAAAACAAGACTACTTGGAGATGGAGGACATAATGTTATTGGTTATGAAATTTGAGAATCATGAAATGGACTTATATCAAGGATGGGACTAGATTGAAGTTGTTTTATGGATAGCCCTTGAGGGGTTTCATCATTGGAAATGGAACTTGAGGATGATGAAGGAAAATTCTCATACGAGTCTTTGGGAAATAGAGGAATGGTGGAAGACATGGATGTTTCTTGGAGGTTGATTTCTTGAGTGTAAATAGGTGTTTCTTCCATGTGAGTGTGTTGGGATGAGCCATTGCTAGACCTAGGTGAATCATTATTCTCATACTTTTCAAATAACGTTTGAAATATTTGCTTCAAAGTATGTGACTTGGATTTTTTTCTTGGTTGATCTTGTTGGTGATGTAGAATTGATATCTACATGTTGTTCATATTTATTTGGTTGAAGATTTTCCTCAAAGGGAATCTCATTGATCATGTTTGTTTGATGTGCAAAAGTTGGCATCTTTGAGTTTGTGCTTGTTTGAGAAAGACTTATTGGATTTGAGGACACAAAGATTTTTTTATTAAATTTTGTTGAAGGCCAAGTTGTTTTTGATGTTGGTGTTGATTGAATTGTTTGCCAAAAAGGTTGTACAATTTTTTGAGGTTTAGTTGATTCAAATGGAATGAAATTTGGTTCAAAATCAGGAGTCGACCACATTGGATCATGCCATGTGCTGGTAAAATGTTAGGTGGAGATACCATGTTGCACATGTCATTTGAAAAATATGAGGCATGTTTTGAAATGGGTTTGCATTGATCATTTTCAAGGACTTGGTTGAAAGAAGTTAAGTCTTAAATATGATTGGATTGGTTAAAGTTTTCATTTTCCTTATTGAGTTGTGCAATAAGTTTTGGTATTTTTGATCTATCCTTGAGAACTTGTATGTTAACTTGAGAAAAAAATTCTATTGGGGTGTTTACAAATTTTAGCCATGACTCTATGGATTGTTTCAACATTTCCTATTTGTTATTCCACTTTTTTGACCTCTTTGTCCAATTTGGCTTGGATTTTTTGGATAAGGCATGTGCAGGATTCATGTGATTATCATAGGTTGTCGAGGGTGTCATTTGTGTTTGATCAAAAGAGGAAACACCTTGTGAGGTGTATGTCATTATTGGGTAAAAAGCTTGTGTTGGACCAAAATGTGTTTGTGAAATGTTCATAATGTTTGAGTCAAAGAATTGTGTTTGAAAAGGAATATTTTGTCTTTGGTTGAATAACATTTGTGTGGACATAGTTTGATAAAATTATTTTTTCCTTGTAGGAGTTTGTGACCTTGGAATCATTGGCATGATGTCTAAGTATGCAAATGCACCTTAGTGTGAGGGTTGTATGCAAACTAAGGTATGCAAGATTTTTTTTTTTTTTTTTTGGGATATAAGGTATGCAAATGCAAATAAGGTATGATTGTGAAAAGGTTGAAAATGAAAATTTTGTTTGATTTTTGACTAAGGGATATAAATGCAAACTAGGTATGATAATGTGTAAACGTATGCAAATGTTGGTTGAATTTTTGGACTAAGGTATAGAACACAAATATGTTTTTTGGGGATTTTTGGAATTTTTGAAATGAAAACTAAGGTATGTAGGAAAAATATTTGGATTTGGACTTGGATTTATGAAAAATGAAACTAAGGGATTATGCAACGTGATTTTAGATTTTTTGAAAAATACAACTAAGGTTCAAGTATGCAAGTATGTAAATGGGTTGATGTTGTTAGGATATGAAAAGTTGTCCAAGGGTTAACCTATGCAAAGTGATGTTGGTTTTGAAAGGACTAGACTTAGCCAAAGTTCGATGTTTGAAATGTTTGGATATGGTTGATTATGGAAAATGCACTTTGTTTTTTGGATTTTGAAGGATAATTAAAATGAGATGCTAACTAGGAAATGTGAACCAATGTTTATGCAACTAAGGGTTATGAAAAGCTAAGGGATTACCAAGTTTGAATGCATAATAGAGGAACCAAAAACTCTATAAATGTATACAAACAATTATATTCCAATATAAAATACATTTGAAATAAAAAGAGAATAAAAAAAGAAACTCCCTTTCAAATGTAACTCTTATGCTCTCCTTTCCTCTTCATAGATTTAAAGTTGATGTATCTCTTGATCTCGACAAGATGTACCTAAAAATTGATAGCAAGAGGATGATAATAAAATGATGATGACAAAACGACAAGATAGCAAGAATAATAAGAGAATGTGGTTAACAAAAACAAGTCAATAATGACTCAATTTATAGGTTTTTGAAGCCAAATGCAAGAGTTGGAAAGAAAGAATGCAAATTGGAAATGATCATAGTTAGGTGTGAAAGTTGGGAAATTTTGGCACAAAAATAGAAAATTATGAAAAAATATGACAAATTGTAAGAAATTTGCATAGAAAGGCGCAAGAGGGTGGAAGAATAAAGTGTAAGGGAAATGCATAGAAAGTGTAAGAATATGTTATCTAAAAAATAGGAAGTGTAAGAGTTGGATATTTGAATTTAAAAGCTCATAATTCCCTCTAAAATGGAAAATAGAAATTAGGAATTATGATCATGAAATTGGGAAAATAGAAATGGGAAAAAAGAAAAAGAGAAATAAGAAATTACTAATTAGGAAATGGGAAATTAGGAATTCCCATAATTCATGAAAATGGAGTCAATTAATGAATAAAGACTAATTAATTGAGAAAGGTTAGTAAGGAGGGATAATTAATAAAGGGGGGATGAAATTGAATGATTAAGACATAAGAATAGACTCTAGGTTATCTAATTCTTATAAGATAAATTAATACATTGATTGGCCAAGATTATGAAATAAATACAAGAATTAACCCTTTTGAAGGATTGTGATGAAAATGTAGATTAATGCAATAACATAGAAATATAGAATTTACCTTAGACTAATACAATGATTAGAAAGTAAAAGTAAGGCTTTGATCTGATAACAAATTACAACTCACTTGCAGATTACAGATCTATGTTTCAGTCCTTCATTATACTTGGCATTCACACACTTCAACTTTGATAGCTTGCTCACCGTTCAAGCATTCATACTCTTAAGCCTTCTTCCTTTGCATGCCAACTATAGTCACTTCTATTCGACCACTAAATGAAGCAATACCTTAGAGTTTGTGTCTTACTTAGCTTCTCAAACATGACAACCTTTACTTTTGACCAACTATCTCTATAAATAAAGAATTTAGATCTTTTGTTGCTTAACCACTATCTTCCATTTTAGCGTCAGGTAGGATATAATGAATCTACCCACTTTTCCATTTTAGGGTTAGGTAGGATACAATGAATCTACCCACTTTTCCATTTGGTTCCTCTAGAAAATTCTTCTACAATCTTCCTTAAATTCACCTAAAAAAATGGTTTACCTCAAATTCTATGCCACCAACTTATCATAGTTATCTTTCACACAGTTCACATAATTCAAGAAAATAAAATAGTCAGCCTAGATTTGTTAAATCTTCTATTTAACACATTTACTGACACTCAACATCAATATATTGTCACTGGACATCTATACTATTCTTTTGCTCGACCAACACTAGTTCACTCAGAAAATGCTAAAGCTTACTAATGCTCAACATCAACTAAGCTTTACTCAACATATACTAACAATCACTTAGCTTACACTATTTTTCATCTTTACTTGACACCTCTTGTTTTTCACTTGACTTCCATTGATTTCTGCTCGACTTGCACTAACTACTCTGCAAGGATTGGCAGACACTTTTCATATTTGATCTTCTTCTAGTCTTAACTTGAGTGATATTTAATTTTAGACTTTAAGTAGATAAATGATACATTATAGTATCAATGTCTTACTTGATCTTAGTGCTTCTTTTACATACCAAATAACTCAACCTTTCTCTAGTTGCTATTGTTATATCCTCTTTTTGAATCCTCTTCATCAATCAACTAAATGATAGCTTTTAGACCAAAAAGTAATTGTCTCACCAGTAGGTAGTAGGTTTGACATTATTGAAAAAATAATAATAATTCTATTAAAGGTTCTTCACTTCAAACAATCTTATATCAACCATAAGATCAAATTAATGATCAAATTGAAGGAATAAATGACACTAGATGAATGAAATAAATTCATGACTTGTCAAGGGCACATTACAAGGATTGATGATGTATGACATTTAATAGACACTATAAATGTCATAGGATTGATTGGTAGGATTTGTAAGAAAAGATAATATAGAGCAAGGAAATGAAATCAATCCAAGTGAGTCAAGTGAGAAATATTGTTACCATGAAATAATGAGGTTTCAAGAGCATACAACAATATAGAGAAAAAAAGGAGATAAATAATTTGAAAGGGGAAAGCAAACAAAACCCCTTATGAATATTATGAATGTAGGAAAAATCCCAAAGAAGAAACAAAGAGAAAGGTGGAGCAAAATAGCTCGTTACAATAACATCAATGTGAAGTGTAAAGAAGAATGAGAAGGAGGCATCTCTTTTATAGAGATGAGAAATGAGTCACATTTGTAACTCCTTCTTTTATGAATACCACATTCATAATAAGTGTGTGCAAAGTGTCAAGATCTTCTTAAGGAGGATAAACTAATTTTCTTTATAAAAGTAATTACAAAATGAGTTGTCCTCACATGTGGACTAGAGGACAAGTAAATGACATGTCCTTCACATGTGTACAAGAGGAAATACTACATGTAAGGATGCTTGGAATATCCCAAGTTAAATACATCCAAGGAAAGATTAATATGTGTAACGAGATTTATCATAATAGTATCAACGAATATAATCAATTATATTAAATTGACTAAATAAGGACATGATTAGACACTCAAGGACTCAACAATGTTGATGATCACATTGATGACAAATGACAATAATGTACCGTGGGATGTGGCAATTCTAAGGATCAAATTAATAAAGATGACATGCTGATGACATGCCATGGACACATGACATGAATTAATGATTGTTTATAAGGCACCAAAGGATGTAACAATGCCTAAATGACTGATGATGATGATTGATTACAGTTGGTTTCAAGTGATTTCAATGACATTAGAATGGGTTTGAATCAATTTCAAATGATTTAGATTAGATATAAATTAATTCAGACATAGTCTAAATTTGAGTAACAGGGGTTATAAATGATGAAAAACATGTCAAAGGAACATTATGAAATAATTATGAATGATGATCAAGTTGGTGGAAAAATCAAAGTTAGTGAATGAGAAATTGGGAAAAGTGAGGATGTAAAAGTGATGAAAGAGTAGGCGTGAACCATTTTTTAGTGTCTACAATGCCTTCCAAGAATGGTCATACTACCACCTCTATATTTTCATGCATCCCTTAATAGAAAAATAAGAGGTCCATTATTATTGTTTGATGGGTACGATTTTCTGCTCCATTAAAACTTATAAATGATGTTCTTTATTACTTTATTTTTGCTCAACAATTTATAGAAATATATTGGATTTTGATGAAAGCCAAGCGACATAAATATTATCAATTCAATTCATAATTAGGAATGGATTATGGTTAAAAATGTATGTGTACTTCCTCTTCTTTTCATCTTGCAAGTATTGAGAGGAGGTTTTGAAGGTGATGTGATAGTTAAGATACATATGTCATTCTCTTCCATTCATTATTTTTATCTGTAGTAACTCCTATGACTTTTGACTAGGAATTTTATCATTAAACACACATACACGCATATGCACATCACATAGGTGCTCGATCATATACTTTAATTTAATATTAAGAGATTTCTTATTTCCCCAAGCTATAATTTGAGAAACACTTAGCTTGTTGTCTTAATTCAGAAGAAAATCTTTCTTCTTTGTTAAAATCACATGGTTGGTTGTTTACAAGAATGGAAGTGGAAATAATAGCAATATTTATGCTTATTTTATTATTATCAATAAACACTTCTAAAACTATTCAAGTTGTAGGTATATATAAATACTTGAATACAAAGATAGTAGGAAAATAAATTGATATATCATTTTTTACTGCGGCTATACTTCCTAATCATCACACCTCAATAGAATGATGTCATATACACATATTTTATTCATTATGAATGAAATATGTAGAGATATGAACTTTCATAGTTAAGAGAGTTTATAGGCATAAATAGTTAAAGTACTTATAGGCATATTCAATTATAGAATTATAGGCTGCTCTTGAGTAAATGCTACCATAGTTTGCAGATAACCAAAATGATTAAATTCTAAGCATAGTGCCAATGTGTAATCTCCTCACAACAACAAAAATTAGAAGTTATTAACATGTAAATTAACATAAGAACACCTTGCAATTATTCTCATATAGGCAATCATCAAGAACTTCAACTAATGTTTCTAGTACACCATGCAAACTCATGACGGGCAATATCACAACAAATACCTCGAGATGACTGCAAAAATATTTCTCCATGCAATATAAAATGACTTGTTGAATATTTTACCCCAATTTCCTAAATTCCAAAGTTTTCTTAATATAATATATAATCCCAATGCATGACTTTATTCTTGTGTATCTTTATGATAATTCTTTCTCACTTTTATAAGATTGATACATTAGTATTTGTGGCCCTATCAATCATGAATTAAACCAAACAAATAAAATTATTTTTGCAAGAAAATGTTTCCCAAATCAAATAAACACTCTTATTTTTATATCTCGTTGCATATAAATATTTAGCCATCAAATTAATGCTTTCCTCAAGTCAGACCCAACAACAAGAAACAAATCATATTGTGAGTTGCTAATATATTCAACCTAAGTATTATGAAGGCACCCCACAAAAATCAATAGCTTAATTTCCCACATCAAATATTCAATGCAATGGTTCATAAAATAATCGCAATGCGATTAATATTCACTTTTGTGTCAAACATGAGGAACCACTTGAAATA
This sequence comes from Cupressus sempervirens, assembly GCA_028749045.1. NCBI lineage: Eukaryota > Viridiplantae > Streptophyta > Pinopsida > Cupressales > Cupressaceae > Cupressus > Cupressus sempervirens. The sequence continues at coordinate 388,240,517 of CM053790.1, forward strand.
TGTAGATAATAAATGTTCTCAATACTTTCATCAATCCAATTAAGATTCTCAAGAAAATATATGAAATAATTTAAGATTAATTTTTTGTTTTCCAATGGGATACAAAATACCTTGGCCTTATCAAATTTGACATTAGAAGTAAAACTTCACTAATTGAGCACATATGTAAACTTTTTCGCTTTTACCTCTTTGAAGAACTAGGTTCATGTCCATCTCCCCTATCCCTAAAGCTTTTCATGTCCAACATTTTCCTATCAATGTCAAAGCATCAACAATTTGTTAAATCTAATAAAATATTAGAAAATGCTTTCATAATTCTCTCCATGAATTTTTATTACATTCTTGTGGAAACTATTAGCTTTTTATCAACTCATCTATTAGCCTTCCAATTCCTTGTCTATTAATTTGAAAACAAAGTGAATATTATTTCATAATTTTTGTTGACATTAAAATTTACTTTAATTGCTCTATTAAATTATTAAATTAAGCTGTCAACGTATATCAACAACTCAAACTTTACTTGTTTAATTAATTTTTATTATCCCATAAAGGGGACATTAGATTATGTTTACATCATTTCGTTCAATTTTGATGTCATAGCTACATTTCCTTCCTCTGATTTTTATCTTCCATCTCTTGACAATTGTTTTGAATATGACATGTAGTTAATGTGTATAAACCATTATTTTGCATTCACTACTTTTTTTCTCTACATTTTTGAGTTCAAATCCTTCTATATATCCATATATACTTCCTCCACTTTTCATCTTGTCGTTATTTACATGAGGTTTGGAATATGATATGCAAGTTAAGGTATACATGTCATTGCTTTGCATTTCATGGATTTTTCTTTTACATGATTTGATTAAAATTTCATCATCATAACTACATTTACTTCCTTTTTTTAATCTTGTAGGTATTTTAGTCAACCATTAGCAATAACATTGCTTAGATTTGGTACACCTTATCTTCAACCCAGGTGAGTATTTTTATTTAGTGAGGCCATCCATTCTCCATTTTAGGCACCTTTTGTGCATTTTGAATATTTTACATTTCATGTTCTATTTTGGACATTTTTTTCCTATTTTTGTTTCAAGCATTCCCTTATTTGTAACTCCATTGAGCTCTAAATTTGTGTGTGATTCTTCTACACAAATTGTAGCAAATTTGTATTTGTGAACACTACAAATTGGGCTCATAAACACACATATTTCACAAAAGAGAAATGCATTTTTTTATTCTAACTTAACTAATATTTTATAGATAATGTTCATTTTGCAAAAAATGTTAGTGATGGGATGAATTTAAAAAAAATTCAAGCATCATTATTAATAGTAGGGTTTAACAAATTATATCAAGGATTAAAATTTTATGTCAAAATTAGGGATTTAATTTCAGTATTAATAGTGGGGTTTCAAATTCACTATTAATAAGTTGTTAAAATTGATTATTAATATATTTTTAAGTAGGAGATATTTTCTACAACAAATCAAGTTGCAATATTGCTACTAGGATTCAACTATGTAGTTTTTGAGTTAAGCTCATTGATCCATGTTTCATGAGTAGAGTTTCACAAGATCCAATGTCTCATGATAATGAATGGAACACTTAGCACTTAATTCATCTAGTTAGTGGTCATCAAGGTGAAGCATTGAGACTTTATGGGAGGTTATCCATCTCAGTACTTGATGAAGGTTTTGCAAATAAGGTTCCAAGCAATGTGGGCCCAACCTTAGAGTAAACATTATGGTTAAGAACGTTTGAGTTGGAGTAGTACTAGGATGCATGACCTCATGGGAAGTATCAGCATTTCAAATCTATGAGCATGACCCAACTACAATTAGTGTTAAGTGCTCCATTCATTTCACATGAGAGATGGGTTCTTGTCAATCACTACTCATGAAACATGAGTCAATGAGTTTGACTCAAAAACTACATAATCAAATCCTGATATTAATATCATAATATGTTGTAATCACTCATTGATAATATTGGGGCTTATCTATTAATGTAGGGGTTTAATTTTTATTTTTTGTATTACTATTTAATTATTTAAATTAGTGTTTAAAATCTATTGTTAATAACAAGGTAAAATTATTATTATTTAAATAACAAATAAAAAATATTTGAGTTTCAAATTATAATAAAGCATGTGCTTCTCAAGCTTTTGTGTTGTGAATTAAGGCTTTAATGAAATAGAATTATAATATAATTTACATATGTCACCTTATAAAGTCCCTTTGGTTCAAAATGATTATTCATTCTTATAATATAGTTGTCATAAATATTTTAAACTTTTATTTATAGAGACTAAATCTAGTCAAATGATTCATCAATTCAAAGATCTGCAACCTTAGAATGACTTGTATGAGATTGTAGTTGATTCTAAGGGAACAATTGATCAATTTGGTGATATTGAAGCTCATAATAACTTGTTATTTCATTTTAACTCATTCTAAGTGAATGGTTGATTGTTTTCGCATTATACAACCTCAAAAATACTTCTTATGAGATTGTAGCTCATTTTGAGTGATGGTTGATCCATTTGATTATTTATAAACTCAAAATAGTTTTTTTATAAGATCGTATATCATTCAAAGTAAATAGTTGTTCAATTTGGTGATTTACAACCTTATGACAACTTGTTATGAGATTGCAATTTATTTTAGCAAATTATTGATCAATTAAGTGATTTGTAACCTTATAATGGATTGTCATGAGATTGTAGCTCATTATGAGTAAATCGTTGATTGATTCAACAATCTACAAGCTAAGAATGTCTGAATATGAGATTGTAGCTCATTCTTAGTGAAGGGTTGATCGAATTTTCTAGCTAAGAAAGACTTGTTATGAGATTGTAGCTCATTCTAAGGAAATGGTTGATCAATTTTATGATTTTCAAGCTCAAAATGTCTTCTCACCATATTGTAGCTCATTTTGAATGAACATTGATCGATTCAATAGTATAGAACCTCATAATGACTTGTTATCATAGAATAACTCACGTTGAGTGACAATTGATTAATTTAGTGATTTATAAACCATGCAATGGCTTTTTATTAGATTATAGCTCACTCTAAGAAAATGGTAGATTGAATTGACAATCTCTAACCTTAGAACAACTTGTTATGAGATTATAACTCAATCTAAGAAAGAAATTGATTGATTAATGATCTTCAACCTCAAAATGATTTGTTGTGAGATTGTAGCTCATTGTGAACAAACAATTGATTGATTCAACAATTTGCATCCTAAAAATGACTTTTTATGATATTTTAGCTCATTCCTAGTGAACAATTGATTGATTTGGTGATATCAAAACTCAAAATGACTACTTATAAGATTTTAACTCATTCTAAGAAAATGGTAATCAATTATGTGATCGGCAACCTCAAATTTGTTTGTTATATTTAAGATTATAGATCATTATAAATGAACAATTGAATGATTTGACAATATTTAAATAACTAGTTATGAGATTGTAGCTTATTATAAGTGAATTGTTGACCAATCTAGCGATATGTTATGAGATTTTTGTTCATTTTTAGTGAACGGTTGATCAATCCAATGATCTACAATCTCAATACAATCTATAAGCTCAAAATGATTTTTTAATGATATTTTATCTCATTTTGAGTAAACTGTCAATTTATTTATCAATCTACAACCTCTAAATGACCTATTATGACATTTTAATTTCGTCTAAGTGAATAGTTGATTGATTTGGCAATACATAATCTTAAAATGACTTGTTATGAGATTGTATGTCATTCTAAGTGAATGATTAATCTATTAGGAGATTTGCAACCACAAAATGACTTGGGTAGCTCATTTTGAGTGAATGATTGATCAGTTCAACAACCTATAAACTCAAAACATCTTGTTATGAGATTCTAGCTCATTCCAAGTGAATAGTTGATCAATTTAGCAATCTGCAAGCTCATGATAGCTTTTATGAGATTATTAAAATGGTTGATCAATTCAAGGACCTACAAATTTAGAATAATTTGTTATGATCTTATAACTCAATTTGAGTGAACAATTGATTAATTTGGTGATCTTCAACCTTAAACTAACTTGTTATGAGATGATAGCTCATTCCAAGTGAATAATTGATTGATTTAGCGATTTCAGAACTCAAAATAACTAGTTATGAGATTGTAGCTCATTCTATACAAATAATTGATCAATTTGATTATTTAAAACCATAGAACAATTTCTTATAAGGTTGTAGCTCATTCCAAGAAAAAAATTGATTGATTTGGTAATCAAAAAGCTCAGAATGACTAATTAGGAGATTGTAGCTTATTTTGAATGAATCCTTGATCAATTGGTAGTTAACAATATTAGAATGACATGCAATGATTTTCTAGATCATTATACATAAATAATTAATTAATGCATTAATCTAAAACCTTAAGATGACTTGTTATGAGGTTATAGCTCATTCTAGATGAACAAGTTGTACTATCTTAAGTTGGATGTACTTTAATTTATGACCTTTTATCTCTTCTTTAGTGTGTTTTTGTTTCACAATTGCACCTTGATCACATGCTCTCTCTTTTCTCTTCTTTCTCCACTGTGAAATTGAGCTAGGACCTAAAAAGGTTTCCTTGGTTTCCCTTTCTCTCATACATTGGTTGAGATAGGATCAAAATTCTATCATCCTCTATTTAGATCTCATATCTTAGATTTGGTCTTAAACTATCAGAATCTAACATTCATTACACGTAGAACTTCTACAAACTTGAAAAATGGAACACTAAGACCCTGGAATCTAAGCTCCTAGACTAGGTCAACCCATGTTGACCTTTTCCAAACTAGGTTGACCTAGATTGACCTCTTCCTCAACTAGGTTGACCCAAGTTAACATATTCTAGGAGATTCTTGTGATGTCAGGTTCTGTGCCATTTTACCCTCTTGATAACATCCCACTCATTGCAGTTGGCTCCTGTGGGGTAATTTCAAAAAACTCACTATAGAAGGAAATTGATGCCCTCATTTTACACATGCATGAAGAAGAAAAGCAAGAGGCAAGCACACATAGATACCCCAATTTTTCATAGGATGATTGCAAGGTGGAAGAAAAGGGTTGGTTTTTGATTCTTCATTACAAAGTGAGGCTATCATTCTAGATCAAGTATTCAAGCACAATATATTATCATGGAGATGCAAGTGGACCTTGAAGATGGTTAGAGTAATTTAGCCTTAGGGGCTTGGTATTATTTCTACACTATATTCAAATCTGATTCTTTATACCTTCATATATTTACATACATGCACATTTACATGCTAAGGTTTCACTCATAGAGTATATTCTTAGCATTTTAACATATTTACATTCTAGATATACAAATCTAGGATGCACATACACTCTATACATAAATAACATCTTTCTTAATGAATATTCATTGAGGTTGGCATGATACTCAGACCATATATGAAGTCGATTCCTCTTTCGTATAAACTAACATCCTCATGCAAAAATAATATTGTGGAACATGAAGCTCTTATTGTTGGACTGTGAGCAACTTTATCTCTTCAAATTATAAAATTTAATATCTTTATTGATTCTCAATTGATTGAGCAACAAATAAAGGGTTTATATCAAGCTAAGAATAATAACACGACAAAATATCATGAACTAGCTCTTGATCCATTAAAAAAATTCTCATCTTATGATATCTAGCTAGTTCCTCATATGGATAATAACCATGCAAATACTATGGCTAGTGCAACATTTCTCTTATGTGTTGATGATAATAAAGATTTCTAATTCACTATTCATGCTCTTTTGGAACCTAAATTTTAGATATGGATTTTGCAGTAGATCAATGTTGTAACTTGAGTTCTGATGAATGGTTTGCTAATATCTTTCAGTATTTAAAATATGGAACTTTTCTTCAATCTGCTTCTCAAAATGCTCATAATCATATTATGAAATTGGTCATTTGATACATTATCTTGGATGACACTTTGTGTAAAAGATCTTAGTATAAGAAATAGCGAAATCCTAGTTGCTTTACAAGAAGCTCATGTTGGATCTTACGGTCAACATTTTGGTGGAAAATCATTGGTTAACAAATTACCCTAAACGTTTTTCAAACAATGTATGCTCACATACTAGTTGAAATTGATGTCTCCAAGGGACTTCCAGAAATGATTTCAATGGCTTCTACATTAGGATCATGCAATATCCTTCTTGACTATGAGGGTATCCCCTTCTGCTGTAGGAAGTGCCGCAAGACTGGTCACCTGGCTTTTGGCTGCTCCGCTGGTAAATCTAGATCGGAGATGCCCCCTTCTTGGTGGAAAGGGGCCTCAGAGGGTCACTACATGGTCCAAAAGGTCCTCTCTATAGGTGATGTTGGCTCTCTTCAAGATATTTTGGTGGAGGATTCTTCTACTATTCTTGGCTCTTCGGCAAAGGATCATCCTTTGGCACCTTTGGTTGCTGCAAATCAGTCTTTGGTTTCTGCTGTCCCATCTTCTAGTGATTTGATGGAGGATCCTCCTTTGGCTCCTTCTGTGGATGCACGTGTTTTTCCTTCTGGTGTCATGGGGGCAGCCACCTCTCTGGCTACTTCTTAGGTTGATGTACCCTATCTTGTTTTTGCTGTATCTTCCTCTGCTGTAGATTTCCCCTCTTCAGGGGTTTTAGAGTCTGGTTGTGGCATTGCTGTTTCTCAGAGCTTGATGGATGCTAGTTTGGTAGGGATTGGAAGGACCTCATTAAAAGGAAATATGGTCATGCCCTCCACTTCTTCTTTATTAGGGTTGGACCTTCCTGTGCCTTCTTCTTCGGTTGCAAATTTTCTTGTTGTGGCCTCTTCCCTGATCTCAAGGATTTCTAGGCCTGGCTCTAGTTTTTCTAATTTATGGTGGCAGAAGGTTGCTGGTTTGGTGGAGGATGGATGGATTTTAGTAAAAGGAAAAAATATCAAGCCGTCCACTACCTCTTTTGATATGGCATTACATTCTCAAAAGAAGGGATCTAAAGGCAAAGCATGACTAGTCTTTTTGGCTTATCATACTTTTTTTGTCCCCTGGCTTTTGGCCTGTTGTATTTTGTTGTGTATCATGGATGGGGACTTTTTTCCCTTATCTTCTTTGGGTTTCAGGAGCCTAGTCAAAACCTGTGTTGGTGGCTATTTTGTTGCCACTTTGGTCACCTTTTGTTTGGCCATTGTCCTTTGGCTGGGCTTTAATTGCTTATTTTTAACCTTTTGTTTTGTTTCAAACTTGGGTTTCAAGATCCCTATAAATTTTTTTTATCTAATAAAAAACAAATTACCCTAAATGGGATATTATTGGAACACAATAGAATAAGACTCTTTTTCTTTTGTCAAGAAGTGTTTGCATTTTCAACAACATGATAATCTTATTTAGTAATCTTATTCATGTTTTTGCTAATCAAACCCAGGGCTTGGGAGTTATGCTTGGAAGCCCCTATTTCTCTTGTATTGGATGACTTAGGGAGAAAATGTTAAACTTGTTACATCTAGTTTACATTGTTATCATTGATACTATTTTCGTCTTGAACAAAAGTAATTGACTTGGTGATTTATAAGATCATAATAGAAAAAAAATTGTATTATGAGATTATATCTCATTCTGAGTGGATAGTTGGTTGATTTGGTGATATACAAACCTCAGAATGACCTATAATGATATTATAGTTCATTCTAAGTGAATGATTTATCTATTTGGTGACATGTAGCCTCATAATGTCTTGTTATGAAATTACAACTCATTCTAAGTGAATAGTTAATTCAATTAGTGATTTGCAACCTCAAAATGACTCCTTACGATATTAAAGCTCATGCTAAGTGAATGAATGGTAAATTCAACTATCTGCAACCTCATATTGACTTCTTATAAGATTCTAGCTCATTTTGATATAATAGTTGATCAATTCGATGATTTCAAAACTTAAAATACCTTGTTATAAGATTACAGATTAATCAAAGAAAATGGTTAATCAATTAGGTGACCCTCAATCTCATAATGAATTATTATGATATTTTAGCTCATTCTTAGTGAACAAATGATTTATTTAATTATCTAAAACCTCAAAATGACATCTTATGAGGTTATATCTCATTTTGAACAAATAGTTGATCAATTCAGAGATCAGTTTCCTTAGAATGACTTATTCTGATATTATAGCACATTTTGAGTGAATAGTTGATTGATTTGGTGATTTGCAACCTCATAATGACTTGTTAAGAGATTTGGTGTAGGGGCACCCAAAGAATGTAATAAGGACCCAAACCAATTAGGATCCAAGTAGGGTAGTATGAATGTAATAAGGCCACATAAGTTGTGTGGACCAAATATGTAATAGTTGTATTCTAATGTGAGCCAAATCTAGCTCAAAAATGTAACTTAGGACCAATTAGGGAAACTTTCACATGTAAGGTCAACTCGGGTCAAGCAAATGAAATGACCCCTTGACCATGTTTATGGTGCCATTTCATGAAATCAATTTTTGACCATGTTTGTGCCATTGAAATTTGTAAACGAAGACTTATTCATGGTCCACTTGAATAAATAAAGGTTATCCAAAGGAATTTATGAAAAACTAATGATGAGATAGATAGGCCCTTGCAAGATATTGGGGAAGCATAGAGCCAATGCATATAATCTAGAACCACCCCCTGATATAGGTCTATCCCCTATATTAAAAGTATCAGATTAGACATTGTTCAAAGGCCCAATTGATGGAGAGACTCAATAGATTGAACTACCTTTAGGTGAAGAAGATTGGACAAGAGAGATACCTCAGAAGGAAGCACCACAAATAGAATACATATTGGATACTAGAGAAGCCAAAAAGATAAGGCACAAGACCTATTGGGAACATTTAGTCAAATAGAGAGGACTCTCTAAGGTAGAAGTAACTTAGATGCTAGAGGAAGACATCAAGAAGAAAGAAATGGATTCGCAACAATGGGTCTCTAAGATGACTTGAGATAATTTCCACATGGGGAGTGTGGTGTAGGGCCACCAAAAGAATGTAATAAGGACCCAAACCAATTAGAATCCAATTAGGGTAGGATGAATATAATAAGGCCACATAAATTATGTAGAAAAAATGTGTAATAAATGTGTGTTAATATGAGCCAAATATAACATAAAAAATAACTTTGGACTAATTAGAGAAACTTGCATATGTAAGGTCAATTAGGGTGAAACAAATGAAATTACCCCTTGACCATGTTTATAGTATCATTTCATGATATTAATTCAAGTTATTAGGGGTCCTAGGTTAGATGGTAGGATGAAAAGTGAAAAAGTTGTCAAGTTGTCCAAATATTGTCATTGATAACATTTTGCAAAAAGTTGCATCTGGTTGTTAATGTTGGAAACTAAAATTGGAACAATTTTTATGTTTTCATTAATGTCAAACCTTATTGGTAAGACAATTACTAACAACGTAGAGTGCCATATCAGTGGATTGATGAAGAAGATTTGAAAAGAGAAGAGATATAAAGATGAGCTAATAGAGTTATTGAGAAAAAGAGGAAGAAGTATGATGGAATTATAATGGGCACTTGATCAGTTGGTATTTGACAAGTTAATGCATTCTTTGATCATATATTAAGTGAAGAAGAAAGTTGAGTTGAAGTCTGGAAGAGATGATTGCTGAAAGTCAAGAAGATTAGTAAAACACTAAGCTTGATTGAGTGACAATTTTACTAGGTTAAAGAAGAAGTTCAAGCATAAGATTAAGGAACTTAAGTATAACTGAGCTAAACAATATTAATCAAGTGATGGAAATGATCGATAAAAATTAAGAAGAAAATAGAGAAGCAACCTAGTGCAGTAAAGGTCGAGCGAGTCAATATAAGGTGAGTAAGATAAAATAATGGAGATCGAGCTACCCAACAGTGACTGAATTGAAGAACATAGTGATGAGTGAGTATCAATAAATTAAAAATCTATTAAAGAATCAAGATTTGGGATTGACATAGTTGAATTTATGAATTGGTCAAAATGTGTAAAAGATATAGATTGATGAGGTGGAGTATTTAATGCATGAATTGAGTTTGTTAAGTGATATAGGGCAAGGATTTAATGAGAAGCTTCTAGAAGTTTCAAGAAAGGAGTAGAAGGACAAAATGATGGATAGATTCAATGGATCTGATTAAACCCTAAAATCTATGGTGATGTTTAAGTAGAAAATGATTAACCTATCTATTTAAGGAGACATGTGAGATGAGTTACGTAGTTGCTTGGCTAGAGAATATAAAAATAAGTGAAGAATAGAGTTGTAGAGGAGAAGTGAGAAGTTAGTGATTGCAAGATTGCTTCAAGGGTTGCCAAGCGGATTTGAAATGGAGTATGTGACAAAGTCTAGTCAATGAATCAAGAATGAGCTGAATGGAGATCTACATTTGCAAAGTGATTTGTGTTTTATCAGATCAAACCTAGTTTTTTACTTTCTAACCATTGTGGCACTAAAATCCTTTAATAAAGGTTGACCTAACACTCATATTGTAAATGCTTTAATCAAGGTGACATTTTAATGGGATGTTCTAAAGTCCTCTAACAAGGCCACTCCTAACATGGTTATTGAATCCTTTAATAGGGTCACACCTAACAGTCTATTTTGTAACCTTTAACGAGGTTGGCTCTTAACTAAGCTTACTTCAAAAGAGTGAAAAGTGGTAGCATGTTACTTGCTAGTTTTTCCCAAATTGGATTTCCATGTTAAATCCTTATGTCATACATGTGTGAATGTTGTTTTCATGTTTTATGTTATTTAGTGTTATATTTCTATTATTTGACATATACTAAATAGATAACTAAGTGTTGGAATAATAAGTTGATTTACTGGTGAGTTTCTATATTGGCCAAGTGAGTTTAAGTTATTAAACATTGAATTTGTCCATCTGGATCCGAGGATAACTAATTCACCCCCCATCTTAGTCATTCTAATCATTCTAAAAATTGGTATAAAGCTTTTGTTGCTTGTAAGGAAAGTTTGAAAGGACTTAAGCTAAAGATCAAGATGTACAAGAGAGAGGTACCCAAGCTAAACAAAAAAAAATTCCCAAAACGAAAAGATTTAATGAGATTGCATCTATTTGGATTTAGAAATTTCACACTATACTACTTGGATAATGAATACGTTGAAGTGCCTAGACCCATGACAATTGATAAAATAAAAGAGAAGCAAGAGCACAATCAAATGATGATAGATTTGGCATCTTCTATAAGCTATGGTAAACTTGATGATGTGAAGGATTGCACTATTTCAAAGAAAATGTGGGATAAGTTGACACAAATTCATGGAGGAGACAAAAATATGTTGAGGGCTAAAGCTAAAAGTTTGAGAGGCAAGTTTGATGACATGAGAATGGAAGAAGGAGAAATTATTGCATAATATTGTGGTCCAATTAAAGATGTTGTAAATGCAATTAGAGGAGTTGGAGTAGACATATCTGAAGAGACTATGATAAACAAGGTATTGATCATTTTATTTGCTATGTATGTAATTAGAGTATCTTCAATAGAAGAACTAAGATGTACACATGGTAATGGTCTAACCTTGGATAGTCTAATTGGTAGAATCACTGAATTTGAATTGTAAAATTTGGATAATTATACATATTCTAGTGTTGAATGTGCTTTCAAGTCACAACTAACCCTTGATAGATCTAAAATAAAGAAAAATTCAAAGACTAAGTTTATGGATAGTGATAATGAATCAAACAACGATATTGATGATTTAGAAGAATTATTGGCAAGAAGGCTACCTAGAGAGAAAATCAAATACAAGGTAAACTTCCTATTATTTTCTTTATATGTAGCAAAGTTGGTCATATTGCTACAAGATTTCTTGACATATATAAAAAGGAGGAGAGAAAATACAACAAATACTAAGGAAGCAAAGACAACAAAGACAACTGAAGTAACAAAGACTACAAAGGAAAATGTAAGAAATCTTGATACATTGCTGAAGATGGATCTGAAAGTGATTTTGATGAACATGATGAAGAATTTGTTTATGTTGCAATGAAATATGAAATTGATGAAGATAAAAAACTTGAGAAAGTTGCTCTAATTTCACATGTGAGTAAGAATGAAAAATGGATAAGTGATATTGGTTGCTCACATTATATGACTAGTGATACTTGGTGTTGGTGTTTTGAAACTTCCCAATTTCAAATTACCCCGATGAGAATAAGATATATCTAGGGGCAGCTACTTCCCATCTTCAACATACCCTTTCAGACACTAGGCCAACTGTAAGGCTAGACCCTTCTTCTACTTCAGGCTTTGTAAAACCTAGGTGGGTGGACCTCAGATTCACTTATATGGTACTAGTGCTAAAACATACACTTGAATCTAAAAAATTAGATAAGACACTTAATCTTCTAACACTTATGTAGAGATCTCAGGCATGGAATAACTAATAACATGCCAAAGAAATTGATAAGCTAAGTGAGGGCATCCTTTTTAATTCTTTCAACATTAAAGGGAAAGATATTTGATTAATGATGTTGATTTTAGCAAAAACGTGACATGAACAACATAACACTCGATCCTATAGCTAATCGGTGCCTTATCTATTAGACAATCCCACAAACCCCTAACATACATCCATGGAAGTCATTAACATATCCCATACATCAGGACTTCCTGATCTATCAATTCACCTTGTGAATCAGACATCTACATCTTTCTGAATCTCATACTCGACCTATGCCTTCATGAGACTTGCAATTCTATGATGATAAATCAAGAATTTACATGACTCCTTGAGTCATAAGCAAAATAAATCAACATACACAACCAACAAATTGCAATTGAGTTTCATACTCTTTGTTTACAAAACAAAAAAATCACAAACAACATGAATGGGCTCAGACAAGATATCAAAACAAAGATTAACTTGCTACTACATTTTCATTCATTTCTTTGAAACAAATACAATAAGATGCATGAAAATTCCCAATAGATTAGAACTATCTGTATTCTTATTTATTTCTATTCATTACAAGGGAAATTGCTAAAGAAAATGGTGGAATCACAGCTCTAGATCCAACAATGTGGTCTTACAGACAAACTGGAACCAACACCATGGTCTCATAGTGAAAATTGCCAACCCTTACAATGGATGAGAAAGAGAAAGATATAGAAGAAGAATTGAATCTTGGATCTAATATGGAAGTGACACGTGTCCACTTGAATATTCATTCCTTGTAGTTGTAAAACCTCTCTCATCTTTATACCCATGAGATTTGATATTATTTTCATCATTATTCTGTAGCAAACTCAAAAGATCTCTTCTTCAATGATGAAAACCCTTATGTTGCCAAAATATCTAAAATGCATATGGAGTGATGATAAAACCTCCATTTAACTTACTTGGATGTAACAAATTTTGCCCCTAATTACCTTCATACTGCCTTAAATTATGTTCATTTAGTTCACCATTTTATTGGAAATCAAATCTGAACTACCCCAACTGAATGAAATTGAATATTGGCCACCTAACACAAATTATCACATAACTTGAACTAGTGGACTCCTATGCAAAAAAAAATTCCAAAAATAGAAAGTTCATTCTATCCCAATTTTGATGATATATAATATCACTATGTTTGCTTACTAGAAACACCTAGAATACCATTTTGAAAATTTAGGCTCTTGTCAAGGCTTAGAAACTACATTTGGTTGCAAATATTTAAAATTTCCAAAATTTGAACTATAGGTTTAAAATAAAATTTATTTAAACCTCTGCTGCACATGATTTTCTAGAGGAGATAATAAAATAATGATTTTTTGAATTTTGAAATTTTTTACCAAAATTTCCATTTGGGTCAAACATGTTTGACCAACCCCAACACGTGTCACATTTTGATTCGTTGGATTTTGCTTTTTCATATGACATCTACCACTTGGGTGCCATGTGTCACTACCTCATTGGTCCTCTATTCTACCACATGGTGGCCATGTTATCCTACCATGTCATTGGTTGCCATGTCGCTATCCTAGTTAGCATTGGGCCATGTCATCGTGACATAGTCACATATGGCACCTTGATCCACATCAACATCAAGTTGGTAGTGCCATGTCGTCACCTTGTCACCACACCACATTAGCTTGTCACATCATCGGTTGCTATGTCACATGACATATTAGTAGGGTGCCACATCATCGCGATGTCGTGACACATGGCACTGTCTACCACATCAACACCTCAAGAAGCATGCTAGGTCTAAGGTCCTTTTCCATATGTAAATTTCTAACTTGTCCATCTAGTTCCACATCATTGCTGATGTCAGCATCATTTTTGGTACACTTTGGTCAAAATTTCTTTGCGTCTTCCTCTAGCAGGTGAAATGGTGGGGTCCTCACACATGAACTTGCACTCCAAAACGCTTGTGCCTTTAAGATATTTCATTATTGTGTACTCAAATATAAAAAAACTCAAAGAACCTTCCGTATAACACATGTGGGACTAAGAAAATATAAGTTCCCAGCAAACAAAAACATCAATGATCTTGAGGCCTTAAGAACACATTCTTCAAACTCTATGCACCAATTGCTTCAAAATTTCTCCTCCATACTACTTGACACCTCCATTGTCATAGATGTAACCCTTTTTAACCATTTAGTTATCAAGAAGGATACAAACAACACCAAACATTCTAGTCAATTTGACTCAATGAACCATCGACGCTGTGAGAAAATAGAATGCAATGCTAAAATTTTTCCCATGTGATGGATTGCGGCTTCCAATCAAGACATGGGCATCAATATTTAAATCTCCACATGTGATGACAACCAAGTCATTGCCTCCAAAATTTACTCTACACACCTTGCATGAGTTATTGCTAGCCAAATCAAAACATTCTGCCTCCACTAGCAGGCTTGAGGGTACTCTTCATATGTGTCACCCTACTTGTTGTAACAGAGGCTATTGCTTCTGATGAATCAATGGGGCCTAGATCGATTGGGTCTCCAACAAGTGATGCTTCTTAAATAGGACTACACTCTCCATGTCATGAGAGCTCCTCTTCATTCTCTTTGCTTTATTCATGCCCCTGCAATTGGTAGGTCAACAGTGGACATGTTTTTTTTTTGCCAACTTCCTTTATAGACTATTGGTGAGGCAATGGAACACTTCTCCAAAGGTTCACCGTGCTTCAAAAATTACCACTGTTCCTCCTTTGGTTAATTAAAACCACTAGCATCCTTCCTCTTGACACATCCAATATTTCTACTGATGTAAATGAGCAACCAAATTTATTCGTAACTCATCTTGTTGCATGTGGTAGGAAACACAAGCTAGCTGTGAGAGCCCTTCCTGCTAGGACCACGACCTCTTATGATGAATTAAGGCATCAACATATTGGTGCAATAGAATGACTATCAAAAAACATAGATTCTCTAAAATATGACTCAGCTATTACTGGACTTGTGAAAGGCTTCTTAGATGGCCTCCCTAAACTCTTCAATGGTGACCTCTCCAGCATGGCTCAATGTAACTCCCCATATTCTTAATGTATTGGTGCAACCTATCAATGAGGATCCAAAGTATCTGCTACTACTATTAATGTTTGCATCATAAATAATGAAGAACAATTGCTTAACACATTTTAAAAGAAATTGTATTTAACTCCCTATGTAATCTCTTGATAGAATGAAACTCATTTATCTTAGAGACATCGATCTAGGATTGCAATTTAGGTTTTTTTTTTTTTTTTGAATGAGAGTACACTTTCTAATACTTGTCTTCATTATGCAATTTGACCAATCCCCCTTTCTCTTTCACTTATCCCACACTTTTCTTGAATTTGAACCATTTATCATCAAGTATATTCCTTCATACATCACTTGATTTTCTATGATAACACATCATAAATGAGTTTGAAACATTGTAAAACCCTTTGGATGTTCCCAAATCCTATATTCTTGTACCATTCAAAATTTTGATAAATATCAACCTTATAAAAGTTGGATAGCTATGATTACAAATTTTATTTGGATAGCTAGAACCATCTACTCAAGAGTTGTTATCCATCTAACTACATGCATCAATTGAAAGGCACTTCAAATGCAATTTAGAAATCCCTTGAAGATTTGATGGGAATTCCTTATTTATTTCACATCTTTTGATCTCCAGTGATAAGATATCCATTAGGGAGCATTATAATTGTTCAAATTATCCTAATCGCCTACATTAAACATTTTCAATCCCCAGTGATGTGTTCATCAGATGAATTTAGCCAAGCCCCAAAGTGGGTCAAGCTAAAACTATTTTTGAATTCAAACACCTGAAATCTCAAATAGGCCTACTAAATATCTTGTATTTACTGGATTCAAATTGAAGCACTTATTTATCATTAAAAACTTATTTCACCTCTTTCTGCAACTTTTCCATTTTGTGCCAAGTGGTTTGCAGACCAGCTTTAAAAACTAACTAAAACACCTGACCGGGTTCTGAAAAAAGATGCATTGATTCTCTATTCCACATTCTTTCACCTTGTCAAATCTTGTCTCATGAGGAATTCTTAGTCAAAATATTGTCTATCAAAGTTGCCTTCTTAGAACTACTTGCAAGAAAAAATGTTAGAAAACAATAAATTGCGTTTAGATTTGGCTTTGAAAATAGTGCAAACTGACACTTGTAGGCACGAAAACTGGGGCATTGGTTCACTATCATGAGGAGAGTATAAACCTAGGATTCAAGTTCATGACAAATAATTGGGTGCATTTCACAAGTGGTCAAAGTGGGCTACTTAGATTTGCAAAACTAGAAACAATGGCAGAAAAGTGTTTTTTGCAAACGAAATGGGCCTAGGAAAGTGTGCAGACAGATTTATCAAGACTTGCAGACTGGAACACTTAAAGAATTTTTAGAGTAGAATGAAAAAATACAATCCATTCAATTTCACCTATTACTAATTCAAATTTATGACATCAGAAACAAGGGTACTGACCAAACTACACTTTATGACATAGTAAAACTTTACAAATTACTTTTGGGATCGTGTTCAAGAACTAATCAAACAGATTTGTCATAAAGTCAAAATTGAAAAATAGAAAGTCTCTAACCTCTAGAATGAAATGCAAAAGAAAATTTACTATTTTGGTCAACTGGGTCAAAGTTATAACAAGTTAAATAGGGCCTTCTAGAATTCTGAACAATTTTGCATCAACATGACAATACTAAACAATTGACATTGAAGGATTCAAAACCTAGTCAAAACATATCAAAATGACTCTAAATCTAAAACATGGTCTCTCTAATATAGATATTAAACACTCCCAAAGTAGAAAGTCATGAAAAATTACTGGGTGCGAGATGTTCAGTTACAAACAAGGCCTATTGTCACTATTTGACACTTGGGGGTAAAAAAGCAGATTTGAACATTGCTCAAAACAAAACTTCATAGAATGACTCAGAATGAAATTTTATCTTCATGGAATACATGGAAGTACTGAATGCAAGGTGTTACAAACATTAAACACCTCTTAGGCCTCAAAAGGATAGTTGGGTACACATGCATTAAAAAATGCTTATAGGGCTTGATTTTTTTGATGGTACTCAAAATCAGGGCTTCAATTTTGAGTCCCAACACTTGGTAAGTTTGAAAAGCTATAAGAATATAATGGTAGTAGTTTTAAGTTTGGAAATTATGCACCATGTTATGTGAAAGGTAAATGATCAATTATATTGAATGACAAGATCAAACGTGACAATGCATATTGGGTTGATGGGCTAAAATATAATTTGTTGAGTGTGGCATAGTTGAATAGTTTAGGCTACCAAGTTGAATTTCAAAACAAGAAGGCAAAAATCTATGACGCTACTGGTGAACTGATTGGAAGTGGAGAGCAAGAAAGAGGTAATTTTTTCTATCTAGACCTATATGAAAATACATGTTTATTTGCACAATTTAAAGATGTTTGGTTATGGCATAAGAGGCTATGTCATGTGAACTTTGATAATTTGGTAAGCATAAGATAAATAGAAAGAGTACAAGGATTACCAAGATTGAGAAAACCTAATAAATGACAAAATCTAATTTCAAGAGCAAGACCTATTCTTCTGATGATGTTTTGGTATTGGTTCATACTAATTTATGTGGTCTTATTGATGTGCAAAGCTATTATGGTTACAAATACTTTATCCTAATTTTTGATGATTTCTCTGGAATGATGATGATGATGTTTCAAAAAGAAAAATATGATTCTTTTCAAATATTTAAGTGGTAGTTTTCTAGAGTTGAAAAGAAAATAGGTAAAAGTCTAAAATACTTGGGATCAGATAGAGGAGGTGAATTCATATAAGAAGAGTTCAACACATTCTGCAATGACAAAGGGATCAAAAGACAATTTTTAGTATGGAGGACTCCACCATAAAATGGAATAGTTGAAAGAAGAAATAGATCAATCATGGACTATGCGAGAACATTGATAATGGAAAATAATATTTCACAAAAGTATTGGAGAGAAGCTGTAAGTGTTGTTTTTATACACTAAATTGAGTTCAAGTCAAGAAAGGTACAAACACAACTCCTTTTGAACTATGGTATGGTTATGCATCTAATGTCAAATATTTCAAAGCTTTTGGGAGAAAATATTATATTTGAAAGATACAAGAAAAGGAAAACTTTATGAAAAGAGTGATGAAGGTATATTCTTAGGATATTCCACTAAGAGCAAAGCGTACAAGTTTTGAATACTAACATTAGTTTTTATTTGGAAAGTGCAAATGTTAGAGTTGATGAATTTGTAGAAAAGAATGAAGAAGATTGCAAGAAAGAACCTAAAGATTACAAATTTTTTGTATACATCTATGAAGGAGAACTAAGTATCATACCTGAACTAGAGAAAGAGATTTCCAAGCATCAATAGACTGGCACTATCAAGCATCAATATACAAGCACTATCAAGTCTCAGCATGTTTCCAAGTATCATGTTGTAGGAGCTGAGTTACATAGAGAGGAGGCTGAACACTAGATAGATAATATTGAGTTATAACATGAGACACCTGTAGAAGATGAACAAGATGGACCAAGTGAATTGACAAAAAGAGAAAGAAGATCTAAACCTATCTTAGAAAATATGTGAGAAGACACCATACACTAGATCAAATCATTAGAGACAAAGATTCAAGAATCATGAAAAGAAACAAGTTGAATAATGATACATGTTTACTATTCAAGACAAGAATAGTTAAATATGCATTTGAGAATGAATATTAGATTAAAGCAATGAGTAAGTAAATTGATCAGATTGAGAAGAGAAAGATATGGACATTGGTACCAAGGCCAAATGACAAGAAAGTGATTATAAAAAAGTGGGTTTTTAGAAACAAGGTAAATGAGAAAGGTGAAGTCATAAGGAACAAAGCAAGATTGGTTTGTAAGAGATGCACAAGAAGAAGAAATTGACTATGTAGAGGCTTTTTCCCTAGTTTCAAGGTTGGGAGTAAGAAGATCACTTGCATATATTTCTTACAAATGTTTCAAGGTATATCAAATGGATGTCAAATATGCATTTTTGAATGAAATCTTAGAAGTCTACATTGAACAAACTAAAGGATTTGTTGAACCTAGAAAGAAGATCATGGTATGTAAGTTGCATAAAGAATTATATGGTGTGAAACAAGCCCTAGAGCATGCTATGAAAGGTTACATACATGTCTCGTAAAAATTGGTTTTGTAAGAACTACTGATAACAACAATTGGTACTTGAAGATGAATTTAAGAATAAGATATTGTTAGCTGAAATTTTTGTTGATATCATATTTGGAGGACATTATTTATTGTACAAATTATTTTCTAATGAGATGAAGAAATAATTTGAGATGTCAATGTTTGGAGAGATTAAATTCTTTTTTGGTTTGCAAGTTTATCAAATGAAAGGAGGTAGATACATCACACAATCAAAGTATATCAAGGAGATACTGAAGATCTTTGGAAAAGAATATACAAGACCAGTGGGAATGCCTATGGTTATTGTACATAAAATTTCAAAGAATGATGATTCTACTAAATCAAATATTGTATAGGTCAATGATTGGTAAATTACAACATGTTGTTCATAGCAAACTTGACATTGCATTAGCTATATGAATTATGGAAAAAGTTTCTGCTAATCCTAAGGAGAATCACATGATGACTATGAAAAGGATACTAAGATATCTAAAAGGAAAAAATACTATAGTTTATGGTACAAGAAGAATGATCAGTTTGAGCTAAAACCTTACATAGATGCTAATTGGGTTGGAAATATTGATGACAAAAAAGCTTACATAGATGCTAATTGGGCTAGAAATATTGATGACAAAAGAAGTACAAGTGGAGGAGATTTTTTTATAGGAAAGAGATTGACTTAATGGACAAGTAAGAAGCAAAATTGTATTTCACAATCCACAACAGAGGCTGAATATATTGCAACAATGGTTAATTGTTTAAACATTTTCAAACATTTTGTGGATTAAACAATTGTTAGAAGGTATGAAGGAACATATTATTGAACATGTGGTGATAAATTGTGATAACACAAGTGCTATAAACATATCTAAGGGCCCTGTGATGCACACAAAGACCAAGAATATTTCAATTATCATTACTTGAGGGAATTAGTACAAGACAAAG
Organism: Cupressus sempervirens; assembly: GCA_028749045.1. Taxonomy (NCBI): domain Eukaryota; kingdom Viridiplantae; phylum Streptophyta; class Pinopsida; order Cupressales; family Cupressaceae; genus Cupressus; species Cupressus sempervirens. The sequence goes on from CM053790.1 coordinate 388,261,147, forward strand.
AAGTGATATTGGAATATGTGAACACAAAGGAGCATATAATTGATATATTCACTAAGACATTACCTAAGGATGTATTTGAGTATCTAAGAGATAAGTTAGGGGAAATTATCCTATCTGGAGAAAACTAAGAAGAGATGAAACATTTCAATTTTTACAATCAAAATATCTCATAGATTGATGCAGGAGGTCACACTTTAGTAGTTGCCTAAAGCTATGAAAAGAAGGACAATTGTATGAGTTCATAAGGCTGCAAGTAGAAGATGAAAAAGGAAGAGGTATTTCAAAATATCAGTTAGTACATAAATTGACAAAGAAGATGATGTGTATAAGTAGATGATGTCTTTGGCATTGTTGTCAAAGAGGGAGAAATGTATGAGAGTTACTATCCAATATCTAAAGATGTGCAAGGGAGAATATGGTATGATATGTGATAAGTTACCATATAGCTATAGAAATAGAGAATTTTTTCAATCTATATGGAGATATGACAAAGAGGGAGTTATTATAATCGGTGTCAGATGACTGAAGAATCACAATTGGTATCATAGAGGGAGAAGTGTAAAGAAGAAAAGTTAGCGCATATAGGAGATTGTATGGATAAGAATAAAAATAAAAGTAAGGATATTAATAAAGATCTAATACAAAATATAGAGGGAGCTGATAGTGAAGATCATAAGAAATATTTTTCCATTGCATGGTAACTAAAGGCATTGTCATTAATGTAAAAGAGGGAGATTGTTGGAAACTACAATTGGAAAAATTATTATGTTGTCATTGGTGTCAAACCTTATTGTTAAGGCATTTACTAATAGTGTAGAGTGCCATATTAGTTGATTGGTGAAGAAGTTTTGAAAAGAGAAGAGATAGAAAGATGACCTAGTAGAGCTGTTGAGAAAAGAGGAGGAAGTATGATGGAATTAAAATGGGTACTTGATTAGTTGGTATTTGAAAAGATAATGTGTTGTTTGATCACTATATTAAGTGAAGAAGAAAGTTGAGTTGAAGTCTACAAGAGAGGACTATAAGTTTTGGATAAAAGCATAATATTATTGATAGTGGATGTTTGCATCATATGATTGGAGTCATGAATAAATTGGTTAAGTTTAATAATCATAACAGAGAAATTTTTAGAGTTGGTAACAATGCAACTTGTCATATCAAGAGAATATGCTCTATTACTCTTGATGGAAATACTAACATTGGTGATGTCTATTTTGTTGATGGATTAAGTTACAATAACATATTGAGTCATGATAGTTAGTTGATAAAGGTTATTAGTTGCGATTCACAATGAAGACATACATTTTCAAGGATAAAGATGGTAAGTTGATTGGCACTATTACAATATCCAAAGGTAATGCTTTTCAATTAAACCCTATAGAGATGACATGTTTGGTTGCAAAAGTAGATAATAGTTGGTTATGGCATAGAAGATTTTTTCATATAAACTTTGATAATATTATGAAGGCTAGTAGTACATTTACTATCAAATATTTACCTAAAATTATGAAGCCTACTAATGTTGTGTGCAAAGAATGTGTTATGGCTAAGCAAACAAAAGTTTATTTTCCTAGCAAGAAGTTCACTACCACAACAAAATTGGATACAAATTTGAGTGGTCCTACCAGAACAAGAGGATTCTATGGTGAAAGATATTTCATGATTTTAGTTGATGATTTCACTAGGATGATGTGGGTAGAATTTCTTAAAGAAAATTATGAGGCATTTGGAAAGTTTAATTTGTTTTAAGGATAGAGTTGAGAATGAATTTAGAGTAAAGATAAAATGGTTAAGATTAGATAGAGGTGGTGAGTTTACCTTGAATGAGTTTAACACCTTTTGTGAAGAAAATGACATAAAGAGACTAAATCAACAATTATGGAATTTATGACATCCACACCTAGCATTTCACAACCTAACAAAGCTTTAAGGGGAGTAATCCCTATGATAAAAGTAAAGCAAAACCAACAGATTCTACAACAACAAAGAAGACATCAACATCTATACCAACAACAACATTGATGATAGAGTTAACTCTGCAAGTATCCATTGGTACTGATACAATGCATGTGAACAATACAAGGATCACTTTAGATACTTCATAGGATCCATTATAAGACTATGATACTAATGTTGGTAATTTGGTAAGCTACACCAACTTTGAGAATGAAGAAGAAGAAGAAGAATGGAAAATTGTATATGTGTAGTACACAAGTATCTCTCTAAAGGAGAAATAAGGTATAAGTTAGGGGGAGTAATGTAACAACTAGAACTATAGTCAAAGGGGGAGATATAATATATTTTAGAAATATAAGGAAAGATGGTTAAAATGCAATGATCTAAAAGTTTTGAAATTTCACAAATTTTGATAAGGCCAAATTTTGTAAAGTTTTGATGCTATAAGTTTTTGGGGCTTAGCCAATTGTTCCATATGTTTTCGTCAATGCCAAAGGGGGAGATTGTTGGAATTTTGGCTAAGGTAGATATTGGATGTTGTTATTTACGACAACATATCTTTAGCATGGAGAAGGTAGACCTTGAAGATCAAGTTATGGCATTCATACTTAGAAAATTATCTAAGTATTATACAGTTAGTTTTTTTTATAGGACTGTGGCAAATGTATTAGCACTGCCCTTATATTTGGTATGTATGTTCCAAATGCAACATCTTCTTTTGATAAATATTGAGAATAAGTAAATGAATAGATGAATGGAAATTTCTATTTGTTAATCATATAATTAATAAAATAATATATATATATATCTCATATATTTATAACTCAGTTATATCTCATACAATTATACATATTGTTATCCGACAAAAGTTATCAAACATTAACACTCCCTCTTAGCTAGGGAGGATGAACAAAAGACAAATATTAAACCATTGGTAGTATTACAAAAATTAAGGATATCTCATTAGATACCTCAAAAGTTTTCCACCATATGATATTGCATTCAAGATCACAAGTATTGGCCTCCCAGAATTTTAATGATATTCACCAAGTACTCAAAAGGTTTTGATATCACTTCTAATGTCAAGAGTATTGGCCTCCCAGAATATCAATGATATTCACCAAGTACTCAAAAGGTTTTGATATCAAGTTCTAATATCAAGAGTATTGGCCTCCCAGAACATCGACATCCGATATTCACCAAGTACTCAAATAAGGTGTGATATCACATTTGACATCACAAGTATTGGTCTCCCAGAATATCATAAGATATTCACCAATTACTCAAAATAAGGTTTGATATCACATATGCTGTCAAGAGTATTGGCCTCCCTAAACATCAAATCTATTCACCAAATACCCTGAGTAATGGTCTCCCAAAATGTTGAGATGTAAGACATTCACCATTTACTCAATTTATTTGATCTCATAATGCAAGTTATTGTAAGATTGTCACCTTACAACAACTTCTTCAAATACAAGTGATGATCACGTGGAAGTCGTCACTTCCTCATGATGTACACATGAGGTATGCCCATTAAATTCACATGGTTACAATCCATATTCATGAATCATAGTCCTCTTGACTACTACAATTTTATTTATTTATTTTGATCATTGAAGCATCTATCAAAACATGGTTTACTCCCTCTGAATCAAAATGATCAAGATCACTTAAGGTTGACTAAGTCATATAATCTATCTACACCCTCTCTTTCAAAGTTATCTTCATAAAAATGTTATTCTCCCTCTTAATCTTAATCTCCCTCTTTTTCTTGCAAGAACAATCTTGGAGAAAAGGATCAAGGAAAATCTCTCTTATAAAATTAAAATAAGAGATAAAAAACCATAACAATAAAAGATAATAAATGGCTATGCAAAATAACATTATTACCCTCTTACATGTTTCAATCACACAACTCTTCATTTTAAATTTTAAATTTTTCATACTCACATAATAAATCTCTTAACATTTGATAAATATTATATCAAATTATAATGTCACCATTTCCTTACAATGATGAATATCTACCATAATATTAACAATGCAAGAAATTAAAAACATAATTAATATGCCTATATACTTGGTTGGTAGTGGGTACCTAGTTCTCAAGACCTATCAAATATTAAAGGCTCTCTCACATGTCATTCCTTACATGAGCCTCTCTTGGCAATATATATATATATATATGTTCATATCTCTTATTCCTGATGGGCGTGTTTAGGGCACTGTGCGTCATCCCACAATTCTTCCAAATTTGGATAGACATTAAAATCTAGAACTCTATTTTCTCCATTCAGAGCCACAATGGAATATTGTTGTGCTGAAAATTAACCCATCAAAGCTAGAAAAAGCTTCTCAATAGCTTCCCACATTCTTGCATAAAATCATTTGCTGCAACAAGAAGAAGTTTTAATCTTTCCCTTCACTTGATATTCTCATCATCTCCATGTACTCCATGAAAGTTGGTTGGGTTTCAAGAAGGCTGAAAGTTCAAAAATTTGTACCAACCTTGTAGTGACTATTATCCCTCGAATCCTCATACCTTGTGAATATGAACAACACTTGTCTCTGAAACCAGAATCAAGATGTTGATCTTGTAGTTGTGATGTTCCTTCCCAAATTCTTGAGGTGATTGAGCAATGTTTTCATTTGCTGGATTTCGTCTAGAAGAATTTGAAGTTGCATTGCACAAATTTCCAAACTCTTGAGGCTCTCAAAGAATCCTATCAAACCGTTAGGGATTTTTATCACTGATGCATAGATGAAGCATATTATAAGAGGGACTGTAGATCCTTCAGCTAGGAATATTGTAGAGAAGGATTGTGATGAAGGGTCTTCCATTGCAAATTGTTGCATACATCATGATAAGGCACTTCATAGAATAATCTATGTCACCTGTTATAGAAGGAACTTCAATTTAGAACAACGCCTTAGGTTTAAATAGTGCAGACATTCAAATTTGTTCATGTCTAGAGGAAAACACTCGAAGTGTCCACACATGAAGAGATTTAGGTTTTCTAATCTCTCAAGATGATTTATAGTGTTTGGTAGGGATTCGACCCCGTTATGATCTAATATCATATACCTAATTTAATGATTAGGGTTGAAGTTTTTTTTTTTTTTTTTTTTAAATTTTCTTGCACACAACACTACAAAAATGCAATTCCACATAGACTCTACATGTTTTCCTTATATTTGATATGGATATTATTATCGTAGAAGTTTCTAAATATCATGTCCACCATGTTTAATGATGAACTTCTATATTTATTCTTTTATTCTGTGCACATCCAGTTTTATATAATATAAAAAATTTATTTTAAACTATCTTTCAAGTCTCATAGGTCTAGTAGCGGACCTACTCTAGTACCATGTTAGTTTTTTTAATAGGACTATTGCAAATGTATTAGCACTGCCCTTATATTCGGTATCTATATTCCAAATGCAACATCCTCTTTGGATATATATTTAGAATAGGTAAATGAATAGACAAAGGGACATGTCTATTTGTTAATCATATAATTAATATAATAATATATATATGTCATATATTTATAACTCAATTATATCTCATATAATTATACATATGTTTATCCGAAAAAAGCTATCAGACATTAACAACAGTTTATCTGGTAGAACATATAGATTTTTGGTTGAGGAACATCACATAAACTAAATTGGCATGTGCACACTTAAGGGAAGGCAATATAAACTACTATGATGATGTATGCGAGAGTGCAAGAAAAAATAGACTTTACAGATATAGTTATGAGCAGATTACTAGTTACGATAGTATAAAGGCAAAACAAAGCATAATAAAGAAATGGGTATTTTGGGTTAAGAGTTATTTTTTCTGCAAAAAATAAAATAAAATAATTAGGAAGGGATGAAATCCTAGATATTAACCCTAAGAGGGCAAGAGTTAGTTATATATATTTTAAAGTGTGTAAAAGGTTGAAAGCTATCTGGACAAGAATATTATAATTGTAAAGGTATATAAGAAGATTGTAATATGCAAAGTTTAGTGAAGTTGTGAAGAGAGATATGATAAAGCTATATCAGATATTGAAGATATCAACAACAAAGTAAAGAGGTTTATATATCTATCTCTTGTATCAAGGAACTTCATTGTATATTGCATGTTTGGGTAGTGGGCTCATCTTGCATACATTTTGCATTTGTATACAACAAATCCTAATAGGGTTGAGGCTTCTAATAAGGCCTAAGTCCTCTAAAAAGGAATGCAACAGTATATGCATGTAACAAAATCCTAAGATAGTCAATATCTTTCACAAGATACTTTTGATTAGTTGATCATTTTGTGGGTACCATCCCTACTAGGGTTTTCCCTTGGCTAGGGTTTTCCTAGTTAACAAAATATGGTGTTATGAGTTCTCTTATTGGGTTATGTTTATTGTTTAGAATAATTAGTTTACTTTTATATGCAAGTTATAAGGTAATTAATAATATCAAGCTTTGGGCTAAAGTTAGTAGAATATTGACCCCCAACATCCCCCCCCTTAGTATTCCCTATTTCTAACACTCAAGTATAACTGAGCTAGACAATGTTAGTCGAGTGATGGTAATGACTGAGAAAAATGAAGAAGAAAATTGGAGAAGCAACTAAGTATAGTGAAAGCCTAGCAAGCCAGTGTTAGTTGAGTAAGATAAAATAGTAGAGATCGAGCTACCTAGTATGATCGAGTTGAAGAACATAGTGATGATTAAGTATTAATAAATTAATAGTTTGTGAAAGAGTCAAGATGTGAGGTTGAGATAGTTGAATTTACAAATTGTTCAAAATGTGTAAAAGATAAGGATTGATGCGATGGAGTATGTAATGTATGAATTTATTTTGTTAAGTGATGTAAGTCAAGGATTTAATGATAAATTTCTAGAAGTTTCAAAAAAGAAGTTGAAGGAAAAAATGATGGACAAATTCAATGGATTTGATCAAACCCTAAAATCTATTGTGATGTTTAAGTGACAAAATATTAACCTATCTATTTAAGGAGACATATGAGATGAGTTATATGTGGTTGGATAACTGGAGAATCTAAAAATAAGTGAAGAACAAAGTTACAAAGGAGAAGTGAGAAGTTAGTGATTGCGAGATTTCTTGAAGGGTTTCTAAGAAGATCTGAGATGGAGTATGTGATGAAGTCTAGTCAATGAACAATGAATGAGCCGAATGGAGATCTAAATTTGCAAAGTGAGTTGTGTTTTATTAGATCAAACTTAGACGTTACTTTCTAACCATTGTGGTAGTAAAATTCTTTAATCAAGGTTAACCCAACAGTCATATTGTAAATCTTTTAATCAAGATGACATTCTAATTGGATGTTCTAAAGTCCTCTAACAAGGCCACTCCTAAGAGGGTGATTCAAACCTTTAATAGGGTCACACGTAACAATCTATTTCATAATCTTTATCAGGGTTGGCTCTTAACTCAGTTCACTTTAGAAGAGTGAAATGTGGTAGCATGTTACTTGGTGGTTTTTCCCACATTGAATTTCCATGTTAAATCCTAGTGTGATACATGTGTGAATGTTGTTTTCATGCTCCATTCTATTTACAGTTATATTTTTGTTATTCAACATATACTAAACAAATAACTAAGTGTTGGATGAACAAGTTGATTTACTAATGAGTTGTTATATTGGCCAGATTATATTTATGAGTTTGAATACATTGTTCAAAGTTGTTAAAAGTTTAATTGGTACATTTAAACTTGGGGATAACTAATTCACCCACCCCCCCCCGCCCCCCACCCTTAGTTATTATAATCATTCAATAGTTACCAACCAAATTATTTTAAATTTTAGTTTGGAAGTATTGGGAAATGGTTCAAATAGCTCTGTAATGGCTTGAATAGTTATTGGTTGAGGATTTTGAAAGAATATGGAGGCTATAAATATATAGGAGAAAATATGAATTAAGGAAATAAACCCTAAGTTCATCACATAGCCACACTTACACAACTCAAAGAGAGAGTCAATGAAATTGATCCTTTTAATTCTAACTTCAAGGTAACTAGATCTAGGAAGATTAGTGCCAATCAAGCGATGAAGGAGTACTAATAAAAACAAAGATATAATGAATATAGGGCTGGAGAAAGAATACAAAAGTCCTTCAAACCATAATGTAGCAAGAACTATGAAGAGAAATTAAGTAGATTTGCAATGTAAGAGTTAAAGGTAAGGAAATGAAAATGTGTGTTAAAATAGTGAAGGAACATAAAATTACATTGTGAAATACAAACCTATAAAAAAACTATTACATTGTGAAATACAAACCTACAAACAAACTATCAAATGACCTCCAGAAGGGTTGATTCTTTCATATGGACTAAAAAATCTAAGATGAACAAAACCCAAAAATCAATCGGTGATCTGTCAAGGTTGACCTCCCTAATCAGAGCTAAAATGTTTTTCATTAATACATTAGGGCCCATAAGATGGACCCTGATAGAATGAGTGTGATACTAATTTTCCTTTTGTAGTTCCATAAAAAGCCACAAAGTGTACTCAGATGTTCAACCTATTTTCCAATTTGAGATCTGCAACTTGCAATAATAAAGGGTTTTTGTCATTGATGAGGGGTTTTCCTTAGTCAAACTTAGCTTTAAAAATTAACCTTGAATTGAAATAATTGAATTACAAAAATGTAAAGTAAATGTGTTAGTTCACCTTAGAATAGTGGGATCTCTTGAATTGAATGTAGTGTGTTTACTTCACTAATTGATTTGGACCAAGAAGATGAAGATAAATGGATGAGAAAGATGTAACAAAGGATCTTAAAGAAGATCCTACCAGATAAACTCCTTCATTGGCTTGATGCTTGAATCCTTGATCTTTAATAGAGGAATTGCTTGAATGATGCTTGAAGGCTTGAATAATTGAGTGTTTGAGTATGAGTGCTTGATCTTATGAATGCATGACATGTAAATGAAATGCGAAGGCTCCCTTATAGAGATTTCAAAGTGGTGAATGCCATAAAATTTAAAATGAGGTGAGACCCATCTTAAAGTGATGCAATTTAATAGATTGGTCATAATAATATTTCTTGGGGGAGTAAATAAAGGATTATTAATTTTAATTAATAAAGGTCTACCCCAATTCAAAAAATAAGAGGAGGCACATAATATTAATTTATAGGGAGGATAAAACATTATTTAAGATAGGACCAATTTTAAATATTAATTTAAATTATTTAATAAATAAGGACACAATACTTAAGATAACTAAAGTCCAACTCATTTATTAATTTAAAATTCATAAAAGGTCTAATGAGATGAAATTAATTATTTAAATAGAGGAAAAATAGAGGATAACACAAATAAATGAATGAATCACATTAAATTGGTGATACACCTTCATTAAGTTGGACTGCTTCCAATTTAAGATGGTGCATTTAGCCCTCACTTTAGTGAGAGTATGGAATCGATTCAAAGTCTTAGTAAAGTAGAACACAAGACATAAGATAATCTTATCACAATCAAGGAGACAAAGAATCTATCAAGATCCTACGGAATTGAGGCTTTGCTAACCCCAAGATCATAATAGGAGAGAAATCACTAACTAAAAAGAAGCATAGAGAGAAGGGAAGAGTGATTATCTCACCTAGTAGAGTGCCCACCCTACCATGAATCATTGAAAGAGCCACTATAAATGGTAGTGTTGAATGGTCTAACGGGGTGGTAACCCACTAGTCAAACCATTAGTGGGTCCATCCATAGATCAACATTCTCCATATTACAATGGTACTTTAAGACGATATTATGTTGAGATCATGGGTGTTGTACACATAGCATAATATTATTTATATTTATTATTTTGTTTTATTATGTAATGTAGCACCTAGGAGCAACTAGATGGATGTATAATATGGAGAGATTCGTATGGGATATCTTTGATGAGTTGTATTGTAACACTGATAATATTTGATGTAATTATTTAATATTAGGGAAAATAATTAAATGTCCAATATTAAATATGGGTCAATAGGGGTTTGGTAGCACATGGTTTTAGCACATGATTTATGTAATACCACTTGGTGCTTTTGTGGGACTTGATACTCTATAAGAAACCACGAGGGTAGTTGTTGTATGAGAAAGACAAGAAGGAAAAAAGAAAAGTTGAGCAAGACAAGGCTTGACAGGTTAGCCAAGAGAGCATTTGTGAAGGTTGAAAGCATGGCATGAGATATATGTGTGTTCATGATTGTTCACATAGATTGCTTGGTTGTGTCTATGGCTTTGAAGGCTTCTATGATTGTATTACAATGGTCTTTTTTGCTAAATAATACATGGTGATGAATTCTTTTAGAGGTTGGGTTTTTCCCTCAATGAGGGTTTCTTAGGATATATCTTATGCGACATTTTTGTGGGCATTTGTCTATTCTCTTGCATGTGGCTTTTAAGTGTTTATTATTTTAGATCCATTATGAATTATATGGAAACTATAATATTTTTGGTTTTAAATTTTCTTACAAGTGGTATCAGAGCTATGGTTTTCTTCTTATAACCCTAGACTAAATCCATGGGAATGCATGAGAGAATAAAAAAATTGCAAGATATATGAGTTTTGTAGGTTTTTAATTGTAGATATGAGGGATTTGGGTTTGTTTTTATAATGCAATGTTCGAAAATTTTGGGCATGTTAAATTATTGGTCAAGAGGATTTTCTAGATGTTTCATTTAAATGAGGGTTTTAGGGGGTAATTTGCAGGAATGACCTCATGGGAAAAAATAGGCCTCACCATTGGATCTAGATTGGTCTTTTCATTAATTTTGATATATAATATGCCCTAGTTTGTGATGTTGAGAGAAAATGCAAGTGTTTTTTATTTCAATCTATGATGATTGTCTAATTTAATCCCTACGAAATTTGTGTCACAAAAAGAAAAAGGAAAAAATGAAATGGTAAAAATGTTGACTTGGTAAAATTACCATAACTTTTACTCAAGATGTTAGATTTTGGATTTCATATAGTTGTTGGAAAGATAATTTAGTGTACAACAATTTGGTATAGGTTTGATTCCATTATTTTGACATTTTTTTCAAGTTTTAAGAGCCCAAAAGTTAGATGTAATTTATTTGAGCACAAATTTGGGCATAACTTGGGCATACAGAGTTGGATTATACTTTAAATAATCAACAAAAAACTCTTGGAGAGCTCTACACATTGGTTCAAATTCGGTACAAGTTTGGCATGATTTATTTGGTGATATATTGATCTAAATGGTTTATGATAAATATTGACTATGGTAACATTGTGAGTTTATGACATTATATGTTTTGGAGATTTGAAGTTTGATGTCATTATATACTCAGCTTGTATTTCACATTGGTCTCATGATGATAAGATTTGATGTGTTTTATTTGGATATGTATGATGACTTATTGGGTCTACAAGTTGTTTAGTGTTGTAAGGGGTCTATACTTATAGGTTGCATTTATGGCTTGGATATGGGTTATTTTTTCCCATTGATCTTTCATTATTGATGCATATTTAGGTTGGTGGCTTGGATTTGAGTCTTCTATGCCCTGTCACATGGTTTTATGATTTGTCTTCATGTACAAGGGATGAGATATTGTTACTAGGTACACTCATTGTAGATGATTATAGTTGACTATTTTATGCTGACAGGTTGAACACTTAGAGAGTTAAATGTTTGGTTCATGGATGTGATCATGGTGCCATGGATATTTGACATTAAATGATTGGATATAAAGGTATTTAATTGATGATCATTGGTTTGGATTTTTGATTTGGTTATGGTGTTATTTCTTCTTAATTGTTGATCATGGTTATTTGGTTTCTTTTGAGGAGCTCATGATGTGCACTTTGAGTCCTTTGATGGTTTAAGGCCTTAGTTGACTCTCATGGTTAGATGATAATTTTTTAATCATGATTTCATAGATATCTTGGCTACACAATTTAGTGGCAGCTTGTGATAGTGATGTGGTGGAAATACATGATTAGTTCCTGGTTTGGTTTGTATCTTCTTGATTTAAAGATCTTGGTTTCACTTGGTACTGACACTTTGGCTGTGTGTAGACCCAAAGGATCTTCATGTAGGAGATGTATTTTATGATGCCATAGTTGACTCAGTAACATGGTTGAGTGGGAGTTGTCGGCATCGATATATTTATTGAGTTTTTACAAATGTTGGAGGATGTCTTAGATCTTGTTACTGCAAAAGCATCTTTAACATTTCCATGGTGCACTTGGCTCTTCATGGTATGTGGAGATGGTTTCATCTTGAGGAATCATGAGATTCTTAGTAGAGGTATGGTTTATGTTTTCATTTGACATGTTATCCTTGGTATTAGGATGATTTTATTATTATGTCATGGTATACTCTTGATACACATTTAGAGTTTGACATGTTATAGTATGCTCATATGGAACATGATGTCTCTTTAGTTGAGATGGTTAGATTATCTTTTCATGTTTATGTTTCTAAGGCTATGCTTGGAACTTTGACATTGATCTTGGTTTAGTTTCTTTGTTTTGAGTGCATTGATTATTTTTTGAATACTTCATGATATTGGTATGTTGCATTTGGAGTTGGCATGGATTAATTTGTTAGAAGTGCTCATGGATAAGATAGTGGTGATGTTGATTTCTCTTGGATTAGAGATGTATTTGTTGGGATGGTTGATGGTTTCAATAGGAAATCTAAGGGGCATTCACTTGATATGGACTTGAGAGGAGATTGTTCTTAGATGTTTCTTGGTTGGAGACTTGGATATCTTGTTGAGCATTCTCAATCCCCACTCCTGGTTTACTCAGCGGTTTAATACTTGAGAGGTATTGCTATTGTTTCTCTTAGGTGCATTATGTTTATGCTTATCTTTCATTGATATGGATTTTGAGATATGGTACATGAGTTAGTTCTGGAGGGTTCATTTAGGAGATGGTTTAGCATTGATTTTCTCCATGTGCATATGATTTTTTTTATGTTGGTTTAGTTTGGGATATGGTTTTATAATGGGAATATTCCCTAGATTAGGAATGGATATTCCTTGGTTTATGAATGGTTTATGAGTTTTATCTTCTTGTAAGAGGCTAACATCCATGCTTGGTTATATGGTATATTTTAAGTGTTGTTGTGGCTTCTTGGTCAAACTTTTATGGAGGAGATCTTACTTGACACAATTTACATCTAGAGGTGTGTGTAGAAGAACATGATACAAGATATGATTTGCATGGTTTCTCTTTGGTCTTGGTTATCTTCTTGGATGTTCAATTTGACTTACATTGGATTTTAGATTGGTTAGAGATTGTAATTGCTAGTTTTTGTTCATAAATGTCACGTGAGAGATGACATGGTTATTATCTTTATCTCTTTCCTTTGTTGGTTGTGGAGAACTTGGGAGAGTTTTGGAGACTTGTTATGAGAGTTTTTCTTGTAGGTTATTAGTTAATGTGTTGTGGATGTCCTCAATACTACAAAAATTCACTTCTATGAGATGTTGTGAGTGGATTGGTCATAAATTTGACAATATCTTTTGAGTGGGAGATTCTTGGTGTATATGTGTCAGGTATTTCTCTTAAGGCTTGCAATTATAGGTTATAGATTGGATATGTTGATGATGTGAGATTAAATTTGTAACACCCTACCATGTGACCCAAAAGAAGTTAACCTAAAGTTTTACTAAGTTTGTCAAACTTTTTTTTAAAATTTAAATATAATAACTTAACAACAACAGTTATAACATAGCAGAAGCAATTAACATTCACATAAACACATACATTGAATCATATTTAAGTTTAATTAATAATAAATGTAATATATAATAAATCCACATTAAATAATAATTATACCAGTATGAAACCATTTAAATAATATACAATTATATGATGCTACTTGGCAATAAACAAAATGCACAATCATCCATTGTACAGGTCACAAGGTATGAAAGGCTGAAATAATATACATCATGAAATAAACTACATCATCTCTTAAGATCTTATGAAATCAAATATAATACAATTGTACAACCATCCATCATAGAAATACAAGAACAGATAGAAAGGAACATCTGCACAAACACATCCAACAACGACATTTGACGGTCGAATCTCAATGGTAGAAGAAAAAGAACTATTGTGTGACCTTGTGGAACCTAAATGGCCCACTCCTACTATGCTGAGGAGATAGTCTCAAGTCCCAAACATGATAACAAACTCAAGAATCAAATTCAACATCTAGTTTCAAGGAATTACTTGAAAGCAATCTAACTCAAAGGTACCAAGACACAAGTATCAACTAATCCCAGAGGCAACAAAGACACATAGAAAATCTACTATGTAAGTGGACAAGTGTCATCACACGAATCAACGCTAGAGTTACCCTGGCAGTCTAACTTGACCCTGGCTCCCTAGTGACTCCATGTGGCACTAGTATCCTTTCGCATTGACAAGGCATACTAACAATGCACGATCACAACCAAGCGTTCTCTCTACTCCTATCCTAGTCTATACTAGCACTCGAGGAAAGGGCAAGAACATACAGAGACTCTTATTAAGTTCATTTTATTCCCATTTAGTGTAATGTTTTCACTTATTAAATAACTTGCAATGGGTCACCCTAGCAACCACTTTGGGCCTTGACTTCCATTGCAAGCCATTTCCCAACATGACATATAGATAACCTACCCTAAGCTCAGTAAAATTAAAATATCACAAAAGACCACATACTATACATCAATTCTTAAACAAGCAACTAACAAGTATTGAAAAACACTAATCATAATCACAGATTCCACCAATACGATCATCCTAATAGGACTCATCCCAAAATCAAGTATACATAAACCAATCCACGTCATAACATGACATCACCAAGAAAAAATCATACAAACACCTCAGTCCTATACAAGTGACTAAAAATCAATCCAAATACAACTAATCGAAGACTTAAAGGTTATATCAGATAGGTCACACAATTCACCTTAGTTTCACACAAGAACACTGAAAAGCAATAATAATCAGTGCATCAAAACATCTCATAGAGCATACCAGACACATTACCATGGTTGAGTATAAAAGATCAAGATCAAAACATCATCACGACATCACAAAAGAGAACTCCCAAGCCTCTAGTAAACATCTTGATTGGCCAAAGCTAAGTCAAACCCAAAAACCCCAACACCAGTAAATCACACATTACATTAAGTTCATACAAAAGTGAATTTCATAATTCATTAGGTTTTGAAAATCCTAAAGTTCAATATTTACTAAAAGTTTTTAGATTAAATCGCAGACAATTCTATAATGGAAATCAATTTTCTCAAACAAGAGTTTCAACCTAGAGAACTTTTGAAAATAGAAACACAGTAGACATGAAGACAATAGGAATTCAAAGAATGAGCAACTACTAAACAAACCCACAAGATCCTACCTAGATTTGATGCTAAAACAATGAATGCACAAATACACAAGAATCTTCCTTTTTCCTTCGAAAATTCTCTTTTTGAAAATTGGCTCCTCCAAACCTGTGTATCTAGAAATGAGCTCTAATTTCCTCAATAAAGAGTTTTTGCCCCCAATCAAGGCTTTGATCATGCAATGATGCGAAAACCCTTTGTCTTTAATTACTATATTTTAATTTTCATGCACACACTTTATACAATTTAATTAAATAAACTTTATTAAATTAAAGCTTTCTCTCCCTTATTAAATCATGTGACGTTTTCAATATAATATTTATTAATTTAACTAATAATATTATGTAGACTTTATTAATAATAAAACTCCTAAATAAATTATTAACTTAAATAAGTATAAATACGCCTAAATTAGAATTTTAATCAAATCTTTAAAATTTAATTCTTTCATGCACATTTAAAGAACTTTTTAATTAAAATATAATTTTATATTTTCTTTTCCTCCACTTATTAATTATTGTAAGCCCTATTTAAAGCATACTTTAGTATTTAAATTAATAAGAATAATTAAAGCTCATTATTTAAATGCAACTCTAATTTAATAATTATTAATTAAATAATCATAATAAAACAATATTAAATATTTAATCTTTAAATATTTTAATTCTATTTTTATCCAACTTCTTAAATTAGACTTTTAAAATAAATATTTTAAAGTGAAGTACATATTTAATTAATTTCTAAGTAATTAATTTTTTTTTGAAAGAGGGGTAAACGCTTTGCCCTGGAGCTATGAACCAATGAGGCCACAAACATGGAACCTCATCCCCATGAGACTTGAACCTTGATGGCAAGGATAACAACGCAACAACTTAACCATCACAACATGCCACTATTGGTAATTAATTTCTAATTAATTAAATAGCATCATATTCTAATCTTTCTTTAACCAATTTTCTAAATTTAGACTTTTTATTTAAAACATAAATTTAATTAATTTTTAATTAATCAAATATTCACATATTTTAATATTTTTTTTTTAATCAAATAATATTTATTACTCAACTAATAATATTATTTAGAGTTTTATTAAAATAAAACTCTTAAATAATAATTATGAAATTATATAAATATAAATATGCTAAAATTAGAACTTTAATTTAATCTTTTAAATTTAATTCTTTTATTTAATTAATTTTTCAATTAATTAAATATAATTAAATATTGAATTTTATATATACAATTTTCATGCAACAACTTTATGCAATTTAAATTAAAATATCTTTATTAAATTATTTTTCTTTCTCATTTTAAGTAATGATGAGACATTTTTAATATCATATTTATTAATTTAACTAATAATATTATTTAGAGTTTATTAATTAAAATAAAACTCTTAATTAAATTATTATTAAATTAAATAATTATAAATATGCCAAAATTAGAACTATAACTTTATCTTTAAATTTTATTCATTTATTTAAGTAATTCACGAGAAATTTTTAATTATATATATATTTTAAAACTTAATTAATAACATTATTTAGAGTTTATTATTAAAATAAAATTCTTAAATAATTATCATTAAATAAAATAAATATAAATACATCAAAAATAGAACTTCAATAAAATCTTTAAATTTAATTCTTTTATTTAATTAATTCCTTCACATTTTTAATAATATATTTATTAACTTAATTAATAACATTATTTAGAGTTTATTATTAAAATAAAACTCTTAAATAATTATCATTAAATTAAATAAATATAAATATGTCAAAAATAGAACTTTAATAAATTTTTAAAATTTAATTCTTTTATTTAATTAATTTCTCAATTAATTAAGTATAATTAAATATCAAATTTTTTTATAAAATTTCTATTAAATTAAATCATTAAATTATCTTTTGATTTGATTTAATTATAACATAAAATCACCACACACCCACAAAAAATAAAATTACAACTCAACTGAAGGCAAAGAACATAATCAAACTCTAGGGTCAAAATCACGAATTTACATCACTTAACGAATTTGAATGTGTAAACTAACTCAGATTACTTATCCTATTTTCTAAGACAATTGGCTTAGGATTTAGAATTTGGATTCAAGAGTTATCTCCACACTTATACCATTGAAATACTGCGATAGGGTATGCTCATCTTGGCAATTTAGGGAAGTCGATACGCGGTACCTGTAATCTGCATAAAATCCATGCATGTACAAACACAATATTCTAAATTAAAAATTCATTGTGTAGATCCGACTAGTAGGTGACTACGACTCCCTTCCTCAACCACATCAGAAACATCAAACATAAAGAAAGCATACACACACACACACACCATACACATGCAAGTATGGGGTAAGTATCCCTAGAAACTGTATAAAAATCATTCATCTAACTAACATCATTCAATAACTGAAATAACTAGCACTAAGTACCTCAACACACACACACACACACACACACACACACACACACACACACACACACGTGCACACACGCACACACACACATGCACACACACACACACACACACACACACACAGACATATATCAACTAAATATGAAATACACCTAATCAATTTCGGTAATCCAACATTGTTAATCATAAAACATAATAATAGAACATGCCTAAAAGAATCCAGTAAAAAAAATACAAAAAGTCAAGGATAGGTAGGCATCACATCCACTCCCGCTAGAATTAGGCTTACTCCTAGAAGCCTACAAGAAAGATAAACTAAACTAGGGGTAGGCATTACATCCACTCCCCCTAGACTTAGGCTTACTTCTGGAAGACTGCTACAATCACTGAGGTAACTAAAAGTCAAAGAATACTATCTATAATCTCAAACAAAAAGCTCATTTAAGAAACTAATATTTAAGCTAACTATGAATAGACCTCCAATCACTTAGAGCAATATGATTTTGGTTTAATAATAAACTAAAAGCCATATTGATCCAACATTCATCTTTTTAACAAATACTAAAATAGATCCCCTAAAACACTCCAAACAAAAGATCAATATCTCTAATTCCATTGGAAAACATAAAGGTTATAATGTATAGACATAAATCAAAAGTCAAGAACATAAATGTTATGAGTTTCCAAGTTTCATGTTAAAAAGTTCCACTGCTTATAATTTTTTTTTTCTTGTTCAAACTCTTTAGGTTCAAGTTTGTAACTTTACTGAAAACACCCAAACAAGAACAACATAATGTTCACAAAAACAATCAAAGGCATACTATCTTAAAGCATAATCATAAGAATGTATGTTTGAAATCCAACTCACAAGTTTTGCCTTTTTCTATGTTTCAAGTATCATGTCTAAAGTTTCAAGTTTCAAGTGTTCAAGTTTGAAGTTTCCAAGTGTTAAATTTGCAAAAGATACATAATACTATTTATGTTTCATTTCAATTTGAAGTTCAAGTTTGTAAAAGATACATATAATAGTTCAGGTTTTGATTTTGATTAACTAGCTCAAGTGTTCAAGTTTGTAATAAATACATATCATAATTTAGGTTTTGTTTCAGTTCAACTAGTTAGCAAATAGTGACATTCCAATATACCCAGAGCTCTCAATGTAGAAACTCGAGCTCTGATACTAGATGTAACACCCCACCATTTGACCCAAAAGAAGTTAACCTAAAATTTTACTAAGTTTTTTAGATATTTTTAAAAAAAAGTTAAAGATAATAACTTAACAACAACAATTATAACATAGTGGAAGCAATTACCATTCACATAAACACATACCATAAAATAAATTGCAATTCTTAAGGGTCCCATGATGTTGAATCACATTTAAGTTTAATTAATAATAAATCTAATATATAATACATCCACATCAAATAATAATTATACTAGTATGAAACCATTTAAGGAGACGGGGCACCCCCTGCATCGCATATATGATGCCACTTGGCACCTAAGAGTACCTAGATGGACGTGCAACATGGAGAGATTCCTATGAGATACCTTGATAAGTTGTGTCATAACATTGTAATAATATTTGATGTAATTATTTAATTTTGGGGAAAAGAATTAAATATGGGTCAATGGGGGTTTGATAGCACATGGTTTATGTAATACCACTTGGTGGTTTTGTGGGACTTGCTAATAAATAAGCAACCACAAGGGTAGTTGTTGTATGAGAAAGGAAATAAGTAAAAAAATACAAGTTGAGCAAGACAAGGCTTGACAAGTCATCCCAGGGAGCATTTGTGAAGGTTGGAAGCATGACATGTGATGTGTGGATTTATGCTTGTTCACATGGATTGCTTGATTGTGGCTATGATTTTGAAGGCTTCCATGGTTGTATTTCAATGACATTTTTGTTGAATAATACATGGTGATGGATGCTTTTGAAGTCTGGGTTTTTCCCTCAATGAGAGTTTCCTAGGATATATCTTCTGTCACATTTTTTTGGGTATGTTGTCTATTCTCTTGCATGTGGATTTTAAGTATTTATTTATTTCAGATCTATTATGGGTTATGTGGAAACTATAATATTTTTGATTGCAAGTTTCCTTACATGTTAATTCTGTATGGGACTTATCAAATTGTTATGTGCTAACCATAAACAGGATTTAGCATATGTGCATGCAAAGGAGAGAGAGAGAGAGAGAGAGAGAGAGAGAGAGAGAGAGAGAGAGAGAGACCCACATTAAGGATGATCTCTTCCCATAGGGAATCCATACTTTAAGATTATGCCTAATCCATAAAGGGAAAATATGTGTGAAAAGGAGAGATGAAGTATAAATGCATACATTTTAGGATAACCTAGAAAGCATACCAAGCCCACAAGGCTAAAGTGCCCTAAGCCATAATCAAAATATGTATTTACTCCTCCATGAGAATGATTGTAGAATGTGAAAGGATAGGTCAAATGGTCTAGCAAGTGTACATCATTCTATTCAAATAAATCCAAAACATATGAAAATAAGGGGACCATGTATGCCCCCACTTAAGATGGGAAAATAATCTCTTATTTTGGCATCATAAGGAAGTGATGAAGAAGGATAAAGAAATTTCAATATTAAGATAGTATCTAAAAATAACACCCAATCCAAACCAAAGAGTCACAACTCATATGTGGTCATGGAAGGAAAGAACAATGAGACACCATGCAAGAAGTGAAAAAGTAAATCCTTGAAAATGACAACATGCTATTATGATTCTCTAAGTAAGTGATCTATCTTCCATGAAAACCTACTTGCTACTAATATAAGATTGGATGTGACAGGATAAAAAAAAATAAAACTCAACAAAAAGACAATGGATCCTTAAAAGAATGAAAAATATGGATAAATTTCCCTTCCCCCCAAGTGTAGGAAATATTGTGGCTTCCCAACACACACCCCATTTTCGACTAAAAAATGGGGACCCCCCTCTTTTGCCCCTTTAGGATAGAGGAACACACTCTCTACAATAGGGAATCTTTTTAGGTGCCTCAGAGAATGGGCCTCCTATAATTTAGGTTTAGGAGTTTGGTCAATCAACATCGTTCGAGGTATGCAAGCTGAACAGATCAAGTTTTCTATATAAAGGCCAAGGTGCATGCCTACAAACCCAGGGAATATACACACCCAATATAAGGGTGTGCCATGTATGCCACCTTGATATCTTATGAATGGACACACATACACACATGCACACCCTATAAAGGTGTGCTACATGCATATTATACAACCCTATGCACCTATAAATATCCCTCCTTCAGTATTCATTATGCTTATGGACATCTAGATTGGTGCACTATAACACCTCTCATACTATTCTATCTTTACATCCTCTTCATTTAGGAAACCAAGGTAAACCCCTTACACAACTCTATAGGTGTGCAAGGTGTGAGATGTGTACCACATGCATCTCTACACCTAGACGTATCCCCTTCACCCAAAAAACTATGCAAACATGCTGTGTAGTTGTACACCTTACGCATTTGCATAGGTGTGCAACTACACTAAGTGTGAAATTAATGAGAAATACGAAGGAAAACTATTAGGTAGCACACTTTTCACACCTACACAAGGTGTGCTAGGCACACCAGTGCACCAAACTTAGTCATTTGCTAGTTTTTGCTTGTTTCATCAGTTTTGCGCTATTCCAATCTAGTTGTCAAGCATCTTTTCAATCTCAAAAATGGTATACTAATGTCTATCTTTTATGTAGGTATAAATGACATCCTCATCTTCATCCATGAAAATGAAGATTGTACCAAAGATAGTAACCTTCAAGTTTCAAGGTGTACCAAGGAAGTCTCAGTTTGTCAACAAAGATTAAGAGATTCATGACACAAAGATGGGTCACATAGATTAGAATGAAATCTTGGTCCTTTAAAATAAGTGACATGAGAGATCATAAATGATCTCATTACTTATCTTGAGTAGCCTAGTGAATGCAACATCACATTCGATAGCAGTGATGTACTTTAAAATGATTACAACTCTAGCTTAGTGTCACATACCCAAGGAGAAGGTTGTAAAGAGTGTTACTAGGGAAATTTTCCTCAATATCTAATGGACAATATTGAGAAGGTTTTCCACCTACCAATCATAGACCAATACCAGAAGATAACCTATGATATAGCTAATAAGTGGTATTAGGAGAATGAGTGGGAAGCTAAAGAATTCATGCAACATAAGTACCTTCTCACCATAATCTCTCCTAATAGAAGATCAAGGAAGGTTGAAATGATAGATGACATAAGCTACTACATACTTATTTTGAGTATAGTCAAGGGATCCCAATGAAAAGTCACTTGGATGGTCCACTTTATAGCGACCATTAAGAGGAGAGGCCTATAGATTGACTGGGGCACTATTATTAGAAACTTATTGGATGAGAAACTCCTCTCAATGAAATTAGACCCTTTCTTCAACTGACCTCTTATGTGGTCTAGTTTTTGGAATCTTGACCAATAATCTATCCATGATTGGTGAAGAGGCAAAGTATGCAAGATCCTTATGGATGTTCCTACATAGTGTACCCCCAACTGGTATGAAAGAAGCTTCCAAAAAAGATACCAAAATAAATAATGGTAAATGATGCTTTAATTTTTTTATAATCCAAATCCTTTAAGGGGATTATGCAAAGAGGATATTGGTGGAAGCTACTTCTAGAATAACACAAATGGGTGCATACTTCATCTAGTTCAATAAATTCATGTACACTTGGGTAGCTAGGACCCTCCTATGCCCTAAGACGTTTCCTCACTATCCATAAGATAGGCTTATACTATTAGAGATTGCTAGACAATTGGCTTTGGCCTATGATAGTGTGCAAAAGATGCACATGAAGATATGGGTATGGCTTATCACCATAGTACCCTTCAAGGTGAAGCAACAACAGGTTATTGTCACTTACAAGATTGAATGGGTTCAATAATCTTTAGATGATTATCTAGTGCCCCATCCCTACTTTGACAACATTGGGATGGTCCACTCTGAAGTTTAGATTAAGAACTATTATAGGATGAGTCTATCGTTTAGAGAGAGGGCTCTCAATTTGAGTATACTCTTAAAGGTTTGGAAAAAATCAACTATGATGGATTGGACCACCTTTACAATAGGGATAGGATCTTTAAGTACACCATGATGAATGCAAAGATAGACAAAGAAGAAAATGATGACATCCAACATTGGGCCAGACATGTCATTTAGCTTATGAAAGACTAGGTCAAGAAGCCTTTCAACTTGAAACCAATACTCAATGCACCAACTCTATAGGCACCTATGAGGCCCAAAAAGAGACCAAGGTCACTCTCCCTACATATCAAGAGAAGTCCCTAGTTAGGTGAAAGACCATATATAAGCATGAATAAGAAGTGGAATACTTCTGTAGTGATAGGGGTAAGGGAAAGAAGAAAAGAAAGTCTACTAAGGTAGAGGAAGCTCAGCCTAAAGAAACTCTAGCATAGATAGTGGCCTCCTCATTAGTTCAAAAGAAGGGTAGGATGGAAATAATGGTAGTCTGGATAAAGAGGAAGAAATTGAAGAGGAAAAGAACTCCCTCTCCTCAAAATCTAGAGACCGTACCTAAGGAAAAGAATAAAGAAAAAGAGGAAGAAATTGAATATCTCCCTCTAAACAAGAGGACCCAATTAGCCAGGGATGCTAAAGAGGAAAGGAGAATGAGTTCAATACAGATTCCCCCAAATTTCCAAGAATAATCGATTTAGGTTGAAGAATCCATTAATCAAGAACATGAAGGATGAATTGAGTCCATAGAAGGGAATGGGTTAGATGTCTTTGATCTTTGGTGTTTGGGTTCATGCTTGCAAGAATTCCTATGAAGGGTGGAGTAATAAGGAATACAATGCACTAGGAGCCATTAGGTGATGATTGGAATTAGATACCTCCACTTACATAGGGGCCATTAGGGATACATTCTCCACCTTCATGAAAGCTTTCATCATTGTCTCCACCTCTAGAAGAACATGATACCATGCTGTTGCTTCATCTAATCATAAAGTTTAAGAGCCAAATAGTACAAGGGACTTTGTGCAACTACATGCAGAGTAAATTTTAGAGGAAAGGCATATTGTTGAGGCAATAGAACAAAAACTAATTGCAATAGAATCAAAGCCCTCTTCTCCAAGAACCATAATGACCAATCTAGTGGTGAAACCACCTTAAGTAGGGGTAAAAGTACAAAGTTGTGTCACCTTTCAGGATGACTTATCTGAATGACTAAATTTGAGTAATTATATCTAAAAATTAATTTTGTTCAAACATATGATCTAGATAAATTCATTCTAGCTAAGTTGTGTATATTCTCACACTTTTCCAATTGGAAATGCCTATTAAATGCATGTGCTATACTAGTTTATGTCCAATTACTAAAGAAGTAAAATTATTTTAGAAAACTAACATTTCAATAACTCTTACCCTTTTTAATGATATTTTTTTAATAACATATGAACACCATTTTATAGAGCTCAAAGTAAAGAATATCCTCATATAGTGTTTATAACATTTTAATTAGATATAGTATATTGTAATAAAAAACACTACAAGTATGTATTTTAACACTCGAGAAGATGTTGGTTTTGAGAAAGACAAAATAGGAAATTATATAAAAAAAATTAAAAATAATATGACATTCTAGAGAAGAAAATCCTCTTCTAGAATGTATAATTTTTCTTTTAATTATAATATATTTATTTTGAAAAATGTGGTGGGAGATGAAAACTATTGATTTCAGGTGTGTTCAAATTTGAATTGTTATAAAAGAGAAACTATAGGTCAAAAGCCAATTTTTATTTTTGATTGATCTATCTATATATGTCATCTATAACATAATGAGATCAAAGGAAAAAAGGTTTATTTCCATATTGTTTTGTGGTAGGAAGAAGACCTCTAATTTTTAGCAACTAAAAAATCATCCTTAAAAATTAGGAACACATATAAATTCTTATTCCAAATAATAT
The DNA here is from genome assembly GCA_028749045.1 of Cupressus sempervirens. Lineage (NCBI taxonomy): Eukaryota > Viridiplantae > Streptophyta > Pinopsida > Cupressales > Cupressaceae > Cupressus > Cupressus sempervirens. The sequence continues at coordinate 388,285,944 of CM053790.1, forward strand.
TTAAAAATAATAATTTTAAACTTCATCCGTTTCTACACATTTCATTATTTTACTTCATTTTAAAATTCTAAACAATAATACTAGTTTTATGTCATTGAAGTTAAACAATTATAATTTTTTAGCCTTTTCCTTCATAGAAGAGTGATACAGGTTTGTGCTTTTACTCGTAGAAAAGACCCTAGAGAGGGGTGATAAGGGAAAAGAACTAGAATAAGAGATAACCTCATCATTTGATCAGTATATGTCTCCTATGGATACTATTCTAGCATGGTTGAAACAAGAAATATTAACTCATCAAGGGAGGTATGTAGAATATAGAGAAGAGGAAGGATTGATTTCCTTGACAGAAGCACTGAGACCGCTGAAACCCAATCGAGAATATCCTAAGTAATTAGATTAAATGATGAAGAGTAATGATGTGATTTGATTGTACATATTATCATCTGTCCTCCTCTAAAAAATGTAGAAAGCATCACCCCCAAAGACTACCATATGCAAGAAGTAGTATTGGGGAGGGCCACCAAAGACATAACCAAAGTCTTGACCACCATGGGCCTCAAGCAAGTGTTTCAACACTTAGACCAGGATGATGTAGAGATTTTGATGTTGAGGAAATTATATGTTTTAAGAGTATGTAAATGGGATAGTAGGTCCTATTGACCTTGATCATCCTAAGATCATCTTAGCGGCTACCCTCGAGAAATGAGCTCCAGCCCCGAGATAAAGTGATTCATTTTTGGATGCATGTAAGAGATGACATCATAGTTTTGCGGATAGCAGTGTGCAAATAATTGAGGCAAACATGAACCTATTGCACAATATATAGAAGAGTGCTGAAAGGTTAGTTACAATAGTTGATCAAGATTTTGGGTTGATGGACAAAGTGTCCACTTGGACCAATGATTTGGAAGCATTGCGGACCATCAGAGGTCAAAGATACAGTATGTTGTTGGATGCATATATAGAGAAGGAATTAAATAAAATAGATAAGTGAATAGTAATAGGGTCATGATTAGAGTCCATGAAGATATCCAGGATATCAAGAAGAAAACTCTCGATTAGTTTTGGGAAGCAACCATATATAATAGAGTAATCAACTTAGAGATTTTTGGAGATGACTCCAGATACCAATTGTACTAAGTTGAAATGGTCATACAATAGTTTTGGGAATCATTTGAAGTAGTGTCCTTTGAAGATGACATTAGACACATCTTCAAAATTGAGGAGACACTAACAGATCTAGACTCTAAGCTAGAGGATTTTGTAGAAATTAGATAGGAGGTTAGTGAGTTCTATAGAGAAGTAAGAACTATGTACGAATCTCTAGACTTTCAAGATACTCAAGAGATCATTTCCATCATCCAAAAGTTCAAGGATGCACATTGAGACATCATTTTGGTAGAGGGCAACAAGATCCAAATGTTGAAAACTAAAGATTTTGGACTTAGACAAATCTTTCCAATTTTGGTCATGTCACTTCCAAAGGTGTGCATGTGAATAGGTGCGAAGGTGCACTAGGTGTGCCAGTTTTGTAAGGTGTGCAAATGAGTCAATTTTTTTGGATCAATTATGGTGGTAGTGAAATTGAACTTCCAAATCTATTTTTTGAGTATTTCATGCATTGAAAACACATTTTGGCAATGCTTTAACTAGTAGAGAGACACATAGTGAAGCTCAAGCTCGTATCTAAAGAAGTGCCAGAGACTCTCAAATCATCCCAAGTCTTTGCTCTTCTTATTTTCTTCTTCTTTAGGAGTTTTTGAGTTAGGTAAAGGTCCATGCACCATGCAATTAATAGAATAAAGAGTGTAGGCCTACTTAGCACCCAATAAAGAGTCTATTTGTACATAATTTGCTTAAAATTAGTGATTTTAGCATTTTTTTTACTAGGGAAAATCCCTTGATCCACAAATTTCATAAAGGATGGGGTTTCCTATAAATGCAAAGGTGTAATATGCATTCAAGGCTAGTATTTTTGATGCAATAAAATATGCTATTGGTGCTCTCATTCTATGTGTAGTATTTCTTGTTGGAATATATGTTTTCTTTATGAAGTTTATGTTCATGAATAGAAATGGAGCCAATTGTTTTATTATATGGTAATTCTCATGTGATAAACTAGTTATGGTGTTTTTCATATTTGCTAATAAATTCCTCTATTGTGATTAATTGGAGAAATGATCACCTTTGAGTTCTTTCATAGCAAGTTGTCTCATGTGCATGCACTTTTTGTGGCTACATGATTTGACAAATTATAAAACATCATACAATTTGCATTATTTCCTTTGAAGATTGCATTGGTGGAGTTAAGGACACACTACTCCCGATTTCATTAGTTTTCTACTTGATCCCTTTCTAAAGCTTAATTCACAGACACATTGTGGCTATGACCTATGTCCATTAGGAATTTCATTTTCAATATTTTTCTTTAATTCTTGTCACCCTAACTTAGTTATTTTCTCTTGAACACATGGTTAGAATTAGTTCATATAGTTGTATTATTAGAATTACCATTAATCATAAAATTGAGAAAATAAAAAATACTTACCTTCTTTCAAAAGTTTTGCAATATTTGTAGATACCAATAAAGGCCTCCTTTTGAACATTCACATTTATCTTCAATTGAGCTACCTAATAGGTTAAAAATAACCATAAGAAACCTAAGGATGTTTGTCATTGTCTCTGTGTAAAATGAGTGACATAGAAGATGTTTCTAATGTTCAAAATTTGTGTTCCCATTCAACCAAGATGTCAAACCCAAACATGCTGAAATGTTCTCCCTTCACAATGACAATTGGAACACTTCTAATCTACACAAATGGAAGGAATTGTTGAATTATGGGATTCCTCCAAGATTGTAGCCTACCCCTTCCGATCCATGAGAAATCAATAATCCCACACCTACAAGCATACCTGTTCAGACACAACATTCCTAGGCACAAGGAAATGTTCCCATCCCATTAAAGAACCCCAACTAGTTAATAGAGAAGTGCAATGCAATAGAGGAGTTGAAGAGGACTACAAAATTTTTCTTGATGTATGACATGCTACAAATTTTTCCCAACCACATAGAAGAACTTTCAAAGACACTTGATTATACTAAGTTAGTGGCAGGTGCCACCACTCAGAAGGTAACTAATCCTTAGATCAATGCCATTGAAACTAGGCCCACTATGTTCAATGATAAGAAGAAGGTGCCCCCATTTCTACTCAACATCCAAATTTTTCAGAAAGAATCTTCATAATTTCCTTATCAACTCAGGTACCTCATGCAATGTCATGCTGCTTTTAATATCTCAAAGACTAGGAGTTACTCCACAACTACCAACCAAGTGGTAATTGAGTTTGATAAGACATAAGTAAAAGTCAATAGGGTACTAAAAATTGTTCCCATCTAGCTAATTATAGAACCTAGGATTCATGATATTATCAACATACATGTTGTGGATATCCTTGAAACATACAACATGCTTTTAAGAAGAGAATGGACTATATGCCTCAGGGGATGGTTTTACAAAGACTTCATCGAGCTATGGATTTCATGGAAGGGTTTGAACAACCAAATCAAGATTGATGCTAAGCACAAGCTAAATAAGATGATCACATAATAAAATGCCCCTAAAAAAGTGTTGTTCCTTTAGTCAGACTTGGGGTCTTTATAGAGTGATGGTGCTTCATGTCTGCTAGATAGAGAGATTCAATGGCAACCCCACAAAAATATTGCAAGATTCTCCCCTATCAGATGAGATTATCTCCAAGTGTAAACAAGGATCTAGAGCCAAAATTGAGCTAATTAATCCCAAGGGTAAATCTTTTTATGTGAATTATTACCTGTAGTTCATATACACCAATACTATGGTAGATTATGAGGCCCTAGTTTGAGGACTCTTTTTCATGCTAGAGAAGAATGTCAAGGTTCTCATAGTGGTTTGACAAGTCAAAACAATTTATTCTTGCAATGACAAGAGGTTAATAGCTTATCACAAGTGAGTTTGGGACCAAGGTAATTTTTAGTGGCTAATATTCACAAATTGGCTAATTTTAGGATTTTTTGGCTAGTAATTTGGCTAATAATTTAAGATTTGATACAAACTAAATCACCATAGTTTTATAAAAATTAGTTCTAGAATATTTAAAATCCCTCAATGATTTATTTTATTGAATAATTTAAACTAAAATATTCACCACAATATTTGTTACATGATTAGATTTGAGTCACCTAATTATAATATATTATTGGAGAAATTAAATTGAGCTGACCTATAATTATCATAATTATTAGTTATTCTAGGGATATATGACGAATATGTTGTTTTCACTATTGATTTAAAGTATATGTGAGAATCCTCATAATATTCCATGAGGTAAAAAAATGTTCAATTTTGATTTGTAATATTCCATGGTGATTAATGAACTTCCTATTATTATTGAGATTCGTCAATATTATACAAAAAAATTATGATTCGAAAATAATTACCAATATTAATCATATTTAGAATAAAAAATTGAGAGATTCACCAATAGAAATAATTTTGTTTTTTCAAAATAATGAAAGATTCTCCGATATTTTATATCTTTTTTTGGAGGTAGCTTTCTTAAAGTTTACCCTGCTTGGGACTTGATGGATGAGTTCCAAGCATTAAACATCAAATCTATCTCCAGAAGAAGGAATGTAGTGGCCAATCCTCCTTCTATATCAGCCAGTGCATTGTAGCCTATTGAGGAGATGAAAGTCAAAAGGTTTTTTGTTGAAATTGTGGCCACTCCATGTATCCCAGTTAATATTACCAATTTTCAAGTCTTCCAAGATGATCAACACATCCTTGAGTTCATCATGTGCAACAGTTCATTTGAGGATAGATAGTTCATGACACACCTGACAAAGACCTTGAAGAAGAATATCAAGATGACATTGTAAACCTTAAAACTAACACTATCCCCAAAGGGATAGTGGAGTTAGAACATATCTTTGATCGTGATGAGTCAACACACCATAAGAGAACCCTAGAAGAGAAAGATAATGATAAATGTGACTCTTACAACTTGGGCACTGAGGATGATACCAAAATAATCAACATTGGGAGAGCATGTACCACCTAGGATAAAGATGAGAGGTTACACCTCCTCACTGAGTATAGGGATGTTATCATGTGGAGTTACACAAAAATCAAGACATATGATCCTAATGCCACCACACATAATATTCCTCCAAAGCTTGATGCTAAACCTTTCCACTAGATGCAAAGACTTGTGGATCCAATCATCGAGCCATTAATAATGAAAGAGGTCCAAAAATTATTGGATGCTAAGATCATTTTCCTAGTTTGACAGATCACTTGGGTTGCTAATATGTTACCTGTAAGAAAGAAGAGCAGGGATATTCAACTCTATGTTGACTTCAAAAATGTAAATCAAGCATCTCAGAAGGAAAAATACCCAATGTCTTCACTCAATGAATTATTGTAGATCATAAACATATCCAAGATGATGTCATTTCTAGATGTGTACTCAGTATATAACTAGGTGATTTTAGATGAGGAGGACATTTTAAAGACAACATTCACCACAAACTTGGTAACATTCACATATAGGTGGAGACCCTTTGGGCTCATCAATGTAGGGGCCACATTTTAATAGGAAATGGATTAAGAATTCAAATAATTGGTGAATAAATGTATCATCATTTACATAGATGACCTTAAGAATTTTCTCAAAGGAGAGAAGCAATAAAGTTCCTGACTTGAAGCAAGTACTTAACCGATGCAAAAAATATGACATATCTCTCAATCCCAATAAATGTTAATTTGGGGTTATAAAAGGGAAGCTCCTCAGACACATCATTTCTAAAGTTGGCATTTCAATTGATTCCAAGTGAGTAGAAGCAATACTCAAATTATTGCTACCCAATAATTGTAAAGAGTTAAAGTCTTTGTTCGAGAAGATTAACTTTGTGTGAAAATTCATCAATTTTTTTTTTCTAAAATAGTACACCCTCTAAAAAATTTACAAATGAAAGGGATGAAGATTGAATGGACCCCCAAAATCAAGAAATCTTTCAAATATATCAAAGTGGCTATTTGTACTGCCTTGATTCTCATCAGCCCAGATTATCAACCGCTATTCAAAGTTTACTCTTTTTATTTCAAGAATATGTGCACAAATATTCTTACACAAAAGAAGGATGGTAAAGACAAGAGGAATATTTAATTCATGAGATGTCATCCAAAGAACACATAACCAAATTATTCTAATATAGACAAATAGTCATTTTTCTTAGTAAAAAAAATCAAGAAGTTCACCCATTATATACTATGAAATAAAGTGTATGACATTGTACCCAACCCCTCAGTCAATTCATTTTTGATATAAAACAAGCTAGGTGAAATGAGAGGAAAATGGATGACCACCTTACAAGAATTTTATCTAGAAATCCAACGTATAAAGTTGGTATGAGGATAAGGCCTAACCAAGATATTGACATAAAATACATAATAAGGAATAGTTTCCTATGTGTATACAAATTAGGGGGTCATATTAGATGTGTGGTATCAAGATATTGCATATTATCTCCTCCAAAATTGGTGCCCCTAAGGAATGAATAACTCATACTGCTATCCTAGATGCTTCAAGATAGGAAAATCTACAAGTGAAATGTTTCACTATAGATGGAGTGCTTGAACTATGTGTATCATCCTCAAATAGAAGCACTTCCATGTTAAGAACATTTAGTCCTCTTTAGGTGGTGTTTAAGGCCTTCATCAAATTATCCCTTTTATTTTACTCCCTTCTCATATTTTGTTCCTATTTAGGGCTTTATTTGGGCCTCCTCAGGCACTGTTTTGTCCTTTTGGCCCATTTTCTAGGGGTCCCAAACTCATCAATCAAGGTTGACCTTGACCTTGAGCTAGGTCAAGGATGACCTCAACCTTGACCTAAGTCCCCCTTTTTTATTGGAAAGTTTGCTAGATGTGGGGAGAGGTTCAAAAGTTTATTTTCCCACTTTCGAGTCGACTATTTTGAGCTTTAAAATGGTAAACTCTTAAATTGTATTTAATCTAGGTCCATTTCTAGGGGTTAAGGCTTACTTGGAATTTAACTCTCCTATGTTGACCTCTCTAGAAGTTTTTCCCCTAGAATAGTATAAAAGGAAGCCTTTCTCTCTCATTTTCACATCAAGTTTCGATTTATTTTTCATGAGAAGATATCCACTTTTCATGATCAAGCATTCGCATTCCATTGAATTCAAGAAGGAAAATCAAGTGAGAAAGAAATCACCCATTCAAGAATTAAAGTTCTTCATTGAAGATCAAGGATTCAAGCATTCAAGCCTTTGAAGGGATTTGGTTTAAGCATTCAAGATTCATCATTCAAATCCTAGATCTATCCATCATGGTGGTGTGATCTTCCTTCAAGATCCTTTGTTCATCTTCAAGATTTATTCATTCATCCCTCAAGGTGGATTTCAAGCATACAATCATGGAGGTTTTGATTTAAATTTATGGTTTTGATTAACATTATTGAGTCCAAGCTTTCATATCAATATACTTGTTTACATTTCAAATACAATTGCATATCTATTGGATACCATAGCTTCATTGATAGATTTACATCTAGTACTTGCTATCATTCTTTATTTTAATTCTATTATTAACGTTGATTCAAAATTGGGGTTTGAACAAGGCAAAACCCTCATACAAACAAATAAACTCTTTTTTTTTGTAGATACAGGTGAGGGATAATGAATATTAGTGTAGATTTGGATACCCTTTTCACTTAACTTTTAGGATCCACGAACATAATTTTGTTAGAGCAGTGTAGGTCAAGGTTGGAAATAAAGGGGTAAGATCTTATCCTACCTTTGGGTCAAGGTTGAACTAGTTCAGAAAAGAAAAATATTTTTGAGTTTTGTAGATTTCACAGTTTTGCTTCAAGATCGCAGAAATCAACAGTTTCTAAGATTGTTTAATAGGGTTTTCAACAAGTTCTTTTCCAAGGTAAGTACTTTCATTTATTCATTTCAATATTAGCATTTCTTGATTTACATTCCATCCCCTTACAATTCATATGTAAGTATAAAATATGGGTTTAGGGTCTCTTTCATGTGCATTATTCTAAATCCTAGTCATCCATATTTTTATATCTTAGATTTCTTTCTTGGAATTCATTAACTCAAAATACACCTTTTTAGCCACCTCTTGATGAATATTAGGGTTATCTAAGCTAGGTTTAGGGAGAAGATCGTGAAGACGAGGATGACAATTAACATCAACCACCTTGAAATGAGATTGTGAACAACCAACACCATGCATATCTTTTTTAGGGGGTATATGAACCAAATACTTAACACCATGCTCATTAACACAATCCCTAAACCTCTATATCCTTGTTTAATCATCATATTATATGATGTAGTATACATATCATGTAAATCTCCTACAAGAGGTGGTGTAGGGGCACCAACAAAGTATTTAATTTTCTCTTATTATGGTCTTGAATTGGTTATTTGATAAAATTTGTATAAAATAATCATGAAGTGGTAAAATGGTGATAAAGAAAATTATTACTCCATTATAATATGTTTTGAATGTTCTTGTAAAGTTGTAAAATCATTTGTGTCAAATATTGAAAGTTGTGAAAACACATAATGGGAAGTTTAATGGTCATAAGAGGAAGTTGAGTAGTTGTAACATCCACATGAAGTTGCAAATGCTATTAAAACCTTGTAATGATCATTCATAGGCATGATGTAAAGTTGGAGAAGGATTGGAAAGCATTGGAAACATTTTAATATCATATTTTCATTGTTTAAATCTATTGTTTTTTTGTCTTGAAAGTTTTTCCTCTTGTTTTTAGGTCTTGTACGACCATTTAGATCTTGGAAATAAATGTAATGGTAGTTTAGTACATTTAATAATATTTCCATTTCTTTTGGTTTGAGATTATTTCATGCACTATTGAGGAAGTTATCAAGTTTTTTTAAAATTGTTTGTAACTACCCAAAACTTTGATTCGCAATGACTAGTTTTGGGAAAGGATTCATTAATTTTTATTGGACCATTAGATCTTTCTATAAACTAGATAAATAATATATAATTACCTATTCTACAATATTAATGGTGGGATTGGCTTGATTTTCAATATTAGAAGATTTATTGATGACTATTTATGACTGTATTTTCATGACCAAAATAGAGTTTATTTCACATATGTTAATGCCTCTATCATGTTGAAGAGATTGTGTTTATAATTGAACTCTATGGTTTATTTGAGGGATCTTAAAGGATAGTAATATGCTACTTGCATCAGGAGGTGATTGTTTATTGTGTTCATGAGTAAAAGTTGTATAAGGTGGAATAATAGGTTTAGAAGAAGTTACTTTTATCTTCCTTTTCATATCTTTTAAGATCAGAAAAGAAGGGGAAGATTAATATAAGATTTCTTGCACATATACATCATGAACCATAGTTTGAGACCTATTAGAAGTATGAGAAGAATTAGGGATAGAAGATGGAGATTGGGAATATTAATAATTGGATGATGATTAGGAATGTTAGGAACTATATTAGAAAGTATAGGATTGGGATTAGGAAGATTAGGAAATGGTGTATCATCTACCAAATTTTTCACATAATCCAAAAGATTAATAAGTCCTCCACATAATAATTTAACAAAATCTTTAAAGTATGAAGACTAGTATTGGTCTATCTCATAATAACATAGGCAAGCAAAAAATGAAGAGTAACCAACATAATGAAGTGGGTAATACTCTCATAAACATCATAAGTATGATAAAAAGATGCTAAAAGGAGGATAATGCAAAAAATAACCACATACAAAAGAATCTTAAAAATATTCATAGGAATAGAAAATGCAAGAAATATTTTTGAATTTGTAGAATATATAGATTTTTTGTGTTTGAATGTTAAAATGCAGAAGCATAAAAGGAAACAAAAGATCTAACACAAATAAGGAAGATTTGTCTATTATGGGTTCATCAAAATGTATATGTAATAATATAGGTTTAGGGTCTCTTTCATGTGCATTATTCAAACCCTAGTCATCCTTATTTTTATATCCTACACTATGACACAGCTAAAAATGTGTTGGAGCAATTTCATGATAAATATGGTATTAGATGTGGATTGGAAAAATTCATGGATCATTAGATTGTGAGGTCTAGATATTATTGTCATAATATTTTCAAATATACTTATAAGCATATGTGGTCCTATCATTTCTATCAAACAAGCTAATAGGGAGAGAAAATCTGCCATACCTTTTCAGCCAGTCTTTGAGGTACACCCTTTTTCCAAGTGGGGGTTGGACTTCATTGGGCTTGTAAACCCGTTGTCCTCAATGGGGTATGATTTTATATTAACAACTACTAGCTATTACACAATGTGGATTGAAGCTAAAACATTTTGGAACTACACAACACAAGTGATCACCAAATTTCTTGAAGAACATATTGTGACCAAGTTTGGGATGCCCTTCTTTCTGGTATGCAATAATTTATCCTACTTTACATCAAATTTTCTCACCCAATGGACCTTGGAGAATCAGGTGATAATCAAGTTTTTATCCAATTACCATCTAGAAAGAAATGGAGTTATTGAGTCTACTAATAAGAATATGATTACGGTCATAAAATGCTTACTCATAAAGAATCCAAGAGACTGGCATACACTATTAAAATATGCCCTATGGATTGATAGGAACAAAATGATGAATGATTTGGGCATGCCAACCTATTAGTTGGTTTATGACCAAGAGCCTTCCTTTCCCCTCAATATCAAGATTCTTATGTTTAAATTCATGAGGGGATATGATGAAAATGTGGATAGAGTCCAAGATAGACTGATGCACATTTTAGAGTTGGATGAGAAAAGGGAAGCAACATTAGAACATATGTGAAAACATCTATCTTTTGTCAAATGTTGGTTTGACAAAAGAGCCACAATAAAGGCTTTCAGAATCTCCATCCTCATCCTCATGTGGGATAACGCAAAGGAGAAACCAAGAAGTCATACCAAATTTCAGTGCCTCTGGGTCGACCCCTACCAAATCACTAAAATTTTAGGGGATAATACTTTTAGGATGTGTATACTTGAAGGGGAATGGATTCCTTTGCTAGTCAATGGACAATTCCTAAAACACTATGTTGAGGCCTGACTTATTCAAATTTTTTGAGTCATAGTTAGGCTTTTTATTGTGTTGTTCTTGTTTTAGTTCGAGTTAGGAGTCAATGTTTATTTATATATTTTTTTGGTAAGTAAACCACCCCAACTAACCTCAACCTTTAGAAGAGGTATTTATTTGTTAAAATAGCTGGACAAGATTGCTTCTTGAAAAAGACTAAATATTCATGCAAGGTGTAGGTAAAAGGATATTCTTGACTCTTGAATTAGACACTAGGCTGATCAATCTCAATACTAATATTGACCAAGTTGCTCATAACCTAGGTAGGAAATAACTAAGCCTAGTCTAAAAATTTCTAATTTGAGCAAAGGATTTTCCCATGACCATGCCAAGATAAGTTGTCTCCGTGCAAGTTTCCCAAAAATTCACTAGAAGAGGAACACAAAAGACATTGAAAGGATGAGGGTCCAAGAAAGACTGAACACCACCTCTCGGTTGTATATTCTAACCATGATCAAGAGGGCATAAAAGAAAGAAAAAAAGAAAAAGGAAAATGAGAAATGGTGTCACAAAGAGGTCCCATAAAAAAGAAGAAGTAGGTCAAACAAGGTTAGGACCACTTGATCACTACATTGCTGAAACAAAATCAAATGTTAAAGAAGAATCAAGTGGAAATACGTGAGCTCTATGAAGTTGACATGAGACCCATGATACCCAAAAACCCAAAAATGGTGTCTTACTAAGAGCCCTCTAAACAGATTCTTGAATATGGTCAATAGTGATTGAAAGTCTATTTATGGGAAAATTTTGAAGCTCTTGTGGTTAGCAAAGGGTTGTTCTAAAATTGATAAATGTGCATGGTGACAAGTGCTTAGAAAGTTGACATAATTAAGACACTAAAAACACATTGGGTGTGAAGGTCAAAGATTTGAGTTTCAAGTTGAGGTTTTCAAACAACCTCTCATAACATTGGGAACCAAATTTGAGTTTGATGCATGTCTGAAGATTGCTAGCTGATAAGGAAATGCCTTGCTATTTGTTCATTTCATCTAGGATATCTATTGTGGCTTCACAATGAGCACTCCAATTTTGACTTGAAAATCCCCCCCCCCTTTAGGATAGAGGAACTTGCTCTCCAAATAGGGAATATTTTTAGGTTCCTTAGAAAATGGGCCTCTTGTTAGTTAGCTTTAGGAGTCTGGTCAAACAACATCATTAGAGGTCTGCTAGTTGAAAAGATCAAGTTTTCTATGTAAAGGCCAAGGTGTGCACCTGCACACCTTATAAGGGTGTGCTACATACACTACCTTGATATCTTAGGCATGTACGCACATGAAAATCCTATAAAGGTGTACTATGTGTACATTATCTGATCCTGTGTGGCTATAAATAAAGAAACCCCCCCTTTTAGCACTCATTTTGCTCATGGACATCTAGATCAATGCACTATTATACCTCTCACATTGTTTTATCTTTACATCCTTACACTTTCATGCAACCAAAGTAAATACTTTTTGTAGCTACACACCTTGTGCACCTACGCAAGGTGTAGGATGTGTGCCACATGTTCCTATACACCCAAAAGTATCCCCTTCACCCAACAAATTGCACAAACATGTTACATAATTACGTACCTTACACAAGTGCATGACTATGATAAGCACACACTTAGTGTGCTAAACCAAGGAAAACCCTTAGGAAGTGCACTAGGTGCACCTTGCAAAGGTGTGCTAAGCACACCAATGCACCAAACTTAGTCTTTTGCCACCTTTTGTTTGTTTTGTCATTTTTTTGCTAGTCCAACCTAGTTTTCAAGCATCTTTTTGATCTCTCAATAGTAGTATAGTATACTAAATGTCTATATTTTTTACATATAAAAATGACATCCTCATCTTCATCTATGGTAGTGGAGATTACACCAAAGATGGTAACCTTCAAGTTTCAAGGTGTACCGAGGAAGTTCTAGTTTGTCGATAAACATTGGGAGATTCGTGACATAGAGCTGGGTCATATAGATTGGAATAAATTTCTCATCCTATGTAATAAGCCATGTGAGAGATTAGAGATTTTCTCATCACTCATCCTGAGAATCCTAGTGAATGCAACATCACATCTGATGTTAGTGCAATTGTGAATTAATTATGGCACTGACTCAACATCACTACTTGAGGAGAAGGTTTTAAAGAGTGTTACTAGGAAAAGTTTCCTTGATATTTGACTAGATAAAATTGAGGAGTTTTTCCACCTACTAATCATAAATTAGTACTAGAAGATAACATATGACAGATGAGAGATGATATTAGGAGCATGAGTGAGAAGCTAAAGAATTGGTGCAAGAGAAGTACCTTTTCACTAGCACCCCTCCTAATAGAAGATTGAGGAAGGTTGACATGACCGATGGATACATTATAGATGATATAAGATATTATATACTCCTGAGTAGAGTAATGAGGCTCCCAATAGTAAGTCATTTAGATAGTCCACTTTATAGAGACCATTAAGAGGATAGGCCTCTAGATTGACTGGGGCACTATTATTGGCAACTACTAGTATGAGAAACTCATCTTAGTGAAATTGGACCCTCGATTCTACATGACCTCTTATGTAGTCTACTTTTTGGAGACCCAACTAAAAAACTATCCAAGATTGGTGAAGAGGGGAAGTATGCAGGATCCTACTACATGATCTTACGTAATGTACCCTCAATTGGAATGAAAGAATCTTCCTAATAAGAGCCCAAAATATAGAATGGTGAATGATGCTTTTATTTTTACTATAATTTGGTTCCATCAAGGGGATTATATCAAGAGGATATTAGTGGAGGCTACTTATAGAATAATATAAATGGGTGCATACTTCATCCAATTCAATACATTCACATACATCCAAGTAGCTAGGACCCTCTTGTGCTCTAAGAAGATTCCTCACCTTCCATTCGATATAATTATACTATTAGAGATTGACAAAAAAATAGATTTGATATATGATAGAGTGTAGAAGATGTGAAAGAAGACATAGGTTTGACCTATCACCATAGGACCCTTTGAGGTGAAGTAGAAAAATGATATTGCCACTTATGAGACTAAATAAGACCAATACACTTTAAATGATTATCCATTTTCCTGCCCCTACTTTGACAACATTGAGATAATTGAGCATTTCACATGAAAGGAGTTCATACCTAATGCAACTATTGAATATTATTGGATGAATTGTGTAGATGACTACGAAGTTCAAATTAAGAACTATTATAGGATGAGTCTATTGCTTGTAGAGAGGGCACTCAACTTAAGGATACCCTTAAAGGTATGGAACAAAGACAACTCTGATGTATTGGACCCCCTTTACAACAAGGATAAGATCTTTGAGTGCCCCATAATGAATGTAGAGATAGGCTAAAAAGAAAATGATGACATCTAACATTGGGCTAGGCTTGTCATTCAGCTCATGAAAGACTGGGTCAAGAAGTCTTTCCACTTGGAACCAGTACCCAAAAAACCAACCCTACAAACATATGTGAGGCCCAAAAAGGGAAAATAGACAAAGGTTATTGTCTCCATGTATCAGGAGAAGTCCCTGATCAGGCTAAAAATTATGTATAAGCATGAATGAGAAGTGACATACTTCCATAATGACAAGGGCAAGGGAAATAAGAAAAAAAAGTCTACTAAGGTAGAAGAAGCTCACCCCAAAGAAACCCTAGTGGAGACATAGGATTCTCCATGAGTTACAAAGAAGGGTAGGATGGAAACAATGGTAGTTGGGATAAAGAGGAGGAAATTGAAGAGGAAAAACACTCCTTATCCTTAGATTATAGAGACCATACCTGAGGTAGATAATGAAGAATGAGATGAAGAAATTGAATATCTAACTCTAAACAAGAGGACCATCTTAGAAAGGGCTACTAAAGAGGAAAGAAGGAATTTGAAAAAAATTCCCCCATCTATTCAAGAACAACTAATTTAGGTTGAAGAATCCACCTATCAAGAACAACAAGGATGTATTGAGTCCATAGAAGGGGATGGGTTATATGTGTTCAATCTATTGACAATTTGACTTTATGCCTCCAATAATGCATATGGAGGATGGAGTAATAAGGAATACACCACACCAAGATCCATTAGGCTATGATTGGAATGTGTTGCCTTCACTTCTATAGGGGCCATTTAGAATACCTCCACCACTTTCAAGAAAGCCACTATCGCTTCCTCCACATCCACAAGAACAGGATACCACTCTATTGCCTCCTTTGATCATGTAGAATGAAAGCCAAACAATAGAAAGGGGATGACTTTGTGAAATTACTGTACATGGTGTGAATGCATATTCATGAAACTTTAGTGTAGAATATAAATAAACTAATGATGAACTATACTAGAACAAAGATATAATCATTAGAATGTAATCTCTACGAGCATCTCATGTTTCCCTAACTACAATTGCTAAAATAGCTCTTAGACGAGCATCTTAGTGACAGTTCTAGAATGGGAGTATGCTTAGAATGTCGATCTACAATGAAAACATGCAAGATCTATGACTAAAATGAAGATTATATGTGAAATATAGCTCCTTGAAATACTATTGAAATGACCATGCCATGAACTAACATGCGATAAATGATGCTAAATGACACAAAATGATGCTAAAATGCTATGAAATTGCTACAATGAAAATACTAAAACTGATGAGTTTAAATGTCCCTATAGTGTAGATGCATAAAAAATTAGGTCCCTTTCCTCTTAGATTTCCCTTCTATTAATAGGATTTCGGAAGGGGTTGGGGTAAGAATCAAGATTTTCACTTTGATTGGGGGTGAAAGTGAAAGTGAAAATATCTCATAAGAGACCAGGAGGAAGAGTCCAACAAACTTGATTTTGAGGATAATTGAGGATATTTCTAATTCTTTTAAAATGAAAAAGGGAGATTTTTAATCTTGTGAAGATAAATAATTTTATTGATTTAATAAATGTCTTATTTATTTTTAACACTTTTGTCTTTTTTCTCCTCTTTTTTTGAATTTCATTTTATGAATTTGAATTGTTTTTCTCCTCCTTTAAAGTTGATTTAGGTCTTGTTGATTTGATAGGTGATTAATGACCTAGTGTTATTTTTGATTTGAAAGCCTGTTGTGTTTCTTCTGATTTTATCTTTAATTTGGACTGATTGATCAAAATTGCGTGATTTAGGTTTTTGCCAATTTTTAGGTGTCTAAAAATGCCCTTTTTTGAGCTAATATGCAAAGCATATTAGTTCTAAGGCTCTTGATTTTCTAATTTTAGGTCAAATTATGATGATTGGATGTCTGTTCGATGATATTCTGACATTTCACCATTGTCGTGGTCTCTGTTTGTTGATGGTTTGATGTTTGATGTTTTGATTGTTGCTGATTTGATGATTTGATTGCGATGTTGATTTGGTGTTGCAATATTTTGCTTGGATATCCCAATTTTGGTAGACTTGATGTTTGAATTTTTTTGGCTAGGGTAGGATTTTTTGATGTTTCAAAGATTTTTAATGCCCTAGCTTGGATGTCCTTATTTGATACAGATATATTGCCCCCTCAGAAATGAAATTGGAAGAAAATATGGAAGTGCAAAAGTTGAGTATGTTCCAATTTTATTTCTGACATGATGGGAGATTGGTGGAAAAGATAGTTAGATTGGTTATATACAATATCCAATTCATTTTGGTGAGCCAAAAGATGCCAATAGTGGGTAAGTAGGGTGAAAAAGGTGATATAAACGCCCCTTGGGGGGGGGGGGGGGGTTAAATAGGTCAAAAAGACCTTTTACCTTTGTCATTTCCACTCTCCCTTTTTGCATTTGGTGATTTGGAGCTATGATTTAGTGAGGATGGTGGTTCTATTATGAGAGCATAGATTCAAGAGGGGTCGTCAGTATGAGTGGCCAATAGACTATGGCGCCCCGGTAAGTCGTCGAGATCCTCTATGTTTGAGATTTAGCATTTTTGCTTATGTTTTTGAGGTTTTGCATAGATTTATAGGGTAAATGTGGTAGTTTTAGTAGTTTAGCACATTTGAAGAATCTTGGAGTGCATATGAATTATTTTAGTGCATTCAAATGGTGTTTCAGTGCATTCACAAGGCAATTCAACACATATAAAAACCCTAGTTTATAAGTGGCTTAGCACATATAATAGTTTTGTAGCGCATATATAAGATTTGATAACATATTTGAATAAAATAGTGCATATGATAGGGGAAATAGTGCATATGGCTAGTATTGTAGGGCTTTTGAATGAAATAGTGCATACTATAGCTATTATAGTGCATATAGCAAATGTTGTAGTGCGTCTAAGGAAATAGCGCATATGATAAGTATCATAGCGCATATAGAAAATGTTTGAGTGTATTTGTATAAAATAACACTTACAATTGATGAAACAATGCATATGACTATGGTAGTAGCTCATATAGATTTTATAGTGCATATGAGACATAAAATAACACTATTGAATGGTATACACATTTGCATTTTGTAACACATTCAATTGATTTGTTAGTGCATATGGCTTAGGAAATGGCACAAAAGATTATTGGAGGGTGAAAATTGGGTGTAGGTCCTCTATTGAGCATACGATAATGCCAAAGACTAGATTCTTGATTTGTCAGCCAGGGATGGGCATAACGAGTAAACAATAGTAGTCAGTTATTCATGAAGTGATGTTGTAGGATTGATTTGAATATAGATAGGTGATGCCCCAATTCAAGATACAGAGTAGGGAAGATAAGCCAATCTAACTTAGGATAGAGAAGGATGGGTAATAGGTCCAAGATAGAACTAGTAGCTAGAAAGCTAGATATAGATATGAGATTGATGTTTGATGATCACTTTATGACAAAAAGCTGATGCATTGCTTTTGTTTGATGAATAATAGGTGCATGGGAAAAATCTCATGGTATGAGGACTCTATCTGTGGCTATTAGAGGCAGTGGGCCGACTATTTGACGTAGATAGGTAGGTGATAGACAGATGTGATTTCACATATTTATTACAGATGCCCTAGTTCTGAGTGAACAGTGGATTATTGACAATTGTGGCCGAGCGATGGCACTTAGACCACAACACATTTCATTTGTTGATGGGGGAGATGCCAGTGACACCCAAGGACTTATAGAGGATTGGATGGCATGTTATTATTAGGCATTCCTGAATGAGGACCGGTGAACACACAATTACATGGTGGGAGGTTTCCAATTCCCATGGATGTGGTGTGGGTATGAAGGGGGTTGACACCAAGAGCTTCTTCATAGGGAGCTAGGCTAGAAGAGACACCATTGAGTGGACAACCTATTGTGCCACCTCCCCTAGGGAGGCCAGAATAAATAATCTGTTAGACACTATTTGAATGTAATGTTGTCATTGTTGTCATAGGAGAATAAAAAGTTTGTGCTTGTTGTTGTGGCAATCAAAGGGACAATTGATGTTGATTGTAATGTAGGATCATGTTTTTTTTTTGAGATTTTGTGGAATATATATGAATGTTTTTATGTTATTATTGAATATTTAAATGTTTTTGGGATGTTTGATAGATATTTGAATGTTTTTGTGTTTTTGTGATAAATATTGGAATGGTTTGACTCTTGTAAAAGTGAAACAATACAATCCGTAGAGTGAGGATTACCGTGACTAGTAGGTGAGAATGTTTGTGTGTATATTTAGAACCATTATAGATAATAGTAAGGCTAATGTGGAGATGTTTCTCTAGGTGTGTGATGAGACATACATTCTTGAGGCCTATGAAAAAGCGTTTGGGGCGCAAAAGAGGATACTTGGGTCTTAAGAAGGTGAAATAGGGCCTTGAAATGACACTTTAACCTGAAAAAGGCATGTTGGGGGCTCAAAGGACATCGGGGGCTTGGAAAAGGCAAAAAAAGGCCTTAGGAAAAGGTGTTTGTGTTGAAAAAGGGCAATTGAGGCCTAAAGAGTCATTTGAGGGGCCTAAAAACAGGCATTAGAGGGGGCCTAAAAAGGCATTTTGGGCCCTAAAAGGCATTGGAAGGGTCCAGAAAGGACACTTGGGCCTAGAAAAAGATGCTAGAGGGGCCTAAAAAGGTGTTTTCAAACCTAAAAGGTGTCGGAAGGGTCTAGAAAGGACACTTGGGCTTGGAAAAAGGCACTAGAGGGGCCTAAAAAGGCATTTTGGGCCCTAAAAGGCACTAGAAGGGTCCAGAAAGGACACTTGGGCCTGGAAAAAGGTGCCAGAGGGGCCTAAAAAGGCATTTTAGGCCTGAGAAAGGTGTTTGGGCCTGAAAAAGGTTCTTGAGGGGCTTAAAAAGGCACTTTGGGCCTGAAAAAGGCATTGTGGGCCTAAAAGGCGCTGGAGGGGCCTTGAAAAGCATTGGAGGGGTCCAAAAAGGACACTTGGGCCTTGAAAAAGGCACAGGAGGTGGGCCATGCTTTCATTTTTATGCTTACTTATTCTATGCCCCTGGTTGAGTGAGGATGAAAGAATTTGACAGATATCTGGGCTTTCGGGATAGCATTGATAAATTTGTTGAAGGGGGCTAGACTAATCGTGGCTACTACAACTTAAATAAGACTAATGATCTATGGGGAATTGTTTCTCTTGACAAGAGGAAGGAAATGGGGGTGCCTCTTGTGCTATTTGTGTTGTACTAGATTTTCCAAAGTCCCATGAAATGTTTTAGGACATTACTATATTGCTTCTTAATATCATCAAGGCATGTTGGGTTCAAATATTTGATGTCCTGATGTATAGCCTAATTGAGCTAAAGTGAGGTAGGAATTGACAAGAATTTTGAGGTGTTGTTAATGTTTCGAGCTTTTACGACCATGTTTGGCAATTATGACCCCCTTTTAAATGCTTTGGGCAATTTGTGAATTTTTTTGATATTTTTAAATAATTTTTGATATTTTTAAATATTTTTGATATTTTTAAATAATTTTTGAACTTTTTTGATAATTTTTGGCAATTTTGGAATGTTTTTGATATTTTAAGGCAATTTTTGAATTTTTTTGATAATTTTAGGCAAGTTTTGATTTTTTTTTGATAATTTTAAATGATTTTTGATTTTTTTTGATAATTTTAGACAATTTTTGAGTTTGTGGGGTTGAAATGGAGGATGTGAGTGAGATTTGTTGGAATATGGGGGTAACCAAGACAATGTGAGGTACCTAAAGAGGCAATGAAGGAAGTTTATGACATCAAATAAGTTAATTGAGGGCTAAAATAAATATTGGAGATCATTGGCCAAGGTGGACAACAGAGGTGTGCATTGATTTTTCTACAATTCATGTCTATTATATCTTAATACATAATCGTAATCCCTATTTTTCTGAATTGGTTGTGCTCCCCTTTTTTGTCATACTGTATGTTTGTGCTGCTATGAACTACATTTGAATGCCAAAGAACCACAAAATTGTGACCCACAAATGTTTCTTGATTCCTACTACTCCCACTTCTAGTTCTAGTTTAGTCTTTGCTTCATGGTATGGACATGGGTTGTTGCATGAACATAAAGAACTGTGGGTGTACATTCAATCAAGGAAAAGGTCTTTGATTTGCTCTTGTTATTGTTATTGTTATTGCTATTATGAACTCTATTTGCCTTGTTCTACTGCCATTGTCATACTGGCTATTTCTGCTGATATGGACCACATTTGATGCCAAAAGATCTTGGAACTGTAACCCACAAGTGTTTTGCAATTGGGTATGTGTGAAATTAACTCGATGGTACTTGAAACAAGCAAAATTTATCTAGAGACAGTTGCTTGAGGGTTGTCTTGACTATTTTTTAGCATTGAAGAACTTGTGTTGTTTAGGGAAGTCCAAATGTGTTGTCTCTCACCCTTTTTCAAACCAAAGGTGGTGTTCTCACTTCTTTTGTACCAATTTTTTTTGGTATTTTTAATTTTTTGGTATTTTGGACATGTTTCTTGAAGCTCTAGACATAAAACCACATGAGATGGATGTTGTTGATGGGTTCTACTAGTTCTGTACCATCACAATTTGAAAGTCTATAAGTATCAGTCCCATATGATTCTGTGATAAGGTAAGGACAATCCAATTGGCCTCCCATTTTCCTTTCTTTTGCCTTGTTGCTTGGTTCTTAGGGTTTTCTCAAAGCACTAGGTCACCAATCTGAAAAACATGGGGTTTGACCTTTTTGTTGTAATATCTTGATAATCTATTCTAATACACTTTGAGATGTTCATGTGCTATACATTGATGTTCTTCTAACAACTCTAGCTATTCTAGATAGGCCACTCTGTAATCCTCATCTGATAGGATGTCTCAAAGAGTAACTCTCAAGGATGGGATCTCAACCTCTAAAGGGAGAATAACTTCATAGCCGTAAACCAAGGAGAAGGGTGTCACACTTGTAGGCATCTTAACACTCGTCTTATAGGCCCAAAGGGTAGGGTTCAACTGTAAATGCCAATCTCCACCAATATCGTTGACAGTTCTTTTGAGGATGTTTATAATGGTTTTGTTGGTGGCTTCTACTTGGCCATTGCCTTGGGGATAATAAATTGATGAGGAGTGGTTTATAATGTGAAATTTTTCACATAATTCATCTATTATTTGATTTTTAAGGTACAGGGCATTGTCTGTCAGAATGGTGTGAGGTATGCCATATCGACAAATGATATGGTTGAGAATAAAAGAAGAGATCTATTTTCCTGTAGAGTCCACAAGTGGTGCCACTTTGACCTACTTGGTGAAGTATTCAGTGGTGGTGATAATCCATTTATGCCCACTGGAGGAGGGTGGATGGATGCCTCCAATAAAATCAAAGCCCCACTCATAAAAAGGCCATAGTGTGGCCAAAGGGTTGAGCTCTTGGGCTAGTGCATGAACAAGGTTACCATGGATTTGACATTTTTTGCAAGTTTTGACATAGTCAATAGAATCCTTTTCCATGGTTGGCCAAAAGTAGCCCATCCTAAGAATCTTCTTTGCTAGTGTGTGACCCGCAAATCCTTGCATGGACTTCTTGTAGAGTGACTCTAGACTCATCCTTTTTGAGACATCTAAATAAAGTACCGTCAAGACCTTTCCTATATAGTGCATCAGCCACCAAGGTCTAATTGGAGGTTTTTTGAATGAAATTTCATTCTTAGTTATGCAAGAGGTCAAATAGAATGGTGTTATCATAGAGGTAAGTGATGATGGGGCTGTACCAAAGGGAATTGGGAGTGTCTAAGTGGAAAATTATAAGGGAATCATGTTGAATAAATGTGGGTTGAACCACCTCTTCTACTAGGAACTCATACCGCTTGTGCTACTCCAAAAGCTGAAGTAAGGAGGCTAAGGTGGCCATAGCATCTACTACTCTATTATTTTCTCTAGGAATTTGATCAAAAGTGTCAGTAACTCGATTGATGATCAACTAGGAGTCTCCATAAACCTCTCGTGCTATTAGTTTCCATTCCAAAGCTAGCTTGAGACCCAAGACCAAAGCTTCATATTTGACCATGTTGTTGGTGCAGGGGAAAAGCAATTTGTAAGACTTAGGGATGGTAACACCTAGTGGTGTGATGAACAAGATACCAATGCCTGATCCATGGTGTGTGTAGGAACCATCAAAATAGAATTTCCATGTTACTAGCTCTATTTGAAGAATGTGCATGTCTAGGAAATCTTCTAGGATAGGATTTGAGCTCTTTATAGGTGCATCTTCCAATTGATCAGCAATGGCCTGCCCTTTGATTACCTTCCTATCAACATACTCAATGTCAAATTCACTTAAGATCATCACCCATTTGGCCAATTTTCCTATTAATGCTATTTGTTGAGAAGGTATTTTAGGGGATCAATTTTGGAGATGAGCTTGACTTTGTGTTTTAGGAGATAATGATGTAGTTTTTGGGAAGCAAAAACTATGGCTAGGAAAGCCTTTTCAATGAAAGAGTAATTAAGCTCATAGTTAACCAAGGTACAACTGATGTAATAGATGGCCTGTTCTTTTCCTTTGACATTTTCTTGTGCCAAGAGGGCTCTGATCAATTTATCAATTACAAAAATATACAATAACAAAGGTTTTTTTGGTACAAGAGGTACCAACACAGGTGTATTCATCAAGTAGGTTTTGAGTAAGTAAAAAGCCTTTTGGCATTGGTCATCCCACTTAAAATTTAATCTTTGTGTAGGAAGTGGGTGAAAGGTATAGACTTTTCCGCTAACTAAGCAATGAACTGGTGAACTAATTGAAGCCTACCTTGGAGAGAACATAACCAACTCAAGTCCTTTGGAGGTGGCATATTGATTATGGCTTGTACCTTTTTGGGGTCAACTTCTATCCCTTTGGCTAAGACAATGTATCCTAGGAGCTTGCTTGATTTGACACCAAAAGTACATTTCTTAGGATTGAGCCAAACTTTGAACACTTATAGGTGGGTGAATATTTTGGCCAGTATGGGGAGATGTTCTTCTCAACTATGGGATTTGGCAAGAATGTCATCCACATAATGTTCCATGAAGATATGCATCATATCGTGGAAGATAGTGGTTATGGCTCATTGATAGGTAGCCCCAACATTATTTAACCCAAAGGGCATTACATTCCAACAAAATGTGCCCCATGCACAAGTAAAAGCCATTTTCTCTTATGTTTTGGTGCTATCCTGGTCTGATTATACCTTGAAAACCCATCCATGAGTGAAAACATGGAATGACCTACTGTTAGATCGACAACCGTGTCATTATTGGGGAGGAGGAAATCATCTTTGGGACATGCTTTATTTAGATCTCAAAAATTGATGCAGATGCGTATGCTGGCCTTCTTCTTTGATATGGGGACAATGTTGGATATCCATGATGCATATGCCAAGGGTCAGATGAAATTAGTGTTGATTAACTTTTCTAACTCTGCCTTGATCAATAGAGCTATATGGGGATGCATCTTTCTAAGCTTTTGTTTTACTAGCTTGGCCTCCAGAGAAATATTGAGATGATGGAGGATTAAATTCGGGTCTAAGCTAGGCATGTTTGCATATGACCATGCAGAGTTTATCTATCTTTCTTGAAAGAAGAAAATGAATGCCTATCTTTCCTCTATGCTTAAGGAATGTGTTAAATAAATGACCCTTGGTTCTTTCTCTATGACAATGTTGACTGGTTTTGTTGGTTCAATTAGAATAGAAGATCTTTCCTTGAAGTGTTCAGGTAAAGTATCAATCTCCTCATCTGTGGGTGCCATAGTTGGGTTTTCACCTTTGGATGTGTCAATTTTCTTTGTTTCCATTTTTTTCTTGAGGTTAGCCACAAGTTGGTACTGATCATTGAGGCTATGGAATGCTTGACCTATTCTAATGTGACTGAGGTTATTGATACTAGACTCGACTATATGCCTTTCTTCTATTCTTTATCGATGAGATGGTTTAACTACATTAAGGTAGAGGAAGATTTCATGGTTAGTGTCAAAATGAGGGATGTGGTGAGGCTTGGTTCTATCCTAGTTAATGAGGTTGAGATGGACTAGGGGTAATTATTCATAACGTGGAACATGTTTGATAGGGTTTAAAGACATGATTTCATTGGATGGCTCATACACTATATCTATTAGATCAATGACATGAGCTTCTTCTAGAGTGTTAGGAAAAGTAGAGCTTGTGAGAGGCTCATAGTAGTCATCCTCAACCTTTATTTCAAAGAAGTCAGGGAATAGGGTTTATAATTGAAATCCTTCGACATGTTCATCATCTTCTAAGTTGCTTTGTTGTATCTTGATTCTCGATGAAGTGGATCTTGGACTATGAGTTGTTCCTTGTGTACAAACTGTCAGATGTGGGTATGTGAACTACATCAAATTCTTTATCATGAAGAGACTCCTCGAATAATGACTCAAATTCCCATTTAGCAAAATCATCATTGTCTTCATATTAGAGGTGTTTATAGATGGTTCTTTTGTGGGATATGAACCTAAGAGGGATAGGTTCACATTTATGATGTCAGTTATTTTTTGGCTATAACCATCCTTTTGTTTAGGTACCTATGCCAAGGTGGAAGAGGAGGAATCACTATGCTTAGGATGAGCTTCTGAAGAGGCTTGTGTCCTATCTTGTTTGCCATATCCTACCCCTGTTTTGGACCTATTGGATCTAAAATTTTCCATTAGAGGTTAAATGATGCCTATCCCTTTTCCTAAAGGACCATCTCTTGTGTATCCCATCTTTTTTATTAGGTTAAAACCTTTTTCATGTAGGTGGGGAGAGATATCAATGTTTTTTTGACTAATTTTTGCCATTGAGTTTGGGGGTGTGCTGCTTGCTTTAATAAAATGTGCATGACACAACTTGTTGGATGATGGTTTTCCATGAGATCTTGGAGAAAGTGGGGGATCAAATAAGGAAACTGAGTACTCACCCACATGTTTGTGATGCAATTTACACTTTCAATCAAATTCTTTCATCAATCTATCCATTTTTTCATAGTGTGACCATTTAGGGTCTTTAGATGATGATGGTGAAGGAATAGAAGGACCCAAAAAACCCACTTTCTCTTTACCCTTAGTTGATGTTGATGAGTGGTTTTCATTTTGGTCAATAGAGCATGAAGTGTCTATAGTTTGGACTGGCCAATGTCATCTATTGGTGTATTAGTTTCTTCTTTATTGTGAGGAACTAGGGAATTACAATACTATGCAAAATGATGGTCTCTGGCTATGGTCACTTCTTGACCCATGTAAGGAAATTTAAGACACTGGTGATAAGTGGAGGGAACAACCTACATGTCATGAATCCACGGTCTTTCCAATAGGATGTTATAAGTTAATTATAGATCTAAAACTTGACAAACAATCTCTTTCACAATTGGTCCTACTTTGATTGGCAAAATAACCATGCCTTTGGAGGATCTTTCCTCATCATTGTAAGCTTTGATGGTAATTTTATTTCTTGGGTCAACAACATCCTCTATATACCCTAGGGCTTTTACTAAATTGAGTGTATAAATATTGAGGCCTACTCCACTATTTACCAATGCTTGCTTAACTCTGTTTCTATGGATAAAGACTTCAGTATGCAAAGGAGAGTTTTGAGGCTAGATGACAAACATGTCATCTTGGGTTGAAAAAGATATGTAGTGAGGGGTGACAAGGTTGTTGACCATGTTCTAGAATCTACTCACATCTAGATCATTTGGTACGAAGGCTTTAGTGAGTATTTCTTTATGCTATGGGGAAATCTATAATAGTTCAAAAATGGAGATATGGGCCAAAGTTTTAAGTAATTAGTTGACTAGGTTGTACTTGGGAAAGGAGGAGCTTGCAACTATAGGGTTGGGATTTGTCACAGGTCATAGTAGGATAAATTTAGAGGCTTAGCCTCAGGTAATGGTGTCTGAGGATTGCTTTTTATTTTTATCCTTAACTATGATGACATTTACGATGTCATCAAAGTCAAAAATATTTTAATGGTGTTGTCATAATGATGCACATAATTAACCTTAGTGTGACAGGGTTCTTTCTGATTGGCTTTGGGGGATTCACCCTTTTCATGAGTCATGAAGGGGTTCTTGAAGGCCATATGATCTTCATTATTGCTAAGGTTGTTTACCTTAATGACCCCATCATTGATAAATTTTTGGATTTCCCCCTTAAAGGCAAAACAATTGTTTGTTAAATACCCCCTATTTTGATGGTAGGCACAAATGTGCTTGTCATTCCACCATTTCAGTTTGACTTGGGGTTTATAGGGTTTAGTCTTAGGAAGTACAATGAGCTCATCTACCAAGAGGGTTTGCAAGGAACTCTTGTAAGATACTCCGATAGGAGTATATACCTTGAGTATATCAAAATATTGGTATCTGCGAGGAGGAGGAGCTTGATTGTAAGAAACTTTTTGATTGATTGTTGAGGGGGTTTCTGCATTGCATCAATAGAACTAGTGGGCATTGTCTTGTTGGGGTGCATTTGGGTTAGTTTTTTTGACAATAGGATATGATTGGTTTAGATGGGATTGGTTTTGAGGTTTCACATGGTTGAATTCAACCATCCCATCATTAACAATGTTCCTATTGTTGTTTTGCCACCATGATTTTTGTTTATTGTTGGCCCGATCAGAGGAATTATGAGTCTATGTGGAGTTATTTGAAAAGCCTTTACCATCTCTTGATAGTTTAATGATGCCATTATTTGGTAAGGTCTCTTCTACCTTAGCAAAATTTTCTAAGGTAGTTTTGAAATCCTTAGGCCCTTGGAGTTGGAGCTAGTAATTCATTGGTTTGGAGAGACTATTAATGAAGATTTCAGTCTTCTCTTTATTGGGTATGTCTCTATGGTACTTAGTGAAAGTGTGTCTCCATCATTGTAAGAAAGTTTTGAATGAGTCATTGGGGAGTTGTTTCATGTTGCATAGGTCAATCATTGTAACTTCCCTTTTGATATTGTAGGAGTATTGGGAGATGAACATAGAAGCTAGTTCGTCAAAGGTTTTGATATTGGAGGGTAGCTTAGAGACCACTCCATGGCTTGCCCTCCAAGGCTTCTAGGAAATAGTCACATCAGGTACATCATGTCATGGATAAATTCCATACTCAAGGTATAGAATTGTATGAGGTGGTCTTGTGGATTTGATGTGCCAAAATATTTATCATATTTTGGTATTTGCACATTTTGTGGGAAAGGTGTGAAGGTAATGTTCTTATCAAAAGGGAGAGGGCACACCTTCTAGAGGCTGAATTCTATAGGTTGTGTTTTTCCTCTCCTCATTATTTCCATTTCTATTTGTAGGTCTTGTAACTTTTGTGTGACAACATCTAGGGCTGACTCTTCTTTGTCTCATTTCAAGTTGGTCACATCAAAATCAGATGGTAATTTTTCACCTTATTGTGATAATGCTAGCAATTAAAGTTCCTTATTTTTTCAAGTATCTTGTCCATGATGTTGACAAGCTTGGAATTTTGTTGGATATCTTCAATCTTAGTTTCAATACTTCTATTATCCCAAACGTTAGATGAACCCATTGTGGCCATAGATTTTGAGTTTTGATTGACCAAGGGTGACTTGCGAATAGCTAATTTCTATGGGAAATCTGTTGTTGTAGTAGGCTCGAGGAGATTTAGAGGTTTTGTGTGTTTGATGGTTCCATTGGCTATTCTAGCACTCACCCATATAAGTGATCACTTTGGTCTTGTAGCTGTACCAATTTTATGTAGTGGCATGAAATGTGAGTTGGATTCCTTTAGTTCTGAGGCATTTTTCAAAAAGGCAAGTGTTCCCATTGATCATGATTTGTTTGTGGTAACAAGCTAGGCTAGACAAGGATTTTATGAATGCTGATAGGATGAGTTTCACTTTTACAAAGTCAGGTAAGGGATGGATGTTGGTCTCTGAATGTTTCTAACTTGATGTGCGAAATGAAGCAATGATAATTTTTGGGTTGATGATGATGTTTATAGCTCTGCTTGTTTTGGAAGGATGTTTTCAGTCAGATATGAAATTTCTCAGACTCTATGAAATACCAGCAGGGAAAAGGGTATCCAAATTGATTGTTTGTTCATAATTATTATGCATGCAGATAACCTTTGTTTTATTTTTTTGCTCAAATGCATCACAAGAATGGTTAGATGCGCTATTTTAGTGATCAAACACTCTATTTCATTACTCATATGTGCTATTATAATTGTACTATGTACTGTTTAATCATTTAGATGCATCATTCTACTGAGAAAATATGTTGTTTCAATGCTCACATGCATAGTTTAATAGAAATATGCATTAT
This sequence comes from Cupressus sempervirens, assembly GCA_028749045.1. Taxonomy (NCBI): domain Eukaryota; kingdom Viridiplantae; phylum Streptophyta; class Pinopsida; order Cupressales; family Cupressaceae; genus Cupressus; species Cupressus sempervirens. Next base: position 388,314,791 of record CM053790.1, read on the forward strand.
AATAGAGATCTTAAGTATTATAGGAGTGATCAAAAGCATTGTTTTATGTAGTATATGCGTTAATTTTAGGGTCATTTAGCAATGTCTTCATCTTAGACTTGGTTTCTCGATACCAATTTGAGGTTTGTTCTTTTTGGAAGGTTTGTGATCTACACTGATGTTCATTATTAAATTTTAAAACACTTCCAAGAAAAATAGTAGTAAGACAAAAACAAAATGAAAGATTACACACACCTAGAAAATGGAAGAAAATGGCTTCCTATCAAGGTTATCTAAAGCCAGTGACTAGTGGGTCTTAGTATTCCAACTGTGTTTAGATTTACCTCTCTTGTGACAGAGAGCTTCCTACCAATGCTAGGGAGGTTTGGCACAATCCCTTGTGGAACTACTAGAGAAAGGATATGTTTTGAACATAGGTGTCTTGCATTCAATTAGGAATACAAGATTGGGGGGAAATCCCTCTCACCGGCCCTGCTAAGGCAACTTAGGAGGTAGCCCTTCTATGGCTAGATAATCCTACCTAGTGAAAAGTTAGAAATGGAAGTCACAAATAGGTTTGGGAATCTGATCACTCAAGAAGAGTGAGAGCATATCCCTACTATTTTGGCTTCCCAAACATGATAGACACAAAGGTCTAATTACCAACCCTTATACCACTGAAGAAAGAGGGACCCCTAATTAGGCTATGTGTGGGTTCTTTCCTCATTCAATTGTGACTAATCTTTACAGAAGGTCGAGAATTATGATCAAATTGAAGGAGTTGAGAGCATATGCCTACTTTGTTAGATCAACAAGATTGAATGCTTCTATTAAATTATGTTTGAAAAATTAGAAATGCCACACTTTTAATCAACGAGAGTTGAGGTCCACCTACCTAAGTCAGAGCTAGCAAAGGCTAGGTGCATTTATGAGGGTCTTCGTTCTTGTTGTACATTGTTTGCAATTTGAAGGCTTGTTTGTTAATGTGAAAGGGACCTATAAGAAAATGATATTTAGATCTAGAAGTTAGATTTAGAAAAATGTAATTTTAAGTAGATGCGCTACAAAAATGCTCATATGCATTATAGGACACCTTATATGCACTATTTTATCATGCAAGTGCGCTATTAGAAAATCAAATGTCCTATAAGAAGATGCGTATGCATTATAGTACTATAAAATGCATTACAAAACTATGTAAATGCATTACAAAACTATGTAAATGTGTTATATAACTATGTAAATGCATTACAAAACCTGTAAATGCATTACAAAACTATGTAAATGCATTACATAACTATGTATATGCATTACAAAACTATGTATATGCACTATAGAAAGATTAAATGTGTTAAAATAGAGTTCATAAGCATCAGAATATCTCTTAGAAGCATTGAAACAGAGTGCATAAGTGTCAAAAGATTTAGATCTGACCCTTTATGCTTGAGGAAGAAATTGGAATGCTGTTCTTGCTGATATGAGGTTTCCCGAACACTATGGAACCTGCATTTGATCAGATCTGCACAAGAGAATAGAAAGAAACATAGATTTATACTAGAAATGAAGTATTAGACTAAAAAACTTGAAAATAGAGAGGCTTTTAGTTCAGCCCCATGGTGGGCACCATTTTGTATACGGTGTGAATGCGTATTCATGAAACTTTAGTGTAGAATGCAAATGGACTAATGACAAACTATACTAGACCCAAGATATCATCATCAGAATGTAATCTCTATGAGCATCTCATGTTTCCCTAACTATAACTACTAAAATAGCTCTCAGACTAGCATCTTAGTGACAGTTCTAGAATGGGAGTATGCTTAGAATGCCGATCTATAATGAAAACATGCAAGATCTATGACTAATATGTAGATTATATGTGAAATACAACTCCTAAAAATGCTCTTGAAATGACCATGCCATGAACTAACATGTAATAAATGATGCTAAATGACACAAAATGATGCTAAAATGCTATGAACTTGCTACAATGAAAATGCTAAAAATGATGAGTTCAAATGTGCCTATAGTGCAGATGCATAAAAACTTGGGTCCCTTGTCTCTTAGATTTCCCTCTTATTTATAGGATTTTTGAAGGGGTTGGGGTAAGAATCAAGATTTTCACCTTTGATTGGGGGTGGAAGTGAAAGTGAAAATATCTCATAAGAGACTAGGAGGAAGAGTCCAACAGACTTGATTTTGAGGATAATTGAGGATATTTCTAATTCTTTTAAAATTAAAAAGGGGGATTTTCAATCTCGTGAGGATAAATGATTTTATTGATTTAACAAATGTCATATTTATTTTCAACACTTTTTTCTTTTTTCTCCTCCTTTTTTGAATTTCATTTTATGAATTTGAATTATTTTTCTTCTCCTTTAAAGTTGATTTAGGTCTTGTTTATTTGATAGGTGATTAATGACTTGATGTGATTTTTGATTTGAAAGTCTGTTGTGTTTCTTCTAATTTTCTCTTTAATTTGGACTAATTGATCAGAATTGCGTGATTTAGGTCTTTGCCAATTTTTTAGTGTCTACAATTACATATGAAGGAAATTTCATAGGAAGCACAAATTGGTGAGGCAAGAGAACAAATACCACTTGTGGTATAGTCAAGGCCCTCTCCTCCAAGAACAATAAAGGCCACCCCAGTGGTAGAACCACCTCAAGTATAAAATACCTCAGAGATGAGTGATAAGGTAAAATGACTAGTGTTAGACACAACCTTGTCATCTTGTTAGTATATGTATCATATGGGTACTACTATAGCATGGTTGAAATGAGAAGTATTAAATCATCAAAGGAGGTATGTAGAATATAGCAAAGATGAAGGATTTATTTCCTTGACGAAAGTAGTGAGATCGCTGAAACCCAATTAGGAAGATCCTAAGCAACTAAATTTTGTGATGAAGAATAATAATGATTATTTGATTGTACATATTATCATCCCTCCTCCTCTAATAGATGTAGAAAGAATCACCCCCAAAGGTTACCATATGCAAGATGTAGTATTGGGGAGGGCCATCAATGAAAGGACCAAATTTTTGACCATCATGAGCCTCAAACAAGTGTTTGAACACTTGAACCTAGGTGAGGTAGATATTTTGAAATTATGGAAATAAAATGATATTTTTTGGGACTATGTAAAGGAGATAGTAGGTCCTATTGAATCTGATCATCTTCAGATCACCTTAACAACTACCATCAAAAAATGAGCTTCAACCTCAACACAAAGTGATTATTTTTGGATGCATGTAAGAGATGGTGTCATGTTTTTGAGGATAGAGGCATGTTGATAATTGTGGAAAACATGAACCTTCTGCATAGTATACAAAAGAATATTGATAGGATAGTTAAAGTGGTTGATCAAGATTTTGGGTTGATGGATGAAGAGTCCACTTGGACCAACAACTTGGAAGCATTGTAGACCATCAAGGGTGAAAGATACAAGATGTTTTTGGATTTATATATGGTGGAGGAATTAGATGAGATATATGATTAGATAGAAAATATAGTGGTCGATAAAGGGTCATGATCAAAGTCTATGAAGATATCCAAGATATGAAGAGGAGGACTCTCGATCAATTTTGGGAAGCACACAAATATTATAGCACAAAAAACTTAAATATTTTTGGAGATTAATCAAGATCACAATTGTACTCAGCTAAAATGGTTGTTTGATATTTCAGGCATCATTTAAAGTAGTGTCCTCCAAACATGACTTTGGATGCTTCTTTAAAACTAAGGAGACACTAAAATAGTTAGATTCTAAGTTGGAGGATTTTGCAAAAGTTAGACAAGAGGTTAGTGAGTTCTACAGAGAAGTAGAACTAAGTATTAATCTCTCGACTTGACAAATACTCAAGAGATCACTGTCATCATCCAAAAGTTCAAGGATGACCAACAAGACATCATTTTGGTAGAGTAAAAAGACCCAGATGCTAAAAACTAAAGATTTTGGACTTAGACAAATCTTGCCAATTTTGGTTCTATCACTTCCAAAGGTGCACAAGTGCATAGGTGGAAAGTTTCATAGGTGAGAAGGTGTGCTAGGTACATAGGTGCACAAGTGGGCTGATAGTTTTGGAACACTTGCAGTGGCACTGATAGTTAACTACTAGTTTCATTTTTTAAGCTTGTCATGCACTAAAAATATATTTTGGCAGTGGTTTAACTAGAAGAGACACACAGTGAATCTCAAGCTCGCATCTAAAGAAATGTTAGATACTCCTAGGCCATCCTAAGTGTTCTATCTTCTTATCTTATTCTTCTTTAGATGTTTTTGAGTCAAGTAAAGGTCGATGCACTATGTAACTAAAAAAAAAGAGTACAAGCCTACTTAGCACCTAGTTAAGAATTTTTTGTAATAATTTTATTAAAATTAGTGATTTTAGCATGCTTTTTGTAAGGAAGAATCCCTAGATCCACAAATTGCATTAAGGATGGGGTTTCCTATAAATATAAAGATGTAATATGTATTCAAGGCCAATATATTTGATGTAATAAAATATGGTATTGGTTCTCTCATTCTATGTGTAGTGTTTCTTGCTGGAATGTGTATTTTCTTTATGAAATTTATGTCCATGAATAATTATGGAGCCAATGGTTTTATTATATTTTAATTCTTGTGCGATAACTAGTTCTGGTGTTTGTCATATTTGCTAACAAATTCCTCTATTACGGTGAATTGGAGAAAGGATTACCATTGAGTTCCTACATAGCAATTTGTCTCATGTGTGCACATTTTTCATGGTTGCATGATTTGATGAATTTTCAAATATCATACAATTTTCATTACTTCCTTTGATTATTGCATTGGTGGTGTTAAGAAAACACTACTCCTAATTTTATTGGTTTTCTACTTGATTCCTTTCAAAAATTTAATTCGCAAACGTGTTGCGGCTATGACATATGCCCATTAAGAATTTCATTTTCAATATTTTTCTTTAATTCTTGTTACCCAAACTCAGTTATTTTCATTTGAACACATGGTAAGAATAGGAATTCATATAGTTATATCATTAGAATTTTTATTCATCATAAAATTGAAAAAAATACAAAATACATCAATTTGTGGTTACCTTCTTTTAGAGTTTTGTAGGATTTATAGATACCAACAAAGTCCTCCTTGTGAACATTCATATTTTTCTTCAATTGAGATACCTAGTAGGTTGAAAAATAACCATATGAAATCTTGGAGTTGTTTAAATTTATTAGCTTTTCAAGAGATAAAATTGTAAGGATTTCTGTCATTTTCGCCATGTAAAATTACCTCTCAATAGGAATAAAGAGAAAAAAGGACCTATTATGCTACTCACAAAGCATACCATGTATGAAAATGAGCCCCCAAGAGAGAGGATAACAATGTTACATGGCACAAAGCAACATGATAGGAACCTAAATGTTATTTAAAGAAATGCAGATTAACATAAATCTTATCATAAGGAGATATGAGAATAATATTATTATCAATGTGTTGTTGAATCTTGTAATGTAAATCTTGAAAATTATTTGTAGAGTGATTATGAAAATGATGATAAATACAAAATAGAAGATTCATAATTTTTTGACTATGTTTCTTGTGATGTTTAGGTTAGGTAATCACCTTATCACAAATAAGCTTAGGAAAAAGGAGCTCTTGATTGGTAGAAGGTGATAAAGGAGAGGGGGTGGATGAAGAAGTAATTTGTAGCACAAATCCTAATGTAGGGGTAGAAATGGTGTTGAAGTAATGCTTATGCCCTCCATCACCTAAGGACATACTAGGTTCAATAGAGTCATAATGAATAGAAATAGAAACCATATTAGTAAAGAGAGGAGTGACTCAATTTATCATGAATGAAATTTCATTTTTATACTCTCCGATAAAAGTTAGATTAAAATCTAATGTACCCCAATCATCTTCAGATAGAGCCATGGAAGAAGGGTCATTCAAGTTTCTTCACTTCCTATGTAGGAGGAGAAACCTAAGCATATTCCACATTTAAATAAGGAAGGCACATCATCAACATGAAGGGTATACATAAGATTATTATAAACAAACCTAACCTTTTAATGAAGAATAGAAGGAATAAAATGCATAAAATGTAACCATGGTCTTCCTAAGAGAAGGTTTTAATTGAGAGGTCTAGACACACAATGTATAATAGTATCCAATATCACTTGACCAACTTTCATAGGTAACATTTGTTTATGGGTAAAATGGAAGCGCTTTAATGGGCTGTATGCCTCCACTAAATGATATTAAGCCATTCAAATAAAAAGGATATATGTGTGGGAATAAAGTAAATTTAAACATATGATTCCTTTTTGGATCTAAATTAGATTAGAAAGACCTAAATGAATGAAGGAATGCCAATACTCAATTTGAATCATAGAAAGGAATACAATATAAGGAAATAATTTTTTTCCCATGTGTGATAATGTATATTCAAGATTCAACCAATTGAATAAATATTTTAAATCTAGATGCTAAGTGTATAAAATTAGCCCAATTAAGATATAAATCTAAGATAAAGATATGTAAGGAAATAAAATATGAAAGAATCACCTTGAAATATGTAGTAGAATATGTATTTTAGCTTCAAAAGTCATGGATCCAAGTCTATTTCCATTTGTGGTCTCTTGAATGAAATGATGAGAGGAATAAAACCCAAAAATCATTTGTCTAGAAAATTATGAAGGACTAGGTTGAACTAGAAGGACTGATTTCCATAGTGTTGACATAGTCTAAGGGCAATGTAGCAACATTGAACCAACTTCTCTAGAAAGCTCCTGATGAGTCATTTCTAGAACTATATGCAAAATTCTACTATCTTTCTTACAAACATAAAAACTAGGTTTTGAGGTTTTAGTGGGGAAGGGATTTCCTTGGTCAAACCCTATATTAAGGAATCAACCTTGAAATGTAAATGTAAATTATGTAAAGGAAACAAGATAAATGTAAATATTCACTTTGCTTGTAAAACCCCTCACCAATAAGGATTTTCTGTGATGAAATAAGATATCTCAAATGGATCTATCATAATCACATCATGAAGGCACATATGTAAGCATGCATCAATATAGGAGATAGCGAATTCCTTAATATAGATCTCCTCCCTTGATGGTCAACAAAATTCTAGATCTTGAAGAGAAATATATGAAGAAGAATTTCTTGCTTTAATTCTTAAACTCCTTGCCTTGAGTACTTGATGATTTATGAATACTTGATGTGATGAGATGTGAAAATTAAGCCTCCAAGCCTCCTTTTATACTAGTTTTTTTTGTGGAAAAATAGTTAAGGCTGAATTAGGAAGTAGAGAGTTAACTTTATACCAACTGTTAAGTGAAGAGTTAATTTCAAGATGACTCTTAAGAGAAGAGTTAACTACATGCCAACTATTAACTAGATAGTTAACTCTAGGCCGATAGGGAACCATAATAAATCAATTGATAAACTCAACACCTTTCAAAACAAAAACTCACAATCATTAGGGACAAGGTCAACCTGGGTTAACCTAGTCCTAGACTAGGTCAACCTAGGTTGACTCTATCCTAGAAGATGGAGGAAAATGGCCTTATAAAGGACCAAGATGAATTGGGTTGACCTAGAGTTGACCTAGACCTAGATAATGGAGAAAATAAGCCTCACGAAGGCCCAAGAGGATGAATAGATGAAATTGGAAGATATGGTGCAGAATAGGATGAAAAAAAAGATATTGAGTAGAGGTCCATCCATGATCTAGGTAGTTAGTAAAGGACATGTACTAAAAGGTCTTAAAAGGTAAGTCCATCCATTTTAAGATGGTATGTGTTATAATACCCAAATTGTTCATATCATTGTTATCAAATCCTTGAATGAGAATGTTACCAGGTTGAGTAGTAGAAAGATCATCATCCATATCCTTTAATATATCTATACTAAAAATATTCAAACTAGATCCATTATTAATAAAAGTTCTTCATGTAGTAGTTTTGTTAATAAAGACAACAACCATAAGAGGGTCATGATGATCTTGAATCTCTTTAGAAAGAAAAGCTGTTGGAATTCTTTAGAATAACTTGGGGGCGGGGGGGTGTGAATAAGTTATCCAAGGTCTAGATGTATAATTAAAAATTTTCATACCTTAGTGAACCCATATCTAAAAAAAAAATTCATCATGCATGCATCCATTAGATTATGCAATCACTTAAACTTGTAAGTTACTATCAAATCAATTTGTAGAAATGTAAATATGAAACATAATAGATTCAATAACGCATTTGAAAAAATGACTTAACATAGAAACCCAATTTGGAAAAAACACCAGTAACATGCTAGTCATTCTCACTCTTCTAAAGTGATGCCCTGTGAAAGGTCAACCCTGTTAAAGGTTACAATGTACACTATTAAATATGATCCGATTAAAGGATTTCAATCACCCTATTAGAAGTGAGCCTTGTTAGAGGACTTTAGATCATTCACTTGGAATGTCACCTAGTTAAAGGATTTACAAATGACTATTAGGTCAACCTTAATCCAAAGGATTTACCCTGGACTAATACAATGATTAGAGAGTAATAGTAAGGCTTGATGGAACAATAACTTACAACTTTATTTGCAGATTATAGATCTCTATTTCAGTCCTTCATTCTGCTTGGCTTTCCACTCTTTAGCTCTAATAGCTTGTTCATCCTTCAAGCATCCATATTCTTAAGCCTTCTTGCTTTGTTTTCTAATGTAGTCTCTTCTCTTAGCTCACTAAATGAAGAAAATACCCTAGAATCCTTGTCTTCCTTAGGTTCTCGCATGTGACAACCCTTTCTTCTGACCAACCATCTCCATAAATAGAGAATTAAGATATTTTGCCATTCATCCTTCATTGTCCATTTTAGGGTTAGGTTAGATTAGGTAGGATTCAATGAATCTAGCCCTCATTTTATTTCATTCCCTTCTAGAAACTTTTCTTTGAATCCTCTTTGAATTCGCCTCAAAATGGTACATCTTAAATTCTATGCCACCAACTCATCAATTTTATCTTCCACATGGTTTACACAATCCAAGAAATCAAACTTGTTGGCTTAGATTGATTGAATTCTTGATATTTCTCATAATGCTGACACTCGACATTAATTAGCTTCTGATGCTTGACACATACTACATTGCTCAACATCCACTGTCAAAACACTCAGCACAAAATAAAGTTTACTAGTGCTCAACATCAACTAAACTTTACTTGACTTATACTATTTCACTTAGTATATATTTAAATTGACTTTGCTTAGCTCCAATTGACTTTTTCTTAGCTTGCACTGATTTTTCTTGGCACTTACTATCCACTCAATCAAGCTTAGTAGACAAACTTCATTTAACTTGTTCTTCCAAACTTACTCAGTGTAACCAACCTTTGCAACCTTAAGTATATTATCAATGCACTATAATATCATTGTCTTAACTGATCCTTATACTCTTTTTCATATCATAACTCAAACCTTTCCTCTAGGTGCTATAATTAAAATTCTCTTCATCAATCAAATAAATGATAGTACTTAAATCATATAAGCAATTATCTTACCAAAAAAAGCAGGTGTGACATTAGTGACAAAATAATGATTGAAACACATTTAGCATACTCGTATCAATCTATTTTCAACAATCTCCCTCTTTGGCATTGATGGCAAACCAAACTAACCAAACTTAATCAATATGACCAATCAGAATACCAAAAAGAAAATATTTCCTTGTATTGAAATCTCTCCCTCTATCAGTAACTTACATCTTCTGAATAGGTTACAAAATTTTGTTTTGATCAAAAAACAATCAAGTCATTTTTATGGCTCCCTCTTGATCTCTTCTTATATCTCCCTCTTACTAGGTAGATGTAATCAATAGATAGACTTTCTCCCTTAGCACAATTACTCCCTTAGTAATCAAGATTTCTTCTTCATCTCCCTCAGTTCATTCTTTAGTACACTTTCTCCCTCTTTGACAAAAATGACAAAGACTTGGCATCTTCATATGTAGATATGAATATTTTTAGTTTCTCCCTTGGTTACCTTGCTTATGACTAATTTGTAGTTCCAGTTCTTTGATTACTCTAGGCAGCTCCTAAAGTAAGATCCACTACATCAATGTGTACTATATGTCAATCAACTTGTTTGATGTAGGGCATCCCTCATGCTTCTTAGATAGCCTTTAATAGGGTTATCGCCCCTATTTTACCTCTTAGATGCTCATGAGCATCCTTAGGTAATGCTTTTGTGAAGATATAAGCTATTTTCTCTTTTGTGTTGACATATTCCTTCTTCACCTCTTTATCTTGAACTAATTCTCTAGAGTAATGATACTTGATTGCAATGTGATTAGTCTTTGTATGAATCACATGATTCTTTCATATATTTATAGCACTTGTGTTGTCACAAAAAAGTATCATAGGTTTAGTGGTTTCCTCCTTCATACTTTTGAGTAGTTGTTTGATCCACACAATGTTTGTACAACAACATATTCAACTTTAGTAGTAGATTGAGAAATGTAGTTTTTTTTCTTGCTAGTTCTTGTAACCAACCTTTTGCCCAAGAAAAATGCTCCTCCACTGGTTCTCTTTTTGTCATCAATATTTCCAGCCCAATCAACATCTGTATAGGCTCTCAATTCAAATTTCTCATTTTTCTTGTAGTATAGACCATACTCCTCTATTCCTTTCAGATATCTCATTATTCTCTTTACTACCATCAAGAGATTCTCTCTAGGATTACCAGAGAATCTTGTGACTATCCCTATAGATAATGAAATACTAGGTCTGCTATGTACTACATATTGTAATTTACCAATCATAGACCTATATAATGTTTGGTTCACCTTAGCTGAATCATTATTCTTTGACAATTTATGTCCTATCACCATAGGTGTGCTTAGTGGCTTGGAATCTTCCAATCCAAAAGTATTTAGTATCTCCTTAACATACTTTGACTGAGTGATGTATATACCATATTTCATCCGATGTACTTGAAAATCCACAAAGAACTTGATCTCTCCAAACATAGACATATCAAATTATTGCTTCATTTCATTTGCAAAAGCATTACATAAAATATATTAACCTCTAAATATGATATCATCAACAAAAATTTTAGATAACAAAATACCTTTGTCTTTCTCTATCTTCAAGTACTAATTATTGTTATCATTAGTCCTCTCAAATCCAATCTTCACAAGATAATTATGAAGTCTTTCATACCATGCTCTTGGTTCTTGCTTCAAACCATAAAGAGCTTTATGTAGTCTACATACCATGTTTTTTTTAATAGCATCAACAAATCCTTTTGGTTGTTATATATAAACCTCTTTCTCCAATATACCATTCATAAATGTAGACTTAACATCCATTTGATAACATTTGAAACCTTTTTATGTAGAGTAAGCAAGCAGAGTTTTTACTCCTTTCGGTCTTGCAATATGAGCGAATGTCTCTCCATAATCTATCCCTTCTTCTTATGTATATCCTTTACAAACTAATCTTGCCTTGTTCTTTGTGACTTCACCATTTTCATCTAACTTGTTTCTGTATACCCACTTGGTACTAATCACATTTTTGTCTTTTGGTCTAGGAACTAGAGTCCATGTCTTATTTTTCTCAACTTTTTCAAAATCTTCTTCCATGGCTTTACTCTAGTCCACATCTTCTAAGGCATCTTTCACTATTTTGGGTTCTTGCATGCTCAACAAACATGTATGATTTCTCAACTTATTTCTTGTTATTGGTCTAGCATATTTATCACCAATGATTTGTATAGTAGGATGATGTCTCTTGACATACTTAGACAATCTTGGTTCAACTCTAGCTTCTACATTTGGTTCAACATAGAATGTAGCTTAGTTCTTGAGTGCAACTTGACATTCATAGATGCGACTCGACAGTCACTAAAACTTGCTATTGGTTTGGAACTTTATTTAAAACATCTTCTTCAGTAGGCATACCTTAATAAAAGTAAACAAATGATTTGCATTTTTTTGGTTCTTTCACAGGTTTAGCCTCATACACTTCTGTATATTCATTGAATTTCACATTTACACTTTCTACAACTTTGTTAGTGTTAGTATTTAAATACTTATAAGCTTTACTTCTTGTGGAATAACCAAGAAATATACCTTCTTCACTTTTTTCATCTAGTCTACCATTCTTGAAATATTTGAGAATAAAACACTTGCTTCCAAATACCTTAAAATATTTTTTATTGGATATCTATGCAATAGTTCAAAAGGTGTTGAATGAGTACCTTTCTTGACTTGTACATTGTCCAAGGTATAAACAACTGTACTTATAGCTTCACTCCAGTATTTCAAAGCAACATTTTTCTCCATCATGAGTGTCCTAGTACAATCCATTATAAACCTATTCCTCCTTTCAGTAATTCCATTTTTTAGAGGGGTTCTAGGAGTAGATGTTTGTCTTTTGATTCCTCTGTCATTACAAAACATCTCAAACTCATTTGATGTAAATTCTCCTCCTCTATTAGATCTCAAACATTTCCGACTTTTACTTATTTTTTTCTCAACTCATGCTAAGTACCACTTAAACATTTGGAAATCATTAGATTTCTATTTCAAAAACATATATGTCATCATCCTAGAATAATCATCAACAAGTAGCATAATGTACTTGTCTTAAATGTAGCTTTGCACTTCAATTGGTCCACACAAGTTACTATGAACAATCTCTAATATTCCTCTAGAGGTATGAGTCTTACTCTTAAAACTTGACTTTTTCATTTTGCCTAACTGACATTGTTTGCAAATTATATTGTCTAGCTTATTCAACTTAGGCAAATGTCTAACTCTTATCATGTTATTGATACTAACCAAGTTACCAAAATTAACATGACATAACCTCTTGTGCCATAGCCACACATCACTAAATTCTTCAACTAAACAAGTAGCATCCTTTATATCAAGGTAGAATAGATTACCTCTAGTTTGATCACATTTTCTAATCAATTTTCCATCAGTATCATATATTTTAGCAATTTTCTCAAACTCAACCTTACAACCCAAATTATTTAGTTGTGACACACTCAAAAAATTATAGTGAAGTCCTTCAACATAATAAGCATTTTCACATTAAATCTTTTCTGTGAGCTTGATTGTAACATTTCCTTTTATCAGACATGGTGCATCATTACCAAACCTTACACTATTTTCATTATAATAATTCACGGTAATGAACTTACTTTTATCTCCTGTCATGTGATTTGAACAACCATTGTCAATGATCCATCTGTCATTCTTGTTCACACAAGACACTAGTGTAGTTGCTTCATCCTCGTCAAATTCTTCTTTCATCGCAACATACACCACTTCATCATGATGATCTTTAGATCCATCTTTTTTTTCCTCTTTAGCAATGTAGCAAGACTTCTTTCCTTTGTCTTTGTAGTCTTTTTTGTCTTCATCTCTTCTACTTTTGTACTTTTCACCACCTCTGTAATTCTTCTTCTCTAGACATCTAGTAACAATATGACCAACCTCATTGTAATTGAAACACATGATCAATAAGTAATTACAATTGAAATAGGTAACTTACCTTTAAACTTGACTTTACCTCTATGAAATCTCATTGCTAGTAGTGCTTCAAGTTGATCAACATCTTCCTCATCTATATCACTATCGCTAGACATATTTTTCCTTTTTCTTCTTCTTCCTCTTCTCATCAGGTTCCTTCGATGAAAATTTATTTTTGAAAGTAGATTCCATATTTTTAAGTTTATAATTATCAAAGTTAGATAGCTCAAAAGCAGTGAGCCTACCTACCAGACCTTCAAGAATTAGATTATTCCCTAGTATACATCTCAACTCTTGTATTGTAAAAACTCTAATAGCATATATAGGTAGTAGTGTTATCAAAATTTTTCTTAGTATAGTATCATCATCTATTGTACCAGAAGCTCCTCTTATTGCATTAACAACATATTTTATCCTAGAGCAATATTAAGCAATATTCTCACCTTCTTGCATTCTGATATTATCAAACTTACCTTTGAGACTTTTAGTTTTGGCTCTTAGAACATTCTTTCCACCTCCATAGATAGTGTGTAGAGCATCCCGCAATTTCTTTTCACTATAAACACTTTTGATATTATCAAACTTGACATAGCTTAGGGCAGAGGCAATTTCCAACATTGCCTAGTTGTGTTCTTTCTTCTTTTTTAGATCTTTAGTAGTTAGGGCTCCAGTAGGATCAATATGCTCAACAAAAATGGTAGATTGTGCATGATATCTAAGACCTCCTAGGTGTAGCTTCATCAAGCTTTTCCATGCAGGAAAGTTATCTCTATTAAGCTTGGGTATATCTCTTTTTGACATCTTGATTTGTGTGCTTCTAGTACCTCTAAACTAGCCCTTTTAAGCAAATGGCTCGGATACTAATTGTTGGATTTCTTTAGAATAACTAGGGGGGGGGGGGGGGGTGGGGAGGTGAATCAATTATCCAAGGTCTAGATGTACAATTAAAATTTTTCATAGCTTGTCGAAGCCATATCCATAAAATATTTTCATCATGCATGCATCCATTATATTACATAATCACTTAAATTTGTAGGTTACTATCAAATCAATTTGTAGAAATGTAAATATGAAACATAATAGATTTGAGTAACACATTTGACACAATTATTTAATGTGAAAACCCAATTTGGAAAAAACCACCAGTAACATACTAATCATTTTCACTCTCTTGAAGTGATGCCCTGTAAAAGGCTGACCCTATTAAAGGTTACAATGCACACTGTTAAATGTGACCCAATTAAAGGATTTCAATCACCCTATTAGGAGTGAGTCTTATTAGAGGACTTTAGATCATTCACTTGAAATGTCACCCGAATTAAGGATTTACAAATGACTGCTAGGTCAACCTTAATCCAAAGGATTTACCCTAAACTAATACAATGATTAGAGAGTAATAGTAAGGTCTGATCTGACAACAACTTAAAACTTCATTTGTAGATTATAAATTTATGTTTTGGTCCACCATTCTACTTGGCTTTCACACTCTTCAGCTCTGATACCTTGTTCACCCTTCAAGAATCCATATCCTTAAGCCTTCTTTCTTCATTTACCAATGCAGTATCTTCTCTTAGGTTACTAAATGAAGCAAATACCCTAGATTCCTTGTCTTCCTTAGGTTCTCACATATGACAATCCTTGCTTCTAACCAACCATCTCTATAAATAGAGAATTAAGATATTTTTCCATTCATCCTCCATCATACATTTAAGGGTTAGGTTAGATTAGGTAGGATTCAATGAATCTACCCCTCATTTAATTTCATTCCCTTCTAGAAACTTCTCCTTCAATCCTATTTGAATTCACCTCAAAATGATTCATCTTGATTCTGTGCCACTAGCTCATTAATCTTATCTTCCACATTGTTCACACAATCTAAAAAATCCAACTTGTGAGCTTAGATTCATCAAATTCTTGATCGTTCTCATAATGATCACACTCGACATTAACTAGCTTGTGATACTCAACACATATTGCATTGCTTGACATCTACTATCAAAACACTCAGTACAAAATAGAGTTTATTGGTGCTCAATATCAACTAAACTTTACTCGACTTACACTAAAATTGACTTTTCTTGGCTCCAGCTAATTTTTTGCTCAACTTGCAGTAACTTTTCTTAGCACCTACTGTCCACTTGGTCAAGCTTGGTAGAAAAAATTCTTTTAACTTGTTCTTCTAAACTACTCAGTGTAACCAAACTTTGCAACCTTAAGTAGATTATCAATGCACTGTAATATCACTTTATTAACTTATCCTTGTACTCTTTTTTATATCATAACTCAACCTTTCCTCTAGGTGCTACTATTACCTCATTTTATCAAATCCTCTTCATCAATCAAACAAATGATAGTACTTAAATCATATAAGCAATTTTCTTACTAGAAAGTAGCAGGTTTGACATTAGTGATAAAACAATAATTGAAATACATTTACCATATTTGTATCAATCTATTTTCAACAAAATCCTCATGAATAAATACAATCAAAGGTGAGATAAGAGTAGTATGCATGCATTGTAAAAAGGAAATGATGTTATCCTGATTAGGAGATGGTCTAAAGAGATTGGAAAAATATTGTTTTAAGGCCTCATGGTATGTAAGAGATGTTTGAAGAAGTTCCCAAAGATCAATCTTGGAAAAAGTATTATGTATTTGTCACACCAAATCATAATCCAACCCAATATTTTGAGGAAGGCAAGGAAGAAATGGTGGAGAAGGTGAAAGAGAAGTAGTAGGTTCAAGATCATTCCTTGTATGATAGGTGTGAGACACCACATCATAATCCAAAGGATCACTAGATTTTCCCTTAACAGTTATTTGAGGATAACCCTTAAAAGTCATGAGAGGCTTATTGATAGGTTGATGAATATTGGCCTTATTAACTTTATAAATCTCATGATTTTTCATTAAGTTATGGCTAGAAGAGAAAGGATAAGGATTTTGAATTTCCATTAATGATTCATATCTACTAGGAAAAAATATGTCTTCAAAATAAAATTCATGTTGAAAAGGAAAGGTATTAACCATGTCATCTTTTTCATGAGGAAGAAAGTAATCAACATTATCATCTAGACATTTATCCCAAATAGTTACATTATCAAGGGCAGGAACATCATGAATCACTAAAGGTTGATAAACATCATATTTGAAAAGATGAGCCTCAATTAAAAAATACATAAAAACATCATCATATGCATCAAATGAAATGTTTGGAAAATCATTGGAAAATAAAGATAAAACCACATTGAAGGGAAATGCAAATGACTAGATGCATTTTTTAGTATTTTCACAATGAAAATATATGAAATGAAATCTATATGTAAGTGTCAAAGGATATCTAAATAACACAAATGTAAATAAAGTAGATTGAGATACACCAAGAAAAGAAAAGGAAATCTAACTCCACAAGATAGAAAAAGCTAAGTCCAATAAGGATGGGGTAGGATATCAAGTTCACCGAAGTTGTATAGTGTCAACACACAATCTTAATCCAATAGAATGCAAAGAGAAATATAATACCACAAGAGAAATAGTTGACATGCTTGGGTTCACCAAAGAAAGATGAACACACAATATAATGCAATACTCCAACTTTAATAAGAAAGAGGGCACAAGTTAGGTTTGCTAAAGATGTATAGGGGAAAATGTGAATTACATAAATAAACCCTAAGTTCATATAACCACACTTACACAATTGAAAGAGGGAGTCAAGGATATTGATCCTTTCAATCCTATCTCTAAGGTAACTAGATCTGGGAAGATTAGTGCCAACCAAGTGATAAGGGAGCACTATAAAAACAAAGATCTAATGAATATAGGATTTGAGAAAGAATGAAAAAGTCTTTAAAACCCTAATGTAGCAAGAACTATGAAGATAAATTAAGTAGATGTGAATTGCAAGATTTAAGGGTAAGAAAATAGAAATATGTACCAAAATAGAGAAGGAATAGAAAATTACCTTGTAAAATACAAACTTGTAAGAGGGTTGTCAAATGACCTCTAAAGGGTTGATTCTCTCTATTTGGACCAAAAATTACGAGACAGAAAAACTCAAAAATTATTTAGTGATTTTCAAGGCCAACCTCCCTAGTCAAGGCCAAAATGTTCGCTATTGATGCATCAAGGCCCATAAGACTAGCCTTGATGGAATGAGTGTGACGTTGATTCTGATTTCACAATTTTGTTAAAAGTCAAAAAACATACTTAGATTAGTGTCATGTTCACCAATATGAGATCTACAACTCATAATAAAAATGGGGTTTTTTTGTTGGTGGGTTTGCCTTGGTCAAACCACAATTTAGGAATTGACCTTGAATTGAAATAATTGAATTGTAGAAATATAAAGTAAATGCATGAAACCACCTAACAATAGTGGGATCTCTTGAATTGAATGTATTGTGCTCACTTTGCCACTCAGTTTGGATCAAGAAGATGAAGATGAATGGATGTGGAAGATGCAACAAATGATCTTGAAAAATATATTTCTAGATACTTTATGCTTGAATCCTTGATCTTCAATGGAGGAATTGCTTGAATGATGCTTGAAGGCTTGAGTACTTGAGTGCGAGTGTTTGATCTTGTCAATGCATGATGTCTAAATGAAATGAGAAGGCTCCTTTTTATAGAGATCTCAAAGTGTCCAATGTTTCAAACTTTAAAATGAGGTGAGACCCATCTTAAAGTGGTGCAATTAAATAGATTTGGCATAATAAGATTTCTTGGAGGAGTAAATGAAGGATTATTAATTTGAACTAATGAAGATCCACCCTAGTTTATAAAATAAGTGGAGACACATAATATTAAAATATAAGGAAGATAAAACATTATCTAAGATAGGACCAATTTTAAATATTAATTTGAATTTATTAATAAATGAGGACACAATATTTAAGAGAAATAAAGGTCGAACCCATTTATATCAATTTAGAATTAATATAAGGTCCAATGAGACAAAATTAATTATTTAAATGGAGGAAAAATAAAAATAAATGACAGAATCACATTAAATGGGTGCTAAACCTTCACTAAATTAGAGTGCTTTTAATTTAATATGATAAAATAACAAATAAAATTTCTAAAAATTTTGTGTCAGAGGTCATACATTTACATGAATTTGGATTAGTGAGTGAAATTTATTTCTAGATCCTATTGCTATATTAAGTTATCTTTCAAATGCATATTATTTGATGAATTAAAGTGCTAAGGTGAAGATCTGACAATCAAATTCCTATTTCTAGCTTGAAACCCTCTTAATCTTAGGGTTTGGTAATAAATAATAGAAATTGGACACGCAAGTATAGTTCAAGTTTGTAATGCTCAAACATGTATATCAATATTATACAATGCTTTTTGTTTCTACTTCAAATGGATATTTTTGGTAGCAAACCATAGTTCCTAACATCTCTATGTAATAGGCTAGGTTTGTATGAACAAAGTGGTTTAGGAGATATAATTGAAGAAAGGAAGGGGTTTGAACACCTATGATATGTTGGGTAGAATATATTCAATGTTCTTGGGGTGATAATTGAGTTGGTTTCCATATATAAAGTCACTAGAACCCATTGCTATCAGTATAGCAAATAGTTAGGCCTTAAGCCTAATAGGTGCCTTAAAGAAGAAATCATATGATTTGACCCTAAAAAATTTGAAGTTTTTAGAAGGGACAAATCGTGGTTAAATTTGGGTTTTTTTGGAGAGATCACTAGTTGGGAAAAAGTGGCAACTATAATACCAAATAGGGAGTCTAATTGGAGCTCATAGACCTAATAGGATATTTGGAGGAAATTGGGTGTTTGGAGCACATTTGATTTTTATAACCAAAATAATTTGGGATAATTTGGCCTAAGGAAAAAAATCCTAAGTGATGGGGCATTGGAGTAAGTTTTTGGTGGGAAAACCCCTATCGTGCTAGTAGCTTTTCTATATGAAACATATGGTAATGTTGGGTTAAAATTTGTATGTGTTGGATCTAAGGTTAGGTCATGTTGTGGAAGATTTCCATGTCACAATGAACAAGTTTGTGTGAATTTGGGTGGATCTGCAAGAGCTTGGCTGTAGTCCTTAAACACTACATAGGTATAAGGGCCTATTGTAAGGTGAAAAAGTATCTAACCTCCTCCTCAAGATTGTGGCTCATTCTGAGTGAATGATTGATCAGTTAATAGTGTTCTAACAATACAACAACTTGGTAGGAGATTGTAACTTATTCTAAATGAACAATTATCGACTGGACAAACTAGAATCTTAGAACAACTTTTTGAATGAATAGTTGATTGATATATTGATTTGTAACCCTAGAATGACATGATATGAGATTATATCTCATTCTAAGTAAATAGTTCATCAATTTGACAATCCAAAAAATTAAAACAACTTCTTATTGTATTGTATCTCATTCTTTGCGAATGCTTGATTAATTCAACAACTTACATGCTCTAAATAATTGCTATTATATTGAAACTCATTTTGAGTGAATAATTAATCAATTTGGTGATAAAAAACCTCATAATGACTATTTAAGGGTAAAATGGAAGTGCTTTAATGGGATTTAGGCCTTCACTTTATGCTATTGAGCCATTCAAATATGTATGTGAGGGTGTACCATCCTAAGTTATAAGCACTTCAATTTATGGTTGTTTAATACTTATTCAATGTAATTTAATGATAAATTTGCATTTAATTCTCTCACCTATCCTTGTCTTAAATGGTATCTAGGTAGAACCTAATAAGCCCTCCTTTATATTCCTATTCTGCAATGTGAAACCTGAGATAGGATCTATTTACCTAGGTCCTCCCCTTTCCTCTAATGTCAATCAACATAATTCATTTTTACACTAAAATTGTAAGACTTGGTCTACCTCACAATAGGTGTGTGATAATCATGACCAAGGCCTTACTTAGGAATATTATATTCAATCTAAGGATTACTCCCCCCATGATGAGGTGAATTTAATTTTTCAACCTAGGGACATATACTTGAAATGGTTGGCATAGTATGTGCACTAGGTTTCTTAAGGAGTCATTATGCTTATGCTGGAGGAAAGTAAAAGCAAAGAAAGAACCTACACTAGTGTTGTAGAAAAGTAACACACTTAACTCTTTACTGAAATGAATGCTGTAATACAAATAAATGCTAACTTATATTTCAACTTAGATCATCAACTACAACTACTCTTGCAAATGCTATAGGAAAACTCACAAAGTATGATGCTGCAGGAAGAAACTTATAACTTCTACTTGAAATACTAGAAATGGTAGAAGTAAATATACACTAATCTAATCTAATCTACCTCTCAAGTGGTCCTGCTTGGTTGGCTTCTGTTAATCTACTAATATAGAATGTAAACCAAGAATTACTTCATTATATTCCAAAATTCTTTACATAAGAACAATACATAAAACTGTTAAACAACTCACTGCAAGGGTCGATAACATTTTTTCATAAAATTTTCTCTAACCCCCCAAAATTATTGATCCAATCCTTATAAATAGAGGATAGACACTTATTCTAAAATAGGAAAGAAAAAAATTAACTACAAATTCGCTAGAGAAAGAAGGAAATATAATAGTTCACGATACAAACAATAAAGTTTGGATAACCAATTCAACACAATAGTAAATGTAGAGGGGTAAAAGTACAAAGCTGTGTCACATTTTAGGCTGTCTTATCTGAATGACTGAATTTAAGTATTTCTATCTAAAAATAAATTTTATTCAAAGATATAAACTAGATAGATTCATTCTAGCTAAGTTATATATGGTCTCACACTTTTCCAATTGGAAATGTCTATTAAATGCAATTTTATACTAGTTTGTATCCAATTACTAAAAAAATAAAATATTTCAGAAAACTGACATTTCAATAACTCTTAATATTTTTTATGATATTCTTTTAATAACATATAGACACCATTTTATAGAGTTCAAAGTCAAGAATATTCTCATATAGAGTTTATAGTGTTTTAATTAGATATAGTATATTGTAATTAAAAACTTCTACAAGTACGTATTTTAACACTAGAGAAGATGTCAAGTTTGAGAAAGGAAAAAATATTACATCTTATCAAAAAATTTTAAAAATCACATGATGTTCTAGGGGAGAGAGTCCTCTTCAAGAATGTATAATTTTTTTTTATTAGGAAAGGTTTGTTTTAAAAAATGTGGTGGGAGATGAAAATTATTGATTTTAGATGAGTTAATTTTGAATCATTATAAAAGATAAAATAAAGGTCTAGAACCAATTTTAATTTTTGATTTTTTTACCTACATATGTTACCTATAACATAATCTAAGATCAAAGGGAAATAAGTTTATTTCCACATTATTTTGTGGTGGGAACTAGACCCCTAATTTTCAACATTTTTTAGCAATTAAAAAATTGTCTTTAAAAATTAGGAAAATATATGAATTCTTCTTCCAAATAATTATTAAAAATTATAATCCTAAAATTAATTCATTTCTACACATTTCATTAGTTTACTTTATTATCAAGTTCTAAATAATACTGCCATTTTTATGTCATTGAAGATGAATAGTTATACTTTTATTAGCGTTTTCCTTTATAAAAGGGTGATATAGGTTTGTGCTTTTACCCAAGAAACACTTCATCCTTGTATTCCTAGAATAATAGATTCTCCTTTGTAGTAGTTGTGTCTCCTTGTACCGTATGGTTCTTCCACTGCAGCAGGGCCTTAACATTCCTTCTTGAATGCTGGAGACCATCCTTTAGCTTCTTCCCTAACAAGTTAGTTATGATGCAAAAATATTTACACAAATAAGAATAATTAAATTAAATCCAAATATTAGAACACACATTCCAATGATTATATGAAATATTGCATTATATGTATAATATTGGCAAAATATGGCATACTATCTACCCATGGGTTAACAATTCTATCTAGACTTAATCATAAGTTCATCTAAGCATAAGTTCACAAATATCTTGGCAGTATTAAAATATAGTATTTAAAATTAACATAAAATAGAGGCAATAGATAGCCTCATCAAGACCCCTCCTCATATGTACTTATTTAAATATTAAATTCTAAGTTAAAACATTTATAGGAGATTTGGATGGATATTTGAGCATGACAAGGCAAAAATATGGGGGAAATATTATTGTTCTTGCTAGAAACCATGCAGAGGACATCATGATAAATTTTGGCTATCTTATGTATAATGATTATGATGATGGATATGAATTAAAATTTTATAGTTTAGATATCCTAATGAAAATTGAGATCAGTTGATACGTTCATGTTTAATACTCCATGATTCGAGGCTTACTTCATTGTTTAACTATTTAGACATTGATTTGTACTAACAATGATAAGAGATGTTTCACCATATGATGATGATATTAATTATGGTACCTTAATTATTAGGTTATATGCATTTAGATGGTTCAGTATGCCTTATTGCTGATGTTATGATGTTTGGGTATACATATGCATTACAGTGATTATTTCAATATTTTAATTCAAACTAATGAATATGTTATGATGATTCAATTATGAGATTAGTGATGATAAAATATGTGTGCAAAAATGAGAAAAATGTTATTTAAATGAAAATTTTAATGCTTTGATCAATACAATTATGAATATATGAATGTGATGTTATTAAACTAATGATATTCAAATTGAGTGTGCAGGATAATTAACCATGAAATTTATTGGAGAATTGGTAATTGACCCTATGTACAAACTGTACGACTAAGATTGAATCCAACAAAGTGATTCGAAACCTTGTTGACAAATTTTTTATTTGTATCATAATTTGAATGTGTGTGTGTATCATTCTGTGAATTGTGACATGTCGAATGTATGTAAAAGTAAATCTTAGGGTGTCACTTGATACTTGTTATATGTATATGTGTGCCGACATGTCAAATTAGGGTTAGTAGAGTAACTCGTTAATTTGAGACCAATTAGTTCGTAACCTAGATTAATTACCCTAATTAGAGTTTAGTGGAAAGGTTACATTCTTGGGGTTTTAAAAGATCAAATATTTCAAGCCAAATATATAGGTCCTAAAATGATCCTAGAGGCCAAATTTAAAGTAATCCAAGTGCC
This sequence comes from Cupressus sempervirens, assembly GCA_028749045.1. Taxonomy (NCBI): domain Eukaryota; kingdom Viridiplantae; phylum Streptophyta; class Pinopsida; order Cupressales; family Cupressaceae; genus Cupressus; species Cupressus sempervirens. Next base: position 388,338,367 of record CM053790.1, read on the forward strand.
CAAGGGGTATGTGTATGGGTTGGGGACCTTTTCCACCCTTCTAGAACTTCCTAATAGTACTTATGACCCCTAAAATATCTCAATTTTTCCTTTGAACGAAAATGGACCATATCTGTGAGGTTAGTCAAGTTTACACTTCTCCTAAAATGTTATCTTGATAGTAGGAACAAGTGGGAAGACCATAGAAGGCTTAAGTCAAGTTTAGAGTGTTAAAAATAATTGATCAATTGTATATATTATTTGATGTAACAAAAAATGTCATATCTTTACTAGCTAGTATCTTCCAAGCTCACTCAAGAGATGAAGATAGTTTCCTATGTCTATCGAGAATTTTAGTGTTTACCAAGTTTAGAAGATAGTGTCTATCGAGTTCACTCGGGCACCAAAGAGAAGTTTGCAGAAGTTCAGTGCTAATAGAGCTCACTCAATTAACAAAGAAAAGTTGGCATGGAACCTGTGTTAATTGAGCTCACTTGATTACCAAAGGAAGTTTACGAAGTTGTAGTATTGACCAAGTTCACTATAGGAAAATCATTTTAGAGTTAGCGTCTACCAAGCTGGGTCAGCTAATAAAGGATTTCTTATTTTGGCATATTGAGTTAAATGAATTTGTTTGTTAATTCTAGCTGACTGAGGAGATGGATATTAATTGTTTTAAGTTGTATTCAAGCCAACTTGAAAATGTATATGATATAAGTATAAGGTCAAGTTGAGGAATGAATGTGTAAGAATGTTTGGAAGATAAGAAGATGCTTAAGGGAAGCATATTAGAAGGATAAGAAGAATATACTTGATGAGTTGCAAAGATATATATAATCAAGAAGGATCAAGTATTCAAGTCTAAAAAGAGATTTAAAATCAGCAAGTTAGTTAAATCAACAATCAGGTCAAGTCATTATAACTCTCTAACCATTGTAGTAGTGAATCAAGTATCTTAATAGGGTTATCCTAACAACTATTGTGTAAATCCTCTAACAAGGTGGTATTTCTAAATTGAAGTATCTAAAGACCTCTAACAAGGCCACTCCTAAGAGGGTGATTAAATCCCTTAATAGGATCACACCTAACAGTGTGTTTTGTAATCTTTAATAGGGTTGGCTCCTAATAGGGCTCACTTTAGAAGAGTGAACAATAGTAACTAGTTGCAATTGGTGGTTTTTTTCAAATTGGGTTTCTATGTTAAATCTTGGTATCACTTGTGTTCATGCTATTTATTTTATGTGTATGCAAATAAGTTAATTAAGATTTATCAAACTTAATATCTTAAGATATGCATGTAAAATATTTTTTGAGTTACAGTTGATATTACAATACATGCCGAATAATAGTATATTGTTAGTGTTAACCGAGTGTTAGTAGTAATTTTATTACAATAGAATTTATATTTGTATTGAAATCTAAGGGATCTAGGAGTTATTTTTTTGGTAACTGATTCACCCCTCCCCTCTCAATTACTCCTCTTATATTTCCAATAATTGGTATCAGAGCTTTTGGTGCTTGCAGAGAATGTTGAACAAGGAGCTAAGCTAAAGATCAAGATGTCTTACAAAAGAAATATTCCCAAGTTGAAGAAAGATAACTTTGAGGCATGGTAGGAACTTATGAAGCTATATTTGGAAACCATCAGTGGCTTTGGTATAAAATATTTAAATGCCAAGTAGAAGGCACCTACTAGAACTTTGACTGTGGAAGAAATTTTTGAAAAGAAGAATCATAACATAATGATGATTGACATTGCATCTACGCTTAGTTATGCTAAATTTGATGAAGTCAAGGATTGTGGTACTACTCATGAATTGTGGGTCAAGTTGAAAGATATCTATGGAGGTGATGATAATGTGAGGAGAGCAAATAAAGAAAGATTAAGAGGCTAGTTTGATTAGATAAAGATGAGAGATGATGAAAACATTGCAAAATATAGTGAAAGAATAAAAGCTAGTGTCAGTGCAATTAGAGCCTTTGGAGGGAAAATTGATGATGTCATTGTGGTGAGCAAGGTACTCATAACTCTTCTTCCTATCAATGCAATTAGAGTACCAACTATTCAGGAAATGAGAAGTAATACCAAGAATGAGATAACTTTGGATGCACTAGCAGGAAGGTTGACAACTTTTAATTTGGATAACTATGAAAAATATGTTCCTAAATCTAGAAGCATTGAGTCTACAGTTGAAGCTAAGCTTTCACTAAAAAAAGTTGGTAAAAAATCTAAAGGAAAATAATCTAAAAGTGAAGAAGAAGAAAATTTTGACAATGATATTGAAGTCATTAAAGCCCTACTTTCAAGAAGATATCCCAAAGAAAAGGAAAATATAAAGGTAAAATTCCTTTAATCTATTTTTCTTGTGAAAAAGTTGATCACATTGCTACAAGGTGTTCAAATAGAGAAGGTAAAGAAGATGAGAAGAGCAATAAGTACAAAGGCAAGAAGGCGTTCAAAAAATACAAAGACTACAAGGATAAAGGTAAGAAGTCTTATTTCATGGCTAAAGATTCTGATAATAGTGATGGTGATGAAATAGTTTATATTGCTATAGAAGATGAATCAAATGAATCAGATGATAAGATGATACTTATTTCTCATGTTAGTAAAAATGATACATAGAATATTGATAGTGATTGTTCTCACCATATGATTGGTGATAAAACAAATTTTGAACATATGGAATACTACGATGGTGGGAGTGTCAGATTTGAAAATAATGAACCTTGTTGTATAAAAGAAAAGGTTGTATTTCACTAACCAATGAACTCAGATATGAAAATTCCTACTAGGTTGAGGGATTAAAGCATAATATACTGAGTGTGGCATAGTTGAATAACATTATATTCAAGGTAGTACTCATGAATGGGAAGGCCAAGCTGTTGGATAGAAAAGGAAATCTAGTTGGGTCTAGGAATCAAACAAAAGGTAATCTGTTCTACCTAGATCTAAGTAGAATTTAGTATTTCATTGCTCAAGTAGAAGAAAGATGATTATGGAATAAAATATTGTGTAATGTGAATTCTAATAACCTAATCAAAATAGGGAATAACAAAAGAGTGAGAGGTATTCCTAGTTTGAGAAAACCTAATATGGGCATGTGCAAAAATTGTCAAATTGGAAAGATGGGAAAGACAACTTATAAAAGCAAGAACTATCATTATAAAGAAGTCTTGGAGCTAGATCATATAGAACTTTATAGACCTATTGGCATATAAAGCTATAGTGGAGATAAGTATTTCATTTTATTTGTTGATAATTATTCTAGAATGATGACAATACAGTATTTGAAAGATAAGTATGAAGATTTTCAAAACTTCAAGTGGAATCTAGCTAGGGTTGAGAGAGAAACTAAAATGTTTAAGGTATGATAGAGGAGGTGAATTCATTTCTAATGAATATAATGAATTTTGCATTGAAAGGGGAAGCAAAAGACAAGTATCAACCCTAGTACACCTTAACAAAATGATTTAGCAGAAAGAAGGAGAAGATCTATCATGGATTGTGCAAGAACCCTAATGATAAAGAAGAATGTTGTAATCAAATATTGGAAGGAAGAACTTATCACAATAGTTCATACCTTAAACAAAGTACAACTGAAGAAAGAATCAAATTAGACTCCTTATGAACTATGGTATGACTATAAACCCAATGTAAGTTACTTCAAAGTATTTGGTAGCGAACATTATATCTTAAAGGAAACTAGGAAAGGTAAATTTGATGTCAAAAGTGTTGAAGGCATATTCCTAGGATACTCTAGTAGAAGTAAAGCATAAAAATGCTTGAATCTAACTACTCATAAGATCATAGAAAGTGCACATGTGAAGATAGATTATTTTGCAAAAAAGAGTGAAGAAGAGAGAAATAGAGAACCTAAAGACTACATAAAGTTTATTTAATTTGAACTTGATACATTTCCTAATCCAATTGGAAGTCAATAGAATTCATCCCTTGAGTCACCAAAATATCCATAAGCACCCAAGTTGCAGCTAGTGTAACCTAGGTCATAGTTTGAAGGACTCGAGTCATAGTCAAAAGCAACCGAGTTGTAGCCAATGCAACCCAAGTTAGACTCTGAAGGAGCTAAGTTATAGATAGTGGGACCCAAGAATGATGCAGAAGATCATGGTGAGGCAAGTGAAACAATCTCTAAATCCAAAGTACCTATACTTGCAAGATATGGCAAAAGGTACCATGCACCTAAGAAAATCATTAGAGACAAGTTAGAAGGTACAATGACAAGGAAAAAATTGAAAGGTACATGTTTTCTTACTAAACTTGAACCTAGAACTGTTAAAGATGCTTTCGATTATGAAAGTTGGATTGAAGCAATGAATGAAGAGATTGAACAAATAAAGGAACAAAACTTGGTCTCTTTTTCCTAGACCCAAGGATAAGAATGTAATTGGCACAAAATGGATGTTCATAAATAAGCTAAATGAAGATGGAGAAGTTTCAAGAAATAAAGCAAGATTAGTATGAAAAGGTTACTCTCAAGAGGAAGGTATTGATTATGGTGAAAATTTTTCTCCTATTGCATTATTAGAAGGTGTTAGTACTCTACTTTCCTATGCTGCACATAAAGGATTCAAAGTGCATCAAATGGATGTGAAATCAACATTCTTGAATGGAATTCTAGAAGAAGTCTACATAGAGCAACATGAAGGTTTTGTACAACCTAGAAAAAAGGATATGGTTTGTAAGCCACACAAAGCATTATATGGTCTCAAATAAGCTCTTAGAGCTTGGTATGAAAGATTACATAGTTATCTTTTAAAGATTGGTTTTGAAAGGACTAATAAAAATAACAACCTATACATCAAAGAAGGTCCAAAGAAGGAGATATTGTTGGCAAAAATCTTTCTAGATGATATACTTTTGATTGGTTATGATGACTTATGTCAATCTTTTCATAAACAAATGAGTAAGGAATTTGAGATGTCAATGTTAGAGAGATCAAATTCTTTGTTTGCTTGCAAATTTAATAGAAGAAAGATGACATCTACATTACTCAATCAAAGTATATCAATTAGATACTAAAGAAGTTTGGAATGGAGGATTCAAGACCAGTTGGAACACCTATGTCTACTAGACATAAGCTTTCCAAAAATGATGATTCAAGGAGGTAGACCAGTGTTAGGAACCTGTGTGTTCCTTCTGTTTATTTTGTTAGAGTAGTGTTGTTGGACGCATATGCTTTGTAAGTCGTCCCGTGAGTATATTTTATTATCCCACATGCATAGGTAGTATTACTTTTCTAGATCGTACTCAGTATATAAGAATAGGTTGAGGCCCTTGATGGGCACGGACGAATTTATTGTATTGAGCTTGCTCAAAGGAGGTTACCCCCTCGAAGTGGCCTGCGATCAGTAGATTCATTCTGAGTTCTGCTATCACTTTGTATTCTGTTATTTCGAGCATTCTCACGATATTGCTATAAGGAGGTTCATCACATCTGGTATCAGAGCACTCTCTTGGGCTCGCGGGGTGGAAATTACATCAAATTTTTTTTCTGTCGTGGCCTTCAGGTTCCTCTCACTTCTAATATCTCTTGTTATTGCAATAACTCTTTTCAGTTGTTCTGTCTGTGAGTGAATTTTTCTAAGTCGACTGTTCAAAAAAAAAAAAAAAAAGAGTAAAAATTTTTCTATTTTTTAGTCGTAGCTTCCTTGTTTGCTTTCTGTTTCTGCTCATACTTCCGCAGAACGTCTGCAATATCATTTCGCATACTTCCTTCCTTGGCGACCCAACCCCAAATTTTACATATCAAAGCCCTAAAACCCTCATTTATCTAATTTTAGGGTTTGCCCTATCTTTTTCACCTCTCATCCAATCGCCACCAAACTGAGCCACAAGATTCAATTCCTCATTTTGCTCCCTTATCCCTCTTGGACTATTCGCCTCATTTCGCCTCCCTACCCTTGAAACCCTCATTTTTCTGTTTCCCTTGTCCCTAGATAGTCTCCCACCACCCGTCGCACACCCATTTCCTATTTGAGTTTTACCCAAATCCAAGTTTGCCGTAACTAAAAAAGTTTTTGTTTCTCATCTTCTACCCATTCCAAAAACAAAAAAAAAAAAAAAAAAAAAAAAAAAAAAAAAAAAAAAACCTTGCTTTATGGTTGTTACGCGTACAGGAGCAAAAATCATGGAAGAAGGAATGGCATCCCTCAAAACCAAACTTCAAGATCTGGATGACAAAATTCTGGGTCTTAACTTTCAGTAGTCAGCCATGAGCCGAAACCATTCAGGAGATACTGGGTCCTCTTCTGGCAATTTCCGTGGACCAAAGCTTGATTTTCCACGCTTCGATGGTTCTGATCCGACTGGATGGATCTATAGGGTAGAGCAGTATTTCAGCTTGCATAATACTTTGGATAACCACAAAGTCCCCCTTGCATCTTTTCATTTGGAACATGAAGCTCTTCAATGGTTCCGTTGGTACATCAAGGCTAATGTCGGCCCAACGTGGAGAGAATTGTGCACCCTCATTTTGGAGCGCTTTGGCCCTAGTTCCTTTGATGATTTCATAGGAGCACTCACTAAACTGCGTCAAACAGGCACTGTAAGAGAATACCAGACAGAGTTTGAAAAATTAGCTAATCACACAGAGGGCTTGTCTGATGAATTCTTCCGTAGTTGTTTTGTCAGTGGTCTGAAGGATGCACTTCACTCAGAAGTCAAAATGTTTCGACCTACTACAATGATGGAAGCCCTTGGGTTGGCTAAGTTAGCGGAAGACAAGATTAGTGCTCTACAACGCTCCAGATCTAATTTTGTTCCATTCAGAAATACAGGTTCTCACAACCCTCCAGTCATACCAGCTCCCAGAACTACTCCGATCAAGCACTTGTCTGAAACAGAGATGCGAGTCAGGCGAGACAAAGGGCTTTGTTATAATTGTGATGAGAAATGGTCTCGGGGCCATAGATGTGTTCAGCAAAAGCTCTATCTCTTGGATGTGGATTCTCCACCGGAACTGGAAGAATATGTAGATGCTCAGGAAACAGTGGATGATGAGGTTGAGCCTCACCAGCCTGAACCTCCTTCACCAGAAGCTCCACCAGAGATATCTGTCCATGCTTTGGCAGGAGTCACTACTCCACAAACCATGCGGGTTCAGGGTTTCTTCAAGAAGATCCCTCTTACTATACTCATTGATTCTGGTAGCACTCATAACTTCATTGATCCACGAATAGCCAAACAGGCTGATTGCTTTATCCATCCCTGCTCTAGCTTTGAAGTCATGATTGCCAATGGGGGCACTTTACCTTGTAAAGGGAAATGTTGCAATGTGCGTCTCTCTATTGGCGATTATAACATGCGCTCTGACATGTTTGCCTTACCCTTAGGTGGCTGTGATGTGGTTTTGGGTGCCCAATGGTTACGCACTCTTGGCCCCATTCTCTGGGATTTTGCTGAACTTTGGATGCAGTTTTCAGCCGAGGGGCACCAACACACTTTGAAAGGCTTACAACCAGGGTCTCTCAGCATCATCAGTTCACACCGTATGGAAAAACTTCTTAAGAAGAATTCACATGGTGTCATCGCTCAGCTCCATTCCATTCAGATGCAGCCATCAGCAGTCTCTAGCACTCCTGCCGATCTCCAACACATTTTGGACAAGTATTTTGGTGTATTTGCTGAACCTGTGGGATTACCTCCTTCTCGTCCAGAGGACCACCGTATTCAGCTCCTTCCTGGCAGTGTTCCGCCCAACATCAGGCCCTACCGCTACCCATTTCATCAGAAGACCGAAATCGAGATACTTGTCCGTGACTTACTGAAGCAAGGTATTATTCGCCCTAGTACCAGTTCCTTTTCTTCTCCAGTTCTGCTTGTTCGCAAAAAAGATGGGTCATGGCGACTCTGCATTGATTTTCGAGCACTTAATCATCTCACTATAAAGGACAAGTTTCCCATTCCAGTTGTTGATGAACTTCTTGATGAACTTCATGGGGCTCATTTTTTCTCCAAGTTAGATCTTCGTTCTGGGTATCATCAAATTCGGGTTAATGAGGAGGATATACCTAAAACTGCCTTCCGCACACATGATGGTCACTATGAATTTTTAGTCATGCCCTTTGGCCTCACGAATGCTCCTTCAACATTTCAGGCAGTGATGAATAACATATTTCGACCATACCTCCGGAAATTCATTCTGGTCTTCTTTGATGATATCCTCATATATAGCAAAACTTGGGCTGAGCATCTCCATCATCTGGAGCTTGTCTTGCAACTTCTCTCTGATCATCAACTCTGTGCAAAACTATCTAAATGTGTGTTTGGCCAGGAGGAAGTGGAGTATCTCGGGCATATTGTTGCACACCATGGAGTGCGGGTGGATCCTACAAAAATAGATGCCATGAAAACTTGGCCGCATCCTAAAACTCTCAAGAGCCTTCGGGGTTTTTTGGGGTTGACTGGCTACTATCGCAAGTTTGTCAAAGATTACGGGAAAATTGCAGCACCATTGACAGCTCTGTTAAAAAAGGATGCCTTCTCCTGGACCCCTGTTGCTGAGACTGCATTTGAACAACTGAAACAGGCTATGTGCAGTACACCTGTTCTCGCAATGCCAGATTTTTCCAAACCCTTCACTATTGAGAGTGATGCTTGCGGCAATAGATTGGGTGCTGTTCTCCTGCAAGATGACCATCCTATTGCGTTCACTAGAAAAGCCCTCTCTGGTAAGAATCTAGCCCTCTCTACTTATGAAAAAGAAATGATGGCTATTTTGCATGCTGTACAGAAGTGGCGGCCATACCTCTTAGGGAGTCATTTTTGCATCAGAACCGATCACCAAAGTCTGAAATACTTCCTGGACCAACGGGTATCCTCTCCTACACAACAGAAATGGGTCAGCAAACTCATGGGGTATGATTATGAGATCACCTACAAGAAGGGTAAGGAGAATATTGTGGCAGATGCTCTTTCTCGCACATTTGATAATCAAGCTTCCCTTTCCGCTATTTCTATGCCCATTCCCAATTGGTTAGCGTCTATTCAGCAGGGCTATGACAGTGACTCTTCTTTATCTCAAATCATTCACCAGCTAGCCAATAATCCTTCTGCTATACCACATTACTCTTGGGATGGTGCTTCTCTTCGATACAAGGGTCGGCTAGTGCTTCCTCAGAACCCAACTCTACATCAGGCTATTTTTTATGAACTCCATGCCTCTCCTTCAGCAGGGCACTCAGGCTTCCTCAAAACTTATGAGCGAGCAAGGAGAAACTTCTTTTGGAAAGGGATGAAACAGACGATTCAACAGATGGTGGCTGAATGTGATACTTGCCAACGCCACAAGGGTGAAACGACCCTCCTTCCTGGCTTGCTCGAACCATTGCCCATCCCTACACGGATTTGGACTGATATTTCTATGGATTTCATTGAAGGGCTTCCTAAATCCAGTGGCAAGACAGTGATCTTGGTTGTGGTTGATCGTCTCTCGAAATATAGTCATTTTTGTGCCCTCAGCCACCCCTATACTGCCTCCTCTGTTGCACAAATCTTCATGGACCAGATATTTCGTCTTCATGGACTCCCTTCTTCCATTGTCTCTAATCGTGATGCAACTTTTACCAGTCATTTTTGGACTGAACTGTTTCAGAAAACTGGCACCAAACTGAAGATGAGTTCGGGCTATCACCCACAAACTGATGGTCAAACTGAAATTGTCAATAAATGCTTGGACACTTATCTTCGTTGCTTCACTTCCGAACAGCAACATCAGTGGGCCAAGTGGCTCCCTTTAGCTGAATGGTGGTACAATACCTCTTACCACACTGCCTCTAAAATGACTCCATATGAAGCAGTCTATGGTCAGGCACCTCCAGTGCTCCTTCCCTACACTCCCAACAGCTCACCAGTCCAGGCAGTTGACATAGTTCTCCGCAGCAGGGATCAGATTCTTCGTACCTTACAGGATAATCTTCACATGGCCCGTAATCGGATGAAACAGCAAGCAGATCAACACCGTTCTGAGCGCTCATTTCAAGTTGGGGATATGGTTTTTCTTCGTCTACAGCCATACAAACAATCCTCCCTAAAGCTAAAAGGGCGTCATAAGCTGGCCCCAAAATTTTATGGGCCTTATAAGGTTCTGCAGAAGATTGGTTCAGTTGCTTATAAACTGGAACTTCCTCCTTCTTCCCGCATTCATCCAGTCTTTCATGTTTCTTGTCTAAAGAAAGTTCTGGGTACCACTGTCAGAGCACAAACTACTCTCCCTGAAATGGATACGGAAGGATCCATTATCCTGGAGCCGGTGGCAATCATTGACCAACGCACTTGCTAGCTTCGCTCTCGCTCCATCTCTGAGGTCTTGATTCAGTGGCATGGCATGCAACCAGAGGATGCTACCTGGGAACCCCTTCTTCAGATTCAACAACAATTTCCACACCTTAAGCTTTGAGGACAAAGCTTTTTTCTAAGGGAGAGGGGGTGTTAGGAACCTGTGTGTTCCTTCTGTTTATTTTGTTAGAGTAGTGTTGTTGGACGCATATGCTTTGTAAGTCGTCCCGTGAGTATATTTTATTATCCCACATGCATAGGTAGTATTACTTTTCTAGATCGTACTCAGTATATAAGAATAAGTTGAGGCCCTTGATGGGCACAGACGAATTTATTGTATTGAGCTTGCTCAAAGGAGGTTACCCCCTCGAAGTGGCCTGCGATCAGTAGATTCATTCTGAGTTCTGCTATCACTTTGTATTCTGTTATTTCGAGCATTCTCATGATATTGCTATAAGGAGGTTCATCACAACCAGATCACAAATAGATCCATGATTGGAAAACTATAGTATGTAGTAAATACAAGGCCTAATATTGATCTTGTAGTTGGTATGGTGGCAAGGTTTTCAGCTAATCCTAAAGAAAATTATATGATGAAAATAAAGAGAATCATGTAGTTTCTAAAGGATACTGAAAATAAAGAGAATCATGTAGTTTCTAAAGGATACTGAAGGTTATGAATTATGGTACAAGAAAGGAGGCAATTAAAAAGAATCATGTAGTTTCTAAAGGATACTGAAGGTTATGAATTATGGTACAAGAAAGGAGGCAATTTTGATTTGAAAGCCTTCATTGATGCAGATTGGGCATGAAGTATTGATAATAGGAAGAGCACTAGTGGTGGAAAATTCTTGGAAAGAGACTAGTGTCTTGGATAAATAAGAAGTAAAATTACATCTCTCAGTCTATACCAAAGGCAGAATATGTTGCAACAGTACTCAATTGTTCTAATATTATCTGGTTCAAGCAATTGTTGGAAGGTATGAAGGTAGAAATCAAGGATCCAGTGGCTATTTTCTATGATAACACTAGTGCATTTAATATATCAAAGAATCTTGTGATGCATACCAAGACCAACCACATTTAAATAAAATATCATTTTATGAGAGAATTGGTGCAAGAAAAGAGGTGATATTAGAATATCTGAATACAAAAGAAAAAATTACAAACATATTCACCAAACCATTACCTAATTATGCCTTTTTGCATCTAAGAGGTAAGCTATGGGTTATTCTCCTATCTAAACCTCACTAAACAATATTTAGTGATGCATCAACTGAGTAGTCTTGAAGATCAGTCAAGTAAATGCAATAATAAAAGGGTAGAATACATATGAATATGTACATTAGGTACATTGAAATTCACTAACTATTGTCTTTGGCATAAGATGTCAAAGAGGGAGAGTTTTCTATCATATCAAAAAAATCTATAAAGAGAGAGTTTTCTATATCAGAGAAATTTTATAAATGTTTGCAGATGTTAAAGAGGGAGAACTTGTGCAAAATTTTTGTGAAGACTATCCAAGAAAAAAAGTTTGGTGAAGAGTAAACTTGGAGAGTTTACTGACAGAGGAAGATATTGATGTAAGAGGGAGCTCACATTGAATGAGGGAGTTCTCATGGAGAATCAAAATCAAACTAAGGATATTATCATACTTTTATTTTTCTCTAAAATTTCATTGTACTATGACATGTTGTGATGAGTATCAATGCCAGAGAGGAAGATTGTTGAAAACAATTGATAAATTGCATATTGTCTTTGATGTTACACAAAATTTAATATCTTTATTAGTCAATGTCTGCCAAGCTCACTTAGGTGGTGAAGATAGTTTCCTGTGTCTACCAAGCATTCTAGTTTTTACCAAGTTTAGAAGACAATGTCTACCAAGCTCACTTGAGCACCATAAAGATGTTCACAAAAGTTCAGTGTTAACCAAGCTCACTTGGTTAACAAAGGAAAGCTCGCATGGAACCAATGTTAACTGAGATCACTTAATTACCAAAGGAAGTTTAAAAAGTTTTAGTATCAACCAATTTCACTTGGTTAACATAGGAAAATAATTTTAGAGTTACTGTCTACCGAGCTAGGTTGACTAACAAAGGATTTTCTTGTTTTGGTATATTGAGTTTAATGAATTTGTATGTTAGTCATAATCGACTGAGAAGATGAATATTAATTGTTTTAATTTTTATTCAAGATGACTTGAAAATGTATATGATATAAGTATAAGGTCAAGTTGAGGATTGAGTGTATGAGAATGTGTGGAAGATAAGAAGATGCTTAAGGGAAGTGAACTGGAAGGATTAGTATAATATACTTGATGAGATGCAAAGAATATCTAAAAAAGAAGGATTGAGTACTCAAGACAGAAAAGAGATCTAAAATAAAAAAATCAATTAGATCAGAACTTAGGTCAAGTCATTGCTACTCTCTAATCATTGTAGCAGTGAATCAACTCTCTTAATAGAGTTAGCCTAACAACTATTGTGTAAATCCTCTAACAAGGTGGCATTACTAGATTGAAGAGTCTAAAGACCTCTAACAAGGACACTCCTAATAGGGTGATTAAATACTTTAATAGGGTTACACCAAAAAATGCATTTTATAATCTTTAAATGGGTTGGCTTCTAATAGGGCTCACTTCAGAAGAGTGAAAAATAATAACTAGTTGCAATTGGCGATTATTCCCAAATTGGGTTTCCATGTTAAATCTTGGTGTCACTTGTGTTCATGCTATTTCTTTTATGTGTATGAAAATAAGTTAATTAAGGTTAATCACACCTAATATCTTAATATTTTCATGTTCATTATTTATCGAGTTGCAGTTGATATTACAATACTTGTCGAGTGATAGTAAATTGTTAGTGTTAATCGAGTGTCAATAGTAATTTAATTTAAAAAGAGTTTATATATGTATTGACATATAAGGGATCTATGATTTATTTTTGTGGTAACTAATTCACCTCTCCCCTCTCATTTACTCTTCTTATATTTCCAACATAGAGTTATTGCCATTTTGGGTGGGTGAGTTTAGAAGCCTATTTAGTGGCCATTTGAGAGTTGAAGGTTGTTCACCCATTCTTGACATTTAGAGAAAGTCAAGATTGGAATTGAGAAGGAAGAAGGATTAGCTCATTTGAAAACTCCATTTCCATAACCTTTGTGAAGGTAGGATTCTTCATGGCTATGTTCTTTATGCATTGTTAATTGCTTGCTTAGGTAGATCACTTGCATGTGTGTATTCCATGTTTGTGTTGTAACATGTGAGGTATGGGTATTTGTGGGTTTTCTATTTTATTTCCTTTCAAGTTTTTCTTTTTGGTTTTGTTGGGAAATCTATGAAGGGTGTGTTAGAATTACTCACCCTCAGATAGGGTAGAAGTAGTCATGTATGGGAGAAGGGCTTTAGTTGGACTCTAGGTTAGTGCAAAGTCTCTCCTCATGATCAGGAGAGGGAGAAATCAAGGTGTTATGGGCCTTTACTTGTCAATACAAACCACTTTTGTTTGGGGAATAAAGAGAGAAAGAAAGGGAAGTTTTAAGTAACTTTGTAGCCTCAGAAAAGGAATACGATTTGTGTTCATGATTACCATATCCTACCTGGGAAAATCCATGTTCTCCCTAGTCTTGGTTCAATATGGAACCTATTGTGCATACCTTGGAAGGGATTTTTTTGTTGAGTGTGTCATTGTTATTATGTTTGAATATCACCCGGTTGATTACTAGTTCTCCCAGCTCAAGGTGTGGCCTCACATTGAGGCCTTGGTTGGGAGGTGAGCTCTCCATGGTACCTTATGTGTGTTTGCAAATTTTTGATGGATTCTAATATGGGAGAAATCTTGGATTTGATTAATGGTGTTCTTGATGTCATGTGTTGAGAGAACGGATTCATACCTTCATTATGATCTATCAAAATGTATTCTATGTTGTTGATTTCAATTTCAATGAGAATAAAGGTGATTATTTTATGAGAAATTGTATGAAATGGTGATAAGATTTAAAATTGAATGCATTTCTATTTTTTCTTTAGATGCATTGAAATGACATAGTGTTAAAATGCTAGACTATTTCATAATTTAACCTATTACGATCCTTGGATTCAACCATGAATATAAATAGAATTAATATTGATAAAGTCATAGTTTTGGATAAAGGAAATTGAGGGAAATGTATATATAGACTTCACTACTAGTTCTTGTTAAAAATTCAATATTCAAATTTACACATCCAACTATATTGCACTTTACTTACCTAGAAAATTCAATGCTTAAAACGACGGACTATAATCCTAATTGAAAAAAATTGTAAAAATACATTAAATCACCCCTTAACTATAAGAAAACAAACATATACAATGTAAATTAATCTATGATAAACTCAAGTATGAAGAAAATAAAAATATATTAAAAAAATAGAGAGATGAAAGTTTAAATTTAGAGAGCCAAAAATCTCTTTGGAAAATGTATGGAAAATATTTTATTTTCAATTTTGGTAACATAGAATATTCCTTAGTTTCTCTTCTTAATTCCTATATAAAAAAATTATAAAACAAAAAGGGGCTCACCTAATAATCTTTCTATCATAACTCACTCTTTTATCTCCCACTAGTAAAACACTTTCCATTTAAATATGCAAGAAAATAAAACAAGTTGGAGTGGAGGTGAGAGACCCAGTGGGCCCCACCCCCACCTCACATCCCCTTCACATACCCCAAGCACTGATTTCCTTCCCAAGCACATGCTTTTACTATGAAGCAAGTGTAGAGTTTAAAAGGAAAAAGAAAAAAAATTGAAATGAAAAGTTTGATTGGGAGGGAACCTTGGTAGCTGGGCCCCTTTTCGAAAACCTACTTCAACTCCCCTTGAAGGCCCATCTCCTCCTCACACACGAGTCTTGGAAACTACAATAGGAAGTCAAAGAAACATTAAATAGAAAACCCTTGGAGATGAGATGAATGATGGGACCCTTGGTTGTGTGGGACACAAACACCCCCCAACCTCCCTCCTTTCTCCCATGCGATCCATCTCCCTCTTATGAATATGCTGACATGCATTTTTTACCTATGTTCCAATACACATGCATGTGGAGTAGGGATGAGACAGGGTTAACAAGTGGCATTAATTGTAATAAAGATCGGTTGTAAAATTCTCCTAACACACTCCTTCTTCCTTCCACCTTCTTAAGTGTTAACTTCTTGGGAGTATAATGGCACGGGGAAAGACACTCATCATGCCTGCTGTACATACATTGGGCTTCCCATCTCAAGTGAGATGATATTTTTTGTTGGGGAAAAAAGGGTTAGTGGCCAAGTTACCTTAGGTGTTAGAAGAGTGTTAGCGAGTTAGTTTAGGATTGTTAACTTAGGTTAGTTAATAGTTAGTTTATCATTAGTTTTTATTTTATGAGTTTTGTAATATAATATTTTTATGGTAATAAAAGTGATTGCAAAGGTATGCAATATTTAAATTAGTAAAGTATTAAAAGGTTGTAGTCCACAGAGAATAGTGATAAAGGTTTTTAAAGGATGTTTAGGAAAGTAGTATTTTTGGTTAGTTATTATTATTAATTTCATTCATAATATTTGTAATATAGTGTAATACATTTTATTATTATTAAGTTTACATTTGATCAAGAGGATATTATGGTAATAATTAGGTGATTTTTATAGCATGTATGTTATTTTAAGACAAGGTTGTTAGTAAATGTGTTTAAGAATTGTGATTAGATTAGTATTAGGACATGTAAGTTATTTGATGCTTCCTAGATTGTATAATGTTGAATTATTAATTGATGAATTGATTTTTATACTTAAATAATTCTAGAATGATGTCTAATAGAGAAAAATAATTAGCTATATAAAGCTTAAGCTAGTAACTTGATTATTAGAAGTTGCTAATGTTCACAGATCTTATAGGTTAGATTGACTAGATAATTTGCTAAGATAAGTCAGATTAAGTTAGATGATTAGTTGCATATCATAATTAGGGTTGTGAAAAGTATTTAATATTTTAATTTGTTTAATGATAAACACTTAATGTTTAAATTAGTGCTATTGAGTCATGTTGATAATCAAGATCAAGTGTTAAGGTGAGAGGCCAACTCTTTAAAAGTGCATAATTTGTTCCCTTAGGGGATTGAACTATTATCGTGATATGAGTGTTAAGTGTCAAACCAACCTAATATAGCTTATGTAATTAATCAAATAAAATGTTTTAAAAATAAATGTCGATAAGTAAGTTTGAATTAACCATCAATCAGGGCTAAAACCCAAATTTAACAATGAATAAGTGTGCGTTCACCTTCATGATGGAAATTGAAACTTGTGATCCCAACACTTCTAAACTAAACCTATCTAACTCAAATTTAACTACAAACTTGGAAATCCTAATGTATCCTTGAATATGCTGTCACATATTACCCATAGTTTAGTCAAAACAAACTAGAGACATATGAGTTGTCTTGTTGACAACATAGGAGTTAGCAACTTATTAGAGCACATGGTGTCTACAAAATATCTTTATGAGATACACCTATGTAAACTTTTCTTTTCATTATTGCACAAACTTCTGTGCTCAATGGAGGATAATCCACTTTTGGTGGACATGTGTTGAGTTGTAATCCTTATCTCTTGTGTGACTTCTAGTCATTCTAGTTGCCTCTATATACAAAAAATTCTAGTGTGTATTCATCTTATATCCAATCATCAGATATCCATTATCATCTTGATAATTATTGATACTCTCATTTGATCATCGTTAGTCTCTCTTGTAATATCTATTGAGCTTCTTGATCTTGGTGTTGAATTATTGCCTTAGGCAAATTCTGACATGGTATCAAAGCTATACCAAATTCTTACACATTCCAATCCTAACTTATAAATTTTTTTTGTTACATATTCTATCCCAGTTCTTGATTTGAGTGCATATCTAGATAATGTTATTCAATGTTGTGGGTTTTAAATTTACAATTTCCAACTACATCGACTTCAAAATTTCTTAAGAATTTTTGGACAAATCCATTTTGTGCATATCCTACAATCATATTATCCCACAAAATGATATATCCATGAGGAATTATTTAAAAAATTGTGTGCATCCTCCACATTCCACATTTCACATGGTGACAACACTTAGAACATCACATTTCTGTATTGGCCTGCAAGGAATTTGAATAATGTTATTTAAGTCTTTGAATTTTCTCTTCCTAATAGCAAGTAGAACCCAATACCAAGAATATTTTAAGCTCATCCATATTTCATTAAAATTGTAGAATTTATAAATTATTCCATTCCATGTGTTAATTTTATAATCTTTGTGGAGGTGGTGGTTTGCATAGTGGATAGAGGCATTTGATCAAATAGTTTGCGTGATTTGTGTCTTTAGAAATTGTCTTGTCATAGTAGCTTTTGTATTAAAAAAATACATCTCCTCAATGTTCTAATAGAAGTTTTCAACCATGAAACCTTGGTATCATGTGAGATAATTTTCACAAAGTCATTGAATCTAATGACATTCTTACTAACAATTCACATGCTCATTTTATGCTTCCACCTTTTATATGCATTTCATCACATTGACTGCTCCTAAATCAGATATTTTGTGTAACCATTAACATCTTTGTGCTACCAACCATGAGCTAGGCCATTCAATTTCTTTCATGAATATCATTACCCTTTGAAGCTATGAGATCTTTTAGATAGTCCTCCTTCCTCCTTGGAATAATGAGGTTTTCAATTAATTTGTCAAATAGTTTGGGTGCATTTTATGTCTTTTCCCATACTCTCACTATGAATGTAGAGAGAACATCTCCTTTGCTAGAGGAAATTTTATTTTAATTTACCAACATTTATAGTGATTGCATTCTCTCCAACTTGGGTGACTTTTTTTTACATGTTTTAGTAATTTTTTGTATCTACTTCAAAACATCCATTTCCTCCTTTGATTGCATTCAATATGAGGAACTTGATTCATATCTTGAGTCTTTTCTTTGGCATAGTTGAGAATATAAGATGTCACCCCTTTGAGAATTGAAGGCACTCTTGTCAAACATGGTGATATTGTCTATATTTCAATGCAATGTCTAAACTTTGATCCAAAATTTCAATGCTCATGGCATGTTCTAACATCATGGCATAAAATGGGACCAAATTTAAATAAAGTAGCTAGAGATTTGAACTATGTTGCAGTCTCCTATTAGAGTCAATTTTTTGTTGAATCAAAATACCAATCTATTAATGCTCAATACAACCACCCAACTTATAGTACATAGGAAGTGGTTAAGCTCTTGTCATGAATCTTGAGGGGAGTGCTGGAACAATTCCTAACAATCTCTCCCTCAACATTACCCTAGGGTTTAAGGATTTGAACCTATCACCAAGCTCTGATACCACTTGTTAGAGTGGGGTTTTGATTGTACCAAAAAACCAACATATTAATGCCTGATACAATCACCCAACTTATAGTATATAGGAGGTGGTTAAGCCCTTGTCACAAATCTTGAGGGGAGTGCTGAAATTTTTTCCAACATCTCCACCTTCAAGAATTATTGGAATATATTTTCTTCACCCATGAACACCACCTTGTGCATGTACAATATCACAATGTTTTTACTTTTGGAAATTTTATCAAATGGTTTCTATAGAAGCTATGTATTTTTTTGCACTCTTTGTGATTAGAGAGAAGGAAGAGCGATTAGAAATCTACACTGCACTCACGAAACTTTTAAAATATCTCCCATTTAACATGTGCAAATTAGAGATACATCATTTCTCTATTCAAAATAAGATTCCCCATGCTCCAACATTTGATCCTCACTGGCAATGGTGTGAGATTTATAATCACTTTCAAAAAGCTCCTTTTAATTTTATAGTGGCCAAATGGTTTGATGGCTCTGTTTGTGCCTTTACAAATAGTTTATATTTTTGAATCTATTCGGCATCCATCATGTCTAATAATTCCTTGATTGAAAATTCCACATATTATTTCTCAAGAGAAGCAAGCAATATCATTTTTCTTTCTTGCTTGGCATGGAATTGCATTATCTCCAATTTGATTTTCATTGCTAGCATCAACTTTTCTACTACAGGCAATTAAATTTCTCATACCCTGCAAATGGATTCATGTTCTACACACTTTGGATGAATGTTAAGTATGATATTTGTAATTGATTGCTTCAGTTTTGTACATATTTGGATTAGAGAACCACCACTTGTTGGAATTGTTTAGGATATGTCTTCCAACTTTATCTCTTGGTAGTTATTTCAAAGTTGGACTTTGGGTTAAAAAGTTAGGATTCAAGGATTCAAACTGAAATGTCCCTTTACTGATTTTTTTATGATATTTCCAGCCTCAAATCTGAACTTTAAAATCAAACAACCAATATAACAAAGATCTACCAATTTTCCAATAAAACCCAAATCGGGTATGTCCAAATTAGTGCCAAAAACTTCACAACTTCACAAATTATTAATAAATCTGAAAATGGACATTTTTACAGAGATTTCAGCAGAATAACAGCCTACAAAATGACATTTCCAGATTGTATAGCCCTTACACAACAGATCACAAATGTAGGGCAAAACTATGCTCAATCGGGCTCCCGAAATTAACACAAAAATGCCCGGAAACACCACAAAACACTCATAAATTATCTCAAAAATTTAATCACGACCCAATACATATATTCAGCTCTATTATGACATCATAAAGTCTGAAATACAACAGAAAACCAAACTGATATGAAATACTCAACCGGAAACACCAAACTCTTACAAAAATACACCCGGAAACTCACAAATTTGCACTGTTCAGCACAAGGGCAAACTCTGTATGAGCATGCACATGGAATGGCTTCAAACTCCCATCCTTAGCCTTCCTGGAAACCTGCAAACTCCCGTTCTTGGGTCTCCTTCTCCACAGGTTTGGCAGCCTCTGAAGAACAATAAGAAAATTATCAAGAATCAAGATGTAGAATGAGCCCAAAATGCCTCCAAACCCCTTTTAAAGAGGGAATAACCCTAACTCACGTCCAATAGAGGTTAATAAAATATAATTTAATAATAATTTTTATTTATTAGTCCATTGGTTTCCAAAGATTAACCCCTTTTTTCGAAATTTCACCTTTTTGGAGCCTGCCTGCCTTAACAAAGTTTTTTTTTTTTTTTAATTATTTGAATAGGGGACATGAAAAGTCCTCCCCTCCCAAATATTGCTTGTCCTCAAGCAATGAAGGTTGGAATTCTCAATAATATGTTCTCCTTCCCAAGTTGCATCCTCTAGTGGTAATCCTTTCCATTTGACCAAATGCTCTATGATGCTCCTATTTCTCAACCTTTTCTCTCTTGTATCCAAAATCTCTTCTGGTATCAAAACTAATTTCCCTTCATCATCAAGAGGTGGTAATTCTGTAGATACTATGGTTTGCTGGCCTAGAACCTTCTTTAAGCAAGATACATAGAAAATATTATGTATTTTGCTGTTTGGTGGGAGCTCCAATTCATAAGCTACCTCTCCTACCTTCTTGATGATTTTATAAGGCCCATAGAACCTTGGCTTGAGTTTCTCTGCCCCACTTCTCTTCAAGGTGCTTTGCTTATATGGCTGCAACCTAACAAATACCAAATCTCCCACCTCAAAAGATCTTTCAATCCTTTTCCTGTCAGCATATATCTTTTGTTGGTTTTGTGCATGTTGTAGATTATCCTTGAGGGACCTTATTATGTCTTGGCTTTGCTTGATGAAATCACTTGCTGCGGGTACTCTGCTATCGGAAAGTATTAGATCAACAAAGGAAAGGGCATTGTAACCATAAAGAGCATGAAAAGGAGGCATACCAATAGACATGTGATGAGATGTATTGTAACAATACTCCCCTAGGTGTAACCATTTCACCCAAGCATGTTGTTGATTTGAAACATAGTTCCTCAAATATCCTTCTATCCATTTATTGACTATCTCTGTTTGTCCATCTGTTTGAGGGTGATAGCTAGTACTGGGAGTGAGTTCAGTTCCTACCAAATGAAAGAGCTCCTTCCAAAAAGAGCTGAGGAATCTACTGTCCCGGTCACTAACAATGTTTCTAGGCAAACCATGTAATCTAAAAATTTCCTTGAAGAACAATTCGGCCACTTGTGATGCCTTGAAATCAGATGTGATAGGAAAGAAATGTGCATACTTAGTTAGTCTATCTACCACCACATATATGCAATCCTTACCTTGAACCTTGGGCAACCCAGTGATGAAATCCATGGAAATACTTTCCCATTTTTGTTCAGGAATAGGAAGTGGCTGCAACAACCCTGCAGAAAAATTTTGCTCACTCTTGCTTTGTTGACATACCATACATTCCTTAATGTGTTTAAGGACAGCCTCCTTCATACCCTTCCATGAAAACCACTCTCGAATTTGCCTGTATGTCTTGAAGTATCCCTGGTGACCAGCCAAAGGTGTGTCATGAAAAGCCCTCAATATCCTCTCCTTAGTTTTTGACCCTGGTACTAAGAAGATCCTGTTCTTGTAATAAATCAATTCATCAACAACCTTGTACCTGTTATCATCCACTAACTTATCCAAAATCTTGGTGGCAAATGAATCTTTAGCATACTCTAAAATTATGGAGACTTTCCAATCAGTAGAGATAGATGATAAGGAACACAAAGTGGGCTTTCTTGAGAGAGCATCAGCAACCACATTATTCTTTCCTTTCATGTATTCAATATCAAAATCATAAGCTTGCAATTTGCTTACCCATTTTTGTTGACGATCATTCAAATCCCTTTGGTTCAAGAAGAACCTGAGGCTATTATGGTCTGTCTTTACAATGAATCTCCCACATACCAAATATTGTCTAAACTTATGAAGTGCATGCATGATTGCCAACATTTCCTTATCATAGATGGAGTACCCTTTCTCTGATTGATTTAATTTTCGACTCTCAAATGCTATTGGATGTCCCCTTTGAGTTAGGACAGCCCCTATACCTTCTCCCGAAGCATCACATTCAACAACAAAAGGTAAAGAGAAATCTGGAATTGCAAGCACAGGGCATGAACTCATTACCTCCTTAAGCTTATCAAATGTTTTTTGTGCCTCTTCTGTCCACACAAAAGCTCCTTTCTTTGTCAAATCAGTCAAGGGGGCAGCAAGCTGAGAAAATCCCTTGGCAAATCTCCTATAGTAGCTACACAACCCGAAGAAACCTCTCAACTGTGTAAGATTTGTGGGTGGAGGCCAATCCAAAATTGCCTGAATTTTTTGTTGATCAACCTGTACTCCTTTAGAGCTTATAATATGTCCCAAATATAGGATCTTTGTCAAACCAAACTCACATTTAGATAGCTTAGCATAGAAGGATTGCTGCTCCAAGATTCCCAAAACAGTGTCTATGTGCTTTAGATGCTCTTCCCATGTTTTACTGTATATCAAGATATCATCAAAAAATACCAAAACAAATTTTCGAAGATGCTGACTGAATACCTTATTCATACAAGATTGGAATGTTGCTGGTGCATTAGTGAGTCCAAATGGCATAACAAGAAATTCAAAGTGCCCATAGTGACATCTGAAAGCAGTCTTTTCCACATCTTCACTCCTCATTCGGATTTGATGGTAGCCTGATCTTAAGTCAATTTTTGAGAAGTATACAGCACCATGTAACTCATCAATGAGTTCATCTATGCGTGGTATGGGATACCTATTTTTTATGGTCTTCTTGTTTAGAGCCCTGTAGTCTATACACATTCTCATTGTACCATCCTTTTTCTTGACAAGTACCACAGATGATGCAAATGGACTAGAGCTAGGCCTTATGAATCCCATGTCCAGGAGTTCTTTAATAGTTTTTTCAATTTCTTCCTTATAACCTCTTGGATGGTGGTATGGGGTTGTTATAACTGGTTTGGCACCCTGTTCTAACTCTATAACATGCTCAAAACCTCTATCTGGTGGTAATCCTGGAGGCAAGTCATTGAAAACTATACTATGCTTATCAAGAATATTTTGAATTTCAAAATGGAAATTACCTTGATTCTTGGGAGAGCTTGTTGGTTGGATTATGACTCCTGCTGCCCATGTTACTTGTCCTCTTCGAAAGGTCCTCTCCATCCTCTTTGCAGAGACTGCCTTAGGTGCTCCATTTGATAACCCTCTCAATATGACTTCTTTCCCATTGGAATGAAATTTAAACTCCATAGTTTGATGGTTCATGTAATAGCCTCCGATAGAGTGCAACCATTGAACACCCAATACAAGATCTGTCTCCCCAATACCAACCACATAGAAGTCATCACATAACTCATAATCTCCTAAGGTCATCTTGAGTTGTTTCACCACCCGTGTGCAAGGCATAGTGAATCCATCAGCTACAGTAACATTGAATCCCTCAAAATCTTCTGCTTTAAGCCCTCTTTTCATGACAAATCCCTCATCAATAAAATTGTGAGTTGCCCCACTATCAAGAAGAACAGTCAACCTTTGCCCTGCTAGTAACCCTCGAATTCGGAAGGGATGGTATCTTGGGACTCCTGATAATGCTGCTAAAGTTCCATCCTTGCTGATTTCTTTTACTTTCTCTTCTTCTACCTCCTCCTTAGTATCATGAAATTCCTCATGCTCATCTGAATCAGATTCTGAAGCAACTTCAATATAGTGCACTTGACCTTTCCCCAAACATCTGTGTCCTGGAACCCATGGTTCTCTACAAGTAAAACAAAGTTTTTTCCTTCGTAATTCACTCCTAGTCTCTTCATCTACCTTCTTTTTTGCCACATTTGTCACATCTTTTGGTGGTAGTGTTGGGAAAGTCTTTTTCTGAAAATTTCCCTTATGTTGCCAAAGATTTGGGGGTTTCTGATTAATGATTGATTTCATAGGCACGCAAGTTTCAAGTTGCAAGCTTCTTTTGATAGCTTCCTGTAAGGTTGAGGGTGAGAAAGCCTTAACCAAACCCTTAACAGAATCTTCTAAACCATCAAGAAAAAGATAAACGATCCTCTTTTCACTCATATCAGGTACCATAACAGCCACTTTTTGAAATTCTTCTACATACTCATTAACTGATTTGGTTTGCTTCAACTTTGACAATTCTTTAAAGTACTCTTCATCATCCTTGAGGTCAAATCTATCTATCACCCTTTGACTGAAATCTTCAAATGTAGTTACCTGATCATGACCTTGAGTAGTCATTCCATGATACCACCAATCATAGGCTGCATCTTCCAAGTGTAGACTTGCAAATTGAATAGCATCACTCTCTTTCATGGGGTTAAGTGTGAAGAAAGTTTGTAATTTTTGTAGCCATGCTCTAGCTGAAATTTTATTTGTTCCATCAAAAGTAGGCGCTGTAAACTTGCTTATTTTATTTTTGAGCTCTCTTCCACTTGTGTCATGCTCCCTCCTATTCTCTTTCTTGGGCATCAAAGCGTTCATCATATCCACATATTCTTTAAAAGGAACTGAACTACGAAAGTCATCATCTAAGCCATTGTAAGTAGCTCTTAATGTAATCAAATTACCTGTAACCTCTTCCACTGGATTAATGGCTGGATTTGGTACTGGTGGCTCATCTGCAGGCAAGAAAATAGATTTGGTTGATTTAGATGGTTTGGATCTCCCATTTCTCGGCTCCTCTGAAGTGCTCCCTTTCTCATTAATAGATGCAATTCCTTGTAATTTTTCTGTCAATATTCGCAAAGCCTCTCTAGTTTCCGCCAAACCATCCACTGTTTGCTTCTGAGTATTTTGGATGTCTTGGAAGAATTTCTTTGCCATCTCATCTGGATCAGCCATACTTTTTTCTTCCTTGGATTTTGTACTTTTGCTTTCAACTGGGGGTTTGATCAAAATTTCTTTATTCTTTTCTCGCTGCAAATATCTTTTTTCTCTTTCACTTAGTTGCATGCAATCATAAAATATGACATGCAAGATCTGGGTAGTTATCCAAACTTGACATGCAAGATCTGGGTAGTTGTTAAAACTGACATGCAACTTCTACAAACCCTCAGGCTGGCAAGATCACGGCTCTGATACCACTGAAATGTCCCTTTACTGATTTTTTTATGATATTTCCAGCCTCAAATCTGAACTTTAAAATCAAACAACCAATATAACAAAGATCTACCAATTTTCCAATAAAACCCAAATCGGGTATGTCCAAATTAGTGCCAAAAACTTCACAACTTCACAAATTATTAATAAATCTGAAAATGGACATTTTTACAGAGATTTCAGCAGAATAATAGCCTACAAAATGACATTTCCAGATTGTATAGCCCTTACACAACAGATCACAAATGTAGGGCAAAACTATGCTCAATCGGGCTCCCAAAATTAACACAAAAATGCCCGGAAACACCACAAAACACTCATAAATTATCTCAGAAATTTAATCACGACCCAATACATATATTCAGCTCTATTATGACATCATAAAGTCTGAAATACAATAGCAAACCAAACTGATATGAAATACTCAACCGAAAACACCAAACTCTTACAAAAATACACCCGGAAACTCACAAATTTGCACTGTTCAGCACAAGGGCAAACTCTGTATGAGCATGCACATGGAATGGCTTCAAAATCCCATCCTTAGCCTTCCTGGAAACCTGCAAACTCCTGTTCTTGGGTCTCCTTCTCCACAGGTTTGGCAGCCTCTGAAGAACAATAAGAAAATTATCAAGAATCAAGATGTAGAATGAGCCCAAAATGCCTCCAAACCCCTTTTAAAGAGGGAATAACCCTAACTCACGTCCAAGAGAGGTTAATAAAATATAATTTAATAATAATTTTTATTTATTAGTCCATTGGTTTCCAAAGATTAACCCCTTTTTCCGAAATTTCACCTTTTTGGAGCCTGCCTGCCTTAACAAAGTTTATTTTTTTTAAAAATTATTTGAATAGGGGACATGACACAAACATATTGCATCACATACCTCATCACATTACTCAATTGCTTAATGGGGATCAAGGATTCAAGCACCTTTGAACCCTAGATGTATAAGTACATCTCTCACATTATAAGGTAAAAAAAAAAATGTATTTTGGGCTAAAATAGTGAGTGATACTATCTATGAATAGTTTGTAAATGTGTTAACTACAGGCATATTCAGCATGAATTCCTACTTGGTGTATATTGATGTTTCCCTAGGTACCTTTTTAGGTTTTTCAACTAAAAATGACATGTCTATAATGCAAGTGTGGGAATACTATGATTAGTTGCCTCTAAAGAAAGATACATACATTTTTTAAGGGTTAGGATGCCTTCTTTGGGTATTACATGTGCCTATTTGAAAAAGAATTCCTAAAAAAGAAAGTTTATAATGAGGCACAAAATAGAGTGAATGAGTATGGTTGTATGTTTCTACAATTCCCAACTTCACATATCTATGAGTTGGATGTTTCAAGGGAGAGCCATACACTTTGCCAAGGTATGCTACAAACAATATTATACTCATCGAGTTGGCAAGAAAACTCATGGAAGTAAAATCTTATCAATCTAGTGTGCATCGATCAGGAATAGAGATTTCATCATGCAACCCCTTGAATATTTATGGGTACTCATTGGATACAATGCAAAAACAAAATAACATGGAGTTTGAACTTCAAAGAATCACACCAAAGAGGTTCGTAGCTAGAAGTTACTTTGATTGGAGAGGATTGGATGACAAGGAAGCAAGTCCTACACATAAATCATCTAGAATATCTTTGGATTGATGTATGCACTAAACTAGATATATAATGCATGGGCTACACTCAATTGACTATAAAATATATAATGGATTCCAAATTCATAGCAATCCCTCCTGGATTTGAGGATGATAATCAAATTTTAGATCCCAACTATGTTTAGCATAATGTGAATAATTACCCATTCTTCCTCCTACATGGTCATGCAAGAAAAATACCTCAATTTAGGATCATTTTTAATCCATTCTTGATAATATCAATACTTGGATGAAAAGAAGGGATCTCAAGTGCATCAAGATAAAATCTTGGGAAAGAATTTGATCTTCTGGTCCAATTGGTTTGAGATTCAAGATAAAAGTTAAAGGTAAAGATGGGACATCATCATTGACATTTGAACCTCCTATTTAAATTTTTTCCAATCTATCCAACAAAGGAAGGACTTGAGAGTACTTGAGGTAAAGGGGATTGAAACTCAAGCAATCCAAATTAACTCAAGTGATGATGATGCTAGGAAATCAAAGGAGACCTCACCACTAGTTCCATGTCCTCTTGAGGTTCTTCCAGCAACCTCTCTTCCAGGTTATACACTAGCATCAAATGAATCTCATGATTTATCCCTGAGCATGGCTATGGATGCACTCTCTACACATTGGAAATAGGAGGATATCATTATGACTATAAGAGTATGTTTGATACATATTACTTATCAATACATTTTTCTACTATTTAGTCTATGATGTTGCTTGATGTGACTTCAACTTAGTTTGAGCAATTTATGACTAAAATTACACACAGAAGTCCTACTCCTTTAGTCATTCAAAATGAGGTGCTCTCTATAGTCACTACAGTCATGCAAAACAATATAGAATTAAATATGGTGACTACCACTTGAGAAAACACATCTTCTTTAAGCCTTTCTCCATGGTTGAGCACCATCTTGTAGAAGATAAAGAAAGAAGAAATCCCCACTTGAGGAGTTTGACAGGAAAGTTGCCAGGACAAGGGTTTCAAAGAACAAAAAAAAAAAGACAATATATTTGGTTATGATAGATTATAAAAACATGAAGTATGAAGAAGTTGTTGAACCTCTTATTGAAAAGTTGGTAGAAGAAATGCAATCTATTGATTACAAGTTATTCAGGATTGAACTTGGAAAACAAACACATTTGGGCTGCAAGAAAGATGCTCAAGATGCTCTTGACTCATTAGTTTTGAAAGTTGATAGGTTGCAGGAAAAGAAAAGTATGTTGAAAAGAGTAAATGTGCATCTTTTGAAAATATTCAAAGAGATAAAGAAATATTCAAGTGGTGAACATGCTTCCTCTAATTATACTAAAAGAATCAAAAGAAAGGCACAAGTTGTAGATGGGTGGGATGTCAATATTGAATCACAAGGTGTTCTAGTCCTTTGAGATATCTATGGAATGTTGAGGAAAGGAAGTCATTTCCCAATTAAGTGATATCCAAGAGTCACTTAAATTATAAATAGAGTTGTTGGATGGAGACACTGGTGTTTGGAAGAGCATGATAGAGTTTGATTTGAATGGTTTATGTGATTAGGAAGTTATCTCATTTTTTGAGATGTATCATGATTACAAGCACCTAATGATTTACAAAGATTTTTTTTTACAACTACTGATGAAAAATGTGAATGCAATAGTAATGAATATTAATAAGAAATAAGATATGATCCATGGATTCTTTAAGAAGATGTCATGTGGAGTTATCACAATGATAAAAAAATAGTCCAAGAAGATGCAGAGGATGTTGGCACAAGCAAAAATGGTAAAATATCAAAATTCATTTTTTTGGTATTTTCTATGCTCTAGTATTTTGCATTTTTGGAGGCCTTTGAGGTATTTCTAGGCTTCAACAAGGCCAAGAAGTCATAGTTCTATGCTTAAGACTTCAAACACTAAATGCAGAACTTTAGAAGATCTTTCCAAAAATTTTGACAGTTCATGATTTTGAGCTATGAGTAGAAAGTCATAACTTTGAGCTTTACTTCTTAGTATATTATTTTATATTAGAGTAGTTGAAAAAAAACTTTGATCTTTGTGAGTCATTTTCCCTTTTTTTTCAAGAAAGTATCTCATAGGAGACTTTGGGTCCTTTCTATCAACCACACAAGTTAAGTTCTAATTGTTCTCTTAAGGTTGTTCTTACATCAACTATTAAGCCATTGGTATTATCATAGAAATAGATTCCTTTAATTAAATTGAAAATAGTAGTTAGGTCTTTATTGTATCCACATATGGTAAGAATGTAGCTCCCTTATTAGTAAGATGAGAGATTTATCTCACTACACCATTGCCTAAAGTTCCTATTTTGCAAGTTGTGGTCATAGTGGCTTACAAAAAATTTAGCCAACATAATTTAATGGAATGATGATAGTTTGAATACCTTATATTACCTTAGGAGATTTCACTAACCTTGTTGATGTCAATAGTTAAACTAATTCTAGTAGAATCACAAGGAAATTCATTGTTTCATGCATTCTAGGACTAAAATAATTTAAAAAACCCTTTCCCTTTGTAGTTGTTTGTTGATATCCATTGAATGAATAGTGTAAGTCTCTTTATGATATCTAGCATATCACATCATTATACCTGAGTCAAAATCTACAATAAGAAGGAACCTTGGGGTTATCTCCTTTGATCACACAATCCAAATACATTATTTAGCATATAAGAATCCTTATTCAAGAGAGAGTTGAAGATCTAGTGTTTCATATCATAATAGTAAGTATTCAATACTGCATGTTGTAATGGCATGAAACCTCAACACAACCTCAAACCCCTTGCCTACAATTTTAATGTGTTAGTCAAACTTTCCCAATATGGATTGTTTGCCACATTGAAAGGAAAAGTGTTGCAGTTCCAAAAATTTGTTGTTTCTATCCTTTTTTTCTAAGAAATTCCCCAGATGCCTTTGAAAATGAAAAATACTAGAACATAGAAAATATTGAAAAAATGGATTTCAATATTTTCTCATTCTTTTCTTGTGCAAACATCCTCTACATATTCCTAGAATATGTTTTGATCACATAGAGAACAAAGAACTCAAGAAAGAAGAGGATATTCTTATAGGGTTCACAGAAGAAATTCACTTTCAACTTGAAGTGAATAATTTCAATATCAATGTCATGAATGCATTTGAAAGTTGGAAGTGTTCACTAGATGAACTAGAGAGAAAGAAGGAAATTTATATGAGAGAAATTTTGGAAGCAGTGAGTACATATTGAAGAATCATAATGGTTGTTGAATACACCACTAAGCTTGATGCTAAAGTTGTTTCTAACTCATTGTAGAAATTTGCAAAGATAGTTGAGACTCTATGAACATGTCAAAATTTTCATATGTTATAGAGTAGGATGATAAATATTACATTTTAAGAATTATATTATAAGTACAAGATAATATGTCCCTATAAAACTAGCTCGTGTAGTCAAGTCATAATTGTATTATGCATGCAACTTTAAATAAGTCAGATTAGGTGTTTTTTAGTGAATATATCAAAGTGGTTGAGGAGTTCCTCTTTTACCTCCACTCTTCTCTCTCTTGTTTTCCTATATAAAGGAGAGAGCTCATTATAAATAATAATCTTTTTCTTTATAAGAGAAGGATGGGTTTGTAGCTTGAAGGCTTTGCATTTCTTGTTACAAATCTCTGAAATGAATAAAGAAGCAAATTTTTCCCAAACTTTGTGTTGTGAGGCTTGGAATCAATGTTTGTCCTTATGTTGAATTGATTAATTCATCTTTGGTAATTCTCTTTTTGTGAAGCATTTGAGTATTTAGTATTGTTCTTGAAATACTTTGAGCTTTCATAGATAAGATTGCTATAGTTTGATAGTGGTTGCAAGTACTAGGATTTAATGACTTTGATATTCATTTCTTAGCATATTATTTCATATTAGAATAGTTGAACAAAGACTTTGAGCTTTTTTACCTATTCTCCCTTTTGTTTCACGAAGGTTTCTTGCAGGAGACTTTGGGCCTTGCTATTAACCACACAAGTTAAGTTATAAGTGTTTTCTTAAGGTTTTTCTTACGTCAACCATTAAGCCATTGGTATTATTGCAGAAATAGATTCCTTTAGTTCAATTGAAAATAATCATTATTAGTATAAGATAATTCTTAAAAGAAGAGGGATAGATCTAGTGAACCAACCATTTGTCAATTCTAGCTAGGTCTTTGTTGTAGCCACCTATAGTAAGAAGGGAGGTCCCCTATTACTGAGAGGATAGATTTATCTCACTATACCGTTGCCTAAAGTTCCTATTTTGTAAATTTTTCTCATAGTGGTTTACAAAAAAAATAGCCAACACAATGTTAATGGAATGATGATAGTTCAAATACCTTATATTTACCTTAGGAAATTGCACTAATTTGGTTGATGTCAATGGTTAAACTAAGTCTAGTAGAGTCACAAGGAAATTCATCATTTCATGCATTCTAGGACTAAAATAAATTTTAAAACCCTTTCCCTTTGTAGTTGTTTGTTGCAAGTACTTGAAGTAGTTGATATCCATTGAATGAATAGTGTAAGTCTCTTTATGATATCTAGCATATCACATCATTATAACTAAGTCAAAATCTACAATAAGAAGGAACCTTGGGGTTATCTCCTTTGAACACACAAATCAAATACATTGTTTAGCATATGAGAATCCTTATTCAAGAGAGAGTGGAAGATTTAGTGTTTCATATCATAATAGTAAATATTCAATGCCGCATGTTGTAATTGCATGAAACATCAACACAAACTCAAACCCCTTGCCTACAATTGTAATGTGTTAGCCAAACTTTTCCAATATGCATTACTTGCCACATTGAAAACATAAGTGCTTCAGTTTCAAAAATTTATTATTTCTATCCTTTCTTGCTCACGTTTTTCTCTATTCCATTTGGTACCTTCAAGTGAAGTTTCTTCTCTTGGAACATTGTGTGGACCAAAAAATTGGGTTTGATGTAATAAGAGCCTGAGTCTTAGTAACCTCAATCTCATTGTCAGTAATAGATGAACTTGGTGATGGACTCTTGGACTTTCGTAAGTGTGGCCAAGGGGAACTGAAGTAGATAGCTTTAGATTTTTTTTTCCCTTTCTTTTCTATTTCATACTTGGTAAGAAGAGCCTTTATGTCTTTAATAATCTCTAATGTTGTAATGGGGTAACCTCCTTTTTTTGCAAGGAGATATTTTAATTTATGGACTCCACCTATAACCCAATTGTTGTATTTGGTGCAAGTCACCTCTTCCTTTGTATTTCCCTTTATCCCATGCTTCCACACTTCATCTTTTCTTCTTCTTGATTTTTCTTTTGAACTTAGAATCCCCTTGGAGTTGAACTTGACATTGTTGTTTCAACATGAAAGAAAATAAAAATCAATAGGGTTTCACAAAAATCAACAAAATATTACTAATGAATTGTTTAAAACAAATAGAATTAAAAAAAAAGGAAAAAAAAAAAGGAAAGAAGTTAGGAAGGGAACTAGGAAAAGATTTTTTTCTATTAGATATAATTTAAGAGTTTGATACAAGAATAAAGTATCTAAGTATCAACTAGAGTATACAAAGCATTACATAATGTACTCAATTTGAGGTTCATTCAGGTCAACCTTTATAACATTGGACCTTTAAAAAAATGACTATATATGACCAAAAAAACCAGATGAGATAAAAAAAAAAAATATCATAGAAATAATTATTTCTAAGAACAAGCTACCCATAGAAGAGGTCCTTCTATCCATTTGAGCTTTGTTGTCAATAAAAACTATATTGTAGCTAACAGGATTAGTTAGTGTCCAAAAGAGTGTGTGATGGTTGAGTGAACCCCTTCAGGAGCTATACATACATCATCTAAATGAAATTATGAAGGAAAAATGTAATTGTGATTGTATATCTTGTTATATGAATACATATCTTGTTATGTTTTACATTCTAGTCTCTTAGTGAGATAACTATTCATTTACCCTGTATGGTAAATATTTGGCAACATTGTCAGGGAACAAACCTGGGTCACCCTCATGGTAGGAGGGAATAATCACCACTATACATTAGGTATCTTGAGAGAAGGAGTGGGCAACACACATTGCTAAGAGGGGATAAAAAAAGGCAACATTTGTATATTATTTGGGGGATGCAAAGAGGGAGTTAGAGGAAAAAGAGGTAGAGCTTTGAAACATTGCTAAGATGATAAGGAGAGCACTGGAGTTTCAAATATTGTATACCAAGGTGGGTTTGGATGTTCAGATGCAACAAGTACACACAAGTTCCAAGCACAACTGAATGAGTTTTGGGCATAAAGGACATCTACTACACTAGCCCTACAAGGGATGCACCCCTCTTCTTCTTAGTTTGTTCTAAGTCTTGATGTACTTAGTAGTTTAGTTGTCTCTATTTTTTCATCCAGAGATGAATTTTATTTTGGGGGGGGGGGGATGATGTTGTTAGTAAAAACTATATTGTAGCTGACAAGATTAGTTGGTGTTTAAAAGGCTTCATGATGGTTGAGTCACCCCTTCGGGAGATATATGTACATTGTCTGAATAGAATTATGAAGGATGATTATATGAATAAAGTATCTTATTTCATGTTACACTCTAGTCTCTTAATGTGATAACTATATGTTTACCCTATATATTAAACAAGGTTCTTGGCTCCATCTTTGATGACAGTGGTTGGGTCCTTCATCAGTGCTTTCCATGGAAGAGATGAAGTAGATGAACAACACTTACCATTAGACATAGATGTATTCCATTATTAAAGTCATGGAAATTCTCTATGATCTAAATTAGATTTGGAATATCAATATCATTTGCCAACTTGTTGATGAAATTACTTATTCTTGATCTACCATAAATAGGTCTAGTTGCACTGGTGGATGATTGGTTGATTGTCTCTTTCTGGTTATTTAGTTCATTGAGCTCCCTTCTTAGCTTTATTTGGTCAAGCATATCCTTAAGAGTGAAATCAAAGTTGAAGGGATCCTTATCACTTATCTTGACCTCATACCAAAATTTTTCCTCCTTGAGAATCTTGTTGTAGGTGTTGTTCATCCTCATCAACTACTTTTCCTTTATTTTATAGCTAATAGTGACCTACATAGATATTTTTTGCATAGTGATTCTCCATAGAGATTTAGTAAGGATCCTAGTCCTACTTTTAAATATATGATCATTCCTAACCATCCAAATAAATAAATAAAAATAAGATGTAAGAATAGCCAAGAAATTGTTAAGTCATTTTGAGAGACTAGGGATGTTACAAATAAAGGCTTGAAGGATATGAATGACAGAGTTAATAAGAATACCAAGCCAATTCTAGACTTCCTTGGAAAAGTTACATCTAGAGAACATGTGTAGAATAGATTCAGGCTAGGAGAAAAAAGTGCAAGTGTACAACTCTTCATCTATCTCAGCTAGAGGCAGTCTATGGAGTAGGGCTTGCTAGAGAATTCATTGTATCTTTGGTTCAATATTATGATGCTAGATAGAGAAAAAGTACTTAGACTAGCATTTAGAGTCAATATGACATGATTACTTGTTATTGAGAAACTCAAAGACTTCATCACTATCAGACAACAAGTTATATAGGTACTAGCTTTAGTATAGATAAGAGGAGTCTCCTTTGGCCAAATCAAAAGAGGTAGTCTATCAATTTCCTCCCCACATATACCTTAGAGCTTGGCACTCTACCAGGAACCTTTAAGAACTACATATGTTCTTCTTTGAGATAGGGGAGATTAAATTTGGAAGTAAGTTCCTCCCAACCACACAACTTAACATCATCAATGAGATCCCTGAACTTGTGAATGTCCAAACTAGTCCATGCGTTGGCTGAGCAACCTTGTAGGAGTGCAAGGGGTTTACCATTCCTTTCAAGATTCCACCAAGGGGACTTTTATCCACAATTTTTGGATTGACTATCTGTTACAAAAATGACTTGTTTTGGCTTGCAAACTCCATTATTCTCTGTAAATTCAGCCTTCAATGATTGTCGACTATTGTTTTCTTTCAAATCCTAAATTTTGGCCTCTAATATTTTTATTCCATATTATTGGTGGGTTTTTTGAGAGCTCAATAGGGTTGTTGTTAGATTTTTCTGGATGCCTCAAATTTTTAGCCAATGGATCCAAAACTTGACAATGTATTCTTTTTGGGTTTTTTGAGCTCTCTTCTAGGTCAACCTTCAATTTTTCTTGGTCTTCTATTTTTTTCCTCAAAGAATGTGCCTTTGTATATTTTTACATTTTTTTATTGAAAAATGTGCCATGGCATCTTTGACAAACATTCTTCTCGAGCACAACTCAAAATTCAATGGTCAAAATTATGACACTTGGAAATAACAGATCATCACTATTTTTGAATATTAAAATACCAATCAACTTGTTCTGGGTATTACACAATGTCTAACTACTCCTAGTACTAATCATGATACTTGGGATCTGTGGTTGATGATCAACTCTCTCAAGTTCCATCTAGCAAGACAACTACCAACATCTAGACACATCTTAAAGGCCTTCATGAGACTTCTAACAAAAGAAAATCATTTTTCTTGAAGAACACTCTATTTTCTATTATCATGGATGAGAAAACCTCATCCATGATCACCTAAATAGGATTAAAGAAATCAGTGATCAGTTGCTTGTCATCAATTGCAAGATGGAGGAAGAGGACATTGTGGCTATCACTCTTCAAAGTTTACCAAAGTCCTATAAGAATTTTATCGAGACTCTCAATATCATGTCTTCTAGTGTTGACAAGAAGTTCACTAATCTTTGCACACTTCTACTTCAACAAGATAGGTGGAATGAACAGTTTGGTAGCAATTCCAACTTCACCTCTACAAAACAAGCCTTTGTTGATAAATCCTTTCAAAAGGATAAAGGTAAGTTTTAACAATTGTCTTAGTAGAAGACTTCTACTCCCACATTAGATGGCTCTTGGAAGAAGAACATTTAATGCAAAACTTGCCACAAGTTTGGGCACATGAAGGTTGAAGTCAGAAGCACTTAGCTAGACAATCTAAGAAATCAAGTTCAGAGCTGAAAGTGAATAGTGTAGAGCACACTAAGAAGATGAAGTCTTTTGTTTATGCATTTATGGTAAAAAAACCTACTAATCATGTGAAGTTATCTTCTTGGTATATTGATTTAGGTGCCTCTCATCATTTCAACCACCACAGAGACTAGTTCATTGACTATTAGCCTTACATAGATGTTGTTATTTTTGGTGGCAGAGAAGAGTACATTGTTGTTGGAAAAGGCAAGAGTCAAATACATTCTGCTAGATGGAAACTCATTTTCATCAATGTGTACTACATTGTATGGATGGAACTCAATATAATCTTAGTCAATCAATTTCTATGACATTCTTCATGGTTGGATGTCACCTTCAATTCATATCAGTGTACCATCATTGACAAGGCAACTCAGTCTATTTTTGTAGTGGGTCTTGAGGATCATGGTCTTTTCTGACTTACACATTTTGGTCATTCTTAGGACTTAGCTATGGCTTCTTGGTGGTCTTCTATTAGTACACTTTGGCATCAGGGATATGGGCACTTAAATGTACATTATCTCTCACAACTTCCTCGGGAAGAGCTTATGTAGCGCCTCGCCAAGGGATCCAAAAGAATTAACCTAAAGTTTTACTAAGTTTTCCAAACAATTTTTTTTTTAAAACATGAAAGATAAACCATTCATATCAAACACATAGTAGCGGAAGTAAAAACATATAATCAACTATAAGCATACATAATAGGTTGCATTCCTTAAGTATCCCAAGACGTTGAGTCACATTTAATCTAATTAATACTAAGTCTAACCACTACCACATCCACATAAAAGAATAAATAGAAAGTCCAATGTCCATATTACACATTTGTTTTAGAATGCCTCTTGGAAATTAAATTTGGAATACTCAATCATCCACTATACATGTCACAGGAAATGAAAAAATTAAAAGAATATACATGTATGAAAATGAAGTACATCATCCTATTCTAATCCATGATGCAAGTGCAATAAAGTAAATGAAACCAAATTCCATACATGATACATCATCATAGAAGGTATGAACATCCATCGTAAAAGATAACCATATATCATAAAACACAATTAACTAAGTGTACGGTTTCTCCCAACTATAAATAGCATCATTAGACCATCATGGGTCCTAGCCATCCTCCATGCATAACATTCCAAGTCATCGAAGAGATCATCGGTATTATCATAGTAGGAATGTCACTCCTCAAACATACTACAACATATGCAAAAGGAAATCTAACATGCAAATTAAAATCATACGATAAGTAAATAACAACATCTATCATATGCTAATCATCAATATAAGGATACATGTCCACCATCATAATCCAGGAACAAAACAAACATAGATGTCAACAAGGAATGCATCAAACACAGCATCTTAGATGGATCTCAAATGGTAAGAGTGAAAAAGCACTACCACCCAACCATGTGGGACCTAAATGGTCCACTCCCACTGCGTTGAGGAGATAATCTCAAGTCCCAAATAGGCTATCAAATCGCATAGCACAAATACTCTCTAAGTCCAGGAATCCTAAAAGTTTACTAACTCAAAGGTTCCGATAAAAAATTGACATCTAATCCCAGAGGCACACAAAGACATGTAGGAACCTACTATGTAAGCGAGAAAGTGTCATCGCACAAATCATGCTAGAGTTACCCTGGTAGTCTCTCTATAGATCCCAGCCCCTGGTGATCACTATGCAGCCACTAGTATCCTCTCATACTAACGAAGCATACTATGAAATGCAAGGTTGCAACCAAGCATTCTCTCTACTCCCATCCTAGTCTATACTAGCACTCGAGGCATGGGTGAGAACATAAAATTATCTCATTAGGTTCATTTTAATCCCCATTTAGTGTAAATGTTTTCACTTATTAAATAACTTACAATGTGTTGGTGTAAATACGTACTTTACTATTTACACTTACTTAAGTTTACTTAGGTTAATGCATTATTTAATTATTTTGCATTATTTTATTATTTTTATTTGTGAGACACTTAGGAGTTTGCACACCTTGTGATTTGTCATGTTGACAACACAGGAGTATGCAACTTTATTTGAGCACATGGTGTCTACAACACTGTTTTGCGTGTCCCACCCTTCTAGGCTTATCCTCTCATCACCACACTTACTTTCGTGCTTAATGGAGGATAATCCATATCTGGTGGACATGTTCTTGGTTTTATGACACATCATGGTGCTAACTTCTATGCATTCTAGAAGCTCTCCTGAGGCCTTTATATTCAGGCACTCCTAGTGTACTCTAAGCATCAATTATTGAATACATTGTTATTTTGATTATACTCTCACCATTTTTGGTCTATAGTTATGCTTGTGTTTGAGTTCTTAGTTCTTGGGTGAATTTTTCCCTTAGACAAATTCTTAGATGGTATCAGAGCTTGGAGACTTTCTCATCACATAGCCATTCGAGACCTCTTGCTTGCTTCATCACCTCAACCTAAATTTGGGGTGCTGCAAAAATTGGGAGCATCCAACATCAGATCTGACCTCTCTATTGCATTTGAAATGCTAAACTAGTGAAAATTGACTATAAGCACACCTACCTTGGCCCATAGTTGACTGTGAGGCAATTTTTTTTTGCAAATTAGAACCCAGAGGCCTTGATTTGCGGTATGGGTATGATTGAAGTATGATAAAGGGAAGTCTTCTCAAGCTCTAGTTGTTCTTCAGCTAGTTCACATGGTATTAGATGGACCATTTGCAGTGACTTCAGTCAGCCAAGGCCACTACATGCTCACATTTGTTGATGACTTTTCTAGATTCACTTGGGTCTTCTTCCTTCATCATAAGAATGAAGTAGTTCACAAGCTAGAAGACTTCAAGACTCATGTTGAACATAAGTCAAGGAAAACCATCAAGGTATTAAGAGTGGACAATGAGAACAGATATGTTGATAGAAGACTTAAGAAATTTTGCAAAATTGAGGGGATTGATCTTCAGAACTCACCAGCATTTAGTCCGCACAAGACAGATGTTGCAGCTACGAGGATTAGGACTCTCAAGACCATGGCAAGTTGCATGATAAAGGCCAAGTCTCTCGATCCTACACTTGAAGTTGAAGCCATTAGCAGTGCTACTCACATACTTAACAGGTCTCCTCATCCAACCTTACATGGAAAGACTCTTTTTGAGGCATGGTGCAATAGAAAACCAATTGTAAGTCACCTTAGAGTCTTCGGTTGTCCAGCATGGGCAAACCTTTCCTCTAGGAGTTGCAAGGCACCGACACCTAGGCCTTGTATCTTCATTGGTTATGAAGACGGTGTGAAGGCATACAGACTTCTTGATCCAGAGACACATGAGATTTTTGTGGAGAAGGATGTTCACTTTGAGGAAAGTTCTCCAAGCTTATCCTCTACTCCTCTCCACACTTCATACACAGTGGAAATTGATAGTGACACTAGCGATAGTGCTTCAACAGCTTCAGACACATGGGGTTCTATCGACAGTTGTAGTGAGAGGTCACATCAGTCTAGTCCACATGCCTATATTGCCACAGTGAAAGGTCCATCTTAGCATGGTACATCTTGTCTTCTAGCTCCAACTTCATTTGACTTGGGAGAGAGACTTGAGGACACACATCTTCTCATTGATGATGATACTTCTACAGTTGTTGCGAGGGCTCACTCTGACCCTCATGTCCATTCTCTACATGATCAATTTGCACAGGTTGGCGTGATTGTGGATCCTTATGAACATCAATTAGTGGAGGGCTCTTTGTCAGTAGAGAATATAGACGGTTCAGTGGAATAGGTTCAACAAACATCCTTGATAGATCTGCATTCATTCTTTTCAGCACAGTTGGATGGGATGAACTTCAGCATTAGTACAGGGATACTTGAGTAGCTTTCTAAGCTAGCACACATCTTCAGGACTGTATCTTGGGCATTGTTTCTTCCTAAGGGGATGAACACCATTCTGCATTCATGGACTAGCTTCTTCATCAGAGGATCTTTCACCTATTGGCATTCTTCTTTTTGGGGGGAGCCTATTCTGTCTCTCTTCCTTCTCTTATTCTCTTTTGTATATACTAGATGTATGTCGTAATGGGGGGGTCCTGATTCATCCATCTATCGATGCATCCTCCTTTATCTCTCTTTTTGGGGGAGGGTTTTTCCCATGAGGTTTTCTCTCTTTCCCCACTTTATGGGAGATTGCATTTCATTATGTACTTGGGAACCTAATATGGCCTAGTAGCCAGGACCCATTATGCATCTTCATCCTAGATCGTAAGCTTAAGGGCATTTCCCTAACTTGCACTTAATGGGGGATGTTGGTGTAAATACGTACTTTATTATTTACACTTAGGTAAGTTTACTTAGGTTAATGAATTATTTAAATATATTGTATTATTTTATTATTTTTATTTATGAGACACTTAGGAGTTTGTGCAACATTGTGAGTTGTCATTTTGACAACACAGGAGTATGCAACTCTATTTGAGCACATGGTGTCTACAACACTATTTTACGTGTCCCACCCTTCTAGGCTTAGCCTCTCACCGCACTTAGTTCCATACTTAATGGAGGATAATCCATATCTAGAAACCTGCTCAAGTATCCTTGTACTGATGCTGAAGTTCACCCCTTCCAACTGTGCTGAAAAGAATGAATGTAGATCTGTCAAGGATGTCTGCTAAACCTGTTCCATTGAACCATTTGTCTCCTCTACTAACAAAGAACCCTCCTCTAATTGTTGTTCATAAGGATCCAAAATCATGCCAACCTGGGTA
Organism: Cupressus sempervirens; assembly: GCA_028749045.1. NCBI lineage: Eukaryota > Viridiplantae > Streptophyta > Pinopsida > Cupressales > Cupressaceae > Cupressus > Cupressus sempervirens. The sequence continues at coordinate 388,379,136 of CM053790.1, forward strand.
GATTGATCATGTAGAGAATGGACATGAGGGTTAGAGTGAGCCCTCGCAACAACTGTAGAAGAATCATCATCAATGAGAAGATGTGTGTCCTCAAGTCTGTCTCCCAATTCAAGTGAAGTTGGAGCTAGAAGATGAGATGTACCATGCTATGTTGGACCTTTCACTATGGTAATATAAGCATGTGGACTAGACTGATGTGACTTCTCACTACAATTGTCAACAGAACCCCACATATCTAAACTTGTTGAAGCACTATCGCTGGTGTCACTATCAGTTTCCACTATGTATGAAGTGCGGAGAGGATTAGAGGACAAGCTCGGAGAACTTTCCTCAAAGTGAACATCCTTCTCCACAAAAATATCATGTGTCTCAAGATCCATAAGTCTGTAATCCTTCACATTGTCTTCATAATCGATGAAAGTACAAGGCCTAGGTGACGGTGCCTTGCAACTCCTGGAAGAAAGGTTAGCCCATGCTGGACAACCAAAGACTCTAAGGTGACTCACAACTAGTTTTTTGCCACACCATGCCTCAAAAGGAGTCTTGCCATCTAAGGCTAGATGAGGAGACCTATTAAGTAAGTGTAGGATTGAGAGACTTGGCCTTTATCATGCAACTTGCCATGGTCTTGAGAGTCCTAATCCTCATAGCTGCAACATCTGTCTTGTGCGGACTGAATGCTGGTGAATTCTGAAGATCAATTCCCTCAATTTTGCAAAAGTTCTTAAGTCTTCTATCTACATATCTATTCTCATTGTCCACTCTAAGTACTTTGATGGCTTTCCTTGACTTGTGTTTAGCATTAGCCTTGAATTCTTGAAGCTTATGAACTACTTCATTCTTGTGATGAAGGAAGAAGAACCAAGTGAATCATGAAAAGTCATCAACAAATGCGAGTATGTAGCAGCCTTGGTTGACTGAAGTCACTACAAACGGTCCTACTAATACCATGTGAACTAGCTAAAGAACAACTGTAGCTTAAGAAGACTTCCCTTTATCATACTTCTCCTTGAGATGCATCTCCACTGAGCAAGATGAACACTCCCCCTTAGAAAATTTGATTTTGGGTAGACCTTTAACCATGTGTTTTGAGCAAAGTTGCTGAAGAGAGCGGAAGTCAAGGTGACCAAACCGCTCATGCCATAAGTTGATTTTTGAATTAGAGTGAGTTAACAAGGCTTGAGAAGGACTCTTAGGCACAAAATGTGAGAAGGAATAAAGCCTCCTGTCATCATTGACTTTCCCCACTGCTACCAATGAATCATCTTTGAGACTTTGCACCATCACTGAATTAGGAAGGAACTCAACCTTATGACCATCTCCAAGGTGAGTGATTTGGTAAATTGAAAGTAGATTGGAGCTTAGATTTGGAACATAGAGAACATCTTTGAATTCCCCATCTTCCATTTCAACATGTCCTTTCCCTTCAACTTCCATTTTTGCATCATCTTCGACGAAGATGTGTGGTACCTGTGACTGCTTCAATGAAGAAAAATCTTGCTTTGAAGAACCCATGTGGTAGGAGGCACCTGAATCAAGTATCCATTCCGAAGAAGAATTTGAGTTTGCCATAAGTGCTTGACCTTTTCCCTTCAAAGAGGTTGGAGTAGAATCCTTGGAAGTACCTGACACTTGAATTCTGTTCTTCTTGAGTAGATGTTCTAACTCATTGATTCTTTTTGTCTTGCAATGATGCTCATCATGATTTGGCTTTTTGCAATATGCACAAAAGAGTTTGTCCTTTTCATTACTTCCTTTCTTGTTTGAAGAAGAACTACCTTGTTGAGAGGAGTCATGTTGTGTCTTAGATTGTGTTTTTTGCTTCCACTACTTCTTGTTGTTGTTGCTTTTTCCCCCTTGACTAGATTTGGAATCATAACTAGCCACTAAGGCTTTGGTCTTAGATGACTTGAGAAGGCCAAAATCCACCAAGTGAGATTGTTCAACAATCAACATGTCTAGAAATCCATCAAAAGAAGGTTTTTGGTAAGCAGATCCCACGGTTAACTTGTGAGTATTAAAACTTGAAACAAAGTTGGCGTACTCATAAGGTAGCTTCTTTAGGATGTGATGTATCAACCTATCATCCTTCATGGGATTTCCACAATCATTTATAAGTGCCTTATACTCATTGACTTTGATGATATAATCCTAAATTGTGTCATAATTCTTAGGATCCAAGAGAAGTAGATCATCTTCAATCTGAAATCCCTTTTCTTCATCCACTTTACCATACAACTGTTCAAGTTTATCCCACGCTTCCTTAGATTCTGAACAATTTTTAATGTGAAAGAGAAGATCCCCATGTACACAACTCCTGATAACACCTAAAGCTTGTCGGTCTTGACTTGTCCAATCAATGAGTTCTTTAGCATCAGTAGGTTTGATAATAGTACCATCAACATACAAACTATATCCTTTTTCCATTAATCTACTCCATGCAATATCTTTCCAAGTAGAATAGTTGCATGAAGTTAGAGGAGGACATTTAAAACCCATGATGCAAAAATGAAAGAGCACAAAATAGAGACACAAGAACACTGTACACACCCCCCCTTTTCACTCAATCAAAAGACCCCCCCCCCCCCCCCCCCCCCCCCCCCAAAAAAAAAAAAGATGCTTTGGCACTTTATAAGTAGTGCGTTTACAATGGGCCACTTGTCAAAATGTACAAAGTGGACTTTCTGATTTGGCTATTACAACTGCCTTATAAGGCTAAAATCTGTCACTTAAGCACTGTAGCTTAGTTTTACAACAATTTTGAAAAAGAATCAAAGCTTTACAATGCCAAAGAAGGCCTAATTATGAAAGTGAGAAATTTGTTCACACAACCCTAGAATCTGACTTCAGATCTCGAAAGTAATCCATATCTGGTGAACTAAGAACTCAAACAAAAGCACATGGTAGACCAAAAATGAAGAGAGTATGATCAGAATAACAATGTATTCAATAATTGATACTAAAGTACACTAGGAGTTCTTGAATATAAAGGCTACAGGAGAGCTCCTAGAATGCATAGAAGTTAGCATCATGATGTGTTATACAACCAAGCACATGTCCACCAGATATGGATTATCCTCCATTAAGCACGAAAGTAAGTGCGATGATGAGAGGATAAGCCTAGAAGGGTGGGACACACAAAACATTATTGTAGACACCATGTGCTCAAATAAAGGTGCATACTCCTATGTTGTCTACATGAAAATTCAAAATGTGTGCAAACTCCTAAGTGTCTCACAAATAAAAATAATAAAATAATGCAAAATAATTAAATAATGCATTAACCTAAGTAAACTTAAGTAAGTGTAATAAGTAAATACTTATTTACACCAACACCCCCCCTTAAGGGAAACTTAGGGGAATTCCCTTAAGCTTATGAAAAATAGGATGAAGACGCATAATGGGTCCTGGCTACTAGGCCATGTTAGGTACCCATGTACATAATGAAGATGCAAATCTCCCATAAAGTGGAGAAAGAGGAAAAATCTCATGGGAAAAACCATCCCCCAAAAAGAGAGATGAATAAGGATGCATGGATGGATGGAGTAATCAAGACCCCCCCATTATGACATACATCCATGTATATACAAGACCCCCTTTATCATTCTCTTTCATTTCTGCATCATGGGTTTTAAATGTCCTCCTCTAACTTCATTCAACTATTCTACATGGAAAGATATTGCATGGAGTAGATTAATGGAAAAATGATATAGTTTATATGTTGATGGTACTATTACCAAACCTACTGATGCTAAAGAACTCATTGATTGGAAAAGTCAAGACCGACAAGCTTTAGGTGTAATTAGGAGTTGTGTACATGGGGATCTTCTCTTTCACATTAAAAATTGTTCAAAATCTAAGGAAGCTTGGGATAAACTTGAACAGTTGTATGGTAAAGTGGATGAAGAAAAGGGATTTCAGATTGAGGATGATCTACTTCTCTTAGATCCTAAGAATTATGACACAATTCAGGATTATATCATCAAAGTCAATGAGTATAGGGCACTTCTAAAAGATTGTGGAAATCCCATTAAGGATGATAGGTTGATACATCACATCCTTAATAAGCTACCTTCTAATTACACTAACTTTGTTTCAAGTTTTAATACTCACAAGTTGACCATGGGATCTGCTTACCAGAAGCCTTCCTTTGATGGATTTATAGACATGTTGATTTTTGAACAATCTCACTTGGTGGATTTTGGTCTTCTCAAGTCATCTAAGACCAAAGCCTTGGTAGCTAGTGATGATTCCAAATCAAGTCAAGGGGGAAAAAGTAACAACAACAAGAAGTAGTGGAAGTAGAAAACTGATGGGGACACAACCCAAGAACATAGTGGACACAACAGAAAAGGGGAAAATATATTAACTAAGAAAATAAGATAGTACAAACAGTACAGAGAAAATAAAATTCAAAACATGCCCTAAGGGCTTACAATAGCATAAATTTGGAGATAATTTCTCCTTTTAGTACCTCCTCTCAAACTCCACTCCGAACTGCCTTTTACAATGCCAGGAATCTCCTTAAATAGACCTCGGAGGGTTAAGGACTAGGAGTACACTCTAGAAATTTCTAGTAGGCATCCACCGACTAAATAGAAGGTTCCAGAAGTTGCGTTAGAAGTCGGTGCAAATCTAGAAGAATCCAGAAATGGTAACCGAACTTTCAGGAGGCATAACTTTTGAACCGTAGCTCTGATTGATGAACCGTTTACATTTTTGGAAAGCTCTCGAAGTGCTCTATAGCCCTATTGACATGATTCACTCATCCCCCATTTTTTACCCTTTTCAAGGTCATTTAATGCCCCTAACCTGACTTTGAAGCATTCTTAGGAGGTCTCCAAAACTCAAAAAATTGTAATAACTTTCAAATCGTGGGGACTTTTGACCTGATTCTTTTTCTGGAATGCTCTAAATCACAATTACATTCATCTAGCCAATTCACACCTTCTAGGTCACCAAAATGATAGCCAAATTGCATGCTCCTATTTTTTCAAGATTTTCTAGCACACTGATAGTTGAACTGTGAGAGTTGGAACCTTTATTTGACCCAAATGGGTATCCAAAAATGAAAAGACATGAAACATAAACTAATTCTAAGTACATTTTTTTGGGTGACACAGGATTGCCCTTATACCTCTGGATGCTCCTGCATCAGACACCCAAGGTAGATTGAAAAGTAACCCTGTCACTTTATGGATGGTAGAGGGAATCCCAAATGGGAAACCTCAGCTATTAAAATCCAAGTTGAGTCCCCAATTGGTCGTCCTTTCCATTTGACCAAATACTCTTCATACTGCCTGTTTCTGGTACTCCTACCCACACGATGATCTAGAATGTCTTCTATCTCCTCCTTCTTAGAAGCAAGAATTGGACATGGCTCTAACACCAGCTCCTCATCTGCACCATCATCATGATACTCTGTTAAATCTACAATGTTGAAAATGGGAGAAATTAGAATACCATCTGGCAGCTCCACTTCATAAGTATTTCCTGAGTCATGTTTCTTCAAAATTTTGCAGGGGCCAAATTTCTTCATTTTCAGCTTGTTGTAAGTACCGGCTGGAAATCTTTCTTTTCGTAAGTGCACCATGACTAAATCTCCTACTTGGAATTCTTTATGTCTTCTCCTTTGATCAGCCCTAGCTTTATACTCTTGATTCATCTTGGTAATGTGTGCTTGAACCTCCTCATGTAGACGCTTGATAGGTTCAACAAATTCTTTTGCTTCAACACTTGTCCTCTCCCCTTGCTCTATCTTTGTCAATTCTAGTGCAGTCCTTGGGCTATTCCCATATACAATTTGGAATGGTAATTTTCTAGTTTTCCTATTTATAGAGTTATTATAAGAAAACTCTGCCTGTGGTAGAATCAAATCCCATCCCTTGGGCTTATCCCCAACTGAACATCTCTGTCAGAAACTATGCTCCTTGGAAGACCATGTAGTCTTACCACCTCTTTGAAAAACAAGTCTGCAATATGGACAACATCATGAGTTTTGTGGCATGGAATGAAATGTGCCATTTTGGAGAACCTATCAACCACCAAAAATACTAAGTCATTACCCCTTTGTGTCCTTGGCAATCCAAGAACAAAATCCATAATTATGTCCTCCCATGGCCTTGATGGAATAAGAAATGGCTGATATAGGCCAGTATTGTGACTAAACCCCTTGGCAACTTGACAAACCTGGCAACTCTGTACAAAATTCTTCACATCCTGTGAAATTTGAGGCCAAAAATAATGTTCTCTAAGAATGGAAATGGTCTTATCTCGACCAAAATGTCCTACCATCCCTCCACTGTGTTTCTCCTTAATCAAATTTTCCCTCATGGAAATCCTTGGAATGCACAATTGACTACTCTTGAACAACATGCCATCCTGAATCAAATAGTCTAACCACTTGGTTCTATCTATAGCAACAGGTTCTTTACAAGCTTTCCATGCTTCAGAAAAATCAGGATCCTCGGGGTATAAATTCTTGAGTTCATCAAACCCAACTACTTCAACCTACATTACTGTAAGCAACAACTGTCTCCTACTTAGTGCATCTGCAACCCTGTTAGATTTTCCACTTCTATGCTTTAACACAAATGTATAGCTCTGCAAGAACTCTACCCACTTGATATGCCTCTGATTCAATTTACCTTGACTATTTAGGTACTATAATGCCTGATGATCAGTATACAAAAAAAATTCCTTTGGCAATAAATAATGCCTCCATTTCTTTAAGGCCTGAACTATTGCATAGAACTCTTGATCATAAACAGAATAATTCTTCTTTGCATCATTCAATTTTTCACTAAAATATGCAATAGGCTTACCTTCTTGGCTTAATATAGCCCCAATAGCATTGCCACTAGCATCACAATCCACCTGGAACACTTTTCTAAAATCTGGAAGTGCCAACACAAGCTGTTCTATCACCTTCTTCTTTAGTAATTCAAAACTTCTCACAGTTGCTGCAGTCCATTTGAACTCTTTTCTATCCCCTCTTATTGTATCAGTTAGGGGTACACATATGCCACTGAAATTCTTAATAAACTTCCTATAAAAACTAACCAGACCATGAAATGATCTTACCTTAGTAGCAGACCTTGGAGTAGGCCATTCCAAGATGGCTTTTACCTTCTCTGGATCCATTTTGAGACCTTCAGGTGATATAACAAACCCCAAATAGACTAACTCCCTTTTTGCAAAGATACATTTCTTTAGATTAATTAATAGTTTCTCTTCCCTTAGCCTTTCAAGGACACTACAAATATGCAGCAAATGTTCTTCCAAAATCTTGCTAAAAATTAAAATATCATCCAAATAGACAATAACAAATTTTCCCAAGAACTTCTTAAGTACCTCATTCATGAGCCGCATGAAGGTGCTTGGAGCGTTTGTCAATCCAAAGGGCATGACTAACCACTCATAAAGACCCTCCTTGGTCTTGAAGGCTATTTTCCACTCATCTCCTTCTCGAATCCGTATCTGATGATAACCACTCTTCAGATCTATCTTTGTGAAGTTCTGAGCTCCACTCAAGCAGTCCATAAGATCATCCATCCTTGGCAAAGGAAATCAGTACTTGATGGTGATCCTATTTATAGCTCGAGAATCTGTACAGATCCTCCACTCTCCATCCTTCTTTGGTGCGAGTACTACAGGTACTACACATGGACTTAGGCTCTCTCAAATCAAGCCCTTCCTCAACAGCTCCTGAACCTATCTATTCAGCCCCTCTGTTTTAGTAGGAGTCATCCGGTGAGTAGCCTTGTTAGGCAAACTAGCTCCTGGAATCAAATCTATCTGATGACTGATTTGCCTTATTGGTGGCAATCCATCTGGAACATTATCAGATATAATATCTCCAAACTCCCCTAATAAATCTAAAACTTCAAGTGGTATTTCACTACTACCTTCTTTATCTTTCCTAGGAATCAAAGCATAGCACATATGATGATGTTTCATGCCATCTAAAAACTTCCTTCCATCAACAAGACAAATCCTAGCACTGCTACATACCTTTTCACCTTCCTTTTTCATGGGTTTCAATTTGTGGCGAACTCCATCCTTTGCTAGAGAGTATGTGTTTGCATGTCCATCATGCACTGCATGTCTATCAAAATGCCATGGTCTACCCAACAATAGATGGCAAACATCCATCGAAATAACATCAAAGAGAACTTCATCATGGTAACTTCCAATTTTGAATTTTACTAAACATTGTTCACTTACCAGGACCTTATGATCATCTTTTACCCAAGCAATCCGATAGGGCTGGGGATGTTTCTCCCTCTTGAGCTTCAGCTTAGAGACCATCTCTTCTGATACCAATTTATTAGTGCTACCACCATCAATGATCATGTCACAACATTTATCCTCACACTTGCATCTAGTACAGAACAAACTCCTTCGTTGTCCTAGTTCAATCTCATCACTTAGTAGGACTCTTTCATTTACCAAGGTCTCTCCTCCTTCTGCATCCTCTGAATGTGATTATTGTGCATCCTCATCCACATGAGCAACCCTAGCTTGGCCCTCAGCTCTCCTATCTATCCTTCCTTGTCGTTGAGGGCATTCAAAGGCACGATGACCTTCTTCATTGCAATGGAAACAAGTACCACAGAAGCCTCCTCTTCCTTGTCCACGTCCTCTACCTCTTTCTCTCTGATTTCCAAAGTCTTTATCATGGGAGCGGTTGAAACCCTCATTCCTTTGGTTCCTACTAGTACCCTCATCTTAATTTTTCTTTTGGGTTTCATTGCAGCCTCCAGAAAACCTAGCGCTTCCCCTTCCTCCTTGACCGCGCCTTCTTTGTCTTTCTTCAAACCTTTTATTTAGCTTCTCTTCAACTCGTAGGGAAAACTGGTATGCCTCTTCAATGCTGGTCATTCTTACCAGACTTAATTCCTCCTGGATGCTAGGTCGCAACCCACTGATATAATGAGCAACCTTCTCCTTATTTGCTTCTGCATGCCCCACTCTAATCAAGAGTCAGTAAAATTCTTCTGTATATTCTTGAACTGATCTTCCTACTTGCTTTAACCCATGCATCTTCTTAAACAAATCAAGCTCGTAGTTCACAGGAATGAACTGCTTCTTCAATTTGTCCACCATGTGATCCCACCTTGTGATCTTCTCCTTTCCTCTTCTGTTTCTTTCCAATTGAGCCTCTTGCCACCAGATTTTGGCATGGCCTTTTAGTTTGGCCTTGGCAAACTTAACATATCCTCATACTCAAAGTATTCTTCCAGTTCATTGATCCAATCGATCTACTCATCTGGTTTCAGATTTCCTGAAAATACACCCACTTCAATTGTAGGTCTTTTCCCAAACTTAGTAATGGCCCTAAAAAACCTTTCCTCTGCATGATTCAGAACTTCCCCGTCAAATTCCTCTTTTGGTCACATTACTTCTTCTTCATTGTCATCCTCACTGTTGTCACCTATGGCAACATTTGCTCCTCTACGAAGCTCCTCTTGCAATGCTTGCACCTGCCTTTGGAGGGCTTTAACCTCCTCATGATTAATAGCTTTGGCTCTTCCACAATGTTCTCTTCATGGAGGCATCTTCTTAACTCAAACCCACAACCACACAGTCCTGGTGCAAACTGCCTCACAGTCGGCGTTCTGTCTACACACTCGGGAAAACCAGCTCTGATACCACTTGATGGGGACACAACCCAAGAACATAGTGGACACAACAGAAAAGGGGAAAATATATTAACTAAGAAAATAAGATAGTACAAACAGCACAGTGAAAATAAAATTCAAAACATGCCCTAAGGGCTTACAATAGCATAAATCTGGAGATAATTTCTCCTTTCAGTACCTCCTCTCAAACTCCACTCCGAACTGCCTTTTACAATGCCAAGAATCTCCTTAAATAGACCTCGAAGGGTTAAAGACTAAGAGTACATTCTAGAAAGTGCTAGTAGGCATCCACCAACTAAATAGAAGGTTCCAGAAGCTGCGTTAGAAGTCGGTGCAAATCTAGAAGAATCCAAAAATGGTAACCGAACTTTTGAGAGGCATAACTTTTGAACCGTAGCTTTGATTGACAAACTGTTTACATTTTTGGAAAGCTCTTGAAGCACTCTATAGCCCTATGGACATGCTTCACTTATCCCCCATTTTTTGACCCTTTTTGAGGTCATTTAATGCCCCTAACTTGACTTTGAAGCATTCTTAGGAGGTCTCCAAAACCCAAAAAACTACAATAACTTTCAAACCGTGGGGCCTTTTGACCTGATTCTTTTTCTAGAATGCTCTAAATCACAATTACATTCATCTGGCCAATTCACACCTTCTAGGTCACTAAAATGATGGCCAAATTGCATGATCCTATTTTTTTGAGATTTTCTAGCACACTGATATTTGAACTGTGAGAGTTGGAACCTTTATTTGACCCAAGTGGGTATCCAAAAATGAAAAGACATGAAACAGAAACTAATTCTAAGTACATTTTTTTTGGTGACACAGGATTGCCCTTATACCTCTGGATGCTCCTGCATCAAAAACACAATCTGAGACACAACATGACTCCTCTCAACAAGGCAGTTCTTCTTCAAACAAGAAGGGAAGTAATGACAAGAAGGAAAAACTCTTTTGTGCATATTGCAAAAATCCAAATCATGACGAGCATCATTGCAAAACAAAAAGAATTAATGAGTTAGAAAATCTACTTAAGAAGAATAGAATTCAAGTGCCAGGTACTTCCAAGGATTCTACTCCTAACTCTTAAAAGGGTAAAGGTCAAGCACTTATGGCCAACTCAAGTTCTTCTTCGGAATGGATACTTGACTCAGGTGCCTCTTACCACATGGGTTCTTCAAAGCAAGATTTTTCTTCATTGAAGTAGTCACAGGTGCCACACATCTTCATGGGAGATGATACTAAAATGGAAGTTGAAGGGAAAGGAAATGTTGAAATGGAAGACGGGGAATTCAAAGATGTTCTCTATGTTCCAAATCTAAGCTCTAATCTCCTATCACTTTACCAAATCACTCACCTTGGAGATGGTCATAAGGTTGAGTTCCTTCCCGATTCAGTGATGGTGCGAAGTCTAAAAGATGATTCATTGGTAGCAATTGGGAAAGTCAATGATAGCAAGAGGCTTTATTCCTTCTCCCATTTTGTGCCTAAGAGTTCTTCTAAAGCCTTGTTAACTCACTCTAGTTCAAACAACTTATGGCACGAGTGGTTTGGTCACCTTGACTTTCGCTCTCTTCAGCAACTTTCCTCAAAACACATGGTCAAAGGTCTACCCAACATCAACTTTTCTAAGGGAGAGTGTTCATCTTGTTCAGTGGATATGCATCTCAAGGAGAAGTATGATAAAGGGAAGTCTTCTCAAGCTCCATTTATTCTTTAGCTTGTTAACATGGTATTAGCAGGACTGTTTGCAGTGACTTTAGTCAGCCAAGGCCACTACATACTCGCATTTGTTGATGACTTTTCCAGATTCACTTTGGTCTTCTTCCTTCATCATAAGAATGAAGTAGTTCATAAGCTTCAAGACTTCAAGACTCATGTTGAACACAAGTCAAGGAAAGCCATCAAGGTACTAAGGGTGGACAATGAGAACAGATATGTTGACAGAAGACTTAAGAACTTTTGCAAAATTGAGGGAATTGATCTTCAGAACTCACCAACATTCTGTCTGCACAAGACAGATTTTGCAGCTATGAGGATTAGGACTCTCAAGACCATGGCAAGTTGCATGATAAAGGCCAAGTCTCTCGATCCTACATTAGAAGTTGAAGCCATTAGCAGTGCTGCTCACTTTCTTAATAGATCTCCTCATCCAGCCTTAGATGGCAAGACTCCTTTTGAGGCATGGTGTGGTAGAAAATCGGTTGTGAGTCACCTTAGAGTCTTCGGTTGTCCAGCATGGGAAAACTTATCTTCTTGCAAGGCACCGACACCTAGGCCTTGTACCTTTATTGGTTATGAAGACAATGTGAAGGCTTACAGACTTATGGATCCAGAGACACATGAGATTTTTGTGGAGAAGGATGTACACTTTGAGGAAAGTTCTCTAAGCTTATCCTATACTCCTCTCTGCACTTCATACATAGTGGAAACTGATAGTGACACCAGCGATAGTGCTTCAATAGCTTTAGACACATAGGGTTCTATTGACAGTTGCAGTGAGAGGTCACATTAGTTCAGTCCACGTGCTTACATTGCCATAGTGAAAGGTCCAACTCAACATGGTACATCTTGTCTTCTAGCTCCAGCTTCATTTGACTTGGGATACAGACTTGAGGAAACACATCTTCTCAATGATGATGATACTTCTACAGGTGTTGTGAGGGCTCACTCTGACCCTCATGTCCATTCTCTACATGATCAATCTAAACAGGTTGGCATGATTGTGGATCCTTATGAATAGCAATTAGTGGACGTGTCTTTGTTAGTAGAGGAGATAGATGGTTCAGTGGAATAGGTTCAACATACATCTTTGATAGATCTGCATTTATTCTTTTCAACACAGTTGGAAGGGGTGAACTTCAACATCAGTCCAAGGATACTTGAGCAGGTTTTTGGGCCAGCACACATCTTTAGGAGTGTACCTTGGGAACTATTTCTTCCTAAGGGGAGGAACTCCATTCTGCATTCATGGACTAGCTTCTTCATTGGAGGAGCTTTCACTTGTTGGCATTCTTCTTTTGGGGGGGGAGCCTATTCTTTCTCTCTTCCTTCTCTTATTCTCTTTTGTATATACTGGATGTATGTCGTAATGGGGGGGTTTCTTGATTACTCCATCCATCAATGCATCCTCCCTTATCTCTCTTTTTGGGGGAGGGTTTTTCCCATGAGGTTTTCCCTCTTTCCCTGCTTTATGGGAGATTGCATTTTCATTATGTACATGGGTACCTAACATGGCCTAGTAGCCGAGACCCATTATGCATCTTCATCCTAGTTCATAAGCTTAAGGGCATTCCCCTAAGTTGCACTTAAGGGGGGGTGTTGGTGTAAATACATACTTTACTATTTACACTTACTTAAGTTTACTTAGGTTCATGCATTATTTAATTATTTTGCATTATTTTTATTTGTGAGACACTTAGGAGTTTGCACACCTTGTGATTTGTTATGTTGACAACACAGAAGTATGCAAGTTTACTTGAGCACATGGTGTCTACAACACTATTTTGCATGTCCCACCCTTCTAGGCTTATCCTCTGATCACCGCACTTACTTCCGTGCTTAATGGAGGATAATCCATATCTGGTGGACATGTGCTTGGTTGTATGAAACATCATGGTGCTAACTTCTATGCATTCTAGAAGCTCTCCCGAGGCCTTTATATTCAGGCAATCCTAGTGTACTCTAAGCATCAATTATTGAATACATTGTTATTCTAATCATACTCTCACCATTTTTGGTCTATTGTTGTGCTTGTGTTTTAGTTCTTAGTTCTTGGGTGAATATTTCCCTTAGGCAAATTCTTACACAATGAGTTAGCTTGGCAGCCACTTAGGGCCCTGGCCCCCATTGCAAGCCACTTCCCGACACTACAAGTAGATAACCTACCCTAGGCTCATGGAATCATAAATCACAAAATCACCTCATTTCTATACAAGTGATTGGAAAAATATCAAAAGATAATCCATAATAAGAACATCAAATCTCCATGAGCAACTGAAAAGCATCCATTGTTAATCATGACCACAACAGTTCTCTATTGGCAACTGAAGGCATGAATGATAATCACAATATCCATCGGTCCTCATCAAGCAACCGTATAGTATTCCAAAATAAATCTCAATATCCATGATGATGACATGAAGAAATAGAAGTTTTATTAGCCCTTTTTGTGAACATTTTCCTATAACATACTAAACTTTACCATCCTTTAGTATAAATGTTTTGAACTTTTGATGTATAAAGTATGGACATAGGGCATAAAATGATAATCAAAATTATATTTAAAAAGGGGTTCATTTTGTAGTAAAAATATTTCTCCATGAATGTTTGATATGGGTAGATCTTCCTGCAGCTGAAGAGATTGCAAAAAATGTTAGTTGAATAATTAATGCATTTTCTTTATAAACTAATAAATGAAAATAAATTTTTGTGGGAAGTCTTGTGTGTATTAAATGTTGATCGCAAGATACAAGCTAAGTGGGAGTTAAACAAACTATGAAGGAATAGTGCTAAGGCATTGATGACATTAAGGAGAAGCGTTATGACACCGTTGAAGCTAGAAGACTTGGTGGAAAAGTTAGAAGGGACCTGTTTTAATGAATAACCAAGGGGGACCTGATAAAGCGACCAAGCAAGGAAGTAAGCATCAAAGCAATCAGTTGAACATGCAAAGCACAATACCTGGATTCTTGGAAAGCTATTTGATGATAGATAAATGAGAAAATCTAGCATTTGCTATGATCTCTATATTTGTGGGGAATTTAGGTGAGAATTAATGTCTTTCCAATTGCATGTTTGCAGTCTTAAAGTTGTAACTGACTTTCCTTCATGAGGAAGTCATAGTTTTAGGAGTTTTTTGTCCTTCCCTATAAATCAGACCTTGTCTATATCTATGAGGTTAAGTAGTGAATAGACAGACAAAGTTGATAGACATCTTACTATTTTTCCTAAGTTATTGTAATATTCATATTTGATGAATACATGCCTTTGCTAAGTTTCTACACTTTTATCTGAGTTTGTCTTTCCTTCATTCTTTCGTGGGGGCCCACATAGAAGGTGGAGTTTGCTTTAGTAAGTAGGAGTTAGACTCAATTTTTTAAGTTAAAGTTAAAATTGCTGTTCCTGCAGCCATTGGAAACAGAACCAGTCACTGTTCCTGCAGTAGTAGGTCCATAGATGTATGGCTAAATAATTATAATTTCCTTCCAAGTATTTGATATTCATCTTTCCTTTGGATAAAATAGATTTCCTTAATGATTATTGCATTCAAAGTAGTAGTGACTTTTAGTGAAAACTAGAGCATATACTTTGCAGACATCATCTCAAGTTCACGCTCCCGGATTGACATTTAATGAAAATCAGCATAGTACTTTGGTGGTAAGGGATGTCCAATCCTGCAACTAAAAGGGTGTTATATTTATTAGACATATTTTTGGCACCATTTTCGGGGACGGTGTCAGTCTAGTATTTACTATTGAGTCATTTAGTTTCATTCTCAGCATTCTTGCATGCATAGAAGAAGAGATCACCTTGGAAGATTTCTTCCCAACTTCAATGAGGAAGATCCTTTTTATCCTGACTCTGAAGAAAGAGAAGAAAGAGAAGAAGAACTGTTTGAGAACGTATTTGCAGAAGTACTAGAACAAGTACAATCACCGTCCACATCTGAAGAATATTTTCATTTGAATAATCTTTTTGCTGAGCCAGAATATTAAGATAATCCATTAGCTCTAGTCATTTATCAGCCACCACTAGGACATCTACAAATGGTAGCAACTTAGCCTACCTTTCCCTTTCTAATTCCTCCTTAGCAGGGTAATCAAAATTTGAAAAATATACCCTCAGCTGCCTTACCTAAGTTCTATGGCCTTATTATTGAAGATCCAAAAACTTTCCTCTTTGAGTTTGACATCCTTTGTCAAAGTTATGACTACACAACTGATGCCCATAAGCTGAAATTGTTTCCATCAACTCTCAAAGACATCGCTTTGAGATGGTTCATGAGTTTAGGTGCCAATGCTGTGACAGATTGGCCAACTATGAGTAACCTATTCCTTAATAAATATAAGAAATATTGCAGAGGCCATGATTTGAAAGGAGATGACATTTTTAAAATGATACAAAAGGAGGATGAGAGTTTGGAGGACTATGTTGCCTGGTTCATGTTTAACCTACGACGCAACACACAACATTAGCTGAACAAGGAGTCTCAAAAGAATCTCTTTCTGAAAGGAGTATGGAAGCTTTAGACTTAATGGCTGGAGGTGACATTACACAGAAGATGTGGGCTGAAATCCAAAATATTTGTTTAAACTATTGCAGAGCAACAAAAAAAAAAGGATGAGGTTTAAGGGATTTACTTTAAAAGACTCCTAATACAGGAGTATCTAAGATAGAATTGTCAAACCTCTTTTCGGATTTCAAGCAAGACATCATTAATGATGTTGCTACACAATTGAATACCATGCAAGCACGCAGGAAGAAGGAAGATGCTAATAGTATGTTGGCAGAATATTGCCCCCATTACAGAGAAAAGAAATGCAACTGTCAATGTAAGCCTATTGCTAGTGTGGAATCATAGCATGTGCCTACTGAGTTCAAGGAAATTGATGAAGATGGGGAAGTCTTTTATGTTGCTCAATGAAGGCCATGGGCTCCAAGATTAGGTATTCCTCAAGACCCACTCCATAATTATGGTAGTAATAG
Source organism: Cupressus sempervirens (assembly GCA_028749045.1). Lineage (NCBI taxonomy): Eukaryota > Viridiplantae > Streptophyta > Pinopsida > Cupressales > Cupressaceae > Cupressus > Cupressus sempervirens. The sequence goes on from CM053790.1 coordinate 388,395,488, forward strand.
TCAATGGCAACAAAAACATGGTAATTATAATCATTGGCAACAACCTTACCAAGGTTGGCAATAGCCTTACCAAGGTTGGTAGTAGCCTAACCAAGGGTGGCAGCAGCCTAACCAAGGTTGGCCGTAGACCAACCAAGGGTGGTAGCAGCCTAACCAAGGTTGGCACCAACCTCAGCAGGGTTGGAAACAAACCCATAATTGGCAGTAGCATCAGCAACAGTCAGCTTTGACTCAACCTCCTCAACAATAAGCCTTAATGCCTCCTGCAACCAATACAACCCTTCCAAAATAGCCACAGTTACTTGCACAACCTGCACCTAACCCTAATAGTGCAAAATCTTCAGCCCAACAACAAAGTTATTCCATCACCCTAAATGATATTCATCTAAGATCTGAACAATGCTTGCCTCACCTCAATAGTCCACTATAACAAAAATAGATGATACAAGTGCTGAGTCAGTTCAAGAACTTGCCACCATTGTTTCTCCTACGGCCAAAACACCACCATTTCCTAGTAGGTTAACAGAGAAAATACTGCCAAGTGAAAATCAAGCTGCACTATATTTTCTTAAGCAACTCAAGAAAATGACGGTAAAAATTCCCTTACTTGATGCAATCAAGGAAGTACCTATATAGTCAAAAGCCAAGAAGGAAAAAGAAAGACCCAAAGACTATCCATGTCCTTGGATAGCTTTCTGATCTTATGCTTGATAGCTACAAAATGCCTAAGTATGCAGACCCTGGTAGCCCAGTAGTAACCCTCACCATTCAAGGAGTACAAGTACATAATGTCTTAATAGACATAGGAGCATCCATCAATGTAATGACCAAGGAAGTAGTGTCCAAATTAAGTATCATTGGTCTTAGGCAGACGCCAACAATCTTGCAATTAGCAGATAGTTCTACCATCATTCCTGATGGTATACTAGAAGATGTCACTGTCATATTACATTCATGGGAGTATCCAGTTGATTTTGTTGTACTCCAAAAAAAAGTACTGGAGGCTACCCTATCATTTTAGGATGACCATGGTTAGAAACAATAGATGCTTATATTGCATGTCGATAAGGGAAAATGACTATTTCAGATGGAACAAACACTAAAAATTTGACCTTGTATTCTCTTACTCAGCCTTTGCTACAAGATGATCAAGTTGTCTGGCCAAATATGGATGACTCTGATATGGACATAGATTCTATTCAACAATTGATGATGATCTCACAGGACTCATTTGTAAACATTAAAGATGAAGATGATGTCATTTCTTCTATTATACTGAATGAGTATGGAACACAACCTGAGACATCTTCTACACGAGAGTATGTCTTAGAAAGAATTCTACCTTTATCTGATGAACTGCATTCACTCCTGCCACATGAGATAGATTCACAACCAATTGTGCAAATTTCAATGGCTGAAAAAGTAGTCAAAACAAAAATCATTCCAGGAAGAGAATTAAATATAAGCAAGACCTTATCTTAGGCACAACATCATGATACTTTGCAGCTGTTACAAAAGCATTAGGATGCTTTTGCTTGGGAGTATATAGATATGAAAGGTTTGGATCTTGCACTCTGTACCCATAGAATTTATATCAGTCCAGAATATAAACCTGTGAGACAATCTCAGTGTAGGATAAACTGAGCATTAAGGGATATTGTCAAAAATAAATTGCAAAAGTTACTCAATGCTGGCTTCATATATCCTATTTCTGATAGCCAATGGGTGTCACCATTAGTTATTGTTCCCAAAAAGGGGGGAAAATGGTGAGTTTGAATAGATTATAGAGAACTTAAATTGGCTACCAAGAAGGATCATTTTCCATTACCTTTTGTCGATCAAGTGCTTGACAATCTTGAAGGAAAGAAATACTTTTCATTCTTAGACAGGTTCAGTGGTTACAATCAAATCCAAATAGCACCAGAAGATCAGGACAAGACAACATTCACATGTCCATGGGGAACATTTTCTTATTCTGTCCTACAATTTGGTTTGTGCAATGCACCCGCAACCTTCCAAATAGCTGTTATTAGCATTTTTTCTAACATATCTGCAGGTTGTTTGGAAGTGTATATGGATGAATTCATCACATATGGGAAAACATTTGAAGAAGCCAAGGAAAACTTGGACAAGGTTTTACAAAGATGCAAAGACTACAATTTGTCTTTAAACAGTGAAAAGTGCTTTATGATGATGCAAGAAGAAGTGGTTTTGGGACACTTTATTTCTCCTAAAGGAATTGAAGTAGGTCCAGCAAAAAAAGAAGTCATACATACATTAGCTATACTAGCCAAATTGAAAGAAGTTAGGAATTTTTTAGGACATGCGGGATATTATCAGCGTGTTATCAAAGATTTCAGTCAAATTGCAGCACCCTTATACAAATTGCTTCGAAAAGATGCAAAGTTTGTATCGGATTCAGAGTGTACAAAAGCTTTACTATAGCTTAAGGAAGTCCTCTCAACAACACTAGTGCTTCGAGGACCAAATTGGGAGTTACCTTTTCATATACACACAAACACTTCAGATCATGCCATTGGAGTGGTACTTAGCCAAAAGATAGATTTAGTAGAACATACAATTTACTATATCAACAAAAATCTTCAAGGAGCCGAGTATAAATACACGATGACAGAGAAATAATTGCTTGCTATAATTTATGCTCTGAACAAATTCAGACATTACATTACAAGATACCAAATATTTGTACATACAGATCACTCTGCTATCAAATATCTGATGAACAAGCTAGCAATCTCTAGACAATTGGCTTGATGGTTGTTACTAATGCAAGAATTTGACATCACCATTATTGGCAAGCTAGGTAAAGAAAATTTTGTGGCTGATTTCTTGTCTCATCTTCAAACACGTAATGATCCTACAGCCATAGAAGATAGCTTTCTTGATGAACATCTCTTCCTTTTGTCAACACTAAATCCTTGGTATGCTGACATTGCCAACTATCTAACTACTGGCAAAACTCCTTCACATTTTTTTGCAAAAGAAAAATGTTTGCTAGCAAAAAAGAGTTTTAATTTCTCATGGATCTCAGGATTCATGTTTTATATTGGACCAGATTAGGTAACATGACGATGTCTCAGAGAAGATGAAACATATGCTGTTCTTCGTGCTTGTCATGAGGAGCCCTGTGGTGGACACTTTGCTAACAAATAGACTGCATTAAAGATTTTGGATACAGGTTATTATTGGCCTACACTTCACAAAGATGTGGCTCAATATACAAAAAAATGTGATAAATGTCAAAGAATGGGTAGATCGACAAAAATAGGTGAAATGCCCCTGCAACCACAGATAGTAGTAGAACCATTTGATAAATGGGGAATTGATTTTGTTGGCACTATTGAACCACCATCAGAAGGGAAAAGTTACATATTGGTTTGTACTGATTATGTTACTAAGTGGGCTGAAGCAAAACCCATGAAGCATCCCCGTGACAATAATGTTGCAAAGTTTCTGTACGAATGCATCTTTACCAGATTTGGTGTTCCAAGAGAATTACAATTAGATCAAGGGCCTTAGTTCACATCTAACCTGATAGCAGCACTCATGGAGGAATATAAAATTTGACATGGCAAATCATCTTTGTATCATCCACAAGCCAATGGACAGGTAGAAGTAACAAATAGAGAGCTGGAACATATTCTCACTAAAACAACATCTTTGCATCATAGAGATTGGGCAACTAAACTTCTTGAAGCCTTATGGGCATACAGAACAACATGGAAATCCACTTCTAGGTTTACACCTTTCCAACTCCTATATGGGAAGACATCTGCCATGCCTATTGAATTTGAACATAAAACTTTGCGGAAAACTTTAGAACTTGATATTACCCTTCCTGCAACACGACAGGATCACATTCTGCATCTCAATGAGTTGGATGAATGGCAAAAATCAGCTCTTCATAACACAAAATTAATTCAAGTCAAAGAAAGCAATGGCATGAAAAATTCATTAAAGACAGAGAATTCTCTGTTGGTGATTGGGCACTCCTGTATGATTCACGATATCAACATCACCAAGGAAAATTTCAAATTCGATGGCTTGGTCCCTATGAAATCATTACAATTTTTAACAATGGAGCAGTTCAACTATCAATGATTGATCCACTCAAATTTAAGCTCCTGGTTAATGGGCATTGCCTGAAGTTATATTATAAACCAACAACCAGAGAAGAATTTCTTCAACAGTTCACAACAACAGAAACATCTCTTCCTATAGCCACTTCGTCTGAGGCTTCCACTTAGATGCCTGTAGCCCCTTGAATTTATTTTCAAGGCCTTCATAATAAAAATTTTGCACTCATGCAAAAGTTCATTCCTTTTCTACCTCATTCCATCCCATCTTCTTGTCTTTCTATCATCATTCCATCTCACTTTCTTTCTCTAATAAGGCACTTCTCAATTCATCCTTCCTATCACACCTTAGGTCAGTCACACTCGACCTCTTTGCATTTATTTAATTAATTATTTATTTAGGAAAGCATGTTATTTCAATTTTTAGAATTTGCAATCTTTACGGTTTGGTGGGACCCAGTCTCTGCTAGGTTGGGGGGAAGGGAAATCGAAATCATAAATGAAAAATCAAGGAAATCTTAAGTTAGCATATAGGATGTACGGGGAAGGCTCATTTCAGTAATGAGCTGGCAACCCTTTGTACTTCCAAAATGTGTGAAATAATATTAAATCATGATTTCACATAACTCCTCATTAATATGGCGTATGCTTTTGAGCATGATCTTTATTCCTATTATGGTTTGGTGATTAAAATGCTATCATGAAGTATTGAAGAGTGTGATGTTTGGAAAATATTGAAGTATTGCAATTTCCCTTTGTTGAAACCCCTATAGCTATCACCACCCATACTTTCAAAATCACTTGCAGTGAAATCGCCTGTACTACCATTTTTTTTCAAAAATATGGGTGGAGAACCTCAGCGGCATGAACCAGCAGATCACAGAGTCTTACTGGTAGACCTAGCAACATGTAGTTTGTTTCAACAATGAGGTTGGTTGGCTTATTGTCTCAGTTTGAAGCAGTTTGATCAAGAAATTGTGCTCCAATTTCATGATACATTGAGGGATGGATATGCAACTGTTAAGGGCATTCAGGTAGAATTCACCGAAGAAGTGATGGCAAAAATTTTTGGGTTACCCACAATTGGAGAACGTTGGACAGAGGACATGGATGCATGACAAGAAAAAGAGCAATTCTCAGTACTAGGAGATCCTTGACTGGAGGAAAACAAAAAGCAAGGTCCATTATGGTAATCTCTCCCTCTGCAATTCATCCACCTTGCTGAATTTATCATAAGATATTTTACTTGTGAAGGAAGATATTCCTGCTTGCATGCTTTTCATTTCAAAATCCTGAGTGGTTTGCGGCATGGGGATTTTCCTATAAATCTTCCAAGTTTCCTTTATAATATCATCAAAAGACAAGCTACCTATGTACAGCAAGGCAAAACCAAGTCAGTATCCCACCATTGCTTGATTAGGGCTATAATTGAAAAGGAGTTGACTAGGCAACACTTGGGAACATGGGATGATTTTGTAAAGCTAAGGTTAGAGGGACCTAGAAGGGGTGGACCTAAAGGGCAAGGAGTAGGGACAAGAGGGAAAACTGCTGTAGGAGTAAAAAATGACATATATAGAATAGCTCAAGAAGCTTCGACTTCTACTTTTATGCCTAAAATAACAAAGAGGAAAATTTTGACCATAGAAGCCTCAACTTCTAAGAAGAGAAAATCACACACAGTTGCCACAGAGGAAGGTTCAGAAGAAGTACCTCCAGTATCACAAGAACCTGCACTTAACCCAAATAAAGGAAAATCTATTATTAAGGGCAAGAAACCAATTTCTACCCCATGGCGAGTCACCAGAATGTCTAGGGTAAATATAAGAACTGAACCTCCTACACCACCGGCTGAGCCTCCTATACCACCTATTGATATTGAAACTCCAGTACCTACACCTACACAGTCACCAGAGCACACAACACCTACTCCTGAACATAAAAATAATCTTGAGAAAATTTTCGCAAAACTGAATAGTCCTATTAATGTTGATAGTGACAAAGAGTCCTCAGAAGAAATAGTGCTCGAGGTTGGACACCTAGCAAAGGAAACTGATAATCTACCACTAGAGGAATATCCATTTGTTGCACAAGAAATGGTTCAGGAAGTTGTTGAAACATTTCAAGATCAAATGACTATTACACCCCATCTTGCAGCCATTGCCCCTTCAGAAAAAGTTGATAACACTGTTGCTTGTCAACATAATAATTTTGTTGAACAACAACATTCTCAGGATGACAACACTTCTGACCACCATCATCCTGAGCACCGCCTTGAAGATTATAGACCTATTGTTCGTCATCATACACCATCGGACATTTCCACTCCATTAACAACCAACTTTAGTTTGTACCAACAATTTCAATGGGAGAAAGAAAATTGGGATTTAGAGAAGAAGCAAATTCTCAGAACTATCAGGGAACAAGCACAACAAATTGAAGAAAAGGATAATGAAATTAAGATCCTACAACAACGTGTCACAAAGATCACAAAGCTCATTCTAGAGCTTGTAAATTGTAGGTCCCCATCTCCAGTTTACACACTGTTCCTAAAGGAGCAAATGAGTAATTTTTAGTTATCTTGAATTACTCGGGGGTTGAACCCTTCCTTACATACTCCTTAGGAATTTTATCCAATACTTTTGCATCCTATGCTTATAAAATATGTTTTGTTTGCTGAATATAACATGATTGCTAAAGAACAAAAATAGGAAAGATTGAAACAAAATCATGGATATTTCAATTACAGAGCTCATGAATTAGGGGAGAAAATCGCCAATAATCTCAAACTGCAGATGAGGATCAGAAACCTATAGATGCTAAAGGGACCAGCCTTAGGACGGTTGGGGGAAAAAATGATGACATGAAGAAATAGAAGTTTTATTAGCCCTTTTTGTGAACATTTGTCTATAACATACTAAACTTTATCATCCTTTAGTATAAATGTTTTAAACTTTTGATGTATAAAGTATGGACATAGGGCATAAAATGATAATCAGAATTATATTTAAAAAGGGGTTCATTTTGTGGTAAAAATCTTTCTTCATGAATGTTTGATATGGGTAGATCTTCTTGCAGCTAAAGAGATTGCAAAAATTGTTAGTTGAATAATTAATGCCTTTTCTTTATAAACTAATAAATGAAAATAAATGTTTGTGGTAAGTCTTGTGTGTATTAAATGTTGATCGCAAGATACAAGCTGAGCGGGAGTTAAACAAACTATGAAGGAATAGCTCTAAGGCATTGATGACATTAAGGAGAAGCGTTATGACACCATTGTAGCTAGAAGACTTGGCGGCAAAGTCAGAAGGGACCTGTTTTAATGAATAACCAAGCGGGACTTGATAAAGCGACCGAGCAAGGAAGTAAGCATCAAAGCAATCAGTTAAACATGCAAAGCACGATACCTGGATTCTTGGAAAGCTCTTTGAAGACAGATAAATGAGAAAATCTAGCATTTTCTATGATCTCTATATTTGTGGGGAATTTAAGGGAGAATTAATGTCTTTCCAATTGCATGTTTGCAGTCTTAAAGTTGTAACTGACTTTCCTTCATGAGGAAGTCATAGTTTTAGGAGTTTGTTGTTCTTCCCTATAAATAAGACCTTGTTTGTATCTATGAGGTTAACTAGTGAATAGACAGACAGAGTTGATAGACATCTTACTATTTTTCCTAAGTTATTGTAATACTACATATTTGATGAATACATGCCTTTGCTAAATTTCTACACTTTTATCTGAGTTTTTCTTTCCTTCATTCTTTCATGGGGGCCCACATGGAAGGTGGAGTTTGCTTTAGTAAGTAGGAGTTAGACTCAGTTTTCTAAGTTAAAGCTAAAATTGATGTTCCTGCAGCCACTAGGAACAGAACTAGTCACTGTTCGTGCAACAGTAGGTTCATAAATGTATGGCTAAATAATTAGAATTTCCTTCCAAGTATTTGATAGTCATCTTTCCTTTGGATAAAATAGATTTCCTTAACAATTATTGCATTCAAAGTAGTAGGGACTTTTAGTGAAAACTAGAGCATATACTTTGCACACATCATCTCAAGTTCACGCTCCCAGATTGACATTTAATGAAAATCAGCATAGTACTTTGGTGGTAAGGGATGTCCAATCCTGCAACTAAAAGGGTGTTATATTGATTAGACACATGATAAATCACAACATCCATCGGTTCTCAACAAGAAATCGTAAGGAATCTCAAAATAAATAATACTGATTGAAGACTCCAAAATGGTCAAGTCAAAACATGTCACAACATGACACCATCAAGAAACAAATCAACACTTCAATCCCATCATGGTGACTGGAAAGTAGTCCAAGGATAACTGATCGATGATTCAAAAATGGTTAAGTCAAGTGTCTCAAATACATACACCTCAGCTTCACACAAGAAGATTGGAAAGCAATAACATTACCATGGTTGGGTTTTAAAAGAATCGAGACCAAATAACATCAACATGCCATCACATTAGCATAACTCCTAAGCCTCTGGTAGACATCCTAATCGGTCAACACTCTAGGACCACCCAAACCCCAAACATGGTTAGCATATAGAACAAGATACAAACACATATTTTAGTTTTCTTTTACAATCACATGGTTAAGCCATGCGTGAAGGTTCAGTTTTCATTTTGGGTATATTTCAAATGTAAAAGATCCTTCATTAAAACTACAAGTCAACTCGTTTATCCCCTCGATTAAAACATAATATTCTAAGAATAACTGAGGAATACACATTTACTTATTAAATCATTAAACTAATCTTTATTGACACTTAATAAAATCATTTGCCTTATTTTGCTAAGATCAATGTTACTAATTGAATAACTCTTCCTTAATATTAATTCAACTTCTCCAAACATAACCAAAGGATCATTATTCTTTTAAATTATAAGGAAGCCAATTATCAATCTTTGAATAAGAAGATTATAACTTTATTAAAAATCAACAAAATTAAGTAGTCTTAAAACTTACTTTAAGTGCCATGCTTTATTAATTAATCTTAATTAAATCATATAATTAAATTAATTAACAATGTACATAGGTACACAATCCATGAATCTTTATCATTCTAATGGTACTTAATTAAAACTCAATTAAATATTACTAAATTTTAAGTCTCTTAATTTTAATCATTATAATACTTAAATCATCACTAACAACCATTAAAATATCTAAGGTTATTATTCAAGTCATCAGAGTAAGACTTATCAACTTCGATGTAAATACTTCACAACTTCATTAAAAGAATCGGTATTAGCATATCAATTAAAACTCTATTACATAACTTAACTATTAATTAAATTTAATTAACTTTAATTAATTAATTTAATTAATGATTACATATCCATATCAATGACCCAATAAATATCAATTGATTAATAACTAACAATAATTTTGTAAGTTAAAAGTCAACTATAATCCAATTCTCTAATATTAATGGTTCAATAATGACTTGTTAATATTTAATATGAAGTTATATTTGTAGTGTCTACCCTAGTTCGCATTTTTCTGTTGTTGCCAAACTCTTTTAGGATAGTTTAATGATGATGATTGTTGGTAACATTATTTTGAGATTATCTCCTTAGCGTGGTGGGAGTGGACCATATAGGTTCCACGCGGTCGGGTGGTAGTGCATTTTCACTCTTACCATTTGAGATCTGTCGGAGACACCATGGCTGGAGTATTCTTTGTTGGATTTATATTAACTCTCTTCATGGATCATTATGATGGATGTTATTTACTAGTATGTTTCTTTATATTGATGATTAGCATGTGATAGATGATGTTATCTGCTTTGTAGATCATCTTATGCTTTATTCTTGCATGTTAGATTTCTTTTTGCATATGATGTAGTATGTTTTAGGAGTGACATTCCCATTATGATAGTACCGATGATCTCTTTGGTGATTTAGGATGTTACACATGGAGGGATGGCTAGGGCCCACGATGGTCTAATGATGCTATTTATGGTTGGGAGGAATCGTGCACTTAGTTAGTTATGTTTGTAATTTGTGGTTATTTCCTATGATGATGTATAATGTATGATTTGTGGTTTCATTTATGTTATTGCATCATGGATTAGAGTTAGTATGATGATGTACTTTATTTACATGGATGTATATTCTTTTAAGCCTTTCATACCCTGTGACATGTGCAGTGGATGATTGAGCATTAAGAAATGTAATTTATGAACGTTGGACTTTTCATTATTATTTCATGTGGATGTAGTATTAGATGGAAACATAATTAGTTATGTTAGATGAGATTCAACGTTAAGGGATCCTTGAAGAATGTAACCTGTTATGTATGTTTATGTTTACTTTCAGTTGAATGATGTTATTGCTTCCGCTACTATGTGTTTGATATGAATGGTTTATCTTTCATGTTTAAAAAAATTGTTTGGAAAACTTATAAAAAATTTAGGTTAATTCTTTTGGATCCTTTGGCGGAGTGTTACATCTGGTATTAGGGCTTGAGTTTCTACATTAGGAGCTCTGGGTATATTGGAATGCCACTAGTTGTTAACTAGTTGAGCAAAATGAAAACTTTGGACTATCATGTATCTCTTTCAAACTGAAAACTTGAAACTAGGTGAATTGAAACAGAACCTAAACTGCTACTTGCATATTTTCCATACTTCAACACTTAGGTTTCAAACCTAAAATTATACTGAAAACTTAAACATAGGCAGAACTGAAAATTGAAACTTATTCTATTTTCAAAACATGTATCTTTCATCTATGTTTTAAGGTAGTATGCCTTTGATTATCTTTGTGAGCATTATGTTGCTCTTGTTTAGAATGTATTAGGGAATCTATTTTAGTAGTTATTAAAAGAATGAATGTTGGATCAATGTGGTTTTCGATTTACTATTAAACCAGAATCATATTGCTCTAAGTGTATTGTAGTGTTCTTAGTGGAGTCATATCCTCTTACGGGGGGCGAAAGGGTTCAATGGGACCCTCGTAGTGAGTATCTTAGTTTTGTCATTCTTGCAGGCTTCTAGGAGTAAGCCTAATTCTAGGGGGGTGGATGTATTGCTTGCCCTAGTTCACATTTTTCTATTGTTGCCAAACTCTTTTAGGATAGTTTAATGATGATGATTGTTGGTAACATCATTTTGATATTATCTCCTCAGTGCGGTGGGAGTGGACCATATAGGTTCCACGTGGTCAGGTGGTAGTGCATTTTCACTCTTACCACTTGAGATCTTTCTGAGACACTGTGGCTAGAGTATTCTTTGTTGGTATTTATATTCACTCTATTCATGGATCATTATGATGGATTTTATTTACTAGTATGTTTCTTTATATTGATGATTAACATGTGATAGATGATGTTATTTGCTTTTTAGATCATCTTATGCTTTATTATTGCATGTTAGATTTCTTTCTGCATATGATGTAGTATGTTTTAGGAGTCACATTCCTATTATGATAGTATCGATGATCTCTTCGGTGATTTAGGATGTTACGCACGGAGAGATGTTGAATGATGTTATTGCTTCCGCTACTATGTGTTTGATATGAATGGTTTATCTTTCATGTTTAAAAAAAATTGTTTGGCAAACTTAGTAAATATTTAGGTCAATTCTTTTGGATCCTTTGGCGGGGCATTACAGTATTGAGAATCTTATTAATAAATCTGTAATGACCACATTCGTCATTCTTTTCAATGAATACTAATATTTCCTTAACAAATCTGTATTATCAATAATCATTTCAATTAAGACTCTATCACATAACTTAATTATTAATATCATAACTATATTAACAACTCAATGAATATCAATTGATTAATAATTTTCGTAAATTAAAAAAAATCAACTATACTCCAAATCCATTAATAATTAAATTAATAATTTAATAATAACTTGTTGTTAATAATAAGAAGTTATATTAAAAATCTTATTAATAAATTGACTATACCAGATTCATCATTATATATATAGACTACTAATATCTCTCTTTTCAATTTAATAATAATGAACAAATTATTGTAAAATTAGTAATTTATATTTAACAATGTTAATACATTAACTTAATATATTTAACAATATATTTATATTGACATCAATTAATACTAATCCTCACTTAACAACATTAATATATATATTACCAAATATATTAATAAATTAAATCTTATATAACTTAATTTCTAAACATAAACAAACTTCATAAAATTTGAATGCATTAAAATCGAATTACAAATATCTGGGAGAGGCATTTAATAAGGGTTTTAAGCGATTATAATTGCTGACGGCACATATAATGGCTGTGCGGCCCTAGACCCTGTCGCAGGGCCTGTGACAACAGGCATGCGACCACCGACAACATAATTAAAAGGGAACGGGGTGGGGTAAAACCTCCACCTCCCAAACATATAATGTAATATTATTTCCTTTTTATAATATTTAAAACTTTACAAATCTGCACCCAACCATGTATATGTTTTTTTTATGATGATTTTTTTTCTTCTTCTTTTTTATAATTAAAAAAAATCTCAAAACTAACTTCCCTAAATAATGATATTGAAATTTTAACATACATATATATTTTTAATATTTTTTGCCAATATAATCCAATAGAGAGATTACAACCAACCATAATTTTTTAAACTTAAAATCTCCATTTGAATTTCATAATATCTTCAAATTGTCAAATTAAATTCTCACTTCTGTTTAATTCGAACCCAAACCCAAGATAAAACTAATTTCTTTCACCAATGGAACGAGGGTTTTCTAATTGAGTTTTTCCTTGATTTCTTCACACAAAGAAAGAATCAACATGCATACCCAAATTTCCACAATATAGAACATTCATCACAAGAATTATTCAAGCAGCCATCTAGCAGACACGATGAAGATAGGAAGAGAAAGAGCGTAATAAAATATACGAAATAATCATGAGTGCCCACCTGGACACTAATGCTAATTCACTACGCTTCAAAAAATTGTAGAGAAGCTCCTCCTCTTAGAACCTTCTCCTTTTTGAAAATTCCTTCCTTCTCCAACATTCGTAATTCCTACAAGAACCGAAACCCCCAAATGACTAGAAGCATGTAGAAGCATATAGAAGCATATAAGCATGTCGAAGCATACGAGCTTGTAGAAGCATATGAGTATGTCCATATACACTAGGAGAGCCTCTATATAAAGGCCTCTAAGATGCATCCGGAATGTGTCTAGAAAGAACTAGGAGATAAGCATGACAACTAAGCACATAACTTCCACGATAAGAGGATAAACATGATGAGGTGTCTAGAATGTTGTAGACAACATGTGCTCAAATAATGTGCTAACTCCTAAGTGTAGACAACACGTGCATAATTAGAGTGCAAACTCATGTGTTGTCAACATGACAACTCACAAGAGTTTGCATACTCCTGTGTGAATAAATATTAAAATAATGCACATTACTAATTAATATTCACTTGACTATTTTTAAATTAATTTATTAATTTTAAATCTCATGCACTCACTTTATTAAATCCACTTGTTTTATCTTAATATATTTTAATCACATGCACGCATCATGCAATCTAGAATCTTTTAATAATTTTAATATCTTTTCCACTTTTACATTTATTTTCAAAACTTAATTGATAAAATATTTATTAACTTAAATAATAATATTATTTAGCATTTATTTAAAAATGAACTCTAAATATATTATTATTAAATTAAATAAATATTATCACGTTCCAACTTTAAACTTATAATTTTTATCTTCAAATTTATTTCTTTTTATTTAATTAATTTCCCAATTAATTAAATAAATAAAAATATTAAAATATTATTTAAATTTTTATTTAATTAAATCATTAATTAAATCTTTTAATTAGACTTAATTAATAGAAAAATACACCAAAGACTCATAAAATAAAATACGAAAACCCATCAGAGCAAAACACATATAAAATCAGGCCAAGGGTTAATATCACGAATTATGTCATCCAACGCATTCAGAGGGTACTCGACTTAGATAATTTTTCTAATTTTCAATTAGGACAAATGGCTTAAAGGGTTGAGATTTGGACTTGAGAATTTATCTCCCCTCTCTTACCTTTGAGATAATGCGATAGGGTACACTCATCCTGAAAATTCAAGGAAGTCAATACCCGGTACTTGCAACCTACATAAAATCCATGCATGTACAAGCCCAATATATACTAAGCTAAATAGGCAATGACAGAAAATAGTGCATCATGTAGATCTTGACTAGAAAGTGACTACGACTCCCTTCCTTAACCACATCAGAAATGCCATACATAAAGAAAAAAAAACACGCACACCATACACATGCAAGTATGGGGTAAGTATCTATAAAAAAACACGTGATAATAAACCATCTAACTAATCATCATCAATAATTGAAATCACCTAATAATCATCATGCATACATGAAATATAAAGTACTAAGTAATCTCATCATGTAGTAAACTGAATGTAAAAACAATATCTGATAATCTCAAAATAATCAATGTAAAACTGTCCTAAAAGAGTTCGGCCACAATAGCAAAATGCAAACTAGGGCAAACACTACAGCTTGTCTTTGGATTGCCAAAGATTCAAATTCAGCAACTTGTAGTTTGTGATGCATGCTAGACTTCTTGGATACTCATGGCCTCAAACATCAGTTAACTACACACCATGCACAAAAATAGAATAGTGTAATTGAACTTTAGAACAAAATAATCAATGAGATGGCTCGATCCATGCTTGAACACACTACAAAATTTGGGGTCAAATTAGGATGATAATTTGTGACGATGTTGTAATTTGTGGTCATTTTCATGATTTTTTTGCAATTATCCCTAACATTATTGCAATACCGATGTTGGAATTGTAATTGTGATGCTCGCATGAGTATAAACAAAAAGAAGAAGAAAACATGACATTAATCATTCCCCATTTTTTTTGATTGTGGAGAGCTACACACAAAAGAGGGTGGAGAGCTCCGAACGAGGGTGCAGAGCTTGAAATGTTGTTGTGCCCTTGTCATTGGTGCATTTCATTGTTGTGATCTCTACATTTTGTTTTCATGCCCTTGCTCTCAATTTCATTATCATGCCCTTGCTCTATGATTTCATTGTCATGCCCTTGTGATCTTTGCATTTCATTTTCAAGCCCTTTCTCTATGATTTCATTGTCGTGCCTTTGCTATGTGATTTTGTTACCATGATGTGCCCTTGCTCTACAATTTTTTTTGTCATGCCAAGCCCTTGCTTTGTAATTTCATTGTCATGTCCTAGCTCCATGATTTAAATTTTTGTTTATTTTCCTTCTAAATAGGTATCTCTTCATATTTCCTTCTAAACATGTATATTTAGAGATCTTTTTTAAGGTGCTTATTACATCTTAGCAAAATTTTTTTTTTTGATACAACTACATACATATTCCAAAATCCAAATAATAAAACAATAAAACTCACTCAAACCGTGCTAAGTGACTTACCTCAAGGTCCTCCACAAAAATAATGTAGACCAAGAAAAATGGGTAGAGTTCACAAGAAATTTTGCACAAACATATCATAGAAGATATTTTTAGAAAGAAACTAGCCATAACCTAGTTAAATAGGTCTAGTTGTTGATTAGTTGGGTTGATTAAAAATTCATGTAGAAATGTCATTAGATTAGGTTCAATCAAATAAACAATCAATTGTTCCCATCTAGCAGGATCAAATATAGTTTTCCAAGGTGATAAAATTGCATATGCAAGGAATTAAAGAATAACTTCAATGAAGAGTTGAGTGTAAGGAGTTGAAGAAGAAAGTTTCGCTTTTGTGTAAATGTCATAATCATGAGGCTCATTCCCTCGTAGAAGCCTCTGCCACAATGTCATTACATCTAAACCATGCATAAGATTTTTAAGCGGTTCTCAACCTTGAAACACTCTTATAAGCATTTGATACTTGGGATCATCATAGGGAGACTGTACCAATACTTGAAATAGTACTCTTGTAAGCATTTGATATTTGGGTTGTAAATTCTCAAAGACACTTGCAAGTGATTCTAATGTCATAGTACCTACTACAACACTTTCCTAGATTCTACCAAGTGGCTCCCATAATATCCTTTATGTTGCCTACTTGTTGTTTTTATTATGCAATCTCTTTCTAAAGCCACTCCTTCTCCTTTTCTTTCTAAATCTGCTACTTCTCCTTCACTCTAATGCCTTAACTTTAAATTATCAAACTTCTAAATATCTGTCTCTACCTTATCTAAAATCAACTTCACATTGTGTTATAACTCTGGCTTAGGTGTTTGATCATTGATAACTTTCAGTTCAACATTCAAGTTTTCAAGATTGGTCAACACTGTCACTTGCAAACCTCTCATGTCAAGCACTTTCTATACTATTTCAACACCATGTCCTTTCTTCTAAAATAATAGTTCTTTAGGTGCATTTTATTGTAAAACATTAAATTTGTTGAATAATTGTAAACTCTTACAAAGTGCATTATTGTTTTCATGTATGTATGTATATATAATAATGAATAATAATAATATTTTCACCTGTGTCAAAATAATAACTAACATTACCATTGGATCATAGAATGAAGTAATCAACTCGACTAATTAGCAACTTGAACAATTTAACTAGTGTTTCAAATGTCATAGTACCTACCACAACACTTCTAGATTCTATCCAGTGGCTCCTACAATATCCTCTATGTTGTCTAGCTATTGTTTTTGTCATGCAGTCTCTTTCTAAAGCCACTCCTTGTCCTTCTATTTCTAAATCTGGTCCTTCCCCTTTGCTCATGTGCCTTAAATTTTGATTATCAAACTTCTAAATATATGCCTCTACCTTATCTAAAATCAACTTCATAGTGTGCTGTAAATCTGGCATAGGTGTTTAATCATTGACAACTTTCATTTCAGCATTCATGTTTTCAAGATTGGTCAACACCCTCACTTGTGGACCTCTCATGTCAAGCACTTTCTATACTATTTCAACATCATGTTCTTCCTTTTGAGCTAATAGTTCTTTAGGTGCATTTTCTTTTAAAACATTAATTTTGTTGAACAATTGTAAACTATTAGAAAGTTCATTGCTATTTTTATGTATATATGTCTATATGTATGTATGTATGTATATGTGTATATATACATACATACACACATATATGTGTGTCTATGTATTATGTATATATACAAAGAGATCTTGTGGATTGTGGATTATAAACAAAAAAGAAAAGAAAACATGACATTAATCATTTTCCATTTGTTTTGATTGATTGTGGAGAGCTATAGACAAAAGAGGGTGGAGAGCTCTGAACGTTGGTGGAGATCAGTGGAGATCTATAATTTTCTTGTTGTTCCCTTATGATAGCAACATTTTGTTCTCATGTCGTGCCCTTGTGATCTTCATGCCCTTGCTCTGGGATTTTCTTCAAGGGGAGAAGAGGTACCTATGTAAATGTTCTTTTTTTCCTTCTAAACATGTATCTCTTGTTCATATATAATAGCTTTGGTCAGATTCAAGGATAATTGATTATGATGATTGTATGCATATGTGCATGCATGTATGTGTATCAGTTCACTGTGTGAATTTCTTTGCATGCGTACATACACACTTGCATAGTACTTGTGCTAAATTAAATTAATCATTCATGTCTTGAATTCACACAAGCAATTATCCTTGCATTCAATTAAAACTATTCATACAAAACTAAGTTTACATAAATCTATACTTATAGATTATATTATCTCTTGGTGATTGAGTAAAGATCTCATTCATAATATCATCCAAGTAATGATCAGATGCATTCACATTGATTCATAATAGGATTGAGTAGATGATCCATTTATGTTACTTCATACTTGTTTTATTGAACATTTTATTTAACATAATCAATAATACTAGAATTATACAGCTACAACTAGTACTCTTTATTTTATTTTATCATATACATTTAAGACTATTATTTTTCTTAAAATTAGATCGTATATTTGTTATCACTAAAATACAAATATACATCTATGATATTTATCTTTTTTAATTTCAAGATCTTCATATTTAATGTGAAGAGTTTCTACTATTGGACAATGGAATAGGCACAATGTGGAGTCACATAGCTCATGTTTCATATCAATTTGTGTAGATGCTTTCATATGTCTCCAAGAACATTTAGGTGTATTTTGGTTCATTATAGTCCATGCACAACAAATCAAAATAAAAATTCACATTTCAAAGGCTAAAGGTTCTAAACATGAAACTAGTGATTCAAAGTGTTAGTTCATCAATTTGAATGTACAGTTCAACAATTCAAGTTTGACAATTCCAAGTAGCCCATACCATTTCAGAAGACCAAGTTTAGTGATTTTTATCTAACAAGTTGATGATATAGAAATTCAATATGGAGGAGGATATATTGGCATCACAAACAAATAATCCCATATCCATAAACAACATCTAATCTTCTATAAGCCTCTCTCCTTTAAAGACCCAATACATGGAGCCATTCTCATCATGAGTAGACTCACTCTCCTCAAATGAAGTCAATTGAAACTATTCATACCAAACTGTGCAAAAATATGTACTTATAGATTATATTATCTCTTGGTTATTGCATAAAGATCAAATATAGTTTTCCAAGGCGATAAAATTGCATATGTAGATGTATGTATGTATGTGTATATATATGTATGTATGTATGTGTTTATGTATATATTTAAATATATATACATATGTATATATTTAAATATATATACATATGTATATGTATATATATGTGAATATATACTTACATGCACACACACATGTGTGTCTATGTATGTATGCATGTATATAAACAAAGAGATCTCTATATATATACATACATACATAGACACACACATATGTGTGCATCTATGTATATATACACATACATATACATTAAGAGAAGCTTCTCTATATATACATACACACATACATAGAGACACACACACACACACACACATGTGTGTGTGTGTGTGTGTGTGTGTGTATACATAAACATATACATAAAGATAAGCTTCTCTAATCACCTATTGGGGGAAATATATAGAGATATATGAGGAAAAGAAAAGAACATTTATATAGGTACCTTTTCTCCCTTTGAAGAAAATTGTAGAACAAGCACTACTATATTTGGGCCTGAATATACTACAAATTACATTGTTGTCACAAATTGTCATTGCAATTTGACTCCAAATATTGTAGTGCAAAGGGAATAGAGATCATAAGCACATGACATGGTAATGAAATTGCAGAGTAAGGGAAAAGAGATAACAAGGGAATGATAATGAAATACAAAGATCACAAGGGCATGACAATGAAATGTAGTGATCACAAGGGCACGACAATGAAATTGTAGATCTCCACTGATCTCTAGTAAGGGCATAACAATAAAATGCAGCAATCAAAAGGGCATGAAAATGAGCTCTCCACCCTCTTTCACATGCAACTCTCCACAATCAAAACAAATGGGGAATGATTTATGTCATTTTTTCATTTTTATATATATATCTAAAATCAACTTCATATTGTGTTGTAACTATGGCATAGGTGTTTTATCTTTGATAGCTTTCATTTTAGCATTTCAACATTCAAGTTTCCAAGTTTCCTCTTCATTATGTAGTCCTTTCCACCATAAAAACCACTTGTTTACTTCATTAAAATAAGGATTTGAACAAAGTCAATGATATAGAACCTGTTGCCAGTTTGGAAAAAATGATGCCTCCAACATTGCAACCATATGATAAATGGGAATAGAAGATGCCCAAGCTATAACCTAGTTAAATTGGTCTAGTTGTCAATTAGCTGGGTTGATTAAAAAATCTTGCATAACTATCATCAAATTAGGTATGATAAAAGAAACAATAAGTTATTCCCAGCTAGCAGGATCAAATCTAGTTTTCCAAGGTGATAAAATTGCATATGCAGATGCATCACTTAAATGTCAGGGATGAATTGCATTCCCCAATCTACAACAAATAGCTAGATATAAAGGCTCCATATGCTGGCCCAAGAATGGAAGCCAAGGATGTAACCATACATGTATTGACATGCTCTCCTTGCAAGGATCCCAAGTATCTACTATTGTTGTTAATTTGGGCATCACTATATGATCCAGAATGTTATGAAGTACTAAAGTAGGTAGTAACTTCTCCCATGTCTCTAGAAAATATACCATAGGTTTAGGGTCCCTTGGCTCTTAGGAATTTGTAGCAGCTATTCTTAGTGTTGGAAGAATAACTTATGTAAAGAGTTGAGTGTAAGGAGTTGAAGAAGAAATTTTTTCTTCTATATAAATGCCATAATCACGAGGCTCATTCCCTTGCAGAAGCCTCTACCACAATGACATTACCTCTAACCCATGGAAAGGATGTATCTATGTATGTATGTATATGTATGTATCTATACAAAGAGATCTTGTGAATTGTGGAGATTAGTGGAGATCTATGATTTCATTGTAGTTTCCTTGTGATTTTTGCATTTCATTGTTGTGCCCTTGTGATCAATGCATCTTGTTCTCATTCCCTTATGATCTCTATATATGTATGTATGTATACATGTATGTATTTATAGACATATATATACATATGTATATGTATATATGTGTATATATACATACATACACACATATGTGTGTATTTATGTATGTATGTATGTATGTGTATGTATATAAACAAAGAGATCTTGGCACAACAACAAAACAATAAATCTCACTCAACATGTAGCATGGCCATAGATGAGATGGAAACACCTATTGGTAAGTATATTCCACTTTTTCTCTCTCATTTTTTACGTGTTTATTTCCCTTGGACTATTATTTATTAGAGGGCATTTTGTAATATTGGATTCATTTTATGTAGGAGGCAATAATGACATTCCTGGATGTACTTGTGTGATAAATTGTTCATGAGCAATGAAGATGGACTTCCTCTGATAGTAGTAGGAGGCGATGAGGAAATTCTAGGTACTTTAAAGATTGATCCTTTCTTAAATATTTTAGACATTAATCGGGAATTTAGATGTTGGGGGGGGAGGGGGTGGGACTAAATGAGCTTCCATCTTCACGTGGTTGGCCTTGATTAGTAGAGAGTATTAAACTATTCTTGAAAGCAAGTGAATCTCAACATTAAACTATGACTGCATGACAACTAACTGTGTGAATCTCTTGGTTTTGGGCAATTTAGAAGGATGCCATAGTTCAATATGCAATCTCAATTCATATGCATATGACATCAAGTGGAGTTAAAAAATGCAGCAGGTTTTCATTTTTGTTTGAGGTCTTTAATTAGGTATTTAAAGTTATAGACTATAAAAAAGATTGTTTATGATGGTCTATAATTTTAAAAACTTAATAGACCTATTAAATAAATGTAATCTTGTTGTGTTTTTTTGACTCTGCATGTTATCCATGCATTTGAACATAGTTGCATGCAAGTTCTTGTTTCAGAGTGGTAGAATCTTATTTTAGATGCGATAGAAAAATGGCATGCACTAGAAGATGGGAAAATGATGACACTTTTGTAGATCAAGAACATTTTTTTGTACTTTAAAGATTGACCCTTTATTAAAGATTTTAGTTGTTTATTGGGAATTTAGATGTTGGTGGGGGGGGGGGGGGGGGGGGGTGATGAGCTTCCACCTTCATGTGGTTGGCCCCGATTAGTAGAGAATATTAAACTATTCTTGAAACCAACTGAAGCTCAACATTAACCTCTGATTGTATGACAAATAACTACGTAAATCTCTTGGTATTAGACAATGTAGAAGGATGACATACTTCAATATGCAATCTCAATTCATATGCATATGACATCAGGTGTAGTTAATTTTTTTTTAACATGTATGCATTTTTGTTAGAGGTTTTCATAGACCTATTATATAAATGCGTGTTGGTTTTTTTAGCTCTACCTATTGTCCATGTATACAAAACCCAACTGCACATGCATTCTTGATTCAAAGTGGAAAAATCTTATTTTGGATGCAATGAAAAAATGACATGCACCATAAGATGGTAAAAAAATGTCACTTTTGCAAGTCTAGAACCTTTTTTGATGCTTTAAAGATTGATCCTTTGTTAAAGATTTTGGATTTTAATAGGTAATTTAGATGTTGGAGAGGGGGGGGGGGGGGGGGGGGGGGGGGGCTGGAATGAGCATCCACATTTACATGGTTGGCCTTGATTAGTAGAGAACATCAAAATATTCTCAAAACCAAGTAAAGCTCAATATTAACCTATGATTTCATGACAACTAACTATGTGAATCTATGATTGCATGAAAACTAACCATGTGAGTCTATTGTGAGCTATGAGAGCATCAAAGTTGACTTTGAGCCAAATTAAAACAAATATTTAATATAGAAAGTTGTTACAATTGTGATGACCTAGTCTGACGACTAGTCATCACTCCCATAGAATTGTTGTCATGTACCTATCACTATTGCGGTGGCACAGTTTGATGGCTAGCCATTGCTCCCATAACATTTTTGTCACTTTCATGTCATACATGTGATGGTGGCCCCAATGACTAGCCATCTCAATTGTGACAATGTAAAGATGAAATCTTTTCATGGTTAAGATAGCTTTATCAATCACAATTGTGATAGATGCCCTTACTGTAAGTCCAAAGGGAGCCAAATCATGATGGTATCACTTGGGTGACAGTTGGCCATCAAAATTGTGATGACCTGCCATTGTAATTGAGGCCCAAATGTAGTAGTTCCATAGACATGTTCCAAAGAAGTTTTGGGTAGAAGCAGTCAAACACTACAATTTATCTTTAGAACCAGTCACCCACAATGGGGGTCAAAGTTAAAAATCTAGAAAAGGCCTGGTCAAGTAGCAAGCCAAGAATCAACCACTTGAAGGTTTTTGGATCTCATACATTTTTTTGGATCCCTGATGCGTCACACACCAAGTTGGATGCCATGAGTTAGAAACTCATGCTTGTTCGATATAGTAGTCTTCAAAAAGCCTACCACTTGATTGATATTGAGACCTCTTATCTCATCTATAGTCATGATGTAGTCTTTGATGAGTAGAGAGGACCATTGATGCCTATTTCTCCTATTCCTAATCTAGAAAACTAGTCTATAAAGGCTCATGATTTGGGAGTTAGGCTTCAATTAGGTCCACCGAATGAGAGGGCTCTAGTAGCTCCTATAGCTCCAGTTATACCAATGATCCCTTTACAAACACCTCTAGTTTCTCTTGTAGGATCACCTAAATTTTTAGATGCTTCACCTAAGTTTGATCCAAATTCTTCTGATGAGGAACCTAATCACTAAGAATCTCCTAATACTAATGTTGGTTGTTCTCCTCTCTAGCAGCGTAAGTGGTGGCTAAGATTCTTGTTGATCTTCGTGCTGATGAGCTCATTGATGGTATACCTACTTTGAAAAAAGAGAAAACCTACAGAGTCTATTGAATTTTCTCTCATGGAAAACATTCACAGTGTGTTTGAACCTCAAATATATTCTAAGGCTAAAGGAATTCCAAAGTGGGAACAAGCCATGAAATTTGAGCACCAGAGCCTGTTGAAGAATATTACCTGGGTCCTTTCTGATTTTCCATTAGGGAAGTAACCCATTGATTGCAAATGGGTTTAAAAAATCAAATACAAATTAGATGGTACTTTGGATAAGTATATTAGTAAATGAATTTTTCTTCTATGAAAATCCTTCACAAACAACTTTGAAATGCCCAAACCAAAAGATAGTTGTGAAACCAACAACTTGAGTCACTTGCAATTGTTTTGTGAAATGCTTTATGAATTTTGAAATGAAGATACAACTCCGTCCTTTTGATTTATAATAAGTAATTTTCAGATTAGCCTTTAACCAAAGGGAACATAAGGAATACTAACATCCATTCATCAACATGATATGAATGTGAAGATTGATTTAAATAACTTTAAAAGGAAATCAAATATATAGCACACAAGCTATCTAATCAATCTTCCCATTTATAGATAAACAAAAGGGAGACTTGATACTCACTACACATATGATGCATAAAACCATAAGATTCCATGACACACAATAATCTTGATAAATGAGAGTGAGATATTATTTCAAATATGACCATAAGATCACTTCCAACCAGAGAAAAATAAATTCAAACCATAGGATTTCAAGGTAAATTTCTCTTTATTGCAAATCGACAAGCAAACAACCATATAATTATTTTCCCTTACACCATAAAAGTTGCAAAACAAATACCATCTCCTTCCTTCCCTTCTTGTTACAAATTTTAAAACTAAAAATGCCTTCCCTTTGTTGAAACATGCACAGGCATGTCGAAATGCGAGAAGAATCCCTTTACAATAGATTTTCCCTATTAAATAATTTCCCAAAGAAGTTTGGAAACCACCACAGCTTTTTACTAAACCAATTTTTATCTTCTCAAGCACGTTACAATAATAATTAATTCTATTAAAGAATTAATTATCTTACATTGTTTTTCAAATTTAATCCACTCCCAAGAATTCCTTCCTGTACAATTTTTCCATAAATGCCTTAGGTTACAATAATAATTAATTCTCTTAAGGAATTGATTATTTCAAACTCGTTTTCACTTTATTTTACCCTCATTAATTAACTGGATTTATCTTTCTTCCTGTTGTGATAATAATTAACCCTTATAGAAATAATTATTGTGAGAGATTTATTTAGATTAATTTGATATTTAATTATTTTGCATTTGAATATTTGAATATTTAATTATTTAAAGAATTAAATACTATATAATTCAAAATAATTTATAGATGATTTTTAAAGACTTCATTTTTATTCTCTAGCATGGTTAAGTAGGAGGGAAATACTTAGGGTTTTAAAACCCTAGGTAACAAAGTACAAATCTTGTTTAGTTGCAAAGGGTTTTTCTCAGTGTTAGGGTATTGATTATTAGGAGACTTTTTCTTCTATTGTAAAGATGAGCACCATTATATTAATCATAGCCATGGCAACACAATTTTTTTGAAAGGTCTATCAGATGGATGCCACGAGTGCTTTCCTAAATGGTGATCTCCATGAAGAGGTCTACATGATGCAACTTTCTAGTTTCAAGGTTGTTGGTAAAGACCATTAGGTTCTCAAACTGGTAAAAGTTCACTATGGTGTGAAGCAAGCCCTTCGGGTATGGTATATATAAATTAATAAGTACCTCAGTGATCAAGGCTTCTAAAGGAGTTCTTTAGACTCAAATTTGTACATCAAGACTACTAATAATGACATCATCCTTCTAGTTATTTATGTGGATGATTTGATCATCATTGAAAGTTTAGCATTTTTGATTCCAGGAATCAAACATAATTTATGCTAGTCTTTTGATATGATTGACCTTGGGATCATGCATTATTGCCTAGGTGTTGAGGTTTGGCAACAATCTTCTAGTATATTCATCTCTTAATCCAAATATGCCAGGGCTCTATTAGATAGATTTTGTATGCAGGATTGCAAGCCTGCATCTACACCTATGGAGAATGGTCTCAACTTATCCACAAAGTTTGATTCTCCTCATGTTGATGATTCTACATACATGCAACTATTAGAGAGCCTCAACTACTTCTATGTTACTAGGAATAATATCAACTTCATAGTAAGCCACATCTCATACTTTATGACAACTCTTAAGGTTGATCATTGGATGGAAACAAAGAGTGTGCTTCATTATGTGAAGGGAAATTCATAGTATGGACTTCTTTACTCTCAAATTTCTCATCCTAGACTTAGTGGGTTCATAGATATAGATTGGGTAGGCCCTATTGATGATAAAAAGTCAACTTTTGGATGTGTTCAATTTGGGATTTGGTGCAATTACATGGACTAGTAAGAAGTGGCATGTAGTTTCTCTCTCCTCTATAGAGGTTGAATACAGAGGGAGCATTAATGTATATGTGAAGTTTTTTGGCTTCGTCGAATTCTTGGGGATATGTAGATATCACCAATAGGACCAACTACTCGATTTTTTGATAATGAAGGAATTATCAAGTTAGCTCAAAATCTAGTCTTCCATGAACAAACCAAGCATGTGGATGTTCATTATTACTACACATGACAACTAGTTGAAGATAGGACAATATATTTGTAGTATGTTCCTACCATAGATCATAGTGCAAACATTCTCACCAAGGCTCTTGGTCTTGATAAGCTTGTCAAATTGAGAGGACAACTTGGTGTTATAGATACATTAACTATTAAGGGAGGGTATTATGATAATAGATATTCATCTATTATTAGTTAATGGTAATCTATTTGTAAACTATTGTAAATATTAGAATGTTTCTAATATTTTTTTAGCTTTAGTTAGTTGCACCTTTTTTAGCTTTCTTTCAGCTAGAATAGAATGTTTCGATTCTTTACTTTTCCTAAGGAAACATTGTTCCATTATTTTGTATATAATGAGCTCTCGGTCTATGTTAATAACAAGCAAGTATTTTACCAATTACTTCATAATGCTTGGGTATAAGTTTGATAAGACCTAAATTGACCTCAGCCCCCAAGGATCCACACTTTATTTCTTTTTGGTATAAAAGAAGAAGATCCTACTAAATCCAATCAAGGTGAGTTTTATAGAATTCTATAAGAATTCCATCTGACCCCCTACCCTTATCATTACTCATGTAGGAAACAACAAGAACAATTTCTTCTTTGGAGATGGGTTGTGCAAGCATAATCCTACCTTTTTTCTGAAACCTTTTCTGGAATCAACTTTCTAATTCAGTTTCTTTCTCTTTCCATATATATACCAATATCTTCTAAGGTAAAAAGGTTCCTATAATAAGATGAAAATGATTTCAATATCTCACTACTCTCTTCAATTAATCTATCCTCCTCTCTGAGAAAATCAATCTTATCTCTTGCTTCTTTATTTTGAGGATTTGAAAGAAATGTTTAGATCTCTTTTCCCCATGACCAATCCAATTAATCATAGCCCTTGTTTTTGCCCCCTAGATTTTTATTTGTTGAATTATTCTTAAGGCATCCCTAAACTAGGGTGGCCTATAAACTGCTACTACCTAGATCAAATTGCAGGGTCATTTCTGCCACTACCACAGTTTTATGTAGGGAAGTTTCTTCTCATCTCATATTCTTGGTTTTCTTCTTACCTATTGTCTGGAAAATTTTCCTCTAGCTACTAATCGTAGTTGTCCATCTAGTGGAGGCTTTGGCGTGCTAAACAAAAAAATGATTAAAACCACCTCACCATTACAGTGACAACATTAAGGTAATCATCTTTGAGCAAGGAGGTATTGAGAGGGAACCCAACAAATTTGGAGACAACAAATGATTTCTTGTTTATCTAGAAGATGGAGGCAATAATTTTTGGATTTCATGTTCTAGTAGTAGTAAATAAATGACTATTGCACAAGTGGAAAACCTTATTTGAGTTGTTGGCAACATAAGGTCAGTTTAGGTGTGAGTCATAGAGTTTAGTGTGAATTAATAACTATTTGTAGATGTGTCTTAGCTATTAAGTTTAAGTGTGTATGTTGTTTATCATAAATTAGTTTGTTTTTAATCAAAGTAGTAGTCATTTAGGAATGTTGGTGGGTCAAAGAATTATATAAAATTGCATCTATTATTCAATAAAATTAAGCTGGAAGTTCATTCTTTCTCTGTTTTAAACATATTGTTCTATTTTTCCAATACGGTATCAGAGTCACTCCATGTCAAAAGAAGTTGCTACTATGAGAATGTAGATTTGGTGCTACTACAGATTTTGTTGTTGTGCAAAATTGGAAGATTCCTTTATATTTATATTTTAGAAATTATGAAAATGGATATGCCTCTAGAAAAATATAATGGTCAAAATTTTCATACATGGAAAGTGAAAATGCAAATGCAACTGATAAATAAAATTTTGTGAGGCATAGTTAATGGCACTAAAATAGTATTTAAAAATTCTAAAAAGAAGATTTGTTGGGAAAGAAGTGATGGGAAAGCTAAGTCTATTATTGATCTTGCTCTTTTAGTTTCAAAACTGCACCATGTTGATTTAGAGAAATCATCTAAACAAATTTGGGACGGATTAACTAGTTTGTTTGGAGAAAAAACAAAAAATGAAAAGTTTTCTTTTAAAATTGCAGCTATTTGGATTTAAAATGTCAAATGAAATTACTATGTCTAACCACATTAGTAATCTGAGATCTCTAATCAAATAACTAGCTAAAGTTGATGTTGTAGTTGATAAAGATGATGCTAAAGTTATATTGCTAAATAGTTTGCCTTCAAAATACAACAATGTTGTTTTTACTCTCAATAAAATATCTTCATAGACTTTAGAAGATATGATTTCAACACTCTTGGTTGAAGAAAAGAGAATAGATATAGAAGATTCAAAAGAAAATACTCAACTCATTCATGCATTATACTCAAGCAACAATATCGAAAAGGGAATGTATGGTAAGAATGAAACTAAATGTTTCTATTGTAAATAGGTATGGCATATTGCAATCAATTGTAAGACTCATGTAAATAACCTTCTTAAAGGTAAAATTAAAGAATCAAAAAATATAATTGTTCATGTTGAATCATCTAATGTTGTTAGTGATGATGACATCATTGAAAATGAAGAACTTGTTTTATTTTGAAGAAGTCTATGCTCTCAAAATAGGAACGGGTGTAGTAGAGGCTAGATAGATGCTCAATAGCCTAAGATGCTAATGGAATGAAGATATTATACCTCATTAGTGTTACAAGACACACATGTGTGGATTGGTGTCCAATAGTTCAGGGAGGTATGAAAATTTGGAAGCTTGGCATCATACATTTATAAGGGTTTTGAGGCATTTCATGTGGAAATGGTGTGTCCAATGGTGTTTAGGGATAATTTTAAGAAACCTCTCCCAAGAAAAATATGTAAAATGTTGGAAAATTCAACAATAAATGTGCAAGAAAATTTTCTAATCGAGGGAAATTTTTTAGTTCTATTGGCCTGGTCTCTTGTATGTGCCTTATGACTGACCCATTAAAAAAACTAGGGCCTTTTTGTTGATTTGGTGATCCTTAATCAAAACCCTAGTTCTAATTCCTAAATGACAAGTTAAAACCATCATTTTGTGTCCTAGTTTTCAAAAGCATTTTCAAAATAGCACGGGAATACATTTTACCCTAAGTTTTTCTTTTTCATAAAAGATGACTTTATTTTTATTTTTTGCATTTAAGCCTCTTATTCTCTAAGCCTGCCTTGACCATGGTCATGTTTCTTGTATATTAGTGTGAGGTCTTTTGAGCTTAAGGGGGTGTTTTTTGTAAGACATCGATCTAGGTAAGATTGACGGATAGTGCTTACCCATATTGTGGAGTTACATGATAGTTAAATTAAAGTGGGCAAGCACTGTTGAGACACGTAGTCTTTGCTAATGCATAACCCTGTTCACACCATAGAGCTCTAACATCTTCCACTCACTTGTTTTCTCACTGGTCATTCCTTCCCAAGTAGGTCATTCTTTTCATAGTTCTACTGCATCGTTGATTTGTGCTAGATCAACAATTAGGGCTTTAGTGTAATATAAAGTTGGTTGATGTTTAAGTGGTGTAGGCAAGCACTGTGTTGACACCTATCCAAAGTGACGACAGGTGAAGTACCATAAGAAGATCTTAACTATGTTTATTAACCATTGTAGATCTAAAAGAAGATCCACAGTTGGTGCTTACCCACATTGTCAAGATGTAAGAACTTTAAACAATGCAAGGAAGCACCTTGTGAACATGTGTCTACGGTGATGTTAGCACCACATTTTATGAACTGGATCATCGATATTGATAGGTGTTCCATTTTTGTACCACAGGTGTTATACTTTCATTGGCTAAGCTTTCTGATGTGGTCCCCCATGATATTTTTCTTCTCCACTATTGATCTTGGGTTGAACAACGGACAACGCTTTCCCACTTGATGAAATTACATGAGTTTTAGATAAAGTGGGGAAGCACCTTAAAGACACCTGTCCATGCTAATGTCATTACTAGTTTTTGATGCTATCAAAAGGTTCATATTGTTTTGCCATTGATCTTTCAAAGATCAATGACTAGAACTTACCCACATTGTGAAGATGATCGATAGTTAGATAAAGTGGGGAAGTGCCTTCATGATACATAGCAAATGATGACATTATGGATCCACCTTTTTAGAAGGTAATAAATAATTTGTTGGCATGGTGCTTGTTAGAATGTATTATTTAAGGTCTATTGGTTAGAGAAGATGACTAGATGCTATGAAGATACTGGATGCTATGAAGATACAAACTTTTGTGATCATCGATCTAAGCAAGATCAAAGGTCAATGCTTGCCCGCATTATGAAGTTGCAAGAAATTTAAATAATGCGGGGAAGCACCAATCTGACTTGTGGCAAGGTAGGGCTAACTGTGATGGAGACACACTGACTTGTGTTAGGCTAGAAAAAGGTGCCTAGTTATGATGCCAGTTGGACTTCACTTTTAAAGATTTTATTGCAAAGATTTTTGAATTTTCATAACCATAGATCTAAAGGAAGATCAACGATCAATGCTTGCCCACATTATCAAGATGTAAGAACTTTAAGTAATGCGAGGAAGTTCCTGTTTGACATGTGGCAAAATTTTTAAAGCCTTAAAGCAATTTTTTTTGAAGTGAAGCCATCTGATGTTGTGAGATTGACAGATAAAATTCAAATTTAAGCACGACATGAAGATAACAACTAAAGAAGTTAATGTAACTTAGAGCTCATTTGTGTGATTGTAATACCTTGGTATAATTCACAGATTCACCATTATTGAATCATACAATCATGAAAAGGTTATTAGAATGCAAGGGTTTTCAGAGCTAGGGCACAAAATTCTACTAGGTTTTCAGTGAATTGTAGGAAAATTTCATAGAAAAAAGAGGGAAAATTCAATGGGTAAGTGATCTGCAATCTTTGAAAATCAAGGAATTACTGTTGTGTGAAATTTAATTTTTCAAAAGGATACCTCCACGAAAGGAATTCTCTGGTCATACTGATTATCTCAAGAGGTCTATCCATGATGATTTTCTTGAGCAATTCCCCCCATCTGTACATGAAATAATAGTAGGTAGGGATTTTATTCCAAAGAACCCTAGGTTGGTGGTAGTTGAGGGTTTCTATGACAAAGTCAATTACTTGAGGGATGCCTAGGTCTTTATGGGAGGATTAAAATTATTCAAAAAGCGATTTACTGAGAGAAACCTAGATACCCCTATGAGAAATGCCTGGGAATTTGATATTGGAAAATTTGTAGTCCTCAGGATTTTCTTTGATAGTGATCTACTGGCTGACCTAGCTAAAAAGTATGATCATATTACTAGGTTTGTGAAGAATTATGTTGGTGACAATCTCTTTAGAGTTTCTCCTGAATTGATTAGTGAGGTATTCAACCTCAACCCTAACCATGTTGTACATGAGCCTATTGACATGGATGACCTTCAAGCAAGGTATGATGCACAGAGAGTGTATCTAAGAGCAGGGCCTCTGCAATAGCATTTTTCCATAATTTGTACACTACCCTTGGTCACACCCACTACTCTAGAGCCACTAATGAGGAAATACTTCAATCCTAGGGCTCAAACTTTGTACTTCACCCTTTGTAAAATCTTTGGGATAGATGAAGGGGAATACATCCAAGGCTCTATTGTTCTTATTATGGCTCAAACATTATAGTTTGGAATGAGCAGTACTCTGAATTTTGCCACTTTCCTCACAGAAGAAATTCATAATGGTTTGGTAGGAATATCACAAGGAAAGGTAAACAAACCCTTTTGCTAGTAATCCCCGCTCATGCACATATGTCTTTTTAAGGGAGTTACCTTTTTCTCTAAGGAAATGGAGATGGAATTAACAAAGGATGGTGAAAAGTCACCAGTCTAATTATGGAGTGTTGATATGAATTAAGAGGATAGGAATGCCAACTATGTAAGATTTGATAGATTATTTGTATCCAAACTCAAATTAATTTTGAGAGGGGATAGCCCTAGAATCCCACAGTCACTGTTAGAGTTGATCAAACCTAAATACCATGCAAAAGGACTCTTGGTTAGTCACAATTGGGGGGATATAATCCCATATAATATTTTTACAGTGATTAGTATATGATTTATTGGGAAAACCTCATGTTCTACCTTTCCATGTGCCTTTGAAGATAGGGATAGCAGAATTGTTGTGGTAGATCAGAACTATTGAAGAAAGAGACATGATTGGTAAAAATAAAGGTACTTTCTTCCTGGTTGTCACTCTGGCATATGATTTTATTTTGGTAAGGAAGGGATGGAGACACCTCAATTTATTTTTGAATAAATACAATATGGTAGAATCCCATGTAAGGTATATTGATCTAGAGGGATTCTATGATCTTTTGAGGGAGAGAAAAAAAGCCAAAAGTATTTCACAAGTATACTTCCCTAAAGATATTATTAGGAATATTTTCTCCTTACAAGAACTTGAGGTTACGAAAGAGAAATGGATAGGTAAAGTTCTAGAATTCATTAATTATTTTGACCCTACTTATAATCTTTTAAAAGACAAAAAATATTGGGGGGCCAAAATGCATGTATTAATGAATAATTTTACTGCAATGATGCAAACTATAAATGAGAAGAAGGCTACCTATGTTAAATCCTATCTGATAGAGCAACAGAGGTGGAAAGAAGAATAAACAACAGGGTCATAATTGCTCCAGGTCAGTACACATTGTAGAAGAGGGTAGGATACATTGTAATTCAAAATATACAATAGGCTCCCCCTCACAGAAGGCCAAGGCCAAAGAGCCCACCTGCAACTAGTGCTCCAAAAAGGAAAAAAATGGAACAAGGATCCTCTTCTCATGTAAAAGAGTATTCCCCAACCCAAACCTTGATCAGAATAGAAGATGAAGCATCTTTAAGAGAGAAACTAAGACAAATGGGTGGGTAAGGGGATGTAATTGATACTTTTGCAGACATGGAAAGAGGAGTGCCTCAAGAGCCTCCCGTGCCCTCCTTGGACCTCACAGTTGTTGATTATCAAGGTAAGGAAATAGACCCAATCATTGCTCAAGACTCATAGAAATTAATAGATGATGAGAATTTTGTTAAATCTTGAGCTTTTGCACAATTTTTGTGGAGAAGGAATATAGGAAATTTTGAAAAACTATGTAAGAAAATAAAGGTAGAACAACCCGGCAAACCAGATTCTAATATTGAGGAAGAGGTAAAGTCTAAATTTTTATGTGATTTTTCCCAGTTAACACTTGAGGCCTAGAGTCAATTAGTTAGGGAGTTGGGAGTTCTAATTTTTCCTGAGTGGGACATAGCTAATGCTATGATTTTTGATTCAATTAGAAAATAGAAAAATGTGTTGTATAAGACAGAGGAAGAAATATTACAAGCACATAGGGGAATCAAATTTAGTAATGATCATCAAGCCCTAGTAATTTGGTCAATTGGAAAAAAAGATAAGACTAAAATACAAGAAATTTTTAGTGCAGAACATACTGGTACTCTTATAGTATATAGGGATAATGAAGTGAGTAGTCAATAAATCACTAGAATGGCTAAAGAAATACTAGAGTTTGGGGATGCAGTGTCTGGAAAGGAACAAGATAGGTTCTTAGAACTCAATGTCAAATTTGAAGTACTGAAGGCTTATGAGGAAAGAGGAAAATAGATACAATTATTAGAAAATTAGATATCTCAAATGGATAACCAATTTGGGAAGAGAAAGATGGGAGAATCTAGTAAACAAAGAATTGTGTATCCTTGGCCACTAGTTGAGCCATTTAAGTCAACTCCTATTGTTGAAATACCAGACACCCCACAAAGGCCTAAGTTCTATACTACAAAGGAATTTGAAGAGGAAATATATAAATTATGGGAAATGCATATAGAATTGAATAATCAATATGAAGAAAAACTTAGGCAAGCTATTATCTACTTGGTAGATAGAATTGAGTGGCCAACATTTTATGATCAGTTGGCAAGAATTGTAGCTATATGGGATGAAATAAAAGGAGATGAAGATAAATTGAGACCCATTATATAGAAGTGGAGTGAAAGAAATAATGAAAAAACTATTATGTGCATATCTGTCATTCAGTTACCATGTCACCAAATAGAAAATATTTTTGATCTACTTAATAGGTTGGAGGATTTTGATAATAAATGGGTTTCTATTTCGAAGAGAATAACAATTTGCCTCTCCAAGTACATAGCTAAAAAGTTTGATCTTTTTCCTAGTACTCTTAAAAGGGTTGATAAAATAAAAGAAAAGGAAGAATGGAAAAATAAATTAGATGAAATATTGTGCCCAAAAATGAATAATGTTGTAAATAAAAAGGGGCATCTACTATGGGAAATGACTAATGAAGAGTTGGTCAAAGTGAAATTATTTTACAATTTTATTAGGAAGGACCTTGTTGAAATAGAAGTAGTTGGAAACTTTGTAATAAAAGTGTAGAGGGAAATCCTAAAATTTGATTGGCCTGATGACACTGCTTTCAACGATTGGAAAGAGAAATTTAAGTATGCAAAATAGATGACAGAAAATGATGGGGTAGAGGAAGATGTAGAGGTAACTATTACTTTAACAATCCATGATGAAGACAATGAGAACCCCTAAGTTGAGGTGAGCTTGCAGGTAATAGAACAAGACACATCACTCTCAAGCCTAATAGCCACGTACTCCGAAGAATCAGAATAACATAGGAACAAATCATTGATTTCACAATTTTGATGTATAATAGAAAAGTAGCCCACCTAAAAAGAATATTTTGATGTAAAAACTTTTCTGTACACAAAGTTTTTGTCATTTTGTGACTGTTTGCAAAATGTAAATATCTTTTGTCAAAAGGGCAACTGTCAATTCTCTATGCCTGAAGCTTGTTGCATCTCACTCTATTTAAGTGAGATTCCAAGGTTGGAGAAGGGTCTGATTGCATTGTTAATTTTGGTCTATACTGAATATGGCTCGATCTAGTTTATTAGTGCAAAACTTATGATGTATTTTTCTGGAAATACTTGGGAATATATTGATGTTACAAGGGTCTGATGTTTTTTTTACAGCATTCTAAGTTTTATTACAAATGTATACAATTTTCAAAGAAGATTAATATAAAGTCAAATTGTCCCCGAATCTGTTCTTGCTGAATTTTGTCTCCATTGTAATTACCTAGTCATTCTGATGTTGTGTGAGTAAATCTTGTCTAATTGAATGCAATTCACTTAGATTGTATGTCAATTCATTATTGTTATTGATTTAATGAATTAAGTAAATGCTCTAGTGAATGTGATAGGGTTGCTATGGTAATAGGAAGGATATCTATAAGCATGAATTCTGGTACGAATTGTTGATAGTATTGGTTGTAATGCAATCGATTAGATCTATAAAGTGAAGTAGACTCTGAATCCCAATGGATAAAGCATTGATCCAGTTAATCGAGTTTGCAGATAGAGAAATCATGAATAAACACCAATTCTAAAATTAAAATCAATTTTATTTTATTATTTGAAGAGTTCCAAAGAGGGTCAACACTCATTTACATTTGATTTCTGAGTCTTAGATAGCTACTATTTTTTAGAAATATTTGTAAACCTAGGGAGAACTATGACCAAATATGCTTATAATGGATGTATATCATCTGAAGATGTCAAGGAATGGATAAACTATGTATATGTCAGAGGTAGAAGATGAGAAGTAGAATGAAACTAATAAGATTCTCATACAATAGTATTCATTTGAATCATTCCCTAGGTATACCCACCTTGGTTCTGTAGAGCCTAGAGAGTAGAAAACCAGTCTTGGTTTTGTTGAAGTTGGATCCAAGTAGTATGCATACATAATTGTCAAGGGGAAGTAGCTAGTTCCTAGATTTGTGAGTATTATTATCTTGGTATTGAGCTTTGTTGTTCAGTAGTTGAAAGACACCAACAAGTTCCAAGTAAGGGAGAAAATTATTTTCTATTGGCAAAATTTTCCTTTCCGTATCAAAATTTAATAATAATTGTGTTGAATTAAATTTTTTTTTTGGTATGCAAATAAACGTAAGCAATTTTTTTTGTTGGTCATAAAAATTGTTGTAATATAAGAGGAAAATTAATTGTTTCATGTACCACAATATATTAATATAGTTGGCTAATATGTACATTTCTACAGAGAGATTATTTATTTATTTAGTGAATTTACAGAGTCACGGGTGGTCCGTGGCCCACATGCCAAGTGTACATTGTACAGTGTGCTTGTAGATTGCAAGTCCATTAGGATTCAATTAATAATTTGTCCGTTTTTATTGCCAACTTGATCATCATCACTTTTCATGTTATCCTTTTTATGGTGAATGTCATGTCCCCTATTCAAATAATTAAAAAAAATAAACTTTGTTAAGGCAGGCAGGCTCCAAAAAGGTGAAATTTCGGAAAAAAGGGTTAATCTTTGGAAACCAATGGACTAATAAATAAAAATTATTATTAAATTATATTTTATTAACCCCTCTTGGATGTGAGTTAGGGTTATGCCCTCTTTAAAAGGGGTTTGGAGGCATTTTGGGCTCATTCTACATCTTGATTCTTGATATATTTCTTGTTGTTCTTTAGAGGCTGCCAAACCTGTGGAGAAGGAGACCCAAGAACGGGAGTTTGCAGATTTCTAGGAAGGCTAAGGATGGGAGTTTGAAGCCATTCCATGTGCATGCTCATACAGAGTTTTCCGTTGTGCTGAATAGTGCCGATTTGGGTGTTTTCGGGGTTGTTTTTGGTTTGAATTTGGGTTTTCAGTTGAGTGTTTCATATTAGTTTGGTTTTCTGTTGTATTTCAAACTTTATGATGTTAAAATAGAGCTGAATATATGTATTGGGTCATGATTAAACTTCTGAGATAATTTATGAGTGTTTTGTGGTGTTTCCGGGCATTTTTGTGTTAATTTCGGGAGCCCGATTGAGCATAGTTTTGCCCTACATTTGTGATCTATTGTGTAAGGGCTATACAAATCTGGAAATGTCATTTTGTAGGCTGTTATGCTGCTGAAATCTCTGTAAAAATATCCATTTTCAGATTTATTAATAATTTGTGAAGTTGTGAAGTTTTTGGCACTAATTTGGACATACCTGATTTGGGTTTTATTGGAAAATTGGCAGATCTTTGTAATATTGGTTGTTTGATTTTAAAGTTCTGATTTGAGACTGGAAATATCATAAAAAATCAGTAAAGGGACATTTCAGTGGTATCAGAGCCGTGATCTTGCCAGCCTGAGGGTTTGTAGAAGTTGCATGTCAGTTTTAACAACTACCCAGATCTTGCATGTCAAGTTTTGATAACTACCCAGATCTTGCATGTCATATTTTATGATTGCATGCAACTAAGTGAAAGAGAAAAAAGATATTTGCAGCGAGAAAAGAA
Source organism: Cupressus sempervirens (assembly GCA_028749045.1). Lineage (NCBI taxonomy): Eukaryota > Viridiplantae > Streptophyta > Pinopsida > Cupressales > Cupressaceae > Cupressus > Cupressus sempervirens. Next base: position 388,432,933 of record CM053790.1, read on the forward strand.
TAAAGAAATTTTGATTAAACCCCCAGTTGAAAGCAAAAGTACAAAATCCAAGGAAGAAAAAAGTATGGCTGATCCAGATGAGATGGCAAAGAAATTCTTCCAAGACATCCAAAATACTCAGAAGCAAACAGTGGATGGTTTGGCGGAAACTAGAGAGGCTTTGCGGATATTGACAGAAAAATTACAAGGAATTGCATCTATTAATGAGAAAGGGAGCACTTCAGAGGAGCCGAGAAATGGGAGATCCACACCATCTAAATCAACCAAATCCATTTTCTTGCCTGCACATGAGCCACCAGTACCAAATCCAGCCATTAATCCAGTGGAAGAGGTTACAGGTAATTTGATTACATTAAGAGCTACTTACAATGGCTTAGATGATGACTTTCGTAGTTCAGTTCCTTTTAGAGAATATGTGGATATGATGAACGCTTTGATGCCCAAGAAAGAGAATAGGAGGGAGCATGACACAAGTGGAAGAGAGCTCAAAAATAAAATAAGCAAGTTTACAGTGCCTACTTTTGATGGAACAAATAAAATTTCAGCTAGAGCATGGCTACAAAAATTACAAACTTTCTTCACACTTAACCCCATGAAAGAGAGTGATGCTATTCAATTTGCAAGTCTACACTTGGAAGATGCAGCCTATGATTGGTGGTATCATGGAATGACTACTCAAGGTCACGATCAGGTAACTACATTTGAAGATTTCAGTGAAAGGGTGATAGATAGATTTGACCTCAAGGATGATGAAGAGTACTTTAAAGAATTGTCAAAGTTGAAGCAAACCAAATCAGTTAATGAGTATATAGAAGAATTTCAAAAAGTGGCTGTTATGGTACCTGATATGAGTGAAAAGAGGATCATTTATCTTTTCCTTGATGGTTTAGAAGATTCTGTTAAGGGTTTGGTTAAGGCTTTCTCACCCTCAACCTTACAGGAAGCTATCAAAAGAAGCTTGCAACTTGAAACTTGCGTGCCTATGAAATCAATCACTAATCAAAAACCCCCAAATCTTTGGCAACATAAGGGAAATTTTCAGAAAAAGACTTTCCCAACACTACCACCAAAAGATGTGACAAATGTGGCAAAAAAGAAGGTAGATGAAGAGACTAGGAGTGAATTACGAAGGAAAAAGCTTTGTTTTACTTGTAGAGAACCATGGGTTCCAAGACACAGATGTTTGGGGAAAGGTCAAGTGCACTATATTGAAGTTGCTTCAGAATCTGATTCAGATGAGCATGAGGAATTTCATGATACTAAGGAGGAGGTAGAAGAAGAGAAAGTAAAAGAAATCAGCAAGGATGGCACTTTAGCAGCATTATCAGGAGTCCCAAGATACCATCCCTTCCGAATTCGAGGGGTACTAGCAGGGCAAAGGTTGACTGTTCTTCTTGATAGTGGGGCAACTCACAATTTTATTGATGAGGGATTTGTCATGAAAAGAGGGCTTAAAGCAGAAGATTTTGAGGGATTCAATGTTACTGTAGCTGATGGATTCACTATGCCTTGCACACGGGTGGTGAAACAACTCAAGATGACCTTAGGAGATTATGAGTTATGTGATGACTTCTATGTGGTTGGTATTGGGGAGACAGATCTTGTATTGGGTGTTCAATGGTTGCACTCTATCGGAGGCTATTACATGAACCATCAAACTATGGAGTTTAAATTTCATTCCAATGGGAAAGAAGTCATATTGAGAGGGTTATCGAATGGAGCACCTAAGGCGGTCTCTGCAAAGAGGATGGAGAGGAGTTTTCGAAGAGGACAAGTAACATGGGCAGCAGGAGTCATAATCCAACCAACAAGCTCTCCCAAGAATCAAGGTAATTTCCATTTTGAAATTCAAAATATTCTTGATAAGCATAGTATAGTTTTCAATGACTTGCCTCCAGGATTACCACCAGATAGAGGTTTTGAGCATGTTATAGAGTTAGAACAGGGTGCCAAACCAGTTATAACAACCCCATACCGCCATCCAAGAGGTTATAAGGAAGAAATTGAAAAAACTATTAAAGAACTCCTGGACATGGGATTCATAAGGCCTAGCTCTAGTCCATTTGCATCATCTATGGTACTTGTCAAGAAAAAGGATGGTACAATGAGAATGTGTATAGACTACAGGGCTCTAAACAAGAAGACCATAAAAAATAGGTATCCCATACCACGCATAGATGAACTTATTGATGAGTTACATGGTGCTGTATACTTCTCAAAAATTGACTTAAGATCAGGCTACCATCAAATTCGAATGAGGAGTGAAGATGTGGAAAAGACTGCTTTCAGATGTCACTATGGGCACTTTGAATTTCTTGTTATGCCATTTGGACTCACTAATGCACCAGCAACATTCCAATCTTGTATGAATAAGGTATTCAGTCAGCATCTTCGAAAATTTTTTTTGGTATTTTTTGATGATATCTTGATATACAGTAAAACATGGGAAGAGCATCTAAAGCACATAGACACTGTTTTGGGAATCTTGGAGCAGCAATCCTTCTATGCTAAGCTATCTAAATGTGAGTTTGGTTTGACAGAGATCCTATATTTGGGACATATTATAAGCTCTAAAGGAGTACAGGTTGATCAACAAAAAATCCAGGCAATTTTGGATTGGCCTCCACCCACTAATCTTACACAGTTGAGAGGTTTCTTCGGGTTGTGTAGCTACTATAGGAGATTTGCCAAGGGATTTTCTCAGCTTGCTGCCCCCTTGACTGATTTGACAAAGAAAGGAGCTTTTGTTTGGACAGAAGAGGCACAAAAAACATTTGATAAGCTTAAGGAGGTAATGAGTTCATGCCCTGTGCTTGCAATTCCAGATTTCTCTTTACCTTTTGTTGTTGAATGTGATGCTTCGGGAGAAGGTATAGAGGCTGTCCTAACTCAAAGGGGACATCCAATAGCATTTGAGAGTCGAAAATTAAATCAATCAGAGAAAGGGTACTCCATCTATGATAAGGAAATGTTGGCAATCATGCATGCACTTCATAAGTTTAGACAATATTTGGTATGTGGGAGATTCATTGTAAAGACAGACCATAATAGCCTCAGGTTCTTCTTGAACCAAAGGGATTTGAATGATCGTCAACAAAAATGGGTAAGCAAATTGCAAGCTTATGATTTTGATATTGAATACATGAAAGGAAAGAATAATGTGGTTGCTGATGCTCTCTCAAGAAAGCCCACTTTGTGTTCCTTATCATCTATCTCTGCTGATTGGAAAGTCTCCATAATTTTAGAGTATGCTAAAGATTCATTTGCCACCAAGATTTTGGATAAGTTAGTGGATGATAACAGGTACAAGGTTGTTGATGAATTGATTTATTACAAGAACAGGATCTTCTTAGTGCTAGGGTCAAAAACTAAGGAGAGGATATTGAGGGCCTTTCATGACACACCTTTGGCTGGTCACCAGGGATACTTCAAGACATACAGGCAAATTCGAGAGCGGTTTTCATGGAAGGGTATGAAGGAGGATGTCCTTAAACACATTAAGGAATGTATGGTATGCCAACAAAGCAAGAGTGAGCAAAATTTTCCTGCAGGGTTGTTGCAACTTCCTATTCCTGAACAAAAATGGGAAAGTATTTCCATGGATTTCATCACTGGGTTGCCCAAAGTTCAAGGTAAGGATTGCATATATGTGGTGGTAGATAGACTAACTAAGTATGCACATTTCTTTCCTATCACATCTGATTTCAAGGCATCACAAGTGGCCGAATTGTTCTTCAAGGAAATTTTTAGATTACATGGTTTGCCTAGAAACATTGTTAGTGACCGGGACAGTAGATTCCTCAGCTCTTTTTGGAAGGAGCTCTTTCATTTGGTAGGAACTGAACTCACTCCCAGTACTAGCTATCACCCTCAAACAGATGGACAAACAGAGATAGTTAATAAATGGATAGAAGGATATTTGAGGAACTATGTTTCAAATCAACAACATGCTTGGGTGAAATGGTTACACCTAGGAGAGTATTGTTACAATACATCTCATCACATGTCTATTGGTATGCCTCCTTTTCGTGCTCTTTATGGTTACGATGCCCTTTCCTTTGTTGATCTAATACTTTCCGATAGCAGAGTACCCGCAGCAAGTGATTTCATCAAGCAAAGCCAAGACATAATAAGGTCCCTCAAGGATAATCTACAACATGCACAAAACCAACAAAAGATATATGCTGACAAGAAAAGGATTGAAAGATCTTTTGAGGTGGGAGATTTGGTATTTGTTAGGTTGCAGCCATATAAGCAAAGCACCTTGAAGAGAAGTGGGGCAGAGAAACTCAAGCCAAGGTTCTATGGGCCTTATAAAATCATCAAGAAGGTAGGAGAGGTAGCTTATGAATTGGAGCTCCCACCAAACAACAAAATACATAATATTTTTCATGTATCTTGCTTAAAGAAGGTTCTAGGCCAGCAAACCATAGTATCTACAGAATTACCACCTCTTGATGATGAAGAGAAATTAGTTTTGATACCAGAAGAGATTTTGGATACAAGAGAGAAAAGGTTGAGAAATAGAGCATCACAGAGCATTTGGTCAAATGGAAAGGATTACCACTAGAGGATGCAACTTGGGAAGGAGAACATATTCTTGAGAATTCCAACCTTCATTGCTTGAGGACAAGCAATATTTGGAAGGGGAGGACTTGTCATGTCCCCTATTCAAATAATTTAAAAAAAAAACTTTGTTAAGGCAGGCAGGCTCCAAAAAGGTGAAATTTCGGAAAAAAGGGTTAATCTTTGGAAACCAATGGACTAATAAATAAAAATTATTATTAAATTATATTTTATTAACCCCTCTTGGACGTGAGTTAGGGTTATGCCCTCTTTAAAAGGGGTTTGGAGGCATTTTGGGCTCATTCTACATCTTGATTCTTGATAATTTTCTTGTTGTTCTTCAGAGGCTGCCAAACCTGTGGAGAAGGAGACCCAAGAACGGGAGTTTGCAGGTTTCCAGGAAGGCTAAGGACGGGAGTTTGAAGCCATTCCATGTGCATGCTCATACAGAGTTTGCCCTTGTGCTGAATAGTGCCGATTTGGGTGTTTTCGGGGTTATTTTTGGTTTGAATTTGGGTTTTCAGTTGAGTGTTTCATATCAGTTTGGTTTGCTGTTGTATTTCAGACTTTATGATGTTAAAATAGAGCTGAATATATGTATTGGGTCGTGATTAAACTTCTGAGATAATTTATGAGTGTTTTGTGGTGTTTCCGGGCATTTTTGTGTTAATTTCGGGAGCCCGATTGAGCATAGTTTTGCCCTACATTTGTGATCTGTTGTGTAAGGGCTATACAAATCTGGAAATGTCATTTTGTAGGCTGTTATGCTGCTGAAATCTCTGTAAAAATGTCCATTTTCAGATTTATTAATAATTTGTGAAGTTGTGAAGTTTTTGGCACTAATTTGGACATACCCGATTTGGGTTTTATTGGAAAATTGGCAGATCTTTGTAATATTGGTTGTTTGATTTTAAAGTTCTGATTTGAGGCTGGAAATATCATAAAAAATCAGTAAAGGGACATTTCAGTGAAAGGAATTAATATAGATCGTCAATGTAAGATAGATCAATGGCCTCAGCTCTATTTTGAGCCTAGTTTTACACATTATAACATAAAGTATAATTCTTCTGAAAATCAAGACACTTTTCCGAAAGCCAAAAATATAAAATAGTTGCCTAATGAAGGTAGTTAAAATAGTAGGTGATGCTCAACCCTAGGGAAAACATCATTTTATTCTAAGGGTGAAATAACATTGTCCAATAAGAAAACATTAGGGAAAGGCTAGCAAAAACTTTAAAATAACTATACTAAATGTAGACTATATTGGCAATTGGACTAGGATTTGGGACCAATTAGTGTAAACTGATGAGCATTTAGCATGGGATTTGGACCTAAATTATTTAATATATCATGACATGATTGACCGCATATGTAGGTTTTCTTCACCAAATTGTGATTTCCCAGAAAGACAAACTCACTAATTGGCAAATATTCGCCACTAAAAAAATCAATGATGGTGTTTCGAAGTTGGATGATAGTTGCATGACTATACCAATTGCTGGGAGCAACTTGAGGAAGTCTTACTAGTTTATGAACTATTTTTAAAGTATAATTTTTGCATAATGTTTTCTTTAGTTGTCACATTAAGTGGGGCTGTTGGAATTAATGGTCCAATAGTAGTGAATAAATGAATGTTGCACATGTAGCAAACCTTATTTGAGTTTCTCATAAGTTCAATTTAGGTGTGAGTCATAGAGTTTTAGTTTGAATCAATAACAAGTTGTAGATGTGTTTGAGTTAGGTGTCCATTAGTTCCAATTAGCTATCAAGTTTATGTATGTTGTCAATCATGAAATAGTTTGTTGTCAATCTAATTAGCAGTCATTTAGGAATGTTGGCAGGTCAAGCTATTGTATAAAATTGCATCTATTATTCAATAAAATTAAGATGGAAGTTCCTTCTTTCTCTATTTCAAACATGTTCTATTTTTCCAATAATAACTGGGTGTTGATCATAAGGTTTTGTTATCAATTTGAGCACAATATTAGATCTAAATTTACCAAATAATTAATACACATATCAAGGCAAAAGTCTACAACAGAACAGTAACATGTGAGCCTCTCATGGTGGAGGTCTTAGATTCAAATTTACTTGAGTTTAACACATATAATTAATTACAACAAACAATAATAACTAATCTAAGTTTCGACCGATTACCGATAAAAAAAACAACTAATGGACATATCAGAGTACTTTGATTTTAAACAAGTAACACATAAGCTCTGAAAATAGCAGACATTTTATTATGAGGGAACGCAACTCTTTGTCTATCAAACTACCATTGAATGCATACAAATATGCCAAAGATATAAAACCACAAATTTGCTACAAATAATACGATGGCTCCAACAAGATGACTAAATGAGCGCTTCCTTCACCTCTCGTCTCAACTTGTTACAAATTCCCACGAGAGCATCCGAAGAGAACACCGAGTGGGCAGTAGTCTCGCTGCTCTGATACCACGCTTATGACTCTGTCGGTCGTGTGACTGTTATTTACTTTGCTTTTCTGATTCTGGATTTAAACAACACAAAACGTCTAAAAAGGCAAGAAATCTTATGATGAGAAAACACGACTCTTAGTCTGTCAAGCATAGAAATTTGGTAAAGATCTGAAAGTAGAGAGAATAGCGCCTGGTTTGCACGTATGATTGAGTGCACTGCCAATGACTAGTACTCCTTCCCACGCCTCCTCAGCCATATAGTTAGTATACGATCTTACTCTGCGCCACTGTCAATCCTCTGCCTTTCCATTTCTGCGCCTTCAACCGGCACACTTTGTTTTTCAATAAAGCTTCTGCAAAAACATCCCAAAATAGAAAATTGACGGCGAGAGTAAAAAGAATAAGAGTATGAGAAGACCATAAGGGCATTGGCCAATTAAGGGTAGTCGGCAGGCTTTTGAATTTTTCCAAACCGGCCAGTAAATAGTCGCTCTGCTGTTACGAGACTCTAATCTGATTTCTTCTTTGATTGATGTGTATTATTTGGAATTTAATATTTTTATTATCTATGTTTTATAGAAAATTTGGTATAAGAGCCAAAGAGAAGAATATAGGAACCATTCGCCAGCTAATGGTTGTGGACGAGTGATTTTTGTTTTAGAAAGTTAAGAGTTCATTCTGTCCTCGATCTGTAAAGATAGAGAGTAAATCATATTTGAAAAATTAAAGTAAATAGATTTGTTATTACCATTAAAAAGAATTAATTGTATTTTTTTAAATGTATAAATGTTATGGATGTTCAATATATGGTAAATCTAAAATGGTTTAGGATTTTCTTATTTAGATCTTCACACTATTAAAAAAAAATCATTATAATTTTAAAAAAAATTTATCAAAAGAAATTAAAAAATAAAAATAATTTTAAAAAAAGATATATATATAGAGAGAGAAATTGTTTATGGTTAAATGTATGCGAGTTAGAGATATTCAGATGGGGAATCTCTTAAAAGATTCAATATTCTACCTTTGTAGACATCATCTAGATACTATGAATACTAAGTATACAATTCATTCTCATGATAGATGTGTTTTATGAAAAGATAGTCATGAAACACTCAATTAATTTGACTCAAATCCATAAAGTTGAACATTTATGTTATTTTGTATATACTAGATTTGTAAATAGACTAAAAACATAGATTTTAATCATTTGTACGATAAATTATTATAATGAAATAATAAATAAGTTATTTTAAAGTTATAAACTAGGATTAAAAACATATAAGTTCGATCATAAAGATTTAATTTCATATTAAATTATTATTCTCAAGGGTGGATAGACCAATTCATCAATGACAAATGAGAGCCTACTTGTCAGATTGTTTATCCTTTACTTTGTGCTCAATAAGTAAATTTGACAAGATTTAATTATTTAAACCCATTTGTAAATGTGGCCCTTGAATTTTTGAATAGATCAAGAATTAACCTATCATGCATAAATTTTAATAATTTGATAAAAAAAATTCCTCTAACATGAAAGTGAAACCTATCGAATGTGGGTAACCTATATTGAGTTACAAATTCATATTGAAATAAAAACATATGGTATTCACTTAGAAATAACAAAACACATAAGCGGTTAAGAGTTAGACATGTTTAATATTCCCTCTTCAAAATGCTAAAAATCACAAATAGTATTCAAAAGACTCAGAAATAATATTTGACTTGTTCTATAATAGTGAGTACCAAACATGGGACATTACAATTATAAAAAAAATCAAAATTGACAAACATCTTCAAATAAAAGTACTTTTAGTTGAAGGTTTTGTTGTCAGTGTATCTACATTTTTAGTGCATGTGATATTTTTGACTAATGATTTAAACACTATAAACTTTACATTATACTCACCATTGAGTTGCACTATAACCAATATCTCATGTGTATGTAGGCTTAGGCAACTAAGAGTGCTTGAGGATCTTGCCAAAAACATTACTAGAATGATCAATCTACCAATCAATAAGAAATGCCGACATAAGCCATGTTATTCATATCATCAACTACACATCAAAATAAATAACTATATATTATGATATTTTTCATACTAAATTGAGCTTTACAACTCATCAATTTCATTTTTGACTCAGAAAGGGTAGGATCTTGGTGCCTGACAAAGATACTTCCACAATCAACATTACCAATCACACACCCTAAGAAACTTCTAACTTCAAACAACCTAAAGTACAAAAACTACACTAGTAGAAATACATTCAAAAATTAATTTAAAAACAAGTCTTAAAAGGGTCTTCCCTTAAAACTAAACCATCTAAAACCTTTACGAAATTTTTAATACAATCAACAATAAAAGTTCTACTAATCTTCATGCCTAAGCTAGTACTATAAAGATTATAACCATCAGAATATTAAACCAAAATATTGATGGCATGAATACACTAATGCCTATATGTCAAAATAACAGTAAAACATAATATAAATATAACTCACTAACTTATACACTAATCTAGTATGCCTCCTCTAAAATTTGCATAAAACACCAAGATCAAAATTTACAAAAAGAAAAAAGTGACCTAAGCACAAAAATTCATGTGAGAGCTATAGCATAGGCCACTATGAAGAAGCTCCCAATTCTTTTATATACTTTAAAGATACTTAATACATGCATCTTGGTCCATCGCTAGGTATAGATCCAATTTATTATGAAATTCTACAAAGCCTTACTCTAAAACATTTAACCAAAAAGTGTATTTAAATTGATTTATACTTCCATATGACTTTTAAAAAATGTTTTTTTATCTTTAAGGTGTACAAGGGATGAAATTGAAACATATCAAATGTGGGCACCAAACATGGGACAGTACTATTTAAAAACTGTATACAATAGGTTCAATATTGAGTACCAAACATGGGACATTACTATTTAAAAACTATATACAATAGGTTTAAAATTTATAAACATCTTCAAAAGAAAGTTCTTTTATTGGAAGGTTTTTTGTGAATATATCTACATTTTTAGTGCATTTGAAATTCTTGACTAATTATTTAAACATTGTAAATTTAATGTTATACTCGATATCTGAGTAGTAGTATAACCTATATCTCATGTGTATGTAGGCTAAGGAAACTAAGAGTGCTTGAGGATCTTGACACAAACATCATTAGACTAATGAACCTATTGCTGTGGCTTCACAACACACACCATATTTTTTACTCAAAAATGAAGACCTCCCCTTTTTTTCTTTGAGGATATGGGAATCTATTGTCTAGAATAGGACATCCTTCTAGAAGCCTCAAAGAACCCCACCCCCCCATCAAAATTCATGTTGGTTGTGGAGGTCAAGTGGTTGAGAGGTTGATTTTTCCTCTAAAGGCCATATTTGTACACATGCACACCCTTGAAGGGCACACTAAGTGCGTGCAACACATTATCAGCTTGAGGGCCGCACATTTGCACCCTTAGGGGTGAGCTAGGTGTGCACCTTAGGGTTTTGTGTACCTATAAATAGGTTGTACCCACCCCCCAATTGATCATTTGAATTCAAGGTCCCTTGAGCATTGCACCTTCACAAATTTAGAGTTGTGTTTCCTCCACTCCAAGAGACCAAGGTAAACCTACACCTAATCAACTAACTAAGACACTAAGAAAAATTGATCACAATTGTGCACCATCTTAGGGTGCACATATGCACTATTCCACCATGTGTACACAATGAAGAAATTGCAAGTTATAAGGTGCACTAAGCACACCTAGCACACCTGCATAGGTGTGTCTAGTGCACTAGGTGCACATGTGTGCCAAATCCACTTTAGGATTAATTTGATCATTTCTTGTTTGTTTTTATCAATTTCTTGCTAGTCTAATAGTGTCACTTAACATCTTTTCAATCTTCCAAAATTGGTATACTAACGTCTATCTTGTGTGCAGGTTAAAATGACATCTTCATCGTTATCCATGGCTATAAAGATTATACCAAAGCCAGTAATGTACAAGATTCGTGGTGCACCAAAGAAGTCTCAATTTGTGGAAAAACATTCATAAGTCTATGACATAGAGTTGGGACACTTAGACTAGAACACATTCTTGGTCCTATTCAACAAATTGCGAGAGGTCAAAGATGATCTCATCATTGATTATGAGCAAGTTGGTGAATGCAACATCTTGTCTCTATCCATTCCTCAGAGTTGATGATGGCAATGGTCCATCATTATGTGCCTAAAGAGAAGGTAGTGAAAAACATCACTAGAGAGATAGTCTTGGACATCCTTTTGGATAACATTAAGGAGGTCTTTCACCTACCAAATATAGATCAGTACCATAAAATAACTTACAATGTAGCTAATAGGTGGTACCATAAACACAAATAAGAGGCTCAAGGATTTGTATAAGAGAAGTATCTTCTTGCCAGGCCCCCTCCTAATAGAATAGTTGGAAAAATGGACATGACCCTAAGATATATGGTGGATGACATTGGCTACTGTATAGTCCTTCTACGAAGATGTATGGGGCTCCCCATGGTAGGTCATTTGGAAACAGATGGTCCATTTCATAGAGACCACCAAGAGAAGAGACTTGTTGATTAATTAGGCTACATTCATTAACAACAATCTAGATAAAAAACTCATATCAATGAAGTTGGATCCTCAGTTCTACATGACTTCCTACATTGTATATCTTCTGGCAGCAAGGTCGACTAACTATCTAGGGTTGGTAAAGAGAGGGATCATGTAGGATGCTAATTCATGGCTATACCTAGTGTAACCCTAGTTGGTGCGAAAGAAGCTCACATTCAAGAGCCTAGGGTATAGATTAGTGAGTGACAATTTTATCTTTACTATAATCTAGTTCCTTGAAGGAGATTATGTAAAGACGTTATATGCAAAAGTTGTTGCTAGGGAAACACACGTGGGTGCTCACTTCATTTAGTTTAACACATTTACTTACATCTAGGTGGATAAAAATCTTCTATGTCCCAAGAATCTTTCAAGCTATCCCTCGAATAGACTTATTCTCTTGGAGATTGCTAGACAGTTGGCCTCAACCAATGACAGAGTGAGGAAGTAGCACAAGAAGACATGGTTGTGTCCAATCACTATAGGGCCCTTTGAGGTGAAGAAAAAGTAAGATATTTCCACTTGCAAAATGAAATGTGGTCAATGTCCCTTGGATGATTATCTAGTGTCTCAACCCTATTTTGAAATTCACAATAGCAACATGATAATTCACATAAAATACCAAGATCAAAAGTATACCAAGTAATATAATATACTATAATCTATATATTTGTACTAAGTTGCATGGTTTATCAACTTGGTCAATAGAGATATTACTAGGGTAGGATATAAAACAACTCCAAATGAAGAAGTGGTAAAACATAAACTAATATAGGGAAAATATAATCCCATAATGAGAAGGTGAAAAAACCCCTTTCGTGATGTTCTTAGTTAGTGAGGAAAAATAAAAAAGGAAGGTCTGTATTTTATGCATGGTGATTGTCGTTGAGGATGAGGAGATGGTATTCATGCACACCACTAATTAATACCCTTTAAGGGTCAAATATTTTATCACATTATAACTAATAATAACATAATCTAGGGAGCTAGAAGAGACATGTGATGACCATTTTTTACCACCTTTAGTCATTCTCCCTTCTTAAAGAATTTATTGATAAAATCCTTGATATGTCTTGAAACTCTTTTCTATATCTTCAATTTTTTAAACACAACTATTTATATCCTCTCTAGGTTTTAAAATTAATTTGATATCTTTTATTGCAATAGTTCTACTTTTCTAGGAATTACATAATTCATTCAATAATAACCTATTATAAACATTCACATGGCCATGAAATAAGGAACCATATATGTCATTTTCAATAAGTTTCATTGTTAGTCATTCTACATTAATTCCTCATAATTATTTGCTTCTATGTATTTAAGAGCCAATCCAATTACTTTCACCTAACTAGCCATAACATAGGGAAATAAAAATATATACTAGAGGGTCTTCAAGAGATCCCTTAACCCAAACAATTGGTTTTAATAAGGCCCTCACAACCTAACTTTTCTCCACCATATAAATAAAGAATATGAAACTTTATGGGAAAATGAACTTCCCAAATAAGGAAGAAAATTGTGAGGCCTTTCAAGGCTCCCAAAACCAAACTACACCCATTAGAAGAGGCTCTCACTCTTGTGATACTCCTCTCTTGTTTAATAGGAGAAGATCTTGCCTACATAAGACCAATAATAAAATAGAACACTTGAAGTAAATCTAATATCCAATTCAACCCTACACTTAAGAAACCACAACTAAGAGAGGACTACATAGAGCCATCTTTGCAAAAGTTCTAGTTTACCTCCATAAAGTAAGCCTCCAACCACAACTAGGAGAGGACTACATAGAGCCATCTTTGCAAAATTTCTAGATTACCTCCATAATAGTGTTGGATTATTGTATAAAAATGTTCTTGAGATATTGCTATCACATATTCAGAAGATATGTTGACATTGATGGTAATATGTTTTTTTTAAATTTTGTCAATTTTCCTAGCATGTTTAGTGAGAAGATTGGTTTAGTATGGCTATTACATTAAAGGTCAATTGTTCTGATTGTACATAATATTTTGGGGATGTCTTTGGTTTCCTTGTGTCAACTTACAAAGGTTGGAATGTTGATTTGAGAGAGCTACATGGGAGTGTTCAAGGATTGGTATTTTGGATGTCCACGAAAAGCCAGTGTTATGAATTTCAAATTAGTGTAGATCGATTATACAATATTTTTGGTTAACTTGTTGGGTGTTTGACACAATTTTTTTCCATCATCTATAGTAGTTTGTGATTTGGATGGTGGAAATCTAATTTTCTTCAATGATAGAGGATGTTGATTGATGTTCCTCATGAATAGTATAGAAAATATGATTCAAATTATGAGTTAGTTTTGGTTGTTATTTTGGAATTTATTATTTCTTGTTGATGTTTCTAGACTGTCTTATTTGTGTTGATGGATCACATTTATTGGTGTGATTGGATTTGTCTATTTTCTTGTGGCTTGTTGGTGTTCTTATTATGCTTGGTCAACTTGATGGCATAGTTTTTTGTGATGTATAAAAGAGTGATTTATGATGTTGGGTCATGTTGGAGGATATTGATCTAGATCTTAGCTATGTCTTAGTTGACATGTTTTAGATCATGTTGTTATTTGTATTGTATATGATATGTATAATTGAGGTGTTATGGTTGGGAAGACGCCAATTATCTCTATGTAAGGTTGATGAAACATATAAAAAGTGTAATAATTTGTAATTGCAAAGGTATGATAAGAGTTTGTGTGTGCATGTGCACATAAGAAATTTTGCAAAGAGTTATGAGTGAAATCTACAATTGAAGCATTGATGTGATATATTATGTACTCTATTTGAATTGTATTGACATGATAGAGATGTTATCAACTGATTCATAATGTGTAGGTTGTTGTCTATGGTATATTGTACTTGTAGTCCACTATAGGTTGTATCCCTCATTGTATTCCTTAGGGTCCTTTTACCTTATTTGTCTTTGAGAAGTGAGATCTAGGCAGTGTGCTTGAATGTGTGTACATTCTCCTTGTAATAGTCCTAATAGTTAATACTTCTTAACAAAGTGTGGTTAAAAGTACAAAGCTATGTCACCTTTTAGGCTGACTTATCAGAACGACTGAATTTGAATATTTCTATCTAAAATTCATTTTTTTTAAACATATGATCTAGATAAATTCATTCTAGCTAAGTTATATATCGTCTCATACTTTTTCAATTGGAAATGTCTATTAGATGGATGTTTTATACGAGTTTGTATCCAATTACTAAAGAAATAAATTTATTTCAGAAAAGTACCATTTCAATAACTGCTATTATTTTTATGATTTTTTTTAATAACATATAAATACCATTTTATAAAGCTTAGAGTCAAGAATATTCTCATGTAGAGTTTATAGTGTTTTAATTAGATATAGTATATTATAATTAAAAAACTCCACAACCACATATTTTAACACTTGAAAAGATGTCGGTTTTGAGAAAGAAAAAATATTAAATCATATCAAAAAAATCTTAAAATTATATAACGCTTTAGAGGAGAGAGTCCTCTTCTAGAATGTATAATTTTTATCCTTGTTAGAATAGATTTATTTTGAAAAATGTGGTGGGAGATAAAAACTATCGATTTTAGGTGACTTGAAATTTCAATCCATATAAAAGAGAAAATATAGGTCTAAAGTCAATTTTTATTTTTGATTGTTCTAGATATATATGTTATCTATAACATAATCTAAGATCAAAGGGAAATAAGTTTATGTTTTTGTGGTGGGAACTCGACCCCTAATTTTTAGCATTTTTCAACACCTAAAATATTATCTATAAAAATTAGGAAAATATATCAATTCTTATTGCAAATAATTATTAAAAATTATAATCTTAAAATTCATCCATTTATACACATTTCATTAATTTACTTCATTTTCAAATTCAAAATAATAATACCAATTTTATGTCATTGAAGGTGAACAATTATACTTTTGTTAGCCTTTTCCTTTACAAAATGTTGACACAGGTTTGTACTTTTACCCGTGTATTGTTTTGTGCGTTTAATCCCCACCATGATTTTTTTTCCAACTAGGTTTCCACATCAAAATATTAATGTTATGTTTTCATGTGTTGTGGATTATTTCTTTCATGGTTAACTTTAAGATCTAAGATTTATGGTTAAGGTTTTGAGTTTTGGGAAACAACTAATAACTAATTTGAGCATTCTTTAATAAGATGACTAGTAGTTATACATTTTTTGGCTTAGTAATAATATATGTTAGGATAAACTATGACTTGTACTTTTAGAAATATTTATTGATGTTTTATACTTAGGAAATAATAGTAGTAGTATGTTGTATTGATGGATAAAATTATGACAAGTCCCCTCATAATTATTGGTATATGCTCAACATTTTTGTTGATTCCCTCACAATAAAATTAATTTATATTTAAGGGAGAAGAGTGTGCAATTAAGCACCCTAATTACATGCTTTTCAAAATCTTACATGAAAGTCTCAAATCACTTAGAACATTTTAAATCTTACTTGGTAAGTCCCTTTAAAGGTTTTGGGGCTACATCACAAATTTGACACCACAAAATATTTTTTAACAAAGTGTCCAAAACATGTCCCAAAAAAAATGATATTGATGATCATGCAAAAAAGATATATGTGTGCAACTAATGTGGCATCACATCATTGATTACTTTTTGCAGCTAGAAGTATATATGAATACTTCATAGCATTAACAACTATAAAGTCACAATTATCAATAAGATTTTGTTAAAAAAAAAGAATAATAAGTTAACAAATGTAGCTATTAAATACAGAACTACTATCACAACCATTAGAATATATTCAAATATTAGATACTTTCCCCTAACTAGATAAAAAATAATAATTTAAAAATCTTATTTTTATCATACAACTCTACAATAAAAGATCTCAATTTCTTTCAAAATAAATTTCATATAATTAATGATGCTAAAATTAACTAAAGAGGTTAAATTTTAGTCGTTGCAAAATAATGGAAAACAAAATAAATATCGTTGATACTTTAACATTTTGAGTTGAAATATTTGAAATTTAGGTACAAACAAAAGAGAGGATTTGGGGACAATAAAAATTGTATGCACATATTCCATTTGACGGGACAAAAAAATTGCACATTACGTACAGAGCT
Organism: Cupressus sempervirens; assembly: GCA_028749045.1. Taxonomy (NCBI): domain Eukaryota; kingdom Viridiplantae; phylum Streptophyta; class Pinopsida; order Cupressales; family Cupressaceae; genus Cupressus; species Cupressus sempervirens. Next base: position 388,449,701 of record CM053790.1, read on the forward strand.
ACAGGCTTGGCATTCTCTAAATTTTTGATCTCCCGAGAAAAATATCATAAGAGGCCAGAGACAAAGCCTTTAAAAATGGTTCACATCACCAAAGCATATGAGTCAGCCTTCAGCCGCTGGCTAGTAAAAGCCCTTTGGGATCTTGTTGACGACCGAATACAGATTGCCCCTGCCTTAAACTTATACTTGCCTTTTGATAGGAAAAAACCACTTCTATTATAAGTGCTAAGTGTTTCATTTATTCTCATGGGAGATGGATTCATGTTGAATCACTACTCATGAAACATGGATCAATGAGTTTGACTCAAAATCACACAGTTAAATCCTGATAGCAATATCACCACCTCTATTATGACAATGGGATCTCCCCCTCGGTTGAAATAATTGCTCTAAGAACCTCCCTTCGAAAAATTCTAAACTCCAAGATTTAAATTCGTGAGCAGCACTGTTTCATCAACATTCCTAAACACAGTGAGCTGAAGACTGCAGCATCAAAGCGATTAGAAGGTAAGCAAGCAAAGTGATCCGCTAGTGCTGTGAGTCTTTATCTGTTAGCACCTCTGCATAAGCAGATCTTATACGAAGTGTAAACTAGGCGGGCTGAGGACTGGGCGGGAGATATTCCAGAATTCTTACCTCCCTGCACCACAACCTCTGTAAAAAAAACAACAAGTATCCAGAAGTTTGTAGAAGGTTATAAATACAGTGACCTCCTCTACACTGTGTATGGAAGAAAATAGTAGTGTTTTATATAATGAAAATTATATTTCCATTAGTCGATAAGCTGTTATGTTTTATGTTTTATTCTTTAGCAAGAATATCCTGTTGTTTCTTCTTCTTATCATCGCAGTTAGTATTCATGAAGTCATGCACTCTTGGTTCACCATTTTTATATTTGTTACACGAGGAAGGGATGACAGAAGCAGAGGAGCCCAATCAATGAATATCAACAGCCTGATTTCTTCATATATGTTTGTTAGATACTGAAGGTTTTCCAGATTAGAGAGATGGTCTTTTAATATCTTTTGACAATTGTATTTGCGTAAATGGCATATTGAACAATATATCAATTGCGTAGCCTATGCAAGCCATTGTTAGTTCATGTCTTCAAATAGTAGTCAGGGTTAACTTTTAACTAATAATTGAATCTCTATTTGTAGAATAATCAAATCTTTATTTTTAAAAAAGAATTAAAATTATAATAATTCATTAGAAATTGTCCAATATATGGCCTATTGAATTGAATTGCACTGCAATTTTACACTATAATAACTATGTGAATTGGAAATGAAAGCACAAATTTAAATATGGTTATCCTAATATTTTAGGTTTCTAGATTATATCGAAGTGAAATTATAGGCTGCTCATTTTCTCATTTAGGTAAATGAAATTTATTGTGCAAAGGATTTAGTCAAGGTTCCATGGGACTTCCTATTTGGGTACATAGGATAGTATGGGTACATTACAAATACAACTATTTTTCAAAATAGGAGAGGGGATACTTGGGCATGTTAAACTTTTTTAATTATAATTTAATATTTAGAGAAGATCTGAAATTATAAGTTGTGACAATGGTTTTTCAAAACAAGAAGAGTGATAGAGTTTGCAAATGTAAAATGTATTGTTTTCAGTTTCACGCATAATATAGAAGAAATATTCTAAACATGAACAAGAAGATCATAAATCATATAACAATGACATATTGCAAATTATAAATTTTCGATTTGAATAGTGATAAAGTTTATTGTTGATTAGTATTGTATCAAAATTTCAAACTAATTATGTATTGAATTAAGCCTAATAAGCAACAAGCTGATACACAAACAAAGGTAATAAAAAAATCAAAAATCTTACTCAAGGTCATTAACTATGATGCTCTATACTTTGTACCCAATAGTTGGGATGTGTATAACTTGTACTTGGGTACATGGCTACGTCATGAGTTTAGTTAATCAATATCTCTTTTTTGTTCATTCTCATTCAATGAAAACACATTTTGAAGTTAACAAGGGAAAACATTTTTTAGACTACTATCAGCTCTATAAAATGACATTTAGGTTGCACTTCTAAATGCTTGTTTCGCTAGAAAAAGAGGTATGTGTCAATTATCTTTAAAAAAATAATATTTGTGTACTTATCAATGCATGTCGTACTAGATTAAGAGGGATGTAGAAATTCTCTTTTAAAATCTAGGGCCATATTGATGTCATGGTCATGGTTAAATGTTTTTTTCCCTTTTTCTTTAATTTATGGGGAAGATTTGCAATCTATTTTTGATTATGGTCCATGGAGGCTTGGCCATTCACCTCTCACATTAAAAAAGTGGCAGGCAAGATTTTATCCTAAGGATCAAGCTTTCGATTTTTCCCCTATCTAGGTATGGCTTCGTACTTTCCTCTTAGAATTTTGGGATGAGGATTCTTTATAGGATTGGTTTTTTTCTCTATAGATATCATTTCAAATTGATCTCATGATGGATTCCAATAAGAGACTGATATTTGCTAAATTTGAGTTAAAATTAATCAGTTTGCTAATCTGACTTTGGAGGTTTTTATCAATTCTAAGATGGGGAGTTGGTTTCTATTTTAGAGTATGAACCCATCTCCTTTACTTACTTTCATCATAAAGAAATAGGGCATTAGGCGAAGGATTGTGTCATTAATAGGAGAAAGTAACACCCTTAACTAAAGTTTGGAGGAAAAAATACGAGGATTTAAATAGTATTAATCAAGAGGTGACGATGCTTATTGGTAATGAAAGAGGCTCTTAATCTACCCAAGAATGTTATCAATAATGAGGGGAATGTTGATCTTACAAGTGAGGATCTATACATCCCTTTATTATTAAACAATGTACTATACTAATGGCTACAATTTTTGTGATCATAAATGACTTTCCCATGGGTTTCTTTTTTTACACCTCCTAGTATAAGATAGGGGGGGTCCCATATCCCCTTTTCTTTTCACCCTAATGGAAAAATCCCTCAAAAAGCTTATTCAGGTGAAGGCCAGTAGGGGCCGTTATGGAAGGGGCTTCATCTTTCCTCATATAGTATTTCTTTCTCTCATCGACAATTCAACAATGACATCATTCTTATGGGGGAAAGTTCAATTGCAGAGAAAAATAGTTTTAAAGAAGTTTTAAACACCTACCAGATGACTTCAAATAAAAATATTAGTTTTCCTAAGTATTTTCTTTTCTTTTGTAATACCCCATAGTGGAAACAACTCATAACACTAAACATGTAATACCCCTTAGTGGAAACAAGTCAAAACACTAAACATGTTGGGATGCAAAATTTTGAACCTTCCATCTATTTCGGGTTACCCCTCTACTCTTGTGCCACTCCAAAGATATTCCAATCTAAGTTGCCAGGTTGGAAAGTTTCTCTCTCGAGTCATACAAGTAAACTTTATCTCATTAAAGCCTCCTTACAAAATTTGTTGATTTACACCATGAACCTCTTTAAAACAAATTCCTAAAAAGTTTAGAAATAAAATGGAACATGTTTAGAGAATATTTTTGTGGCCCGGATTAGAGGATAAAAATAAGATGCATTTGGTCTTGTAGTCCCGAATGAGCCTTCATAAGAACATTGGAGAACTAGTTATGAGGAGTTAAGAAATATTCAAACAAGCCTAATTAGCTAAGAAACTATGGATATCCTTAAAGGAAAAGAACAAATGGAATGGTATAACTGAAGATAAGTATGTTTCATGGTATAATGATGATAAAGACTTCCTTAATGATGATGGAAGGATGGTTAATTTCTTTGTCCTATGAAATAAATTATTTCTTTCTCTGAGTCCTAAGTAAGTAAAGGCCTAAAATGGATTTTGGAATTGGTCAAAACATACTTTTATTAGATGATTGGTGAATTTTAGATGCTCATCTAGTTAACTCTAGCTGGGAAACATGATTTAAAGAGACATGTATGTAGAGATGTGGTTATCAAGAGATTATATCGAGGACCAAAAATGGGTTAAATTAACTTGCTTGTTAATTCATACCTCAAACTTCTTTAGTTTTTTCTCTCCAAAATTATAATCCCTTCTTGGGACTAAGAAGATTCCTTAATATGGGCCTTGTTTGAGGATGAATCTTAATGTATTTCTAAATCTTTCCTTTCTCTAAGTGGATCATGTTCCCCAAGGCCTTTTTACTCCTTTGTGTGAATTCATGTGGATCACAAATTTAGGGAGAAAAATCTACCCTCAAAAGTGATGGCTTTGAAAATCCACTCTACTATAAGGAGAACTTCTTGACTTCTTTCTCCTATCACTCTTTGAGAACCCATTGTCTTCTTTACATATTGATGTCATTTACTTTTTCATGTCAAGAATTTAATAGGATATCACTAAAGAGAGATAAAAGGGATGTATGTTAGCAAGCTCCATGAAAAGGATGGTACACAATTTACACAAATGGTACAATAAAGGGGAATGTTGGACTTGCAAGTTATGGGGGAGTTGTTCAAAATTATGATGATATTTTTGACTTAGTAGTAGTCTTCACTCTGGGAACCCTAAAAAATCATCGCTTTGAGGCTTTTGCCACTTACTTGAGCCTTAAATTGGTAGTTTCAAGTGCTTATTTGAATGTTTGGAAAGAAATGGATTCTATGAACATAGTTATTTGTCTTAGTGGAAATCAAGTGCCAAGATTGGCTATAAAGAATATCATTTTGAAATGTCGAGAGCTTATGAGGGAAAACACATTTAGAACTATGTGGTATGAGGCAATGAAAAGCTAGAGAGTTAATAAGTAACCTTTCCATATATACCATACCATGCTCCTTGTCTTTTTATTTTAGAGATTTTTTTTCTTTATGCAATCTTCTAGTTTTTGTGTTGAGTATGGGGGCTATTAAATTTATTTGGAACCCTTAATTTATGATTCATGACAAATAAAGGATGATGCTTGGAAGGAATTTTCTATTGGTGGATTGACTCATTTTATTGAGAAAGTACAACAAATTATTTAAATTCATTAAATCCTTTATTAACAATTAAGATGATGTTGTACACTGAAGGTTTTTGGCATGGAGTTGGTGATTTCAATGGATTTAATTATAGAAGTTTTGCAAACCTGGGCTAAGGAGAGGACAAATTTTCAAGAAAAGAAAATCATTTTTGGAGAATTAATGATCTTGTACACGGGATATGAAAAAGAGAAACTAAGGAGGAATGCAGATGATGCATATGATAAAGGCTTAATCCCCACTCTTTGGGCCAATGTGGCATAAGTGATCATGATGTATGTCACTTTTGATGGTCAAGTTACTAGCTTGTTTAACTACCTTTTGTATATTTCCAACCATTTTAGAGATGACAAATATATTTTGATTCCATTTTACTTGTTCTTACTCTCTTTCATATATTATATCATAAGAAGAACCCATCTCAATGGGTGTTTCATAAAGGCTTCCTTCTCGTTATGGAACTCAAGCAAAGCATCAAAATTTTTCATTAACCCTAGTATGGCCAAGACCAAAAAAGATTCAACTCGCTTTCTAAAATCTCATACTGTGGGTCCTAAAGGGGTCCCTAACGAGGATTTGGGTGGGCTCCAACTAATATTATAATGAATCTTATATGGGAGAAAAATTATCACATAAAGTTTATTGTCTTTGATAAAGAGAATTCAAATTATTCCCTTTTTTCAAATATGTCAAACTATTTCATCCTTGTAGTGAACATGAAAGGAAAAGGGAAAGTCACTAGCTCCCCTTTGACCATGTAAAAAGTAAAAGGGAAGATCCAAATCTCCTTATCTTATGCCAAGAAACCTAAAAGGGATTTGTCCCACACGATCCTCCACTACATCCACCATCTGTGAATGTGGAGAATTTCAATTTGCATGTGCACATCCATGTTAATAAGGAAAAACCTCTAGAAAAGTGTTGTTTTGTTCATGTACTATCATCACTAAGAAAAATTTATAGAGGTTATATTTGATTACCATTTTCTATTTTTAGTGGGGTTTATTGTAGAATTGAATACCATATAAATGAAAGGAGTTGCTTCCTTAAACATAGAGTCAACAAATTGCTCATTGTGACTAAAAATCTAGCCAAAGGGATCAGAAACTAAAACACATTGATGAATAAAAGGTCTATACCCTTGAGGAGGATGTTTCAAAAATTTATGAAAGGTTAATGGTTGTGGTTTTTGTGGGTAAACTACCATGGAAAAGGAAAGTTTAAAGCTTTCAAGTGATAGTATGTGTTGCATGGGGCTAAAGGACATGAAAAATATTATCAATAAAAATCTTGATGATTAATGACTTTGACCCCTAGAATCAAGGATAGATCTGTTGTCTATCTAAGAGAAAATGATAAAACATTTATTTTGTTAGGGGTATTGAATTGGATAAAGTTTCCTTATCTATATTGATAAAGGTTTCTTTGATAGACATAGAGATTGATTGGATGATAAGGATAGAAAGTATGATAAGCCCAAGAAAGTGACAAATGAAAAACTAAAATAACACTCTCAATATTGGCATGGCTATTAAAGTATTAACTTCAAAAGGGTTTTAATTGGTCAATATATTCTATAGAAGTCTAAGATGCATTGACTAGTTGGGAACTAAGGTTTAGAATTACCACATGTTGATATACTTTTTAAGGATTCATTTAATAAAAATATCTTTGGATTCTAAAAGGAAAAGATGCAAAGGGGAGAAAGGGTAACTTAAGGGAAATGAATACCACTACTAATTTGGAAAAAGTAGAATTTAGGTGAGAGAAAATTAGAGATTAAAGATATAGATGTGAAAAACACTTTTGGTAAAGGAAAAGATCTAGCTTTAATCCAAATGTATATGACTCACTCAAGTAATGGGCTAAGGATCATTAATGTGGTGATGATAGAAGAAAAAAGAGCAAGGAAATAGTGTGGAGGAATGCTAAGGTTTAGAGATTTTACCACTAACCTTGTAACTATAAATTTTGATGGTAAGAATAATAAATTATATGTGTTCCATTAGGATGAAGGGAGATCGGGAGTGGGTTGAGGGAAATGAGTAGGGAAGATACTAAAAGCCCAAGATTTTGAGTTTGAAAGAAAAAGTGAATCCCTAAATTAAGAATTGTCAATGGTTAATACTAAATGGCGAAGAAAAGAAATTTACATAGTAAAGAGTAAGTGGATAATAGCTTGTTTGTGGATTATTCTTATAGCTTAATAAATGCATGATTATTTAGAGATCTAAAACCCTCGATCCCAAGACCAAGGCAAAGTAGTTCGAGTGTAAGCATAAGAGAATCCATGATAAAGTAACAAGTTCAAAATTTACTATTGCATTATTTAGGAAATATATTAATTAGTTTTTATCCTCAAAACTATTTCTTTTAAGAAATCTCAAGGATACAAACTAGATATCTGTACCCAAAGGATTTCTATTGTTGTAGTCAACTGGCATATCCATATTGAAAAAAAGTACAAAAATGCCAATAGGTTCCATTTTAAAATATTATTGTACCATATATAGATCTTCTTGCATCTAACAAAGTTTCTTATATTTTATTTATCATATAATTATAAGTAGACACCAAGAAAAATATATGTACCCAAACAATCAGTCAACAATTGTGATCATTCTATTTTTTCAATTAGGTTTATTAAAAAATTCAATTATCTTATTTCTCATCAACATATGTTCCACACAAATTCTTAATAATGGTTCAAACATTATCTGATTACCCTTGTTTATAGATTTGTTCCATGATGAATTCTCAATGATGGAAAACATTATCAAATTATCCTTGTTTAGCAATATGTTCCACACAAAGTCTTGATATTGTGGTACATATTAAAAGAACATCCAATAAATGCAAATGTTTCCTTCATTGTCCAACAATTCATAAAGAAATAAAGAAATAGATCAAGGTCAAGAGAAAGCTAGAATATGGTATCCTAGGGAAAATACAGGAGTTAAAGAAAGTTTTTGGGGATAACAATTCCAAAATCCAAGGGCTTGTCCATAAACTTATCATTCATAAGGGTAAAGTGGCAGCTGAGGGCATCAAGCTCGGGGTGGACTTGACTGAAGTGGATTAAGTTCATTAGGTTGAAGTAGTGGGTGAACCTGGTCAAAGAACAAGGGGAATGTTAAATAGCTGTTAGGAACCTGTGTGTTCCTTCTGTTTATTTTGTTAGAGTAGTGTTGTTGGACGCATATGCTTTGTAAGTCGTCCCGTGAGTATATTTTATTATCCCACATGCATAGGTAGTATTACTTTTCTAGATCGTACCCAGTATATAAGAATAGGTTGAGGCCCTTGATGGGCACGGACGAATTTATTGTATTGAGCTTGCTCAAAGGAGGTTACCCCCTCGAAGTGGCCTGCGATCAGTAGATTCATTCTGAGTTCTGCTATCACTTTGTATTCTGTTATTTCGAGCATTCTCACGATATTGCTATAAGGAGGTTCTTCACATCTGGTATCAGAGCACTCTCTTGGGCTCGCTGGGTGGAAATTACATCAAATTTTTTTCTGTCATGGCCTTCAGGTTCCTCTCACTTCTAATATCTCTTGTTATTGCAATAACTCTTTTCAGTTGTTCTGTCTGTGAGTGAATTTTCCTAAGTCGACTGTTCAAAAAAAAAAAAAAAAAAAAAAAAAAAACCTTGTTTTATGGTTGTTACGCGTACAGGAGCAAAAATCATGGAAGAGGAAATTGCATCCCTCAAAACCAAACTTCAAGATCTGGATGACAAAATTTTGGGTCTTAACTTTCAGCAGTCAGCCATGAGCCGAAACCATTCAGGAGATACTGGGTCCTCTTCTGGCAATTTCCGTGGACCAAAGCTTGATTTTCCACGCTTCGATGGTTCTGATCCGACTGGATGGATCTATAGGGCAAAGCAGTATTTCAGCTTGCATAATACTTTGGATAACCACAAAGTCTCCCTTGCATCTTTTCATTTGGAACATGAAGCTCTTCAATGGTTCCGTTGGTACATCAAGGCTAATGTAGGCCCAACGTGGAGAGAATTGTGCACCCTCATTTTGGAGCGCTTTGGCCCTAGTTCCTTTGATGATTTCACAGGAGCACTCACTAAACTGCGTCAAACAGGCACTGTAAGAGAATACCAGACAGAGTTTGAAAAATTAGCTAATTACACAGAGGGCTTGTCTGATGAATTCTTCCGTAGTTGTTTTGTCAGTGGTCTGAAGGATGCACTTCGCTCAGAAGTCAAAATGTTTCGATCTACTACAATGATGGAAGCCCTTGGGTTGGCTAAGTTAGCGAAAGACAAGATTAGTGCTCTACAACGCTCCAGATCTAATTTTGTTCCATTCAGAAATACAGGTTCTCACAACCCTCCAGTCATACCAGCTCCCAGAACTACTCCGATCAAGCACTTGTCTGAAATAGAGATGCGAGTCAGGCGAGACAAAGGGCTTTGTTATAATTGTGATGAGAAATGGTCTCGGGGCCATAGATGTGTTCAGCAAAAGCTCTATCTCTTGGATGTGGATTCTCCACCGGAACTGGAAGAATATGTAGATGCTCAGGAAATAGTGGATGATGAGGTTGAGCCTCACCAGCCTGAACCTCCTTCACCAGAAGCTCCACCAGAGATATCTGTCCATGCTTTGGCAGGAGTCACTACTCCACAAACCATGCGGGTCCAGGGTTTCTTCAAGAAGATCCCTCTTACTATACTCATTGATTCTGGTAGCACTCATAACTTCATTGATCCACGAATAGCCAAACAGGCTGATTGCTTTATCCATCCCTGCTCTAGCTTTGAAGTCATGATTGCCAATGGGAGCACTTTACCTTGTAAAGGGAAATGTCGCAATGTGCGTCTCTCTATTGGAGATTATAACATGCGCTCTGACATGTTTGCCTTACCCTTAGGTGGCTGTGATGTGGTTTTGGGTGCCCAATGGTTACGCACTCTTGGCCCCATTCTCTGGGATTTTGCTGAACTTTGGATGCAGTTTTCAGCCGAGGGGCACCAACACACTTTGAAAGGCTTACAACCAGGGTCTCTCAGCATCATCAGTTCACACCATATGGAAAAACTTCTTAAGAAGAATTCACATGGTGTCATCGCTCAGCTCCATTCCATTCAGATGCAGCCATCAGCAGTCTCTAGCACTCCTGCCGATCTCCAACACATTTTGGACAAGTATTCTGGTATATTTGCTGAACCTGTGGGATTACCTCCTTCTCGTCCAAAGGACCACCGTATTCAGCTCCTTCCTGGCAGTGTTCCGCCCAACATCAGGCCCTACCGCTACCCATTTCATCAGAAGACCGAAATCGAGATACTTGTCCATGACTTACTGAAGCAAGGTATTATTCGCCCTAGTACCAGTTCCTTTTCTTCTCCAGTTTTGCTTGTTCGCAAAAAAGATGGGTCATGGCGACTCTGCATTGATTTTCGAGCACTTAATCATCTCACTATAAAGGACAAGTTTCCCATTCCAGTTGTTGATGAACTTCTTGATGAACTTCATGGGGCTCATTTTTTCTCCAAGTTAGATCTTCGTTCTGGGTATCATCAAATTCGGGTTAATGAGGAGGATATACCTAAAACTGCCTTCCGCACACATGATGGTCACTATGAATTTTTAGTCATGCCCTTTGGCCTCATGAATGCTCCTTCAACATTTCAGGTAGTGATGAATAACATATTTCGACCATACCTCCGGAAATTCATTCTGGTCTTCTTTGATGATATCCTCATATATAGCAAAACTTGGGCTGAGCATCTCCATCATTTGGAGCTTGTCTTGCAACTTCTCTCTGATCATCAACTCTGTGCAAAACTATCTAAATGTGTGTTTGGCCAGGAGGAAGTGGAGTATCTCGGGCATATTGTTGCACACCATGGAGTGTGGGTGGATCCTACAAAAATAGATGCCATGAAAACTTGGCCGCATCCTAAAACTCTCAAGAGCCTTCGGGGTTTTTTTGGGGTTGACTGGCTACTACCGCAAGTTTGTCAAAGATTACGGGAAAATTGCAGCACCATTGACAGCTCTATTAAAAAAGGATGCCTTCTCCTGGACCCCTGTTGCTGAGACTGCATTTGAACAACTGAAACAGGCTATGTGCAGTACACCTGTTCTCGCGATGCCAGATTTTTCCAAACCCTTCACTATTGAGAGTGATGCTTGCGGCAATGGATTGGGTGCTGTTCTCCTGCAAGATGACCATCCTATTGCGTTCACTAGCAAAGCCCTCTCTGGTAAGAATCTAGCCCTCTCTACTTATGAAAAAGAAATGATGGCTATTTTGCATGCTGTACAGAAGTGGTGGCCATACCTCTTAGGGAGTCATTTTTGCATCAGAACCGATCACCAAAGTCTGAAATACTTCCTGGAATAATGGGTATCCTCTCCTACACAACAGAAATGGGTCAGCAAACTCATGGGGTATGATTATGAGATCACCTACAAGAAGGGTAAGGAGAATATTGTGGCAGATGCTCTTTCTCGCACATTTGATAATCAAGCTTCCCTTTCCGCTATTTCTATGCCCATTCCCAATTGGTTAGCGTCTGTTCAGCAGGGCTATGACAGTGACTCTTCTTTATCTCAAATCATTCACCAGCTAGCCAATAATCCTTCTGCTATACCACATTACTCTTGGGATGGTGCTTCTCTTCGATACAAGGGTCGGCTAGTGCTTCCTCAGAACCCAGCTCTACATCAGGCTATTTTTTATGAACTCCATGCTTCTCCTTCAGCAGGGCACTCAGGCTTCCTCAAAACTTATGAGCGAGCAAGGAGAAACTTCCTTTGGAAAGGGATGAAACAGACGATTCAACAGATGGTGGCTGAATGTGATACTTGCCAACGCCACAAGGGTGAAACGACCCTCCTTCCTGGCTTGCTCGAACCATTGCCCATCCCTACATGGATTTGGACTGATATTTCTATGGATTTCATTAAAGGGCTTCCTAAATCCAGTGGCAAGACAGTGATCTTGGTTATGGTTGATCGTCTCTCAAAATATAGTCATTTTTGTGCCCTCAGCCACCCCTATACTGCCTCCTCTATTGCACAAATCTTCATGGACCAGATATTTCGTCTTCATGGACTCCCTTCTTCCATTGTCTCTGATCGTGATGCAACTTTTACCAGTCATTTTTGGACTGAACTGTTTCAGAAAACTGGCACCAAACTGAAGATGAGTTCGGGCTATCACCCACAAACTGATGGTCAAACTGAAATTGTCAATAAATGCTTAGAAACTTATCTTCGTTGCTTCACTTCCGAACAGCAACATCAGTGGGCCAAGTGGCTCCCTTTAGCTGAATGGTGGTACAATACCTCTTACCACACTACCTCTAAAATGACTCCATATGAAGCAGTCTATGGTCAGGCACCTCCAGTGCTCCTTCCCTACACTCCCAACAGCTCACCAGTCTAGGCAGTTGACATAGTTCTCCACAGCAGGGATCAGATTCTTCGTACCTTACAGGATAATCTTCACATGGCCCGTAATCGGATGAAACAGCAAGCAGATCAACACCGTTCTGAGCGCTCATTTCAAGTTGGGGATATGGTTTTTCTTCGTCTACAGCCATACAAACAATCCTCCCTAAAGCTGAAAGGGCGTCATAAGCTGGCCCCAAAATTTTATGGGCCTTATAAGGTTCTGCAGAAGATTGGTTCAGTTGCTTATAAACTGGAACTTCCTCCTTCTTCCCGCATTCATCCAGTCTTTCATGTTTCTTGTCTAAAGAAAGTTCTGGGTACCACTGTCAGAGCACAAACTACTCTCCCTGAAATGGATACGGAAGGATCCATTATCCTGGAGCCGGTGGCAATCATTGACCAGCGCACTCGCCAGCTTCGCTCTCGCTCCATCTCTGAGGTCTTGATTCAGTGGCATGGCATGCAACCAGAGGATGCTACCTGGGAACCCCTTCTTCAGATTCAACAACAATTTCCACACCTTAAGCTTTGAGGACAAAGCTTTTTACTAAGGGAGAGGGGATGTTAGGAACCTGTGTGTTCCTTCTATTTATTTTGTTAGAGTAGTGTTGTTGGACGCATATGCTTTGTAAGTCGTCCCGTGAGTATATTTTATTATCCCACATGCATAGGTAGTATTACTTTTCTAGATCATACCCAGTATATAAGAATAGGTTGAGGCCCTTGATGGGCACGGACGAATTTATTGTATTGAGCTTGCTCAAAGGAGGTTACCCCCTCGAAGTGGCCTGCGATCAGTAGATTCATTCTGAGTTCTGCTATCACTTTGTATTCTGTTATTTCGAGCATTCTCACGATATTGCTATAAGGAGGTTCTTCACAATAGCAAAGCAATTGCAACTCAAAAAAAAGATTAAGGAGGAGGACACCGAGGTAGCCAAGAATATCCAGGTGGCCAAGCTCTTGGATTTGGCTTAGTTTTGATTCTTTGCATTTTCATTTTCATTTTTCTATTCTAGTCTATGTGTTGGGTTTTTAGTGTTGTTAAGATGCTATAAATTTCAATGTTTTATCCTTTGCCAACATGTACTTTTGGACTCCATCATTTTTATCCTTGTATTTTGATCTACTATTGGGTTTTGAGTCCTTGTAAAACTTGATTTTACCTAAATCCAAAACAATTCATTTAATCAAATAAAATCTAATCTTACGACTACAATACTTTCCTTTAAGAGAAATGAATTGAAATAAAAATTATCCTAGATACAGATTCCAAAAATGAGACCTTACAAGATTAATCTCAAAGAAAAATTAAATTTTCTAAAAGATTATCAAATTGCTAATATGATAATTCTAAAATGATATATTTAGCTACATTAAATTAAAGAATAGAGCCATATTTTATCATCTCAATCTATTATATGAAAGTCACACTTATTGCCTTGCGTAACGTCCTATCAAAGAATAAAGGTTTTAGCTTTTTTTCAAGTGTTGAGGATGTCACTTGGGAACATTGTTCAAAGTTTAAATAATATGGTTATGCTTTAAGACATAAAACCTATTGATTATAGCCAACTTACTTTTATTAGATTTGGTTAGTAAAAATAAGAATATAATATATATTTTCAATATTAAATAATAAAATATTATTTAATAGACTTTTCAACAACTTAGAGAGATCAATTTTATGGGATTTGGTTATAATAAAAAATAAAAAATAAAAATTGTTGACCCTTGCATGTTTTCAACACTAATCCCTATTAGAAAGGAGGTTGGAGTGCACTGAGGAAGTTGAAGGAGGTTTCCCTCAACTTCCTTGGAGTGCTTCCCTACAACTTCTTCATTCCTCTTATTGACTTGGACCTCTTCATGACTTTATTTTAACTAGTATTTGTCTCTTTCTTATGGTTTGGTTGTGTTTTTCATGGGGTTTTGTTTATTTTTCTCATTGTTTGTGCTTAAATTATTTGGGTTGTTTTGAATTGTTTCCCTCCACCTCATGTTTACTAGGTCAACAACTTGACCTTTAGTGCCTTGTACTTTAAAGATTTTCTCTTGGTCCTAAGTGACACGTGATCAACATTAATGAAGACCCTAGTAGACAATTCTAATTTGTTGAAGATAATGTTGATTCTCATATTGTTAAGATCCAAAGGATACTCTATTGGGTTGCCTTGGTTGTAAATGATTCTTCAACTATCTAATCATTGTTTGTGACCTTCAATAGAAGATTCATGAAAACTGAGGCAATTGGATCCAAAGGATTATTGGGGGCTAGAAGTGATGGAAGTGAAGATGAAAACATCCTACAAACTAGAGACCACTAATTTAAATCAAAGGGTAAGATTCTAGGAGAGTTGTCAAATTGGACTCATTAATCAAAGGGGTTTCATTTACGATACTACATTTTTATACTCCATTAGAACATATGGATTTTATTCAAAACTTGTGAGTGAAATCCAAAATTAGGACCACTTATAAAATCACCATAAGACATGATGGTAAAGTATAAACAAGACTCCTTTTGTCATACAAAATTGGACATTCTTCTTTTGATTATGAATACCAACAAAGGCACAAGAGAAGCATCCATAGTCAAACTATAATAAACACATGAAATAATATTGAAGTTATCCTTAACATGAACAAGTTATGCCTAGAACAAGTGATCTTTTAGAAAATTAGATCTAATATTTTTTATTTTATTTTTTATAATGCTTCCACTAAAAATGTCAAAATTTCTTATTTATATAACTACAAACCATCAACGTTTTAAATACCCCTTTCTATATTGAAATCTCACAACTAGTAATAACTAAAATATTGTATTTCATATTATCATACTATACTGTATAGTTCAAAATAAACATTATTTTAACATGTGAATACCTTGCAATCAAAGTGTTTAATTGAAAGCATATTTCTTGGAGGCATTTTTTCCAAATAATTGACATCCCTTTTCTATCCCTCCACATTTGTATTTGGAACAGTTAGAAAATGAGTTTTTATAGATTGGTTCAAACCACCTAGTGTTTTTACAACCAGAGATGATGTCTATCTCTGGAGGTTGAGGTATTTATCTTTACACTTGCATATTGCATTTGGATGAAGATTCTAAAGCCTTTTCAAAAGTATCTATTTTTCCCAAACAACATTAATAAATTCTGTAGGCTTTTTACATTTTCATAGGTTGGGGCTACACAGTTTGGAGCCTTGTTCTCTGTGGGATCATCTCATGATAATATTAGTTTCTTCTATGTTGTAGAAGTTATTTTTGTGGCGCGGTTACTTTAACCTTTGTGCGAGTGGGCAGAAATGTAAAATTTCAAATTTCAAATTTTTGGTAACAACATAGATGGATAGTTAACAATAATGACAAATGGAAGTGGATGTGTTAAAGATGGATCCCACTGAAGCAAATAGAAGAAGGATGCATTACAGAGTTTTAGTTGGAGATGTGGGCCCGGGCACTTAAGCTGGTAGCTTTGAGTGTGCTGGTTAAGCCTGGCCATTCAAATCCTATTAAAAAAATCATGAGTCCAAGTTTAAGACTTGGCTCACAAGTCCATGGTGTGTTGACTCGACTCAGACAATGATTCACAGGTTATTTTGAGTTTGAGGCGAGTACACCAATTTTTCCAATAATGGTTGAAATTAATATTTTGCAATTTATTGGTTTAAGTTGATTACAAAATTTTCATTTAACATTACAAGTGTTCAAAATGGCCATTATCCATATCTATATTAGTATACATGTCCATGCAATTTTGTCTCTTACCTTCCCAAAAATTCCTAAGGCCCAGTTTGGTTGTAGGAATTGGATTAGAATAGGAAAATCTAAATACTCACATCCGTTAATTTGACATTTGTTTGCAAAATACAAAATTGAAATTAGAATTTTCCTATCCTAATTTGACTCCAAAATGATCATAGTGGAATTCCTAAAAAGAGGTGGAATCATAATAGCTTATTCTTATTCCAATTTTTAATAAACCAAATTTGATGGGTTGTCGGGTCCGTTACTTTGCCGTTTGATTGTATTTTTACACTCAAATGCACTTTTGGACTATTCCCTTTCTTCATCATAAGATATAAACTAGGTCAACACTATTAAACTTATAATACATTTTTTTTCCTAAAATGACAAAAAAACTAATATCAAATTTGATATCTTTTCTAAACTTTCATAAAATTATCTTTACAAATAAATCTTGTGTTTAAATTTGATATCTTTTCTAAACTTTCATAAAATTATCTTTACAAATAAATCTTGTGTTTAGTCCTATAATTAAAATTATTAAAAGATCATTTAAATATCATATTAATGATCTCGACTTATTTGTATTTTTTATTTTCTTTAATATATTAAATTTTTTTTTTATTTTAGTTTTGATCTTATATTCATTAAAATAATTTAATTTAATTTAGAATTAAATTTAGTCCTTTGAATTTTGATGAATTTCAAAGGTTGTGGTATATCTTTCACTTATAAAGTCAATTTAAAAATAAAATAAAGGCTAATTAAAATAATTTGACTTTAAAAAAATTAATAAAAACCAATTTTTATAAATTAAAAATCTTGTTTATTTTATATATATATATATATAATGGATAGAGCCACTATATATATTATTTAAAATAAAAATAGGTTCAAGGGTTCATTTGGGAAAGAACCTAAAAGAAAACCCGAAATCGTCACCCAATACAAAGATGCCAGGAGATTCCATACAAAATGTCAAGAAGGTCATGGTCTCAAAAAACTTCACAGCAATGTTTTAAAATCTCCACACCAGTTTAGATCTTTCTCAAAAATTGCATATGGCACTTTAGTCAAACTCATCATAAGACCTCACCCATAAGAACTCCTAACATTCTTTTATTGGATCTTGAAGCACAAATCTAAACCTTCTTACATCTCTTCCTTTAGGATCCATGCATGCCTCTGAGCAAGCACAACATACATCGAACCTAAATACTCAGTTGGAGTACTGACCTCACAAAAATACATTATATTACCAAACTAAATATAATAATATAATTATTAAAAATTTAAAAACAAAATTTATTCTAATTCCTATTTTAATTATTGCAACCAAACATAGAATATGCATCTTTTTACTCCTCTTCCAGGTCAACAAGTCTAAATGATATTCCAGAATTGATTTTAAGAATACAAGAATAACAAAAGAGAGTTTATTCCAGCATAGATGAATGCTGCATTCGACAATTCTTGTAGTCAAATGGACCCTAAATATCTTGAAATTAAGAACAATTAGAAATCCCTAAGAAACCAATCCCCTTATAACATTACTTTGAAATTGTTTCAATATCTTTTACCAAAAATTTATTAGTAAAAATATCTATTTTCCTTCAAATCCAAAAATAAGAAATGAAGCCCAATTTCCCCATAAGCCCATCATCATTTTCCAATTTAGGAAATCAAGTACTGTTCTTTCTTTAGCAATTTGATTTGCTCTCAACATGAGTGAGTGTATATAGTTGATGTATGCCAACTTAACTTATTCCATTCACTCCTATCACTAGTATAATTTAACCTTGCTTCAGCTGGGATCTTATTGGGCTTGTTGTTATTATTTAATGACATTTAAAGCATAGTTCCATAATGTTTGAGGGGTCTAGGCTAGGGAAATGTTTGAAATGGGTTTCAAGGAAAAAATAACAAATTCACGAACCGAAAAGGGACAGAGGTACAAAAAAAAAAAATCATATTTGGAAAATCAGTTGTAAAAAGTGCATAAGAAACAAGAGTGGAAACTATAAACTACTACATCCAATGCTTTGCAAATGCCAAATATCAATATATAGTGTCTCTTCATAGGTTTTGAATTAAATATGCAATGTTATGATGTCTCTAAGCTCAATTGACTAGAAACACCATGAGGTCCAATGATAAAACACTCAGATCTATCTTTCCTTGTTAAAACAAGTGAAATAATGAAAGAATGAAGTCTTACTTCCTGCTTCAGATTTTGTAGGCTATCCCAGTAACGGAGATGAAACCTTCCTGTCCATGATTCGAAATGAACTTATTAAGAAATGTCTTTTCTTTTAAGTTCCCATCTTCAATATCCACATCGATATTTTGGCCTTTTGGTGATTTTCTAAAAGTGAGTGCTACTGGAAAATTCAGATCACCAGTCTCCTCCTTTTCCACGTGATCACGCAGGGCACACAAATTTGATGGAAGATCTTTATATGTAACCCCAAAATTAGAAATTATAAACATTGTTGGTCTAACATCATAAATTGACTACACCATAGGCTAGTGCTATGATAACTCTTTTTCTTATATTGAATTCTCAAAAAAAAATCTATGATTGTAAACTCTATCCTTAAACCTTATATTATATTTCTTACAACATGATATATAGACAATATCAAGCCAATGCTATGCGAATTGTTGACTAGAAATGGGAGAATTTTAAAATAGATTTCTATAATTATAAAGTTTTTGAAAATTTAACTTTTTTGAGACTAAATTGTGGTAACCCATGAAATGATAATTATTTGTTTTATATTAAACAATTACGAAAGATCTTTTCATAATGGAAACAATCATGAACTAAAGACAGAAAGATACTAAAATCTCACTAAACTATTTACAAGATAGAAGGTTATTTAAAGCTAACAAACCAACATAAATGACCCTTATAAGCTAAATATTACAATACCACTTTAATAACCTACCTTAAACTGTCATTCTACTAACTATGCTAAGTTTGTCAGGAAATTTTACAAGTTTGTCCCAAAGAGTACTAATAAAAGAATTCTTTGTAGCTAATGCAAGATCTCAAGGCTCCAATGGTGAGCATTTTCCCATTGCCTTACAACATGATGTTGGGTAATGAAGTTGTCCCACAACCTTGAGACATGGAAAACAAGATAAAATATATCTTCTCAAATACCTTCGATTTTTGTTGACAAAAATCTATAATTTTTTTTTTTTGAAACCTACGATTTGTTTTACAAAATAGTACTAACATGTTGAATACCCCTCAATTTTATATTATAAATCATTCGAAAAAACATTTGCTAAAGCTATGTAAGGTCTGATAAATAATCAAAAAAATTTGCAAACTCTCATATGTGCCCTAGGCATGTAAAACATAATTTTGTGAAAAAATTATGGGAAAAAGATCTCTAAATGTTTGGAGAAAAAAACACCTATAGTTTTCTAAAAAAATTAATGCAATGTTGTTTGCATTAATGTTGTAGGAATGTTGTTTGCCATCAAAACCCTTTAATGCATCTTCTCTCTCTCTCTCTCTCTCTCTCTCTCTCTCTCTCTCTCTCTCTCTCTCTCTCTCTCTCTCTCTCTCTCTCTCTCTCCTCCCTCCCTCCCTCCAATTTGATAACCTCTTGTTCCTGATTTTTGTTAGAAAGTACATAAGAAAATTACTAAGGGACATTCCTCAATCCTAGATGGCATGATGACACATCAATAAAAAACCCAACAAGTTATTAAAGGACCCACATACTCCTTGGTGACTCATAAGTTAATATAAAACTTGCCAAAAAGAAACTATGGTACACATTTAACACTAGATGGAATGGTCACACATCACTCACAAATCAAGCAATTTGTTACCTATTCTATATACACCTTTGAATATTCTGCAACCTTCTTAAATATCAATTTGCAGTTTGTTGCATTTCTTACTTTTGCAACTTCTAACTGTCACTTTTGTCATTCTCCCATTGTTAATTTCTTTTCCTCTTCTTGAGAACTAACTCAGGCACAAGCTTTGCCTCCTCTAAACTCATATCTGAAATGACAAAAAAAATCAAATTATTTGGCAAAATGAAACATTAATTTGGCTAGCTGTCACAATTGCGATGACATGTTCTAATGGCTAGCCATCACTTGCATAGAACAACTATCACAAACCTGTCATAATTACAATGTCTAGTTCCAACAGATCAATGTCACTTTGACACTATAGTTGTCACATAGATGTCACCATTGTGATGAAAAAATGGAAGCTTAAAATGTCATAATTATGATGAAGTATTGTTACAATTGTGACATCATCAACATGAACTCTTGTCCCTTCCTTCTTCCAAGTTATAATAGTTTTATCCATCGTAATTGTGATGGATTCCCTTGCCATCACAATTGTGATAGTAAAGTCTAATGCCTGTCCGATGAGAGCCAGTTCATGGTTCCATTGCTTTAGTAATGGGTGGCCATCACATTTGTGATGGCCTATCTTCGCAATTCAGGCCCAAATGTAGTAGTGTTCTAATGACCTCAAATGAGTTAGAGGAGTTGAATGATGCTATCAACTTTTATTTTTGACTTCCATTTTGGGCTCCAATAATCTTGGAGGGAGTATCTAATTTTAGTAAGTCACCTCGTTAGGTTCATTCATTGTCTTTCTTCATCACAATCACTCATGTGATGCCCAATTTTGATTCTAATGCTTCTTCAATCATTTTCCCTAAATTATGATTATTATATGGTAAGATTTCTATGTTTTCTAGTATTGTATATTGGTTGGATCCAGGCTATAAAGACTTAAACCTTGGGCATAAGAAATGATGACCTTGTTTATGAGAATACCATGATATTGATGAAAATGTCTTTTTTTGAGTAAAAAAGAGTTGATAAATTATAATATTCAAATATGTGCCTAAGTATAAAGCAAACAACTTTTATGTGAAAAGAGTCTTCTTGAAGCTAATTTTTGGCATCATAAGGAAGATTTGTTTTATTATTGTAAAGCATATGGCTTGTTACAAATGAAATCACTTTTGGATATCTTTTGTTTGCATTTCATGGAGAAGTTGATCTTGATGGTTATGAAGAAATTTTATGGCTAGACGCCATGTCTTTGCTTGCACTTTGAGTCATTCTTGATAAAGGTGAATCATACCTCTAAATAGTAATTCAATACTAACCTAGGTAACATTATCTAGGAGTAGCGAATCACCTCTATGAGCTGTGAATTTGAGTGGGGTTAGCATTCATTCCTGCTAGATTTGTGTTCATTTACATTGAGTCGGGCATACATAATTTGTAGGGTTGTGTACATACTTGTGGCTTGCAATTTGCATATAGGGTTTGTGACCTATACTACAAGGCAAAATTTCATCTCTTTGAGCTACATTTTTTCTTAGTAGCATTTCATGAAAGGTGCATCATTATGGTTCAAGTTTGTAGTTCAAATGTATATTTCAACATTGAGTTTATTTTAAAGTAAATTATTATTGTAAATGCAATTAGTTGTAGTTGGTAAAAAATAATATGGAGTTCAATTTGTACATTTAGTCTAAGAATTTTAAATGCATTTTAATTATTGTTTCAAACCCTTAAATTTCATAATTGTTCACTACCACAAGGGAACCAAAACATCTAGCTTTGTATCAGATTTGAGGCAATATCCTTGTGTGGGATATTATAGTGGTATTAGAGAAATTTCTAGCCATCCTACGGGGTTGGAAATTTTGAGTTCCTACACTTGATTTGTGAGTGATCAACACTCTCATAAGTTATTTTAATCATGGAAAAATACAAGAAATCAAACAAATAGGTGCATTGGTAAATGAAATGGAAAAATTGTGACAAATATAGAAAAGGCTAAATGCAAAAATTTCATATCCAATGACAATTGATAGGGTACCTAGGTTTATGGTTTCCTTTTCTCAATGAGTCCTCTTCATAGAGAATGAATAAAGAGAAACTAGAGATTTTCATAGAAGGGACATCCAAGAGTCTTCACAATAAGTTTTTAATGGCTAGTGATCATGGTGAAGATAATCTTGTGCTTACGAGGGAAAACACTAGTCCTATATGTAGTTATGACGTTGGACATTCTACACAAGGATGTGGATGTATCTATTTCATTAGAAGACAACAACATTGAGTTTCAACAATTTGTAGATTCTAGAGTGATTCAGAAAATGCTGAGGGCATGCTAACTACATTTGATGACAGTCTTACATTAGTTGGTACTAGTGGATATATGGGTAGTACAGGGTCTGAATTTTAGAATAGTGGTCCTTTATTTGAGTATGTTGATGATGTTGTAGATAGTGCAAGTGAAAAAGATGTAGGCAATACCATTGCTAGTCTAGACTTTCCTCACGAGAGTGTTGTTTTTTAAAACTACAAGGATATGAGCACTAGCAGTTCTGATTTTTACAGTAGTAGTCATAGTGTTGAGCCAACATAATTTTATGGCAACAATCATAGTATTAATTCAATGCAAGGGACAACTGTCTTCTCATGTGTATAAAACTAAGAGCATCAATTAACTCCTCTAAGCTCATCGAAACCATATATTGACTTACTAAATAGTAAGTCTCTCAAAATAGAGCCATAACCCTCAACATGATGCTCTAATCATTAGTATTAGCCTACAAGTACCCATTAATAGGCTAAATTCATCCACTATCATGGCGTTGCTATAAAAGGGACATTACAATCATCCCTCCCCAAGATTGTTTGTCTTGAAGAAATCACAAGAATCAAAGAAAAAAAATGATATCCTAGTGATAAATATGCAAAACAGAAAACTTAATATTATTATTTTATCTAACATTATTTAAATATTCAACATTTAATTAAATAATCAATAGTATTATTTGATTAATATGAAATATATCAAAAGAAATGAAGTGATAAATAAAATAATTATAAATTGAGGAAATTAACAAGTAGATTTTAAGACAATAAATAAAAATAATCTAATATATATTAATACTAAAGTTTATAAAAGCTTCCACAATCTGAACCTGATATGATTTTATAAGATGAATTCAATAAACGTAGGTTATGGGAAATGAAACAGGAAAAAACCCTATAATTTATTTATTTTCACCTTTTACTTTCTTAGAAACTTTTCCATGCTTGTGAGCTGATCTAGGCTTTAATCTAAAGGTTTTGTGCCACCATGAATATGTTTTCTTTCCTTCTAGAAACAAGGGTTTGGTGACCAGGAGCTATTTAGTGCATATATTAGCACAACACTACAAGTTTGATTTCAAATTTGGTCTGCCTTGTATTTTTATTTTGGTAATCTCTTTGATGAACTTACCTAAGAATGGTTTTTCCTATGGCTATTCTGCTTATACTTAGACATCTCTTTTGTAGAACCAACTAAAAGAGTCAAAAATTGGTCTTCTTTACTAAGGAAAATTAATGGAATTACCTTTTAAGCTTCAGAGATATACATTCTTTAACTAGTAATATAGTTTATCACTCCATTATAATTTTGCCCTCTATTACACTCTTGAATGTTTTTTAAATAATGCATCTCTTCTACTAGTAAGTTATTTTTAGTATATAACACCATTTATAAAGTGAAATAGGATTTGGAATGCTAGAATCACCATTCTTTATCAAATGATTGATTGGGCATTAATAAAAAATTACAAAATTTTGATGTTTCTTTCCATACCCTCTTTGCCGAAATTACCAAATTTGGGATTCATTCTAATTGGATCACCAGTATTCTGCTTCTTTTATTTATTTCTACATGGTCTATTAAATTTCCCAATCTTCTTCTTTGAAATAAGGGTTTCAAATCATCATCCTAAATTTGCTGATGGTTGTAACGAAATTATGCTCTGCTCCATTTTTTATAATATATTCCTTTATCCATATGAACTAGGCATGTTCTCTGCCACTTGAAGTTGTTGGAAATTTTGTGAGATGTTTCACCCTACCATCTTGTTGTATATCAACCTTAAAAAATGCATATTGTGAATGAACCTTCCCTGGAAATCCGTATAATTGTTTTATTGTTTCTCTAGCTGAATATATGCTGAATGTATGCATGATTTATTGATCATTTCACCACCACTACAACATTTATAAAGTGATGCATGATTTATTTTTCTTAAAATGTATATCTTGCTGCTATTTGTTAATGTTGTTCACTCTCATATAATGTTTCCATAACTGTGACCATAATTTTCCTCACAAAAGAGGGATTTATTGCAATTATGACAATACTTATATTCTCAATATTATGTTCTAGGATCTGTCACAGTATAGAGGACATAATTGCATTATGATACTTTTATCTAATGTTTTGATATACTTTTGAGACTATAGGGTTATGTTATTTAATATCTGCATTTTGATGATCCACACTTATGTTTGCACATTAAGACCTAAATGATAGAACTAATGATTTCGTTCATGAACTAGATCTTTTCAATTGCTTGGATAGAGGTTGAATTGCAGAAATGCTTGTGATTCAATGTTTATGTGGGAGGTATGTTATCACTTTTGATATTCAGTGTTTTTATATTTGATATCATTCAAGATCTAGTAGGACAATGGCTTACTTTATCTATTATTTTTGACACTTACAGTAGTGTTTTGCATCTACGATATGCACTATGAACATGGTATTGTGAATGGAATGATCGAACACATATGGATGCAACTTTATGACATGATAAAATTAGATTATAATATGATGATTATGATGACCTATGATTTAATGAGATATGTAGATAACTGTTAATTTGATTACGATAGCTTATGATTTAAATGTAGAAATTTTTTAATTTGATAATGATCATTTAGGATTTAATGTGGTATGCAGATAAATGTTAATTCGATTATGATGATTTATGATTTAATGTGATACGTAGACAAATGTTGATTTGATTTTGATGGTTTCTGATATGTAGAACCTAATATTTTAATATTTTGAATGATTTATTTGAAATGATTAGGAAAGGAAATTTATTTGAATTATGTTAATAAGATTACGTAACATTTGAAATTATATGTATTTATGATATTTATTTATATAACCTCCTTGGACTACTGATGCTCAAGTTGAATGTGCAAGAAGTGGAAACCATGGAAATTGTTGGGGGAAACAAGTTCTAAACCCACGTGAACACAGTTTAACCAAGGCAAATCTTTGGAAGATTCAAAAGCCTCATTGTGAAAATTTTTGTTGTGTAATGTAAATTTGTTTGCATGAGGAAATGTTTAACCATAATTTAGATGCATTAAGGGCATGCCTGCTGAAGTGTAATGTATTTTAATGTGTCATTTGACACTTTTATTTGTCTATGTGTTGATGACATATCACCTAGAGTGTTGGTCACAAGGTCATTTAATCTTAGTCCTTTCATTTTCTTTGAATTATTGTTTAAAGACACCCACTTGGGAGAGAGTGTTAGGATGGGTCAACATCATATTGATTTTTGAATTCAAACTTGTCTAGTATTTTAGGGGGCCTAAATGGGATCCTAGAGTGTCTTTTTTATGGAAAACAAGTCCCTAAACAATGCCCTCTTAAACCAATTTGAAATTTGGGGTACCCTCACCTTCCCACTTGGTCATATTTCTTATTTTGAAGGAGAAACAATGTAAGAAAAAGGAGGCTTGATGTTCCTACTAAAAAAAGGGTGGGAAGAGAGTCTTTATAGAGGAGTAATGACAAATTAGTGGGTGTTCACCCACTCTCTAAGTTTAGAGACAGTTAGGTTTTTGGAGGGAGATTAAGGGATCTCTACAACAACCTTCTTTGCCTTAGCTTGGACCAAGGTTAGTGTATCTAAAACATGATCATTTCCTCCTTTTGGTATCACATAATGAATTTGAAAATATGAAGAAATTTTTTATGGGTTCATGCAATGTATTGTGAATCTTGGATTATGGATTTGAGCATTGTGAAGTGGTGTTTTTAAATCTTGTATTATAGATATGGACATTTTGTGTTGTGATATTTGTGGATCTTGTATTGTGGATTTGGGCTTTGTGTTGTTTTTTGTGAATGAGTATTGTGTTCATGTAGTTTCTTGATTTTGTTTCTTGATCTTGTATTTTGATTTGAATGTCAATTGTTGATATGGGCATGAGAGCTTCACTCACCCTTTGGGAAGGGAAGAGAAGTCCAGGGTTGAGGGCTTAGTTGGGCTTGAAAAATAGTTCAGAACCTTGGAGTATGGGCTCCATTGTATGCCATATTCATTGATATCTTGCTTTGGGGGTGATAAGGAAAATGAAGGTGTAGAATGGAACATTATGGAGTATGGGTATTTAAGGATGCTATGGTAGTATGTGGAGGATTTTTTTGTGAAAGCCTTGAAAGTGCATGAAATTGTTGAATTATGAAAGCCCCGAAAGGGCATGAAAACTATTTATGGCAGATATGTGATGATATGGCAAGTCTCCTTCTTGAAAGCACACCTTCACCCTATGTTTAAAGATTCCAACGGGAATCATAGTGTAAACCTCAGAAGGGATTATTATGTGTTATCTAGTAAGTTTCTTATGGATGATCATATATGGTATGGGTGTATCTTGGTTGGCTCTTGTTTCCCCTGCTTGGTGGGTGGCTTCATAGAAGCCTAGGTTGGGAGGTGAGCCTCCATGGTTCCTAGTTTGTGTGCATGTGCAAGTTTTTGAAGATGGATTCCTTGGAGAGATTAGGGTTTCACCCTTGGCAATATTGAGAAAACTAGTGTTGTGGGGAGACTAATCGCTTCCATGTCATCTCACAATGTTTTGTGACAATAAGGTCCCATTGTTGCTCCATTGTTATGAGAAAGAAAATTACCTTCTATTGTATATTGTTGTGATGTAGTGCCTCTCGTGTTTGTAGTCTGTACCTTGTCTATTTTTGTTTCAAGAGATACTTGATACTCTTTTGATATTTGTACCTTGAGATGACCTGAGGGTCGAATGTTATACTTTGATTTTTGTACCATAGATGCTTTGTTGCTATGTTGTTTAGTTTATCATATTTGCATGTTGATGTTATTTTGAGATGATAGTAGATCTATGATAACTAATTATCTGGTGATATGATGTATTGGACCTATTTGTTGAATATGTTATGAGATGAATTCTATACTATGGTTATTTACTTCATTCTTGTCTTTTATGATTAATGCGAATGTGAGAGGTGTAAATGGATTAATGAGTTATTTAATGCTTTAATTGCTTTGACTATTATATTATATGCAATTGCACTTGATCGTGTGTTCTAGTGTGCAGGAATTACATCCCTGGTAGTGGCCTATGGAGTTAGTGATCCAGCTGTTCATATTTTGCCAATGTCGCTCCTATATGGTCGATGTATCCTTATTTAGTTGTTTTATATTAAAACCTTTCGGTGATTAGTAAATCCGAACTCAGTTGCATTATGTGATTAGACCAGTGAACATGTCTGTGCATTTAGAAGTTTGCATTTGTCACAAAAGTGTTAAGTGTTTTTCTGTAATTTTGGATTTTCGAGTTTTAATCTTTTGGATTTAATTTCTGGCAGCTTTGCCTTAGGTGAATTTCCATTATGGATAATAACTTTTTTTCATTTGGGTTGTTTCACAGTTTAACTACTCCAGCTAGCTATTTTCCATTATCAGCTATTCACTCAAAATGAATAAATATTGGAAAAGTGAATTCATTATGGACTTCTCACATTTTGGAAAATTGAGTTTGGAGAGCAAATTTGGAAATCCTCTTCTGAAGGATTATTGTTTTGCTCGTTGCGGGAGCTGTGAGCATGGGATCTTTGCGAGGTTTGTCTCGTTGGATTCGGCTCGAGGAGCTCTCACTTTGCTGAAAGTTTCAGTAGTTTCGGTGGAGTATTTATTTTATTCTACGGGTTTCAATTTCGGCCCTTTTTGCTGTCAGGTAGGGCCTTACCGTTTTAATATTTTTTCTCTATTTCTGCTTCCGTTTCTTGTAGCAATATGTTAGGAGGCTGTGAACTAGTGTTCTACTCCGTTTCTGTTTGCTAGTTTTTCCCGGTTGGTCGGGTATGAACGTTTTACCTATTTTTGAAATGGGGGTTTGGGTTTTTGGGCTGTTATGCTGGTTGTTTTTGCATTCGGTGTCCATTTTCAATTATTTTTGAATTTTTTGGGTTTTTGAACCCAAAGGCCAAATGGGTTTTAATTTTGGAATTTTTCCAAAATTTGGGTTTTTTACCTCGTTTTGCGTGTTGCCCTATTTTCTCGAGTTTTCTTGGCACATTGTGGTTCGTGGACCTGGATGATCCGTTTGGACACCAATCATAACACTTTTGCATCTTTTTTTGCATTGGGATGCGTGTAGCATCCGTCATCCCGATTATGTTTTCGGTCGATTGACTTTTGTTTGCATTCTCATCCTGTCCTTATGTATGATCTCTGTGATGGTGGTGCACCACACACATGTATATTGTTGGGTGACCTGCGGGGCTCGATCTTCTGTGGTACTTCCAGAAGTTGTGATCATTGGGGTTGGGTTGGGAGTTTGCATGCCTTCGGGCACTCATCGTTGGATGAGCATGGGTAGGGTAGGGTAGCATATGGAGGGGGCTTCTATCCTGTAACCTGGTGACTACTTCCCGATTGGCAGAGGAAGTTTTATATAAGTGATAATTAAATTAAAACTTTGGGTGGTAATAAATACAAGATAATTAAAATGTGTGGGTTGTGCGCCTTCCGTCGTGAAAAGTAGCTGCCCTAGGTTGTGCGCCTTCTATTGAGAAGAGTAGCTGCCTATACTAGCTTGGGCTTGTTGATGCCAAGTGACTCTCCATGATGTCAGTCCCTACGTAGTAGCCCATTGAGGTGTCTGACCAGGACCTGTAGTTTATGCATTGTCTTTGTCTTGGATTCAGTCATCATACTGCTTGGCATGTGTGTTAGCCCTAGTTGTTGTTTTGTGTGTGTGTGGTTGGATCATTATCTCCATCAACACGGTGGGTGTGGACCTACGGGTGCCATGTGGTTGGGAGGCATAGCTACCTTCACCCCTGCTAGGGACCAGTGTACAGAGACGGTCTATTGTTCTAGCATGATCGTTGCTGGATGTGTCACTTGGTACTTCGGTATACAGAGTATGCTTCTTGTGATTTATGCTCTCATTATGATGTTATCATGCTTAGATGATGTTAGTTTTAACGTTTTCCTCATTATGATGATTAGCATGTAGTAGATGATGTTATCTGATTACAGGGTTATCTTATGTTACTACTAGCATGTTAGATTTCATTACTTATATTGTAGCATGTTTAGTAGTGATGTCCCTATCACGACAGCACCGATGATCTAAACGGTGGCTTGGGATGTTATGAGCGAGGGATCGCTAGGGCCCATGATGGTCCTATGACGCCATTGATAGTTGGGAGGAACCGCGTACTTAGTTGGTTATTTTGCTCATTGCAATGTTATTTATATTGTTGCGATGTTATTTCAGTTGTCGTGATGTTTCCTTTATGTACTTTCCCTTCTTTGTTTGATAGATGGTTAGATTTCATTTTCTGTATTTTTGTTACTCAATTCTAGTTCGAGTGCTCTGGCCTCGAGATGTAGATCTGGTACTCCCCAGTGTGGAGGTTCTTTTGTCATTTTTTTCCCATTTTTGAGTTTCTGTAAGTGTTTTTATTTTCTATGGGCGACATTTGTTCAACATTGTGCGACACTGATAAAGTATCACACGCCCATAGAAATAATGTCGCATGAAACTAAAAAGTGTCGCACGCATTACTAGAGAAGTGTCGTATGACACTGGAAGAGTGTCGCACGACTTCACGAGAAATGTCGCGCGATACTTTTCCAGTATCGCACGCCTTCTTGAGAAGTGTCACACACAGTAAGGGAGAAGTGTTGCCCTCCCTTAGTAAAAAGTGTCGCACGCCTTTTGGTTAAAACCTATGCGTGCCAATAGTGGGCACTTTTTGTAGTGATCCGATCATTTTGAGAGTTGATCTAGATACCCTTTTGGGTGTTCTTCAAGCCTATGTTGTTGCATTTTGAATTCAGGGGGTTTCTTTTGAAATTCAATTTTTGGGTTTCTGTTGTTGTCCTTCGGGGTTTAAAATATATTGTTTAAGTATAAGTTGACCCTTATACTTAAGATATATTTTAATATATGCGACGATTCATTTGAGATGGGTTTCAGACCTCTACGAGCTAAGGTGTAGATTCTAGGAAAAATCAGGCCTTCAGAAATTTAGACAGCCTAATTTCAGGGCTTTAGGATTTCAGACTTAGCCAGTTTCCAAGAGTCAGCTTATGTCTTTCAACTTGGTAGGTCTTTGTGATTTTCGTGGTTGTGTTCTGGTTGGTAGTGGCATTTGGAGATCCGTTGGTGTTTGGTTGTCTTTTAGTCTTCCGTTGCGATCTTTTGGTTTGTGTAGGTTGTATCAGGTGCACTTTCACTTGTAAAAAAAAAAAAATTGTTCTGGCTTGTTTTCATCCTTGTTTCCAAGGATCTTTGGGCAGGGCATTACATCTTGTATCAGAGCCCATGTTGCAACATTGGGATCTCTGTGTTATGCTTCCACTATGGTTTTGCTTTCCGTTGTGTATTGTTATCTTGTTTTATTATCTGTTATCTCGTTGGTTTATTGTTCTAACTCTTATGATGTGATCTGATTGTCTGACATTATCTTGTTGCTTCCTATCAGTGATGCCCCCTGCACGTAGACCTGGTGGCCGTGGTGGTACCCGTAGTGGTAACCGTGGAAATAAGAACCATGAAGAGGAATGTCAGGGAGGAGGGGAAGAACATGGTAATATTGGTGATCAGAATGGTGGAGGGGCGGTGATGCCTGTCCTCCAACAGATTCTTGCTCTTTTGGGCCCTCGTGTTGAGGAGCGCCAACAGAATCAGAATCAGGAAGAGGGATCTCATCATGGAGGTTCCCATCACTCTGAGCATAGAGAGGAGGAACGTGAATGTGAGCATTCTCTTACTCCACCAAGTCACCATCAGGGTGGTAGACACCGCAACAGTGAGGACTCCATCAGGTTGGATATCGTGAAGTCCCTTCAGAGTTCCAAACCACCACCATTTGATGGTAAGGGAAGTGGCCTCAAGGATGAGACTTAGTTGCTAGACATGGAGCACTGCTTCACCATGTATCCATATTCAACCAACATGAGGGCCCGTTATGCAATTATGCAGTTGAGGGACCATGGATCCATTTGGTGGAATATTGAGAGTCAGAAGCTTTAGCTTAGTGTTGCAGATCTCACCTGGGAGATTTTTGAGGAGAGATTCCAAGAGAGATTCTTATCTCCTCAGTACAGGGAGGCTCGTGCTGATGAGTTCCATGCTATCCGTCAAGGGAATATGACTGTGGATCAGTACGAGATCCGATTCTTTGAACTTAGGTAGTATTCATGCTACAACAATGATGATTTTCTCTTAGCACATCATTTTATCTGAGGCCTTAAGGATTCCCTCATTGGAGAAGTTCGAATGCATCAGCCCAGGACTCTTATGCTCACGATAGAGAAGGCACGTATTACAGAGGAAAATTTGGCTAGAGGATTCAGTAGCAGATCTGGTTCTTAGAACCAAAGTGCAAGGTATTCAGGACAAGATTCTTAGTTTACCCAGTCCACAGGAAAGGGTCAAGCCCAATCAGAACCCCCTCAAGGAGGTAAGAAAGGTCGTTATTGACATAGGGCTAGAGGGGGGCAATATTCTGGTACCTTAGGGAAGAAAGGAGATAATCAGAAAAGAGGACAGAAATCTCACCAAGATCGTCCTCCTCAGTTCAGTCAGCAGACTTCCAATAGAGGTAGTGCACCATATCCTAGTGCTACTCAGAGTGGTCGTGGGACAGGATCCAACTTTTTTGGGAATTTTTATTCTTGTGGCCAACCTGGCCATAAATCTTATGATTGTCCCATCAAACCATCTATAGGACCTGGTAAGGGCACAATAAGATCTGAGCCTACTGTAGGAGATGCGGGTCGGAATCATAGAGTCTTTGTGGAGGTTGACAACCGTCAAGCTGAGCATCAAGGTACGGTAGTCGAGGCTACATGTATGTTTCATGGTATTTCAACTTCAATTTTGTTTGACTCTAGTGCCACCGATTCTTTCATTTCACCATCTCTTGTTCTAAGGTGGCTGTTGACTCATTGGTTAGGAGTTGTTTGGATTTGGGAACCTTCACCAAAATAGTGGATCTACGCATTCTACCTCTGGGATCGTATGGAATTATGTTGGACATGGATTGGTTAGCTGCCCATCAGGCCAATATTGATTTCCATCGTAAGGTGGTACAGTGTGTGGATGACACAGGTGGACAGGTGGAACTTTTGGGAGTTCAGCGACCAGTCTCGCTTCGTATGATCTCAGCTAATCAGCTGAAGCGGAGTGTGCGAAAGGGTTGTCAGTTGTTTCTTGTATCTCTCAATGATCTTGAGGAAGCCAAGAGCCATATGGTAAAACTTGATGATCACCTACTCCTTCGTGAGTATGCTGATGTGTTTCCTGATGAGATTCTAGGTATGCCACCACAGCGTGACATTGATTTTCGGATCGATCTTGTACCAGGAGCAGAACCGATTTCACGAGCTCCTTACCACATGACTACTCAAGAGTTGAGTGAGCTCAAGTTGCAGTTGGAGGAATTATTGGCCAAGGGCCACATTCATCCTAGTGTATCCCCGTGGGGTGCACCAATCATCTTCGTGAAGAAGAAGGATGGTTCTTTGTGTTTGTTCATTGACTACCGATAATTGAATAAGGTGATGGTGAAGAACCGTTATCCTTTGCCAAGGATAGATGACTTTTTTGATCAGATGAAGGGAGCATGAGTGCTCTCGAAGATTGATCTAAAGTCGGGATACCATCAGCTTTGTATCCAAGAGGCTGATATTCATCAAACAACATTTCGTACATGATATGGGCATTATGAGTTCATAGTTGTACCTTTTGGGTTGACCAATGCGCCATCAGTGTTCATGAGTTTGATGAATGGGGTATTTTGCATGTACCTTGATCAGTGTGTCATTGTGTTTTTGGATGACATATTGATCTACTCAAAGACTGTGGAGGTGCATGAAGTCCATTTGCGTCAGGTATTGCAGTGCTTGAGAGACCATCAGTTGTATGGAAACTTGAGTAAATGTGGGTTCTTCCAGTCAGAGGTGAAGTATTTGGGGTATATCATCACTGGTGATGGAATTGTAGTGGATCCAGAGAAGATTCGTGCTATCATGGATTGGCCGACACCCACTAATGTCTCAGAGGTTCATAGTTTCATGGGATTAGCGGGTTACTACCATCGCTTTGTGAAGGATTTTTCACGAGTAGCCCATCCCATCACCTCTCTTCAGAGGAAAGAGAAGAAATTCATTTGGTCAGGCCAGTGTGAGGCAGCTTTTGTTACTCTTAAGGAGTGTTTGACTAGTGCACCAATCCTTGCAGTGCCTAATCCTGTAGGTGATTTCATGGTTTGCACAGATGCTTCGTTGGAAGGTGTGGGTGCGGTGTTAATGCAGGATGGTCGAGTGATTGCTTTTGAGTCTAGAAAACTCAAGGACCATGAGCTAAACTACCCAACTCATGATTTGGAACTTGCGGCCGTAGTGCATGCCCTTGTCCGTTGGAGGCATTTTCTTTTGGGACACAGGTTTGAGTTGCATAGCGATCATAGGAGCTTGCAGTATATCTTTACTCAACCAAACTTGAATGCATGACAGTGTCGTTGGATGGAGTTCCTATGCGAGTATGACTTTGATGTTCATTACATCAAAGAGAAGGAGAATGTTGTCACAGATGCCTTGAGCAGGAGGCGACATGAGGTATCAGTGATGTCATTGGGAGTGGATTTGAGAAGCCATATTTTGGAGGCTTTGCCTAGTGACTCTTGGTATCAGGAGGTGAGGGCAGAGATCGAGTCTGGACGTACCCTTGAGGGGAGATTTTTAGGTTATATGCTTGAGTCCGATGGACTATTGTGACACTTAGGGAATATTCATGCACCCTTGTCGGGTGATCTTCGTACCTTAGTTTTGTCAGAAGCGCATTGTGCACCATATTCTGCACATCCTGAAGTCAAGAAGATGCATGTTGATCTCAAACAGCTGTACTTCTAGGCAGGGATGAGACGCGATGTTGCTGACTTTGTTGCTAGATGTCTCAAGTGCCAGAGAGTGAAGGCAGAGCATCAGCATCCGACGGGTCTTTTGCAGCCACATACCATTCCAGAGTGGAAGTGGGATATGATAGCTATTGATTTTATTATAGGGTTGCCTATGTCATCACGGAGACATGATTGTATCATGTTGACAGTGGACAAGTTGTCCAAGGTAGCACATTTTTCACCCATGAGAGCATCCTACACTGCTTCTTCCATAGCACATGTTTTCATGGTGGATATTGTTCATTTGCATGGGATCCCTCATCGTATCATTTTAGATAGAGATCCAGTGTTTACTTCTGCACTATGGACATCTCTACAGCATGCGTTGGACGCTCAGCTCAATTTCAGTTCAGCCTATCACCCAGAGACCGATGGTCAAACTGAGAGAGTAAATCAAGTTCTAGAGGATATGCTTTGCATGTATGTTATGGATAGGCAGGTGAAGTGGGAGGACTATTTATACCTTGTTGAGTTCGCATACAACAACGGTTATCATAGTTCTCTTGGCATGTCACCTTTTCAGGCCTTGTATGGTAGACCATGCCGTACCCCTTTGAGTTGGGATCGTTTGGAGGACCATGTTCTTTTGGGTCTAGAGATACTTCAGGATATGGAGCAGCAAGTTGTTCACATTAGGGAGCATTTGGTTACTACTCAGGGCAGGCAGAAGAAGTATGCAGATGCCCATAGGTTGGATCATCACTTTTCTGTTGGTGACAGGGTGTTTTTGAGAGTGCGGCCGAGGAAGAGCCCCATCCATTATGGTAAAGGCTCTAAGTTGGCACCATGTTTTGTCGGACCTTTTGAGATCCTTGAGAGGATTGGTCCTATTGCTTATCGTCTAGCGTTGCCACCTAGCCTATCGCGCATACATGATGTTTTCCATGTTTCTGTTTTGCGGCAGTATATCCCTGATGTGACCCATGTTCTTGATTGGGATGCTTTGCAGGTAGTGGACGGGCAGCTTACTTTGGAGCCCATTCGTATCCTATAGCACTAGAGGTTGACCTTTCGAGGTCGGGACATAGAGTAGGTAAGGCTCCAATGGGACTCGAGCGATGAGGCCTCTGCGACTTGGGAAGATGCTACACGAATGAGGGGATTGTACCTCTTCTCTAGAATTTATATAAGGGTGAGAAAATAAGTGGAGGTCTAATACAGGCTAATATTTTATTTAGGAGAATATTCCTTAGCAACTTGTGAATTTAGGGGAACATTAAAACTAAGAATAATTAGTCAAGGCAACAAAAAAAAGAGATAATATTAATACATATATAAATAGAACAAATAAGAAGGACAACTAACCCATAATGAGTCTGACCCAAGTCAATATTCATAAGTCACATCCAAAAAATAAATACATATAATAATGATAATAATAGTAAGATAAATAAAAATAAAACATTAAATATGCATTGGTACTATATCCTAAGAACTTTACAAAGGAAAAAAAGTTAAACATACACCTAGGCATGGGCAGCCAATTCTAAGGATCTAGGAAGGTCAAATCATGGAACTCGTGACATGCACAATGGTCCCCACTCAATCCAAAAAGCAACCTTGGGAAGAGACATGGGAATCTTAGAAGTGTCTTTCCTTCTACCCCATGTCAGAACCACCCCCCCTAGGCATATCTTGCCTTTGAAAAATTATTTTTGGCACCTATACATGGGGATTGTAATATGTTTATCTCTGACACAAGTCAGACTCATCTACCCTAGGCGCCAAGTTGCAAGAGGACCAATTAAAGACTAAGAAACTATGCAATGAAAAGGGGCACGTACCATTTTGCGAAAGACTTTAGGTTGTAGCAAATGACATGTCCCTGCCACATGTCAAGGACCCTTTCCTAGAAAATCCATCCTTTTTAGCTTTCACTTGGCACCCATGCAAGAGGAAACATAGATAAGCACGCAATTTAATGGGGATCACCTTGGACTTGGTGAACTCGCCTAGGAGGAGGAGTAATGTTTCTTTGGCTAGCTTTGATTTGATAAGTAGGAGATAATTTCCACAGCAAGTCAAATTGTGATATTGTTATCAGGATTTAACTATGTGATTTTGAGTCAAACTCATTGACCCATATTTCATGAGTAGTGATTCAACATGAATCCATATCTCATGAGAAGATGGAGCACCTAGCACTGATTGGATCTAGGTGATTCTCACAAGGGTGAAGCACCAGGACTTCCCAGGACGTCACCCATCCCAGTACCACTCCAGCCTGAGTGCGCTTAACTATGAAGTTTCCTCCATGGTTAAACCCAAAGCTTGCAACCCCATTTGCAAAACCTTCACCAAGTGTTGCTCCTTATGAACCTTCACCAAGGGGATTTCTAATGAATGGTTCATAAGGCACAACACTTGGTGAAGGTTTTGCAAATGGGTTTGCAAGCTTTGGGTTTAACCATGGAGGAAACTCCGTAGTTAAGCATGCTTAGGTTGGAGTAGTACTGGGATGGGTGACCTCTTGGGAAGTCTCGGTGCTTCACCCCTATGAGCATCACCTAGATCCAATGAGTTCTAGGTGTTCCATTTATTCTCATGAGAGATGGATTCATGTTGAATCACTACTCATGAAATATGGGTCAATGAGTTTGACTCAAAATCACACAGTTAAATCCTGATAGCAATATCATAATAGCTTTGAATTAATATTGTATTGTATGGTTAGGGGTAGATTTAGTTAAGATGTTTAGGGGAGTATGTATTTTAGCTTGGATGTGGCTTAATTTAAATTCCTTAGTGGGAGGGATATGGCACATGAGTTAGGGATTTGTAGGCACATGTGACAAGTCAAAACCTTCCTCCACACACCTTTTCTAGGCGACCAACTTTCTATGGTTGTTAAAAGTGAAAAGTGGTTAGTAGTAGTAAGGTATGATGGTAAGGGAAGTTACAAGAGTTTTAAGTTATAGCTAAGTTGTATGGGCAGGTGTAGTTTAAGTTAGAAACAAGTAAAGTGGTGGTTATAGTTTTTTTTTAAAAATGAAGTATGGATTTAGTATAGATGGTTAGAAGTAAGATGAAATTTAGATAGACATAGGTAAGGGGAATTTGGGTTAGATTAATATATGTATTAATGGTAGAAGTGTCTTCATTAAATATATTGATAAACTTTTAGTGGTAACCATGATGGTTAATGTGAAGGGGGATGTAACTAGTAAGTGGATTACTTAGGTAATTTAACATGTAGTTAAGATGATAGTTAAATTAAAAGAAAATAATAATAATAATAATATAACAATAATTAAAAGGTTATAACCAAATTTGTAGTTAAAATTAACATGGTAGATAGTATATTAGAAGTTAGTTAAAAATTAGTAACTTGTGTGTTAAATAATTTGGCATTTTATCACATTTAAGTTATTAAATAATGGTTTAAGGTATTAGATCATATGTAAGTGATTGAAACCCATTTGTGCTATTAAATAATATAATAAATAATTAGTGGAATTTCATTTAAATATAGGATTTAAGCTATTTTATGGTATAATTTATTATTCTTAATTAACCATCACTCTTTCATAGTATTATGGTAAAGTAAGATGAAAGAAGTAAAACAGAAAGGAGATGTATAATTTTGTTTGGAGCCTTTATATTTTTAAAAATAATTTTACCCTTAAATGGTTAATGGTATGATCCCTAGTTAGTATAGAAACCTAATATGTTGACCTTCATATAATCTAGGTATTAATCAACACTAAAAAAGGTCAACAATCAATGATAAGATCTTGGAGGAAATTAAGATAATAATAATAATAATAATGTAGTAAGTATATAAATACATAGTCAATAGTTGAATTAGCAGTACAGGAGTAGTTAAGAACTTAATGACCTTATTTTTCATAATCTAATGTAGATACTAATCAATGCTTAAAAGCTATAGAGGTATTCATGGGCAAGAAATCGTATAGGGTTAGGTTAATAAATTAGGAGTTAATGAATTGACCATGTGCAAGATGACCATCTAATTTGGTATACCTAAATAAAAGAAGATGATAAAAGGAAAAGATAAAATAATAGAATAAAAAGAAATGGGTTGGTATATTGTAACTCATCATAGATTTTGGAAGACACATAAATGATTAATGACTTAGAACTCTTAGTTAGAACACCTAGCTGGCTGAGGGTGTGAAAGGTTATAGCGTGATATTTTCATTAAAAAAAATAGTCCTACTAGAATAATTTGAGAGAAAATGGGATGAGGGATGTAGCGAGTTATAGTCTTTTACTTAGGACAATCACTAATATACTTTGCAAAAGAAACTATGGGTCTATCATAACACATCAATTCATAAACTGGGTTTCATAATTACATACATAATGTCTCACCTTGAGGATAGAATGTGAATCCGACATGATAACATTACCTAGATATTATGGTCAATTAATGTTAGGGAATAAATTGGCACCTCATGGTAACTTGAAGTGCAAATGAAAACAAATTCCTTGCCACCAATTAACCTTATCATCTCCAAAATCGATGATCAAATTAGTGTCTTCTAACATCCTTGAGGAAACATGAATTATGTCCAGTCACTCCATAGTTTGATAGAATGTTCGTAGCAAGGGTAGCTCTTTACACATTGAAAATAGAATAAAATTTGTGGTTGTGTTTTTCTTGAGAATCAGGGTATGATAGTTCTTTATCTCAACATGAAAATGAAATCTATAGAAAATGACCAATATCTTTTCCCTCATTGACATCTTAGCTTTCTACCTGTGAGGGGAACCTATATCACCATATTTTGGACCAAACCCACAAAGTGTTTTTCTTGATTCCTCATTATTTTCCCATAAAATTCAACACAATATGATTGTTCATTTTATTTTGTGTCTTTTGTAAATGCTTGCTACATTTAACTAGGTATTTCTTTTGCATATACCTCACTCCAGCACAAATATGCAACCACATTATGGGAAAAGTGTCTAGTTATAGTAACCTTAGGATTACAATATATAAATATGGTAATCTATAGTTGACTTAAGGCTTTTATAATAGTTTTGGCATATTATTTCATAATTTCACTATTTCTGATATATTAACCATCTTGCAATTTAAATCATATCAGATTCATTATTTCTTTCTTTTCTTCTTTGATATGACAAATTAATTATTATGAATTTGATGTTGAATCACAACTTTGACTTTTAATGTAAACTCTGTGTTTTTTTGAATTTAAAACCTCATGTTGAACTAAAGTTTGTTTGTACCTAATTGGTTGTTCATCCATCTTAACTATTTGATAAGAATATATGCTTCTTTCTTTGTAACTTTTTTGTTCACGCTTCAATACCATATTTTGAATTTCAAATATATCAATGTTGAATACATATTTCTCTCTATATGTTTATTGCAATAATAACACGTAATCTCAATTTTTTTTCCATTTTATTATCTTGTTTACTTTGTTTACTTAGCTTGAAATCTTGTTTACTTACTTTGACTATTATACCCAAGACCATATATGCCTAATGAAACTATTGCATTGCATATTTTATAAAATATCATTCACTTGCACATACATAGACACCTTTATGACATACTTGCATCTCATTACATGTTGAAACATCTTATGGTTTGAAAAATGTATGAACACAAAATAATACCTCGAGTAGTTATTAAGAATCTGAAACCTTGTAAGATATTCTAAACGTCTTGAGTCTTATGTGCATCTTTAATTCCTTTAAACTTCTCTGAACTTGCTTAAATGGTTGCATAACTCTAAAATCTGCAACTCTATGGCTTAAAAGTTTCACAATGAATTGTTGTATCCCTACAATAATTTCCTCTAACATTTAGTCCCTTCCTGATTTGATCAAAAGGTTCCATGCCTATAGGTTATGCATGTGCCTTCTATGATCTCCTCAATGTCTTCAATCAACCACTTTGGTTCAACCAGAAGGTCTCATACTTGCAACTCATGTATGCCCCCTCTACAGTCTCCCCAAAATCTTTGGTCTTCACACCTGTATCTGCACATAGAAAAAACTTATTAGCATAAAACTTGCTTTTCTTTTAGATATCTCTATTTCCTTTGCACCTTTTAATGCATTTATCCAAACGAGCATATTGTAGGAATACTAGGTATTCTAGAGATTCTTGGAATAATTTCCACTGCTTAGTTCACATGAACTAATCACCTCTTCATATTTTTGTAGGTCTACTCAAAATTGGAGACTCAGGCCTAAGTCTTCTTCAAACTTTAAATCAATGACCTTCCATTCAGGCAATGGAGGCTTTTTCCTTGATCTCTCTAGTACTTTTTTATTTATTCAGTGTGTTTATTCAGATAGTGTACTAGAAGCTACCCCAACTTGTGTGGTATCTGAATACATTTTATCAAATAGTGTCAAAAATTTGAACATCTTATACCTTATAAAATAGTTTTGAAATATATTTCACTAAAAGTATATTATTTTCATACTTGTATGTAAATTTGAATAAAAATGATCAATTTTGTTTTTGTTTTATGCATTTTGTACTTAAACTTCTACATTTAAAAACCATTCTCTAATATGTATGAGAAGTAACTTAAAACACATAGCTCAATATAAAGGAAAGTTCAACATAGAAATTTAGGCGGTAGGCTATATTGGTGGCATTTTTGGTGACCACTTAGGGGTGTTTGCCTTGTTAACAGAAATAGACCATATGCCTTATGCATGTCCATTGGGCTTAGAGTTCCCCTCATCATTACAAAACCAAACCTTCTCAAATATTTGGAAATCTATCAAACTTTGAAACTTGAACAAACTTTCTAAAAGTAAACACACCACACCACACTGAACTAAAATTCAAAAACTTAAACTAAAATAGAATAAAAAACACAAACTATTTTTTGCAATATCTCATGGAAGTCCACATCTATCTGTTTTCATCATCATTATGCAAGTGTCATATTAATTTTTTTGGAGTGAACATTACCTCCTTTGTATATTGCATGTTATGGTATTGAGGTATAGATTTGTATGATGGCATTGTTGGGAGACAATTGTGTGTTTCTATTACAAGTTGCTGAAATATGTGTTGGAACACTTAATGAAATATGAAACTCACATTTAAAATAAATACTATACCATGAAACATCCAATGGATTTTATTGTTTTTTTAATGGTATACCATTTTTTATAGAGTGAGTTTGCCTCTTGTGATTTTGAATAAATTGTATATCATTAAGACCATGACCGCACGTCTCATTGGTTGCGTTATGTTGCAAAATTTATTTCACTTGTGTTGAAGCACTTTAAAAAAATGCAAACTAAAGACAAAATTAAAAATATAATGTGCTCATTCACATTTATTAAAAATTGAAACTAATTCACACCCCTAATCTACCCTTAAGCTAATCAATCATGAAGATCTTCAAATACATCCATTTACTGGCTGATTGAAATAGCTTCCTTTTCTTACTAATATAGAGTAGGTTTCAAGCATCAATACAACTAAAATAGTATACCATATGTTTGAAAGTATCAACTACAATTGAAGCATATTTTGAACATAATAAACCAAATCACCTACCTTTGGGATTTGGTCAAAACCAATGCATGTTTGAGGTGAGTAGATAGGTTGGAGCTATTGTTCAACTATGGGAAACACGTGCTCAAGATTCATCCTAGAGAGATGCTTGATTGGGAAGCCCCTCTTAATGAAAAATTTTTACTTCTTTCTTTTGATTTCAACTTTATCAATCATCCTTTCAACTATAATATCAAAATGAATTGGAATATCAAGAAAATCAAGAGGTAAGGGGGACATTTCATATACCTAATGCCGTTGACCAAAAAATTACTCCAGTGGTATTATATCATTATCAAGAAAAGAAGAAAAACTTCAATAATGTTTTCTTGGATTCTATTAGAAATTATACCTTTGGCATCAAAAATTTGTTGATTTCCTTGCTCCTCATACACCAAATTTGTGTTCATATTTGATTCATGAAACTTTTCTTCAATCTTGTCATTGTGTTTATGCCTCTAGACAAGGGATAAGTCATCTTCTTCTCTATGTTCTTGCTGATTAAAGTTTGACAAATCTTTTGGCCTACCTATACTTTCATCATTACCAACAAGATAAAGAAACTACAACCAATGAATCTACTTCAACATGACTATCCATAACAATTTCCTCAACAATAACTTTTTGCACTTGATTTATCTTTTTTGTTTTTCTAATATGTGAGAAATGTCTAATACTCTAATAAATGTTTCTAGATCACCCTACAAGTAGCCCCTTCATCATCAATTTCAATCTGGGTAGAAAGGATATTGTTACATACCTTATGAAGATTATCTTGAATGACTAAAATGGTTAAATAATCATCTTACTTTAAAAAAAAAAAAGTTAACATGAGAAAATCATTTTTTTCTTCTTCTTTGGCATTAACCTTATTTTTATCTTCACTCAAAAAATTAGGAAGCTCATCAAATAAATACAATGAACCTTGAAAATGCTTAGTCTTTCCCTATGTCAATCACTTCTTGTGGAAGGTTAGTTTTTTCAACTTCAACCTATTGTTTAGGAAGGATATCAATAAAACTAAGAAAATCAATTTTACAAACCTCTAAATCATTGTGTATTGGAATATGAAGAATTGATTATGCTTTTGGAATGAGTTTCTTATATGGTAGTATCTGTTGAATGATAATGTCCTCTTCCTAATCAAGCTTGATGAAGCATGAATAACTTGAATCTCAATTCTGGGTCTCTTTCTTTAAGGGCTCTTGCATGAATCTTGGAATTTTAAGTCCTTGAAGACATTGCTCAACAAATTTTACTTGGATTTTTTCCTTATGTGTAGCAATCTAATGATCAAGATTATTTTCAAACTCTATCTTTTGTACTTCATATTGTAGATCATAAATTTGAATTGGTATTAAAGGTGGTTGATCCTCCTGTTGAGTGGATGTAGGTTCTTGGACTAGCTACTCAGTTGGGGCTATAAGGTTCTTTTCTTATCTATGCTAATTTGAAATACCATTATTTGTCTAAGCTTCTTTTAAACTTTTATATGAGGAAACCAACCTTTTGATTATAATATTTTGATCTTGTATCTCCTTGTAATGAAATTCCTTGTGTGCTCTCAACTTCCTATGAAAACTTTACTCATACTTCCACTTTTGCACCTCACACTACTACTTTTTTTTAGCAAGAAGCTCTTCAAATTTTCTTCGTTCTTCAAAAAATTGATAACTCATTCTATCACAAGTTTTTTTTCATTTCCTACTCCTGGGTATGTCCTTGATGAGCTAACTCATATTTCTTGTGAAGATAAGTTTGATAAGAACACTCATCCAACTATACTTGAAAGTATTACTACATCTTAAGCTCATCAATATGACTTCTGTCATGCCCAGAATACGTGGGAAAAAACAAACATTTTTTTTTCAAGTTAATAATTAAAATACTCTAAGTTTGATAAGTTTGTGTTCAAAGTTAAAGTATAGCTTCTCTACATTTCATCTTAAGGTTATAATCTTGTGGAGGAATACATCGTTAAGATTTGAACTCTCGTTATTAAAAGATATCAACATTTGATTCATTATTACATTAATTTTGCCACAATACATTTAAAATTATTGAATAACAATTCAAATGAACACGTGTCTAATTAATTGAAGTATTAAATCAAAGAACTAGTTAAAATAGGTGTCACATTTAACCATACACATAAATATACTTACTAATCTAAACCAATATAATACTAAACTAACGTTTACAAGACTAAATTAATACAAACTTAATCATAAATAAATATTAACTATTACAAAACTTAACTAATTTCAATCTTTAACAGCATAAACTAACTTACCATACATATTAATTAAAAAAAACTTTAACTAAATTAATTCTTAATAACATAACTAACTATAGAAAACACTAACTAAATTTAAATATGATCTAACTACATATAAAATAAACTAACTAAAAT
Organism: Cupressus sempervirens; assembly: GCA_028749045.1. Classification (NCBI taxonomy): domain Eukaryota; kingdom Viridiplantae; phylum Streptophyta; class Pinopsida; order Cupressales; family Cupressaceae; genus Cupressus; species Cupressus sempervirens. Next base: position 388,493,926 of record CM053790.1, read on the forward strand.
TTAAATATAACTTAACTTTAACATATACTAATCTTATCCTAAACTAACACAAACACTAACATAAACTAAACCTAAAATAAACCTAACACTAACCCCTTCCCTATCCTAAAACCCTACAACCCCCCTCCCATGCGCTTCCAAAGCGTTTGACAACAAGGAGGTACGCTGCCCAAACGCAAACCTATGTAGACCCATGAGTAAGGTCACGTCCAAGGACAAGGTGGGAATTTTAAACATTTAATTCAGTTTCCAACACTATACGAAGAAAACTCAACACATTCCCCAAATGAAATCAACCACTGCACAAGGATAAGAATGAGGGGAGGTACAGTGATGTCACCCTATGGCAGGTTAATTTGACTTTGCTTAAAAGAAACTTTTTTAAAACATGACCCAAATCTGGCGCCCACTAAGGAGGAGTTAATGCAAAAGTAAACTAGGTAAGAATGGATATTTAAGATGGTATGTTCTATAAGTTATTTATTAATGCAATTTTCTTTGTTATTATATATATATATATATATATCTTTTCTTTTTTATTTCCAATTTTAAATATAAGAATATTTTCTATTGTAAAATGTCATTTAAATCTCAAGCCCATACAAAATCCAGAGGGCTTTTGCTCTTTGGGGCAACCAATTTTTTTTGAAGTCATAATTTTTCTAAGTATACATTTTGAGAACAACAACAAAAGCATAAAGATATATATATATATTTTTAAAGTATGACTACCAATTTTATCCATTTATCAAAGGAGGATATATATATATATATATATATATATATATATACAAATTTTTGTCATTGAATTTTTTTCTAACACCTAGTTAAGCCAAGAATTTAATATCTACTTAAACTAACATTGCAAGATTGATTTTTGGTTTACATTAATCACAAAATTGAACCTTCATTTATAACACAATTTTCGCTTCCAAAATATAAGAAAAATTGAAATCTTTCTTAATTGAACCGTCATCATTTAATCTTATTTTTGATGTGCATCCATATAACCAAAAATTATGATTAAATCTCATGAGAAGCAATAATACTCAACCACTATTTTATTAGCAAACCTGATTCAAAGGCTCAGCCGGGAAAGAACTAGGAAGAAAACTCGGTGTCGTTGCCATTACAACAAAGTTTTGAAATACAAATTACATAGGATTCCAATTTTGAAATTACAACACTTTAATTGAATTTCCTTCATGACCCTTATCAAGGGATCCATATTATTTTCTGCAATACATTGCTAAGATTGTGGAGAGAACAAAATCTGATCAGGTGTCAAACAAGCATGACCAAGAGACAAAATCAAACATGCACATTCATACTAGGTTTCCACAACAGGATTCATAATGAATCAAAACTAGGGAAAGGTGGATTTTTCCAACAGGGGATGTCAGACACAACACCCAAATAGATGCCCAATCGGGGCTATAAATCAAGAACTTCCGTTCTTCCATTTTAACATGCCAAAACTCATACAAGGTTTGTGTTGACAGGTAGGGGCCCATAACACCCTATCCTCTTCTCGTCTTGAGAAGAGACTCTACACTATTGGAGTCCAACTAAAAAGACCTTTCCCAAAATTGGCCACTTATGCCCTCTCCAAGGGTGAGTATTGCCAAAACACCCATACAAGAAAAATTCAAAATACAAACAAGAACATGAAAGAAAAGCATTCAAGAACATGATTTCAATCCTTCCCAACATACCCAACATACATACAAGCATCCAAATAACCATACAATAGCATAAGCATGAAACAACCGTAAACAATCTGAACAAGGGAGATGAAGAACTCCTACCTTCACAAAGAGGTAATGGCAATTGAACAATTTTGAGAAGAGCTTTTCCCTTCCTTGCCTTCAATCTTCCAAGACTCCTCTCTAAAAGTAGAGATTGGGTAACAACCAAAACTACTCCAAGAAAGGCCTCTAAATAATATCCAAACTCAACCACCAAAAAGGGCAATAACTTCCCCCACTCACCTACAAATCTAGAATTTTCTAACTCAACCAATCCTAAGGTTAACCACTAAGTGGAGTTGAGGTCATGCAACTCATGGTAACCATTTTCAATTTTCACACAAAGGCAAAAATAGACTTTTTGAGTGACCTCAAAAGTTAATAAAAGGGGCTTAGGGGGTGGAAAATACCCTCAACCCATACCCATACCCCTTGGGTATAAATATTTCATGATTTAAAGCCTTAGGAATTGCTTTGGAACCAAACAAAAGCTAGGAAATAATTAGGACCATCTAAAAACTCTAAAATGCAAATTAAGCACTAATTCAGATTAGGGGTGACTAAACTCAATTAAGAAACAAATTAACAAAAAGACACTAACTTAATCTGAATTAGGTCCAAAGGTTACACAGCTAACCCTAGCTAGCATGCTGAAAAGCATAAACAATTCACGAGTGTCAAGTGACACTATAAGAACACAGTTAAGAACATTAACATTTTCTGATCCCGAAAAGATAGATTCATACATCTCACAATAATTTAGTTATGAACAAAAAGATTTCCACAAATGGCACATAGGGATCAGTTTCGTTCCTCCATTGGGTTTCTCGGCTAAAATATCTTGCACACTCATTGCACACATCAGTAGTCCCATAAAATCACATGCACATATGTATATACATATCAGGAAATCACATAAATTAAAACTTACATCTATAAATTAGTCAGGGTTTCTCTCATCCTACTCAATTCTTAACTATTAAAATCTCTTAAATCAAAGTGTTAATCCTACATTTACTTATTTCATCAACATACATATACAGAAAACATTAAATGACGAACATCCAATATTTGAAAGTAACATCACACAACATGAAATAATATAATATGTTCAAAGCATCAGATAAAGTCTTGACATCTTGAGTCGTGAGTATAAAAATAATAGTAATGTATCACTATGCTACGATGGGTCGGGGCTAGGCCTCACAACTTCTAAAATCCTACAACATATCTTTTAATTTTTCATGTTGTTTTCTTCTCTCTTTATGCTCCTCGATTTCACATTGAATCTCAAATCTAGAGAATGATAACAACCTTGAGTATTCTGATAAACTGTTGTTGTGAGAATAAAACCAACATTTTGACTATGTTTGTATGATTGATAAGGATCTTGATATACATCTTTGTCATAATATGGAGAGGGGTACAATGATAAACCATAATAATTTGACATATTTGCTCATATAATAAATTGGAAATTTGAATATAAAATTATTATGAACACACCACTAATTGATCCACTAAAATCAATGAATTCTTCCTTTGTTGAGTCACCATGTGTGTGTGTGGATTCTTCCTCAAAAGGTTGCAATACTGATCTTCACAAGAAAAACTAATTAAATTGTGTGACTCAAACAAACTGAGAATTAGTTGGTGTCCTCCTGGGTGTGCCAAAAACTATTGTCAATAAGGATTGTGCCTTTAGAGAGATGCAAAATCTAGCTATCCTATTAGAACATGGAAATGCTCTCAGATTGTGGATATTCCTATGGCAAGAGTCAATCTCTAGAACTGAAAGTCTAGTTCCTTTTCTGGTATCACCTAAAACTAAACTTGAATGCGATAAAAAGGGATGAGAAATGAATGATAATAATGAATACTAAACCTAAATGACATGATACAATAGTATTTCATATGCAAATTCATTTAAATTGACAAAATTTCTTAGAATACAAATAAATCACAATACCCAGACAAACATGCAATTACAAAAGTGATTCTATGCAATGAACCAAAATATTTTGCTTTGAAAGGAAAGCCTAGACTTCACCAATTTTCTACAAAATTAATAAGGACATAAACAAAGACCTATAACTACAAGTATTAATATTTGAACATGTAATAAGGAATATAACTTAAATGAAGGATAAACACAACATAAAAGAAAAGAACCTACAATATTTCAAACAAGAATGAATAAGAAGGAATTGTTGAATTTGAATAATCAATGATAAAAAATCTCTGCTACAAAGTTCTCCCACAATCAACTCAAAAAATTGCAATGTCCCAAAAATTTGAGCAAGAAAGAAGTGACCTCAAAATGAGGTGAAAATATAATAAATAGAGCTCAAAACCCTAACTCGGATATGAGAAATATTTATAAAATATAAGACTCAAAACTACTCCAATCTATGAAGAAACCCATAAAATCTTCCCTCAAGTACTTATCCAATTGATAGCTAATTGAAATTTGCCTCCAACTACTCAAAATCCCATGCAAAACCCTAATTTGGATCCAAAAAATCAAGCTAAAAATATTGCATGTCAAGTTGATCAAAAGCATTTTAAAATTTTCTCAATAAGTCTCCCAAGTGATCTACATGTAAAACTAGTCTCAAATGCCATTGAAAAATGAGCTCTAGTTTGAACCTAAGGTCTCTACAATCTCCAAAAATAACATTGAACCTTGGCTTGAGTTAGCCCATTGCTTAATAATTCACATGTACTTTATAATTTCAGCACTTGAAATATTAATTTTATAATATTTTAATGGAAAAGAGAAAACTTAATATTATTATTTTATCTATCACTATTTAATATTTAACATTTAATTAAATAATCAATAGTATTACTTATTTAATATGGAATATATCAAAAGAAATGTAGTGATAAACAATATAATTATAAACTTAGGAAATTAACAAGTATATATTAAGATGATAAATGAAAATTATCTAATATATAGTAATGCTAAAGTTTATAAAAACTCCTACAATGCTTTTATAAGATGAATTTAATAAATGTAGGGTCGGGGCAATGAAATAGGAAAAAACCCTAAATTTCATTTTATTTTCACCTTTTACTTTCTTAGAAACTTTTCCATGCTCATGAGCTTCTCTAGGGTTCACTTTGAAGGTTTTTTTCCATCATGAATATATTTTCTTTCCTTTTGGAAACAAGGGTTCAATGCTCTAGAGTTGCTAATTACATATACTATCATAACTGTACAAGTTTGATGCCAAATCTAGTGTATCTTGTATTTTTCTTTTGGGAATTCTCTATGATGAACTTAGCTTAGAATGGTTTATCCTTTGGCTTTTTTTCTTTATATGCTAAGACATCTCTTTGTAGATCCAACTTAAAGAGTCAGAACTTGGTGTTCTTTACAAAGGAAAATTAATGGAATTACTTTTTAAGCTTCAAAGATATAAATTCTTTAACTGGTAAGATAATTTATCATCACATTATAAGTTTTCCCTCTATTATGCTCTAGAATATTTTTTAATAATTTATCTCTTCTACTAGGAAGTTATTTTTAATATGTAACACCATCTATAAAGTGAACTGGGATTTGACATGCTAGAGCCACCATTGGCAAGGTCCGCAAACTCGATGAAAATAAAATTGAATGTTGAGTGCTAAATGTTTGAACTGATTAAATGTTTTGTATAATATTTGTTAATAATGGCTTCAATGCTTGTAAGAAGGAAGATATAGATTTTTTGACTTCAATAATAAAAAGACCAATGTGTTTTCTCATCCAAGCAACAAAGTCAACTACAATGAAGTTTATCACATACAACTTTATAAAGTTCTATGCACTTGAACTATAAACAATTTAATGATCTAGATGCAACAGATCAAGTATATATACATGAAAATAATTTAATATTTCACTATATCTAGGATTATTGAGTTTAAAATTCCATAAATGACCCAATCCACAAATCTAACACTCATATTGCTTATGGAATTATTAAAATGACTATAAAGGACTAATCAACAATAGTTTAAATCTCCATGCCTAAAAAAAATAAACAAATGGCCTTTTATTTTATTATAAAAATAAGATATTTGAATTCATATTACAAAACCATATTTTCGCTCCTTATTTCTCCTTACAAATGAATGTAAAATACTTCTTCGAATGTTTCTTTTTGAATATATCTTCTTTTTGTAATAGACTTTCAATTTATATGCTTGCAAAATATTGTGTCTATTAAAAATGACATATCTTCAATTTATACTCTTTGATTAACACAACTAATGGTTTTCTTTCTTTCATTTTAGTCACCACTAACTACCCTTAATTTTATCACTTCTCAATACAAAACTTTCCTTGTTACTATTTTAGTTTATCAAAGGAGGATGTGGCATTGGCATATCTCTTGTTAGATGAACATAAATCATTATAACAACCCTTTTATATAGATCATATCTTTTATTACAGCCACAACTCTTTCAAGAAATCCATGACCTTAACCAATAGTACAAAGAACTTATTCATTTTTCTAATATCATTGTGGTTGCCGCTAATATTTATCTCTTTTATGAGGCACTTCGAAGTTACAAGACATACAAAGTGACTATTGTCAATTAGGATTGTGCCTATAGCAAGATGCAAAATCTAGCTATCTTGTTGAAACATGGAAACTCTCTTGGGTGGTGGGTTGTCCAAAAATGAGAGATGAATTTCCAAAAGCTAGGCTAGTTCCTACATAGTGCTCACCTAAAAATTTAATTGTATGTGAGAAAAGTGATGAGAAGTGAATGAAAATGACAAATACTAAACCTAAACGAGGTGATACACCAATGACTTGTATGCAACTTCAATTTATTTAGCACCAATTACCCAAGATACAAATGATTCACAATACCTAGATAAGCATACAACTACAAAAGTGATTCTATGCAAGAACCTAAAATCTTTTTCTTTGAAAGGAAAATGTAGGTTTTACTAATTTTCTACAAAAATAATAAGGACACAAACAAAGACCTACAATTACAAGTATTGAGATTCTAACATGTAATAAAGAATATAGCTTTAAGGAAGGACAAACACAACATAAAAAACAAAGAACTCACAATATTGCACAAAAAATAATGAGAAGAAATTGATGAACCTATATAATCAATGCTAAAAAAATCTCTGCTACTCAAAAATTTGTAATGTGCAAAAAATCTGAGCAAGAAAGAAGTCTCTTTATAATGAGGTGAGTGTACAACAAATAGAGCTCAAAACCCTAACTCAGATGTCAAAAATATGCATGGAAAAAATGAGTCAAAACTAATCGAAACTGTGAAGAAACCCCTGAAAATTGTCCTCAGCCACCTATCCAACTAATAGCCAACTAAAGAACTACCTCTATCTCCTCATTATCATGCACAAAACCATAGGTTGGATTTCAATGTCAAGCTAAAAATATAGCATGTCAATCTCATCAATAACCATGCAAAAATGAATAAAAAAAGGCTCCTAAAGTGAACTGCATGCAAAATTAGCCTTGACTACTCAATATCATGCCAAAAATAGCATTAAAATTAACTCCAAAGTCCTGATTATGAACTACAAGTCCAAAAATAGCCACTAAGCTCCTTACCCTTGCATTTAGGCATTTAAAAAATGCAACTCCCCTCAACCTTAAGTCAACTCAACCATTTTACTCTTATTCCCATTTTCTCTTATAATTTTAATTTTAATTCTATTCCCCTTTGCATTTTAATATTTATTATTAATTAGCTGACTTATAATATATCAACTAAATTAATAATAATCACAACTTGTTATAATAATACAAAGGTTTATAGTAATAATGACATAGACTTCAAAATAAGTCATATATTATTGAAATACATCTCCATAACAAATGCAAAGTTCGAGACCCTAAATCTTCTCCATTTTAACATATTTGGGTATACATAACAATGAAATGTCAAATATTTCTTTCATTTTTGCACTTATTGATTCATAGAAAGAGAAGAAATAGGGTTTGAAGAAACCCCAAACTGAATTGTAGGATATTCTAATTTTTTCTCTTGCTATTTCATGACTTTGCTTCACTCCAGTTGGATGGCTCTTTGTTCATGCCATGAGTTTCTTGGAGAGTTATGGGTTGATTTCGTGAGCTTGACCTCCATATTGTTGCCGATGCATGAGCCATATGTGTTCGCTTGCTCTTTCCTCTGTGACGTGAGTTTCTTTCTTTCTATTCCATGACTTGTAGATGGATGTTTATGTAGTTGTTGCTTCTCTTTCTATTACTTCAGGTCTATTTTAATAGCATGAGTGCTGGGACATACACATTGTGAGCTCTATTGTAGCCATCATTCATGATGATTTTGGGGCATTCCATCTTGAAATTCTTCTTCTTACAACCACGACTTGTTCAGATCTGGGATATTATTGTATCTAGCTATGAATGTGTTTTTACTGACAACTTCATTATTGGTATTTTTTTGGCTCATCTCCTTATTGGTTTAGCTTGTGGCTCTAGTTACTTGTATGTTGTAAGTTGCGATGTTCTATGTTTCTTGTTGTAAGCTTCTTGATCTATAAAGTCGTACTAATTAATTTGCATCTAGGTTGTGCTATGTTTATGTTGTAAATGCCATGATTTTTGTTCCATGCTATGAATGCTTTCTTTTCATCAACATTTACTATGTTGTTATGCATGAATGGTTATATCCATGAGTGTTGTGTTGTTGCTAAAGGATATGGGTTTCTCCTTTTTTTTTCTATATCCATTATTGTATCATAGACTGATATGCTATTGTGTTTATTGACGTTGTATTTACATGGTTGACTATTTTCATTGTACTAACATTGGAATGTTACTACCTTTATGATTAGTGTTCTTTCCAATTGTGAATGTCTAAGACTCTATTGAGTTGAAGTTGAAATGTTCTTAATATTGCAATCAATACAAATAATAATAGTATCCTAATTAATAATTAGAGTAGGGAGGTCTTTCATAATTGAGCTAGATTACTTATAGAATGTAATTTTCATGAACACCAATACTGTGAATATATTTTTTCTTTTCCTAGTGATACAAATAACAATATCCTTCATTCATTGTAGACACTTACATACATATGCTCACTAGATTATTATTTTAGTTAAGTCCTAATACTATTATAATCCACTTTTCCCTTTTAACTGAATTTTTTTATTTTTAATTGTGCACTTGTAGACTTCCAATCCCTCCATGATTCAACTAAAAGGTTTCATACCTATAATTTATGTATATCTCTTTTCCAACCTTTTGTGTCTTCAATCTTCTACTATGGTTCAACTAGAAGGTCCCATACCTATAATTTATATATGCCCCCTCAATAGTCTCCCCATGTCTTTAGTCTTTGCCTCTACATTATTTGACCAGAAGGTTTCATGCCTATAATTTATGCATGTCCCTTCAATAGTCTCCTCATTATTTTAGTCATCACCTCTACATGATTCAGTCGAAAGGCTTCATGCATGTAAATTATGCATGATCCTTCAACAACCTCAAACTTCATACCTGTATCTACACATGAAACAAACTTATTAGCATAAAACCTACTTTATTTTTAGAAAATTTTCTTGTCTTTGCATCTTTTAATGCAATAATTTGAATAATCATCTTGTAAGAACACTAAGTAGTGCAAATATATTTGGAATTGTTCCCATTTCTCAGTTCATATGAACTAACCTCCTTCTTTACATTTTGCAGGTCTATTCAAAGATGAAAATGCGCACTCAAAACTTCTTCAAAAATTCAAATCAATGACCCTTCCATTCAGGCAATGGAGGTTTTCCCCCTTATTTCTCTAGTACTTTTTTGTTTATGCAATGTGTTTATTTAGGTAGTGTATTAGGATTTTCCATGACTTGTATGGTATTTGAATGCATTGTATCAACTACTGTCTAAAATTTGAACATTTTGTACCTTATAAAATAGTTCTAAAATATATTTCAATAGAAGTGTACTATTTTGGTACTTGTATGTAACTTGAATAAAAATGATCAATTTCTCTTGTTTACTGATATATGTACTTCACATTCTACATCCAAACCATTTTGTAATATGTATGTTCAAAAACTTAAAACACAACATAGAATATAAAAAAGTTTAATATAGCAATTTAGGAGGTAGGCTAAATTGGTAATAGTGACATAATTTTGGCATTGTATTTCTATCTTCATAATGTATATTTTGTTTTCTATTCTATCATGACCATCTGTAGGTTTTGTGCCACATATTAACTCCTCTTTATGTGCAAATATATGTAATATGAAAACTAGGTTCATCAAATTTATATATTCATTAAATTAAACCTATATTCCTCACGCATGGCTTGGTTATGGAAATGAATTGCCACTCTTTTTTTATTTCAAGTGGCAATGACAATAATATAAGATCTCTTATATTATTAGTAACTTTCCACAACTTCAAACATCATATGGTTTGATCTTTCTTTTGATATTGTTATGATTCTTGTATTCATAGTAGTATCTATATACTTGGCAATGAAGCCATGGCCAATATGTAAGGTATTTTGTGCCTTGGACATTTCAAATATTTTTTGCTTTGGATTTCAACATCATCAAAATTTATTTACTCAACATATACAATGTTATTTGTCTTTTCCTTTTTGAGATTCCATTTTGAAAGAAATTCCCATCCCTATTAGTAGATACGATGTAAATACCATCAGTTATGATGGAGGGTGCTCCCCTTAATACCATAAACCATAACAGAAACAAAGAAACAACAAAAAATGAAAGAAAAAAATATGGACTTCTTATTTGCACCATATATGCAAAATTACATAATTTACAAGTATAATATGCTAACCCACATGGTTTCCTTCATTACAATTATCTGCAAGACTAAGCTACGAACTACCACCTAGAGCTATCCTAGACAATGTTTAGGCCTTTCTTAAATAGGTAATTTTATGCCATGTGAGAATGTTCTAAACATTAAAACTTAATACCTAGGGTTGACAAATGCTAACAATACATATAGAGTCGACCAAATACATCTTTGACAATTATTTTAGAAATTTTGGGTAGCCCAAGATTGGAAGGTCATAACTCTTGAACCATTGCTCTGATTGGCTATTATAACCACTTTTTAGAAATGCTAGCTCCTAATCTATAGGCTCCAAACAACACAAGTGCCCTTTCATTAATTTACAAACTTCATCCAGGCACTCTAAGGCCTCAAACAGTGAGCCTGAAGATTTTTTTGCAAATTTTTCCACCGAAAGTCCATAATAACATATCCAATACTTAAGATGAGCAATGAGATATTTATGGTAGGCTTATAGCTCAAAAATTAACCCTCATGTAGAAAATGAGAACATTCCAAGCTCATATGAAAAATTTACTAAAAATAGCAAGTTTCCATAAATAGTAACCACCCTGTCTACTAGTCCTTATTAAAATAGAAAAGATTGAAAAGAAAAATACTTTTGGGTGATGCAAGATTTCCCTCACACCTAGGATGCTCCTGCATTATACACCTAGGGTAATTTGAGAAGTGACTCTGTCATGTCTCAGGGGTTTAGTGGAAAACCAATATGGTCAACCTCCTCCTTTGCTAGCCATGATGAATCCTCTACTAGCCTCCCTTTCCATTTGACCAGGTATTCCTCACAAGTTTTTCTCCTTGCAATTTTTCCAACATGACTATCCTATATGTTCTCAACCTCCTTTGTAGTTGAACTAGGTATTGGACTACTCCACTACACCTTTGTAGCTTCATCTCCATCACCTCCTTCATAATGCTCTGTCAAATATGAAATATTAAATACTAGTGAATTATTCAATTTAGCAGGCAACTCTACTTCATAAACATTTTCAGAATCATGCCTTTTCACTATCTTGTATAGTTCAAACTTCTTCATCTTCAGCTTATTACATGCACCAACTAGAAAACACTCTTGTCTCAAATGACCCATGACTTCATCTTTAATCTAAAATTCCTTATACCTTCTTTTCACATCTACCTTGGCCTTATACTATGTATTCATCTTTATGATGTGTTTTCTCACCTCATCATGGATGTTCTTTAAATGTTTAGCAAATTCTTCTACTTCAGTACTACTTATCTCTCCTTTATCCAGCTACCGCAATTCAAAAGCATTTCTATGGTTTGATTTAGGATCTATAAATTTTATGACTTAATCCCAACAATTAGGTATACTTTCCCAATCCATGTAGTAAATGTGTGGCTATGTATTTGAAATCGTTGAATTTACAAAGAAGTATCTAGGACTGATACAAAGGAATTCTAACCAATTACGTAAAGTTAATTTAATTTAATGATTTTACTAAAGAAAATTAATGTAATTGAAATGCAAGAAAGAACAACAAATAATCAACTGACAAAAAATAAATGAGAGATATGAGGCACAACACCATTTGATCTTAGAGTTTGCCTTATTAGGACTACGTCTTCAAGTCCTACTCCAACTGGTAGACCGATCCAGTTAACTCCAAAAATCAATTACAATGTGTTACAATATCAATCCCTTTAAGTAAATCAGCATTACTCTACTTCGATGTTCCGGACTAAAAAATATGTCCTCCAAAATTTTCTCTCTCCTTCTTAGCACATTCTTTTGGTTCCTCCTAAAAATTGAATAATCACAATAATTTTCCATCAACCCAATGCCTTGAAAAAAGGCCTCCTACCCCATTTTTATACATAAAAATAGCCTAAAATAGGCTAAAATAAAAATTTAAAAAACATGAATAGGCCCCCTTCAACTAATTGAATTTAGAAATACCCCCTTTAGCCATTTTACATTTTTTGGCTTTTAGTGAATTTGGGGTAACAAAACAATAACCAAATAACAATAAACCTTATATTATAAGGTGGAGCGGCATTCGGTTAAAAGATAAATAATAAATCTATTAACATGATATTAAACTCTATGTGTGGTGTAATGGTGGCCTATCCTTTTGCTAGGCGGCTAGTCAGTGGTTCAAACTTCGTCGGTGGTCTCTTGTTATATATAGGCGGCAACACAATCTTTAAATAGGAAATTTGTTACATTGTTATTAACTGCTTGCCAGTGGTGTAAAAACCACTAGTTAGGTTTTAGGACTTGGAGGTTGGGGGTTCAATCCTAACCACTAACCACCAACCTTTCTAGGCTTGACATTAACCAATTTGCTGATGACACATCATGTGCCACGTGGACCTCACTTGACATGACATGTGTCACAACCTTTTGCTACCACGTCACCTACTCAACCATTTTTTGCCATGTCACCTATCATGCCACATGTCATTATTTGATTGGTTGGCTGACATCATGCTGATGTCATCTATATAGATGTGCCATGTCACTAGGTGATGTCATCATCCCTTTTGGTCAACCAACTTTGACTAAGCATAACTTTTACATCTGGGCTCCATTTTTTATGAAATGAACATTGTCAAAAAGCTCTTGATGAGACCTTCATTTTGATGTCAACTTCAACCAATTTTGGAGAGTTCAAAATTTTTCCTTTTAGATGGCCTTTGACCCAGGGTTTGACCAACCTTTCACTGGCCATAACTTGAGCATATAGACTCCATTTTTGTCCGTTCAAGTTGCATTGGATTCAAAATTTTGAGGATTTTAACATGGTACTAATTATTGGAGTTTTGGCGATACTTCAAATTTCAATGAAAATATCCTTTGAATCAAGCCTCTCCACTGAAAAAAAGCTTTCAGAACTTTGAAAGTTTATTTTTAAATAAAATGAAAATGAAGGCATGTTTGCCTCACTTGTCCAGTATTACCTATACAAACTACTAGAATTATGAATATCTAAACCATCAAACACATTATGAAGAATGACATAGCACTACTAATACAATCAACCATACATCCACCAGTGTTCATTGTTACATCCATCACCCACATAGTACCAACTAGTAGAAATGGACCTCTCGTATAGAAACAACATTACAAAATGAACCTTTCAAATCTCTTTTTACCATTACTAGCTAAAGATTGGATTCTTCTTGCATCTAATCCTCATTAGCTACTACAGACATGAGAGTCATTTTACTACTTGTATTTACTATCATTTACAAATGTTGTGTGTTTACAATTGATCCTGCATTCTTCATGCAATGAGTTCTTATAATGTATTCAATTCCATATTTAAACAAATGATACTTGTTATGTTCCCTATAAAAGATAGCTTTCCTATCATATAAGTATGGGCTACCCAACATAATCCCATAGATATCAAGTGGAACCACATCAAATTCAACCTCATCTATGAACGTAGATGTTATTGCAAATCTTAACTTACATTACTTAGTGACTCATAATCTATTATCATTGCACACCCAGCCTAATGAATAAGGTATCTTATATGGCTTAATTTCTAATCCCAACTGTTTAACAACTTCCTCTGAAATTAGATTAACTTGGGACCCACTATCTATCAATGTGTCAATTTTAGTGTTCTTAGAAATCACCCTTATGTGAAAAAGTTCACACCTTTTACTATCTTCAAGAACAACATGACTTTTTGAAGTGGAAGCAATATTAAACATTAGTGATAGAATGAACAAAAGTTTTACCTTTCAAACCCACAACTGATATTGTTTTCTTATCACCAAAATCTGACCCAAGATCATGAACAATAGTTGCAAACTTTTTCTTTCCCTTTTGATCCTTTTTAAACCACTTTGGTTTCAACTCTGGATGTAATTTCCAACACTTTTCTTCTACATGTCCTTTCTTTTGACAATGTGAACAAGTAGGCTTGCCAACTTCCTCTTTCTTCACCATGGCTACTTTCTTTCCCTTCTTGTGTCCTTCAAGAGGAACGAATTCCTTCTTTGAACTAAAACATGTGTTTCCTCCACCTACTTCAGTATGGATTTCTTGAACACACACTTCATCAAAGTTAGAAGGATTGAACATCAATATTGTATGCTTCAAATATGAATGCATTCCACCTATAAACTTTAATAAAGTATCTTGCATGTAAAGAGGAATTCCGAGAGTTAATGCCTTCTTGCTAAACACTTGTGTATACTCCTACATAGACTACCCTTTACCTTGCCTATGATTTTTCCAGTCCATAATGGCTTGTTGCATATGACCTAAAGGATAAAATTATTTCTTCAAAGTAGAAATAAATTCATACCAAGATAAAATGATTTTACTATGTGTAGCAAGATCATCTTGGATCTTACTCTCCCACTAGACTAATGCAATACCTCCCATCCTGAGAGTAGCTAGCTAGATTTTGGAAGAACCATCCAAAATATTTTTAACCCTACAATACACTTCAATCTACTTAAGCCAATTATCTAGTTTTTTTGCATCCAATTCCCCCTATATACAAGAAAATCAAACTTTACATCAAGCTTTAACAAGGGTGTCTTCACAAAATGTTTCTTTTTAGAAGAAGTAGATAGAGAAGAAGAAGACGATGAAGAAGATGAAGAATATGGGGATGGAGGTTTAGAAGGGTCATTACCACCTCCTACTCCTTTTCCTTTGTCATCTTTTGATGACGATTGAGCTTCTTCCTTCTTCCTAGCCTTGTTTGCCTTTCTCAATTATCATTCATTCCTCTCTTGAAGGATAATGTCCACCAAAGTCTTCAATTCTGCAAAAGCTCTCTAGAAGGCTTCCACATCAAACGTAGAAAATTTTTGTTTAGATGCCATGACTTGCGAAAAAGTTCTTCTTTTTTCCAATTTTTGGATTGAACTCTTCAAGTTCACCTTCTCCTTGTTTCAACTTCAACCTAGTTAACATTCACCACCTATAATTTCACTACAAAATAGGCTCTGATACCAAACTTGGTTTGATTTAGGATCTATAAATTTTATGACTTAATCCCAACACTTAGGTATACTTTCCCGATCCATGCAGTAAATGTGTGGCTATGTATTTGAAATAATTGAATTTACAAAGAAAAGGTATCTAGGACTGATACAAAGGAATTCTAACCAATTACATAAAGTTAATTTAATTCTTTTACTGAAGCAAATTAATGTAATTGAAATGCAAGAAAGAACAAAACAAAATCAACTGACATAAAAGAAATGAGAGATAGGAGGCACAACACAATTTGATCTCAGAGTTCACCTTGTTAGGACTATGTCTCTAGGTCTTGCTCCAATTGGTGGACTGATCTGATTAACTCCAAAAATAAATTACAATGTGTTACAATATCAATCCCTTCAAGTAAATTAGCATTAATCTACTTCGATGTGTGGGAATGAAAAATATGTCCTCCAAAATTTTCTCTCTCCTTCTCAACACTTAATCATTCTTCTGGTTCCTCCTAAAAATTGAATAATCACAATAATTTCCATCAACCCAATGCCTTGAAAAAAGGCCTCCTACCCCCCTTTTATACATAAAAATAGCCTAAAATAGGCTAAAACAAAAAAAAAATATAAATAGCCCCCTTCAACTAATTGAATTTTGAAATACCCCCTTTAGCCATTTTACATTCTTTGGCTTTTAGCGAATTTGGGGTAACAAAACAATAACCAATTAACAATAAACCTTATATCATAAGGTGAAGTGACATTCAATTAAAAGATAAAGAATAAATATCTTAACATGATATTAAACTTTGCGCATGGTGCAATGGTGGCTTGTCCTTTTGCTAGGTGGCCAATTGGGGGTTCAAACTTTGTTGGCGACCTCTTGTCATATATAGGCGACAACACAATCTTTAATTTGTTACATTATTATTAACTACCCACTAATGGTGTAATGACCACTAGTCAGGTTTTAGGACCTAGAGGTTGGGGGTTCAACCCTCACCACTAACCACCTACCTTTTCAAGCTTGCCATTAACCAATTTTCTGATGACACATCATGTGCCACGTGGACCTCGCTTGATACAACATGTGTCACAACCTTTTGCTACCATGTCACCTATCATGCCATGTTTCATTATTTGATTGGTTAGCTAACATCACACTAATGTCATTTGTATAGACATGCCACATCACTAGGTGATGTCATCATCCCTTTTGGTCAACCAACTTTGACCGAGCATAACTTTTACATATGGGCTCCATTTTTGACAAAACAAACATCGTTGAAAAGCTCTCAATGAGACCTTCATTTTGATGCCAACTTTGATCAATTTTGGAAAGTTTAAAATTATGCCTTTCAAATGGCCTTTGACCTAGGGTTTGACCAACCTTTGATTGGCCATAACTTGAGCATACAAACTTTGTTTCTATCTATTCAAGTTGTGCTAGATTCAAAATTTTGAAGATTTCAACATGGTACTAATTATTGGAGTTTTGGAGATACATCAAATTTTAGTGAAAATATCCTCTGGATCATTCTGGGACTACTCCCATATACAATCTAGAATGGTGATTTACCAATACTCCTATTGATAGAATCATTATATGCAAATTCTACCTATGGTAAAATCAAATCCTATCCTCTCTAACCAAACATTTTACTAAATTTCCCACACTCATATTCACCACTTCTATTTGTCCATTAGTCTATAGATGATGTGATGAACTAAACTTCAAATCTACCTTCAACTTCTTCCACATTGTATGCTAGAAATACCCAAGAAATTTGGTATCTCATTCTGGCACTATACTCTTTGACAGACCATGTAGTCTCACCACTTCTCTGAAAAAAAACTTTGCCACATGAATAACATCACTAGTTTTCTTGCAAGGAATAAAATGTGTCATCTTTAAAAACCCATCAACCACCAAAAAAATAGAATCATGCCCTTGATGTGTCCTTGGTAATCCAAGAACAAGCTACATGTTGACATCCTCCCACGATTTTTTTGATATAGGTAATGGCTTATACAACCCTGTATTTTACTTCACTCCTTTTGCCATCTGACATACTCTTCAACTCTGTACAAACTTCTTCACATTTTGTTGCAACTATGGCTAGTAATAATTCTCAGCAACCAAAGCTATGGTTTTATCTTTGCCAAAATGTCCAACCAATCCTCTACTATGCTTCTACTTAATGAGATTCTCTCTCATTGAACTTCTAGGAATGCACAAATGGCTTCCTATGAACAACATACTATCTTGCATCATGAAATCCAACCACTTTGTCCTGTCAAGTGTAACAAAATTTGTACAAGCCTTCTATACTTCACCAAAATTAGGATCATCTAGATACAAAGTACTAAGTTCCTTAAACCCAACCACCTCCATCAGTATTTCTATTAGAAATTTTTTTCTTAGACTTCCCAGTCTTACGTTTCAAAACAAATGTATAACTCTGCAAAAACTCAATCCACTTCAAATGCCTTTGTTTTAATTTTTCTTGACTATTCAAATATTGCAAAGCTTGATGATTAGTATACAAAATAAACTCTGTGGGAACAAGATAGTGTCTCTACTTCTTCAATGCTTGAATTATAGCGTAAAATTCCTTATCATAAAAATAAAATCCTTAATCATAAACATAATATTTTCTTTTTGCATCATTCAACTTCTCACTAAAATAAGCAACAGGTCTAACCTCTTGGCTCAAAACAGCTCCTACTACAGTACCACTAGCATCACAATCTACTTGAAACACCTTGTTAAAATTAGAAAGTGCTAAAATAGGTTACTTAGTAACTTTCTATTTCAATAGATTAAAAATCTTATCTACTCTGACAGTCCACTTAAATTATTTCCTATCCCCTCTCATTATTTCAGTCAAGGGTCCACAAATACTACTAAAACCTCTTATGAATTTTCTATAAAAACTAGCTAGTCTATGAAAAGATCTTACCTCTATTGCACTCCTTGGAGTAGGCAATTCAAGGATAGCCTTCACTTTTTGTGGGTCCATTTTAAAACCTTCTAAAGACTACAAATCCTAAGTACACCAACTCCTTTACAAAACTACACTTCTTCAGGTTTATCAACAACTTTTCTTCCCTCAACTTATCAAACACCTTGCAAATATGAATCAAATGATCCTCTAATGTCTTACTAAAGATCAAAATATCATCTAGGTAAACAATAAAAAACTTACCCAGAAGCTCCTTTACTACCTCATTCATGAGCCACATGAAAGTGCTTGGTGCATTGGTTAGCCCAAAAGGCATGACTAACCACTCATACAGTCCTTCATTTGTCTTCAAAGTAGTTTTCCACTCATCACCTTCTCTGATATGAATATGATGGTACCCACTATTCAAATCAATCTTTGTGAAGTACTCAACTCCACTCAAACAGTCTGTAATATCATCCATCATTGGAAATGGAAATCTATACTTGATTGTGATCTTGTTGATAGCATGAGAATTTGTGACCATCAAATTATCCATTCTTCTTTGGTGTTAATATGACTGGTACAATGCATGGAATTAGACTCTCTTAAATCAACCCCTTCTACAACAACTCATGGACTTACCTATTCAACTCTTCACTTTTTGCTAGTGTCATTCTATATGCTACCTTGTTTGGAAAACTAACTCTTGGAACTAAAACCATCTAGTGACTGATCTTCCTCATTGAAGGCAATCCATTAAGTAAATTATCTAATATAATATTAGAAAAATCTCCCAAGATAGCTGCAAATTTTGTAGGTACATCCTCCATTTCTTCTTTACTATCTTTTGGAATTTTAGCAAAACACGTATGCTCAAGCTTCATACCTTTGAGAAACTTTTTTCTATCAACAAAGCATATTATGATAATACTACATACCTTTTCTTCTTTATCCTTCAATGGCTTCAACTTATGTTTCACTCCATCTTTGGTCAGAGTGTAGGCATTTGTTCACCCATCATGTACACCATGCCTACCAAACTACCATGACCTACCTAGAAACATATGAAATATGTCCATAGGTATGATATCACAAAGTACCTCATCCTAGTAGCTTCTAATCTTGAATTGTACTATGTACTGCTCATTGGCCATGACCTTGTGGTCACCTTTCACCCAAGAAATATGATATGGATGTGGGTGTTTTTGCCTCTTTAGCTTTAGCTTTGTGACCATCATTTCTGACACTAGATTATTAGTACTTCCACCATCAATGATCACATCACAATGCTTATCTTTACATCTACAGATTGTGTGAAACAAGCTCCTTCTTTGATTAGGTTCATTCTCACTAGTTAGCAAGACTCTTCTATTAATTAGGACTTCTCCTCTTTGACCATCTTTAGAATGTGATGATCTGACATCTTGATCAACATGTGCAACTCTAGCCTAGCCTTCTGTTCTTTTTTATGTCCTTCTTTGGCACTAGGAACATTTGAATGCTCTATGCCCTTCTTCTTTATAGTGAAAATATTTTCCATGGAAGCCTCCTCTTCCAGATCCTTGTCCTCTGCCTCTTCCTCTCTGATCTCTATTGTTCTAATCATGGAAACAATTGGAATTGTTTCCCCTCTACTTTGTAATGCTACTTCTAGCCTCATCCTTGTTCTTTTGATCATCATTAAAACCTCCATAAGATTATCCACTAAATCTTCCACTATGACCTCTTTAACTATTCTTGTTGTCAAACTTCTTGCTCAGTTTCTCCTAAACTCTTAGTACAAAATGGTATGCCTCCTCAATATTGTTCATTCAAACTAGACTTAGGTCATACTAAATACTTGGCTTTAACCCATTAAGATAACCAACCACTTTCTCCTTATCAGCTTCTACATGGCTAGTTCTAATCAGAACTTGGTAGAATTCTTCAATATATTATTGAATAGATTTTCCCACTTGCTTCAACTCTTTCATTTTCTTTAATAGATCAAGCTCATAATCCATAAGAATGAATTGTTGCTTCAAATTAGCTATTGTCTGATCCCATTTGGTGATTTTATCCTTTCCCTTTCTATTATGCTCCAACTAAACCTCCTACTACTAGATCCTTGCATGTCCCTTTAGTTTTGCCTTCACAAAATTGATCCTATCAAGATCCTCAATATCTTCATACTCAAAGTACTCCTCCAATTCATTGATCCAATCGATCAACTCCTCTAGGTTAAGATTTTCCAAAAATGTGAGAAATTTAAACTTAGGTCTTTTTTCAATCTTGAAGATGGCCCTAAAAATCCTCTCTTCCTCTAGGTTTAGAACTGCCTTTTCTTTGACATTTTCTTCTACTATAT
The DNA here is from genome assembly GCA_028749045.1 of Cupressus sempervirens. NCBI lineage: Eukaryota > Viridiplantae > Streptophyta > Pinopsida > Cupressales > Cupressaceae > Cupressus > Cupressus sempervirens. Next base: position 388,514,759 of record CM053790.1, read on the forward strand.
CCTCATCCTCACTTTTGTCTCTTACAGGAAGATTTATTCCTCTATGCATTTTTTCTTCCAATGCTTTCATTTGTCTTTGGAGATCTCTAAAATCCTCAAGTGTAAAATCTACAACTCTTCCACCATGTTGTCTTTGTGGAGGCATTTTTGCACTTTTGCTAAAACCCTAGTGTAAATAGCCTCATCATCAATGATCTATCTATATTCATAGCCCAAACCATGATCTTGGTGTGAACTACCTTATAGTCAGTGATCTATCCACATACTTAAGAACTAGGCTCTAATACTACTTGATGGAGGGTGCTCCCCTTAATACCATAAACCATAACAGAAACAAAGAAACAAAAGAAAATGTGAGAACAAAATGTGGATTTCTTATTTTTCCTATAAATAAAAAATTATAAAATTCACAAATACAATATGCTAACCCACATGGGCTCCTTCCTTATAGTAATCTACAAGACTAAGATATGAACTACCACCTAGAGCTATCTTAGACAATGTTTGGGCTTTTCTTAAATAGGCAATTTTATGGTGCCCGAGAAGGTTCTAGATGTTGAAACTTAATACCTAGGGCCAACATACCCTAACAATACATATAGAGTCATCCAAATATATCTTCTACAATTATTTTAGAAATTTTGGGTAGCCCAACTTTGAAAGGCCATAACTCTCAAACTGTTGCTCTAATTAGCTATCATAACCACGTTTAGCAAATGTTAGCTCCTCATCTATAGGTTCAAAATGATACAAGTGCTCTTCTATCAACTTTTCAGACCTCATCTAGGCACTCTAAGGCCTCCAACAGTGAGCCTGAAGATTTTTCTTCAAATTTTTCTGCCAAATATCTTCAATAACTTCTCCAATATTTAAGATGGAGAAATGAGATTTTTATGGTAGGCTTATAGCTCAAAAATGAACCTTCATGTAGAAAATGAGAACATTTTGATCTCATATGAAAAATTTGATGGGGGCACAACCCAAGCAAAAAATGGACACAAACAGGAAAGGGAAAATTTTATTAACTTTGAAAATATGCTAGTACTCTTAGTGCAGAGAAACAGAATCCAAAACATGCCCTATCGGCTTACAATAGCATAAATCTAGAGATAAATTCTCTTTTTATTACCTCCTCTCAAACTCCACTTCGAACTGCCTTTTACAATGCCAAAAATGTCCTTAAATAGACCCCAAAGGGTTAAGAATTAGGAATACATTCTAGAAAGTGCTAGTTGGCATCCACTAACCAAATAGAAGGCTCCAGAAGTCACATTAGAAGTTGGCACAAAATTAAAAGAATCCAAAAATGGTAACCAAACTTTTAAGAGGCATAACTTTTGAACCGTAGCTCCGATTGACAAACTGTTTACATTTTCGAAAAGCTCTCGTAGTGATCTTTAGCCCTATGGACAAGGTTCACTCATCCCCTATTTTTCAGCCCTATTCAAAGTCATTTAAGGCCCCTAACCTAACTTTGAAGCATTCTTAGGAGGTTTCCAAAAACTGAAAAACTACGATAACTTTCAAACCGTGGGGCCTTTTGACCTGATTCTTTTTTTGGAATGCTCTAAATTACAATGAAAATCATCCCACCAATTTACACCTTCTAGTTCACCAAAATGATGGCTTAACTACATACTTCTATTTTTTTGGCATGTACACGTATCCCAAGGTGTTCAAATACTCTAACCTAGAACATTGATGGTGGAACTATGAGAGTTGGAACCTTTATTTGACCCAAATGGGTATCCAAAAATAAAAACACATGAAATGAAAACTAAGTCTAAGTACATTTTTTTTGGTGACATAAGATTGCCCTTATACCTCTAGATGCTCCTACATCAGACACCCAAGGTAGATTGAAAAGTGACCCTGTCACATTATGAATGGTAGAGGAAATCCCAAATGGGAAACCTCAGGTGTTGATATCCAAGTTGAGTCCTCGATTAGTTGGCCTTTCCACTTAACCAGATGCTCTTCATACTGCCTATTTCTGGTACTCCTGCCCACACGATGATCTAGAATGTCTTCTATCTCCTCTTTCTTAGAAGTAGGAAGTGGACATGGCTCTAACATCAGCTCCTCATCTACACCATCATCATGATACTCCGTTAAGTCTGCAATGTTGAAAATAGGAGAAATGTGAATTCCATCTGGCAACTCCACTTCATATGCATTTCCTGAGTCATGTTTCTTCAAAATTTTGCAGGGGTCAAATTTCTTCATTTTTAGCTTGTTGTAAGTATCGGCTCAAAATATTTATTTTCTTAAGTGTACCATGACTAAATCCCCTACTTGGAACTCCTTATGTCTTCTCCTTTGATCAGCCCTAGCTTTATACTGTTGGTTCATCTTGGTAATGTGTGCCTGGACCTCCTCATGTAGATGCTTGATATGTTTAGCAAACTCTTCAGCTTCAACACTTGTCCTCTCCCCATGCTCTATCTTCCTCAATTTTGGTGCAGTCCTTGGGCTACTTTCATATACAATTTGGAATGGTGATCTACCGGTACTCCTATTTATAGAGTTATTGTAAGAAAACTCTTCTTGTGGTAGAATCAAATTCCACCCCTTGGGCTTATCCCCAACTAAACATCTCAGTAAATTGCCTAGACTTCTATTTACTAGTTCAATTTGTCCATTAGTCCATGGGTGTGTGTAGAACTAAACTTCAAGTCTATTCTCAACTTCTTCCACAATGTTCTCTAGAAATACCCCACAAATTTAGTATCTCTGTCAGAAACTATACTCCTTGGGAGACCATGTAGTCTTACCACCTCTCTGAAAAATAAGTCTGCAATATGGACAACATCATGAGTTTTGTTGCATGGAATGAAATGTGCCATTTTGGAGAACCTATCAACCACCATAAATACTAAGTCATTCCCCTTTGTGTCCTTGGCAATCCAAGAACAAAATCCATACTTATGTCCTCCCATGGCTTTGATGGAACAAACAATGCTGATATAGTCCAGTATTGTGACTAAATCCCTTGGCCACTTGACAAACCAGGCAAATCTGTACAAACTTCTTCACATCCTGTGACATTTGAGGCCAAAAATAATGTTCTTTGAGAATGGCAATGGTCTTATCTTGACCAAAATGTCCTACCATCCCTCCACTATGTTTCTCCTTAATCAAATTTTCCCTCACGGAGCTCCTTGGAATGCATAATTGACTACCCTTGAACAACATACCATCCTGAATCAAATAGTCTAGCCATTTGGTTCTATCTATAGCAATAGGCTCTTTACAAGCTTTCCATGCTTCAACAAAATTAGGATCCTCAAGGTATAGATTCTTGAGTTCATCAAAATCAACTACTTCAACCTGTATTACTGTAAGCAACAACTGTCTCCTACTTAGTGCATCTGCAACCCTGTTAGATTTTTCACTTCTATGCTTCAACACAAATGTATAGCTCTCCAAGAACTCTACCCACTTCATATGCCTCTGATTCAATTTACCTTGGTTATTTAGGTACTGTAATGCCTGGTAATCAGTATATGAAAAAAATTCCTTTGGCAATAAATAATGCCTCCATTTCTTTAAGGCCTGAACTATTGCATAGAATTCTTGATCATAAATAAAATTCTTCTTTTTTGCATCATTCAATTTTTCACTAAAATATGCAATAGGCTTACCTTCTTGGCTTAATATAGCTCCAATAGCATTGCCACTAGCATCACAATCCACCTAGAACACCTTTCTAAAATCTGGAAGTGCCAACATAGGTTGTTCTGTCACCTTCTTCTTCAACATTTCTAAACTTCTCATAGCTATTGCAATCCATTTGATCTCTTTTCTATCGCCTCTTATTGTGTTAGTCAGGGGTGCACATATGCCACTGAAATTCTTAATAAAATTCCTGTAAAAACTAACCAGACCATGAAATGATCTTACCTTAGTAGCAGACCTTGGAGTAGGCCATTCCAAGATGGCTTTTACCTTCTTTGGATCCATTTTGAGACCTTCAGGTGATATAAAAAACCCCAAGTAGACTAATTCCTTTTTAGCAAAAGTACACTTCTTTAGATTAATTAACAGTTTCTCTTCCCTCAACCTCTCAAGAACACTACGAATATGCAATAAATGTTCTTCCAAAGTCTTTCTGAAAATTAAAATATCATCCAAATAAACAATAACAAATTTTCCCAAGAACTTCTTAAGTACCTCTTTCATAAGCCACATGAAGGTGCTTGGGGTGTTCATCAATCCAAAGGGCATGACTAACCACTCATAAAGACTTTCCTTGGTCTTGAAGGCAGTTTTCCACTCATCTCCTTCTTGTATCCATATATGGTGATAGCCACTCTTGATATCTATCTTTGTGAAGTACTGAGCTCCACTCAAGCAATCCATAAGATCATCCATTCTTGGCAAAGGAAACTGATACTTGATGGTTATCCTATTTCTAGCTCGAGAGTCTACACACATCCTCCACTCTCCTTCCTTCTTTGGTGCCAGTACTACAGGTACTGCACATGGACTCATGCTCTCTTGAATCAAGCCCTTCCTCAATAGCTCCTAAACCTATCTATTTAGCTCCTCAATTTCAGTAGGAGTCATCCTGTGAGCAGCCTTATCAAGCAAAATAACTCTCGTGATTAAATCTATTTGATGATTGATTTGCCTTACCAGTGGCAATCCTTCTGGAACATTATCAAAGATGATATCCCCAAACTCATCTAGTAAATTTGAAACTTCAAGTGGTATTTCACTACTACCTTCTTTATCTATCCTAGGAATCAAAGCATAACACATATGCTGATGTTTCATGCCATCTAAAAACTTCCTTCCATCAACAAGAAAAATTCTAGCACTGCTACATACCTTTTCACCTTCCTTTTTCATGGGCTTCAGTTTGTGGAAAACTCCATCATTTGTTAAAGAGTATGTGTTTGCATGACCATTATGTACTATATGCCTATCAAACTACCATGGTCTACCCAAAAATAGATGAAAAACATCCATTGGAATAACATCACAGAGAACTTCATCATGGTAACTCCCAATTTTGAACTTCACTAAACATTGTTCACTTACTAGGACCTTATGATCATCCTTCACCCAAGCAATCCAATAGGGCTAGGGGTGTTTCTCCCTCTTGAGCTTTAGCTTAGAGACCATCTCCTCTAATACCAAGTTATCAGTGCTACCACCATCAATGATCACATCACAACATTCATCCTCACACTCGCACTTGGTACGAAATAAACTCCTCCTTTGTCCTAGTTCAATCTCACCACTTAGTAGCACCCTTTGATTTACTAAAGTCTCTCCTCTTTCTACATCCTCTGAATGTGATGATTGTGCATCCTCATCCACATGAGCAACCCTAGCTTGACCCTCAGCTCTCTTATATGTCCTTCCTTGTCATTGAGGGCATTCAAAGGCACGATGACCTTCTTCATTGCAATGTAAATAGGTACCATGGAAGCCTTCTCCTCCTTGTCCATTTCCTCTACCTCTTCCTCTTTGATTTCCAAAGTCTTGATCATGGGAGCAGTTGAAACCCTCATTCCTTTAGTTCCTGCTAGTACCCACATCTTCATTTTTCTTTTGGGTTTCATTTTGGCCTCCAAATGACCTACCACTTCCCCTTCCTCCTTGACCATGCCCTCTTTGTCTCCCTTCAAACCTTTTATTTAGCTTCTCTTTAACTTGTAGGGAAAATTGGTATGCCTCCTCAATGCTGGTCATTCTTACCATACTTAATTCCTCCTGGATGCTAGGTCACAACCCACTGATATAATGAACAACCTTATCCTTATTTGCTTTTTCATGCCCTGCTCTAATCATAAATTGATAAAACTCCTCTATATATTTTTGGACTGATTTTTCTGCTTGCTTTAACCCATGCATCTTCTTAAAAAAATCAAGCTCATAGTTAACAGGAATGAACTGCTTCTTTAGTTTGTCCACCATGCGATCGCACCTTGTGATCTTCTCCTTTCCTCTTCTATTTATTTTCAATTGAACCTCTTACCACTAGATTTTTGCATGTCCTTTTATTTTGGCCTTTGCAAACTTAACCCTATCTAGATCACTAATATCCTCATACTCAAAGTACTCTTCTAATATCTAGATCACTAATATCTTCAGATTTCTTAAAAATACACCCACATCAATTGTAGGTCTTTTTCAAAACTTAGTAATGGCCCTAAAAAGCCTCTCCTCTACTTGATTCAGAACTTCCCCATCAACTTCCCCTTTTGGTCCGATTTCTTCTTCTTCATTGTCATCCTCACTTTCGTCACCTACAGTAACATTTGTTCCTCTACGGAGCTCCTCTTGCAATGCTTGTACCTACCTTTGGAGGGCTCTAACCTCCTCAAGATTATTAGCTTTGGCCCTTCCACCACACTCTCTTCTTGGAGGCATCTTCTTAACTCAAACCCACAACCACACAGTCCTGGTGCAAACTACCTCACAGTCGGCACTCTGTCTACACACTTAGAAAGCCAGCTTTGATACCACTTGATGGGGACACAACCCAAGAACAAAATGGACACAAAAAAGAAAGGGAAAAAATTTATTAACTATGAAAATATGCTAGTACACTTAGTGCAGAGAATTAGACTCCAAAACATGCCATATGGGCTCACAATAGCATAAATCTAGAGATAAATTCTCTTTTTATTACCTCTTCTCAAACTCCACTTTGAACTGCTTTTTACAATGCCAGAAATGTCCTTAAATAGACTCCAAAGGGTTAAGGATTAGGAATACATTCTAGAAAGTGCTATTTGGCATCCACTGACCAAATAGAAGCTCCAAAAGTTGCATTAGAATTCGGCACAAAATTAAAAGAATCCAAAAATGGTAACCAAACTTCCGAGATGCATAACTTTTGAACCGTAGCTTCGATTGATGAACCATTTACTTTTTTGGAAAGCTCTCGAAGTGCTCTTTAGCCCAATGGACAAAGTTCACTTGTCCCCCATTTTCAGCCCTGTTTGAGGTCATTTAATGCCCCTAACCTAACTTTGAAGCATTCTTAGGAGGTTTCCAAAAACTGAAAAACTGCAATAACTTTCAAACCCTGGGGCCTTTTGACCTGATTCTTTTTTTGGAATGCTATAAATTACAATAAAAATTATCCCACCAATTTACACCTTCTAGTTCAGCAAAATGATGGCTCAATTACATACTCCTATTTTTTTGGCATTTACACGTATCCCAAGGTGTTCAAATACTCTAACCTAGAACACTGATAGTGGAACTGTGAGAGTTGGAATCTGTATTTGACCCAAATGGGTATCCAAAAATGAAAACACATGAAATAGAAACTAAGTCTAAGTACATTTTTTTGGGTGATATAGGATTGCCCTTATACCTCTGGATGCTCCTGCATCAAAATTTAATAAAAATAGCAAGTTCCCATAAATAAAAACCACCTTGTCTACTAGTCCTTATTAAACTAAGAAATACTAAAAAGAAAATTATTTTTGGGTGATGGAAGATTGCCCTCACAGCTAGGATGCTCCAACATCTAGTTAATTCTCATCTCTGCTTTGTTGAAAGTGCAAACAAATTCTCAGACCTTCAAGCACCTAATTTAGTGAAGGGTTTTGACATTTCTTCCACATCTATGTTTGGGGCATATTGATAATATTTTTTGTTTCTCCATGAGGTAGCCTTCAGATTAATTTGAGATACTAATAGGCCTAGTGGCTCTACAATCAAACTATTATACCTAGAACCATTTTATTTCCTGCACTTTGAAACAATTCTAGACAAGTTTTACATATAAATGTTTCTTTAATTAACGTAAAATTAACATCATCTTTCACTACTGAATGTTCTTAGATCATAATGAATAAGACCAAGATTATATAGGAACTGCAAACCCTCCAAGCACTAGATAGTAATTGGTTGTAACTTGGTATAGGCTTCTTTTCTAGACTCTATTGAATTTGTAAAATTCATACAAGTCTTACTTGAGAAGTCCATGACATGCAATGAACAAGTTCTCATGATAGTAGTAGTAGTGGTGATACTTGTTAGCAAGACCATACTTGTTTACTATAACTTTTGACATTTAACTTCTTCAAAATAATGATTGAAATATTATTTACTACTATAGAGCTGAGATTTTGAATTACAAAATAGCACCCAACAATCATAGCATTCAGAATTATGTGATAGTCTTTAACTCACTTACAACCAACTCCATTTTTTGTTACACAAGATCTAGAGATCAAATGTTTCAAACTGGCCTTGCTATGCTTCTTCTTCCTATAGCCTTTCTTCTTCATCCTCTCCTATATTGTAGATTTGATGTCCTTTATGCCTATTGGAAACTACCAAATAGTTTTGAGTTTAAAATTCTAGATCTAAAGTGTTACTGTAGGACCAAAAAAAAGGGCTAATATCTAACATACTATGACAAAATCAAAAACTCAATAAACATACATTGATACCCTCTAGTCTACCATGAAAGCCAAATAAACAAAAGGAAGAACACAAAGTTAAAACTCCCTCTTTCACTTGCAGCTCCCATGTCCTTTCTTCTCCTTGTAATGTAACTCCAATTGCCTATAGTGCACACAATTAGGAAGCAAAAGCCTATGACAATTATAATGCTATGAGAATACTAGAAGATGTAATTTAAGTTTTGAGAGAGCTAAAGACTAAAGACTTAGAACCTAGGGGACTTGAGGGACCAAAAATGAGAGGAATAATGCTCAATTTATAATCATCATGCAAGATGAGAGCATTGGACTTGTCACCTTGGATATGCGACTTGGCAAGAGATTCCTTTGAGAATCCATGATGCATATGACATAAGATACCAAATGTAGGATTGTATGACACTTGGAAGTCAAACATGGCTAAAAGTGGACGAGGATCTATAATGCATCATGTGACACCTCACACCCACTTAAAGCCAAGAATCTATGACAATGGAAGCCAAATATAGATATGCGCAAGGGAATAAGAATATATTGATTATGACATATATTAGCCAAGTGTAAATGGAGAATCCATGATTTGTCATGTCCATTCATGATGATGTCAATATTATGTGGGATATTTGAATTAAAAATCCATTATTCCACACAAATAGAAATTAATAAAATGGAATTAATGGTGGAGAATATGACTTAGGAAATTGAGAATTTCCATGGTTTGTGAATGATGAATCAATTAATTAATAAAATTAATTAATTGAGATGTTAGTTAGGAAGAATAATTAGCAATACAAGATGAAAATGATTGGGATGACATAGGATTAAATTATGGGTTATATAATCCTATAGAAAAAATTAATAAATGATTGGCCAATTTGATTAAATAAGTGCAAAAATATCCTTTGATGAAAATGTGAGGATTATGCAAATTGACTAGGATGATGATAGGTGGACCAAAGCCATCATCAAATTGAATGATTGATTAGAATTGATAACATGCCAAAGACATATGTCATGAATTAAGGACATGTAACATTTAACTAACATTGTAAAATGCTACAAGATTGAGATTGGTTGATAAGGTTGATCATAATGACATTGATGGATATTGTCAGTTATTAAACAATTGATAATTGCATGATCCAACACTAATAGACTCAATAATGTCAAAATCAAATGATGTGAATGACAATTTGACCTAGCACTAAGAGCCATGATAGTACTAAGGTTAGATTGATAAGTTTGATAGATTAACAATTTTTTGAGGCACTAAAAGCCACAAAAATGCCTAGGATTGGATAGATGATGATTGATTTGTGGTATCTAATATGTTTTGGGTTGATTATGGTTTATTTTGGGTGATTTTGAGTAGGTTTAGGGTGATTCTGAGTTGATTTGATATGATATGATGTGAAAGAGGATATGAATGATGAATCAATTAATTAATTGAGGATGTTAGTTAGGAAGAATAATTAGCAATACGAGATGAAAATGATTGGGAAGACATAGGATTAAAATATGGGTTATTTAATCCTATAGAGAAAATTAATAGATGATTGGCCAATTTGATTAAATAAGTGCAAAAATATCCTTTGATGAAAATGTGAGAATTATGAAAATTGACTAGGATGATGATAGGTAGACCAAAGCCATGGTCAAATTGATTGATTGATTAGAATTGATAACATGCCAAGGGCACATGACATGAATTAAGGACACGTAACATTTAACTGACATAGTATAATGCTACAAGATCAAGATCAAGATCATAATAACATTGACAAACACTATCAATGTTATAAAATGGTTGATAATGCCATGATCCAACACTAAGAGACTTGAAAATGTCAAAGATCAAATGATGTGAATGATAGTTTTACCTAGCACTAAGAGCCATGACAGTACTAAGGTCAGATTGATAAGTTTCATAGATTAATAGATTTTTGAGGCACTATAAGCCACAACAATGCCTAGGATTGGATAGATGATGATTGATTTTGGGTATCTAACATGTTTTGGGTTGAGTATAGTTGATTTTGGGTGATTTTGGGTAGGTTTGGGGTGATTCTGAGTTGATTTGATATGATGTGAAAGAGGATATGAATGATGAATAGTATTGTTGAGATATAACCAAATGATGATCAAGTTGGCCAAAAGATCAAAGTTAGTGGAATGAGAAAATTGGATGAATTAGTATGAAAATGTGATGAAACCATAGACACGAACCATTTTTGATTGATTCTTTGTGCCAAAATCAAGAGTTGTGTTTATGTTTGACCAAATCACATGCTCATTGTCATGAATGAAGTATTCATGCTAATTGAACTCCTTTACATGAGCTAGGCATAAATTTTAACTGAACTAAGTGCATGCCAAAGCATAGGGTGGAAATAAAGTGTAGATAAGGTGCCAGAAAGAAAGGAAAAGTGGAAATAATATGTGGATGAGGACAAGGCATAAGGAGGCATGATAGAATTTCAAGTCAAAGAGGACACATTCAATGTATTGGTATAATTTTTACTTGCAGAAACATAGAGAAGATTTATCATGATTAGAAATTTTTATGTAATTTAGAGAAATAACAAGGGAATAACTATCTACAACTATCATTAATGAATTCAAAGAAGTTGGTAAATTTTAGCATCATTACGAGCTATCTTGGATTGTTAAAATTAGAAAAAATTTCCCAAGTAGCTAGCTCCTAAAATATAGTTTATTATTTGATTTGGATTTGGGTACAACTAGTAATATTTCACAAATGGAGACTCCAAAAATTTTGCAAAAAATTTGGTTCCATCACTCCCATCACTTTAAGAGAGGCTTTTGTACACAAACAAGCATCTTAGCTGAGAAAGAGGTGAATGCAATGCCTTGTCAATCAAGTTTCAGTTTTCAATAATTGCAACACCTCTTCTTTCCCATCACCTAGAGGATCCTTTCTTTGTGGCTATTGCATTGATGTTATGATAATTTGGAAGTAGTTTGCATAATTACAAAGGGGAAAGAAATATTCTTGTGCTATGATGCATTTAACCAAATTGACATAAGTTTATTAAGGAAGAAATAGAAGATGAAGAGAAGTCAAAGGGATTATGGAATTAACAAAAACTAAGAATAACAATGAGGGGAAAAAGATCATTTATTCTTTTCTTCAATATTTCTTATATTTCTTAAGAGAAGATAAGATAAATAAGATAAATTTATTAACTTTCAATCTACAGGCCAACAAGAAAAGAGACTACCACTTATGGAGTAGAAACCCAACAAATAATGAGATCACCAAACAGTGTTCAAAGAAAGATAGAGAAAAAAGCAAAGCATAACCAAAACAAGAGAACCCCAAACTAGGTACAACCACCTGATAAAATAGCTATGTAGGTCCACTAGGGAAGAACACATAACTAATGGGTGCACCACAAGCCTGGAGATCCCACCGCACCTCTAAGTACCACCCAAGGTCCTAGAGATAAGCCCTTGCTAGGTGGAGGATCTATGTGGCCTTGCAACCCTAGGAGATCGCAAAGGGGGGTTGAGCATGTGCTTGGTTGCCCGCATGAAGGGTACCACTATCAAGAAAGAGGTGATTAGTTGATTAGTGTGTGTGCTTGGAGGGATAATGCACTGAAGGGTGTGGTCCTTGAGCCTTCGTGTCTCCTAAAAATAGAGTGAAGGATATCTCTGGTCAATATACATGAAAAAGGTTATGAGATTCTAGACCCCTTTGAATAGATAGTAGCATCTCCTTCTGATCTTGTACTAGATGGGATAGGGGAAAATGAAGTGATTATCCATCTTGACCTCTTCCAAATTGAAAAATTGACATAATTTATCATCCCTAGTCAAATGGTGGTCAATCTTAATTTAGAGTCAATGGGATCTCACTCAGGAAGAACCAAGACAAATACGAAGGGCATGGGACCAATCATGAGAAAGATACGAAGGATCTCATCTTGCACCTTGAGGAAATTCTCTGCATAGAAGGCTATCTTAGGATAGATCCCCTCAAGAAAATGGTGTGAATGTATTGTTTGTAGATATTAGTCTAACATGCCTATTAAACTCTTGTTGAGGTGGAAAAACATGAGATGAGACATCCAAGGAGTATTGGATAGGAGGGAGGTGATCAAGGTTAATCCCAATGGAACCCAAAATAAGCAATCTTGATTGAATCAATAGTGAGTGCAACCAATGGGGTTTGAGTGTGAAATAGCCTTAGAGAACAATAGGCTAGGTAGGAATATTTTTGGCCTCCTCTAGAGGAGTCATGAATCCCTAAAAATATAAAAATTATATCGGATAAAAAATAGTACCAAGTCTGAAAGGATGCACTCAAGCTAAAATAAAACTATGTGAGGTAATAGGTCTACCTCTAAATATCTACCTCAAAAAAAAATGTAGATGACCCCCAAATGATAGAGGCATTAAGCACAATTGACTATATCAAAGTGTCCATAAGAGTCAACTTGGATCCTATATCCTTAAAATGATGTCTAAAGCATTATCTCTCAATAAGGGATAAGAAGCCATATACTCCTTATTGTACACTCGAATTGTGTCACACTCTAAACCCTTCTATCCAAACGATTCCATGAGTTTGGAATGCTTGGATGCCGACTTAGAGCTCCCTATCCATGGAGTGCAAGAGAGTATATTTCAAGAATAAGAAGGCTCTCAGATGAGCCTTAGAGATACTCTTCTTGCTAGTAAACCATGCAATGGGAGGTTCCAAAGACAAGATGCAAGAATGCAAATGTCCCAAGGAGTTCCTCAAGAATGCAATGCAACTAAAGATTAAACTAGAATGACTATGAAAAGTGCAGCTATTCTAAGCATGGATGAGAGTGTTACAATCCAAATATTAAGCTATGTGAGATAGATTATTGCAAAATAGAAGCTAAACTAACATGCAACATGAATCTAAGCTAAAATGTTATGGTATGAGAGAATGTAGACAAGAAATAGAAGTTCTCCACAAAGCTCCAAAGAAACCTGTTAGAAAACCTGCAGCATAACAATATTCAAAAGATGAGGATGGATGCTTTGAGGGGGAAAGCTCTCTCCCTTTTAAAGATGTATGGATGGTAGAGATCAAGATGAAGATGGTGGATGATCAACGGTGGAATTTGAAAATAGGAGTGATCCATGTGCACACACAAGTCAACCAATAGAATATAAGTTGACTTGTCATATAAGACAAAAGTCACAAAGCCTTTTCTTTTAATTGCAAAATAGAAAAAGGACTTTATGTGTGCACTTTAAGTGGGTTAGAAGAATGGGGTCTTTTATTTAATTAAAAGGGGACATGTTCTTTTAATCAAATAATGAACTTAGGATAGCATAGTCAAACTATAGGTTATAATCAAATAAATTGATTATTAGCAATTTGGTCTAGGTAAATGATTAAATTAATTTAGCCAAAATGCTGAGAAGGGGGCTAATAGTCTAGATGACCATTTTTAGGTGATTACATTTTCCCCTCTTTGACTAATGTGTGATCGATCTGGGAACACATTATGTCAAAGAAAATAGAAAGCCAAGTAGGCGGTGATAGATATAGACGTTTGATTTCAAAGAATGAAATGCAGAAATAGATAACAAGTCCTAAATGCACAGCTTGATAGCGGTAGTACTGAACATTAGGAAGATGATGTTAGGATCCAAAAAGAATTTTTAACACCTAGCAAAGTGAATAGACCAAGAGCAAGTGATAAGGTCAAACAAATGCTCCTAAGAAATAAATAGCTGTAACAATCAGCAATAGAGTATTTCTGCCCCCTCGGGATCGAAATTGAAATGAGGTAAGGGGATGCAAAAATTGGCTAGACATGAGAAAATTAGAATAGAGCAATGTCCAAGATGACAGATAGATGATTAGAACCCAAGAATGACTATAAGAAACTAATAAAATGCCCCAGTTTGACTAGAGTTGACCTTGAAGGATATAGCATAAAAATTAGGTTGAAATGAGTAGAAAGGTGATTTTAGACATGAAATAGTGAATTGAAGTAGATATGAAGTATGGAAATGATGAAGACATGAAGAAATGAAGATGCCCGAGTGATGTTTCAGAGATTAGACCTCAAAAGGTCAGCTAACTGCTCAGAAGAAAGTAGAATTTTAAAAGACAATTTTGACCATCAAGATGAACTGTAATTTGGATTTCGATCCCGAAAATGAATCTAGGATGTTGAAATTATTTAAGAGGTCAAAACTTTATATAATGTGATGATAAGATAGAAAAGAGATGAAGCGAAAGATTAAGAAGGTGAAAAGACATGCACAAGAAGAAAGTAAAGAAATATATGAAAGGAGTTAGCCAATATGTCCATGAAAAGATGAAGAGAGAGCTCTCCCCATATGCAAGAATGCAAGACTAAACTAGAAAATGAACCTAAAATGCAAGCTAATATGCAAAGTGGTTTACCAGCAAGAATCGCATAACATTTAGACTCTTAATTTCATCATTGAGCATTTATTAGGGACATCATGAGATCATACAACCATCACTAGTATAACTATGAGGATATGAATATGATCGATATTAGATAGGTATGTGGAAATCCAATCTAAGCATCAGAGACATGTAAGTCAAGATAACTATACGATTAGATTCCCTAAGTTTAATTTAGCAAGATTACACTTGTATCAAGGCATAAGCGCCAGGATAAACCCTGAGTGCAGTCTTGCAAAATAGTCAAGGATGATACATCTGTAAGTCAACGTGTTGAATAGGACCAGCATAAATGCTTACAACACTATAGAAAAACAAAGTATACCCACAAGCAGAAATCAAGAAGACATGCCCCATGCCCCCAGTCTTCTAGTCAATGACATCCTCGAAAGACTATTAGGGAGGGAACACATGGCAAAGAAATCATCATAGACAGCACACAAAGTAGATAAATGTCAGCATAGCTCAGTCGTTTAAGTGTTAAACTGTGTGTGTGTAAGTCACTTGGCCATTTCTTCAAGACTTGATTCTGATAGTGAGAAATATCGTGACATCGGAGACCATAGGTAACTATCTAAAAGGTGTTGAAAAACACTTGATGTCAAGGTGGGGGAAGTGTTGAGAAACACTATTTTGTGAGTTGTCCAAGAAACCCTAATGCACAAGAATACCTCAATAGGCTAAGGAGTTGTGCCCCCAAGATGAGGACAAGAAACAATTCCAAGCTAGGAAATGTGTAGCGAAGTGGATGATTGAGATTGATAGATAGAGGTGCAAGGGTCTCAAGTAGCACCTGTTTCCAGGTTTTCACCACTTTGACAGATTTTTTTTATTTTTATTTTTTGGTGATACATCAAAGTGAGGTTTTCACTAAGATGATCATTTTTCAGGACTTTTTTTGATTTTTTTGATTTTTTTCAAGCTCATATATGATTTTTTGGATTTTTTAGAAGGTTTTAGATATCACTAGTTCTAGAGCAAGATCACATCATTTTCTCCTAATGTCTAGCAAGGTATAGGACACGATGGAGAAACAAGCCAGTGGATAAGCAGAGATGGATAAGAAAGGAGTATGAAGCAAGTAAAAGTAATCCTCAAGGACTGACTCCTCAGGAGTACCCAAGCTAGGGAAAGAGGTGAAATAGTCATATGAAGCATATTTTGGATAAGCAATGGAAGAAATGAGCAAGATAGCATGTAGGATAAGAAGTGAAGCTAAAAAGTGAGATAGCATGAAGCATGTAGTCCAAAAGAGTAGACATGTCAAGAGACCTAAGAACCATTTTTATTTATCATGATCAAGACCAAGGGGTCAACTAGATAGTATAGCAATGGGATAGAGCAATAAGAATAAAGCTCAAGATAGAGGCTATGAGTGAATGGGAGAGCACAATAGAAAATCTAGTGGATAAGATAGCCAATATGCAAAGATAGCTCAACATTGTCAAGATCAAAGAGAGAAGAGGGGATAGATGGATGATGGAAGAATTACACATGAGGCCTGTTTTCTAGGTTTTCATCATGGTACTTATCCAAGGTGCCACAAGAAGTAGTTTTCACCATAGGATGCATTTATTTCTCTTTACTTTTGCTACCAAGGTGCCACAAGAAGTAGTTTTCACCAAGGCACATTTTCATTTTTTTTCATTTTTTTTTTCTTTTTCTCTTTTTCTTTTTTTTTTGGATTTTTAGAAAGAGCTCAAGCTTTTTGAATGTTGATAGTGCTCCTATAGGAAAGATAAGCCATGATAAGCCAAGACCATAGAAATGTATGCTCAAATATGTTGATAGGGTGATGAAAGAGAAATGGTAGTAGGAAGAGTATATGGAGGATAATAGTTCATGTGTAGAAAGTAAGTGTAAGCTTTAGAGGATTTCATGAGGGTAGCTGAAATATTGGACAAGATCAACATTGAAACACACCTTGAAGGGTATTGGAACAATGGAGGAATCATGGATGAAATAGATTGAGATTTAGATGTATGAGGTGGTAGAAGAGATTTGGAAAAAAGTGGAGTGGAAGGCTTTGGAATATTTTTAGAAAGATTTTTGGAAGAAGATGGAATGGAAGCCTTTGGAAGCTTGAATGTCAACTTTGAAGTATTTTCAATATTCAAGTCTTTTAAAAGAGACTTGGGAATCCATATAGCTTTAGATTTTTCTTTGGATACTTCAAAACACATTTCTTCAATAATGGGTTTAGGAACCCATATTTTCTTTGATTTAGCTTTTTTAATAGTAGAACTTTGTAGTCTCTTTTGTGTTTTCTCCTTCTTAGCATTCACATGTCGATTAGATGGGACATAGTGGTCTTAATTTTTCAATGGATTCTTATGTTTATTCTCACTTCCAAATGACTTGGGATTGGTGGATGAATAAGGATGATATGACTGGTTTAGATGTATAGATGGATGAAAAGTCATCAAGGATGAGTGTCTTTGTTGGTCTTGAGGTATGATGGGAGAGCTAGGGAATGAGCTAGGAGTGAATGTAGGAGATGGAGGAACATAAGGCCCCAATATGGATGGAAGGTTTGAATGCTTTAGCTTAGATGGATAAAGACCAAGGATAGATTTAGAAGATACAAAGGGATAGTGGGAAGGGATATCAACATCTTTAGAATGAGCAACATGGTCAAAGCCATCAATAGACTCATAAGTACCCTTGATAGGAACAACATTTTTAATAAAAGCACTTGAAGCTTGAGCACAATTTTGAAGTGGATGTGGAGAAGTAGAACACAAGGGGACACTTTGATCTTGACAAGTAGCTTTGGATAGCATAGGAAGAGAACTTTTCTCATAATTTTCAGTAAGCTCAAGGGAGATAATGGAAGTGGTATCTTCATCATACTTAGGAGGTGGATAAGACATAGGATATGGAGGGGAAAAATCTTGAAAGAGATGAAAGGGTGCTTGATCTTGATCTTTCTTAACATTTATAGCTTTTTCTTTTTGAGAGTCCTCTTGACATGGAGCCACTTCTAAGGACAAGGGAGAATGAAGAGTGAATGGAGTAGTGCTTGGATTAGGCATAGTAGTGCATGAAGGTTGAGGATGTTTAGGATTGGTAGCATGGAAAAGGTTTGCAACCAAGTGAAGGTTAGCTTGAGTTTCTTTTAGAGGTAGCCCTTGAGGGTACACATATTCAATGTGGAAAGCATTAGATTCCTTTTTTGATAGAGGCATGTTGGAAAGCTTTGAAGTGTTGGGAGATTCTCGAGTGTTGGAAGAAGTGGAAGATGTAATGGAGCCACTACTAGGCATAGGTTCATCAATGTAATCTTGCTCAAGAAAAGTATCCTCATTGCATGAATCATTAGAGGTATGAATAATTCCATTATCAATAAGATCTTGGATTTTATGTTTTAGCTCAATGCAATTTGAAGTACTATGCTCATTATGTTGATGATAAGCACAATAGATATCCAAGAATGGGTTTCCATATGAGCTATACTTAGGCAACATGATGAGCTTAGTTTCAAGAAGAGTTTGCAAAATGTCATCATAAGAATGTTCCAAGGGAGTAAAATTTCTCTCAAAAGTATGTCTAGAGTCCTTTGGTTGCTTCCCAAGTGAATAGCATGCATACATGTCTTCATCATTGTCTTGGTCAAAGATAGGTTTATCATGAAATTTTGATGTATGCTCCAAGGATGTATCATTTTCTTGTTCTCTAAAGAGGTATTTAGATCTAGAAGATGAAGACATTTGATGTCTTGAAGTAGAGCATGTAGACCTAGAAGAAGAGGATGACCTCAAAGAAGGTGACTCGCATGTATGTAAAGACCTTAAGGAAGATTCATGTAATGATGCAATCTTCTCCTCTAACCTTTTCTCAAGTTTAGACTTCATTTCCGTCATGCGCTTAGAGAGATGAAGGTAAGAAAGATCATTTGTTTCTTCTAGTTCTTTGTATTGTGCATATAGATCTTGAAACTCTTTAGTGACATGGAGGATATCATGATCATCTAGATTTGGTTGAAGTTTGGTAGCACAAGGTTTAGATCCCATAGTTTTAGATGCAAAGCTAAGCATAAAATAGTCTAGAAGATAACTTGATGTTGAAACTATAGGAGGTAGAGTGTTCACTTGCCAAGATAGTAGAGAGAGATTAAAGTGACTCGTCAAACAATATGTCCAAAAAACTTACGACATGAATGACTCAAGTCAATAGCTATGCAAGATGCTCAAATAGCCAAATACATAGAGCAAGCAGGGTGACAAGTGAACAACTCTCCAACCCAAGAGTGTAGTCAAGAAATCAAGGCAACCATTTCAGCAAAAGGATAACTAGCAAGCATGCATAGACCATGAAGACAAAAAGACCAAGAGCACTAAGACCAAAAAGCCACTTTAAGCATGTTTAAGCACTAGAGACATAGCAAATAGAAGTCAAATTATGAGACTCCCCTTAGCAAGCAACACAAGAAAATGTTTGCACTTGATGCTTTGACTTGGTTGACAAAGTTTGACAATAGTTTATAGCATAGCAAGTTTGATGTTCAAAAGAAATTTCTTTCCAAGCAAGATAGTGACACATGGAGTAGTCTTCAAACAATCAAGCAAGGGACAAAGCAACCTTGCATGATACAAGCATATCTGAGGTCTTAAAAGAAAGCCATATAAATATCATCATGTGTATGTTCCAAAGATTTCCACAGGTCTAGCACATTCGAGAACACATCAAGCAATATCTACCTAGAAGTCATGGTTCATTACTCAACAACTTGGCCCACACTTGATGCTCCTTTTCCTCACACCAAGTGGTTGCCCACAAGAGATATTAGCTTTGTCATGGAAATGCCATAAGCATAACCAAGGGAACACATATGGTGAGTGTAAATCTTGGGGTGATCCGGGTAGTCCACTAGGATCAATCCTTGCACCAAGAAGTTGAGCAGCTAAAAAAGGTAGTTACTAACTTAGGATGTTTAGATAGGGCTTCCGTTCATAGTGTTCCTCTTGCTCCCAATTATGGGACACCTCACCTTGCGATGAGTAACTGATCTCGTGACCACAAGAGTACCTTAAGCATTCTTGCCTAGTGATCTCCCTATGGTCAAAATTCCATAAGCGATCACACTAGACGAAGATAATCACTATGTCTACCAAGGTTTTGTGTCCTTGATAGCCTTGAGTTTATAGTGGGTTGGAAGAGCCGGGTAATTTGCTTGTCCCCACTTGGGTCATTCCTCTCAGGTTGTCCGAGAGCAGGCCCTCTAAAGGATTCTAAACTACACAAAGAGTGGATCAACTTTTGGAGGTCAAGATTTCTGATTCACCACAAGGGTGAAGAGCATACTCTCCTATTCCAATAGTTTTCTCCCAAACACACCAAGAAGATTTAGTTGTCTCTTACTCTTGAAACCAAATGGTAAGTCAAGATTTTTGATTCACCACAAGGGTGAAGAGCATACTCTCCTATCACCAAAAGATTCCAATTGTAAGTTTTAATGTGCCTAAAAATAAAAAACTAGTATATGCCCCACATGAAAACTAAAAAGCAAGAAATTTTGGATTTTTATGCTTTGGGCAGCCCTACAAACAATGTTAGTAGCCCTTGCGCATTTGAAGCTTTGACATGCGTTCTTTTTATGCAATGTTTCAATTTTTTTTTTTTCATAAGGATGACAACCTGTAATCACAACTTGTTAGCACCAAAAGTTAGTATGAAATAACATAAAAATCTGCAATAAAAAGTGGTGATTTGCCTCAAAAATCCAATTTATCTTCCAACCAAGTGCATGCAAAGAAAGTGCAAGTTAATCACAAATGCTCTCATTTTTACTCTTTGATTTTGACCTAGTCAACAAGATTGGACTTGTTTACTATGATTTTGTATCCAAAAATGAAAATAAAAAGAAGAGACCCCTATTAAAAATCAGAGAGATTTCCAAAAATGCAAAAAAATTTTAAAAATCTCTTCATTTGCGCTCTAGAGATCAATTTTGTCAAAACAGACCAAATTTATCAAATCGAGTTTTTGATCTTTAATACGATTTCAAAATTAAAAACACAAAAAAAGAACCCCTATTAGAATTGAAATTTTTTTTTGAAAATGTAAGTTTTTTAAAAAAATTCGCTAATTTGCGATCAGAAATGGCTTTTTATGAAAAAAATGAAAAACTCATAACTCCCTAAAATCATGTCAAAATGCTCTGAAAATCGGACTGAGACATTTTGAGAATATATCCAACTTGAAAAAAAAAATTTAGAACCAAAATCCAAGCGGTTTAAAAGATATGATCAAATCTTTAAACCAACTAAGTTTTTGGCCTTCAAACCAATTTACTTATGGCTTGGCCTTAAAACCAAAGTGATAATTCTACAAAAGCATTTGATTAGATCCAATATGCTGCTGTAAAAAATCAGAGATAAGAAATGAAAGCAAATGGAGCTGAAAATTTGATTCAAGCCCCACGGTGGGTGCCAAAAATGTACACTCGAATTGTGTCACACTCTAAACCCTTCTATCCAAACGATTCCATGAGTTTGGAATGCTTGGATGCCAACTTAGAGCTCCCTATCCATGGAGTGCAAGAGAGTATATTTCAAGAATAAGAAGGCTCTCAGATGAGCCTTAGAGATACTCTTCTTTCTAGTAAACCATGCAATGGGAGGTTCCAAAGACAAGATGCAAGAATGAAAATGTCCCAAGGAGTTCCTCAAGAATGCAATGCAACTAAAGATTAAACTAGAATGAATATGAAAAGTGCAGCTATTCTAAGCATGGATGAGAGTGTTACAATCCAAATATTAAGCTATGTGAGATAGATTATTGCAAAATAGAAGCTAAACTAACATGCAACATGAATCTAAGCTAAAATGTTATGGTATGAGAGAATGTAGACAAGAAATAGAAGTTCTCCACAAAGCTCCAAAGAAACCTGTTAGAAAACCTGCAGCATAACAATATTCAAAAGATGAGGATGGATGCTTTGAGGGGGAAAGCTCCTCCCTTTTAAAGATGTATGGACGGTAGAGATCAAGATGAAGATGGTGGATGATCAACAGTGGAATTTGAAAATAGGAGTGATCCATGTGCACACACAAGTCAACCAATATAATATAAGTTGACTTGTCATATAAGACAAAAGTCACAAAGCCTTTTCTTTTAATTGCAAAATAGAAAAAGGACTTTATGTATGCACTTTAAGTGGGTTAGAAGAATGGGGTCTTTTATTTAATTAAAAGGGGACATATTCTTTTAATCAAATAATGAACTTAGGATAGCATAGTCAAACTATAGGTTATAATCAAATAAATTGATTATTAGCAATTTGGTCTAGGTAAATGATTAAATTAATTTAGCCAAAATGTTGAGAAGGGGGCTAATAGTCTAGATGACCATTTTTAGGTGATTACACTTATTAATGTGAGGTTGAACCATCAAACTCAAACTAAAATAAGGTTTCAAGAACCTAACCTCAAGATAAATGTAGTAGGATGTAATCTCAACCATGTCCCCCTAAAAAAGTAAAAAGAGGTGGGAGGGCTTAAGAAAATTGAAGACCACCTCCTTCATCTTACTCAAGTTCACAAGCAACTAACATCGATCATTGAAAGAAGTAAGGTTGTCAAGGAGTCTCAACAATCCCTTTCGAGTGGAGGCCATAAAAACCATGCCATTAGTGAATAGAAGGGAAAAAATCAACACATAGTGCAAGTAGCAATTATCTTTAGGAAGGGAACATGCATGTTAGAACTCCTCTAACTCATCAATGTAGAGTCCATACAAAAAAAGAGACAAAGGGAAACCCTTGTTCACACCAATAGTACTATAAATGAAACCTAATAACCCCTAAGGGATTTTGATGCAACCAATAACCAACTCATAGAGTCTCACACTATCACACAAAAGAGTTGCTCAGATACCAATGTCCTACAGTCTCTAGAATATGGTTGTCTTGGGGACAGAATCAAATACTTTATGGAAATCTATGAAGAAATTGTAGATCTTCAAGGAGTGATGGTATGCTTCCTCTTTAATAGCTTCAAGAGTTAATATGAGATTCATGATCTAATTATCTAGATGAAAACCCATCTTCCCTCTAGCACAAGCTTGACATTAGTCAAGCTCATGAGAGAGAGATGTCATTTAAAGCTATAACATATAGTTTGGAGGAAGTGTGCCTGACCATGATGGTCATGTACTTATTACAATCTAATGTAGGTTTAACCTTTTGAATTAGGTGGATAATATGGTACGAACAAGAAGGGGGAAAGCCCATGCAAACAAACTTGTTAAGAAGATCCATGAGAAATGGGCCCAAAATCCCGATGCCAAATTTGAAGAGTTCAACCTAGAACCATTCCTCATCTACAACTCTGTAAGTGTTCATGGATCTAATTGCCTTGTTGATATTGGTGGAGGAAAAAAGGTGGAAGTGTGGGGAGGAATGATAGTGAGGGAGGTTTGGCTAGGGATATCATACATGGTAGAGGCATCAGATAACAAGAAGGTGTGGTTAAGGGTTGGGGGAGGGAGAACCAGCTAGGGAAGAGGGTGTACTAGAAGGCCTTGAGGTATCAAATAAGGGAGGTATGAAGGTAATGATTCTAATATGAGGTGAAAACCCACATTTTGTGATAAAAAGAAGTGGTGGTAGGACCTCTTGAGTTTCTTGCCTAAAGTGGAGTGGGGATTGGAAGTTGAGTTTAGTCTATGATGGAAGGATTTTCAATCCTAATCTTACCACAAGTTCATAGGTAACATGCCCTTATTAATAGATGGGAGGTCTAATTAGTAGGTGTGATGGGGGAAGGAGAAGAGGTAACCTCCTAGATGGAAAAAATGAGTTTCTCAAACTAGGAATAAGTACACTTTTTCTAAGGAAGGTAATTAGGAGAAAACACTTTTTTGAGGTGAAAGTTAAAGAGGTCCTAGCCTCCTTCATCAAAATTGAGGGAGGTTCAAGAGAGGGGCAGGGGGGAAAGGAACAAGTGGATCTCAAGGGGCAAAAGGGGGAGCAAGGGAAGGCTTGGAAGGTGAGTTGAAGGAGGGTGTGGTTAGCAAGGGAAAGGCAAGTGACAATGAAGAAACTAAAAGAAGGGATGAGGGAGGAATTGGTAAGGGCATAGTCCACTATAGTCACACCCTCACAATTAGGTACATAGGTAAAATTAAACAATTTGGAGCTAGGGAGGTTGGAAAAATTGTTCAATATCACTAAGTTTAAAGACTTACACAATTGAAGTGAGTGATAATCGTATCTCGTTAGGGAGCCAAAAATGTCCTCGAAAGATCTCTAGAAGCCTAGGCTAGCTAAATCTAGTAAAGATACATACATCAAATTAGATGTTAGGTCATGGAGTCAAATATGTAAGTTTCTAATCTGTGCATTAAATTCACCCATGATAAGAATATTCCTCATATCTGAGAATCTAGTGGTGTTGTCAAATAGGTCCATGTAGGGGTCCCTATCAAGGTCATTGTGTATAGCATAGTGGGAGGAGGTTGGCAATAAGTACCAAACTGCAATAAAAAGTTCTTTGAGGTGTGGGGTTTCTTTGTGCACTAGGACCATCATTAATCTAGCCAATATATTTGAGTAGGTCACATAAGCCACACTCTAAAGTCTCCTATTGACAAGGCAAGCAACCCCCCAAACCTCTAACACCCCAGAACTCCTAACCTCATCCTTGATATCCAATAACCCATAGAAACAAGTGACGTTGGGAGTAGTTGAGAGGAACTCTCATGCATTTCAGTAACAAAAAGGTCCTTAGAGTCTATCATGCCCTAAAGAAGACTAGGGAGAGACCAAAAGGAACCACTCTCATTCTAACATTTGATAGCTATGTAGCCAATGTTGCATTCCTTCCTAGTGAGCCACCTCAATGACTATCATTTTTGTGTCATAGCTACTAGATTTCCCACCTAGTCAAATTAGAGGCTATCTTGAATTACAACCCTATCGTTATAAATCATAGCCCACTTGTCCTCATAGCATGTTGAAATAATAAGAGATCAGGCTTTTTTTAGCTCAACTATGTGTTATTTTTTGAGGTCCTCATTGAGGTATATCTTCAAAGGAAAAGAGAAGAGCTTTTGACAAGCTCTAAGCACTCCAAGTCTAGTTAGGGAGTAATGGAGTCCTAGGAATGATATGAAGTCATAACCAATCCATGCCCTATCAAGAGAGATATTAGGGATCTCTAGTTGGTCACTAAGAAAAGCATACACCATATTAAGTACGTCAACAATGGTGGGTGGGAGATCACAGATGTTCAAGTTGAACTCTATAGCTCTCCTAGTTCTTTTATCCACTATTTTTTAGTGTACAATGGTCTCCACACCAATAAGAGGAGGAGATGAGTCATTCCTATTACAAATCATTGCCCAAGACTTTAGCTAAGACTCAATTTTAGTTTTCAACAAGGCTTGTTTGTTGTCTAATTTTTCTTGCATTTCTTTAAACTACTTAATATTAGAAACTTGTCTAACATGAGGTTCTACCAATTGTTTGTAACCAAAAAAATTTGTGATGGTAGAAGATATGGTGGCTAAAGTCTTTGTGATTTTGTTTTAGTTAATATTGAGTTGTTATTTCATATTAGTCCAATCATTTTTCAAAATAGTATATAGTCTATAGATATGGAGTCCAATCTTTTTGAGAAAACTAGCAACATATTTTTTTAGAGACTAGGTCTCTTATTCTGAGCTAGACACCCAAACCAAAAGCTTAGATGTTGCATCACTCTTGGTATTTTGGTATGATTGTAGTGGTAGGAAAAGTAGAAGGTTTTAGGCAAGTAGACCCAATTAAGAACACGGATTAGAGTAATAAACAAGAACACAAAACAATCCAAAAGTTTGCATATCAAAGCCAACAACAGTCGAATGCCAATAAGTAAGAATGCAAAAGTTTACATAATGACAAACAAATTGAGGATCCCTTCTTTTTCTTCTCATTTTCGCTTCTATTTTTAGAGAAGAATGATATCTTTCTCATTCTTCTCTTCATCTTTCCTTGCATTTTTTCCTATTTTTCCATAATTATTTAAGAAAACCAAAAACCTGAAAAATGGAATGATCATTTTTAAAAAGGTAAATGAAAAAGCACACCTACTAATGTTTTCTGCTCCAAATACACCATGAGTCTACACTTTGCTGAGAATATTTTAGCAAAAGTGCTTGATCTATTTTTTCTTTTTGATTGTGTTGTATATTCCTGCTCCAAAAGCATTTGTAAGTTTCATGTGTTTTATGTATCTAGTTTTCTTGCTAGCTATTCATTTATTTTCATCAATTGGGCACTTTCAATTTCTTCTTTGATATTTTGATATTTTGATAAAACTTCCACTTATTATTTTATGCAAACTTGAGTCTCAATTTTAGGACTTGAATACTAAGGAAAACTAGCTAGTCTATGAATACACACACTATATTAGATATGTGAAGCAAGAAATCCTAGTTTTGGCCTAATGGATTCAGGTTGACCATATGCCAAAAAATAACTTAATAGTCCTATGTTTTTTCTGCAACCTACATTAGTAGAATAGGAATTTAAATTATCATCCAAAGTAAGAAAGCCTTGCATGTGGATATAGAAAACATTTTTGTTTAATCACTTATTCATTATTCAGATGCTAAAAAGTTGCATTTACTACATCAATTATAGGGTCTTATATCTTAAAAAGTTTCAGGATCTTACTAGTGCACATTGTTACATTGCTTTGATTTCAGTCAATTTAAATAAATCAAATACCTCAATCTCACAAGAAATAAAAAAAAATTTGAAGATAATTTTGGTCAATCATGTGATTGTAATTTTTCAATCAACACAATTTTAAGATGTGACATTTATATGAATGTGACTAAAGATAGTTTGTGGAACTCTCATTGTGGTTCTCCATAATGATATTGCTAGAAATAATATATGAGAATAAGGATGAAATGACATGTCATATTCTATTTTTATGAGTAAATATTTTTCTACTTAAATTGTACACACTTTTTCTATTTTCTCATGCATGTTATTGCAATTTTTTTTGGAATGTGAAGAAATGGACAATGTGAAAAGCATCTCATGCATACTTTTCTCTTTTGTTTTC
This sequence comes from Cupressus sempervirens, assembly GCA_028749045.1. Taxonomy (NCBI): domain Eukaryota; kingdom Viridiplantae; phylum Streptophyta; class Pinopsida; order Cupressales; family Cupressaceae; genus Cupressus; species Cupressus sempervirens. Next base: position 388,541,686 of record CM053790.1, read on the forward strand.
CTAGATTAAAAGAGACAAAGTATATTGATTGGTGGGACTTGCCTCTTTGACTATAGCTTCTGCAAGCAAGCAATTCTTTTGTATTTTTATTTCTACAACATACTTGAGTAGTGTATGTTGACTTCCTAACTGCTCAAGAATCCAGTTCCCTGAAATGAATCAAAATCTCCTTCAATTTATTAAAAAAGGACTTCATGCTTAGGATGTTCCCAAAAGTCTAGCACAATTCATGCATGTAGAACCATGTATAGAAGACCTTTCCAACCTTCCTGTAAAAAAAAAGTTAATATAAGACAATGAAACCTGTAAGGTCCAATATAGTCATTTCATACTTACATATTTGGTTTATACTTGAAGAAAAATATTTAGCGAGAGTAAATTATTTAGGAAGTTGGTTTAAATGGCATACAAAAGAACTCAAATAACAGTAGAGAAATTGAGGAAGAAAATTACTATCCCCATCCATGGTTATATATGTACAATAGAAACTGAGAAACTCCAACCAAAAAATATTTATCTCTACAACATTTAGAAGGCTCTAGTTTACAACCAATTTTGATTATGAAGTCAACACTCAAGAAAAAAAATTATAAATACTATAAAAGGTAGATGAGAATAAAGCCCCTTGTGTAAGTAGCCTCTGACTTGGTCATCACATAAAACATAACCTTTACCATTACCTCTCACAAAATTAAGTCTAACTGAAACCTTGCCAAAAGAATGTAAACATCTTGGGATGAAATCAAATGATAGAAATTAGTAGTTGTGTCATGTCTTGCCCTTGAGTCATCTATTTTATTGCTTATGTGGAAAATAGCCAAATGCTGACTTGGTCAAAGTTAGTTTTTGTCACTTGATTTTAGATAAATGAAATTTAATATCTCAAATGACATATAGGATATTATTTATTTTAAGTTGAAATGTATGACTTTGTATGTTATGATAATGTTGACATAAAATGTGTTGTTAAATTTTGTATTTTAATACATTGTAATTATGTTAATGTATTTACTTGGATGATGATATGATTTAAAGATATGATATATATTGGATTATGATGGGTATTGACTTAGCATTGGTTGTGAGTGTTTGAGTGGATGCATGATTCTTCATAAGAAGTGTATGGATAAAGTAGAGAGGGTTAGCCTCTTAGAAGGGGATGCATTAGATGTTCTTTAGGCCAATCACACACATCACTTAGGAATTCATGTTGATTTGATGTCACATTTTCTCAATTTAACCTTCTATGATTTAAGTAAAATATAGATGATTAAAATGAATGAGGCATTATGGAAAGATGTATAGTTAGTGTTATTAAGTCATTAACATATATGGGTGATTATGAGAATGGAAAAATAAAAGAAAAATATTGAGTTTTGATTATATGATAGGTCATAATTAAACTTCAAATATTTAAATTTTATCATCATAAAATTGTTTATATTTTAATAACTTGTTAAATAAAACACTTATGTTCTCTTTTGCCTATCAGGTTTTCTATCTAGAAAATACATCTGGGAGCCATTATATATGGGAATTAGGTCGGATATTTCCAAATTTGTTTTAAAAAAATTTAAAATGGGGAAGTGGAGATTATCAGCAGTGAGATTTGGAGCTGGGTGTTGGCCATATAGAGAAAATCTCCTTGCCTTAGGTTCCTTCTTATTGCACTTTGCAAATGTTTTCATGCATAATTATTTGATTAAGAAAAGGGCATAAAGAAAATGAAATATTTTTATTTAGAAACCTTTTTTTTTTTCAATCCTTTAGGAGTAACGTGGTTATTGTTTTATTTCCCTGGCTATTAAAGAATATAGCTGAAATAGGGTAGAAATTATATTAAATATTTTGCAATCAACAACTACAAACGTTACCTTTGTTTACTGTATAGGGTAAAAGGTTCATGCTCTAAGCTTGTCCAACTCTTCTTGTAGTTCTCTCATTTTTCTTGTTCAAACCTTAGATCTACTTTAGCCTCCATCTGAATCTCGAAGACTAATTGCATCATTTCAGCAATCTCTTCAAGCTCCTTCTCTTTATTTGCTACCACCTACTCCTTCTTCACTACCACTTGCTGAAGCTAACTCTGCTAGGACAAAAAAAATTTCCTCTTAGACTCCTAGGTTGCTCTCTTTGACTCCCAAGCTACCTTCTATGCAACTTGTTCTACCTCTATTACAAGTACCCTAGTAGTTGAATCCTTTTGAGCCCTTTCTACTACCACTCATTTTTTTTGGCTCCTTTAAAGGGCATAATAAGTATCCCTATGTATCCAGACTTTCTCCTCAATTAGAGTCTCAATGCCACTCTCCATACTTGTCTCCCATAGTGGCCCAATCCTAGCACATCTTTGCGGTCTCTACACTCACCCATCCATGCTCCTCAAAACTAACTATAAAGGCTGCTAGACATGCCACCCTGATGAAGAATATGATGCTCTCCAACTCATTTACCACTGAGTCCAAGGCAAGTGTCTATATAGCGACCACTGCTTGGCAAGAATAAGTCACCACATTAGTGAGAAATGTCTCCACAACCTCTCCCATAGCTATCTCTTTCCCTCCTATAGGCTATTGTTGGTGACCTATGGCCATCTCCACAACTTTCACCATCCACTCAATAGTGCTCTATGTGGAGAAGTGTGGTATCCCATCTATCTATGTCAAGTGACTCTCCTCCACCTATGCTTGTAGAAGATCTACTTTTGGGGCTACTTCCTATGTAGGTGTGATAATTCTTGTTGCCCATGGTGCTAGGATATAGTTAAACCTTGTACTCAAGTACATGCTCAACCACTAAGCTCTACTCTCTCTATCCAACTGCTTAGGTGCTGCTAGCAATGCTACATCTAACATAACCACTACATCTAAGCCCATTACATACAAATGAACACTAGGCATCCTTAAACACTCACTTGTTAGTATCTCTATCACTCCCTCCTAAGTATCCATCTCCTCATCTAAAATAAATATATCTTCCCTTGCCTCGACAGGCTCCATCATTAGTTGTAGAACAGTTGTCACCATTGGTGCCAAATGTGACTCTATCCTCCCTATAGCTATGGCCTCCAAAATAGGTAGTGTCTATATAGGTGGAGTTATCATCACTAGTTTTTTGAATTGACCAAACCCTAGAATTCTATGTGTACCCACTGGAGCTTAGTGTGTTGTTTCTAAGAGTGTAGGTCATGGAAATATTAATGGTGTTGTTGTAATCACTTCCACCTCCTCATCCTCTTCTTCATCCTCCCTATTGGTCTTACTCTCATATGAATAATTCTCCTAGAAACCACTATTAGTATCTCCTCCATCTGGTCTTGGTCATTTTTTATCTAACCATGGTCTTACTCCCAAATGTGTCAATGTGCCTCCACTACATGAGAGGGGATTTGTCTAATGTGAGTGGTCTCGACTTGGCCTCCAACACATCATGGGGAATCATTCATTTCATTTCCTCCAAGAATAGCCCAATTTCATAGTGCAGCATATAGAATGTCTTATCAGCTACAATGCCATAATTTCATACATCCTTTCTACCAATAATGTAGCACAATCATACACTCGTCCATGTAGGATCTTGTTCATCATTGCCACCTATGGGAATGAAATGTCTAAAGCTCAGATGGATCCTATGAGGAAACTTTTTATTGTATCCATAAGACAATACCAATGCCCTTCCTAAACATTCAACTTCTTCAGTTTTCTACCCTTTGATGTGTCTGTGAGGGCTTCTTTCTGTCTATGTCAAATCCTGACACACCAACTATATCAATTGTGCCTTTACCTCTTGACTCAACTTTTTTGGTTTGTTGCCAATTTTCCTTCCCCCTTGTGTATGACCTGGTATTTTTAATACCCATGGGAAGTCTATTGGTTTGAATAATATTACTAGGTTACATCCAAGATAGGAAAATGAAATGTTTTGAGAGAACCTATTGTATGTCTCTATCATTGTGTGCAGGAACCTTTTGTAGCCTCAAATGCAAAATATAGACATTTGTATTGCCTATTCAACCCATACCTTCTAAATGGTGGCCTTTACCAAATGGTTTTTAGGTGTCTCCTGCCACCATTTCCTATATTCTGCTCTATTCAAACCTTTAAATGAGGCATCTTGTACTGTGAGATTATTAGTTGTAGCTTTCTGTGTTGTTTTCTTCCCTTACTTTTTTCTTGCTCCTACAGTTGTGCCTCCTACAACATGTACTTCAGATAGTATGGTTTTCACATATCTATTCATGATTACAATCATTGTTGTATCTTCCTCTTACTTCTTTTTCCAAGCCTTCTTCCTAGCTGAATGCATAACTATCACCTCTTTTTTCCTTTTTTGTGAATAGAGAAAAAATTCATTAGGTCAGTTTAATTTCCCTCTAAAAATTTATTTTGAAGGTTCCTTTACTATATTTTGGTGTCCATATAGATTCGTATGAATCCTCCCTTAAATGCTCTTATATAGCCACTATAGCTAGATGTTTTCTATGCCCCTATGAATTATTCTACTTAACTGATGTGATATATTTTTTATAATACCTTAATATTCTTTTCAACATAACCATATGATTATGTTCCTTACTTATCTAGTTGTACGATGATAGTCTTTATTTTCTTATACCATACATGTTCCTTATAACCCTTCATTTGTATAGTGTGTGGTGATACTCTCCTATTATATGTTCCTTTCCTTCTTACTATATAGTGTTTTCTTGTGTGGTTACTATAGTTACAAGTCCATACACTGATCTCAAACATCTATGTTTTATAGTTGTCTATGTCTATGTTATATAGTAGGCATCATACCCCTACTTCATAGTTGTGTGGTGTCTTCTTTGTCTATATGGGGCCACTCTTCCTCTTATAACCATACAGTGTCTATGTTAGCCTCCTCTATACAATTTCTTATTGTCATATGGTCATACAATTGTATTTGGTGATATGTTGGCACTTGTTTTCTTTTATTTCCTAGACTATATAGTTTCTTTAAACTAGTCGTATGATATCTATTTAATCTCTTTTGAGTCATACATTATCTATGATTTATCTACAAGTGATCTCCTTTTCTGTGTAGTGTTCTCTCCTATGCTTAGCCTTCTGTATGGTGGTATTGTCACCTTCACCTATCTCCACATTTGTACACTATGCTATACGGTATCAACTTCTAATGTTATCCTCCTTTCATATGGTGATCTCATCTCCTATCTATTTTTATGAAGATCGTATTGTGATAACTTGTTTCTTATAGCATGTTTCTCTTATGTTGTGTAGTTGTGTGGTAGTCCCTTTCCTCCAAATAATTTTTGTACAATGTCCTTATATTTTCTTGATGTTTGTACGATGCCTTTTCCTTCAACTATTGGTCATACATTGGTTATATAACCTTCAGTTTATTTTGTCGTTGCTCATAGAATTTTTATTTCCTCTTTTGTATTTACTTATTTTTCTAGGGCCATACCATGATAATGTGCTTAACTTATACCTTTTATTATTATTATTTACATTTATTTTACATATATACATTAATATTTGTTATTATTTTTATATGGTCTCTCTGTTACTTGGCCATGAAGGTGCATTATTTCTTTCATCATAGACTTTTAGCTTCAACCCATTCACTACATTAGGCACATCCTTCCCATCAAGCATCCATGATTTGATTGCCCCATTATTGCCAACTTCACAAATCTTGTATGGCCCAACCCATTTCACTTTAAATTTTCTTGGTTTGATCTCATTGTGCCCATTATATTTCAACACTAGTTGGCCTAGTTGAAACTTGTTCAACTTCAAGTGTTTGTCATGCCATGCCTTATGCCTATTCTATGTAACTTTTGTGGCCCATTGTGACTACAATTTTCATTCATCAAGTTTATTTAAACTATACAATCTTTCCCTCAAGCTTTCTATATCTCCTAGTTTGTTCTCAATCACGATCCTTAAACTTGGTACCATGAATTCTATTGGTACTATGGCTTCCTACCCTTACATCAACTAAAATAGAGTGTGTCCCTTAGTTACCTTGTATGATGTATGGTATGCCCATAATGTTGATGCTAGCTTTTCATCCCAATTCTCTCCTTCAACTATGCAAGATTTATAAATCACTCTAACTATGTTTTTTTTGTAGCTTCTACTTGTATGTTGGTTCACGGATAGTATGGGCTTGATAGGGAATGGTATATCTTGAACTTTACTATGGGCATTTGGATGATGTGAATGGAAAAGTTTCCCCCATCATCACTTGTCAACTGTGGCAAGATTCTATACCTTGTAATAATTTTCTCATAAATAAATTTCACCAAGCTTACTATAGAGTTGTCACATAAGGCCTATGCTTCTACCCACTTGGTAAGGTACTTTTTTGCTACCACTATGCACCTACATCTTCTAGTTTTACTTATCTTAAGGGGTTTGAAAAAGTCCAATCCCTATCTTTCAAATAACTCCTATGCATGTGAAGGATTTAGAGGCATGAAGTCCCTCTTTAGTGGTTTTCCTACTCTTTGGCATATATTGCATCCAACAACCCACTCTATAGCATCATTGTACATAGTTGATCACCATAAAATTTCCTAAAGTATCTTTCACGTAATTGTATCTAGTCCCATGTGTCCTCCTATTGGTCCTTCATGCTTGCTTCAGCACCTTTGGGATTTCCTCTTCTAGAATGCATCATCTTAAAATCTGGTTGGGTCTCATCTTATACAGTAACCCATTGATCAATCAAACTATATGACTCTTTAGCACTAATTTTCTTCTCTCATTTAGCAACATTTCCCTAGGAAATTGTCCCATCAAAAGATATTCTCTAATACATGTGTACCAAGATGGCAATACAACAATCTAAAATAGCTATGCATTAGGAAAATCCTCATTAACCCCCTCTTGTGGCTCTCTTAATTTTATCTTTGATCAATGATCCATGCTTACATGACTCTTTCATGGCCATACCATAATCTTAAATGTAAAATCTTGCAATGGTTTTAGCCATCTTCTTATCCTTCCTTGGATTATCAGCTTGTCCAAAAAATATAACAATGCTTGGTGATCCACATAAAATATGAATGGTGTTTCCAGTAGATAATGTCTAGATTTTTGTACTACATATACCATTATGAGTTCCTCTCACTCTATTGTACTATAATTTTTCTTTTCTTTAGATAGAAATCTACTCGCAAAGTATATTGGATGATCCAGTCTATGGTCAACTATTTATGCCAATGTCTCTCTAATCACATAGTTCAACACATCAAGATGAACATGAAACTCCTTATCCTAGTTTAGATAAGCTAGGATAAGCATTGTAGCTAGTCTGGTTTTTAGTCCTTTGAAGGCTTCATTCTAATTTGTATCCCACTTTTAGGTTTCTCCTTTGCAATTTAGTTTATCTAGTGAGTACAATATTTTTGCAAAGCCCTCGATGAACCTTTAGTAATATCCAGTATGTCTGAGGAATGATTTTACCTGTATTACATCCATCAATGGTGGCATTTCCAAGATTACCCAAACTTTGTCTAGGTCTATCTTCAATCTTGCTTTGCATACTATGTTCCCTAATAACTTCCCCTATGGTACCATAAATATACACTTCTTCCAATTCATTACCAGCCTTTCCCATCTACATCGTTCCATGTACAGTGTAGTTATATGTTTGTCCTCTATGCTAAATATTGACCAATCTTCTAAAAATTCCTTGAAATTTGCAACTGACATCTTATCAAATATGTGCAAGATAATTATCTAGAATGTTGCTAGAGCATTACACAATCTAAATGACATCCTATTATAGGCATATACTCCATGTTCCAATATGAACATTGTTTTAAGCCTATCTTCTTTGGTGATGGACTCTAGTTGTATCCAAAGAATCCATCCATAAATGAATAGATTTCATGCCCCGCAACTTCTTCCAAAATGTTATCACCGAATGGTATTGGAAATAGGTTCTTTATCATTGCTGCATTAAGGCATCAAAAGTCCACACATATTCTTATCTAAGTGGTGTCCTTCTTTAGAGATATCATAATTGGTGATACCCACTCATTTTTATTGTACCCTAAAAAATAATTCCTACTTCCAACATTCATTATATCTCATTAGTGATCCATGCGGCATGATTTTTGTTCATTTGGTATGAACACTTCCATACATGTATTGCACCTTCTATCAATAGTATTTAGTAAACACATAACTCCAATGGTACCCCTTTTAGATCCCTATATGTCCACATGAATACATCCTTATATTCCATGAATATTTTGAATGCTACTACCTTCGAGACTAGATTCTAGTCATCTCCCACAAATATATTTTAGGGATTGGCTTCATCTCATAAGTTCATAATTTTTACTTTAGGCTCTTCATACTTAATTAGTTTATCTCCTAAGTTCATCATTTTTACTATAGGCTCTTCAGACTTAATTATTTTATCTTCACTAAGATTTTTCATAGGTGTTTCATTGATTTTTGCTTCTCCCTCCACTTCTTTATAATCCTTTGTAAATTCATTCTCTTCTTTTTCATATTCAATACCTAACATGTTACAACTTGGAAAGAGCTCATAGTCCTCCATCTACCAATGGAGTAGGTTGTTCACCGAGTATAAGTCATCATCATTAGATCCTCCTCCCAATCTCAATATCCCCTCTTCATCAGGTTCCATTCTTTTCTTCTCCTCATCCTTGCCTTCACCTTCAGGATCTGATGATGCTACCTCCTCTCCTACCATTTATATGTGTAAATTGATTACAAATATCTGACCTCTACCTTCCATGGATATGGTATTCTATTTTTATTCACGTTTCAACTTTTCCTATACTAGTCATCCCCATCTAAAGATGGTGTCATACCCTTTTATTTTTAATGGTATGACCATCAAATCTAATAAGAATGGGTGTATCCCGATGGTTATAAGCTATGCCATCAGGTTCCTTAAGAGCCGGATCTCATGTTGAACAATAAATAGTAGTTGAAATGTAGGTGGCCACAATGTAGGTTGTCCCAACTTCTTCTATACATCCTCCAATAATACATTCACTTTGGACCCTCCATCAATGATTGTGTCTATGAGTATGGTTCCAAGGATACCTATTTCTACTACTACAAGATGTCTTCTCATAGTGAGTGTCAATAGCATTGGGTCTATCATAGTCATTTCACTACCATCTTTTCCTGTCTCTTTTGTTTCTTTCAAGAGTAGTGTCATGTTTAGTATCACAGTTCATAGCTGAGACATTGTAAGAAGAAGATCATTCAATTTCATAGGAACTTCCATTTGCATTACTTTTCATATAATATTTTGTTTTGCTAGATTCCTCCTTGAGGTGTCATCAGTGTCTTTTGTTTGTGATTTCTCAGTTTCTTTATGCTTTTCCAATTTTAGTCATGCTTTTTGCAACCTTTTCTTTTTCTCTTTTGCATTTGAATACATTGTATTCTTTTCTTGCTCATGAGTGATGGCTAATGTCTCCTCCTCACATGTTTCAATGCTTAACAAGTTCACCCCTTGCCTAAGGCATTTTGAATCCTCATGGTCTCCTAGACCACACCATCTACACAATAGTTGTGGTCTTTCCTTCATGGTATAGTCTCTAGCAAAGTTCCCCCAAAGGTTGTATGCAAAACATTGTATCATTGGTCATCTAGTCGAGTCATATTGTATTTTACTTCAGCCTCCATTATTTTTATTATTAATATTGTTTCCACCTTGTCCATGCAAATTATTATTCGAGTACCCTCCTAAGGTTGCATCATTATTTATGTTCATTCTAGCTCCTACGATGGACACTTCCTATTTTAGTAACACTTATTGATGTCCCTTTGTCTTTATATTGAATGGGCATTCCTTGATGGAATATCCTATAATTTGGTAGCTATCACAAAAAAAACTCTTTGGGCAGGAGCCCTTTGTGTGGCCCTCCTTTGTATAGTCCATACACCATAGTTCCCCTTTCATTGAGTCAAGATTCTTTTTTAGATTTTTGAACTCCTTCACTATTCTTAACATACCCTTCTATAATTATTACACCTTCTTACTCAACTCTTCATCACTACTGCTACTTTTGGAAGATGAATCATCTGAGTCTGACAATTTTTTCCTTCTTTTTTCTCTTTTTTCTGCTCACTCTCTACATACCACACTTTATTATACACATCTATGTATGAAATTGAGGGTATAGTTTTCATATTTTTCTTCAATGTTGGTCATTACCCTTCTACAAACCACATTTTCTTTAACCCATAAACTAGTTGGCTTTCCATTTTTCCCACCAGCTCCTTTAGCCTTCTTGCATATACATAGGTTCTTTCATTCTTTCCATATTTTGTAATCTATATTTTCACTACTATTTTATTATCATCCTTTAGTAGTCAAAACTCTACTACAAATTACTTCCTAACTTCTATCCATGTAGTTAATTTCTACAGATTGACATTTGAAAACCAATCAATCACTACACCCTGTAGGGTCACCAAAAATTGTTGGACCCAGTCATCCTAGTCCATTACATCATTTTTTATCTAGATTGTGTCATATATCTTATAGTATCTGACTAGATTGACCATACATCACCATTAAAATTTGGCAATTTTTTCTTTGGTCCTATCATTACTACTTTATTCTAAATATGTGGTGCTTGTTGTGCACTCATGTTGTTCTGAGTACCCACATTATTTTTCACATCTATGCTACTTTGGACAACCATCCTACTTTGTAAAACCATGTTACCTAGTGTGAAAATATCTTCTTCAAGTGAATTCATTCAATTCTCTACCTGTATCTATTCATTGGATGTATTGGGAACAAAGAGTTCATTCCAGGCTCATGCTCCTTTGGCACTTTGAGTTGTATGAGTTACTTCCCTTCTATTTGGATTCTCTACCGTTGGGCATATACAAGTTCAAGAATTCCTCCCTTGTCTCTTCCATGAAATTCAATTGCTGTCACATTTCTTCAAGCAATTCCTTAGCACTCAGTTTTTTAGGTGAATGTACTCCCTCCATCTATGTTCCTTCAATCCCTTGGTGTCCTTTTGTAAGCTTCTAAAACTTCTTTATGCTCTTCACCTGTTGTGCTAAAATCAATACTTCCCATGCTATGTATCTCATCCTTATCTTTTATCTTATTCCTATCTTTATTAAGTAGATTCATCATTATTCTTCATAAAACCTCCTTTTTTCTAGGTTTGATTGGAAATGACACCAAATGTTTACCATACAAGGTAAAATGATACTTGTCACATTTAGTAGATTAAGATGTAACACCAAATAGACACTTTATTCATATACACAATATGCACTCCAAGTCCAACAATTACAATGATAATGATGATACAATAGTCCCTTCAGATGATGTACATATACTTTCCCAGATGGGTGACTCAACCATCACGTGCCCTTCTAGATAAAATTCTACCTATATACTACAATATAGAATTTACTAACAACGACCTTCATATTCTTGAAGCAATCAAACTATGTTCTTCTAGTAATACAAGTCTCTCACCTTTCCTAGACAACCAGAAATAAGCATAGGAGCTGATAGGTTGAAATGACAGCTCTTCCCTACCCAACCATATGAGATAGAGTTGTATTTGTGGCATAGAAGCTTAATTGGAGAGGTAGTAGTCCTAATTGGGATGTTAGGTTTAAATTGGAATCCTAATTAATTGGAAATCATGAACTTAATTGGGATTGTTGCATATTTGTTATGGCAAACCTTCTTCATTGACAACATTAAATGTTTGACAACTATTAAACTGCACCAATACATTCTAGAACCTTATTGTGATGGAAATGTTGCATACTTTTACTCCAAAATGTGGATTCAACAGTTTATCCATTATGATAACAAAGGAATGTGAATTATTATTTACTTAATTTAACACCAGTATCAATGTTGGATTTCATTAGTAGATGTTTGTATAATCAAGACATGTATGTTCGTAAAACCATCAATTTGGATTACTAAAAGACGTTGCTCATTAATAATAGATCCAACAAAAAAATAGATCTATAAAGTTTATTTTAACTTAACAAATGAGAAATGATATGTTGTTGTGATTTTTACTATTGATGTTGAAAACCTCATACTCTTGTCTGGGTTCAAATCTATTATATAGTGGCTAGAATGGCTCTCAAAAATTCAAAGTGTGATGTTATGCTTAATATGCTGAATATTTTTTTTCTTATTTTCAGCAAGTGTGATGTTATGCTTACTGTGTTGAATATGGTTTTTCTTATTGTCTTCTCATTCTAACATGTTTTTTTTTTCTTATTTCTAGCAAATATGATTTTATGCTTACTATACTAAATATTGTTTTTCTTATTTCTAGCAAGTGTGATGTTATGCTTATTGTGCTGAGTTTTTTTTTTTTTTCCGGCAAGTGTGATGTTATGCTTCTAGCACTGAATATGGTTTTTCTTATTGTCTTCTCAATCCAACACATGTGATGATATACCTTGACTATTTTGTATATTGTTCACTTATTATTTTCTTATTCCAGCAAGTGTGGGGTTGAATATGTAATAGAGGTGGGGATTGGAAATATTAAGTTTTGGATGTAAAAGTATGAAACATTATGTAGTATATTCTTACTAGGCCAAAACTCTACCCAAAAACTTCTCTAGGATGAAATTGACTAGTGAAGTTACTTGTAAAATGATGCACATGAACAAATACAAATAGTATTAGCTTTTCCTTCTTGTTGTAAACTAGTGTGTAGATGTTTAATTTCCTCTTGCATGGGTGTAATGTAGCGATATGGGAAGGATATAATGGATATTGTATGTTTAGTTTCTTCTATCCACTAGTGTTGTAGAATGGATACATGTTTTTGTTTCTTCTACTGATAAATTTGGCTTTGTAATTGCTTGGCCAAGATAATTCATTTATTACATTAATTATTTTGTCTAGGTAATGCATATGTGTGTGACTATGCTTATTTGGGTTACTACATAAGTGTAGATGTGTAGTGTTATTTTCATTCCCTGCTACAATTTGTGATTAGGCTACTAGGGACATGGATTCATGTAGTATGTTTCACAGCCACATTGGATCCATCTATTCCATCTTGGTTTGGGAAGCAAGGCTTCTCATGCCAGGTTCAAGGCATTCTTAATGTCAAGAATAACCTCATGGGAGTAAACACTTTGTGTTTGGTGAGGTAAAGGCAACTAGGTGACACTCCCATATCATATAGTAGATGGACAATGATGTCTGATGGATTTGGAGACAAGTTATATTGAAGGTCACATGACAAGAATTGAGGATTATAGCTTTTATTGTATTTTCATCCTTGTGATGAGTCATTTTATGTAATTGTATCAAATGAGCAATGTATTTTCTACAATTGATGTACATGTACTTCCCTTTAACTGGTGAATGTTTGGATCATCAACTTAGTCTTATGTGGTAGTTAGTTCAATACCTCTTCATCATAACTTCATGATGTGTCAATGTAAATGGAAAGTGTAACTTCAATGATCATTTTGTTTTATTTTTCATGCATAATTTGGGCATGAGATGGTTATTGAAATTTGGAACAACACCTTAGGCAGTACCTTGTAATCTTTTTCAATAATAATTGTTCCTAGTAACTTAACTAACATTATGGAATGTAAATCTGATCATTCTTTGAGCATTGAAAAGATGTGAAATTGCAGACTAGCATCTTAATCCTAATGTACTTATTTGTGTACTAAATTCATCATTTTAATTGAGTTAATAAAAATGAATGGTTTATGACTTTTTAAATTGGTTTTTCCCCACTTTTTCTACAAATTGTATGACATGGCCCTTTTAAGGACATGGTTCTTACAAGTTGTTAAGAACAAAATGTTTGAATTTCATTTATGATTTTTTTTGGTATACCCTACTTATTTCCAAATAGCGAATCAAATAAGAGATTTTAACCTCTAAGGTATTCCATATATAATTTCCTCATTCTCGACAATTGTGTTTCCAAAAACTATCCTAGACCCTTTCAATATCAAATCTAGGAAATCTTGTTCAAACTCTCTCACTTTTGAAGAATGTATCTGCATAGGTAGTACATAGCTAGATAGATTCTCTATGTTGGAGGCACCCTGGGCAAGTTCGTAGATCACATACTCATTGAATTGAAGCTCAATAATCACAAGTCTTAATCTTGGACTATGCGAGTAGGTAGTACAAATTTTAAAAAAACAAAAAGAAACATTTAATTATATAACCCACACATGCATTAACATTTTAAAAATACATTTTCTTATTTTAAGCTTATTTTTGTTGCCCTATTACTTCCAAATTATGTTTTCTCTACTTGATATTTTGCTAAGGAGCTGATATGATGGGACTAGACCTAGAATTTATAAATAGGGAAATAAAAAAGTGTTGGATCTAACTTGCACATTTCCAACTATTTCAACCATCAAGTCAAGATAGGTTGAAAATCTTCATTTTTCTCATTATTTTTACAATTCATTCTTAAGGTTTCATAATTTTCTATTTAAATTTATGTATTTCAAATTCAAAATATAAAAAATATGAAGTTAAACTTATAATTTTACCATTTTCCCTTGAATTTTTTATGTTTCTTTTATGTCAATTTTTTATTTTTCTTGAATTTTTTTAGTGTATTTTCTTTAATTTTTTAAATATCTTTTTTATTGCTACATGAGGTAGGATTTGCAATTTTAGCTAATAAGTTTCACAAAGGAAACATTCTTCTTGGAAGCATCATAGGCCAAGCATAAACAAATGGCAAATATTTTGCAAATATTGTGGTAAAGATTTTTTGTTAGTGTCAAGAATTAGGTGGAGAGAAAAGATCTGAGCTTTTGTCATGGACCCTTCTTACACATAAACCTCATTGTCACTCAATTAGTCTATCTTCATCCTGGTAGGTTAATTCTTGTTTCATGATAAATGATTTTATAGCCAATATGTGTTTGCCCCTACTATCTATATGCCTAGGTTGGTCCTTATTTTCTTCTAGTAGGTGTATTAGAATAGTAGGAGCCCACCCAATCTAAATAATAGCCTATAATTTTATAGGGACTTAATAAGGAGTTTAAAGTTTATTTTATTATTCTTTCCCTTAGTTGGCAAAGTCTCTTATAAAATAAAGTTATTTTATTTAAATCAGAGACTCTAGCATTTTGTAGCTATGTTAACACCATTGTATCTTATTTGTCTTATTGGTTGCATGTGATGGAGTTTGTAATACTTGAGCTGCTAAGGAATTTTGTTTGACACCTTGGTTTGGAGGAAGACATTGGATGAAACAATTTCATTGTGCATTTTTCATGTCATCTCAATGACTATAAGTTTTCCTAAGGATGTCAACCTTTAGGAATTGGTATCAGATGTAGCCTAACTCTTTGTGAGTCAATATCTTTCTAGGTTCACTATGGAAATTAATTGATAAGTCTGGAGATTTTATGATGGTGGTGAAAATTAGACTTCAAATGTTCTAGCGGATGGTGGATATTCAACTATGGTAGATAATATCTAAGAATAATAAGAACAGGTTTGTTCTATGTGCGATATTGTATTGAGGAACATGTCACACTAGAAGTGGAATTTTGTGTGTGTTTCAAGTACAACAAACTTGACCTTGTGACATGTAACAAAATTTATGGATGGTGGAGGAAAAACTACATCATTACCAATTGCTAGTGTGATGCCTGCCCCTAGGTCACATTTTTGTCATCATAGTTGAACTCTTCTAGGGCTAGTTTTATGTTGATGGTTAGCAGCATTATTTTGAGATTATCAGTTATTGTGTTACAGATTTAGTGGATGTATGATGAGATTACTTAGACTCTACATTTCATATATGCATGATGATTATTATAATGCTTTCAGTTATTGATGATGATTAGTTAGATGGTTTATTATCACATGTGTTTTCTTATGGATACTTACCCCATACTTGCATGTGTATGGTGTGTGTGTTTGTTCTTGGATGGCATTTATGATGTGGTTAAGGAAGGGAGTCATAGTCACCTGCTAGTCGGGATCTACACAATGCACCACTTCCTACCATTGCCTGTTTAGCTTGGCATATATATATATATATATATATATATATATATATATATATATATAATATGTTCATGCATTGTTTTTATGCAGCTTGCAGGTACCAGGTATCAACTTCCCTGAATGGCCAAGATGAGCGTACCCTATCGCATTATCTCAATGGTAAGAGAGGGGAGATAAATTCTCAAGTCCAAATCCCAACCCTTTAAGCCATTTGTCCTAGTTGGAAATTAGGACAAGCATCTAAGTTGAGTACCCTCTGAATGCGTTAGATGATGTAATCCATGATATTAACTCTTTTGGTCTGATTTTGTATGTGTTTTGCTATAGTGGGTTTTTTGTATTTTATTTTATGAGTCTTTAGTATATTTTCTATTAATTAAGCCTAATTAAAAGATTTAATTAATGGTTTAATTTAATGGAAAACTAATATGGTATTTTAATATTTATTTAATTTAATTAATTAGAAAATTAATTAAATAAAATAATTAAATTTGAAGATAAAAGTTATAATTTTAAAGTTGGAATGAGATAATATTTATTTAAGTTAATAAATATTTTAGCAATTAAGTTTAGAAAATAAATTTAAAAGTGGAAAAGATATTAAAATTATTAAAAGATTCTAAATTGCATAATGTGTGCATGTGATTAAAATATAAATATATTAAGATAAAACAAGTGGAATTATTAAAGCAAGTGCATGAGATTTAAAAATTAATAAATTAAATTGAAAAGAGTAAAGTGAATATTAAAATAATTAATACGCATTATTCATTCACATAGGAGATTGCAAATTCTCAGGGGTTGTCATGTAGACAATACAAGAGTTTGCACTCTAATTATGCATGTGTTGTCATAGCACATAGTTTTAGAAAGAAATAAGTCATAACCTAGTTGAATTGGTCTAGTTTTTGATTAGCTGGGTTGATTACAAATTCCTATAGAATTGTCATAAAATTAGGTACATATTCTAGAATCCAAATAATAAAACAATAAAACTCACTCAACTTGTACTAAGTGACTTACCTCGAGATCCTACACAAAATAATATAGACCATGAAAAATGGGTAGAGTTCATAAGAAGTTTTACATAAATATATCATCACAGATATTTTTTAGAAAGAAACAAGCCATTACCCAGTTAAATTGGTCTAGTTTCAGATTACCTGGGTTGATTACAAATTCCCCTTTCATTAGGACTATGAAATGTTTCTCTTCTTTGGTGAGTTGTAACACTAATGAATATTTTTAGAAACTTTGGCCAATGTTGAAACTTCACTTAGATATATGTAGGGATTGTGGTGAAGTTGTAACACTGATGAATGTTTTTAGAAAGTTTGGCCAATATTGAAATGAGGGTGGAGAGATGTGAACATTGTCATGGCCTTATGATTGGTGCATTTGGTTGCTATGCCCTTGTCATCTCTGCATTTCAAGGTCATTCCCTTCTTCTTTGATTTCAATGTTGTATCATGTCGTTGCTCTATGATTTCATTGTCATGTCATGCCCTTGTGTTTATGTGCCCTTTCTCTATGATTTTCTTCAAGGGCCAAGAAGAGGTACGAATGTAAATTTTTTTTCTTTTCCTTGTAAACTGTATGTCTTTATATTTCCTTCTAAATATGTATCTATTTATATATTCAAAGAGATCTTTTTTAAGGTGCTTATTAAATATTATCTCACAATAGAAAAATTGATCCAACTACATACATTTTCTAGAATCCAAATAATAAAACAATAAAACTCACTCAACCTATGCTAAGTGACTTACCTCAAGACCCAACACAAAAAATGGGCAGAGTTTGCAAGACATTTTATAAAAATGTATCATAGTAGATATTTTTAGAAAGAAACAAGCCATAACCCAATTAAATTGGTCTAGTTGTTGATTAGCTGAGTTGATTACAAATTCTTATAGAACTATCATCAAATTAGGTACAATAAAAATGAACAATTAGCTTTACCAAAAATGATCTAGCTACATACATATTCCATAACATTGGCCTCCACATAATTTTACTTATTGTACAATAACATCATAGGGATTCCAAGCCTACTACCACTCTCCTTCAACTTGGTATTGTTTTGAATACCAATCGAACTTCTTTATTAGTTGATATTTCATTTGGCAATCTTTTACACCTAACACATACTTGTCCTAATATTTATTTTATGGTTGACTTTTACATTCTCACTTCTCTCATGATCCATATGAGTCAATTTCAAACTAGAAAACACATTTTGAGGTACATACTACTCATCAAGTGACTCTTGCATCATTGGCTTCAAAGATTTAGATTGGGTTTGTGATTCTAATGATTGGATCTACTTCTAGCTTTTTTAAAATTTATTTATCTTGGTTTAGGCCTTTTTTTTTTTTTCAAGAACTAATCTCTAATTACATTATCATCTACAAAGGTTAAGTACAAAGAAATAATTCTTAATGTTCAAAAGCTTTTATGGCTTAATTAGTTAATGATAGAGTTTCTCTTTCCTCCTAATGGTATCATTATTCTTTTGTGTGATAATTAGAGTGCTATTCACATTTTGTGCAATCTAGCGGAGCATCTGAGGATTAAGTATATTGAAATCCACATATTCACTATATTTAACAATTGATTCAAGATGATATTCTCCACTTAGAGTAAAAATTAGTAGAGGAACAATTTGTAAGAATCTTTGTAAAGCCTTTGGCATTTCCATGCTATCTTTACTTGCATTTGATTATTTCAATGAAGAAATTTGTGTTTGAGAGGTCCTCTTGAGGCCTCCCTTTATTTTACATTTCATATAGTTATATCTCTCACTTTTGGAGAGGGTTTTTTGACCATTTATTTTAGCTCCTTTTTCTTCTCTTTGAGAGGCTTTTATTGTGTAAGGGTACTTAAGAAGGTATTTTGTTGTTAGGACCTATTCATGAATTTCATGCTTAGAGAGTTTGCAATCTTGTGTTACCTAATTTTCTACATGTTCAAGAATATCATCATATACATTTTTATACATAATCAAAAACATGTTTGTACACTCATGCTCTAACTTAAGTTCAGTTTTGAGCCTAAATTTATAATATTCTAGTCTAGTTGGGCTCTAGTTTATACATTGTGCATATCATGCACTTCTAACATGCATATCTAGCTCTATTATACTATAAATTTAGTTTGAGTTAGCTCTTGAATATTTTTAGGATTATATATTTCTATAAAAGAAAATGATCTCTTCATTGTAATTCATACTGCATCTTATGAGTTTTTCCTTAGAATATGACTTCCTATTTGAATTTTGTTCCCACTATTTATTGTTGAAATTTTATGTACCAAGATCTTACTTTGTGCATATTTTGATCATTATAAGTATATGATGATTAATTGGTTAATATTTCATTAAATAACATTAGACACAAATTATTTATTTAATTGAAATCATTTTTGAGTTTTTTATTCATATATTTGCAATCACTTTCCTTAGAGTTATCCTAAGATGATATGAGATTTTCTATGCATCATAAAAAACATGAAGAAAGAAATTCAAAATCCATTCTACAATATATAACAATAGAGAAATAATACAATTGGGAGAATCAAGGATTTAGGTTAGTTGAAGATGGAGAAATAATTTTTCAAGTGAAAATAATTTGAACAATCAGTTGTTCCTAGCTAGCAGGATCAAATACAATTTCTCAAGGTGATAATATTGCATATGTAGATGCATCATTTGCATGCCAATGATGAAGTGTGTTCCCCAATTTATATCAAATAGTTGCATATAAAGGCTCCATACACTAGCCCAACAATGGAAGCCGAGGATGTTGAAGAATAACTTTAGTAAAGATTTAAGTGACATTACCTCTAAACCTCTAACCATATTGAGAGACATTTTGGGAACAACATTGAGGCCCTTTTAAATGATGATCAAATAAGGCCACAAATGTCTTGGACATTAATTTGAGCACCCAAGATTGTGACTAAGGACTTCAAAGTCATTAAGATGAACTAGGTGAGATCACCTCCCTAACATGGCTATCAAAGTGAATGTGATGGGGAAAAATAATAAAAGCCTAACTCATTAGGAGTTAGTAAGATAGATCTAATATCAACACCATGTTCTTTCTTTTGAGCTAATAGTGCTTCAAGTGCATTTTCTCATAAAACATTAAATTTGTTGAACAATTGTAAACTCTTAGAAAATTCATTCTTGTTTTCTATTACCATTAATGGGCTTCCCTTGAAAAAAATCAAAATGAAGAGGCATAAATAAACCAATTTTTTATTTCAAAATCATATGTGTAGATATAAACATTAAGTACAACATGTCCAATATTTTTGTAAATTTACACATTAATTACACTAAAATTTCTTTCAAAACTATATGTGCAGATATAAACATTAAGTACAGTATGTCCAATATTTTTGCAAATATGCACATTAATTACACCAAATTTTTCATTCAAACCCATATGTGCATATATAAACATTAAGTACATGTCCAATATTTTTGCAAATAGACATATTATTTACACCAAATTTTTCTTTCAAAACCATATGTGTAGATATAAACATTAAGAAGATGATGCTCCTAATGCAAATGATGCTTCTATTGATCATAATGATGAGGAGGATGATGATGATGATTATAACCTTTTACTATTTATAATTCATATATGATGATAATATTCATTGTAATTTTTGGTATATGTACCATCAATTTTTTATCTAACATAAGAAAATTGATTTACTTATAGAAATGTAAAGCCCTTTCACAAGGATCCCACACAGTCTCATGGATCATTAGGTATAAGTCAGTACACCCCATAGAGAGTAATGTATTTTACCATTTGTAAAATATCTCTCTCGTTGCCAACTATCTCATGGAGTCCAAGTACCAACAAATAGGTATTTGTTAGATTTGTCTTCCTTGAGTGAGGAAAATGTTAGAATAGAAGAAGAAAGTGATGTTAGAAATAGGGAATACTAAGAGGGGAGGGGTGAATTAGTATTCTACAAACTTTTTTTGCCAACTAGATATTATTAATTACTTTGTACCATGAAAAATAAAGTAAACAAGTATTGTTGAACATAAATAATAACCATGTATAAAGAGAACTCATAACACCATATTTTGTTAACTAGGGAAACCCTAGCCAAGGGAAAACCCCAATTGGGATGATACCCACTAGATAATATACTGATATATATGTTCCTTGTTAGAGGATGGACCCTATTAGGAGTCAATGAGAAAATTCAGTATAGAAAGTCCATAGTAGGAGACTTTGAATCCCTATTAGGAGATTCCAACCATGTTAGGAGTTGTAGTATAGTAGATGCAAGATGAACTCACTACCCAAATATGCACTTCCAATTATAAGAAGAGTTCACTACCCAAAAAAGTAATTAGTCTTCATGTATATAAGTTTTGTAACTTCTTTCTTGACTAATCTTTAACCTTAGCTAGATCTTCAATCACAAAATTAGGTTCTCAAAAAATTTGCATATATTGCTTCACAAAAAGTTCAAATTAAAATCTAGGATGTCAGCCCTAATTGGTCAATAAATTATTTGTAAACAAAATAATTCCTTTACTTTTAATTTCATTTTTATGTTTCACTAGTAAAACATGAATATCTCTTTTACATACTAGTTGTACTAATGTTCAAGGTTATACACATCATTATCAATATGTATACTATCACCATCTAACTTCACTAGTTATAATATGATGTTAAAAACATTTTACATATAAAATAATGTATTGTTGTAAACTAATTTCATACTTAGATAATTTGTGTAGTACCAAAAGCTAAGTATCTTTATTTCCAAGGTTTACCACAAGTATGTACATCATGTGTTTCCATTAATTATAACTACTACATCTCTACATATTTCCATTTGTCAACAATCTCCCCCTTTGGCATTGATGGCAACAAAATAGGGAAAATTGCCTAAGTATCAAAAACTTGTCCAAAACATTATAGTATCAATACATTAATCATCTTTTACAACTAATCCATCTTACACATGCTCGATATGATTTCATACCTTACCTTAAAATTTTCTTATGCATCTTCTCCCCCTTTGACATCAATGAAAAATGTTAGAATGTCAAAAAAATTGTCAAAACTATTCATCTTCCTTAAGCTGATAACATCTTCATGCAATCATCAAAACTTGCCCTAAGACTATTCAAACCTTTTACCCATATGTCCTTAGCTATTTTAGTAGAAGTGAGAATTTCACGTAGGGCATATGATGTAATCTCAACTATATTGATCAAAGTATAAGAAATTTGAATAGGTTTCCTTGTCTTTGACACATTCCTCCAAATATCTCTCAATAGTTGATATCTTCAGAGCAATAGACTCTCTAAATTTTGATGATCTCTTCAAAATTTGTTCTTTCTCAAGTTCCAGTTTCTTGATATCACTATGAACATTGACCACTTGTCCTTCAAAGTCATCAACTTTGTTGGAAGGTTGTTGTATCTATCTTGTTAGAGCTTCTAGCTCACTCAACTTTCCTTCAATCTTGTTGTCAAAATTCTTGATCAACTTGTGAGATAAAGTACACTTAATGTATGATATCTTTCCATCTTGTTGACATCTTTGAAGTTCCTTAATACAAGTTTTAGGACTAAAAAAATCATTCTTGGTATTTTGACAAATAGTACTAAATACATTAGCATCATGAGAAATTTGGCCTTGGACTATGTAACATTCAAAATTTTTGTAAATTCCTCATCAAAAGACTTTAATATTGCTTATTCCCTTTGTTTGGGATCTACCTCTATATGCTTGACTACTAGAGTACTATGTAATCTATCAATTACCTCCATTAAGATTCTTTGTAAGTTCTTTACTTTTCTATTCTTTTCAATTAGTTTTGTCAGAGATGAGATCAAGTTAGTTTGATCATTATCATCACTTGTTGGCCTAGAAAGAAAAAGTGGAGTAGATGAACTAGATAGTTTAGTTTCATCTTCCTTTTGCTTCTCCTGTACTACCTTGTTATCTCTTCTCTCTTCTTTCTCTTTCTCTTCCTTTTCTTTTCTTTCCTTCTCTTTATTTTCTTCCTCATCCACTCTTTTCTTCTTTTCTTCCTCTACTCTCCTTTTCATTTCTTCTTCAAGAAATTTCTACTTGGCCTCTTTGATCTTTCTCTTTTCTACATCTAATTGCCTTTTTTCTTCTTCAATTTGTTTCAACTGATCTTTAATGACCTCGGCCTAAGATTTAGGTTTATTGAAACTTTCAAAAGGGTTAGTGCCATAAATGTTGATAGTAACATTAGTCTAGTTGATCCACATAGTGTCACCACTTATTGAAACTTTTGGAGTTTTAGGTATTGGTGTAGGCATTGCCTTTGACTCTATCATCATCTAACTGATAGTTAGATCTATCTCACTCCTTATCATATTGTTCTCACCCACCATAAAAATAAATGGTCTCATCTTGTTCCTCAAGTAGGGTGCCAGCTTGTTCAACAATTTATTGACTTCTTCCTCATCATCTATTTTGCATATAATTCTTAACATGGACTCCTAAAGTTTCATATCATCTTCTTGAGATGGTTCTTTCTTCCCTATAAGTCTTTCATTGACTTTTTGATTTATTGTACCTTCAATATCCTCAAGTTTCAAATTGTTAGCAATAATATATCTCACAGTAGAGATATCAATCTAATCTTTCTCAATATCATTATATAAATCATAGAATTTGTTCATCTAAACAAAGTTCCCTTCATTTTCAATGACTAAGTTGATCTTCTTAATCTTCATTTTCCAAGGTTGCCTTGCTTTTCTTGTTGTCTGTTTAGAATCAATAACTTTTTTTGCCTATTTTACTTCTTCTTTTTCTTCTTCTACTTCGTTGGATTCCACAATTTTCAACAATGACTTCTATCTTTTTCCTAGTCTAGTAACCTACTACTTGACTCTTTTAGTCTTGGTAGTCACATCTTCTACTAATCTTTCATATTTCCTCTTCGGCTCACATGGTTGTTTAGCTAATACTATAGAATATTGAATGCTCTATTCTAAAGGAGTTTTTGTAATTAACACACCAAATGGTTTCCCTACTAATAGTGGTTGCACATATCATTATATAAATCATAGAATTTGTTCATCTGAAAAAAATTCCCTTCATTTGAAATGACTAAGTTGATCTTCTTAATCTTTGGCTTCCAAGGTTGATCTTGCTTTTCCTATTGTCTATTTAGAAATAGTAACTTTTTCTGCCTATTTTACTTCCTCTTCTTCTTCTTCTTCTTCTTCTTCTTCTTTTTCTTCTTCTTCTTTGCTAGATTCCACAACTGTCAACAATGAATTTTTTCTTTTTCCTAGTTTAGTAACATGTTTCTTGACTCGTTTAGTCTTCATAGTCACATCTTCTACTAATCTTTCATATTTTCTCTTTGACTCACATGGTTGTTCAATTGATACTATAGAATATTGAATGCTCTATTTTGAAGAATCTTTTGTAATTGACACACTAGATGGTTGCCCAACTAATAATGGTTGCACATACATTATTCCTTGTTTCATTGTCTTCCTAACTACCTATGACTCACTTTCTTTCATATTGGCCTCAATTAGAGCTTTCTTCATTATTGTCTCAATATTTTTGTGAGATTGTTTCTCTAAGGATGCTTGATAAGATGACTAGGTAATCTCTTCATATGTCCCAAATCTATACACAACTTAGTCCTTTACAGATTTCAACAATAGATCAATATATCCAATTACTACATCATCACTTAACTCATAACCTAAGGGATCAAGAAATGTTTCCCGAAGTTCTACTGCTTGAATATGAGTTAAATTTGTATCAACCATAACATGTATATCATTTTTGAATCTTTCTATAATTGTAGGTGAAATTCTAAATCTTTGTTTCATCCCATTTTGAAATGTTTTCATGATCAACTTTTTGTTGTCCAAGATTTTGTCTATTGGTTCTACATACATCTGTAATATTTTCCATGGTACATCTCTCACTACTCATAATCTCTGTAACTAATAAGTATGAAAATATCTTAAGTACATGAAAGAATATATGATTGATCAATGACTGGAATCTAAACACACCATTCTTGGTCCTTTTGATTTTTTCTATGTTTTCAAGGAATCGCACTCTTAGAATTTTAATCAAATTTACTTGTTCCTTCTCTACACATATCTTATAAGCTACATAGATGAATCTTGTTGATAATTCATCAATCTTAGAACTTGCACAAATAGAATAGGTAATGATTCTTCTTAGGAACCTTACATCATCTTGTTTAATGGTACTTATCACCATGGCCTTTCCATTATAAACTACCTTAGTATAGCTCTCAACCTTCTTCTTAACTAATTTCTTAGCAATAGGTACATGACCTTATTTTCAAAGACCAATCACCTCATGAATAAGGTTGGTTGAAATGTCAACTACATTGTCTTCCATCCATAATTTTCTATCATGAATTCTACTTAGTATAATTTGATTCCATTATTCATTGTCCAATTCTTAGTAGAAGTGATATTTGAATAGGTCTAGTTCTTTTAAATGTTCAAATTTGAGCTTTACTAACATATCATGGTTAAAGAAAATTTCTATATCTTTTTTCATGTACTCACTCCCAATAGTTTCAAACTTTCTATTAAGATAACTTCCTACATCTTCCAAATACACTACATTGTTTAGAGTAATAGATAATGTTGAATTAGGGTTTCCTTCTGTGGGTTTCAAAAAAAAAACCTTTATTTTTGGTCTCTCCTCATTCTCAACACTATGAACTACTGACATATCCATGATTTTATCAAATATAAACTTTATGGAAGAAATTCTATGGAGAAATGATAAAATACCTCTTTCCAAAATAGGGTTTAGTTCAAAATCACCTTGTCAAGTCACTTCTGACTGCTCAATGTTTTTTATGTGATCACAATGAAGTGTTAATCAATTCTATACTCCATTTTATTCATTCAATTCAAACTTGCATTAATTTCATACTTTACAAACATAGAAAAGCTATCAATTACATTCTGAAATCAAATATCTACTTAAAATCTTTGTTCAATCTTCAAATTCTACCCAAGGTTTACCATAGCTTCCTTACATCATGATAATGCTCCAAGGAACTTTTCTCCATGAAATTCACTGTAAAAACATAGTTTTCATGTTCTTCTATAGAATTAACTTTTTCTATTACAATGATAACTTTTAATTCCTTCATAACAAGTTTTGATAAGCTCTAAATTGTAAGTGATCTTAGCTATAGTCTAAAATTATCTTAGTACTCATTTTTGCAACTTTGCTACCCATAGTTCGATCTCTAAATGAAGTTTCAAATTTTGGTACGATGATTAAAAATAATTCAACTTAGTTGAATCAAAGTCAATTACTAACTTCAATTTTCCTATCTCTGAATCATCTAACTTTTCTTCAAAAATATTCAATCCCTTCACAAATGCCTCATTAAGTTCCTCTTGAAGTTCACTAACTATATTTCTTTTATCTTCATTGTCTTTTCTAGTTCCTGAGTTCCTTTCATGGTTCCTTCTATCATTTTTGACATTTCTTCCATCGTTCCTTCTATTTCTAAAGTTTCTTCCATTGTTCCTTCTATCTCCAAAGTTTTTGTCCATTCTACAATATTTTTTTGTATATCCAAAGTTGTTACATAACTAACATATTGGAGTTCTATTTCTAGGATTCTTCTAATCAATAGGTGCATGACAATTCTAGGCTATGTGTCCAAAGTTGTTACACTTATAACACATGGTCTACCTTCTTTCTTCATAAGGTCTTCCTTCTCTTGATATCCTCTCATTATATCTTCTTCTATTTGTAGGATTAGTGTTTCTATACATTCTACTATTCCTTCTATCTTATCATATTTAGGTTTCCTAAAATCAATTTCTTTATGACCCATACCATGATAATTATGATAATAAAAATATGTAACATGATTAAATAACTTATTTATACAATATCTCTTCATATGACCTATTTCATTACATGAAAAAAACTTACCTCTAAATTCATAAATGTTTTCTTTAGGAGTTTTAGCTTGCTTTGGTTCATCCAATATCTTAGCTTTCTTTTCTTGTTCAACTTCTTTAAGTTTATCAAAAGATTGATTGGAATCGATCATTTCATCAGAATTATCTTTTCCTTTCATATCTGATTTACTTTTAGGTTCTTTTCAGACATGTTATATAAATAACCAAGACTAATCTTATCATAAGTAGTCTTTATATTGACATTGACTCATCAAGATTTTCTTTGCTAGTGTAAACCTTTTCAAGTTGTTGTTTGCATTGAATTAGTTCACCTTTCACAATAGTGTTGTACTTATGAAGTTCTTCATGATCTTCTTTCAATGTTTCAAATTTAGATGTATTCTTAGCCAAACTTGCTCTAAGATCTGAATTTTTAGTCTTCAAATCAGATTTAATTTTGCTAGGATCATTCTTCAAAGTTAATTTTAGATTGGTAATCTTCAATTAATTCTTCAAGACCTTATCCTCTATCTTCAATTTTGAATAATCATCATCACTAATTTTAGATTTAGTAGATTCGGGCTTGTATTTGAGATGTTCAATCTTGTCCTTCAATTGTCCAATGTATACTTTGGAGTCTTCATATCTATCTTTTAGCTTATCTCTTTCTTTAGTAAGGAGATCAATTTTTTCAAGTGCCTCTTCAAGGTTCTTCATCAACTTTTCCATATCCATAGGGATCTTACTCAAGTTGTTAAGCCTCTTATGAGTAACTGTGCTCTGATACCAATTGTTAGGAATAGGGAATATAGCTGTTGTTGTACAAATTAGATACAAGAAACATAAATATTCTACAAAATTTTCTCATCAATTGGATATTATTAATTACTTTGTCCCATGCATAAGAAATTAAACAAGTAATGGTTAACATAAATAATAACCATGCATAAAGAGAACTCATAACACCATATTTTGTTAACTAGGGAAATCTTGGCCAAGGGAAAACCCCGGTCCAGATGATACCCACTAGATAATATATTGATATATATGTTCCTTGTTAGAGGATGGAACTTGTTAGGAGTCAATGAGAAAATCCAGTATAGGAAGTCCCTGTTAGGATACTTTGAATCCCTATTAGGAGATTCCAACCCTATTTGGAGTTGTAGTACAGTAAATGCAAGATGAGCTCACTTGCCAAACATGCACTTCCAATTACAAGAAGAGATCACTAACCAAATAAGTAATTAGTCTTTAGGTATATATGTGTTGTAACTTCTTTCTTGATTGATCTTTGACCTTAGCTTGATCTCGAATCACAAAATTAGGTTCTCAAAAACTTCACATATATAACTTCATAGAAAGTTCACATATCACTTATTATAATACAATTGCGCACTTCTTTTTTCAAGATGTCCTTTACATAAATACCATGCCTTTTCACAAATTTCTACTAGGTCAGCTAAGACCATAATATACTTTTCCAACTTAGAGTAAACACTTACGATGTCAACCCTAATTGGTCAAGTAATTATTTTGTAAATAAAATAATTCCTTTATCTTTAATTTTTTTGTTCTATTTCATTAGTAAAACATGAATATCTCTTTTATGTACTATCTATACAGATGTTCAAGGTTATAAACATTATCATCAATATGTATGCTATCACCATCTAACTTTTCTAGTCATAATATGATAGAAACATTTTACGTATAAAACAGTGTACTATTGTAAACCAATTTCATACTTAGACAAGTTTCTAAGTACCAAAAGCTAAGTATCTTTATTTCTAAGGTTTACCACAAGTATATACATCATGTGTTGCCATTATTGACAACAACTACATCACTACATATAGCCAATTGTCAACAAGTGAGATATTTAGTATGTCTAAATCAAGGAGATCAACTCAAGGTCAAAATATCATAAAGAAATTAGTAAGTGCATGAAATTTTTTCTTGCTTAAGGCGTGTCATGTTCTTATGATGATGAGAGTAAAGGTGACTTTGATGTGCCCTTTAGGTAAAAACATTTACAAAAACAATGGGTCTGTAATGAACTCTATCCAATAAACACTAATTTTTGTGTTGGAGAGAGGATATATCACATAGCACCATCCTCATTACATGGTTTGGGCCTATTTTCTATGGATGACATAAAGATCTCTTACAACAAGGTTGTTGAATTGATGGAGTATGTTGGACCTTTCTATGATTACAGTTTTTGGATGCATATTGTTAGATATATAAAAAAAGTATGTGTAGGCATGCACTCATGGAAAAATATATACAAAAAAAAGTGAACAAAGTAAAATAGTAGCTATATACATTGATAGAAGGCTAAAAGCATCAAGGAATATTGTAAGTTTTATAAATAGAACATGACCTACATCAACTACGAAGTGACCCAATTTCATACTTGATACACATGAAAAAAATCATGCAATTTTATGTGTGACAAAATCAATATATAAAGGCAAAGAGATTCTTATTGATTACAATTTGAATCACACAAATACAAATAGAGCCACTATCATGGGCAAGGTGGTACATACACACATTTAAAATCAACTCCAAGCAATGAAGATAAACACACCTTTAAATTTGTTTTTTTTTTTTGCTAACTTAGAATAATAACACATGTGTTTTAACATGTCTCAATGATTTATTTTTGAAATGTAAGGCTACAGTATGGATCAATAGCCATAGGATACATATGTCAAAGATGGTTCTTCTTCCTGCAGGTAAAACTCATTATTGTTGTACAAATTAGATACAAGAAATATGTTATTATATTTTATTATTATGTTTTACTCTTCACTACTATTTTGGATTTATTTAAATATAGAAATAATAATATCACCCTCGCAAATGACTATTGTTCAAGATAAGGGAAAGGAAAAAGTAGTCCATGAGGATGAGGAACCATGCTACGATGAGCTCGCTAAATTTATTATTGATTTTATTTTAACCCCTAATCTTGTGGTTGCATTGAAAATTT
The DNA here is from genome assembly GCA_028749045.1 of Cupressus sempervirens. Taxonomy (NCBI): domain Eukaryota; kingdom Viridiplantae; phylum Streptophyta; class Pinopsida; order Cupressales; family Cupressaceae; genus Cupressus; species Cupressus sempervirens. Next base: position 388,571,679 of record CM053790.1, read on the forward strand.
TGATTGATGATATAGGAAAAAATTTATCAAAAGTGGCATTAACTCAACCTCAGACTCCCCCAACACAAGATAAGATTGATAGGTTGTTCACCCTAGTTCACACATATACAGCAAGCATTAATCCATTTTTTAATTATAAAAAAAGTTCAATAATGGTTTTTAAAATACACTCTTTTATTTATGTCATTAAATAAAATGCATGTGTTATTTTTTCAGAGGATGGTAAGGATGTTAATGGGCAATCCCCTAGAGGATGATACTTCAAATGGTTCAAGTACATTGCATCTTCTTTCCTACACTTGTGTTTGGCTCGAACAATATTTTTTTTAATAGCTCTAATAATCTTTTTTATTGTTCTCTAACAATCTCAATATTAAACTCCTACCATTGATCCTCTATTCACTACACTACCTGGTACAAGGAACAAAACTGAAGAGGCACTGCTAACTACAAATTTGGTAACACATAGCTCAGTGAATGATATAGTGGCACCACCTATTGGTAAGTCAATTTCTCTTTTTCTCGCTCATTTTTCATGTGTTTATTTCACTTAGACCATTATTTCATAGGGGGTATTTTGTAACATTGGATTTATTTTATGCAAGAGGCGATGAGGACCTTCCTAGGTGTTCTCGTGTTAGATGTACGACAACATTAAATTATTGTGATCAATTGCTTGTTAGAAATGAAGATGGTCTTCCCTTAAGAGTACCCCAACTTATGGGTACTTTAAAGATTGATCATTTCTTTTACTATACAATCTTATACTCATAATTAAATGCACTAACCTCTCATGTAGTCCCTTGTAATAACTACTAATCATATTATTATTCTGCAGGGAATAATATATGTTATGAAAAGCTTAATGATGAATGTTTACATGTATTTTGGCCGACCATATGCATAGGGTATCATATGTTGATTTCATTGATAGATCATGTTTCCTTAACTTGATCAATTTCTTCAAATAAATTAAAAGGTAGCTTTAGTTCATTTATGAATCTAACAATTTTTTCTTTTCTTAAAAGGTGGAATTTGCAAGCAAAAGAAGTAAAGGACCAACTCATTCATGCCATGACATCATTTTTTGGACTCAACGTCTTTCAAAGACTTAGGCTTCTTGAGAAAGTAGGTCAAGCTTTAAAGTATATTAGGTTCAACTACAAGACCTAAATGAGAAAAAACCCTTGTATCAATGGCCCCCCTATATTCCCATTATTGAGTGGGATAATCTTATAAAGGATACCACTAAGATAAGAGCAAGAGAAGATGGAGAAATGGTACCACCCAAGGAAAGATGGTATGTCATAGTATTAAGAATGAAATTGTGTAATAATTAATGTTAATACTTATATGATCTAACATATCTCAAACTTGACATTGGTTTCCTGACACATCAAAGGCTATTGAAGAAAGAAAATAGAAGCATGGGTAGCACAAACTTAGCTTGGATGGATATCCAAAACTTGTTGCACAAGTTATAAGTAAATGTAAAGTTATATGTAAATATTTATAAATTTTAAACAATTTGGTCTTGATGAAATTGATTACAAAAAAAAATTTCATGATACCAAGAAAAAATGTAGGCCATGGAGTTTTAAAAAACAATCTCCGAAGAGGACAAGAATTAGGCTACACAAAAGGCTATATAGTCGTGGATGAATGATGTCGAGAAATGAGAGCACAAGGTTCTTTTTCTAGATTGGTTGATGAGGTAAATAACTCAATTGATTTTTATTTAAAATTGAATGCTTTAGCAATTACTGTATTTAATATTAAGTTCCAAAATTGCAAGTTGATATATTTTTTTAAAACATTAAAGTAATATTTATATGTATTAAAATGGATGATTAAGATTTCTCGATATTTGTCTTGTATGTATATGTATATATTCTTGATAAATACACTAATTATTTACATTGGATTGTAGCCTACCAATCTTGATACAGCAGCCGAGCACCATGGAGGTAGCAATTCAAATGTGGATCCTAGTACTCAACATATATATTTTCTATTCAATTTTTTATTTATGAATTATTAATACAGGTAAACATTTTAAATTAAATTTGGTGTAGTAATACAAATTTAACTATAATATATGTCAAGATCAAAAAAATATCTTGTAGTGTAGTTGCAAGGGATTTAGAGGTCATTCCTAATGAGCATGATGAAGTCCAAGCTAGTGAGCAAGATGATGTGGTTGGACAAGGCAAAGAGCATTACAATGTTCTTTAAAATGTTTAAAGTCTTAGTTTTTAAAAAGTTTAACCCTTTTATTTCTTATTGCGGAGGAATTTCCTTTGCAAAGGATAATTAGTGCACATTCATGAGCGATAAGAAATATCAATGATGGCATGGATATGCCTCTACAATACTATAGGGAAGGACAAAAAAAATTAAAAACTAAAAGAGAAATGATTTATGTAACTTATTTTATAATAATGATTAATGTTTATGTATAGATGTTTTATTTATGTTTTATTGAATGTTCAAGTGAATGTTCTAATGAATCTTATGTTTCAGTATTAATGTGAATGTTCTAATGAAACTAATGTGTTATTGATTTTATCATGTGATAATTCATGAATTTCACATTTTATTATTAAAATGAATGAATTTTAGATGTTAACAGAGAATTTAGATGTTGGGGGGAGGGGGGTGGGGTAAAATGAGATTCCATCTTTGTGTGATTGGCCCTAATTAGTAGAGAATATTAAACTATTCTCAAAACCAAGTGAAGCTCAACATTAACCTATGATTGCATGACAACTAACTATGTGAATCTCTTGGTTTTAGGAAATGCAGAAGGACACCATAGTCAAAATAATTTATTTATGAAATTTAGTTGTAGTCTATGAAGTATTTGAAAGAATGACTTACTATGGGATTGCCTCAAATTATTCCTCTCTAATGTATTCTATTGTTTCTATTTATCTGCAATCATGTTTAATTGCATTTGATAACTTTTGTTGTAAATTGGGAAACATGAAGAAGAATTTGAATAATGGAAATAAATGATATTAGATCATTATAAAGTATACATCGATTCATGAACTATTCTCATTATTTCTTTTGAGTGTGGTGATATGATGAATAATATTATAGGGAGGAAGGAGAGGATCCTAAAGTTTGGTAAAAGATTTTTCTTAAAAACATGGCCAAACTAGAAAAGGAGGCCACCACAATACATCATGTACTTGAACCTATGTTTCATTTTTTTGATAGTGGGAAACATTAGTCCCTTCAGAATCGACTCACACTATGTGTTCTATATGACATGCAAAACTTAATGGAGAAAGAAGCTAACATTTATAGTTTCACTATTTATAATCCTTGTTGCAAATTACAATATGAAAAAGTCAAACTTCATTGGCTACATCTCTAGCTAGGTTTATATATGATATCTACTGATTTGAATTTTGAATTTTACTTTCAAAATGCTTTGGTTAAATTATAATTTATACATGAATATTTCAATTGCTAGACCATTCTAGTTATTTTCTATTGTCCATGCTCATTAAACATCTTGATCACAAGAATATGGTAACACTAATGAATGTATTTAGAAATTCTGGCCAATGTTGAAACTTTGAATTCTCAAATATTTGTAGGCATTGTGATGAAGTCCTCATTGAATTGGTGCTTAGCCAAGAATAATATTAAAATGCTAAAAGACTATCATGTTTCACAGACTATCGTAAACATTTACTTAGTAACATTGATGTCAATGACCTATAATTATTTAGTGCATTGGAAGAAAAACATTTTCATATTTCTTTGGAACTCGACAATCGACATGCTTCCATGCAAGAATGGTATCTTATCTAGTGATAATTACTCAATGGTGTGACTGTGAATTTGTGAATAAGGTTGAGCTTGATTCTTTCTTCATTATAGAATAGACTCATTGATTACCTTCTTTTTCTAGAAAGAACTAACAAAAAATTAATGTTCCTTATATTAATTAATTTACACATGCTTTATAGGAGGGTCTATATATTTCCCAACCTCATGGCTATCTGTCCTATGCCTAGGTTACTCTGTGATCTTGCCAATTATTGTTTGATCTTGGAGTGTAGTCATTGTCTTAGAAAGAGCATAAAACTCTTGAGATAGCCAAGCTTGTATTGACAAACATCAATAGACATTATTTCAATCTCCATAGAACCTATTGTTATAGAAGATGTATTACTCTAAATAAATTTGATTTTTCTCTTAACTAGGCTCTAATACCATGTTAAAGACCCCATTTAAGATCAGAGTTTTGATTATTTATTATCTAAATTCACTAAATACCAAAATGAAAGAATATTAATAGATTTCAATATCGCTCTTAGCTTTGAGAAATTGGTATAAGTATGTGTAGGACTAGAAAATGGGCTAATCTCTAACATACTATGAGAAATTTACAAACTCAATAAACATACATTGATACACTCTAGTCTACCATGAAATCCAAATAAACAAAGAAAGAAACACAAAGTTAAAAACCCCACTCTTTCATATGTAACTTCCATGTCCTTCTTTCTTCTCCATATGATGTAGCTCCAATTGCCTATAATGCAAAAAATTAGGAAGAAAAATTCTATGATAATGATATGGAAGTACTAGAAGAAGTGATTTGAATTATAAAGAGACTAAGAAGTTAGGACTTGGAGGTTAAGAATAAAGGGAATTGAAGGATCAAAAATCAGAGGAAGAATGCTCAATTTATAATCAACATGCAAGATGGGAGCATTGGACTTGTCACATTGGATATGCAACTTAGCAAGAAATTCTTTTGAGAATCCATGATACATGTGATACAAGATGCCAAATGTAGGATTGTATGCTACTTGGAAGTCAAAAATGGCTAAAAATGGAAGAAAATCTATGACATGTCATGTGACACCTCAAACCCACTTAAAGCCAAGAATCTGTGACAATGGAAGCCAAATATAGACATGCGTAAGGGAATAAGAATATATGGATTATGACATATCTTAGCCAAGTGTAAATGGAGAATCCATGATGTGTCATGATGATGTCAACATTGTATCAATATTATGTAGAATATCTGAATTAAAAAATCATATATCCACACAAAAATAGAAATTAGGAATTTAGAAATTATGAGTAGAAAATGGGACTTAGGAAATTGCAAATTTCCATAGTTTGTGAATGATGAATCAATTAAATAATAAAATTAATTAATTGAGGATGTTAGTTAGGAAGAATAAATAGTGAAATCACATAAGATTAAATTATGGGTTATTTGATCCTATAGAGAAAATTAGTAGATGATTGGGCAATTTGATTAAATAAGTGCAACAGTATCCTTTGATGAAAATACAACAATAATGCAGATTGACTAGGATGATGATAGGTAGACCAAACCCGTGTTCAAATTGATTGATTGATTAAAATTGATAAATGCCAAGGGCACATGACATGAATGAAGGATACATATCATTTAACCAATATCGTAAATTCTATAGGATCAAGATTGATTTATATGGTTGATCATAATAACATTAACAAATATTATCAATATTATTAAAACGGTTTGATGATACCATGATCTGCCACTAAGGGACTTAGCAATGCCAATGATCAAATGACAAGAATGATGGCTTGACCTAGAACTAAGAGCCATGATATTATTGATAGGTTTGATAGATTGATAGATTTTCAAGGTACTAAGAGCCATGACAATGCCTAGGGTTGAACAAATGATGATAAATTTGAGATGTTTGACATGTTTCAACTTGATTAAGATTGATTTTGGGTGATTTCAAGTAGATTTGGGGTGATTCTGGGAAGATTTGGGTGATTTTGGGTTGATATGATATGATTTTGAGTTGATGAAATAGTTTTTGGGTTGATCAGATGTGATTCTGAAATGATATGCAACTAATGTGGAAGTGGATATGAATGATAAAGAATATTCTTGGGATATAATCAAATTGACCAAAAGATCAAAATTAGTGAAATGAGAAAATAGAATGAGTTTTTATGGAAATATGATAAAACTATAGATGAGAACTATTTCTGAGCATCTAAATTTCGCCCCTATTTGATACAATGTGATTTATAGCATTGTGTCAAAGAAACCTAATGAAAAAGCTAGAAAAGCATGCCCTAGTAATGGTGGTATATATTGGTGCCCCCTCAAGAAATTGACCAACATGGACATATGATAGGTTGATTTCATTGACAAGGAGAAAAAAAGCCATAACAACTGATGGATCACAAATCAGAGCTAAAATATGGTCAAAGTGGTCAAACTTGGTCAAACTTAGGGCAAATATAGGTCAAACCCAGTCGAATGCTAACAAAGAGTAGTGAAAAGGGTGCAAATAGACTCAAAACAACTAAAAACTTGGACCACATGTTGAAAACCCTAGAAAATTTTGAAAATATAAATCAAATTAGGTCAACATGATCTAAAAAAGTCAAACCTAGCTTAGATGGAGGAAAAAGATGATAGATAGATAAGCATGGGGGCAAAATGATGCAAATGAGCTCAAAATGACCCAGAACTTGGTAGACATATCAAAAACCTAGAAATAAGTAAAACCAAAGTCAAATTAGTTAAACATGCTCAAAAAAAAGTCAAATTAGAGTAAAACTAGGTCAAACTTGGGTCAAATGTAGGTTAAAGTGGGTACAAAGCCATAGAAGGTTGACATAAGCTACATGGTTATGTAGGAGGATTTTCCAATATTGTGGACAAGAGGAAATAGGCCTCAAAGCTTGATGTTATGTCATTAGATGACTACTATTGAGTGAGAGATCTTAGCAGGTCTTGGTTTGTATCATATCACATTTATGCTGGAGGTGAGAGGGAATAAAGCCCTATTGATAGCATTGATAGAGAGATGACATTCATAGACTAGTTTGTTCCATCTATCGATGGGAGAAGCTACTATGACCTTGGAGGATGTATGGAACATCCTTAGGATTTTGATTTAGGGGGACTTAGTTATGTACGACTTGGATACTAGGAAAGTGACACTACAGTAGTTGTTTGGATGTGAAGATGGAGAGTTTTGGATTCAAGATTGTGAGATTGGATGGGAGCTACTGGTGGCACACCATGAGTGACTAATAGCTATGATCTATTAGGTTATTGGTGGACTACTGATACCTAATAGGCACAGACATGGATTCCCTATTGGATGGGGCTAGGTGCTAGAGAGGATGATCATGGATGGGACTATGTTTACTTGGGGACCTTGCATGTAGGGGATGTTGTACTATTATCTACATTAGGTAGCATATAGAGGTGAGATAACATTTAGTATTGGGGGTACACTATTATAGATCTAGATATATGAGCACACTATAGTATTTAGACCACTCATAGAGAGGGAGCTAATGGAGGAAATGTCATATTCATATAGTTATAGAGGAATATTGGCACGAGGATTGTTGGGGTACAAGTGGTTCTTTTGACATCAGTTAGATACTATGACACAGTTTATCTAGATACCCTATAAAGATTTCCCTAGGTGGGAAAATGATGAGATTCACTTACCATGCTATAGATAGGAGCATTATCTCATAGGGTACACAGTAATTGGTCACCTAGTGATAAAGATGTACCTACTAGGGTGGGTACACAGATAGCTTAGAGAGGTATAGGAGGTGTCGGTAGGTCTAGCAATATTTGCATGATCTAAAGTAGAGGTCTAAGAGTGGGGAGAACCTATCAGTAAATAGGTGGATTACAAATAGTTGAAGGAGTTATAGCTAAGAGTATGGGGAGTAATACCAGATGTGGTTAACACAAGCATGAAAAATGCATAAGATGGTTTTTGCAGCATTGTCTGAAGCCATTGATAGATCCAACAATGTCAGTACCATGGGTAAGATAACACATAGAGCAGGGTGAGGAGGAGGATGAGGATGAGGATGGGGGAGATGATGAGGAGCGAGGAGATGAAAATGGTGGGAAAGGAGGAGGATGATGGGGAGGAGGGGAGGATGGAGAGGATGTTGAGGGGGAATGACAATGTGGGGGATGATGATGAGGATGCTGAGAGAGAGGATGATGGAGATGACAATGAGGAAGGTGGGGATAGTGGGGATGGGGATGGTGATGGGGGAGAGGATGGGGATAGTTATGAGGAGGGTGGGGATGATGGCAATGAGGGAAGTGATGAGGATGACATAGATATAGATGTGGTAGTAATGGACATCGAGGGGGATCTAGTGGATTACACCAAGGGGATGCTAGTATTGGTATAGGTAAGGCCTAGCCAATTAGAGCTTATTGAGGTGATTAGAGGGCTAAGGAGTTAGTTAGACTAGGTTGTAGTGGAGAGGGATGCAATGATAGATATGGATTAGGCCATGGTGGAGAGGGATCAAGCTATGGTAGTGAGGGATGCCACAGTACACAGGGCAGAGAAGGTAGTGTAAGAGTCATGAGAGTTCATTAGCAACATCAGAGATTCAAACATCCAAGAGATGGCTACAATGATGACTAGGGAACATATGGAGACATAGTAATAGAGGGTTATGTATGAGATGGTAGTGCCACCAGGGTAGAGGATAGAGAGATTTTGTGCATCAAGATCTTCCTCATAGTAGACACAGAGGACATAGAGAAGTGTAGGGGTGATGGGACCAATGAGGCTACCACAGACATTAGAGAGAACATCCTTGAGGTCAGATAGAGGCTAGGAGGCTAGGGATAGAACAAGTTGACATGGTCATGCTCATATACATAGGGGCTTCTCTATTTTTCTTTTGTTTCTTGTTATGCTCTTTTATGGTTCATGCCTACAGGAAATTAGTATTGATGTAAACCATGGTCATGTACTCTAACACTTTTGTGAGACATTTATGAGATGTACTTATGTTATGGTGACTATATGAGATAGATTATGCATGTGTGTTATATGCTTTATATGGATGCATTTATGCTTTTCTAAGGACTTTGATATGATGACATCATGTATTGATTTCTCACATGTTATTCTTTAGGAAGTGACATCTTTATTTTTGCCACATGCTTTTCTCATGAGTTGTAAAATGATATGTAATGAATGAAAATGAAATTTCAAATGATATGAATGCCATTTTTTATGCATATATGTATTTCTTTTGGTTTTTTTGGATTTTTGAAAAATGCAGGGATGCAGAATGACAATGCTTTTGGTCTATTAGAATACGATAATATTGTGGTGGATGAAGGAGATGCAGAAGATTAGAGGAGATGAGATGAGGGATAGGTAGTATGAGGTGAAGACATTTTCTTTTGTAAAGTGCACTATATGTTATTGAAGCTTTATTTTGATATGGAAAATGGAATGCAATGCATCATTGCATAAAGGGCCAGAGTGCCAATCCAAACTTTTTGTGTAAATAAGCACAATGTATACAGAAAATGACCTTCTCCTTCCTAAGGCATATATGAATGCCCCAGAATCTAAAGTTATATTATTTAAGAGATAGAAAAAGATGACCATGAACCATCCCATCCACTCTCATAAATTGGTTTATATAATCGAGTGGCATAGTAACATGATAAAAAAAAAACAAAGCAAAAATAAATCACTCACTAAATAGCATGAGCCAATAGCTATTCTTGTCCATTATTACTTTCATTTTAATGTTTTAGGTCTTCAAATAGCCTTTGATAGGTTGATCATGTGATAGTTCTTTTTGTGGATTCAATTGATTGTTGGTTCACATTGCTCACAATGTGTGATTGTCATTGAAGTGCAGTGCTTTGAAATTCAGTTTGTGAAAGTGCAAGTGTTTATGCAAAAGAGGTGATAATCCAATGTGAGTATTTTTAAGTTTTTTTACAAATATTTGGTGTTTTTTGTGATTTTTAAGGTTTTTGGGGATAGTTGATGTTTTTGTGTTACTCATTTCTTCAAGACATTTTACAATTTTTAGCATTTACTTCACGACCTTATATGATTTTTAGGACTTGTTTAGGGCATTTTATGATTTTTTAGTGATTATTTTAGGACATTTTATAATTTTTAGTTATTATTTCAGGACATTTTATGATTTTTATGAATTTGTTCAGGATGTTTTATGGTTGTTAATGATTTTATTTAGGATCATATTTGAATTTTTATTATTTTTTTAGGATCATATTTGAATTTTTAGGATTCCTTTCAGTATTGTATTTAAATTTTTAGGATTTTTTTAGGATCACATTTGAATTTGTTAGGATTTTTTTAGGATCGTATTTGAATTTTTAAGATTTTGTTAGGATCATAAAAGCATATACAAGTGTTAACTCCAATCCATTATGCAATAAATCTAATGGATAAAATGTACTTATGGTTATGCCCCCATTTCAAGTTCAAACTCATGCATTATTTAGGTAATATACCCCCAAACAAGATGCATACTATGTACAAGGCCAGAGACAGAGTATGTATAGATTGGTGATGCCTAGGTAAGATAACAATGGGCATTAACTAGTTTACGAGCCATGATCAAGGATTAGGGGTGTCTTGCAATATAAAGGATATGATCAGGGACTAACAAAAGAGGGAAAAATAGATGGAATCCTGATAGATGGAGGAGCAATAACTGATTACACATGGCACCTATTTGCTAGGTTTTAACCATGGTACTTGCCCAAAGTACCTGTTTGCCAGGTTTTCACTTTTACAAAAAAAATTCTCTTGACTCAATTTTTTGTCCCAAGATGCTTGTTTGCCAGGTTTTCATCAAGGAATCCATTTTTTCATGATTTTTTTCACTTTTTCCTTTTCTTTTTTCATGATTTTTTGCTATTCTTTTGTTGATACATTTTTAAGACTTTTAGATAGAATTAAGTATAGTTCTTGTAGAGATGCATGTTGTTGATGGACATGAGCAGTGATTTACCCTCTAGAGTTGCAAGTTAATATACCCTAGACCCAAAGGCTATAGTAACTACATAAGGTCATTCCTTATTTGGTTCAAATTTGCCTAGTTTTTCTCTATGTTGTCAAGTCTTGTAGTTTATTTTTAGGACTAGATCACTGACCTCAAAATTTCTTATTATAGCTTCATTTGAGTAAGTTTTGGTAAGCTTATAGATGTGTCAAGATAGCTCATCTTAGTTCATCAAGCATTTCCAATTCATTGAGTCTAGATATTTAGTACTTTTCATCATCAACATCTTGTAGGGATAATCTCAATGATGGAATTTCAACGTCAATGGGTAGTATGGCCTCAATGCCATAGACAAGAGAGTATGGTGTTGAGCTAGTGGGAGCATGCATACTTTTTTGGTACACACAAAGAGCTAGATGTAGTTGTAAGCGTCAGTCTTGACTAGAACCATTGACAATATTTTGGAGAATTTTAACAATGGTCGTATTTGATGCTTCCACTTGGCCATTGCCCTGTGGATGGTAAATACTAGAATATCCATGGTATATGTTGTACTTCTTGCAAAGTTTATCCACATCTTTGTTTTGAAATGAATTTCCATGATTAGTAATAATAGCCAAGGGGGCTCCATATCGATATATGATGTAGTTCAAAATAAACCTTGAATCTGCTTTCCAATGGTGAAAATCAGAGGGATGGCTTCAACCCACTTGGTAATATATTATATCACTATGATGATGAACTTATGACTGTCAAAGGAATGAGGAGAAATAGCTCTAATAAGATCAAATGCTCACTATGAAAAGGGACATGGAGATATGATTGGCTATAATTCTTGTGCTGGTGCATGGATTAGATTACTATCTATCTAGCACTTATGACATGTTTTGGCAAAATCATACGCATCTTGTTCCATGGTGGGCCAATAATATCTAGTTTTGAGAAGTTTCTTGGCTAGACTCACATCATTTAAATGACATCCATATATACCTTTGTGAACCTTGTGTAAGGTAGTTTGAACTTCTTACAAGTCAAGGCATCTGAGAAGGGTTTGGTCAAAGGATCTCTTGTAAAGGGTGTTACTAATGATGAAATATCTAACGACTTGGTGGATAAAGGCTTGGCATTTATTTTTAGATAAATTGGGGGTAGGATTTGGGATGTAGGTAATTTTAAATTTCTTGATACCAAGGGGAATTGGGACCAACAAGTATGCGCACAAACTCAGATTAAGATAGTTAAAATGCAAGAATAAAAAATTTCTCGACGAGGAACTCAAAACACTTCACATTTTAAGGCATTTCAATCATAGAAGTGATGGTAGCCATAGCATTAGCTTTCTTGTTATGTATTCTTGGTAGCTAATGAAAAGAGATAGTGACAAATTTAGATTTAAGAAAGTCTTCCATCTACTTGCAAGGCATTAACTTATCATCTTTGGTTTCATAGTCATCAATAACTTGGTAGATGACTAACTGGGAATCACCAAAATCTTATAAATGTTGAATGTTCCATTGGACAGCTATCTTGAGTCCTATGATCAATTACCTCATATTCTGCTATTTTGGTGGTGCAATTGAATGTTATCCAATATGACTTAGGGATGATATCACCTTGGGGGGAGATAAACATAATGCTAACACTTGAGCCATTTCTTGCATGTGATCTATCAAACTAAAGCTTCCATTCATAAGCTATATCCATGTTAAATATGGCTTCATCAAGAAATTCTATCAACATGGGATGATCATCTGTGATAGGTGCCCCTGCTAGCTAATCTACTATCACTTTCCCTTTTATTTCTTTTTTTTCCATATATTCTATGTCTATCTCACTAAGGATCATAACCCATTTGGCTAAGCACCCTATGAGAGAAGCCTTGCTTAGGAGATGCTTTAGTGGGTCAATCATAGAGACAAGCATTTTTTTTTGATAGAGAATGTAATATCTCAACTTTTGGACAGCAAGGCAAGCTCGTTCAATGAGTGAATAATTTATTTCATACCCCACAAGTGTTCTAATGATGTAGTAAATGGATTTCTCTCTTCCTTGTTCATCATTTTGTGCTAAGAAAGCTCCTAATGCTTTATTTGTAGCAAATATGTATAGAATAAATGGTTTTTCTAGAATAGGAGCCATTAGAATTGGTGAATGCAAAAGATAGTTTTTGAGTTGTTGAAAGGAACACTAGTTGTTCCATTGAAAGGATAGTCCTTTGTGTAATAGATGTTGAAAGGAGTGAAACTTATTGTCTAGTTGTGTAATGAATCTATGGATAGAGTGTAATCTCCCTTGTAGACTTCTTAATGTATTTAGATTTGTTAGAGGAGGCATTTCAAGTATTGCTTTTACTTTCTCAGGATCCACTTCAATGCCTCGTTGAGAAATAACATATCCTAGGAGTTTTCTATACACAACTCTGAATAAACATTTTCTTGGATTTAGACAGAGCCTATAGCTTTCCATTCTATTCAATATTTTATCTAGGATGCCCAACTAGTCATTTCTTCTAGGGGATTTGCAAAGTAAGTCATCGACATAGTCTTCCATGACGATGTGCATGAAATCATGAAAGATGGTAGTCATTATTTTTTGATATGTTGGCACAACATTTTTTAGGCCAAATGGCATAACATTCCAGTATTATGTTCCCCAAAGGCATGTGAAAGTTGTTTTTTGTTGATCGTCAAGAGCTATTCTTATCTAATTGTAGCTAAAAAAGCCATCCATCAATGATAACATCTTATATATAGTTTTCATGTCTATAATGATGCTTATATTTGGTAAATGGAAATCATCCTTGAGAATGCCTTGTTAAGATCACAGAAGTCAGTGCATATCCAGATGCCCCCAGAGTGTTTTTTACTGGTACTAGATTATATATCCACTCTACATAATCAATGGGTTTGATAAAGTTGACATCTAATAATTTCTTCAATTTAGCTTTGACAACTAGGAGAGCAACCTGAGGATGCATCTTTCTCAACTTTTCCTCTACTAGTTTCACTCCTAGTTTTAATGGCAAGTGATAAAAGACTAGCTTAGGATCTAGTCTAGGAATGTTTGCATAAGACAAGAAAAAGTTGATCTGCCTCTCTGGAAAGAATCTAACAAATTCATCTCTTTCCTTTGGTGATAATGAGGCTATAAAATGTATGATCTTGGGGTTGTTAGCTGTTCCTAGATTTATCTCTTCTATCATTTCCACAAGTAATTTTGATCTTTCCTTCAATAGGGGTATGCCCAATCTTCCATCCTCAAGCACCTTAGAGATGTTTTCACTCTTGGATACATCTTTAATTTTTACTTTTTCATGGTCTGATGGTGTCATTCAATTTTCACCAAGAGACCTACTTTTGTCCTTTTTTGCTATTTTTTCAATTTTGTAACTAGAAGATGGAGTTGACTCCCCAAAATATGCCATGATGTTTAGGTTAATGAAGAATCCTAACTTGTGATCACCTTGTGGTATTTCTTCATGGAGCCCAAATAATTCAGTGATGGCATCATTGTTTTCAAACTGGTCAAATGTTGGTGGTCCTTGTTGGTCCCAATTAATGAGTGCAAAGTAAATTAAGGAAATGCCATCATCGGTGTTAAATAAGCTTTGGTCAAAGGCAAGGATATGGGCATCATGATCAAAGGGTTCATAAGTGCCATGCTTAGAGGTGGGAGGGCTTGGGTCCCAACATATTTCTCACAAGATTATGGGTGAACTAAAGGGTCAGTAGAGTTGCTAATGATGTGCTTATCCTGTATGGGTAGTTCATCATGATCAAAGATGTGGTCAAGACCAAAGGAGGTATTAGGTGCATCAATGTTGGAAGTAGGTTCTATTAAACAAGGATGAATTAGTATTAGGGAGACCCAATACAAATGGTTTGAATCCAAGCCCCAAGCTACAAGGTCATCTTGAGGTCCTAGGCCACTACATCCATCATATCCCTTATTCTGCACAATGGTGAATCTAGGTCCATACTTGTCTAAGGATATAGGATTACATTTTTTTTTCTTTAGCCTTTTCAATCCATGTAGATGTATTTTCATAGACACATTCTTCATATAGTCCACCTCCACTAGTGAAAGTCATAGAAGGTTTCTTTTGAAATGTGAACTTAGGCTTGTTTTACATAAGTTGTGGTTTACTATATCATGACTTGGGGGAGAGAGGGAGTTTCCCAATGTGAAAGGCATGTGACATGGAGTACTCACCAAAAACTTGTTCTTCAATTTTGAGCTTTCCTTTGAATACTGACATGAGTATGGAAGGATCAATATATTTGGAGGATTTGAGTGGATTTTCTACATAATTTGTCGAGACTTGGTATGTAGTAGTTCCTTTAAAATTGGCACAGAATTGGAATGGGCCTGGGTCACTAGTAATGGTAACCTCTACATTGTTATAGGATAATTTTAAGCATTGGTGGTATGTAGAGGGCAGTGCTTTCATAGCATGGATCCAAGGGCATCTTAGTATCATGTTGCAATTCATTTTGATATCTAAGACCTAAAATAATGTATTCTTAGTAGGTGGACCAACTCTAATGGGTATTATGATGATGCCCTTGGAGAATCATTCACCATCATCATAGGCTTGTATTTTGATTCTTCAAGAGGGATCCACATATTCCTCAGAATAACCCAAATCGTTGACAACTTTAAGAGTATAGATGTTTAGTCCTACTCCTCCATCTATCAAGATATGTCTAACCTTGTCATTATGGATAAAGACTTTGAGATGAAGGGGATCATTGTGGTTGGGTCTATCTTTAGGAATATCCCTAGGGTAAAAGGTGATATGTTGTGATACAATAGGTTCCCAACCATGGCCTAGAACTAGGAAACATTGATGTTATCTAGGACTACTAACTCTTTTTAGGGCTTGATCCAAGATCTTCTAATGTTGGGGAGACACACATAGCAGGTCCAAGATGGATATTTTCACAAGGGTTTCACTAAGTTGTTCAACAAAGGCTATAATTAGATGAAGTAGGAGCATTAGTTCTACTAGGGGGTGTAGGTCTAGTAGAGGTAGTAGGTCTAGAAGCAGCTCAAGTAGGGTGATCTTGGTGTAGCACATAGTGACAACATAATGAGGGTCTTCAGCCTTGAAGGTGAATGTGGGTATGTAGAAATCAAACTCATTGAAGCAATTTATGGTGTAGTCATATCCAGTGCATGTGTAATTCACATTGGCTTGGGAGTTTGAGTTTGAATTGGAGGCCTTTTCTTTTTCATGATTACTTGAAAGATCTTTGAAGATGGTATGATCAGTATTGAATGCTGGTAAGGAAAGATCAATAGTAATTATACCCTCATCTATAAGGTCTTGTATTTCATGTTTTAGTTGAAAGAATGACAAGGTCTTATGACCCTTGGTGCAATGGTAATCATAGAATTTTTGTCATCCCACCAAGAAGCTTGAGTTAATGATCTCTCTTTGATTGGGGCTAACTTTAGGAAGTTATTGTACTAAGTAATTGTTGGAGTACAATCTCAAGAGGTATCCTCAAGAGTGTGAATTTTATATCTTTTGTTCTAGGATGTCTTCAAGGTCCATCCTACAGAAAAATCTTAGTTTTCTATTGTGGAGGTGATGTTTGATTGAGAGTTTATGAATTCATAGGGTTTTCACCTTTCAAAGTTAGTTGAGGTTGTGTTGCACTAATCATTCATGCATCCACAATACCATCATTGATCACTCTTTTTTTTTCCTTATTCACTTTGAGGATTCCCTACAGATAAGAGCATCTTCAATACTCGTCCCATTTTTCATCAATTTGGAAATGGTGCTTGGAATTTGATCTTGGTTTCATATGTTAAGTCAAGGACTAGGTTCTCAATGCATAGGTTAACTTGTTATTCTTTAGGAAGGTTTATTGAGCATTGACTAACTAAGCTTCTCCAATGTAATAAGACTCTGATAAATGGTTCTCCTATCTTCTATTTAGTTGAGCACAAATTATAAAGTGCCAACTTATTTGTAATGTTGAAGGCAAAGTAGGAGATGAGTTTGTCTACTAGTTCTGACCAAGATTTTGTTAGGAATAAGGTGTCTCAACCTTGTATAATTCCTATTCTTATTATTTTTTTTGTAAAATGTATTTCTTGCAAATCATGTTGATGTGTCAACATCTTGAATTGTGTGTATTGTTGGTACTGCAAGTAGTTATTGGAGTCTTCTGTTGTCAATGTTGAACTTGCATTGTAAGTGTATTGTAACCTTGTGTTGAAGATAATACATTTTGTAGGTTCTGAAGGGGTGGGGTTGTTTTACCAAAAGGTTTTTCCCCACCGGAAAATCTTTGTGTTATGTGTTTCTCTCTCTGTCTATTTTATGTATGCATGGTTGGCTGCAATATTGTTGTTTACATGATATTGAATCTGTAAGTGTAGAAGATTTTAATAGGATTTGCATCATACTTTCCTTATGAGATTAGTGTAGGAAGCTATTTCCGCACCTGAGTTTCCTTATAGATTTGATGTTATCAAGAAGTTTGGAGTGCCATTCAAGTGCAAACCCACATAGAGAGCAAGGGAACAATCTCATGAGGTAGGTGGGCTCATCACTAATTTTAGTATAAGAGGCATAGAATTCCCTAATGTGATCAATGGGGTTTCCTTTTCCTTGGTATTTTTTGAATCTTGGAGCCTTAAAGTGTTTTGGGAATGGAGGCATATAAAGAAATTTATCAAATATATTAGGACGTTAAGTCTCATTCTATAAATAGAACATGTTTCTTCTAGACTCTCAATGCCTCAATTTTTTTGGAAATTTTTTTGAATTGTTTTAGTAATTCTTCATTAGGGTTTTGCATGATAATCTTCTCTTCAATTCTTTTCTATCTATAGGTAGATCATTTGCAATGGAAAGAACTATGTCTACTCAGTTCTAACATTTTTGTGTTTGAAGAGTCAAGTGATGTGTCACTAGGTGGTGGAGGTATGTTAGTACCTCAAAGACAAAAGGAACTTTTTTATGGTACATGTTGTGGTACTTATTGTGGTATTGATTTTGATTGTTGTACCATCTGTTGTTGTTGCATCACTTGTTGTGGTTGTTGTTCTGCCATTTGTTGTGGTTGCTATTGAGATACCTTTATTGGTTGCATGTGAGAGCATGTATGTGATTTTTGTTGGAGAGGTATTTTTTGAGGTTTTTGTGGCATATTTTGTTGTTATAACAAGTTTTTTTGATAGGAAATTTGTTCCTCTAGGCTTCTTTGGTATTCCAACTATTGTTTGAGTTGCTCTTGTTGTTTAGAAAACATGGCTTGTTGTTGTTAGAATTTTTTTTGGAATTGTTGTTGGTACATTATGTGTGAGTCAATTGGATTTACATTGGATTGTGTATTAGGATGTTGGATGCTTGTACCACTTGAGGTTATTATTGTGGTTGATGTTGTTATTGATATGTTGAATGTGTGTTAAGTGGATTTTGACTTGGCTGTATACTAGAAATGTTAAGTCCTTGTACCATGGTAGCTTATTGTTGTCTTGGAAGTTGGTTATGCCCTTGAGAGTTGAACATCATGTTTGGATTATTGTTTTGATACCTTTGTGTGTTATATGTTTCTCCTTTGGATGCCATATTGATTTGGTAATGAGATGTGTTTCTTTTGGGAATGGGGAAATTTTCAATAAATCTCTTCCTTTGTATGTCAATAGAAGTTGTTGTGATTGATGTTTCACATGGTATATTCATGGGAGGCTCCATAATATTTGATGTTACATCATTTTATAAAGTTAGGAGTAATGGTGTGCTTTCTTAATTTTCCTCCAGAGGAGGTATGTTTGGCATCCCTAGAGTACAAGCCCCTTTAGGAATTTCTTCTTGTTGTATTATGTGATTGAGATTGAGTCTTAATGTCCTTTTGGGATATTTAGGATGAATCTTGTTTTCATTTATTGATGGAGATTTTTCAAATAAGGTATTGATGTTGATGTGTTCAAATGTACTTTTGAGGATTTCAATGGTTGATTCTTGATGGGAACTTATAGGTGTCATCATTGTGTTTGAAAATTTCAAAGGTTGTTTTCTCTTGTCTAAGTCCAAATTAATTATAGGCTATATTATTTTGATTTTTGATTTGGTTTTTTGTTTGGACTTAGGCCCCTACAAGTTTGGGTTGAATTTGACAATTTCTTTGGTTGCCAGAAGTTTGAAGTTCTTTCAAAAGTTTTGTCTTGACATGACCTAGCCATTTCTTCATTATTGATTTCGTAATCAATTTTAGAGTCATCACTTAAGTGTATAATACCTTGTTGTTTGTTTGATATGTTAGGTTTGAAGTTACTTGTGGTGGGTTTGTTGAATTTAAAGAAGTGTGATTATTCATCCTCAGGTGTGGTTACACTTCCACCTTTGGGTGGTATTGGTACAAATATGGATTCAAAGTTAGGACTCTATTAAACCATTCCATATATAGGAGAAGAGTTTAAAGGAAACCTCATAGTAAGTGTGTTGTTTAAGGTTTGTTGTGTCATCCCTTGATTATTGTGATCTTGCATATACATGCTTAAGGGGTCCACAAGTAAGGTTTGTGATGCTTCAATTTGGTCTTCATCAAATGTTTGTTGGGTTTTCTTGCTCTTCTTTGGTCTTAGACAAGGTTTTGGTTGTGTTTGTACCTCAAAAAATAGGGGTTTATATAGTTCTTTGGGTCTCTGAGCTGATTGTGTCCTTGTAAGTGTTGGCATAATACCTAAGGATGTAGATGTAATGGAGGAAAACCTAAATGGACTCTCTCCCTCCCTAGTGCACACCTAAGCTACCAACTACATTCAAACAGTACCAAGTGCACCCTTGGTACACTTGGGGCCCTAAAGGAAAGTAGTTGGTAAGTAGAAGGTATGTAGTTGGTAAACAAAGGTGTTAGGGTGACTAAAATACAAAATGTGAATGATTTGAGTTTTTTTAGGTGTTTTCTAGAGTTTAGGGACACAATGCAAGCTATGAAAGTGAAAATTAGGGTTTTGGAACCTAGAATAAAATCCTTGATTACTAGGTGCACTCTAAAACTACCCAATATGCATTAAACCTACCACCTATGTACCTAAAGTGTGTAGTTGGTAAAACAAGGGTGAGGTGGGTAAAATAGGGTAAAACTTAGAAATCTAGAAGTGGGTATGCAAGATATGAGTATTTTTTGGATTTTTAAGTGTTTAGGGATGTTATGCCATGTGAGGAAGTGCCAAATGAACTAGGGTTTTGATATGAAAGGTATAAATATCCTAGGGAAACTATACAAATGCAAATGTAAAGTGACATTTTGGAATTTGACTAAAGGAGATGAAAATGACTCTATGGTATGCAAAATGATAATTAGGGTTAGAATTTGGACTTGGGAATGATGTTGGAAGTTGATGTATGCAAGGAAAACTATGGAAGGGATGGTATACTAAGGTTGATAATGACATTTGGGATATGGAAAATGAGGATAAGTGATCAAGGAGACAAGTTGGTTGATAAACAAGTTGATAGGGTTTGATAGTGGAAATGATGCTAGGGTTATGAACAATGCAAGATTAAGGGGATATACCACTAGGTTAAGTGAAAATGATGTTTAGGAAGACTATGAATATGATAATTCTATGACAAGAGTGCATGAGAAGGTTTTGAACTTAGGTGAAATCTTTGAAAGGTAGTAACTGTTACCACATTTTGTTTGCCCCGCCAAGTTTCAAAATTTGAATGTTACCCCGCCCAACGGTCACCTCCCCAATTACTAATAGTTTAATATCCACAAAGATATCAAAATTACCTAAGTTCCAAACCTTATGATATTTTTACGCCTCGCAAGTTCTTCGCTGTCAGATCAAGGCCGATCAATGGTCGTCGCCATCTCGCTATGATGAAGTTGTGCAAGGGTTACTATAGCGACGTAGCGATAGGGTGCCACATGTCCTAGTGGGACCATATTTCATCCCACCAGTGTAGTAGGGATCAAATGACTGACTGACCAACAGGGAAGTGCCACATGTACCATGGGCCTAGAGAATTATGAGGAGGGAAGGTCGCAGGAAGGTGGGTCTTCGTGGCCATTAGATTAGAGAAGATCAACGATTGTCGCCATATCGCCATGGTGAAGATGTGCGATCTTTACCATAGCAATGTAGTGATAGGTCGCCACGTGTAAGTGGGGCCAGGTCTCACTAAGGTGCAATCACTAAGGTGTTGCCAGGTGTTGGTTGGATATGACAGCAGTTACAGAGGTGGTGCCAAATATGATGGGCCCAGGGTAGGGACAGCGTGGAGTATGACGAGTCTTCATGATCATCGGATCTGGGCTGATCGATGGTCATCACCACCTCGCTATGGGTAAGTTGCTCAAGGTTTATGTTGGTGACACAGCGCCTTGTTGACACGCATCTCGCTGGCCTGGTCAGAAAGGACGGTCGATGGCTGGCAGTTAATGTAATCATCATAGTTAATATGAATATCTGCAAGGGTGGCATGGTTAGTTCGATGACAGAAGTTCAATCATGAAAGACTTCCCCAGGTGGCAGAGCAAAGAAAGGTGATTGGCCCGCATGACCCAACTGGCTTGTATAGCCTATTTGACTTGCTTCAACCCTATTGATTCACAAACCAGGAAGCAAAAATGATCAAGGTTATCTTGCGATCTGATCTTCGTGATCAATTTTGACCTACTTGAAATGAATGCAAGGCATAGGGAAACACTCCACTATCTCATTCAATCCATCTACTATGTCAGGATCATTCATTGGCGCCACTTCTATCTACTCGAGGCATTCTTTCAGTCAAATATTTGATTTTGTACTTCAGAACCATGCTCGAGTGTGATCTTTGATCGAATATTTTGGGGTTCAATGGCAGTAGTTGAGCAGTTAATGCAGAATCATTTCCCTCAGTTATGCCTGAACTATAAAGGCAATTTTGTAATCTTTTCCAAGGGTCGACTCTTTCTAATTTCTTTGATATTGCTCTGCAACTCTTAGTGTAACATTCCCTGTGCCTTTGAACCGAATGATTCTTTGTTTTATCCCTTTCAGCCATTGATGCGTTTGTGCATCCCTTTTGCCTCTCATTAGTGTATTGTCGAGATCTGTAACCTGCATACTGTATCTGTTTCTTGCCTACTGGATAATATATAAGTGAGATTCCTCTTTCCTTATGTTATTCAGTTGTGCTTCTTGATCTGCATGAGGTTATTAGATCAAAACAAGCCTGTATGTATATATCCTTAGTTTCATTCTGGTTCAATAGTGCATCTATGGGCAGAAATGGTTTGAACACTCTATTTTGGTGCATCACCTCTGTAGTTTAGGTAGGGTAGATTTTTTTTCTACATCTCCTTCTTCCCCTTTTCCTTTCAAGAGTAGTTAGGTGCACCCTGATAGTGAGAGGAAGCTGGCCTTCTCTGGAGACTCAACCTCGCAGTTCAAGTACCACAGCTTGGAGGTTGTTTCCATGTTTCACTAGGTTGTCCTCATGCATAGGCCTTGGACAAAGGTGCAAACCTAAGTGACAACAATTTTTGGCACGCCCGGTGGGATAATCCTATTGAAGATTTAAATTCTACTGGTGTCAAAGAAGGAAGAATTTCAGAGATTAATACTGAAGAGGTAGTGCTGGCTTCAGTATTCAAGCCTTGGAGAGGTTGGTCCTTCAAAGCACTTGGTGACTCTGAACATCAAAAAACCTAGTTCTAGGCCAAAGTTGTAGTGATTCATGCCCAGAGCTGAAACAAGGGCATCTTCTAGAGGTAAATTTCAATATCCAGAGCTTTCCCTTTCAAATCCTAGAAGAAGGAGGACTAGAATTTCATTATCACCAGTTAGGGGTGAAGAAATAGTTAATATACCTGTAAGGTCTACCTCTACTCCTCCTACTGCTCGAACTTAGCCTAGATTGCCATCAACGCTCATTAATAGAATACTTGTTTATATGGCACAGCCAAGAGTTCATGCTTTTGCCACCTTTCATAGTGGAAGTCCTCTGTTGTTAGCCCAAAGACATGATATACCAGTATCTGCACTAAAAAGCATACCTGGTTTTACTGGTGAGACTTCTATCTCCCCTTTAGAGCATATCCAAGAAGTAGCAAATGTCTGTAATATTCATGGTATTATAGAGGATGATGTTGTTGTCAGACTTCTAGCCTCATCTTTAAAAGGAAAAGAATTACAGTGGTATAGAGGCTTAGCTCATGGTTCTATAACTAATTGGGATGAACTAGGAGCAGGATTATGCAAACATTTTGAGGATAAGAGTGACCATTTTTCACTATTAGAGCAGCTGACTACAGTAAAAAGAGCCCCCCATGAGTGTATGACTAATTTTAATTATAGATTCCAAAAGACATGGGATAGAATACCTAC
This sequence comes from Cupressus sempervirens, assembly GCA_028749045.1. Lineage (NCBI taxonomy): Eukaryota > Viridiplantae > Streptophyta > Pinopsida > Cupressales > Cupressaceae > Cupressus > Cupressus sempervirens. Next base: position 388,594,860 of record CM053790.1, read on the forward strand.
TACAGTGAAACCTACCCCTGGTAATGCCTTCTTGCATTACCTTAGAGCTTTTGACAGTGATATTTCGACTACAATCCAAACTATGGGAGGGGATACCTTGCCTAATGCTTATGAGATAGCCATAAAAGCTGAGAACATCCTAATACAAGGAGGAAAATTGGCTCCAAGGCCCCCTATGCCTTTCTTCCCTGATGTTCCTAATCACCAACCAGCAATGGCCCCTCTTCCTACAACTTCTACATCACAAACCCTTACTCCAGTCCCTCGAGCTTCTACATCCTCAAATGGGATAGATGACCTCAAAGAAATGCTCCAAGGTCTAGTGCTGAATACAGATAAAAGAGAGAAGACCCTAGATAAAAAATTGCAAGAGCAGGGGAGGGAGTTGAAGGACCAGGGAAAGAGATTAGAGGATAGTCTCTATATGATACAAAAGATGAGTAACAAGGTGGTGGCCTTAGAAAGGAAGCAAGCTCAAAGTGGCAAGCCTCCCCAACTACAATATCAAGCTCCAAGTGGTGGTAGGCTTCCTAATCAGTGGAATAGCTCCTTTGATTAGGGTAGGCAAAATAGTCATGCTTTTGCTTCAAGCTCAAATCAGAACAAATCCATAGTCCCTCAAAATAACTTGGCCCAAGATCAAGATTTCTGCCCTTCTTGCAACTATTCTTATACCTATTACATGTGCCAGAAGGCAGAATCTTATATGGCCCTAACTTTTCAAGAACCTGCAGCAAAGCAATCATAAGAGGAGGATCATCCCAAGGAGGCATCATATATTCAAGGACGTGATGATTGCTCTTTCATGAATCATCAGGATGGGGAGCATTGTAATATAAACCAGGATTCCGTCGCTCATAACACAAGGAGCAGGAAGAGAGCTATGGAACATGCTGCCCCTCTTTCTGCTAAGCAGGCCTCAACTTCGAGTGCTACACCTCATATACAAGCAGCAAATGAACAAGCAAGTACTTCACAATAGCAAGAGCAAGATCCAAGAAAGAAAGATGCAGGTGGTCCTTATGTTGCCCCACCTCAACCTCTTATAAGTGCAGCTCCCAAAGTTTCTAATGCACCTTTCAGTGTGGTAGAGAAAATGAAGAAAAACAATGTGAATATCTCTATGTGGGATGCTATTGCTACTATACCAATGCAGAAGAGGATGCTGCAGCAAGAATTAGAGAAGATTGAACTCAAGGATCAGCCATCTATCATGGAGAATGCCACAAGTCTAGTACAACTAGTTGGGGATGTGGAGACATATAAAAGGGTTAGACCTCCACCATTCTATGTTTCCCTAATTATAGGAGGCAAATTAGTCCACAATTGCATGATAGATTCAGGGGCTAGTAGCTCAGTAATGCCTAGGTGTGTTGCTGATGCTTTAGGGATGAAATATGAGCCCATTGTTAGGGATGTGTTACAACTAGATGGTAGTACTATCAAAACCATAGGTATCCTTAGGAATGTAGAGATGGCCCTACATGCATGCCCCGGTTGCACTGTGATTCAAGATATATCTGTTGTTGAAGTCAAGCCCTATTTTGCCATCTGTCTTTCAAGAGACTTCACTGCTCAGATTGGTGGATTCATATCTACTGATTGGTCATAAATGTCATTTAAGACCAGATATGGAGCCAATGCCTCAATTAGAGCAGAACCTCAAGCCCTTCATCACACTGAATCTTACACCCCCAATTTCATCAATATGAATTGCCCTATTCTAGAGATGGATGAAAATGACATAGTAAATGAGCCTGTCACTTCCATAGCAGAGATTCCTAATTTCTTCTTGGATGAGTGGGAAAATGCATATCAGTTTGAGCCTATGTCAGAAATTCTTGAGATAGGCCTTAGTACATATTGCATAATAGAGAAAGAGGCTCAAGTCCCTGATCTTGTTGGGACTAATGATGATATACATGAAATATGGAGTATGTACTTTGATGGCTCAAGGAATAGAAATGGATCAGGGGCTAGTGTTATGTTGGTCTCTCCTACACAAATAAGATACTACTTCTCCTTCAGGCTCCAATTCAGTTGCACCAATAATGTGGTCGAGTATGAATCCTTGATTCAAGGTCTCTTACTTGCCCAAAAGAGGGGAATCCAAGCCTTGAAAGTATACGGAGATAGTGACTTGGTAGTGAATCAGGTAAGAGGCCAAAATATCACCAAAAATGGCATGCTCAAGTCTTACAAACACAGAGTCTGGGATTTTCTTGAGGGTTTCAATGCATTTAATATTTAGAGCATTCCTAGGAAAGAAAATAAACATGCTGATAGACTTGCAGTGGTGGGTGCAGCTTATGATGTACCAGGAAATCTTGAGGAGGAGAAGAAGCAACAAATTAGGGTGGTAGTGAGGCCTGCCATCCCTAACAACAACACTCATTGGCAAGTGTTTGACTCCGATGAGCAAATTGTGAGTTTCTTGCAGAATGAGGCAAAATTCTCAGGTAGAAGCCAGTCAAGGCTACAAGATCAGTATGGTGATCAGATCATTCACCTTAGTTCTAACAAGTTGCCCAAGGGTCTCATTACTTTGGAGAGTGTTTTTAATCTTGATGATCAAACAAGAGGCAAAGGAATAAATCTACCTGCAAAAAAGGATGATTATGCCCCAGTTACAATTGTTGATGGAAAATCTCTAAATATGGGGAAGGTATGTTCTGAAACTGAGCAAGAAAACTTCATTCAATTATGTCAATAATTTAATGATGTATTTTCTTGGACATATGATGACTTAAAAGGTTTTGACCCTAGTTTGTTTCAGCATACTATAGATCTAGTTGATAAGGCCAAACCAATGAGGCAAAAATAGAGACTGGTGAATCCTAAGATTGAGCCCCTAATGAGAAAAGAATTATCCAAGTTGATAGAGGCCAATATAATATTTCCTGTCAAAGACTCATCATGGGTAGCTAACCTTGTCCCTGTAAGGAAGAAGAATGGAGAAATCAGATTGTGTGTGGACTTTAGGGATCTTAATCAGGCTTCTCTTAAAGATCACCATCCTCTCCCTTCCATGGAGAAAATTCTATCCAAGGTCAGTGGGTCAAGGAGATTCTCTTTTCTTGATGGATTCTCTGGTTACAACCAAGTGCTAGTTAAAGAATCTGATAGACATAAGACAGCATTTACTACTAAATGGGGCACCTCTACTTACTACAAGATGCCATTTGGACTAACAAATGCAGGTGCCACATTTCAGAAGGCAATGGAGATGGCCTTCAAAAAATTAATTGATAAGTTTGTCTTAGTATACCTTGATGATATAACGGTATATTCAAAAGATGTAGAAGATCATTTTGATCATCTGAGGTAGGTATTTCTAAGATGTAGAGAGTTTGGGGTTTCCCTCAACCCAGCCAAGTGTGTCTTTTCTACAAGTGAAGGAAAATTATTGGGACACATTGTATCTAAGGATGGTCTGACCATTGATCCAAAAAGAACAAAGGAAATACTTTCCCTTCCTCTTCCTAAACACAAGAAGGGGCTACAAAGTTTCCTTGGTAGAATAAACTTTGTGAGGAGGTTTATCCCTAATCTCGCTACCATGGTGAAACCTCTTACATCAATGCTTAAGAAAGACATGGTTTTTTTATGGACCAAGGAGGGGAAGGAGAGTTTTGAAGAGATCAAGACAGCCATAGCCTCAGCCCCTACTCTCATGAACCCAAATTTTGAGAAATATTTCATCCTCTACACTTTAGGTGGTGAGCCGAGTATCTCTGTTGTCTTGACTCAGACAAATGGCAAGGATGACGAGCAGCCCATAGCTTTCTTTAGTGAAGGGCTCAAAGAATATGAAGATAAGTATAGCTTTGTTGAGAAGCAAGCCCTTGCAGTCATCAGAGCCTTGAAGAAATTCAAGCACCTCTTATCCCACAATAGGATCCATTTGATGGTGCCCCATGCTAGTGTAAAGGATTTTCTATTAAGCAAGGATATCAGTGAAAAGAGAGTTGGATGGATCACTAGGGTAATGGAATATGATGTTGATATTTAGATTACCAAGCTGGTAAGAGGGAGAGGATTGTGCAAAGAAATGTTATCAGGTCAGGATTCTGATGAAGAGGCTGCTATGGTATTAACAGAGCAGCAAGAGGAAGGAAATGTTAACGGCCCAAAGAGCTGGATAAATAATATGAAGAGCTTCTTATCAGGGGATGGATACCCTCAGGGATTGGATAGAGCTAAAAGAAGACAATATAGATTGCAGTCCATTCCCTATGTTGTAGTTGATGGTATCCTATTTAGGAGGGATTTTAATGGGACCCTGTTGAGATGCATTGAAGAGGACCAAGCTAAAAGGATGATTAAAGAACTTCATGATGGCCCTGATGGTGGCCATTTCTCTATGAGAACAACTGCTATGAAGATCATGAGGGCTGGTTATTATTGGCCATCTCTGTTCCATGATTGTTATAGGTATGTGAGAAAATGTGAGAAATGTGCTTTCTTTTCAGGCAAACAAAGGCTTGCAGCTCTCCCCCTTCATCCTATTCAGGTGGATCAACCCTTTACCCAGTGGGGTTTGGATTTTATAGGCCCTATTAACCCTCCATCTAGTGCAGGTCATAAATAGATTTTGGCTGCTACTGATTATTTCACTAGATGGACAAAGGCAGTTGCCTTAAAGGATGCCACAGAACCATCAGTGGTTGAGTTCCTCGATGGGATTGTATCTAGGTTTGGTGCTCCTTCTACTATCATCTTAGATAATGCTAAATCTTTTGTTGGAACCCAGATTTGTGCATGGGCAATGAATCACAATATCTACCTAAGCACATCATCAAATTATTACCCCCAGGGAAATGGTTTGGCTGAGTCTTCCAACAAGAATCTGATTAGAATCATGAAGAGGAAAATAGAAGACAATCAGAGGGTCTGGCATAAAAAATTAAAGACTGCTCTTTGGGCTGATAGAATAACACCCAAGAGATCTATTGGGAATTCACCTTTTGTGCTGGTATATGGTAGGGAGGCTAGACTCCCAATTTCACTGGAATTCCCTTCCTTGGAGTTGGCTCATCAGCTGGAATTGATTGAAGATAGTGCCATGTCAGTAAGAATGGCAGAGCTAATGGAGCTAGAAGAAAAAAGGGATAAAGCTATGAAGACCTTGGAGTTGCATCAGCAACAGGTGAAAAGGAATTTCGACATGAGGGCCAGGGATAGGACTTTCAAAGAGGGGGATCTAGTTCTGAAATGGGATGTTGATAAGGCAAAACTAGGAAGACATTCTAAGTTTGATGAATTGTGGAGTGGCCCTTACCTAGTTTTCAGTTGCAAACAGGCTAATGCATTCCAACTGAGCAGACCCAACGATGAAGTTCTGCCCATCCTAGTCAATGGGATTTATCTTAAAGCTTGCTTATGATGAAGATTGTGAATCCATGTACATAGTTAGTCTAGTTCCTTTTCTTTTATTTCCTACCTTTCAATAAGTGCGCATACATAGGGTTCTCCTTTTGAGTTGCTAGCTTCTGAAGTTTTGACAGTCTCAAGTTGCAGAGGAAGTTTTGTTTTGCTTCAGTTACAAGGGCAGATCTAGGGTTTTTTAATGTTTTGATTTCCTTGCAAAAAAGTGTTAGGTTTTTGCAGTTCTCAGATTTGTACCTTTCAGACCCATTTTTGACTCCATAGCCCAATGGATTGTTTACAGGCACTGGTCTTATGCATTGAGTAGGCTCATGCCCCCTGTGAGTCGCCAGAATGTTACCACATTTTGTTTGCCCTACCAAGTTTCAAAATTTGAATGTTACCCTGCCCAACGGTCACCTCCCCAATTACTAATATTTTAATACCCACGAAGATATCAAAATTACCTAAGTTCTGAACCTTATGATATTTTTATGCCTCGCAAGTTCTCCGCCATCAGATTAGGACCGATCAATGGTCGTCGCCATCTCGCTATGATGAAGTTGTGCAAGGGTTACTATAGCAATGTAGCGACAGGGTGCCACATGTCCTGGTGGGACCGTATTTCATCTTGCCAGTGTAGTAGGGATAAAATGACTGACTGACCAATAGGGAAGTGCCACATGTACCACGGGCCCAGTGAATTACGAGGAGGGAAGGTCGCAGGAAGGTGGGTCTTCGTGGCTGTTAGATTAGAGAAGATCAACGACTGTCGCCATATTTCCATGGTGAAGATATGCGATCTTTACCATAGCAACATAGCAACAGGTTGCCATGTGTTAGTGGGGCCAGGTCTCGCCAAGGTAAGGTCACTGAGGTGTTGCCAGGTGTCAATTGGATATGACAACAGTTGCAGAGGTGGTGCCAAATATGATGGGCCTAGGGTAGGGACAGCGTGGAGTATGATGAGTCTTTATGATCATCGGATCTAGGCCAATCGATGGTCGTCGCCACCTTGCTATGGGTAAGTTGCTTGAGGTTTATGTTGGTGACACAGCGCCTTGTTGACGTGTGTCTCGTTGGCCTGTTCAGAAAGGACAGTCGGTGGCTGGCAGTTAATGTAATCGTCATAGTTAATATGAATATCTGCAAGGGTGGTGCGGTTAGTTCGATGATGGAAGGTCAACCATGAAAGAGTTCCTCAGGTGGCAGAGTGAAGAAAGGTGATTGGCCTGCATGACCCAGCTAGCTTGTATAGCCTGTTTGACTTGCTTCAACCCTGTTGATTCATGAACTAGGAAGCAAAAATGATCAAGGTTATCTTGCAATCTGATCTTCACGATCAATTTTGACCTACCTGAAATGAATGCAAGGCATAGGGAAACACTCCACCATCTCAGTCGATCCATCTACTGTGTCAGGATCATTCATTGGCACCACTTCTATCTACTCGAGGCATTCTTTTAATCAAATATTTGATTTTGTACTTCAGAACCATGCTCGAGTGTGATCTTTGATCGGATATTTTGGGGTTCAATGATAGTAGTTGAGCAGTTAATGCAGAATCATTTCCCTCAGTTATGCCTAAACTATAAAGGCAATTTTGTAATCTTTTCCAAGGGTCAACTCTTTCTAATTTCTCTGATATTGCTCTGCAACTCTTAGTGTAACATTCCATGTGCCTTTGAACCGAATGATTCTCTGTTTTATCCCTTTCAGCCATTGATGTGTTTGTGCATCCCTTTTGCCTCTCATTGGTGTATTGTCGAGATTTGTAACCTGCATACTGTATATGTTTCTTTCCTACTGGATAATATATAAGTGAGATTTCTCTTTCCTTGTATTATTCAGTTGTGCTTCTTGATCTGCATGAGGTTATTAGATCAAAACAAGCCTGTATGTATATATCCTTAGTTTCATTCTGGTTCAATAGTGCATATATGGGCAGAAATGGTCTGAACACTCTATTTTTGTGGATCACCTCCGTAGTTTGGGTAGGGTAGAGTTGTTTCCTACATCTTCTTCTTCCCCTTTTCCTTCTAAGAGTAGTTAGGTGCACCCTGATAGTAAGAGGAAGTTGGCCTTCTTCAGAGACTCAACCTCACAGTTCAAGTCCCACAGGTTGGAGATTGTTTCCATGTTTCACTAGGTTGTCCTCGCGCATAGGCCTTGGACAAGGGTGCAAACCTAAGTGACAAGAGTAACCTAAGAGTTTAATGTTATGAAAATAGACTTTGAATCTTGACCAAAAAGAGATCAAAGTGAAAAAATCAAAATGATAAAGTCAAATCCATCATAACATAGATATATTTGACCAAATAAAATGATAAAATAAAATGACAAAATGACCATGGTCAAGATCCATTATCCATTGACACAATGAGATACTCTAGGGTCCATACTATTGTTCATATTTTTTACTAACTTCAAAGGTTTTGGGTTCAAAATGACATTTAGTGTGATCAAAATGATGGTTATTTTGATTGGATATGCAATATGTAAAGGTCCTAAGATGAAAAATGAAGTTTTGAGTGCAAGATGTTGTTTTGGGTCATATGCAGAATGTGGACCTATAGACCCAAAACCCCAAGTGGAGGCCCAAAATGGTCATGCAAGTACCTAAGTGGACTTTGATAGTAACAAGTGTGCTTTAATAGCATCAACTACACATATGGTGCACTTGGGGCCAATTTGAGCACAATTGGTAGTTTCATGGTGTAGTTGGGAGGTTGGGTTCAATGTTTGTTGTGTTTGAGCTGAGTGATTGCTAAGTTGCTATACCGGAGAGCTAGGATGTTGGGGATGATATTATGATTGGATTATAGATGTAGAATGAAGTTTTTTACATAAGGAATGAAGCCTTAAGTGAAGGTAATGAAGGTTAGGACATGCAAAATGCATATCAGGATATGTTAAGATAAGGGGGGTTATCCTTGTACCTAAGGACACTTCTAAATTCTCAAAATGTTGTTTAGAAGCCCAAATTGGGTTCTTATACTACCATGTGTCCTCATAAATTACCAAATATTTCCATTATGTAATTGAGGCCAATTAGACCACAATTGGTAGTTTCAAAGTGCAGTTGGAAAGCTAGGCCAAAACTAAGATGATTTTGGGTTCTGAGTTTTCTAGATTAATGTGACAATGAGCCAAATAGTAGAGGATAGTGCTTAGAACAGAATGAAGGTGAAAAATAATAGTTAGGACACCCAAAATGATGGCTAAAGTGTGCAATATGCAGGTTGGGTAATGAAAAAATGAAAATGTGATATGCAAGATGCAGATTTGAGGTTGAAATGCAAAGACTAAAGGATGCAAAGTGAAGCCTAAGGAATGCACTATGAATGATGAGAGATGCTACATGAGGACTACTAGGATGCAAAATGAATCATAGATAATGCAAGTATGAGGCTTAAACTATGGTGAACATATGTAGATGTTATGAAAGATGAAATCTAAGTTATGCCAATCACTTCTAAGGTTACAAGTTGTCATGTTTTTCAAGCCTTGAATGTTTTGAACTAAAGTTTGTAAAGTTTTTGAAAAAGTTTGTAATGTTTTGACAAGATTTTAATAGTATCCAATGTGTAAATTTGCAATTTGGATTTTATCTTGATTAATGTTTTACACACACACAACATATAATAAGATAAGAATAGTTGTTGTTAAAGTGAAAAGACACACCACAACCTAGGCTTTAAGATTGTATCCATTGAATTCCCACTTGAACCAAAGTTTAGTCACACTTATCCAGAGTGGAAAACTTAGAATCTTGGTACCACATGCTCCCCCTTATTGCGCTCTCACTTCTTGGGGCTACCAAGATCTGCTTCTCAAGGGGCATGAATTCCCAAGGAGCTATTGTCTACTAAGGACCACAAGAATGTGGGATGTCTTCATAAGAATGGATAACCACCTGAGCCACTAGATAGAAAGGTTTTTGGCCTCTAAAACAAGGTATTTAGTGCAGGCATTCTATTTGGAAGGTGAATGATAAACTTCCTCAAAAGGTCTCCTAGCTCCAAGAACTGGCGTTTGACATACCACAGGGGTACCGGAGGAGAGCTATCACACAACAATATCACCAACATGACATTAACTGTAATGATTTTTATATAGTGGTTGGAACATTACCCTAGATTTGTCCTATTACCACTTTGAAGTCATCCCCTAGCATACCCAATATCATATATCTTGGTTCAAGATAAGCTTCTCCATAGAAGTCACATGGATTTCTCTTACACCCAAGATCTATAAATGTTGAGGGGAGAGGATACATCCTTGTAACTCCTAGGGTTATAAATAATGCATGGACACCAACTAGTTTAGAAATTTCATTTAAGTGTGCCAAATGAAGTGTTATCTAATCTAGGAAATCCACACACATAGTTTAGACAAGCAGATAGGGTCTTTGACAATGTCTTACAGATAAGCATTAGTAGTTTGTAATGATTATGTATTCATCAAATGATCACCACATATTGTAAATAGATCATCAATAACACAAAAAAATCTAGTATAGGTCCTAGAAGGAAATAGAAACCCTAGATGCAGATTATGAGTGAAATGTGTGCTTTCTATGAACCAACTACGTTCTAATGGAGAAGATTGTGCCTTAGAAGGCCAAAATGACCCAAGATACCCCCAAGTGTACTCAGATAGTGCTAACTATGCCCATGGTGTACTTGGGGACTAGAAGGGAATAGTTGGTAGTTTTGGTGTGCAGTTGGGAGATCAATTTTAGATTATGAGGAAATGAGCCCTAAACAATACTTAGAAATTGAGATTTGAAATTTACTCTACCAAGCATGCTCAAATAGTGTAGACTATGCCCATGGTGCACTTGGGGCCTAGAAGGCCATAGTTGGTTATTTCTAAGCATAGTTGGTAAGCTATGAACATTAGATGGAGGAATTCATGATTCCTAGTCCTCTAAAATTTCTTCCTAGAGGTCCCAAGTGTGCCCTTACATAGTAGAGTGCACCCTAGGACAACAATCTAACATAATAAATAGATGAATGCATAAAATCATGTTACTAGTCCTCCTAATTAAACTAGATGTGATAAGAAGAGTAGATAGCCATTATAACCTTCCAAGTGAGCTCCTTCCTTGCACCTACAAGCACAAACACAAGAAACCCAAGTTAGTTAAGCATGATTTTTACATTAGGTTCACCAATTGTAGGACTAAAAATGGGCTAATCTCTAGCATACTATGATCAAATCAAAAACTCAATAAGCATACATTGATACCCTCTAGTCTACCATTAAATCCAAATAAAAAAAGAAAGAAACCCAAAGTTAAAAACCTCCCTCTTTCATTTGTAACTCCCATGTCCTTCTTTCTTCTTCATATGATGTAGTTCCAATTACCTATAATGCAGAAAATTAGGAAGAAAAAGTCTATGATAATGATAGGGGAGAACTAGAAGAAGTGATTTGAGGCATAAAGAGACTAATAAGTTAGGACTTAGAGGTTAAGAATCAAGGGACTTAAAGGACCAAAAATAAGAGGAAGAATGCTCAATTTATAATCAACACGCAAGATGAGAGCATTGAACTTGTCACCTTGGATATGTGCTTTGGCAAGAGATTCGTTTGAGAATCCATGACACATATGACACAAGATGAAAAATGTAGGATTTTATGATGCTTGGAAGTCAAACATGGTTAAAAATGGAACAATATCTATGATGTGTCATGTGACACCTCAAACCCACTTAAAGCCAAGAATCTATGACAATGGAAGTAGTATAAGGGAATAAGAATATATGGATTATGACATATCTTAGCCAAGTGTAAACAAAGAATCCATGATGTGTCATGCCCATATGTCATGATGATGTCAATATTGTGTTAATATTATGTCGAATATTTGAATTAAAAATCCATATATCCATACAAATAGAAATTAGGAATTTAGAAATTATGAGTAGAAAATGGGACTTAGGAAATTGTGAATTTCCATGGATGACTCAATTAAATAATAAAATTAATTATTTGAGGATGTTAATTAGGAAGAATAAATAGTGAAATCACATAAGATTAAATTATGCATTATTTAATCCTATGGAGAAATTTAGTAAATGATTGGCCAATTTGATTTAAATAAGTGTGACAGTATCCTTTGATGAAAATGTGACAATTATGAAAATTGACTAGGATGATGATGGGTAGATCAAAGCCATAATCAAATTGATTGATTGATTAAAATTGATAAAATTCCAAGGACACATGACATGAATTAAGGATATGTAACATTTAACCTATATGATAAATGCTATAGTATCAAAATTGATTGGTATTGGTTATCATAATAACATCGACGGACATTGTCAATATTATTAAATAGTTTGATGATGTCATGATCTACCACTAAGGGACTTGACAATGTCAATGATCAAATGACAAGAATGACAATGTAACCTAGCACTGAGAGCCATGACAATACTAAGGCTAGATTGATAGGTTTGATAGATTGATAGATTTCCAAGGCATTGAGAGCCATGAATATGCCTAGTGTTGGAAAAATGATGATAGATTTGGGATTTTTGACACATTATAGGTTGATTAAGACTGATTTTGAGTTATTTTGGGTGATTCCAAGTAGATTTTGGGTGATTATGAGTGATTCTAGGTAGATTTGGGGTGATTTTGAGTTGATTTGATATGATTTTGAGTTGATGAAATGGTTTTTGGGTTGATCATATATGATTTTGACATGATATGAAACTGATTCACAAGAGAATATGAATATTAAAAAATATTGTTGGGATATAATCAAGTTGGCCAAAAAATCAGAATTAGTGAAATGAGAAAATGGGATGAGTTAGTATGAAAATATGATGAAACAATAGACGCGAACAATTTTTGAGCATCTACAATATGTTATGAAGGAGACATTTCATGAAAGGAAATGTCTCCATGATATGGAGCCATGTCCATTCATGGAATAGCTTCACTATTAACTAATCAAATCATGACAATGGCCCAGCTCAGATTAGTTAACTTTAACCAATATTATTATAAGATCAAGTCATTGATATGCATAGAAGAAGAATGGATAATATACTTGATCCCTTTCATGTGTCAACATTATTATATTTTATCCCTTCTTGACCAATTCTATGCATGAATATCAGGTCATTACTCAATCTATTACAAATAAAGAATAACAATCAGTAATATTTTGATCCCCTCCCAAACTACATTTATGGGACTTGTCTAAAAAATAAATGCGGTTGAAGCTCTATTAGAATAGAAAATAATCTTAAACACAAAATACATAAATAATTATATAACACAACACAAATCTATTACAATAGAAAAGAATCTCTTTTATTCCGTGCTTAGCTAATGGAATTTTCTAGGCAAATATTAGAGAATACTAAACAAAGAGTGGTTCTTTTCATGTTGCTTTGTCACACAAAATATATGTATAATCTTGAAGAAGAGATGCTCAACATTTTACTTGTGCTCTTTCCATATGATAATTTAGACATTTTTAGTCCTTTGGGTACCACTTTTTCCATTGGCTAAGTATTGAAATAAGAGTACTCCATTCTAATATTTAGTCATTGTGTTGGCCTCTAATATTTCTAGAAATAATGATTCTTTGGTCACTAATATATACCAAACCGATCATAGAAATAATGGATTTGATAACAATATGATGCAGAGGGGATTGTGGTTTAACTAACAAAACACATTTTTTATTAACAAGGTCTTAATGACCATCCAATAGTTTACTCATTAGTGGCCTTCCTAAGGTATCTAACAAGACAATCCAAAAATTCTTGGTAGAGTTGTAAACTCTCCAACCAAACAAACCTTGAATCCTATTCCTTCCCAAGGACTACATTTCCACAAGCACTTTACTAACTAGGATATAATCAAATTAGAATTTATTATAGAGAATGAATGTGTTTGTATGCTACTTATACCAAAAATGTAACCATAGATACTTTGGTTCTTGTCCACGAAAAAATCACAATCCAATTTGTTGCAATAAGGGCTAAAAAAGACATGATAAAATTAGCCCTCCTAATGAGGTATTTGAGTTTTTTCTCCTACAAATCCTAAATGACCCCAAAATTAAATTGCATATTTAGAAAATCTTTTTAGGATATGAAATAGTATCAAAGAATAGGAATTTGGTTATTTTCTCCTAACTCCCTTCACCTAGATTGAGCAAGATTAGGCCTAATTTGTAGATTTAGTACCAACTCACTCTGTAAGTTACTATTGAAAAATATATATATATATATATATCTGTTACTAAGGACAAAATTCTATACCCTTGATGGTATGATTTTTATATGTTTTTGTTGTTGGTCAAAACCTTTATGTTATGTTATATGACATAAGGAGAAGTGTTATCAGAGAAGTGTTACAAATAAACTTATAATCTGGTCCAACTTTCTCTTCATCTTGTATTTAAATTCTCATTGGAAATTATTTTTAGTTTTCTATTGATTGTTCACCATTATTTTTCCAATCTTCTTCCAGTGTTTTCACATCATTTTTTCTTTGTTTCTACCCAATTGTCTATGTGTTCTCATCTCAAATTTATCCTTTTGGCATAGGGTGAAATCATTTGTTAGACAAAGGATTTTTATTTTTTTGAGCAATATGTTTATAATAATAGGAAATAACTCCCTGTGTTGTTAACATTGTTAAAAAAATTCATCTTTGATCTCACACAAACCTTTGTCCAATATTTTCTTTTATTCCCCAAACTTTTGGGATGGGGAGGAGGGTAAGGGAAAAAAATTAAAATAAGGAAATTGATGGAAGTATAGAAAAAATATTTTAATATTCCAAACAAAAGAATTATTCACTCTTTTTAACCTAATAGTTATTACAATATTCATATAGATGTAAAAATATAATGAATGTGATCATTACTATATTCAAAAATTATACAGATAATAATAATAAATTATAGAGAGAGAGAATTCCAGTGTGCATATTAAAGTCACTCTTAAATAAAATTTTAAATAGTTTTTAATGCCTTGTTAGATCTGACATTGACAATAATTATTGCTTGCTTGTTTATTTAAACCAAGATCTCATCATGACTCGTGTCCTATCAATTAATTTCCCACACTTCAACTAATCATCTACACAAATGTGCATTCATCACCTTCCCTTTAATTTAAACCCCTCAATTTGATTATAAGACATCCTTCCACTGAAAAAAGCATATCATGCCATCTTAGGGATTTTTTGGCACCAAGTGTTTTTCTTTCTTTATGCTAGGTTTTCCATTTTATTAGCTTTTTATGCTCCCAACAGGTTTTCTTTGCATTTCTTCTTAAACACTATTTTTTTGTCATCTACATTTTCTATTGTTTCAATTGGTTTGATAATGTGTTACAATTTTTAATAGTTTTTTAATTTAATTGTGTAAAGAATTATTTTTTTTGTTAGAATGCAAGAGGGATAAGGAGTTTTAAAAAACAATTCCTTCATCAAAGCACTAAAATCAAGATCAGCAAGTAGTGAACAAATTGTAATATAAAAGCATTCATTTTTTGGCCTAAAAGCAATTGGAAACCTTAGTTTATTCAATCACTAGTTTGATGTACTTTTTTTTTTCTAGTTTTGATTTATTTACATGTAATTCCAAGAAGAGAAAGATTTTTTTTTTTGTTGATTTTAGAATTAGATTTCTTTTTTTGGCTATAAAGCGTTTCATTTCATGTAAAGCCACTTTGACCCAAAATTCCACTTTAATCATTCATCTATATGACATCTTCAGATTTTTTTCACAAGCATGTAGCCTTCCAATGGAAAACCATTCTTGATATCACATGGTGTAAAGCCACCAAAAGAATAAAAGTTTACACATGATTGACTATCAAGTACACACACCTATTGGACCATTTGGAATTTGAATCAAATCTACAAATCATACTCTCACACTTTTGACCCTGCATGATCAAACCAAGCAAAGACAATACCTATTGCAACTCAATCAGAGATATGTATCCATCTTAATTCTTATCAAACACTCTGAATAATTACCTCATAGCCATTCACTCATCTTCTATCTCTTCATCTTTATTAATGAAGATTGATCGATATAATCTCATAAATTATTCAATCTAGACGTACCTACAATTCATGTCTTCAACTTTGGAGAGAGAAGTAACATATATGTGAGATCTTGTTCCAAAATTGGTACTACAAGTTTGCATAAGAAGCCAATGATTTCACCAAAAGTCATAACCCCATCAGTATTGTCATCTATAATTTCATAGACTCTTTTGATCTCATCAAGATTGGTCATTAATTTTCTAATGGGTAGATAACAAAAACCAAAATAAGTAATAAATACTTATGTAATTTGAAATTATGTATCTTGTTATATGAATTTATTTCCAGCATGAATGAAATATTTTATTTTTAAATATTTTAGCAGGTTGTCACAATTGCAATGGCTCGATCTAACAGAACATCATTGGACCAACAACATTATCATCATATTTTTGTCTCACTTGTGATGGCTAAATCTGATGGATTAGTGTCACATTCATAGCACTATTTTTCCACAAATGACCAAAAATTTGATAGTTAAATATCATCCATAGAGCACGGGAATTACTATTGTGACAACATAATGGAACTGTAAGGCATTGTAATTGCGATGGCTACCTATCACAATTACAATAATGTGACAATGACCTATTGGCATTATCATCTGCCAAATTGTGACAAATTTTTGTATCACAATTGCAATTGAATATGCTTTCCATCATAATTTGCAACACCAAAAGTTTGACTCTCATCCAATGAGAACCTATTCTTGGTACTATCGCTTAGCCAATGGTTGTTCATCACAATTGTGATGGCCTACCAACACAATTTGTATCCAAATGTAGTAGTGAGGGGTCCTAGGACCCCTAGGGACATATTCTAATTGATCATTTTTATTGAAAGGGGTAATAGGTTAGCCTATGACTCCTACCAATACATTTGATAACAACATATGTCCTGTTGTGATCTCACAATGCATGCCCCATTTCTCCTATAAATGGGACCCCCTGGTAAATTTTTTGTCTCCCAAGCTCCTATTCAAGGGTTTGGGTCACTTTTGGACTCCCCCAAGAGTCTAGGTCAAGCACTAGTATTTGACTAGAAAGACCTAGAGAATTAAAAATGGAGAAAAAGTGAGTTTTGTGCTAAAAGTGCTTTAAGTGTACTAGTGTACATTTAAAGCACATGTGCATGTGCACTCAGTGCGCAAGTGCACACTGTACCTCTTTCTAGAGATACACACATGTGCACCTATGCATGTGTGCACCTCCAAAGGGTGTGCACTAGGCTTTGGGTCTATATAAGACCTTGAGCTTTCTAACCCTCCTTGCTTGCATTTGCCCACTGACTAGAAGCATACCTCCACACATATTGTCTATGCACTCCTCCTAGCTCTTTGATCTCTTGCAAGCACAAGAAACAAGGTCAACATCACAATGAAGGTGTGCATATGTGCACCTCCATTTAGACAAAGACCTAAGAAACTAAACTATAACATGAAGCCTAACTCCTGAAAATCACTATGAAGGTGCACATGTTCATACCTCCACATGGTGCACATGTGTGGACCTTCCAACACTAAGACAAAACATTAAGACTAAAGAAAAATGCCAAGCCTTTGGAGTCACCATGAAGATGTGCACATGTGCATGTTCACAAGGTATGTATGTGCACACCTATGTGCTCTTAAAAGATAATTTAAAGAGTTAAGATTTTTTCCCCAAGTTACATTGTGAAATGCACATGTTCTTAGTTGTCCAAATGTGCATGTGTGCACCTCATCAAGCTCCACATGTGTGCAACTACACATAAAATTCATTTTAGGGCTTTTAAAAAGTGCACCTACACACCTATAAGGGTGTGCTATGTGTGCTAAAGTGCACAGTAGGGCATTTGGGGGTTTCAATTACTTTTATCATATTTTAACTTATTTTTTACCTATTTCAAAGTCAATTAGAGTTTTTTTTAGGTCAAATTTTTAGCCTTTTGACTAGTGATTGCTTCTTTTTTGAAAATAAGATGGCATCCTCATTCTCTCCAATTCCAAAAAAGATGGCTCCTAAAAAAGTAGCATTCAAGTACCAAGTGGCACCAAGGAAATCAAGGTTCCAAGATGGACATGCCGAGATCAAAGACATGAAATTTTGACACATTAATTAAAAAGTGTTCCTCATGATATGCAATAAATCTAAGGAGAGATTTACAATGGTGTTAGAAATTATTCAATCAAGCCTCATCAATCGAGTATCTCATCCAACATTAGTTCAATCTTATAAATTGATAATGACCCTTACAAAACACTATGTGACCGAATAGAAGATTGTTAAGAGAATTATAGGAGAGATAGTCATGGACCTCTAACTTAGTAACATTGAGAAAGGGTTCTATCTCCCAAGGGCAGATTAGTACTTATAGATTTCCTATGATGGGTTAGAAAGGTGGTATAAGGATAATCTAAAAGAGGTACTAGAAATAGTGCAACCCTCCTTCCTAATAGATAGAACACTAGTGGGCCACCGAGTCAGTAAAGTTGACATGACAAGGGGTTATATGAAAGAGATATTGGATATGCAATTATGCTTTTAAGTAGAGTCATGGGCCTTCCATAAATAGGACACCTTCTAACCTAGATATTTCACTTTATTTAATCCATAAGAATGGAAAGGATGCAAATTGATTAGGTTACCATCCTAAGTGATAACTTGGATGATGAGTTAGTAGTTGTCAAATTTGACCCACATTTCTACATGACATAATACATGGTGTATTTACTAGAGGCAAGAACCACAGATTACCTTGGCCTCTATAGAAAGGGAATTATGCAGGATGCAAATTCTTGGCCCTATGTAGTATATCCACAACTAGTGAAGAAGAAGCTCCCACTACAAAGTTTGGAATATAGAGTGGTGAATGATGGATTCATCTTTGCAATTATAAGTTTCATCAAAGGTGACTATGCCAAAAGAATATCAATAGAGGTAGGAACTAGAATCATTGAAATTGGTACCTACTACATTAAGTTTAAGACCTTCACCTATCTTTGGGTAGTTGGTATTCTATTGTGCCCAAAGAAGCTCCCAAGATATCCATCTGATAGACTCATTCTTCTAGAGATTATATGCTAGCTTAGTTTTGCATATGACAAAGTGAGGAGACAACATAAGAAGACATGGGTCTAGCCCATCACAATTGGTGCCTTCGAGATAAAGAAAAAGAAGGGTATTGCCACCTTTGACTCTAAGTTTCTTCTAAGGAAAAGAAGTAGACATCTCAAGCTCAAGCACCTCCACTATAGGCACAACCTAAACAAGTTGAGCCATAAGCTAAGCCTAAATCCATAGAACCTTAAGCACTTCCATAGCTAAAAAAGTTTGAGGAAGAACAGGAAGAAGAGTAAAAGATACCACCAAAGGAAAAACAAGAGGAAGGAATCTCTCCCTTGACTTCAAAAAGGGAAAGAGGTAAATTAGCTATTGTGGGAACATGAAGAAGGAGAATAAATAAGAAGAATACTCTATCCCTGCAAGTGCTTGAGACCATCTTGGAAGCAAAGGATAAAGAAGAAGGGGAGAAAATTGAATTTGTCCCTTTAAGCCAAAAAACCTGCTTGGCAAAGGAAATAGAGGAAGAGAGGAGAAGAAGCTCCATAGTGACACCTTCATCTTTTCCAAGGGAGCCTATCCAAGTGTCAACTTCAAATGATGGAAAAAAAAATTTATAGCAGATATGGAGGTTCAAGAAATTGATGTCTTCGACCTCTCTAACATTGACTTCATGCTATTAGGTACTAAGATGGTGGGTGAGAAAATAAGAGATACTACCATGAATCAAACCTTAGGAGAGGAGTAGAATCAATTACCACCTCTACCTTAAGGAACTCTGGGCATTTCACCACCAACATCTTAAGATTTGGCATTTTTGGATAATGGTTCAGTGACTCCACTTTCTCTGCCTACCCAAGAAGAAGAAGAACAAGAAACCAAGGAAGGAGAGACCCAAAAAGTGCATTTTTATGAAGTATCCAAGGAAGGGAAATTACAAGAAAAGCCTCAGCAAACTCCTTAGGATACAGAGACTAGGACCTTATCCCAACTAGACACAGGTACTCAAACTGGAGATTTTTCTTGATATGACAAGACTTTAAAGAGAACTAATAAGGGAAAGCAACCTATAGTAGCAATAAACTCTTTAGTAAAAAAACATGTCTTCTATAGGCATAACATTGACATGGTTGAAGAGGGAAGTTATATTTCATGAGAAAATGAAACTAGACCTAAACATTGAGGAGGGAATGAAGGAGTTAGCAAAAGTAGTCAAGAGTTCTTCATCATGAAGAACCAAGAGTAGGACATACTTTCACATATAGCCATTCCACCTCTACATGCTGACACTAAAAAACTGACTCCTAAATATTACTAGATCAAGGAGGTCATGTTGGGAAGACTCACACTAGTCATAGCCAAAGTGATGATCACAATGGGTATGAAAGAAGTGTTCAAGCACATGGACCAAGATAAGTCCAAGTTCATAATGTTGTGGAAATAAAATGAGATACTAAGAGGCTACCTAAATGAATTTATGGGCCCCATTAACCTAGAAAATCAAGAGATTGATCTTGCGGCAACATTGGAGAAAAGAAGAACATGGACAACACAATTAGATCCATTTTTGGAAGCATATTAGAAATGATATGACAATTTTGACGAAAAAGGTCTACAAATAATATAGGGTAATTTGAACCTATTGCTCCACATCTAGTCAAGTGCCAACAAGTTGGTTTCCATTGTGAACCAATATTTTGGGCTAATGGTTGAAGTTCATACTTGGGCCAAAGACCTATAGGCTTTAAAATCAATAAAGGGCCAAAGTTATCATATGCTAATCAAGGTATATATTGCTAAGGAGCTAGACAATCTTGATGACTAGATTGAGAAGATATCAGCAAGGAATAAGATTATGGACAGATTACATGCAAAGATCTAAAGGCTTAAGGATTAGACTCAAGTGCAATTTTTGGAAGAAGAAAGGTACTACAATGTTTTTTTCCTTGAGGATTTTGAAGATGAGTCTAAGATCAAACTTATTGTGATGTAATCAATGGTCCAACAATTCCAAGGAACATCCAAATATTCTTCATCAAATGAAGACATAAGACAAGCATTCAAGACTAAAGAGGTATTGTTGGAGCTAGACACAAGGCCTGAGGATTTTACAGCAACTCAAACTGAAGTTAGTAATTACCAACAATAAATAAAGGATAAATATGGAGCATTGTAATTTTTTGGAAGCTAGCCTAGTGGTCAAGATCATAGATAAGTTTAAGAATAAACAACCATACATTATTTTGGTCTAAAAGGGGAAGAAAACCCAAATGCTAGAAATTTAGTTTTGACACTTAGAAGAATTTTTTATTTTTTGAAACCTATCACAAAGGTGCATCACTTTTCAAAAAAGTGCACCGACAATTTTGAGTAAGAAGTAGTGCACCAACAATTAACTATCAATTTCTAATTTAGAGCATTTAATGCACCAAAACACTTTTTGATGGAAATTCAACTCCCAAAAATGCCTAGAGAAGGTTGAGCTTCCATTTTTAGAGCTTCTAGAGATTCCTAGATCATCTTGGAGCTGAATTCTTCTTATCTTCTCATTCTTTTATTCTTTTGTGTCATGTAAAGACTCATGCACCCATTAATGAATATAAACAGGCGTAGAGACCTACTTAGCACCATTTAGAGAGTCATTAGGTATATAATTAGATATTTTTTATTGGTTTTTAGGATAAGTTTGTAATTTAAGATCTCTCATGTCTAACAAAAAGGAAGGAGATGTTGTTGATCTTAGATTGGTTTAAGAGGTGAGTGTCAACACACTTAAGTCATTTACTTAGTTCATGTTGAACTAGTAATACATGTTGAGCACATGTAAATATTAGACCATGTTAAGTTGCAATGAGTGTCAAGTCACTTATTTGCTAAGTCACTCAAGTAACATGTAAATAGACCATTTCAAGTGATTCAAGTGCCAAGTAAACATTAGATGTTGAGTAATGCAGGTGTCAAGTCATATTATATAGAATGGTGCATGCCAAGCATTAGTGACTTCATATGTCGAGTGGCATAATTTTGACATATTTGTTTGCAATGGAACAAAAAACTATGTAAACCATTTCTGAACTAACTTAAGGATAGATTACAATCCTTTGGAGATAAAAAAAAATTTATATTTGGACTCCCTATGCAATTACATGCAACCAATCAGAAAATGAGAAGGTTTAAGCAAAAAAATTAATGAATCTAAACTATAGATTCATATGTAACCCTAAGCCACCTAAGTCTTCTTAAGTAGGATGAAGCCCTAAACTCTATACAATAGATAGATGGGTGAATGATGAAATTTGAAGAGTGAACAAGAAAATTTGTAGAGCATTCAAGGTGACTTAAAAGTAATAGTGAGTTGTAGAATTAGTTAGAGAAGAACATAGGATATAGAGAAGGATACAGCATTGATACATTACTAGATCATGAAGGATCAATTAGACATTGTGTAGAGGTGCTCTAACATCAGGCAAGCAAGTTCCAATTGAAGCATCTATGTTGAGACATTTTAATAGGTGATTTTAGTTAAATCTCTTAACAGAGTAGTCCTAACAAGCTATATAAAATCCTTTACCATGGTGCTTACTTAATTATAATTTGAAGTCCTTTAATAGGCACACTACTAACAGGGTGTTAGAATCATCTAATAAGGTGAGACCTAATAGTCTTTGTAAGCCTTTAATAGGAAGACCTTTCATAGGGTAGACCATGATTCATGGTCAAATCATTGTAACCTTCACTGGATACACTTTAATACTACAGCAGTGAAGATTTTTGGGTGTCATACCCACCCCAGTTTTACCTTCTCACTTGGAGGGTTTTTGGGTAATAATATGTGGTGTTATTTGTGTGATTGATTACATGTTTACATAATTTAAATGCATATGTTTTACATGTTATTTCTTTATATTAATGCATGTGATAAATGAATGGTGAAAGTTTTATGGGTCCTAGTGATGCAGGAGCATCCAGAGGTATAAGGGCAATCCTGTGTCATCCAAAAAAAATGTACTTAGACTTAGTTTTAGTTTCATGTGTTTTCATTTTTGGATACCCATTTGGGTCAAATAAAGGTTCCAACTCTCACAATTCCACTATTGGTGTTTTGGGTTAGAGTTTTTAATCACCTTTGGATATGTGTAAATGTTAAAAAAATAGGAGTATGTAATTGAGCCATAATTTTGGTGAACTAGAAGGTGTAACTTGGCCAGATGAATGTAATTGTAATTTAGAGCATTCCAAAAAAAGAATCAGGTCAAAAGGCCCCACTGTTTGAAAGTTATTGCAGTTTTTCAGTTTTTGGAGACATCTTAAGAATGCTTCGAAGTCAAGTTAGGGGCATTAAATGACCTTGAAAAGGGCCAAAAATTGGAGATGAGAAAAGGTGGTTCATAGGGATATAGAGCACTTTGAGAGCTTTCTGGAAATGTAAACAATTTGTCAATCGGAGCTACGATTCAAAAGTTATGCCTACCAAAAGTTTGATTACCATTTTTGGATTCTTCTAATTTTGTGCCGACTTCTAATGCAACTTCTAGAGCCTTCTATTTGGTCGGTGCATGCCAACTAGCACTTTCTAGAATGTATTCCTAATCCTTAACCCTTCTAGGTCTATTTAATAACATTATGGCATTGTAAAAGGCAGTTCAAAGTGGAGTTTGAGAGAAGGTACTAGGAGAAGAATTTATCTCCAGATTTATGCTATTGTAAGCCCATAGCGCATGTTTTGGAGTCTATTTCTCTACACTAAGTGTACTAGCATATTTTTACAATTAATAAAATTTTCCCTTTCCTATTGTGTCCATTCTATGCTTGGGTTGTGTCCCCATCAAGTGGTATCAGACCTGGTTTTCCTAAGTGTGTAGACAGAGCGCTGACTATGAGGCACTTTGCACCAGGAATGTGTGTTTGTGGGTTTGAGTTAAGAAGATGCCTCCATGAAGAGAGCATGGTGGAAGAGCTAGAGCTATTAATCTTGAGGAGGTTAGATCCCTCCAAAGGCAGGTACAAGCATTACAGGAGGAGCTCCGTAGAGGAACAAATGTTGCCGTAGATGATGAAAATGAGGATGACAATGAAGAAGAAGAAATTGGACCAGAAGGGAAATTTGACTGGGAAGTTCTGAATCAGGCAGAGGAAAGGCTTTTTAGGGCCATTACTAAGTTTGGGAAGAGACCTACAATTGATGTGGGTGTATTTTCAAAAAATTTGAAACCAGATGAGTTGATCAATTGGATCAATGAACTGGAAGAGTACTTTGACTATGAGGATACTAGGGATCTAGATAGGGTTAAATTTGCAAAGTCCAAACTAAAAGGCCATGCCAAGATCTAGTGGCAAGAGATTCAATTGGAAAGAATAAGAAAAGGAAAGGAGAAGATCACAAGGTGGGATTGTATGGTGGATAAATTGAAGAAGCAATTCATTCCTGTTGATTATGAGCTTGATTTGTTTAATAATTTGCATGGGTTAAAGCAAGCAGGAAAATCAGTCCAAGAATATACAGAGGAGTTCTACTAACTTTTGATTAGAGCAAGGCATGCAGAAGCAAATAAGGAGAAGGTTTCTCATTATATCAGTGAGTTGCGACCTAGCATCTAGGAGGAATTAAGTTTGGTAAGAATGACTAGCGTTGAAGAGGCATACTAGTTTTCCCTATGAGTTGAAGGGAAGTTAAATAAAAGTTTTGAAGGGAGACAAAGAGGGTGAGGTCAAGGAGGAAGGGGTGGTGGTAGGTCATCTAGAGGCCGAAGTGAAACCCAAAAGAAAAATAAAGATATGGGTACTGGCAAGAACTAGAGGAACGAGGGTTTCAACCGCTCCCATGATCAAGACTTTGGAAATCAAAGAGGAAGAGGTAGAGGACATGGACAAGGAAGAGGAGGCTTTCGTGGTACCTATTTCCATTGCAATGAAGAAGGTCATCGTGCCTTTGAATGACCTCAATGACAAGGAAGGATAGATAGGAGAGCTGAGGCTCAAGCTAGCGTTGCTCATGTGAATGAGGATGCACAATCATCACATTCAGAGGATGCAAAAAGAGGATTTCTTGGGTGAAAGATGATCATAAGGTCCTGGTAAGTGAACAATGTTTAGTGAAATTCAAAATTGGCAGTTACCATGATGAAGTTCTCTGTGATGTTATTCCAATGGATGTTTGCCATTTATTGTTGGGTAGACCGTGGCAGTTTGATAGGCATGCAGTACATGATGGTCATGTAAACACATACTCTCTAACAAAGGATAGAGTTCACCACAAATTGAAGCCCATGAAAAAGGAAGGTGAAAAGGTATGTAGCAGTGTTAGGATTTGTCTTGTTGATGGCAGGAAGTTTTTAGATGGCATGAAACATCAACGTATGTGCTATGCTTTGACCCCTAGGAAAGATAAAGAAGGTAGTAGTGAAATACCACTTGAAGTTTTAGATTTACTAGGTGAGTTTGGAGATATCATCTCTGATAATATTCCAGAAGGATTTCCACCAGTAAGGAAAATCAATCATCAGATAGATTTAATCCTAGGAGCTAGTTTTCCTAACAAGGCTACTCAAGGGATTACTCCTAACTAAACTGAAGAGCTAAGTAGATAGGCTTAGGAGCTATTGAGGAAGGGCTTAATTCAGTAGAGCCTGAGTCCATTTGCAATACCTGTAGTACTGGCACCAAAGAAGGATGAAGAGTGGAGGATGTGTACAAAATCTCAAGCTATAAATAGGATAATCATCAAGTATTGGTTTCCTTTTCCAAGAATGGATGATCTTATGGACTACTTGAAGTGGAGCTTAGTACTTCACAAAGATAGATCTCAAGAGTGGCTATCATCAGATATGGATACGAGAAGGAGATGAGTGAAAAATAGCCTTCAAGACCAAGGAGGGTCTTTATGAGTGGTTAGTCATGCCCTTTGGATTGACGAACACCCCAAGCACCTTCATGTGGCTTATGAATGAGGTACTTAAGAAGTTCTTGGGAAAATTTGTTATTGTCTATTTGGATGATATTTTAATTTTCAGCAAGACTTTGGAAGAACATTTATTGCATATTTGTAGTGTCCTTGAAAGGTTAAGGGAAGAGAAACTGTTAATTTATTTTAAGAAGTGTATCTTTGCAAAAAGGGAGCTAGTCTATTTGGGGTTTGTTATATCACCTGAAGGTCTCAAAATGGATCCAGAGAAGGTAAAAGCCATCTTGGAATGGCCTACTCCAAGCTCTGCTACTGAGGTAAGATCATTTCATGGTCTGGTTATTTTTTATAGGAAGTCAATTAAGAATTTCAATGGCATATGCACACCCCTGACTGACGCAATAAGAGGGGATAGAAAAGAGTTCAAATGGATTGCGGCAACTGCGAGAAGTTTTGAAATGCTGAAAAAGAAGGTGACAGAACAATCTGTGTTGGCACTTCCAAATTTTAGAAAGGTTTTCCAGGTGGATTATGATGCTAGTCGCAGTGATATTGGGGATGTATTAAGCCAAGAAGGTAAGCCTATTGCATATTTTAGTGAAAATTGAATGATGTGAAAAAGAAGTATTTTGTTTATGATCAAGAGTTCTATGCAATAGTTTAGGCCTTAAAGAAATGGAGGCATTATTTATTGCCAAAGGAAATTGTTTTATATATTGATCACCAAGCATTACAATACCTAAAAAGCTAAGGTAAATTGAATTAGAGGCATATGAAGTGGGTAGAGTTCTTGCAGAGCTATACATTTGTGTTGAAGAAAAGAAGTGGAAAATATAACAGGGTTGCAGATACACTAAGTAGGAGACAATTGTTGCTTACAATAATGTAGGTTGAAGTAGTTGGGTTTGATTCACTCAAGAATATGTACCCTGAGGATCCTAATTTTACTGAAGCATGGAAAGCTTGTAAAGAGCCTGTTGCTGTAGACAAAACTAAGTGGTTAGACTATATAATTCAGGATGGTATGTTATTCAAGGGTAGTCAATTATACATTCCAAGGAGTTCCATGATGGAGAATCTAGTTAAGGAGAAACATAGTGGAGGGATGGTAGGACATTTTGGTCAAGATAAGACCATTTCCATTCTTAGAGAACATTATTTTTGGCCTCAAATTTCACAAGATGTGAAGAATTTTGTGCAGAGTTGTCAAATTTGTCAAGTTGCCAATGGATTTAGTCACAATACTAGACTATATCAGCCATTACATGTTCCATCAAAGCCATGGGAGGACATAAGTATGGATTTTGTTCTTGGATTGCCAAGGACACAAAGAGGTAATGGATCAGTATTTGTGGTGGTTGATAGGTTCTCCAAAATGGCACATTTCATTCCATGCCACAAAACTCATGATGATGTCCATATTGCAGACTTATTTTTCAGAGAGGTGGTAAGACTAAATGATCTTCCAAGGAGTATAGTTTCTAACAGAGATACTAAATTTGTGGGGTATTTTTGGAGAACATTGTGGAAAAATTTGAGAACAAACTTGGAATTCAGTTCCACACATCACCCGCAAAGTAATGGCCAAACAGAAGTGGTAAACAGAAGTCTGGGCAATTTGCTGAGATGTTTAGTTGGGGATAAGCCCAAGGGGTGGGATTTCATTCTACCACAAGCAGAGTTTGCTTACAATCACTCTATAAACAAGAGTATTGGTAGATCACCATTCCAAATTGTATATGGAAGTAGCACAAGGATTGCACTAGAA
Source organism: Cupressus sempervirens (assembly GCA_028749045.1). NCBI lineage: Eukaryota > Viridiplantae > Streptophyta > Pinopsida > Cupressales > Cupressaceae > Cupressus > Cupressus sempervirens. Next base: position 388,622,038 of record CM053790.1, read on the forward strand.
TTGAGGAAGATAGAGCAAGGGGAGAGGACAAGTGCTGAAGCTGAAGAATTTTTTGAACATATCAAGCATCTACATGAGGAGGTTCAGGCACACATTATCGAGTTGAATCAAGAGTATAAAGCTAGGGCTGATCAAAGGAGAAGACATAAAAAATTCCAAGTAGGGGATCTAGTCATGGTACACTTACAAAAAGAAAAATTTCCAACCGGTACTTACAACAAGCTGAAAATGAAGAAATTTGGCCCTTGCAAAATTTTGAAGAAACATGACTCAAGAAATGCATATGAGGTGGAGTTTCCAGATGGTATTCACATTTCTTCTATTTTCAACATTACAAACTTAACAGGGTATCATGATGATGGTGCAGATGAGGAGCAGATGTTAGAGCCATGTCCAATTTCTGCTTCTAAGAAGGAGGAGATAGAAGACATTCTAAATCATCGTGTAGGTAGGAGTACCAAAAATAGGCAGTATCAAGAGTATCTGGTCAAGTGGAAAGGACAGCTGATAGAGGACTCAACTTGGATATCAGTAGCTAAGGTTTCCCATTTTGGATTTCCTCTACCATTCATAAAGTGACAGGTTCACTTTTCAATCTACTCTGGGTGTCTGATGCAGGAGCACCCAGAGGTATAAGGGCAATCCTATGTCATCCAAAAAAAATGTACTTAGACTTATTTTTTGTTTCATGTATTTTCATTTTTGGATACCCATTTGGGTCAAATAAAGGTTCCAACTCTCACAGTTCCACTATTGGTGTTCTGGGTTAGAGGTTTTAATCACCTTGGGATACGTGGAAATATTGAAAAAATAGGAGTATGTAATTGAGCCATCATTTTGGTGAACTAGAAGGTGTAAATTGGTTAGATGAATGTAATTGTAATTTAGAGCATTCCAAAAAAAGAATTAGGTCAAAAGGCCCCATGGTTTGAAAGTTATTACAGTTTTTTGATTTCTAGAGACATCCTAAGAATGCTTCAAAGTCAGGTTAGGGGCATTAAATGATTTCAAATAGGGCCAAAAAATGGGGGATGAGCAAAGCTGGTCCATAGGGCTATAGAGCACTTTGAGATATTTTTGAAAATGTAAACAATTCGTCAATCGGAGCTACGGTTCAAAAGTTATGCCTCCCGAAAGTTTGATTACCGTTTATGAATTCTTCTAATTTTGTGCTGACTTCTAATGCGACTTCTAGAGCCTTCTATTTGGTTGTTGGATGCCAACTAGCACTTTCTAGAATGTATTCCTAATCCTTAACCCTCTAGGGTTTATTTAAGAACATTTTTGGCATTTTAAAAGGCAGTTCGAAGTGGAGTTTGAGAGAAGGTACTAGGAAAAGAATTTATCTCCAGATTTATGCTATTGTAAGCCCATAAGGCATGTTTTGTAGTCTGTTTCTCTGCACTAAGTGTACTAGCATATTTTTACAGTTAATAAAATTTTCCCTTTCCTATTGTGTCCATTTTGTGCTTGGGTTGTGTCCCCATCACCTAGTTTAAACTCCCGATTCACCCCCCCTAGAAGTTTACTCTCTTCCCACTTGTAATTTCAACAATTGGTATCAAATCCTATTTCTCTAAAAGAGAAGCTTTGCTACTTTGAGGAAAGATCTTGAAATGGAAGTCTACAAGTTGGGAAAGACTATTAAGAACCTAGATATTGAAATACATATCATACTACATCAACTAAATGAGGCAAGAGAGAAACTAAAGAAATCCTTGAAGAGGAGGAAAGAGATTTCTATTGTGGAGAATGACACACTATACAAAGAGATAGACACTACGAAGCTATTTGTAGATGGTAACTCCAATGAATTTTATGTAGCAGTTGGAGACCTATTAGAAAATAACAAAATCCAAGATGAGTAAATTAGAAATCTCAAGCTACAACAAGAATCACAAGCTATACTACTATGTGAGATGACTAAACAAAAGAAAAAAACCATAGAAGACAAAGTCGTGATTGAATAAAATAAAAGAGTTTTGGCAAATAGATTGGAAGAGAAGTCAATAGAGCTAACCAAGATCTCCAACATGCAATTGGATACTCTAAGTCAAATGATGAATGCCAACTATGAATTTAATGTCAAAGAAATTGAGATAACTATATTGAAGTTGTAGAATGAAAAATTGTAGACTAGCCTGAAAAGAGAAAAGGAATTTGCTAAAAGTCTCAACAAGCCAAATGAAGCCATCAAATACTTTGAAAAATTACTAAGATCCCCTAGATTCAGCAAACATATATTAGGATTGGGATAAACAAGCACTAAAGAAAGAGAATCATCCAAAGTCACTGAAAAAAGGAACATCAAAGGTAAGAACTCTAAACCTATTTGCAATAATTTTGGTAAGAAAGGACATATTGCTAATGTGTGCAGGTGCAAGAATACAAATTAGAATGTCAAGCCTAAGAACATGACTCATTGTCATAAGTGCAACAGGCAAGGTCATCATGCACATGAATGCATAACTAGGACCATGCATAAGCAAAGATTTGAAGCATATTGCTACAACTATCAAAAGTATGGACATAGAGCCTTTGAGTGCAGATCCAAATCAATACAGTCATCAAAAGAGCCAACAAAGGTAAGAAACAATGGAAACTTTTATAATTGGGATTATAATACAAGATATAGTTGTCACTATTGTCAAGAATATGGACATGTTCCTGAGAATTGTATTAGGAAACACTTCAGTGGTAACTATAAAAGATGGTTAAAATCACAAACCTGTGTCACCTTTTTGTAAAGGAAAAGGCTAACAAAAGTATAACTATTCACCTTAAATGACATAAAATTGGTAGTATTATTTTGAATATGGAAATGAAGTAAACTAATGAAATGTGTTAAAATGGATGAATTTTAGGATTATAATTTTTAATAATTATTTGGAATAAGAATTGATATATTTTCCTAATTTTTATAGATAATTTTTTAGTTGCTAAAAATGCTGAAAATTAGGAGTCTAGTTCCCACCACAAAACTATATGAAAATAAAATTATTTCCCTTTGATTTCAGGATATGTTATAGATATCATATATAGCTAGAGTAGTCAAAAATAAAAATTGTCTTTAGATCTATATTTTCTCTTTTATAATGATTAAAATTTCAAATCACCTAAAACTGATAGTTTTCATCTCCCACCACATTTTTTAAAACAAATATATTCTAACTAAGAGAAAAATTATAATTCTAGAAGAGGACTCTCTCCTCTAGAACACTAAATATATGACTTAATATTTTTTCTTTCTCAAAACTGACATATTTTTTAGTGTTAAAATACAAGCTTGTAGAATTTTTTAATTACAATATACTATATCTAATTAAAACACTATAAACTCTATATGAGAATATTTTTGACTCTGAACTCTATAAAATGGTGTTTATATGCTATTAAAAATAATATCATAAAAATTAGTAAGAGTTATTGAAATGCCACTTTTCTGAAATAATTTTATTTCTTAGTAATTGGATGCAAACTAGTATAAAACATGCATTTAATAGACATTTCCAATTGGAAAAGTGTGAGACCATATATAACTTACCTAGAATGAATTTATCTAGATCATGTGTTTAAAAAAATGAATTTTACATAGAAATACTCAAATTTAGTTGTTCTATTAAATCAGCCTAAAAGGTGACATAGATTTTTACTTTTACCCAACTACATGTTTTAGCTATTTGAAGATTGGTCACATCAGTAAGCATTGTCCAACTAGGTCAAAGGCACCAAGTTGTGAATTTGATAAAGGCAAAAGCAAGGCAAATGTTGAACACATCAAAGATAAGATAAAAAAGACATGGAAAAAGAAGGATGATTGCAGCACATCAAATGGAGAAGGGATCACTTCACCCAATGGGTCAAGTGATCACGCCTCATCAAACTAGGCAATCAAGAGTTATGTGGGACTGATATTTAAGTGCTATATCATACATCAGTTACAGAGAAGATAGTACTAAAAAGAATATATTAACATGAATAAAGCTACAAAATGTTGAAAATTTAAGTTAAAACTTTAAGTTTTTCATGTTGTTACTGAGCATGACATGTTTCATATGTGTGTTGAGTAGAATGCTAGTTGATGCCAAGCTACCAAGCTATCTAGTTGATGTCAAACTTGTAGTAGCTACAAAGTGGTGGAAACATCTAATGAATGTTGAGTGATTCTAAAATTGAGTTAATGTCAAACTTACAGTTGTATAAGTAGTTAGCATTAAATGCAAGGTAATTTGAAGGGCATACGATCAATTTGTGCTCATTATTCATCATTTTGAATTCAAGCAAGAGTAAAAAAAATAGAAGGTGATTCAAAAACCTATCCAAAGAACTTGTAGAGAATTTAGCAATGATCTCACATCAATTTATCAAATTTCATAACATACTTATCATAAGTTGAGCTACGTAATTTAATTTTGCATAAACCCTAGTTTAACAAAATGGCATCTAGTTCAAAAACTATAGAAGGGAAGGAAGTTTTGAATGTCCAGCTTGTTAGTAACAAAGTTAAACAACCCATATTTAAAGACAATCCTGACATTGCCTATAAAGAAGATCCTTATGGCGCACTATCAATGATCCTGCCAAATGTTATTATGGTGCAAGATGTAAGGAAGGGTTACAATTATAAAATAAGAGGTATAGGAGACATGGAGATTAGAGATGCATATAAAAAATTATGTGAGAATAGTGTTTTGAAAGAGGAATACAAAATCATTGAGAAAAAGGGTTTGACACGAGCCCAAGATTTTCCAAATGTGTTTAAAACTGAGTGGATAAGAATTGTACTAAGCTAAATTCATGATGTTGGAAATATTTAGAATAAGGTAGGTTACTAAGAGGGGAGGGGTGAATCAATAACTTATAAAAAAAATATCCTATTCAGCATTTTAACCATTCACCATTCATTCATCTAAACTACTGCATAACTAAAGAAACAAACATTCATTGCACATGTACCCAGATATTTGGTGACCCAAAAACCTTCCAAAATAGAAAGTAAAATTGGGGTGAGGATGATACCCACAAAACTTCAATACTGTAGTATAAAGTTGGCCTGTTAACATCTGGTGATCTATCCTGTTAGGAGCAAATAGGACTGCTAGATCCACCCTGTTAGAGGATTTACAAACATACAGTGAAGTATGCACTCTATTATGAGATTTACAAAAAGACTGTTAGGTCCACCTGGTTAAAGGATTTATGAACTAATTCACCTGTTAGGATGAAGCAGTGGATCTACCTACAACTATTTTCTAATAAGATCCTTGTTGCATTGATCACCTAATGTGATAGGTATAACTTTTCTGCTCCTATGTTGACCTTGTTGTATTCCCTTTTATTCTGCTGCTGATTTGCTTTCACTTTTCTCAAAATATATCAATGCCTTCTTCATATGCAAATATTACTCTTATTTCTACACATCATGCCATACTACAAATGATATCATACATTTCATATATACCATTCCAATATTTACAATTACAAGGTCGGCTAAAACATAAGTGAACAAAATATTACTAAGTCGGCCAGATAGTAGAAAACTCGAGTTCCTCAAGCTGACTTGGTGACCTTTTGATACTTGGCATCTACTATATTACTCAGCATCATCATGCACTTGGTAGAAGTAGAGGCTTGGTTCATACTAGCCGCACAATATTGCTTGAGACTCAATAACCATTGGTGACTCGATAGATATAGTGTCACTCAGTAAAAGCTAACTTCTTTGTTTACCTTGATGTGCTCGGTGAACACTGAGTCCTTCATTTACCTTCCTATGCTCAGTGAACATTGAGTTCTTCATTTACCTTCCTTTTCTCGGTGATCACTGATTTCTTCATTTACCTTACTTTACTTGATGAACACTAAGTTCTTCATTTACCTTTGTTTTCTCGGTGAACACTGAGTCCTTCATTTACCTTGCTTTGCTCAGTGAACACTGTTGAACTGTCAATTCACTCAGTAACCTCTGGAATGCTCAGTGAGAACTGTTTACCTACTGAACTTATAAGGTAACTACTAAATGCTTGGTATATACTATAGACTAAGTGATGAGCTCAATAGGCATTCAGAATCGAATAAGTGTTTGCACTAATGACAAATATATCATAATTCCAACAATCTCCCCCTTTGGCATTAGTGACAAAAAAATTATGAGCCACAGCTTATGTGCAAAATTTGACGTCCTGATTTACATATATCTCCCCCATACAATATTCACATAGTATTTGCAAATATCTTTATCTTTACACATGGCTTCCTTATTTATATATGTCTCTATCTCTTCTTTTGGTACTCTATCCCCCCCTTTTTGACGATAATGCCAAAGTAAACAATATGTATTTATATAGAAACATCAAAATGAGAGATAAACTCATAATGTACCTTGAGAATAAGAGCCAAAGTCTTATCCCAATTTTCTTGCAAAATTTTGCAGGTGGAGAGTGTTATCTGAACTTCAGCTAAAAGTTCAATCACATGATCTGCAACTGAGAAATTGTTGTCATGGATCAATGTTTTGGAGTAGGCAATGTGTTTTTACATTGTGTCCATGATAGGAAGAATCATATTCTGAATGTCAATTAATGTAGATCTGATCCTTGCTTCCTCTCTCAACAATTATGCCTGCTTTTCTGACAAAAATTTGATTTTGAGATGATGGGATGAACTTGAATTGGGGTCAAGTTGCAGCATTTGGGCACTGACCTTCATATCCTCATCAATTTCATTCAATTTTTCTTTGATTTCCTTGGTGTACTCGATAACATCACAAAGTTTGGCAAAAAGTGAAGTTACATTATTAAAAGAATTTTTTAAATTGACCAAAATTGTGAACAATTCTACCTGCTTTATTGCAATGTGCTGAGTAATGCGCTCAAGCACCTTATTATCAAATTTTCTTTCAGCCTTTTCAATCAATTTTTCTTGGCCAGAGGTGTCCTCATTGAATTTATTTATAGCCTCTTCTAAATGAATCAAAATGTGTTGGGTAGAATCTACTTCAACACCTATAGCTTCTGTAATTATATTCCTGGCATTCTCAATTATTTTGTACTCCTTATCCCTTTCAAACCTTAACTGCTTCTGCATAGCCTTCATCTCTATTAGTTGACTAGCATACCTCATTTCTTCAATGGTAGCATTTTCATAGTCAATTTTTGGAATCACTATCTCTATGTCTAAGTCAATATCCTTAGGAATTTCTTTTCCAGTGAGAAAAAGTCTTAATGGTTGCTTTTGTTTGGCTTCTGTGATGACTAGTTTGACCTTGGGAATAGACACAATAGTGGAGATGGAAGGACTAGCAGTGAAAATTGGGATACTTGAGGATTGAGTGCCAATAGGAGTATTTATCAAATCAAAAACTAGAACATTTTCCAAAAATTATGGTACACTTGGTAATGCAGTATTTGATCTAACTAGATTTGAAGTAGATGTAGATAATTTAGACAAAATTGTAGAACAAGCTGGAATATTTATAGTGGGAGGACTAACTGGTGCAAAAATTGGTGCCAATGTAGCTGACAAAATTGTGGAACTTACTACTATACCGACTGAAGATGATGGAGCTGAGGAGGCTGGCTTGGTAGCTAAAGGAGAGGGTTGTAACTCGGTAGATGAAGTGGTAGACACTTCCATTGATGATACCTAGAGCTATGATGAGGCAGGTGCAAATGATAAATCTGATGTGGATGTTATCAAACCTACTGAATCTGACTCCAACCTTGATGATGTGATAGTTTTAGGTGGAGAGTGAGGAAGGGATGTAATGATTGTTGCCGCAATTTTTACTAGATCATCTTCCTCCTTATCTTCCTCTTCAGCTCCTTCCTTGTCGTCTTCTCCCATTAATGCATGTGGCTCACCTGGTGAAACTGTGATAGATGGAGTGCCATCAATGTCCTCACTATCACTACTGTCATCATCGTTGATTTCTACTGGGTCTTCACTGGGCTTATGTAGATGATAGATGTGTTTCCACATGTTTGTAGCATCATTTACAACATACTCAATGTCTTTGATCAAAATTAAACATGTGTGAAATCTGATCATCATTTTGCCTTCATGGTTTTTCATTGTAGTTTTTACTTCTGCTCCAATGAGACTTGGTTGAAGATTCTTCAGAGATTGCTCATATATGTCTTTTACCATTTGCATTGTTGACTCCCATCTCATTTGCAATCTCTCCAATAGTTCCTTTGAGATTTGGGAGGTAAGTTGGTCTGGGGAGTATTTCCATTTACCTATCTTGCCTAGTACTAGTTCCTCTATCTACATTTTCTCAGCATCTGTTCTAGTTTCAAATTTCAATGCTTTTAAATTTGTGATGCCAGCTCCTTCTTCCAATTGTTTGAGTCTTTCCTCAAATGTAGGTGTAGGCCTAACCAATATAGGTTCCTGCTTACCTTTTCTAGTCCTTCTGGTAAATACTACAGTAGGCTTCCTTTCAGGTTTCGTAATTATTACCCTACCTTTCTTCTTCAGAGGTTCTTCTTTAGTTTCTTGTTCTTCTTTTTCTTCTTCCCCTCCTTCTTCTTCATCATCTCCTTCATCCTCACCTTTTCCTTCTATTAGCATAAGAGGGCCAGATGCAGTTTTCAATTTTGCTATCTTCCTCTTACCTTTTCTTATGGCTTGTGGTAGCTTGATTTCAAGCTCAATTCTAGCCTTTGCTTCATCATAGGTTCCAAAAATTTGTTGCCTTGGGTCTACTGTCTCATTTACTAGTGCTTCTATGATGTCTTTGGCTTCATCAATATTTACCTCATAGGGAAGAGGTTTTACCCATGCAACTCGGGGTCTGACTGCCTGGATGTACACCTTATCACAGTCAACCATTAAGCATACATCATCTTTGTAATCTTCAACTAACTTTGGTGGAATCTGGAACCTATTATTCATTCTCTACTTGAAATCTTCAAAATAGTTGTCCATGATGCTATCAAAATTTTCACCCATCTCTGCTATAAACTCATTTATTTGATACAAAATTGGAATGTCTTTTCTCCATACGATAGTTCCTTTAGATGGAAAGAATTTTTGAATGTAGAAAAATAAACAAATCAATAGAGAACCAAATTTACAAGATTTATTCTTGGAAGTCCTTATACTATCCATATTTTTATTCAATTGTTTCAGCAATACCTCAGATAGATCAAGTTCAAGGTTTTTCTTTACAACCTTGAGGGCTAAATCCACAGCTTCACAAGGTACACTGTTCAATCTACTGGAATTGTATAATTTGTAAGCAATGACATGAATGTCGAATCTTAGTTTGACATTAGATACAGTGTTTACCTTTACACCTCTACCATCCCATTCGGCTAGGGTTTTCCCTTGTAGCTCCTCCCAACTTAGGGTTTTGGTGGTTTTGGCTTTGCTGAGCATAGGGAGACCCATGATTTTGTGAATCATTTTCTTAGTGATTAGCACTAGCTACTCTAACCATAATTGTCCATTATGTACCTGACTCAAGATATACCTAATCCATTTGGTTTGGAAGTTTCTAGGCATATGCGAGATATGAGTCAATCCTTTGGTTTCAAGATGTTTGAATTCAAGTTTCAAAGAGCCATCTACACTCATTTCACCTAGGGCACTGTCCATTTCTAGGTTTTTGATTTCTTGAATAGAACATTTGAAATGAGTATGAATATCATTGATAAGAAGTACCTTAGGGGGTATTTTTGATTGAGCTCCAGTTGGGTCGAGTGATTCTGTAATGGTCAGAACAATCTTGAAATTGGGCACTTTCCATTATGTACCCTTTACTAACATTTCTGAACCTCTTTTCGCCTTGCTACTACTGGTGCTTGTGGATGCCATAGCTGCTCAGTAAATATAAGAAAATCTTGAACAAACTTTTCATTTGAAATTTTCTTAGAATCGCTTGGGATTTACTCTAGATTCACTGGAAATATTTTAGCTCTGAGTATTCTTAAGTTGCGGTGAAAAATGAAATCAAATTTTGCCCTTTTGATGAAAATGTTATCATTAATGCTCAGTACGAAGGTAGATGAGATGACATAGTGCTTGCCAGTCTGTTATCACTCTACTCGATAAAGCTTTGCAAGTCGGTGATCAAACAAAATCTTTGATACTCTTGACCTAGCTCGATAAAGTCTTTAACCAACCTTGCTCAGTAAATGCAACATGGTGAATGATAACTTTCCTTTGGTTCTTGAACCTGAGATACTGATCTGATCATTTACACTCTTTCACTCTGGAACTGCTTGAGATATGGCTTGATGATGTAGTTCTTGATTCTTCTTACATCTAATTAGAAATGTTGGATTCACCCATTTCTTGAGTGAAATAACCATCATTTGAACTGTCTTGCTTGGTAGATTTAGGAATCCATTGTTGTCTCATCTGCCTCCAACTGTAATCAGCTTTAGCTTTTTTTTTCATCTTCAATTCTATTAGTATTCATGCAATTCTTGGCTATAGGACCAAGTTCTATACATGTATAACATCTTATTGTTGTGTCTCTTTTCCTCAAGTGATGCCTTGAGCAGTCTTTGCCAACATGTCCATATTCTCCACAATAATGACATCTACACCAAGTATTGTAGTCCCATCTAAAGAATTCTTTGACAAGTTGTTCAGCTAGATTGAATGATTTAGATCTACATTGGAATGCCTTGTGACCGTTTTTCTTGCATTTGTGACATTTGCCTTCAAATTTTGGTTTTTCTTTGCATTCATTAGCTTTGTGACCATGTTGATTGTAGTTGAAGCGTTTTCCATTGAATTTTCTTTTTCCATTACTCCAACATTTGTTTGATGTATGACCTATCTTACCACAGTGATTACAAGTGGGTCTTTGATTCCCTTGGGCACCTTGTTTGGAGGATTTGCCTTCTTCCTTGTATCCAAGACTAGCTTTACCTTTTTTTCTATGAAGGTTCTGCTCATGTTGTTGATTCAATTGGTTGGTGTCTATTTGAGATTTCATCATTGTTTCATTGACTTGCCTTTCAGTGACAAGTCATTTTCCAAGCTTTCATTGATTTGTCTCTCAGATCTCAGATCACTTTGTAAGCTTGCATTGATTTTTCTTTCATTGATTAAATCATTTCTTAAACTTTCATTCTCATATCTTAGATTCATAACTTCTTCATTTGCATTAGATAGCTGACCTACAAGATTATCATGCTGAAGGAATTGATTATTTCTTGCCTCCAGGTCTTCATTTGCCTTGTTTCTCTGTTCCAACACTTCACATAGCCTGATGGATTGGATTTCCTATTATCTTTTAAGCTTCATTGCTTCTTCCTGCAGAGAACCATTTTTAGCTAGGAGTTCCTTGATCGCTTCATTAGCTTCATTTGAACTACTTGATGGTAAAAGGTCTTCAATCTTTTCTTCAACATACTAATGATCATTCATTTGTCTTGCAAGTTCCTTCCTTCTTTTTAGAGATTGAGAAAGATGCTCCTTTGCTTCTTTGAGTTGAGCCATGGCCATTTCTAGATCTAGCTTTTCATTTTCAATAGATTTGTCAAGTTTGAATATCTCCATTGTTCTTGATCTTTGCTCAAGCTGTCAAACTTTATCCTGAGAACCACAAAGCTCTGATACCAATTGTTGGAAATATTTAGGATAAGTTAGGTTACTAAGAGGGGAGGGGTGAATCAGTAACTTATAAAAAAATTATCCTATTCAGCATTTTAACCATTCACCATTCATTCATCTAAACTACTGCATAACTAAAGAAACAAACATTCATTGCACATTACACAGAGATTTGGTGACCCAGAAACCTTCCAAAATAGAAAGTAAAATTGGGGTGGGGATGATACCCACAAAACTTCAATACTGTAGTATAAAATTGGCCTGTTAAGGCTTATAATGATCACTTCTGGTGATCTACCCTGTTAGGAGCAAGTAGGACTACTAGATCCACCCTATTAGAGGATTTACAAACATACAGTGAAGTATGCACTCTATTAGGAGATTTACAAAAAGACTATTAGGTCCACCTGGTTAAAGGATTTATGAACTGATTCACCTATTAGGATGAAGCAGTGGATCTGCCTACAACTATTTGCTAATAAGATCCTTGTTGCATTGATCACCTAATGTGATAGGTATAACTTTTTTGCTCCTATGTTGACTTTGTTGTGTTCCCTTTTATTTTGCTGCTGGTTTGCTTTCACTTTTCTCAAAATATATCAATGCCTTCTTCATATGCAAATAGTACTCTTATTTCTACACATCATGCCATACTACAAATGATATCATACATTTCATATATACCATTCCAATATTTACAATTACAAGGTCCGCTAAAACATAACTGAACAAAACATTACTGAGTCGACCAGATAGTAGAAAACTCAAGTTCCTCAAGCTGACTTGGTGACCTTCTGATACTTGGCATCTACTATATTACTTGGCATCGTCATGCACTCAGTAGAAGTAGAGGCTCGGTTCATACTAGCCACACAATACTGCTTGGGACTTGGTAACCATTGGTGACTTGGTAGATATAGTGTCACCCGGTAAAAGCTAACTTCTTCATTTACCTTGTTGTGCTTGGTGAACATTGAGTCCTTCATTTACTTTCTTGTGCTTGGTGAACACTGAGTTCTTCATTTACCTTCCTTTTCTCAGTGATAACTGAGTTTTTTATTTACCTTGCTTTGCTTGATGAACACTGAGTTCTTCATTTACCTTGGTTTGCTCGGTGAACACTAAGTCCTTCATTTACATTGCTTTGCTCGATGAACACTATTGAACTGCCAATTCACTCGGTAACCTCTGGAATGCTTGGTGAGAATTGTTTACCTACTGAACTTATAAGGTAACTATTGAATTCTTGGTATATACTTTAGACTAAGTGATGAGCTCAGTAGGCATTCAGAACTGAATAAGTGTTTTCACTAATGACAAATATATCATAATTCCAACACATGATGGTTCTTTATGGCTAGAGGGAGGACCAATTAAGATCACCAAGAGAATAATTCATAGGGTAACTAGCTATCCAACACTAGATTGACCAAAGATAATTAGAAGTGACTGCAAGGAAGTAATTGAGAAGAACACTAGAGTAGTTTGCAATAAGAGAGGGATGACTATAGATACCATCCCTGATCCACTGCTAAACTTTTTTGTCAGGGTAATCTCTCATGAATTCTATCAATCTAGTAGATTGAATAGTGTACCCTGCATAACCATGGATGTTGGATACAAGATTGTAAATAAAGATCATATATATGATCTAGTAGAGCTTCAATTGCAACAACTTATGGAAAATCTTAGAGCTATCAAGAAAACCAAGAGTGCACAATGCAATTTTGGTTCAATTCTAGTTTGCATATTCTTTTATGTATGAAACACTTTTCCATCATTTGAAAAATTAGGATGGATGACAAACGGATCAGCTGCAGTGAAAATAAATGATTACATTGAGCAGATGGGAGAAAACTTTGAATCCATAATGATAAGTTACTTTGAAGATGTTGAGAAATCAATGAAGGGAAGAATGAGGATACTAATTTCTTTGGTTGAACAAAATTATAATGACATATGTTTTCTTGTTGATGCTGATTACACTTTTGTGCAAGCTGCCACACCAAGGGTAAGATGGTTAAGACCACTTAGGTATGAAATAAATGTTGATGAAACTTCTACAACCATCACAACACTACTATCAGAGGAAATACATAAAAGTGCAAAGATATTTGGCAAATATGAGATCATAAAATCAAATTTTACCATGGAATTGAAAACTACATCATTTATCAAGAAGAAGGATAAGTTAGTGAAGAAACTAAAGGCCAAATTTGGAGAAGGTGTATAGGAGGAAGAGGAAGAAGAAGAAGAGGTTAAAGAGGAAGAACAAGCACAAGAACCTCTTACATTGACCCAAGGCATGGGAGAAGACAAGGAAGAGGAGGAAACTAAAGGTACCAAGGGAGAAGAAGTCAAGGACACACCTATTCACGCTGAGCCAAAGAAGAGGAAGGATAAAGCATAGCCAATGGAAAAGGTAAAGAAATTTCTTAAACCTAGCCCAGCCAAGCCCATAGCACCTACCACTAGAGCCAACAAATGTAAAACTACTCAAAAGGCCAAGTAAAAGATCAAGCAAATAGAGCAAGGTGGCCAAGAGCAGAAAAGACAAAGAAGAAAATATGTGGCGAAGCCAAATTTACATGAAAAAGGACAAAATCAAATGAAAATAACCAATTTAAAGTGGTACGTCACAATCCTTTATTTGATCTTGAAAATTTATGTGAAAATATCAAAATCAATGGAAATTTATCTGGTTTGAAATGTATTGATTTTAATAAATTGGGAAAAGAAGAGAGAAACCAAGTGAAAGAGGTATTATATGCCATGATTTCAAAGTTTAAAAATACTCCAATAGAATTTTCTAGCACAATACCAAAAGTTTATATGATGTTCTTGAGAAAAAATGACATTACTATCTGAATTTGGAAAAAGAAATCAAAGAAACAACATTAGCTCAAGTGATTCCAGAGTTGACAAAGGGACAGATTGCTAAGACTATCAAGAGTATGTAGTTAGGTTTAGACCTAAATATAGAGCCTTTGGAATTCTTCAAAAGAACATTGAAGATGTGGTTGAGAAATAAACCCAAATATGGAAACTTATCTATGGGCTAACCATTGTAAAACAAGGAGAAGCTGACCCTTTAGAGGTTAAACAAGATGATAAAGATGATGAAAATGATGATTACAAAGTAAATGATGATAAGCAATATGATACAATTGGGGAAGAAACAAATAAAAAAGATGATGAGAAGGCAACAGTTGAGCAGCAGCAAGATGAATAGAGTGTGAGGGACACACAAATGCCGAGTGTCATTCCCCCTCATGACACAAGTGTAATAACTAAAACTATAACTATAAAGGATGTTTCTGATACTTTAGCTCAGAACATCAATCCACTTCCTATAGAAGACCTGAAGAAGGTTCTAGACCAATTTATACTCCAAGCTAAACTCTACACAAATCCAATTTTGGTTAGTGTAGAAGAATTTCAAAAGGTAGTAACTGAGGTCACAAGGGAAAAAGTGAATATACAAGAACTGCCTTCTATCATTCCTTCAATTACTAATGTAAAACCTTCAATTCAAACAACAATATACATATCTACCAAGGTTGATACAAGTGTTAAAGATTATACTATTGAGAAGAAGCCAGCAAAAGAGAAAGATATTGCAAGACAATAGAAAATAGGATAGATAGATTCATCTATACCTAAAGCACAAGAACAAGGTGCCATTCAAGTCATAGTGATAGATTAGGGAAAGCCTAAAGAACATGAGTTAACACCCAAGGTGAAGGAATAGGAAGCCATCTAAGCATTGGTAACTCTACCAGTATCGGTTACTCCTTCTACATAGGTTCTTCAGAAGCTGAGCACAGAAGCCATTCCATTACAAATCTCAGTGCCAAGCCCTAGCTCATCAAAGGTTGATAAGGTGATTCACTATGGAGACATAAGCCTTGATGAAGAAATTGTGATTCCAAAATTTGACTATGACACCATAACATTGGAGAAAATAGGCATTTTACAACATGCCTTAGAAAAGAAAAAGCATCAAGAAATGCTTAGGAGAGAACATAGGCAAAAGCAAGCACTCCAGGATATTAAAGACATCTTTTAAGATGTATTTAGCTTGCCAAATCTTGAAGAAACCAAGCCATTAATAGAAAAACTAATAGATATAGTGGAAAAGGTCAGTAATGAAGACCTTGATACTACTATAAAACTTTTAGAATGGTCTGAGAAAAAGTGTCAAGGAAAGGTGAATGAGAAAATATATAGTGAAATAGCACTAACTCAAGTTGCATTAGCAACTAAGGTTGAAGAGGTGAAGAAGGTACTTGAGAATATATTCTCACTATAAACAAAGTTATGTGATCCTACACTCTTCACTTAAGAGACTAGGAGTCATATTTTGAGTCTGGATAGAAACCTTAACATATCAGGTACTAAGCTACCTCAGAACCTAGCTCAAAGTGAGAAGCACAAAGTCAATTAGCCATATTGACAACAAATGAGGCTAGTATAAGAGCCAAATTGACATGTATATAGGCATCCCTTACCCTACACATGGAGATACTACATAAGGAACTAGGTTATGATGAGACTCTAATGAAGAAAGACTCTAATCTTTCTACTCTAGATGGCCTAGTGCACCTTGCTATCGTGCTTGCAATCCAAATCAAGTCATTGGATGTTTCATGTGACAACTGGGATGCAACCTTCAAGATCATAATGGATGTCCATAAATCCCTTTTGGACCAAAACACTATAAGTGTATATCCCATTTGACATAAGTGTCAAAAAGGAAGAGAATAAAGAAAGGGGGAGATATAGTAATAAATGGGGGAGAGAAAAGAAAGGAGTTAAAGAAACAAAGGAAGAATAAAGAATGGGGAGATACATCATAACAGAGCATATCAGATGAAAGAGTATTAGATACAGTGCATTAAAGTCAAAAAGGAGCATAGATTTTGGAGAAAAAATTAGACACATTAACGTAGGGTTATTACAAAATTTTGAAAGTTCTATATATAATTCGAGTCATGGATA
The DNA here is from genome assembly GCA_028749045.1 of Cupressus sempervirens. Lineage (NCBI taxonomy): Eukaryota > Viridiplantae > Streptophyta > Pinopsida > Cupressales > Cupressaceae > Cupressus > Cupressus sempervirens. The sequence goes on from CM053790.1 coordinate 388,638,613, forward strand.
TGTTATGCTTGAGAAGATTAAGGTTGATTATGTATATTCAAGTTTTTTTGACACTCATGTCAAAGGGAGAGATTATTTATCTTAGATTGGTTTTGACAAGTGAGTGTCAACACACTTAATTCATTTACTTAGTTCATGAAAAACTAGTAATACATGCTAAGCACAACATGTAAATATTAGACCATGTTGAGTTGCAATGAGTGTCGAGTCACTCATGTGCTGAGTCACTCAAGTGTTGAGAAGATAGACCATGCTGAGTGATTCAAGTGTTGAGTAAATAGTGGATGCCAAGTAATGCAGGTGCCAAGTCATAGTATACAGAATGGTGCATGTTGAGCATCAGTGACTTCATATGCTGAGTGACACGATTTTTACATATTTTTTTTTAATGGCACAAACAACTATGTAAACCATTTTTGAGATAACTTAAGGATGGATTATGATCCTTTGGAGATAAGGATGAATCTATATTTGGAATCCCTATGCAATTAAATGCAGCCAATCAAAAAATGGGAAGGTTTAAGTGGCAAAATGGGTGAATATCAACCGTAGATTCATAACTAACCCTAAGCCACCTAAATCTTCTTAAGGAGGATGAAGCCTTAAACTCTATACAATGGATGGATGGGTGAATGATCAAATTTGAAGAGTGAACAAGATAGTTTTTAGAGCATTCAAAGTGACTTAGAAGTAAGAGTGAATTGAATAATCTATTAGAGAAGAATAGAGCATAGAGAGAAGGATACAACATTGATACATCAGATCATGAAGGATCAATTAGAAATTGTGTGGAGGTGATCTATCATCAGCCAAGCAAGTTCCAATCATAGGATCTATGTTGAGACATTTTAACAAGTAATTTTAGTTAAATCTCTTAACAGAGTAGTCGTAATAGACTGTATGAAATCCTTTAACAAAGTTCTTACTTAATTGTAAGTTGAAGTCCTTTAACTAGGCACACTTCTAATAGGGTGTTGAAATCCTCTAATAAGGTGAGACCTAAAAATCTTTGTAAACCTTTAATAGGGCAAACCTTTCATTGGGTAGACCATGATTCATAGTCAAATCATTGTAACCTTCATTAGATACACTTAACTATTGTAGTAGTGAAGATTTGTGTGTGTCATCCCCATCCCATTTTTACCTTCTCATTTGGAGGGTTTCTAGGTAATCATATGTGGTCTTATGTGTATGATTGATTACATGTTTACATGATTTAGATGTATATTCTTTACATGTTATTTATATATATTAATGAATGTGATGAATGAATGGTGAAAGTTTTATGGGTCCTAGTTTAAACTCCTAATTCACACCCCCCCCCCCCCCCCCCAGAAGTTTACTCTCTTCCCACTTGTATTTCCAATAGATGATTTTTTATAAATACATGGATGTAATATGTACTCCAGGTCATTATTTTTATGTAATAATATATGCTATTGGTGTTCTCATTTTGAGTGTAGTTATTCTTGATGTAATGTGTTATTTTTGTGAATGCATGTTCATGAGTAATAATGGAGCCAATGGTTTTATTGTTTTGTTATGATTGTGAAAATATTTTATTTTTGGTGTTTGCCTTGTGTTAATGAATTTTTCTAACTTACCAATTTGGAGAAAGGATCATCTATTTGTTCTTGCATAAATTTTGTCTTGCATGCACACACTTTATGTGACCTTGCGATTTGATGAAATGTGAATTTATTTTGGTTCATATTGAGTTCCCATCAATGATTTCATCAATAGAGTTAAGGAAGCACCACACCTAATTTCATTGGTTTCCTACCCAATCTTTTTGACGATTTAATTTGTAGACATGTTTTTACCATGGTTTATGTCCATTAGGAGTTTTCCTTTCCAATTATTTTCTTAAATCTCTTGTTACTTCTTTGTTATTATCTTTTCTAACATTTGGTTAAAATAGGAATTTGTATAGTTGCATCAATAAAATGCATTCATAATAAAATAGAAATACCAAAAAATATATCTCTTTTGTGGTTACATTTTCATATAGCAATAGATCAAACTAATTATCTAAAATTGGTTGGAAGAAACTAGCAAGGCCTCCTCGTGAACATATACATTTATCTTCACCTAAGTTGATTACAATAAGGTTGTAAAACCGCTCAAAACCTTGGATTTGATCCTTAATTAGCTTTTCAAGAGAGGAATTTTCAAGGATCCCTGTCATTCAACATCATGCAAAACAACAACTTAACATGTCCCTAGGGCAGGGACATATTCTAATTGATCCTATGTGTCAAAAGGGGTCATAACTTAACCTATGAGCCCTTTCAATACATTTGATGACAATATTTGTCCCTAAGAGTCCTAGGACCCCTTGGGACATATTTTAATTTATCATATGGGTCAAAAGGGATCACAAGTTAACCTCTAACCCCTTTCAAGACATTTTATGAAAACATATGTCTCTAAAAGTCCTAGTACCCCTAAGAACATATTTTAATCTATCATATGGATCAAAAGGGGTCATACAATAACCAATGATCCCTTTCAACAAATTTTATTGCAGCATATGCTTGAAGGAGTCCTAAAACCCCTAGAAACATATTTTAATTGATCATATGTGTTGAAAGGGTTAATAGCTTAACCTATAAATCCTTTTGACACATTTAATGACAACATATGTCCCTAGGGGTCCTCAGAACCCTAGGGACATATTATTATATACAAAAAAACCTAACATTTTGAAAGCACACATAAACAAGAAAAGTTAATCACACATGTATATCAAAGATTTAAAGTAATGCAAAACAAAACTAATTCTATGTTTTACTTTTAATACTTAGTGCAACTAAAAAGAGAAGTCCTCATGCAACCTCAAAATAGCTCAACAAGGGTGCCCAAAAGAGGTCTTGTTGATGTGCTTAAGATGAGGGATATGGACATGCTCTCCCAAACATAACTACTGAGTGAATCCCATGATGATTTAAAAAGAAATGCAATGTGTATGAAGCTAACTAGATGTGAAGAGAATGCTTCAAACAATGGTTATGGATACAACCATGCTCAAAGCATTAAAGGATGGTTAATATAGATGCAACAAAATAAAATAATAACCATGCAAAAAAATGAAGCTAGCAACTACCAAAGGCCAGAAAAAATGCATAAAACTACTAAGAGCTCTAGAAGTACACTAGCATGATAACAATGCAAATGAGAGAAATGAGAAATGCTTGAGACAAGGGCTCTAATTATAGGCTTGAGAGAGGCATTTTGGAGGTGGCATCTATGTGGCATCCACATAGGTGCCACAAGGGACACACATAGGCTAAGGATACAAGTCATGCAAAGGTTAAGATAAGCCTTTTTGGTGATAGAGATGGCTCAAGGTGTGCTCACACATGTGTTAACAACCTTGGAGAAAGGAAAGGGGGACAAGTGTGTAAGAGTGTAAGAATTTTTTGATAACATAATAAAATGGAGGCTTTCTTGTATTTTGAGTTGCTCACACATGTGTAAAAAAATACTTAAGGACTAAAAGATGCTTAGGAAGGCATTTAGGATAATTAAGTAGGATTAACTAGTAGGCAGACTTAGAAGGATGAGAGTGATGGGTGGTAGACTAGGTTTTAGGATTATATTATATAGGATTTACTTAATCACAAGAATATAGAATTTAATAAAGTGGAGGCAATTAAATAAATTAAAATTTATTTAAAAGGGGATTTAAGGAGCATTATGCATTAAATAAATTTAACACGTTAGGGGAGATACATTTAAATTAAATTTAAATACATTAGAGAAGTGAACCTGTTTAATTAAATAAATTTAAATAAATAAGTAGAAGAATATGACAAATATAATAAATAAATAAATAATTATAATGTCAAGGGAAATATTAAATAAATTAATATAGTGTTTTGGAAAATTTTAAGCGTCTACAATTCTAATTGATTGTATGTGTCAAAAGAGGTCGTAACTTAACCTATGAACCTTTTGGACACATTTTATGACAACACATGTCCCTAGGAGTCCTAGGAGCCCTAGCAACATATTCTAATTGATTTTATGTGTCAAAAGAGGTCATAGCTTAACCTGTGACCCCTTTTGTTACATTTGATGACACCATATGTCCCTAGGGGTCATAAGACCCCTAGGAACATATTCTAATTGATCATATGGGTCAAAAGGGGTTATAGGTTAACCTATGACCCCTTCCAACACATTTCATCACAACATATGTCCCTAAGGGTCCTAGGACCCTTAGGGACATATTTAATCTAGCATAAGCATTGAAAGGGATCATACATTAACCTATGACCCCTTTCAAAAAAATTGATGGCAACATATGTTCCTAGGGGGCCTGGAACCCCTAGGGATATTCTTATTAAGCATATGTATCAAAAGGGGTTATAGGTTACCTTATGACCTCTTTGACACATTTCATGACAACATATATCCCTAGGGGTCTTAGGACCCTTAATAAATATTCTAATTGATCATATCTGACTAAAGGGGTCATAGGTTAACCTATCACCCCTTTTGACACATTTGATGACAACAAATATCCCTAGGGGTCCTTGGATAGCTAGGGATATTTTCTAATTAAGTGTAAGTGTCAAAGGTTAACTAAAGACATATTTCATGATAATATATTCCCTAGAGGTCCTAGGACCCCTAAGGACATATTTCATTGATTGTATTTGTCGATGACCCCTTTTGATATATTTGATAATAACATACGTCTTTAGGGACATATTATAATTGATCATATGTTTCAAAAGGGGTCATAACTTAACCTATGACCCCTTTTGACACATTTGATGACAAAATATGTCCCTATGGGTCCTAAAATCCTTAGGGACATATTCTAATTGATCATATGAATCAAAAGGGGTCATAGGTTAACCTATGACCTTTTTCAACACATTTCATGACAACATATGTCCCTAAGGGTCCTAGGATCCCTAGGGAGATATTCTAATCTAACATGTGGGTTGAAAGAAGTTATAGGTTAACCTATGACCACATTAGACAAAATTGATGGCAACATATGTCCCTAGGGGTACTAGGACCCCTAGGGACATATTAGATGGTATGTGTCAAAAGGGTTCACAGCTTAAGCTATGAACCCTTGGTTCATAGATTAAGCTATGAACCCTTTTGACACATTTAATGACAACATATGTCCCTATAGGTTATCTAACCCCTAGAGACATAATTTACTTGATATTATTCATTGAAAGGGGTCATAGCTTAACATATGACCTCTTTCAACACATTTGATGACAACAAATGTTCCTAGGAATTTATTCTAATTGATCGTATGGGTCAAAAGGGGTTACATGTTATCTTATGATTAATTTTGACACATTTAATGACAACATAAGTCCCTAGGGGTCCTAGGACCCATAGGGACATATTTTAATCTATCACATGGGTTGAAAGTGTTCATAGATTAACCTATGACCCCTTTTGAGACATTTGATGTCAACATAAGTCCTTAGGGGTACTAGGACTCCTAGGGAAATATTCTAATTTATTGAATGTTTCGAAAGGGTTCATAGCTTAATCTATGACTTCTTTTAACACATTTTATTACAACATATGTCCTCAGGGGTCCTAGGACCCATAGGGACATATTCTAATTGATTGTATGTGTCGAAAGGATTTAGAAGTTAACCTATGACCCCTTCAACACATTTCATGCAAACATATGTTTCTAGGAGTCCTAGGACCCCTAGGGTCATATTCTAATTAATTTTATACATTGAAATGGGTAATAGGTTAACCAATGAACCCTTTCAAGATATTTTATGACAACATATACCCCTACAGGTCCTAGGACCCCTAGGGACATATTCTAATTAATAGTATGTGTTGAAATGGCTCATAACTCAACCTATGAGCCTTTTTGACACATTGGATGACCACATGTCCCTAGGGGTCCTATGAACCCTAGGGAGATATTCTAATTGATCGTATGTGTCAAAAGGGGTCATAGCTTAATCTATGACTCCTTTTGACATATTTGATGACAACATATGTCCCTAGAGATCTTAGAACCCTTAGGAACATATTCTAATTTATCATATGGGTCGAAAGGGGTCATAGCTTAACCTATGAGCCCTTTTGATGAATTTTATGAAAACATATGTCCCAAGGGGTGCTAAGTGTAATCACCTAAAAAAATTCATCTAAACTATTAGCCCCCTTTATCAACATTTTGGCTAATTTAATTAATCATTTGCCTAGGCCAAAATGCTAAAAATTAACTAATTTTTAGTATAACCTATAGTTTGACTATATTATCCTAAGTTCTTCTTTTATTAGAAGAACATGTCCTCTTTTAAATAAATAAAAGACCCCATTCTTCTAACGCACTCAATGTGTACATATAAAGTCCTTTTTCTATTTACAAATTAAAAGAAAATGATTTTTATCTCACATGAAAAGTAAACTCCTTTTCATTGGTTGACTTGCTCTTGCACATGGATCATGGCAAAGGTCAACCCACACCCTTAATCATCCATCTCTTGATCTTGATCTCCATCATCCGTACACCTTTAAAAGAAAGAGCTCTCCCCTTCTCTAAGGATCCAAACTCTTGAGTATTGTTATGTTGTAGGTTTATCAAGCAATCTTTTTGAGAGCTTGTGGAGAAATTCTATTTTATTGTCTAATTCTCTCATATCATTGCATATTAACTTAGATTCATATAATATAGCATTCTTTTGCAATAATCTAGATTACCTAGTTTAATTAGCATGGATTTGTAACACTCTCATTTTATTAATCTAGTTGTATTGTGCATCTCATTCTAGCTTAGTTCATATTTTCATTACATGAATTGAGATTTTTTTTGGACACTTGGATTCTTTCTCTTTTCTTAAGAATCTCCCATTGCATGGTTTACTAGCAAAGGTTGTGTCTCAAAGGATCAGTTGGAAGCTATTCATGTTACTCAAAACACACCTTTGCACTACATAGATAGGGAGCTCTAAGCTAACATTCAAATATTCCAACTGATGGGATCACTTAAATAGTACGGTTTAGAGTGGTACACTGTTATAGTGTAGATTTGTGGTACCCACCATAGGGCAGAACACTCTAGTTTTTCTCCTAATCTGCATCTTTTTCTTGTACTTTGTCTACTCTTTTGTTTTTTTACTACTGTAAGATTGATTTTTAAAAAAAAATGTTAATTAAGACAATGTACTACAAAAATTCTAATTTACAATAACATTTTCAAAAAAAAATCGTCTTTGATCAAAGTGGCACCATGATTCTGGTGAGAAAAATTCCATTCTTTAGGTCCTTCCATAATGATCTCTCACAACTAATTTTATCCTTGGATGACAAGGCATCTCATTCAGGATAAATATTGCATAATTTCCTCACATTTGATGATAATTTGAAGCATCTATTCTTCCATATCTACTTTCTCCATCCACATAATGAAAGAAATACATCACATTATCTTGCTTCTTCATCTTCAATCCCTTCTAAAATAGTTGTTGTAACCCATATTACTTTCCATTCTAAAATTGATTCTAAACCCAAAATAAAATCCTCCTCAAAATAACATGGCTATCCAACAAATAGTATTAATACCCTCTACAAGTTCAAGCCCCTAGCTATCACCAAAGATATGATATCTAATTTTGGTATGCATATAAACTTATTTTCTTTAAAATTTCAGCCCCAAAACCCTCGACTAAAATCTTAATCATCTTGTCTAATTTAGTATATATAGCCCATGAATCCATTCCTCCATTGTTGGCCTTAATAAGACCTATTTTATATAGTCATAGAAAAAATTGCCTCCAGGATTTTCTAAAAATAGTTAGATATTTTCACTAAGGGAGAAGTCTAACAGTGGAAAAGCTTTCCATTGGAGAGAGAAAAATAAATAATGACAACTGATTATAGTTGACACCACCATTTTATAGAGACTCAATCAACCTTTATTTGTGGGAATCAAACATTGAAGTACCTGCAACTACTTAAACCTTCATTTCTAGAATTTGAATCCTTTCATTTATGGCATTTTATTAAAAAATTAATTATCCTCTTGCATGCTTCATTACACTAAGAAAACCTCTACCCTATCAAGTATAATTTCCACTTTGATAATGAATTTTCCTCACCCTTGCCTTCTCCTAATATATGACTAACATAAAAATCATCAAAATTTGTTAAGATTTCTAGAATTTCATCTATGAATGGTTGTAAATGCTAAGCATTATATATCCTTGTTATCATATCTTGAATAAATATCATTGAATCCCCTTACAAGGTATGTTTTCTTAAAGTCCATCATCTTCCCAAACTTTACACCTAGAAATACAGTCTTAGCCTTATCAATGTTGTTCAAACTATCCAAAAATATTTGAGCCCCTATGGAAAATGTTTCATCTTTTCTATCCTTGATTATAATTCCTACACTTGAGTAGTATTGATTTTTCCTTGCAATAATCTTTATCCAATCCTCATTAGTTTTCTACCATCTTACCTTCTCCCTTTTTCCTTTACCATAATTTTTATTAAAAGAGGCCCCAATAATTTGACTTTAATGCCTGGCCAATTTGAGTCAATTATTTGGTCTCCTAAGGTATAAGGGACCTAGCTATGTCAATGAGAGGTAGTTTCCCTACCAACTTCCTCAATCATATAGTTGATTTTGTATTTGAATCTATGTTAAGTCTCTTGATTTCTTACAAAAAATTATTTGGTTTCTTTCATTCTAAAACTCCAATATTAAGATAGATGGGCTTACATTCCACATGCTTGACAATACTATTTTTTTATGATTAAGAGGACAACCTTCAAAGACCTTAAGGTGTTTTTCAAGGCACCATGTTAACCCACTTTATGTTTTAACATGTCCCAACATTCTATAGATACCTCTCAATTAAGAAGAGAATTTCCAATACTCTTCTCTTCTTATTAGCACAATACACACATATATGCCCTTCAACAAAAATATCTTTCTTTATTCCCCTATCAAAATTATTCCTATTATTTCCATTTATATAAATGAGCCAACCTTTGGTAGACATTAATGACCCTTATCTACATGGCCAAATTTATGCCTCCTCATCTTCATCTAATATTTTCTATTCAACCTTTCTTCACAACACACCAAACAATCCTATCTTGTTTTTAAGTAATTCAAAGTGGCCTTTATTGAAATATATATCTTGTTAAATCCAACTATTCTTTTCTAAGGACTAAGCCATCCAAAAAAATCCAACCCCATTCCTACCCACAAATGTCATTTTTTATTTCCACATAATTACATAGTTTATCATCCCAATCTCCTAAGAAATAGTTTCTTAAATCTAGAAACTCTATAGCTTCCTTCAAAGTTTGGAGGAAATTCTATAAGTCATCCTAAAGCTTATTTTTGTGGATGTTACATATTTGTCATGCAAGATGATAATTAATTAAAATAATTGTACTCAACTATGAAATTCCAAATTGCAAAATCCTTATGAGGGTTTAAAACTATCAAAATCTTGTTTTCTTCCCTACTATCCAAATATTTTTCCTTAACCCCATGGAATATTTGGATAATTAAAAGTGTTCCACACTAACTTGGCTTCCAAAGCTATATTAATAAAATTTCCCTAATACCACCCCCCTACCCCCAACAACACTTTTAGCTTTATAAATTTTACTCCATGCAAGAAAAGTGCACTTATCTTCATCACTGTCCCTATTCCAAAAGAACATGTATTATTTTATTTTTTTATAAATTTAATAACCTTTCTAGGGACTCTTAAACACATCATTAGAAATATTAGGATTTTAGATATGGCATACTTGAGCATTCCTTCCACAAAATAGCTTTTGAAGTACTGCCAAATAGAAGAACCCCCAAATATTTGAATGGGAGATGACCAACTCTCATCCAAAAAAAATTGCATATACCCCTTTGTACTTGCAAATATGTATTAAATAAATATACTTCATAATTTGGCCAATTTATATTTTTCTGTGAGTATAAACTATACTTTCCTAAGGTTTTCTTTATCACTCTCTCTTTCCTCAAATTTTCCTCCCCTATAAGATATATGTCATCTACAAGATGTAGATGTGATGATAGGTTTAAAACATCCCTCGCCTTTATTCCTTTTCATTTCCCCTCATTATTACTATTAGAAAGCAACCTACTGAACACCTTGGCCATTATAATAAATAAGAAAGGAGAAATTGGGTCACCTTGATAAATGACCATGTTAGATTCAAAAAATCCCTAAGAGACTCCATTTACTAACATTAATAACCTTTGGGAACTAATGCAACTCTAATCTACCTAGTCCACTCCTTGTAAAAATAAAATTTCCTTAGAACTTTAAAAAGAAATCTACAATCCACTTCATTATATACCTTTCTACTACCATGTTTGATCATCATCCTCTTTGTGTTTGCATTCCTCATTGAATGTATTGCTTCATGTGCAAAAATTATCCCCTAATAAATGGATCTATTTGGGGAAAAACTACTGTGTTCACAAAAAATGAAAAAGTCCAAAATTCCTTTAAACTTGTTAGCAATAATTTTGCACAAGGGAATCGGCTTGAAATCACCATAAGTGTATCTTTATTCCTTTTTAGTGATGATGCTTATAAATATGTTATTAAAGTATTTTAACACAAATTTTCCACACCTAGACTCCTCTACTACTTCCCAAATATATGTCTATAATATCATTAAAAATTTTGAAATAAATGGTTGAGAACCCATTTGGGACCAGAGATTTATCATAATCTGTATCATAGAGAGCTCTATTAACTTCATATTTCTAAATACGACACATCAAAATATAATGAGATAACTAATGTAGATGTCTTCAAGAGTTGAAAGATATTTTGTAATTTCATAAAAATATGTTTGATGATGATTGAATCAATTTTTGTATTATCATTCATGTCAACTTGATAGTGTGTGTTGAATTGTTTATCAAGAAGTTGAGCTTTCACTGTACAATTAAGAAAGAAAGTGTGTGATTTATTTATATGATGATGTAGTGTAGAGATATCTCTAGTTTTTTTGTTTTTAATTTTCTATAATATACATAAGTATTGAGTTGGCTATGAATGATTGAAGTAAAACAATCTTATTAGATTGGTCAATTTATGATGGTCACTGAATGATTTGATTGGTTTATCAAATATTTAGTGTATCAAGTGATGATACTCAATATCTATGAATATGACTAAGTTTTATGATAAATTTTAAAGTTATGGTCAATTTTGTTTAAAGGAAAACATGTTCTGGATCAATTGAATTGAGGAATAGGTTTAGTGTTTAGGTTTGATAAAGAACTAATAACATGTGGGTCATTTCTAGATCTTTTGATTATGGAAGATGGTTAATAACGTGGAAATGATGTGGAAGAAAATATATTTGAATGATTGGGTATACATTAATTATATTATGATGAAATTTCTTATAATCATGTTTGTTCATTAGAAAAATAGAAAATAATAGATGTGTGATGTTAAATCGGTACACAATGAAATATTTTGATCATGTGGTAATAAATAATGATGGATTAGGCTTATGTAACATGTTTTGTTCAAACATATTTGGATATCCACAAGTAACACATTTAGGGTTAGGGTTACCTAAAGATGCAAAGTATATGTATTTGGTAGAGAATTATTTTGCAAGTGTGTGAGGGAGGAGTTATCAATTGAAGGAGTTATGATCAATCAGGGTTATATGATCAAGATATTAGTTGAATATATGAGAGTGGATGTAGACAGTGTGATAAAATGAATATGTATAGTAAAATATGAAGATAAATTCCCAAATCAATTCACAAGCTGAAATCCTCTAACAAGGTCATTTTTAATAGGTGGGTTGGATCTATAGCATGATCTAAAGTTAATTCCTTTAATCAAGTGGAACATAAACATAAATTAGAAAGTAAAATTATTTTAATACTCCTAATAGGGTTATACTCATAATAGGGCTAGATGTAAATTCCTTTACTAGGTGACTCCTATCAAGGTATGTTCTTAATCAAACATTATTGTAATCTTTTAACAGAGAAAGCTCTTAACTAGGTGCACTTCAAAAGAGTGTAAAATACTTGTGGGTATGAACTATTATGTTTTTTTCCCTCTGACCAAGTGTTTCTACAATTAAATTATTGGTGTTATTTTGTTAATTATGTGGATTCTTTTATGTATATGTCTTTATGATTAAGTTTCACAAGTTAACACGAATACATGGATGAATAGATTGATGATAAGTTTAGTTTTGGTTAATCATTTTTTATAGGTTTTGATTTGATTTGAAAGTTGATAATTTTTGATTCATTGACCCCCACCCCAACCCCTAGTAGTCTAGGAGCTTAGATATATTAATAATTAGTATTAGAGATTTGGTCTAGAGATCTTTGTCCTCTAGGACAATCATATATGGTCTCTAGTATTATAATTTGTCTTGAGGGTGTTTACTAATGTAGTTTGGTTAGGAAATGTTGATGAAAAGAAGAAAATAGGTGGTGGATCATAATTTCTTGAAGGAAGATTAGTTTCTTGGTTTGGTAAGAAAAAAAATTGTATATCTTAGTCAACATCTAAAGCTAACTATGCTTCTTCCTCAAATAACTTAATTATTCACAAGATATCTGATTAATAAAGTCTTGGAAGGTATACATGAGAATGTTATTGAACCACATACTATGTATTCTAATCATACAAGTGTGATTAATATATCTAAGAATTTGGTGCATCATCCCAAGATGGAACATATTGCGAAGAAGTATCATTTTATTAGAGAAGAGTTACATGAGAAGGAAGTAAGAATGGATTATGTTACATCAAAGGAGAAAGTGGAAGATATATTCACTAAACCATTACCTAAGGATGTTTCTGATTTTCTAAGAGGTAATTTAAGGTTCATTCCCTTTCTAGGTCATAATTAAGATGTAATAGTTACATCAATTCCCACTATAATAATGATTATCTTTCTATGGATTGGTGTTTTGGCTAAAATCTTTCACTAACTACGAAGTAAAAAATAATGAATTTAGGAAAGGTTTCATGATATTTATCTATCCTTATAGAATAGGGGAGGCTCCCTTCTTATCGTAGGTAGCTCCAATAGAAACTTAACTATAAATCACAAAAAGGGTGGTTCTCTTAATCAATTCCTCCTTTTTTAGGAATGGTTTGACAACAACTTTGACTTTAAAACTTAACAAAAATGTACTATTTTTGTGATAATACTAGTGGATTGGGTGTTCACATAAGAACAACACCAAACATAGCATTTTACTTTTATATTTTCTGTGAAAAAAATACAAGAACCCAATGTCTCTTACACTTGTCTCATGATGATTCAAGTTTAATAGGGCCTGTAAGACATAAAGTCTTTTATTGGATACCCTTAAATTTAATAAAAGCACTTGTAATGGAATCAAAAAGTATTTAGCTCTAATTAATTGCACTCACTACTATCCATCAAAATTTGTCCTTTTGCAACAAAAAGTATTCAAGAGTTCAAATTTGTTTTAAATGTAATAGATAGCTTAAAGTCTATACAATTAAATCCAAATCTCTCTTGAATTCAGCCCATTAAAACCTACAATCAACTCAAGATATTTTTTTCACATAATGTTTGAATTGGCACAAAGTCTCAAAATAATATGCATCATTTTTTGAGAATAATTTGATTTACATCCAAGCACAAAGTCTTAGAGTGCACAATACAAAGTGGCAAAATTTTCTTGCCTTTCCAAAAGATTCTTATTTATAATGAGCTTCCCTCCTTGATATAGGAAAAGAATGGAGAGAAAGGTGGAGAAAGAAGGGGAAAAACTTTAACCACCTTGACTAATTCTCTCAAAAACTTCTAACTAACTTTGACTTATTCAAAATCGCATGCCTAATGTGCTTATACTTTGATTGCATGTTATACTATCACATGCAATTGTATCTTATTTTTTTATTATATGTACTATGTCAATTACAAATGCATGGTAGAAATATATATTTTAAGTGCTTGACAAGACATGACTTCTATTACATCATCCTTTGTAGTCTTCATGATATTCAATGAATACTTCATGAATGATGTGTGCAAGTTTTGAGGAAGCAAGTCAAAGAAAAATATGAACATGTATCCTTGATTATTTCGATGAGTTTTCTTTGACCATTTTTGTCTTTAAATAATTCTACACTTGTAATAATTCTTTCACCTCCTTGTAGGCTCTATTACATGATCATGTTTTCCTCATCTCCATCTTTCTTATTTGCATGCATGATTGGAGGATTTTTAAGAAATGAAGGATGAAGGAATTAACTAAAAAAACAACTCTTTAAATTGGAAAAAACACAAAAATAAGATTTTCTAGGATTATTACAAATATAGTATGTGTTAACTATATAGCTTCATTCATATTAAATCATATAGTATTTTCTAATTAAAGTTGACATATATATATATATATGTCAAATTCTTCATTTTAAAGTAATATAGTATTCTGTCAAAAGAAGATCTATGATATTACAATATATCTTTAATGGTAATATTGAAAGTTTTGTATATTAATCAAATGTTGATTATAAGGATTATTACAACCACAATAGTATGTTATCATTGATATTATGTGTTTTCATAATCAAATAGCCATGTTTACATAGGATCATAACCTACATGGCATGAGCCATGTAGATTTCATGATTGTATGTAACCATGCCCCTTCATAATATTAATGTATGTATCAAAAATAATCTCCATTCACTGTAGAAAATCTATCAATAGCAATGATCATACTACTATTTGTGGTTACAGTAAATAAATCAAAGTTATATAAATAAAATTATCATTAATATTGTAACAGAAAGAATTAGATCATTAGTCAACTACAATCATCTTAATCTACATATAAGGATATATAACACTCAGTTCTGAAATATTCAAGTAATTATATTCTCAATTGAGATCATTGAACAATAATAATACACAATATTATTCAAGAAATAATATATAAATATGTGATAAAAGGTTGAGGTTCTCATCTAATATACACTAAAATAAAGGCTATTATTTTCTATCACTGATCCATATTCCTCAACATGGTATCAGAGCCTTGTTGGTAGATAGAGAAATAGATTGTGAAAACACTTCCAAAAGTTCTTGAATTATTTGCTCTACTCATAAGAGAAATCATGGTGAACAGAGTCAAGCTAGAAGATGGACTTGATGGAGTATCAAAATTTGTATCTTGGAGAATACATATCATGATCATTCTTAGAGAACTCAAATTAGAGCAATTTTGTGGAAGAGAAAAAATCCATGTCTGAAAATGAGCCTAACAATTTCTATGGAAAAGACACAACAACAAGTCCATTAAGATTAGAATTACTTTTGTAAAAGATCACATTCTTAGATATATATCAAAATCTTCAACCGCATATGAAATCTTAATGAGAATTCAAAACTCATGAAATCAATCACACCTATAGATTTCTTACTCTAAAAACTCAACTCCTTCACATCAAAATGAACAAAGGAGAAATTGTTACATCATACTTCTTGAGAATATCATAATTAAGAGACCACCTTTCTACTCTCAAAAATATTGTAAATGATGAATAAATATCTTTTATAGCTCTTAAAGGGTTACTTACTACATGATAATCCTTCAATCAAGGGATTAGTGCTTTTCCTACTCTAACTAAAATTGATCAACTCAAGAATGATTGTACTCAAGAGGAGTTACAATTAATTACAAGAGGGATCATAGCCAACAAAGAAGAGGAAGTTCAAGGCTTACATGTGAACTCTAACAATAAAAGGAAGAGAAACTTTAAGAAAAGAGGGAAGAAAAAACAAAATTATAAGAAAATAATTTTTTCAAAAATATAATGTTACAAATGTGACAAATTTGGACCTAAACACAGGTATCATCCAAAAAGAAAGAAATACCTTGTCAATGTGTCTAAAGTCAAGGAACCTAAAAAAACTCACTATTCTTTCGTGCCTTATCAAGTAAGATAAAGTTCAACAAGAATACCTAGATAATTAATAGTGGAGCATTAAGACACATAACAGGATTCAAAGATCAATTTGAAACCTTAAAAGGACACTCCACCGAGAAGTTTCAATAGGAGATAACTCTACTTACCTTGTGAAAGGAAATGGGATATGGTCAGTTCAAATGAAAATTGGAGCTACATTACAAATAAAAGATGCTCTATATATACTAGGTATCAAGAGAAATGTAGTCTCTATCTTAGGTCTCGTAGATCAAGGGAATTTCATTACCTTCCATGAAGATAAGGTCATATCTTGGACTAAAACTTCAAACATAAAAAATACAATCTCTATTGGATATAGAGACAAAAGTCAATATAAACTATGCAATGCTCAAAATTTTCTCTTTAAATCATAAAGTAATACACAAAAGAATAAACCACTTACATTTATGAGCTTTACCTTACATAGAGAAAATTTTGAAAGGTAGACCTACCCTAAAATCTGAACACAAAACATGTAAAGGCTATGCATTAGGATAGAACTCCAAAACATCTTTCCCTCATAATGAACTTAAATCTAAGATTGTACTTCAACTCATTCATACTGACTTCTATGGACCTATGTTGGTACCTTCCCTAGGAGGATACTTGTATTACATTATTTTTGTTGATGATTATTCTAAGAAAACCTGGATCCACTTCTTGAAACTAAAAGAGTCAAATGAAGTTCTATTTAAATTTAGAGAGTTTAAAGCCTTAGTCAAAAATCAAATAGGGAAGAAAATTAAAATCCTAAGATTTGACAATGGAGGAGAATACTTTTTTAAAAACTTCAAAGAATTTTGCATATCTATTGGGATTAAGAGGGAGTATATGGTACCATATTATCCTCAATAAAATGGAGTAGCCAAAAGAAATAACGAAACCATTATTGATGTAGTTAAGTCTATTATGCATGACAAAAATATTCACTTAACATTCTTGGCTGAAGCCTCCAATACTGGAGTATATATTCAAAATAGATTTCCTCAATCATTTCTAGAAAATGTAACACCTAAAGAAGTCTTCTCAGATATCAAATCTGATCTAAGTCACCTCATAATCTTTGGGTGCCTTGTATACATTCATATACCTAAAGAGAAAAGGACTAAACTAGATTCCTCAAGAAAGAAACATATATTTATAGGCTATAGTGAGTCTTCCAAAGCTTATAGGGTATACATACTAATTTCAAGGACAATTGAAATTAGTAGAGATGTTAAGTTTGAAGAATATGTTTCATATAAACACTCTAAAAATATAGAAGAATCATATAATGACTCCATCCTAGAATTATATAAAATTTATATGATTAAGAGGGAGAGTTTTACAGAAAATAATAGACCTACAATCTCTAATCCTAATGATGACTCAAATCCACTCAACAAGAAATGACCATTATGTGAAAAGAAAATTATTGAAGAAAAAAATGTGGCTTCTAATGAAATCTTAAGAGAAAATAAGAAAAAAAGAAGTCACTCATTTTATGCCACTCATATCAATGAGCCCACTCATTCTAAACCCTCAAATGTTGAAGAAGCCTTAAAATATCAAGCCTAAAAAGATGTCATGATTGAGGAATATCAATCTATATTAAAGAATGATGTTTGGGACATTGTACCTAAATGATTTTCTCAATATAAATCCACAAAGACCGAAGAATACCTACATGTAAAAAACTTTCACAGAGAAGAAAAAATAAGAGGCAAGGATTTTTCTCTAAAAGTATGCAAATTGTATTCTCAAAAATCAAAAAGATAAGAGATAATTACAAACAATCTATCCTCATAGAAGAAGATCAAAACACAAAAAAGGGTAACCTAAAAGGGAAAAGACATTTAATAATTACTAATTAATTATTAAATGTGAATGCAAAAGTACATAAAGGTGATATCTTAAGAAGGGAGAAAAGGTAATTTAATAAATGAAATGAAATTAACCTTTTTCTCTAACACCCCGCCTTTAGATGAGCAACAATGTAGCTAAAAAAAATGTAGAAAGAGAAAGGAAACTACAATGCAATGTAGAAAGCAAACTTGGGTCTTGGAAACAAGGTCTAATGAGGTACCAATCAAAATCAAATATCTAAGAAATGAAGAAATAGAGAAAAATAAGTGGGAAAAAATGTACTCCAAAAAGAGATAATAATAAAAAAGGATGCACAAATGAAACATCTCAAGAGAATCTCTGAAGACCATAAGTACAATAAAAGCCTCCATGATAGAAGATTGAGACACCATGCCTCCTCCCCTAGAATACCAAAACTCTTGTGTCAATAAACATACCAATGTGTCTCTAATCTAAAGGAAACAAAGGCATTGGACAACGATGATAAAACCCATGTATGTTAGGTGTAGCTAGAAGTCCTAGTTGATGGTCAAAGGAGAAAGCATGAGAATCTTGAAATGGAATCTCAATGGAGGTGGAATAATAGGTGTGTTGAATCTATCATCTGAGAGGAGATGTGTGTCCTCTAATATATCTTCAACAACTATAGTAGGTGGATCAATGATTGGAGTTACAATAGTAGGAAATGTTGAAGAGTAATCATGTGCAAGAGATGGAATTTGAATAGGAGGTGTGTTAGAAATGCTTTAGAATAACTGGAGGGGGAGGGTGAATCAATTATTCAAGGTCCAACATTTCCAATTCAAACTTTTCACTAAGTATAGTGTGCTCATCAAACTATTCATTCATCCAAGCTTTAACTTTCCTATTCAACAAGTTACTATAAATCAACATGCAAGCATAACACATAAAAGATCAACACATAACATAGTGATTTATGTGGAAACCCAATTTGGGAAAAACCACCAGTAACATGCTACTCAATCCTCACTCTTCTAAAGTGATGCCCTATGAAAGGTCTGCCCTATTAAAGGCTTACAACACATTGTTAAATATGATCTGGTTAAAGGATTTGACCACCCTGTTAGAAGTGGGCCTAGTTAGAGGACTTTAGAACATTCACTTGGAATTTCACCCTGTTAAAGGATTTAAAAATGGCTATTAAACCAACCTAAGTCCATAGGATTTTCCTTCTACCCTAACTGATACAATTGATAGAGAGTAAAAATAAGGGGTTTTGACCTTTCTACAACTTACAACTCACCTTGCAAATTTTAGATCACTTCTCAGCTCATATCATTGCTTGGCTTTCAATCTCTACAACTCTGATAGCTTGCCCTCATTTCAAGCTTAGTCACCATGAGTCTTCATGCTCAATGTACCAGTGCAATCATCTCTCTCTAACCACTTGTTTAAGTATAATCTCTATGCTCTATTCTTCCTTTTTCTAGATGCCTTCTCCTTGACACCCTTCTAACCACTTCATAATTTGGCACTCCAGTAGCTCTTGCTTCTTGGTCTGTGACTCCTTAAATAGAAGTTTGAAACATCCTTTTTCACTTGATTCTTCCCTCCTTTAATTTCAATTCGTATGGATTAGGTAGGATTCATTGAATCTAACCCATATTTTGTTTCTTCTAGAAACATCATGAAGAATTTACTTGAATTCACTCAAAAATGGTTTACATAGAATTATGTGCCACCAACTCATCATCCTTATCCTCCAAATGGTTCACAAAATTCAAGGTAACAACTTTGTTAGCTTGGATTTGGAAAATCTTTCTCATTTAAAATAATGCAACAGCTTAGCACTATTGAAATTCTAGTGCTCGACACATAATGTGTTATTCGACATCAACTCTGTTTTACTGATGCTCGGCACCTAAAGTTCACTCGGCACCTAATAAGATTTTATGATGCTTGACATCTGTTACATTTCTCAACACTTAAACTTCACTCAACTTCTAAAGTTCACTCGGCACACACTAGATTTTGCATCTTCTCGACTCCAACTAAAAATTTGCTTAGCTTCAACTAGCTTGCTCGGCACCCACTAATGAACTTAGTTTAAGCTTTGTAGTCAACCTTGTTACAACATATTCCTCCAATGTTTCTAAGTGTGGCAAACCTTTTTATCTTTGAATATGTTACCAATACATCATTTAACCATTGTCTTAGCTGATCCTTGCACTTCATTACAATATCATAACTCAACCTTTCCCTTAGGTGCTCTTGTTACATCTTGTTAATCAAATCCTCTTCATCAATCAATTAAGTGATAGTACTTGGATCTTATAAGAAATTTTCATTCCTACAAATAGAAAGCTTGACTTCAATGACAAAACAATTATTGAAAACATTCTTTATCAACCAATCTCCCTCTTTGACTTTCAACAATGATCTTTTCAATCAAATTTCCAACAAGGTGGAGGTGTAGAAGTCACAACACTTGTCTCTAGAACAACACATAAGTTCAAGTGACTTGAATTCACCTTAGTAGACTCTCATGAAAAAAGAGAATGAGTTTTTGATAGTGGAGATGGTGGACCAAAATGTGAGAAGGAATATAGGTGAGAAGCATGATCAATAGTCCCTATAGCAATAATATTACCTGAATCACTATCTCTGATGTGCACTGAATCTTATCTATCCCACTATGTGTAATCTAATAAATAGAGAGAAGGTTAGAGGAAAAATATTGAACACAAAGTACATCATTAAATTTACCATCATCAATGTCAATATAACCTTTCCCACATATAGTCATAATATTATTTTTCCCCATCAAAATGTATAGAGTAGGAGAAGCCTCAAAAGAAGAGAACAAATCCTTAGAAGGTGCCATATGGTGTGAAGCACCTAAATCTAGTAACAATCTAGAAGAATGAGGAACACTAGTTGCACATAATGCATGACCCTTTCATGTATCTTTACCATATGACTAAAATGATGATGATGAAGGTGGTCTATGAAAAGTAGAAGAAAGATCAATGTTTCTCTTCTAAAGGAGAGTTGTCAAATTTGAAACATGTTTGGCATAGCCATCTAACTTTTCTCATAGTAATGTGACTCATCATGTTTAGACTTATTCTATTAAGTAAATTTTAGTCTTTCTAGATTTGGTTTACCTCTTTAGGAGGAGGTGGCCCTGATGAACTATGAGTACTAGAATCAATTTGAGACTCTATAGAATGAGATTTATGAGTCTTCTCCTTCACCCTTGAAGATGGCTGAGCTACCAATGCATGAGTATGAGAGCCTATGAGAGAATCCAACTAAGAGAGCTTAGCTTGCTCTCATTTTAAATGATCACAAAAAACCTCAAATGATGGCATGGAAAGTCTATTATGCAAAGCATCTTTAGTAGAATAGAAGATAGAAGAAAAATTCTAAAAGTTTTCATGAAGCTTAGAAAGAATCAAGTATATACACTCAGTGCCAATCTTTTTCTTTCCACAAACCTACAATAAGGATCTTTGTTGATTGAAATTCATCAAGATGTTCTCAATGGAATGAAAAGAACCTAGTATAAGAGAGGCAAGTTTTGCCTCAATCTAAAGTGCCCTAAACTCATTCACTATAGCAAACAAGCTTTCAAGCTTGGTCCACATAGTTAGAGGAGTATTGCACCCATCAAGATGAAATTGTAGACTATTGGAGACCTATAAGGAAATCAATCATATTGTCTCATTCATCTTATTCCTGTGTTGCATGACCTCAAAAGGCCTCTGTAAAACTAGTTGCATTGCATCTAAACAATACCACAACTCTTTTGACTAGAGAAGCTATGTCATCAAGGTCTTCCATGTTTGATAGTTATGAGGGGTCAGAAGTTCTAGACAAAAAGAGGTCTTCGTCATTATTTTAAGAAGGTGTTGAATTATTTTTGAATTGAGTTATGATTTACATATATGAATTAGAGAAATAATATGACAAAACACCCCCCATAATGCAAAGAATTGAACCCCAGCTACTAGTAGGAATGTGTAAATGAGAGGAGAAAAAAAGCTTCAAATATGAATCAAAAATACCTATTTTCTATAGGATAAAAAATGACCAAATGCTAAAAGTACTATGCCCACACAATATTACTCACTGATACTAGATCTAGAAAGTAGACAATAAATAATGCATTTTTAAAAAAAATAGCACCTAAATATGTCTCCATATGAGCTTGAATGAAGCCTTTAAAGTTGCAAAAACTGAGATTTATGATTTTCATAAAAAATTTGAAACAAAAATCACAAACAACCTGCACCAATGTGTAGATCATGAAATTCTACCGCAAAAAAAAAACAAAAATTGCTCAGAAAAAGGAGTCTGTATGAGTGAGACATCATTGTTTGAAAATCACCTCTGTAATTATTTTTTCTAAATCACCCTCATTGCACCTCCGAAAATCAAAGAAAAATGCTTGAAAAATATTAGATTTATCCTATCAAACCCTTATTCTCCTTCTTCTCCAAATACTAAACAAGCTACAATAGATTCGGCTTTGATACCATGAAGGATTTGATCAATACAAATCCACAAAGCCCGAAGAATACCTATATGTAAAAACTTATCATAGAGAAGAAAAAAATAAGAGGAGGTGAGGATTTCACTCTAAAAATATGCAAATTGTATTCTTAGAAATGGAAAAGATAAGAGATAATTACAAACAATATATCCTTACAAAAGGAGATTGAAACCCGAAAAAGGGTAACCTAAAAGGGAAAAGTCATTTATTAAGTATTAAATGTGAATGCAAAAGTGCATAAAGGTGAATTTTTAAGAAGAGAAAAAAGATAATTTAATAAATGAAATTAAATTAACCTTTTTTTCTAACAATACCAAGACCCAAAGATAAATATGTTGTTTCATCAAAGTGGCAATTTAAAATTAAATAGGCACCTGATGGCAATATAAACATAAAGCTAGATTTGTGGCAAGATGATTCTCCCAAAACGATGGAATTGATTACAAGGAAAAATTTGCTCATGTTTTTCAATATACATCTATTAGAATCATCATTGCAAGTATACTTTGTAAGGATGGAAGATACATCAGATGGATGTAAAGACAACATTTTTGAATGGTGTTATTGAAGAGGAAGTATACTTGTAATAGCCAGAGAGTTTTTTTATTCATGACAAGAACATGCATGTATATAAACCAAATAAATATCTTTATGCCCTTAAACTTCCCCCAGGGAATGGTATGATTGATAGTTATCTTATCAAATTGGGGTACTCAACAAATGAAGTTGACCCTAATATATACTTCAAAGAATCAAAGAGTGATATGATAATACTTGTTCTTTATGTTGATGATCTTCTAATAATACATGTAGATCACCTTATTGTGAAGTATAAACAAGATCTTACATCTTAATTTGAAATGAAATATTTAGATCTTCTACACTACTTTTTGGGGTTTGAAGTATGGCAGAAGGAAGACTATATCTTCCTAAATCAAGGCAAGTATACTTGTATTGCATAAAAATGTAATAAGAGAATAAACACTAAGCAATATTCCTACATGATTATGCAAACCTCAAAATATGCAATATAAACATGTAAATAAACATAATATGAAATCAAAAGAGTATAAACGATTACTTCCCTTATGTCTTCCAAACATGATGATGGGCTTTATGGCTCAATTAGACTGTCCTCATGAAACTTGATCCCCAAATGCAATCCTTTGACCTACAAGTTTAGACTCACAAAACACTCAAAAACACATTAGATGGTTAGTTTGAACCCGTGAAGTGGGTCCCACTGGGCATGCCAAAATGTATTGTATAAAAATGTAATCAAAAAAATAACACTAAGCAACTAATGCATATTCCTACATAATTATGCAAACATCAAAATATGCAAGATAACATGTAAACACAAATAACATGAAATAAAAAGAGCATTAAACTATTGAAAATAGCACGTACGCAAACCTCACAAATCACCAAGTGATTGATGATTTTACATTTTTGTGGGATGTGGTTGCTCACAAATCCTGCAGCATAACAATAGGCTAGATAGTGCTTCATGTGAAAATGAGGAGAGGGCTCTCCTTTTATAAGAAAAAAGATGAAATGGATGGCTAAGATTGAATGCAAGATGAAGGGCTAGGATCTCTCAAGATCAATGAGGTGTCCATGAGGTGGAGGCCAAGTAGACTCCAAGTGGATTAGAGTTTTGACCATTCAAAGGGGGCAAGATGCTCACACATGTGTGAGCAAC
This sequence comes from Cupressus sempervirens, assembly GCA_028749045.1. Taxonomy (NCBI): domain Eukaryota; kingdom Viridiplantae; phylum Streptophyta; class Pinopsida; order Cupressales; family Cupressaceae; genus Cupressus; species Cupressus sempervirens. Next base: position 388,662,689 of record CM053790.1, read on the forward strand.
CTTTGATGGTGACATGTCTATGAAAGGTGTAAGAGGCATGTAAAATTATGTTTCCTCACACATGTGTGAGACAACTTTGAAAGCAATGGGTCAATGACATGTGTAAGAGAGTTGGAGGCTCAAGGTTTCTCACACATATGCGAGACACCTTTGGTTCACATGTGAAGGGGGACAATTGTGTAAGTGTGTAAGAGTCACATGTCAAATGTGACTAGGGTTTTCTAATCCTTTGATTAGGATTGTGCAAATGATTAAGGATATAATTAGATGGGAAACTAGGATTAATTAATGGGTAAGTGGATTGAACTAGGTTAGAAGGATGGGTTATGTTAAGAAAGTGAGGTTAGGTGAGGGTTAAAGTTAGGAGCCATATGCTCAAATAGAATTAAATTTAATATTTAATTCCAAGTGGGATTAATTAAGTAAATGAAGTACTTAATTAAAGTGAAAGGGGTTAGCATGCAAGGGGAATAGGTTAGGATTTAAATAAACCTTAGTTTATTTAAATCAAGAAATGGTGAACATAATTAAATAAATGTAAAATTTATTCAATTAAAGGTAGGGGAATTGAATAAATAATAAATATTTATTTAATTGGTCAAGACACATGATTTGAAAAATTTTAGGTGTCTACATTTTGCCCCTCTTTGATATAGCATTAGTAATGTTATATCAAAGAAGAATAAAATATAGTGGCTGGGAGGATAAGACTAGTAGCATGATGCCCCAGTCATGGAAGGATGAGGAAGGATGATGAAGGTGGAAGGGTATGCCCCCTCAAGAGGACATGCAGGATAGGAGAACATGGATGTTCTCTTGAAATGGATGGGAGGATGGAAGGGGTTTATGCTGCAATGGCGTGAACAACCTAAGTTTGATATTGTATTTAACACTATGCACCAAGGTATGAGGAACCAAGATGACAATGTGTCAAGTACATGATAAAAAGAGTCTAATACAACCATCTTCCTTATAAAACCATGATATGGAAGACCATGATTCCTAGGACAATAGGATGCAAAGACCATGATAAATGCAAAAAATACTAATGCAGACAAGTAAAAAGTACTAATGCAGACAAGTAACAAGCAATCATGCACAATGAACCAAAAGAAAACCAATAATTTGCCCCTAGTCAAGTTAAAAACCCATGAATGGACTGATTGATGATGATTGATTAAGGATGAAAAAGCTAACGATAAGCATAATGCACATCCAAGGATTGGGAAGGATTCATCCCATGATAATGTTTGAATATGATTAATGGATTATCAGCTAATTGGGTCAAAGTGATGAATTGATTAGGATTGATGTACAAGATTACAAGATTAGATTGATTGAATTAGTATTGATTGCACAATGAGATTTTTTTTTTTTTGATTTTTTGATTTTATGGCAGATAGAAGAATGAATGTGGGTGAGATTGGGAGAATAATGTTGATAGGATGAAGAATGATGAAAATAGAATTGATGTGATATGAATGGATTAGAAGAAGGGAAAATTGATTGAAATAGGGGATAAATGAATTTGATTGAAGTGAGTTGGAAGAATTAGATTGAATGTGATATGCATGAATGTGGGATAGAATGGATAGAAATGAATTGATTGAATGAAGGTGGAATAAAATGGATTGGGACCAATGACAAGGGAGAGCCAAAGCAATGTAAATGGAGGAAAAGAAATGTGAGTTGGTGGATGTAAGGAATGGGGAAAGGATATGAGGGGCCAAATGATATGGTATCAAAAAATGTAGAGTCAAGGACCATGTTTTGAAGGAGTTCAAATGCCCCATACCAAAGATGGGAAAATGGAAGAAAATATGGTGGGAAAGGATGCATGAAAATGAAAAGATGGTATGAAGGCTAGCGTATGGAGGAAAAGAAGGCATGTGTTTGTCCAAAGCATGTATTAGCATTGTGTTGTTGCATCTCTAGTATGGATCATGAGCATGGGCATGAAAGTGGAATGAATAAGGGATATGGGAGGGAGGTATGAAAAAGGGATAATGATATAAAGGGTATGGATGAAATGTGGGATATGAAGTGGAGGAAATGGACCAAGATCAAGGACATATGAAAGACAGATGGAAGTATGGAGGAGTATGGATGGAAAATGGATGAACATGAGAAGGACTATGGAATGCAAGATATGGATAGCATGTCAAGATCAAAAGTATGGAAGGATTATGGAAGTATATAGGATAATGTATGGATAATGTGCAAGGGATATGGATGGATGAAATGAAAGTGAAAGTCAAGATCAAATATGGAAGCAAGAATGAATAAGGGATATGGGAGGGAGGTATGAAAAAGGGATAATGATATAAAGGGTATGGATGAAATGTGGGATATGAAGTGGAGGAAATGGACCAAGATCAAGGACATATGAAAGACAGATGGAAGTATGGAGGAGTATGGATGGAAAATGGATGAACATGAGAAGGACTATGGAATGCAAGATATGGATAGCATGTCAAGATCAAATGTATGAAAGGATTATGGAAGTATATAGGATAATGTATGGATAATGTGAGAGGGATATGGATGGATGAAATGAAAGTGAAAGTCAAGATCAAATATGGAAGCAGAATATGAACAGTAGATGGAAGGATGGAAGAGATGTAAGGCAGTATGGTATGGCTGGAGCTTACCCCCAGTGTAGAGTGCAACTGGAAGAGGGATAAGTGGAATTGGAAGATAATGGATACATGATAGGAGAATGAAGGGAGGACTCAAGAATCTATTTTTCATGGATGGTATCCCTTGATATATTTTTCTTTTCTTTTTTATTTTCAAGGAATTTTTACTATTTTCTCCTAGATGTTGGTAGGATAGTGAAAAGAAGGATGAGGTGGATTAGGAAATGGAGGATAATGACCTATGAAAAAGTTTGGATTAACGGGGTGGAGTGGGTGGGAGGAAGACATGGTTGATGGATGCTAGGTTGGAAGACTTGTGAATGAATGGATGAAGGAGGCAAAAAGATCATCATTGGCACACACCTTGAAGGGTGATGGAAAGGAGGAAATTGTGGGGTGCAATGACCCAAAATGGAGGAAGGAGACAATGGATTTGGGATCGTGGATTTGGGTATATAAGGACCCAAAATAGATTTGGACAATGGAAGCTTGGATGGATTATGAATGTGGGAAGCCTTTGGATTAGCAGAATTGGATGTCATTTGAAATCTTTCTTTGAGATTCATTGCTACATTACATAGCTTTGGTATCCACAAAAATTTTGCGTTTTTTATTTTCAGCCTTTGTGGCCTTTTGATTTTGCTTTGGATCAGATTTTTCTTTTCTTGAACATGTCTTTTAGAGGAGACATGTTGATCCTTGGATTTTTGTGGATTTTTGGCTTTATTCTCTTTTTCTTCTACATCCAATTTGCTACCATTGGTCATGGTATGGGTGTATGAAGAAGAGCAAATGGATGGTGTACATTGGAAGGAATTCAAGTACATGTGCCTTTGTTGATATTTAATAGGAGCATGAAGGGATGTAGTAGAAAACATGGATATGAGGGATGGATGTATGTAAGGACACAAAATAGAAGGAAGGGATGAAGGATTTGGCTGTGGAACATAAGAACCTAGAATGGATGAAAGGGAGGAAGGAATGGGAATATGGATATAAGGTCCTAAAATGGATTTGAAAGAGGAATTATGGGAGTGTTTAGGTTTTGATGGATGAATTTTGGAGTTGGAAGAAGTGGAAGGTATACCAACATCTTGAGACATTGTGTCTTCAATGGTATACTTATTATGTTCAACACAAGAGGCGAGTCTAGGTATATGAAGTTCATGAGTGGATAGGATAGGCATGATACAATCATGTGGAGGATTAGGATTATGAGGGCTAATAGGATCGTGAGATGGAGTGGGATCATGAAATGAAAATGGAGGGGTGCTTTGATCTTGACTTGAAAGAGGATCATGTGGCGGAATGCATGGATCATGAGATGGAATAGGATCATTGAATAGAGTGGAGGGAATGGAGCCATGAGATAGGGTGATTTGATCTTGACATGGAGGAATATTAATGGATGGCATGGAAGGAAGTTCTTCATGAAGTGGAGGGTCTAAGGATGCTAACTCTTGAGAAGGAGTGGAAATGGTAAGATGTGCGGTACATGGAATTTATTGATCTTGATTAGGAAGGGAATCAAGAGATGGAATAGGGGGGATAAATGGATCTTGAGGGATAAGGGAATGATTGGATGAAGAAATGCTTAGATCTAGAGGAGAAGAGGCATCTATAGTGACATTCTTTGGAGGAATAACTTTGGGTGATTGGCTCTCTTCATTTTGAATTGTACATTTAGCTAAGAATTTGTGGGAGAAAAACCTATTATGAGGTGGGGATGATGTTTGTGGAGGATTAGGATTGTGTGAAGGTGAAACTATGTGTAGGGGATTGCATGGAGGGTTGGGGTTGGATGGGACATGAGGACTAGGATCTTTGAAACATGGGGGAAGAGGACTCATGGCATGGAAGGTGGCCTCTTTTTGTTGGCTTGCTAAGAGATAATTCTTTAATTATTCCATTTCCATGGCAAGGGCACATGTGTTTGAGGAAGTGTGTGAGCTAGGAATGGAATTGTATGGAGTTGAAGGATAATGAGGTGGATTTCCCTTATCAAAGGTAGAAGAATAATGAACATGAGATGGATGAGAGTTGGATATGAAGTTTTGAGGATGGATTTGATATGCAGGTTGAATAGGAGGTATAACTCCATATTTTCGATTAAGATCATCAACCATTTGATTAAGCAAATTTAGATCCATAGATGTTAGATGAAGACTGATGAAAGATTCGATGATGGATGGAAAATGAACTTGAGACTAGGAGCAATTTGGACTTTGTGTTTATTTGATTTGGATTGGATTGCACTTGATATTGAGTTGATTGAATTTGATTTGATATTGATATTGATATTGATATTGATGAGGGTTTGATTTGATTTGATAAAAAACCCTATGATATTGTAAACAAGTGAATGTGAAATTTGAATGAAAGTCCAATGGTGATGACAATGCGCCTATGACCAAAGTAGAAGATTTGATGCAAAGTTGAATTAGAAGAAGACGTGGATGAAATTAGAAAGATTGATTATGGAAGAAGATGTAAATGGATTGAATTAATAATTGATTAGAAAAGAATGAATTTGACAAGGAATTGGATTAGAAGAATGATGATGATGTGGAATATTGAATTAAGAATGCATTATGAGATTGGTGGAGGAAATTGAATCTCGATGATGATGAAGCATGACTAGGATGAAGATTATGGATTAGATTGAATGATGAGGAAGATAAGGAAATGATGTGGATGAATAGAGATGATTAAGATGTCAATGAATGGTTTGAATGATGAAGACAAGAGATGTATGAGTGTGATGACGTTGATGATGTGGACAACTTGACTAAGAGGACTTGAACCAAGACTTGTTTTTGTTGTTTTTGAAATTTTTTGATTTTTGAACTTTTATGATCTTTTTGGATTTTTATGTTTTATAATGTTTTTGGATTTTTTAAATTTGAATTGCAAAATATATACAATGAAATATATGATACTCATTTCTTTTCTTCAATACATTCATGTTCAAGAAAATGAAACAACAATATCAACACCAAAAAATCCTCTTTCGTGTCCCTCTCACACTTATGTACAACACATTCATCAAACATGTACATAGGGTGGTGAAATCAATATATCAAAATTTTCACATTGGAAATACTTTCTCACAATACATAGATTTCTCCCAACCTCTCTATTGACAAATGAAATAGAACAAAGGTAACACTCTTACAATACAATATGAGCACATAACAAGATGGAGTTTCCCTCTAAAAAATACAATAGTGTCTTCTTCTACCATGCAAAGGAAAGACTTCACAATTCCCAAATTTCCAAGCCTCAAGAAAAAACCTGCAGATAAGAGACAAATGTAGAACCATGGAGGCTCACCTCCAAACCTAAGCCTCATGGAGACCACCCATCAAGCTTGGGAAAACAAATCACAAATGGTTGCACACCTTCAAACTCACATATCATGCAAATCCATAACAATACAACCCATCCCAAGGCTTGCACATAGATTCCACAATAGAATTAAGATATAGGGTGAAGGTGGGCTCTCTCCATGATGAAAATTTCAAATCCATGAATCACATATTTTTACATATTCCCATAAGTAACATGCCCTTTCAAGGCTTAACAATGTCTTCACTCTTCATACACCTCCTTATTCCTCCCAAGAATGCAAGTAACCATGAAGTCCATACTCCATTGAAGCACATCAAAATCATCTCCACACATAGGAGAGTTTCTCAACTACATGAGTCAGCCCAACTAACCCCTTCACCCAAGTATCTCTTCCCTCCCAAGGGTGGGTGATGCTTCACACCCATTTTACACAAACAAACAACATGAACAGAAAAGGATTCAAGAAGAAATCACATAAAACTCTCACATTCAACACACATACAACAAGATTCTTCACAAAACCACATCTACTCCATATCACATCTAAAATGCAATGAAGAAATGCCATATCAAATCTACAATGCAATACATTAAACACCATAGATCATGGATACCAAACTCACTCAAAGCAATGGCAAATGAAAGTTGTTGTAGAGCTCCTTATCCTCTTCCTCCAAACCCTAAATGTCTCTAAAGTAAGAGAGTAGTAAGTGGGTTTCTAATTTGGCCATTCCTCTATATAAGTCTCCCATTTTTGGATTCAATAAAAAATACATTCTTTTTGGGATCTCCTAGGTCTTCTAGGCACCCTAGTTGTCACTATTAGCCCCCTAACTTAAAGTATTATCATGGGTAGGGTTTTTTTTATCACAAATTCACCTTATAGCTTCGTTTGGCCCTCATAATGCTAGGTAAAGTTCAATTTCAAATTTCCTATAGTGATAACCTTTGTTTCCCTTACTAAGTCAAGGCAATAAGTATAATTCTTAATTAAGGGATTTAACTTGAGATAAGGTGGCCACATGATCCATCTTTAGAGAACATGTCATTTTCACACAATGAGTACAAGTGTTAAGTGACACACACAAAATTCACTATACATCATGCATAACATGTTCTAAATCTAATCATGAAATACATGCTACACACATACATCTCACATTTACAAAATAAACACATCACAATGAGGTTTACAAATCTTCTAAAGATTCACCTTGGCAGTGTCATTTGAACATGTGTTTATACCTTGTTTCCCTATTATGTTCCAAGGTTCCTTTCCTATACACTAGACTCGAGCATCAGTAGTCCAATAAAAAGTCACATATAAAATACATATGAAGTAAAGATACATAATAGTTTCGTTATTCTACAATTCACATATAACACATTTCATAATTAAATTCCTATTCCCCATCATTTTCTTATAAAAAATTTAATCATTAAACCTCTAAAAGTCTGCATATTACATTAAATCAAAAATCATCGTAATCATCATATCATAATCTAATTTTATGATGTCATAAAGCTGCATCCATATGTGTTTGATCATTTCATTCACAATATCACGTGCATAGTACATATCATAGATGCAAAATACTACTATAAATGTCAAAATCAATAGATAAAATAAGCCATGGTACTTCTAAGTCTTGAATAATGTCAAAATATCCAAATCATGAATATCAAAAGCAAGTAACATGCACCCCACTTAACATTTCATTACATGCATTTCTAAAATTTAGCTTCTATCAAAGCAACTGAAAAGGGTTAGTACATGAATGAAATCATTACTTATATCATTTCGGTCTTAATGTGTAGACATAAGTGTGGATTGTCAAAATGTAGATATTAAAATAAATAACCCTATAGTCTTGAAAGTATATCAAAATATCAAATTAGAAGAATCATAATGCAATTATGTCATCTATACTATGATAGATTAGGTGAGGCCTCATAGAATCACACATGTATCCATTGTGATAATCAAAGCTACATTAAACTCTTTGTAAATTCACTCTTCCATAATATGTCCAAGCACATAGAGATTCCCTATCACTACATAAGGGATATGGTAGACAAAAATATTATCAATTTGGCATATATTAGCACTAAAGAGCACACTATCAACATATTTATCAAACCCCTTATGAAATTAAAAGTGGAACATTTCAGAGGTAAACTTGGTATGGATAAGATATAAATATAATTCTTGAGATTAAAATTTAGGTTTTTTTTTTGTGTGTGTGTGTGTGTCTGTGTGTGTGTGTGTGTGTGTGTGTGTGTGTGTGTGTGTGTGTGTGTGTGTGTGTGTGTGTGTGTGTGTGTGTGTGTGTGTGTGTGTGTGTGTGTGTGTGTGATTACTATTGTGTACATGTGTATTGTTTTATGATAGATAATAATATTTATTTTGGGTGTAGGATCTCTATAGTAAGGTGAGATTGACCTATTATCATGTGAATTCAATAAGTTGTTGTCCCATATTGTGTCAGTTATTATGATAACAAAATCATCAAGATCAACTTCACTAAGTTGTTGTCCTAGAATGAGCCAAAAATCATGATGCTACTTGTGTTGTTTCCTCTAAGTTATTTATTCATTGTCATGTTATACTACATTAAATTGATGTCCCAAAGTGTGTCATAGGTCATGATAAATAATGCATCAAGATGGACTATATATGCTAGAGATTATGATACCTATGATATTGGAGACTCTATTGTCTATAATAAGATCAAGGTTGTTATCTAATAGAATTCATTTAGTTGTTGTCTCGAAGTGCTAGAAATCAGATAACTTATATGTCTCAAACTTCATGTTGAGATATGTGTGGTGATTCAATCCTATTTTTCTAGGAAGGAGTGTTAACAATATAACCTCATTTAGATTAAAGCATATAGTATTTTAGAATTAAAGTTGATATATATGTACATAAGTAGATTTGAGAATTATATATATATATATATATATATATATATATATTTCTTCAATTTAAAGTAATATACTAATCTACAAAAAGAAGATTTATGAGATTACAATATATCTTTAATGGAAATATCAAATTTTTCATATATTAATCAAATATTGATTATAAGCATTATTACAACCATAATAGTATGTTATCAATGGTACTATAAGCCTACATAATTGAATGGTCATGTTTACATAGGGCCATAACCCTATGTGGCATGAGCCATGTAGAGGTCATGACTCTATGTAAACATGCCCCTTAGTAATAATATAGGTATCCACAATAGTTTCTATTCATTTTAGAAAACATATCAATAAAAGTGATTATACTACTTGTTAGAAATAGGGATTATTGAGAGGGGGGTGAATGAATAATCTAAAAAATTTAATTGCCAACTGGATATTATTTCTTACTTTAAACCATGCATAAAAAAGTAATAAATTAATGCTAAATAGTAATAGTAAAAATTGACAAAGATAACTCATAACACCATATTTTGTTAGCTAGGGAAACCCTAGCCAAGGGAAAACCTCGGTGGAGATGATACCCACTAGATAATATATTGATATATAAGTTCCTTTTTATAAGATGGGCCCTATTAGGAGTCAATGAAAAAATTTAGTATAAGGAGTCCCCATTAGGAGACTTTGAATCCCTATTAGGAGATTCCAACCCTGTTAGGAGTTGTGGTACAGTAGATGCAAGATGAGCCCACTGCCCAAACATGCACTTCCAATTACAAGAAGTACCCAAACAAGTAATCAAACTTTTGGAATATAGGTACTATGACTTCTTTCTAATGTTCAACTTGATCTCAGATCACAAAAATAGCTTTCACAAAAGTTTACATACAATTACTCAACATCACAATTAGCACATATAATCACCACATCTTATCACAAGATTTCCTTTGCATAAATACCATGCCTTTACACAAATTGCTACTAGCTCAACTAAGATCATAATACATTTTTCCAACTTAGAGTAAACATCTAGGATGTTGGCCCAAATTGGACAAGCAATTAGTTTGTAAACAAAATAATCCTTTCCTTCAATTTTATTGTCCTATTTCATCAAAACATAAATAACTATTTACCGTATAGTTTGTACTGACTTTTGAGGTTATACATGTCATTATCAACATGTATACTATCTCCATCTATCTTCTCTAGTTATAATATGACATTAGCAAATAAGTTATAAACAAAACAATATATTGTTGTATCCCTTAGACAATTTTCTAATTACCAAAAGCTAACTATATTTATTTATGAGGTTTCCTATAAGCATGTACACCATGTGTTATCATAAATGACAACAATTACATATCTCCATTAGCCAATTGTCAACAATTTCCCCCTTTGTCATTAATGCCAACAAAATAGGGAAAATTGGCTAAGTAACAAAACTTAACAAAAATAATATAGTAACATTACATCTATTACAATTTTTCCATCTTTACATATGCTCCCCCTTACAATACACTTTAAAATATTTCTCAATGTACTTCTCCCTTTAAATGTACTTCTCCTTTTATCAATTTTCATGTGTACTTCTCCCTCTTTGACATCAATGACAAACGTTAAAATGTCAAAAACTATCCAAAAACTGTCAAAAATGTTGTCCTTCCTTAACCTAATAGAATCTTCATGCAATCATCAAAATTTTCCTTAAGATTATCCATACCTTTAGTCCATGTCTCCTTGGTAGTTTTAGCTAAGGTGAGAATTGCATATAAGGCATATGATGCAATTGTTAGAATATTCAAATATGGAAAAAGTAGTTATGAGAGGGGGGGGTGAATCATAAGTATCATACTTTAGTCAATAAAACTTTTAACTGAAAGTAAATTGCATGCATGTAAATACATCAAATAAACATGAAACTAAACACATGCATCAATAACACTTAACACTGGAATTTGGTAACCCAGAAACCCTCCAGGAATAAGAAGGTAAAACTGGGGTGGGGATGATACCCACAAAAATTACTGCAGGAATATTGTTCAACCACTTCTGATGGTTTTCCCTATTAAAGGCTTTACACTATGTCAATAGTGACCTGGTTAGAGGCTTTCAAACACTCAACATGAAGTGTTACCTTGTTAAAGGATTTCATCACCTAGTTAAAGGATTTATCAAAATAGTTGTTAAGCTAACCTATCACCATATAATTTTCATTCTAATACAATTGCTAGAGAGTATTAGGTACAATAAACCTGACTGATTACAATCCTTGATTGCTGATTGCAGGCACTTGTTCTGCTTTCTATGATCTGGATCCTTTTGTGATCTGATAATCCTCACTTCTGAAAATAGAATTCCTTGCAAACCCTTGTATGTCTTCTCATACCTCTTATCTCTTACACTTTACAATGAAGTTTCATCTTCCTTATAAAGACATTTGAAACTTTAGGGTTAGGTATGGATCTATGATCCACATTCAATCTTCATTTTCTGCTCAATACTTATCTTTTGCTGATTGGTTGCATGCCTTTAGCATTTTCTTATTGGTTGCATGCAAATTGCATAGGAAAAATAAAATATTTGATCTCATCATTAAATCCTTTGAGATTTACCTTATGTCGGCTGTAAAAACTGTTTGCATCATAGTTTGTGCAATTACAAACTCTTATGCTGATATACTAAGTTACTCAGCTCCTGAAGTATTGTTGATGCTCGGCACATGCTGTTTCTTGGATAGCTTGGTACCTTAAGTAGCTCGACACATTTTAACACTCGACACTTGTTAACACTCAGCACTTGTTAACACTTGGCACTTGTGTAACTCAGCACTTATACTTCACTCGATATTTGATCTTCACTCGGTAGCTGATCTTCACTCGGCATCTAAAAATTACTCGACACATGAAGATCACTCAGCATGCATGATGTACTCGGCATCCAATTTTGAATATGATTAAGTGTGTTGGCACTCAAGTGTCAAAAACATTATGATGTCAACAATCTCCCCCTTTGACATGAGTGACAAAAACACTTAAATAACCTTATAAGTACATTTACTAATCTGATTGGTATGTACATATTGAAAACTTTGATCAAAATTTGTGACTTACAATCTTACAATATATACCTCAAAAATTTTGTAACTCCCCGTGGGTTGATTGTGCCTTATCCATATAACAATGCTCCTCCATTGTATCTATTCTCCCTCATTAATTTATCTCATATCTATATCTCCCCTTATTAATCTATATCTCCCCCTTTTTTACACTTATGTCAAAGAATGTTTAAGGGTTAAGACCATATTTAGCCAAAAATGTGCTATTTACCTCCATAATCATTCTGAGAGCTACATACCAATTATTCAAAGTGATTTCTAGTGACTTATGCTGGATAGCAATCTCGGCAGCAAGATGAATAAGTCCATCTAATGTAAAAATATTTGATCCTTTCTTGAGAACATTTTCAGCATATACTTGCTCTTTATGGAGTATCTCTAAATGTGGGGTAATGGAGGACTGGAGCTATATTAATTTGGCCTTGATATTAGCCTCATTTGCTATTAAGACAGCTATTTCTTTGTGAGTGTGAAGTGATTGATCAAAATGCTTCTCACTTTGAGCTGGATCACTTGGTAGTTGCATGCTTGAAATGTTTAAATTTCTTTCCAAGCTCAGTTTCTTTTGGCTTGTTTCTTGTGTGAAGTATGAAAAATCACACAACTTTTTGTATAGTGAGAATATATTCTCAAGTACCTTCTTCACCTTATCAATAAGCTTTGCCAATTCTACTTGTGAAAGTGCAATTTGTCTTGATATTTTCTCATTCACTTTCCCTTTAAATTTTCTTTCTGACCATTCCATAAGTTTTGCATTGGTTTCTAGGTCTTCATTTGTCACCTGGTCAACAATATATGTTAGTTACTCTGTGATATGCTTTGACTCATCCGGTGATTGCAAACTAAAGGCATCCATAAAGATGTCCTTTATCTCATAAAGTGTTTGCTTATGTTTATACTCCTTCCTGAGTATTTCCTGTCTTTTCCTTCTATTCAATGCATCCTGCACCTCATTGATTTGATCAATGGTTATTGATTTTGAGTCATAGCTCGGTATGACTATCTCTTCATCTAATTCAAGGTCTCTATAGTGAAGTACCCTTGCAAATTTGGTAGTACTGGATGATGGTACTGAAATCTGCAATGTCTGGTGTGAAGGAGTTCCAGAGGTATGCAAATTTATTAAAGTTTGAATTGCCTCCTATTCTTTAGGGGTTTTTACTATTTCCTCCTCCTTCTGTCTACCATAATCAATTATTGTTATCTGTGGAAGTGCACTTTGTGTTTGTGTTGTAGGATTAGATGTAATAGTCTGTCCTATTTGTTCTGTTCCTTTTTCTACAGCTACACTTTGTTTTTGTCTTGCAGCATCAATTATACTTGTTGGTATTTCAAATTGACTACTAGTAGTTGTGATAGAAGGTGGTTCTTGTGTATTCACCTTATCTTTAACTATACTTTCTACTAGTTTCTATAACTCATCTATACTGACCAAGACTGGATCTATACATAATATTGCTTGTTGTGTTGATTGGTCAAGAATTCTTTTCAAATCTTCTACAGTTAATGGATTGATATTCTGACCAAAAGTATCAAGAACATCAGTAATTTTTATAGTATCTGCGGGTGGGATGGATGCTTGTGGAGGGCTAGGAGGTGGCAATTGTGTGTCTTGCACACTCTGTTCTGGTTGCTGCTCTTGCTCAGCTGTTGCCATTTTGTCCTATTTTTGTGTCTCTTCCTCCTCTCCATCTTTCTTTTCTTCTTCTTCTTTCCTTTTTCTCCTCTCCTCTATTGGTATAGCTGCTTCTTCCTTGTATTCTTCCTCAAGAAAATCTTCAATCTTTTTGTACAAGTTCTTCCATGATTTCGTTGTTCTTTGAACAATTTCTTCCATTCTATTTTGAAGTATAAAGAATGCCCTGTATTTGGGTGCAAACCTGTTATTATGCCTTTTGACTACTTTGCTAACTTGTTCTCTAGTCAAATCCGGCAATACACTGGCTAGGGTTGATTCCCTCATCTCCTTCTCCATTTTTAAGCAAAAATGCCATATGTCTTCTACAATTTTTGACAGTTCTTTTGGCAATTGACCATCTAGTTCAAGTGGAGTGTACTTGAACTGTGCCATCATTCCATACATTTTTCTTCTATCTTATTCTATTCTTCTTTATTAAATTTACTAAAATCAACTTTATTTAAATTATTCAAGTCACCACTTGCAATCTTTTTAGATAGGGTGTCAACTGATGAATTGCTTACCTTTTCTGTTTGCTCTTCTTCATCAGTGTCAGGTTGAGCCACATACCTTCTTCTTTTCCTCAGCTCTTCCTATGATTCCTTGACTTGTTTCTTCTTGGTAACTTCCTCTTTAGCCTTTTGAGTAGAGGCTCTTGTTGATGCTCGTGTTTTTGGCTTTTGAGGTGATGGAGTGGCAGCTTTCTTCATTCTGGGCTTGGTTGAAGGTTGTTTTGTTGTCTTTCTCTTCTTTGGCTCAGCTTCAGTTGGTGCTTCCTTGGCTTCTTCTTCCTCTACACCTTCCTCCTTGTCTTCTCCAAGACCTTGAGTTAGTTCCATTGGCCCTTGTTCCTTCTCATCTTCATCCTCACTGTCATCTTCTTCTTCTTCTGCCTCAGCCTCAATTTCCTTGCCAAACTTCTTCTTGATCTTCTTGATTAATTTATCTTTCTTCTTCAATGTAGAAGCAATTTTTAATTCCATGTTTATTTTTTATCTTACCACATCATAAGTGCCAAAATGTGGTGCATTTTTATCTTCTTCCTCTGCCAATAATGCAGTTATTGCTGTTGATGCCTCATCAATATTGATTTCGTACCCAAATGGCCTTAGCCATCTTACCCTTGGTATTACTGCTTGAATGTAAGTAAAATCTATGTCAACTAAGAAACATATGTCATTAGTATGCTTTTCCACTAATGAAGTTGGTATCCTTGACCTTTGCTTCATGGATTTCTTGAAATCTTCAAAATAGCTTGTCATCAAAGTATCAAAATTTTCTCCCATTTGCTCTATATATTCATTAATTTGTGCAATGATGGTTATGTCATTCCTCCATGCTACTTTTCCAAAAGAAGGAAATTCATTCTATACATAAAAGAATATGCAAACTAGGATTGCTCCAAATTTGCATTGTGTGCCCTTTGTTCTTCTTATGGCAGTTAGGTTTTCATTGATCTGTTGCAATTGCAGTTCTGCAAGATCATAAGTATGATCCTTTTTCACCAATTTTTAACCCACATCTACTGCAATGCATGGTACCCTTTTGAGTCTACTAGATTGATAGAATTTATGGGCAATGACTCTAACAGCAAATTCTATTAGTGGATCCTGTATGGTATGAATTTTCATTCCTCTTTTGTTCCATTGAGTACCAGTATTCTTTTCAATGACCTCCTTTGATTCACTTCTTAGGGTTTTGTACCGATCTAGGGTTGGGTACCCTGTTACTCTATATATAATTTCCTTTGTCAATTTGATGGGCATATCTTCTAACCACAAGTTTTTGCCATGGATTCTGCTTAGTACAAGTTTAATCCATTCAGTTTTGAATACGGTGGAAAAACTTAAAACTCAGATCAAACCCTCTTTCAACGATTTTAAATTCTTCTTTCAGTACTCCATCTACACATAGTTTATCATAAGCTTGTCTAATTTCCATGTCTCCTAGAGCTCCTATCTTGCAATTGTAACATTTCCTCACATCTTGAACCATTACAACTTTTGGGGGAATGTGGGAGAGAGCTCTGGCTGGATCATTTTTGTAGGCAACTTTGAGAATAGGGAAGAAATCAAGTTGCTTGACTTCATTTGAAACTAACTGGACTTCAAATGACTCTTTTTCCTCGACTTTCTTTGAACTTGATGTCATTTTTGTAAACTAGGTTTTATACAACAAATGGGTATGAAACTATGTAGCTCGGCACAAATGAAAATACCTTTAGATCGATGAAAAATGTGTTGAATGAGGTTGCAATCTTCTTGAAATACTAGATTCTTGCTATGAAGTCGCTCAGCTCTCTTTCTTCTCCTTTTCTTCTTGATCGTGATGCAAAAAATTGATTGAAATTGCGATAATATATCCTAATTTCATCGCATTGAATGCTCAACTGCCAACTTGGCTTCTGAAGAAATTTTGACCTAACTCGGCTTTCACTATATTTCACTTTTACTCAGCTTCCATTGGATTTTTCCAACTCAACATCAGTTATTAGCTTGGTCGCTGTTGGGAGCTCAGCATCTGTTTGAGTTTAACTCGGTATCCAAAGTCACCTCAGCATCAACATTTAGTTTTTTTCTTGACATCTTGTTTCATGTAGATTTATACCTTGTTTAGCTTCTTTTTTTTGGGACTAATGTGTGATATAGCTTTATATATCAGTCATGTGTACTTCTCATGCTTAGTTTGATGAAGTGTGATCACTTGACCCATTGGGTGAAGTGATCCCTCCACTTGATGTGTTGCACTCTTCCTTCTTTTTCCAAGTCTTATTCATTTGCCCTCTTATCTTTTCAACATCAATCTTTTGTTTTCCTTTGTTATCTTCAGTCTTGGGTGCCTTTGATCTTGTAGGACAGTCTCTGCAGATATGACTAGTTTTCAAACAACTGAAACATGTAGTTTGATTCAACCATCTTTTGTAGTTCCCTTTGAAATGTGTTCTTATGCAGTTCTGTGTTATATGTCCATATTCTTGGCAATAGTGACAACTGTACCTGGTGTTGTAATCCCAATGATAATGACTTTCATTCCCTTCTATTTTTGCTGGTTGATTTGATGTCCACATAGGTTTTGATCTACATTCAAATGCCCTATGTCCATACTTTTTGCAATTATAACAATGTCCATCAAATCTTTGAGTCCTTGTGACATTGGATCTGCAATTTTGTGTCATATGTCCTTGCATGTTGCACTTGTGACAAAAACTTTTGGGTATGTTTGATTGATTGAATCTTCTACTCCTGCACACATTAGCTGTATGTCCCTTCTTATTATAGAAATGACAAGTGGTTTTTGAATTCTTACCTTTATCACTTCTTTGTTTAGCACTCTTTGATGAGTTCCCAACTTCAGTGCTATTGTATCCTAATCCTGATGTATCATGAGAAGATTTTGGTGATTTTAGCAACTGTTCAAAATACTTGATTGCTTCACTTGATTTGTTGAGATTCTTTGCTACCTCTTTTTCTCTGTTCAATTCATTCTGCATCTTCAAGGTAGAGATCTCAATATCTTTTACATTGAGTTCATGATGAAGGTTCATCATTTGGGCAAGTGTATCCATCTGCATGTTTGAGATCCTTGTCAGTTCAGTACATTTTTCTTCAAGTTTGTTTGCAATATTTCTTTTGTCATTTTCCAACATCACTTTGTCTTCAACTATTCTTTTCTTGTGTTTAGTAATTTCACATATCATTATGGCCTGTGATTCATGTTCCATCTTGAGAGATCTTATCTCATCTGCTTTAATTTTGTTTTTCTACATCAGTTCTGCTATTCCTGCATCAAACTCTTTAGTATCTCCACTGGAAAATATGTTGGTGGTATCAATCTCCTTGTAGTGTATATCATTTTCAGCTATGGCTAGATCCTTCCTCTTTTTTAATAAGTTTCTCAATTTGTTTTTGAATTCCTCCAAGCTATGCAAAGCAAGTTGCACATCTATCACCTGAGTTTCAATGATCTTTCCAAGTTTGAAAGCTTCCATCTTTAGATCTTTTCCTCCAAGCTATTAGGCTTTTCCTTAAGAGAACCTAGATTAAGCTCTGATACCAATTGTTGGAATATTCAAATATGGAAAGAGTACTTATGAGAGGGGGGGGTGAATCATAAGTATCATACTTTAGTCAATAAAACTTTTAACTGAAAGTAAATTGCATGCATGTAAATACATCAAATAAACATGAAACTAAACACATGCATCAATAACACTTAACACTAGAATTTGCAACCCATAAACCCTCCAAGAATAAGAAGGTAAAACTGGGGTGGAGATGATACCCACAAAAATTACTGCAGCAATATTGTTCAACCACTTCTGATGGTTTTCCCTGTTAAAGGCTTTATACTGTGTCAATAGTGTCCTGGTTAGAGGCTTTCAAACACTTAACATGAAGTGTTACCCTGTTAAAGGATTTCATCACCTAGTTAAAGGATTTATTGAAATAGTTGTTAAGCTAACCTATCACCATAGGATTTTCATTCTAATACAATTGTTAGAGAGTATTAGGTACAATAAACCTGACTGATTACAATCCTTGATTGTTGATTGCAGGAACTTGTTCTGCTCTCTCTGATCTAGATCCTTTTGTGATCTGATAATCCTCACTTCTGAAAATAGAATTCCTTGTGAACCCTTGTATTTCTTCTCATACCTCTCATCTCTTACACTTTACAATGAAGTTTTGTCTTCCTTATAAAGACATTTGAAACTTTAGGGTTAGGTATGGATCTACGATCCACATTCAATCTTCATTTTCCACTCAATACTGATCTTTTTCTGATTGGTTGCATGCCTTTAGCATTTTCTTATTGGCTACATGCAAATTACATAGGAAAAATAAAATATTTGATCTCATCATTAAATCCTTCAAGATTTACCTTATGTTGGCTGTAAAAACTATTTGCATCATAGTTTGTGCAATTACAAACTCTTATGCTGATATACTAAGTTAATCAGCTCCTAAAGTATTGTTGATGCTCAACACATGTTGTTTCCTAGATAGCTCAGCACCTTAAGTAACTCGACACATGTTAACACTTGGTGCTTGTTAACACTTGGCACTTGTTAACACTTAGCACTTGTGTAACTTGGCACTTATACTTCACTCAGTATCTGATCTTTACTCGGTAGCTGATCTTTACTCGGCATCTGAAAATTACTCGGTACATGAAGATCACTTGGCATGCATGATGTACTCGGCATCCAATGTGGAATATGATTAAGTGTGTTGGCACTCAAGTGTCAAAAACATTATGATGTTAACAGCAATTTTAACTACATTAAGGTCTGAATACAAAAAGTTAGAATAGTTGTCCTTTTCCTTGACACATTCCTCCAACTATTTCTCAACAAAAGACACTTTCAGAGCAATAGACTCTCTAAAATTTGATATTCTCTTTAAAATTCATTCTTTCCAAAGTTCTTGTTTCCTGATATCACTATGAATACTAGCCACTTGTCTTTCAAAATGATCAACCTTACAAGATAGATGTTGTAACTAGCTAGATAGAACCTCTAGCTCACTCATATTTCCTTCAATCTGACTATCAATTTCTTGAGTTAGTTGATACGATAGAGTACACTTAATGTGCAATATCCATCCTATTGACACTTCTAAAGTTCCTTGACACAAGTATCAAGACTTATCAAATCATTCTTAATATTTTGGAAAATAGTGCTAAAAAAGTTAGCATCATGTGAAATATGTGCCTTCACTTCTACAATACTTAGCAAGTTAGTGAATTATTCACCAAATTATTTTAGGACTACCTATGCCCTCTATTCTAGGTATCCTTCTATGTGCTACCCTGCTAGAGTATTGTGTAGTCTGCCAGTAACATCCATCAAGGTTTTCTGCAAGTTCTTCACTATTCTATTCTTCTAAATAAGTTTTGACAGGGATGAGATTAATTTTGTTTGATCATCATCATTAGTTTCTAAGCTGGAAAGTGAAAGTGGAGTAAATGAACTAGAAGGTTTAGAGTCATCCTCCCTTTGCTTCTTGGTTGCCTCTTTTATTCTTCTCTCTTCTTCTTTCTTTTCTTTTTCCTTTCTTTCATTTTCTCTCTTTTCTTCCTCTCCTTGTCTTCCACTATTTTATTTCTTATTTCTTCTTCTACTATTATTTTCCTTCCCCCTCTTCCTTTCTTTTCTTCTCATCCTCGATCAATTTTTTCTTGGCATCTTCTACTTTCTTCTTTTCTTCTTCAAGTAATCTATTTTCCTCTTCAATTTGTATCAGTTTATCTTCAATATCCTTAGTATTAGGTTCATTTTGTTTAGAATCTTCAATGGATTAGTATCATTAATGTTAATGGTAACATTGGTCTAATCTATTTGCTTACTGTCACTACTCACTTTGACTTTTGAGGTTTTGAGTGCTGGTGGAGATGCTACCTTAGATTCTATCAATCTCTAACTTATTGTTGCTATAGTCTCACTTCTTAATTTATCTTTCTCACCCACCATAAACAAAAATGGTCTAACTTTATTCCTCAAGTAAGGTGAAAGATTGTTCAATAATCTCTTAATCTCTTCTTTGTCATCAATCTTGCAAATAGTTCTTAGCATAGACTTCCAAAGTTCTAAATCTTCTTCTCTTGTTGGTGCCTTCTTCTCAATAAGTCTATCATAGACTTTTTCATTTACTATGCCCTCAATATCCTTCAATTTCATATTGTTTTCTATAATATACTCATAGTAGAGATATCAATTTGATCTTTTTCAAAAAATGTATACAAGTCATAAAATTTGTTCATCTAAAAAAAGTTACCCTCAATAGCAATAGCTGAGTTAATCTTTTCTATCTTCAACTCCCAAGGTTGTTAAGCTTTTCCTATTGATTTTTTTATTACTTTCTCTACTCATTTGACTTCTTGATATTCTTCTTCTTCATTACTAGATTTGATAATTTTCAACAATGTCTTTTGCCTCTTGCCTAGTCTAGTGGCTTGTTGCTTGAACCTTTTTGTCTTTGTCGTCACTACTTCCACTAATCTCTCAGATTTTTTCTTTGGCTCACTAGGTTTCACATTAGACACTACTACATACAGAATACTCTATTCTAAAGATGTCTCTACAATAGATACTAGCAAAGGTTGTATATTCAGTATGTGTTGTTTCATGGTTTTCCTAAGTACCTCAAACTTACTCTCAATCATATTGGCCTCTGATAAAGCTTTCTTTATAATAGACTCTATCTTCTTGTGAGATGCCTTCTCCAAGGATGCCTAAAGAGCTAACTAGCTAATCTCATCATAGGTTCCAAATCTATATTCTTCTTTATCCTTCTCCTATTTCAATAATAAATCAATGTAACCAACTACTATATCATCATTAAATTCACAACCCAAAGGATCAAGAAATGTTTCATGAGGTTCTACCACTTGAATACAAGTATAATTTGTATCAACCATAATAGAAATATCTTCCTTAAATCTATCTATTATTATAGGTGTAATTTTAAATCTCTATCTCATTTCATTTTGAAATTTCTTTAATATCAAGTTTCCACTATCCAATATCTTATTTGCAGGATGTCTTTTGCATACTTTCATGATCTTCTCCATTGTCCATCTATCACTTCTCATTATCTCTATGACTGATAAATATGGAAATCTTTTAAGCACATGAAAGAATATGTGATTGATTAGTGACTAAAATATAAACACACTATTCTTAGTCCTTTTGATCTTTTCTAGGTTCTCAAGTAATTGCATTCTCATAATTTCACTAGGGTTTACTTGTTCCTTCTCTACATATATCTTATATGCTACATAGATGAATCTAGCTGATAATTTATCAATATTTGAGCTTGCAAAGTAGATAATGATTCTACTTAGGAATCTTACATCATATTTCTTAATGGTGTTGATCACCATGGCCTTTCTATTCAACACCACTTTGGTATAACTCTCAACTTTCTTCTTGACCATTTTCTTGCCTATAAGTGCACTGCCTTGTTTACTGAGACTAGTTACCTCATGAATAAGGTTGGTAGAAATATCAATTACTCTATCTTGCATCCATAGTTTCCCATTGTGTATCCTACTTAATATGATCTATGTCTACTCATTTGTGTCCAATTCATGGTAGAAATCATATTCAAATATTTTAATCTGGGCTTCATAGTTATGTTGTGATTGAAAAATAATTCCATATCTTTTTTCATGTATTTACTCCAAATAGATTCAAATTTACTATAAAGATAACTTCCTACATCTTCCAAATATGCTACATTGTTTGGAGTAATGGATAATGCTGAGTTAGGGTTTCCTTCTACAAGTTTCATGGAAATAACTTTTAACTTAGGTTTGTCCTTGTTCTCAACATTGTGCACTACTAACATATCCATGATTCTATCAAATATGAACTTTTACCAAATGAATTTGTGGAAAAATGATAATATACCTCTTTCTAAAAATAGGGTTTGCTTCGAAATTTCCTTGACAAGTCACTTCTAAGTTCTCTTTGGTTTGGATTTATTTACGATGAAGTAAAAATAAATTTTCTACTCCATTTATTCCATCAACTTTAACTTTCATTAATTGCATACTTTTCAAACATGAAAAAGTTGTCAATTACATTTTGTAATCAAATAACTACTCAAGATCGTCTATCTGATCTTTAGATGCCACCCAAGGTTTACTATAGCCTCCTTTCATCATGAAAATTCTCCTCAAGACTTCACTTCATGAAATTTTCTACAAAATATAGTTTTCATCTTTTGTTATAGAATTAACCTTTTTTATAATACCAATAACTCTTAATTCCTTCATACTTTTTTTTATATGAGCTCCAAATTTCAAGTGAGCTTAGGTACCATTTAAACTTAACTAGATACACATTTTCCCAACTTTTCTTCCTCTACTTCAATCTCTGAATGAGGTTCTTAAATTTTGGTATTTTAAACAATATTAATTCAACTTAATTGAATCAATCTCAATAACTAGCCTCGATCTTCATGTCTCATCATCATCTAGCTTTGCTTTTGAGATGTCCAATCCTTTTACAAATACCTCATTGAGTTCTTCTTAAAGTTTACTAACTACGTTTCTTTGTTCCTCATTGTCTTTGTTAGTTTCAAAGTTCCTCTCATGGTTCCTTCTATCATTTATGATGTTCTTTCCATCATTTCTTATGTTTTTGAAGTTTCTTCCATCGTTCCTTCTATCTCTAAAGTTTTTTTCCATTCTGCAATACTTTGTTGTATATCCAAAGTTGTTACATAACTGACTTACTAGTGCTCTACTCCTAGGATTCTATTGATCATCAAGTGCATGAAAATTTAGAGCAATATGTCCTAAGTTACTACACTTATAACACATGATATGTCTTTTTTCTTCATAAGGTCTTCCTTCTCTCAATGTCCTTTCATTAGATGTTCTTTTATATGTAGGATTAGTATTTCTATATATTCCTTCTATCATTATCATACTTAGGTTTCCTACAATCAATTTCTTTATGACCCATACCATGAAAATTATGACAATAGAGGTCCTTAACATGATTAAATGACTTATTTGTACAATATCTTTTCATATGACCTTATTTCATTACATGAAAAAAACTTACCTCCAAATTCATACTTGGTTTTCTTAGGAGATTCCACTTGCTTTGGTTCATCCAAAATTTCAACTTCCTTATCTTTTTCAACTTCTTTAGGCTTATTAGAAGATTTATTGGATTCAATATTATCATTAGATTTTTCTTTTTCTTTTAGATCTGATCTATTCTCAGGTTTCTTTGTAGATATGTTAAATAGATAACCAAGACAAGTCTTATCATAAGTAGGTCTATGTATTGACATTGAATCATCAAGCTTTTCTTTGCTAGAATAAAGCTTCTCAAGTTTTTGCTTGCATTGAGTTAATTCACCTTTCACAATAGTATTGTACTTATGAAGTTCTTCATGATCTTCTTACAATATTTTAAATATATATGTCTTCTTTACCAGACCATCTGTCAGATATGCATTCTTAATTTTCAAATTAGACTCAACTTTGCTAGGATCATTTCTCAAGGACAATTTTAGATTCATAATATTTAATGTATGCTTCAAGATCTTGTATTCTTTCTTTAGCTTTGAATAATCATTATTACTAGTTTCTAATTTACTAGATTTAGGCTTGGATTTGAGATGTTCAATATTTTCCTTTAATTGTCCAATGTATACTTTGGAGTCTTCATATATGTCCTTCAGCTTATCTCTTTTTTTAGTAAGGAGATCAATTTGTTCAAAAGCTTCTTCAAGGTTCTTCATCAATTGTTCCATATCCATAGGGATCTTTCTCAAGCTATTAAGCCTCTTTAGAGTATTTGTGCTTTGATATTAATTGTTAGAAATAGAGATTACTGGTGGGGGGGAGGTGAATCAATAATCTACAAACTTTAGTTGCCAATTGGATATTATTTCTTACTTTAAACCATACATAACAAAGTAATAAAGTAATTTTGAATAATAATAGTAACAATGTACAAAGATAACTCATAACACCATATTTTGTTAATTAGGGAAACCCTGGCCAAGGGAAAACCTTGGTGGGGATGATACACACTAGATAATATACTGATATATAAGTTCCTTGTTAGAGGATGGAGCTTGTTAGAGTCAGTAAGAAAACTTAGTATAAGGAGTCCATGTCAAGAGACTTTGAATCCTTGTTAGGAGATTCTAACCCTATTATGAGTTGTGGTATAGTAGATGCAAGATGAGCCCAAAGATGCACTTCCCATAACAAGAAGAGCTCATTGCCCGAACAAGTAATCAGACTTCTGGAATATAGGTACTGTAACTTCTTTCTAATGTTTAGCTTGATCTCAGATCACAAAAATAGCTTTCACAAAACTTCACATATATCACTTTCACAAAAGTTCTCATACAAATCTCAATATCACAATTAGCACATATAATCACTTCTCATCGCAAGATGTCCTTTGCATAAATACCATGCCTTTATACAAATTTTTGCTAGGTTGGCTAAGACCATAATACATTTTTCCAACTTAGAGTAAACATCTAGGATGTCGACCCTAATTGGACAAGTAATTATTTTGTAAAAAAAAAAAATCCCTTCCTTCAATTTCATTATCTTGTTTCATCCAAACACAAATATATATTTTATATATAGTTCATACTTACTTCCAAGGTTATACACGTCATCACCAACATGTATATTATCTCCATCTATCTTTGCTAGTCATAATATCACATCAGCAACAAGTTATAAACAAAACATTATATTGTTGTATACCAAATTCCATAGTTAAACAATTTTCTTATTACCAAAAGCTAAGTATCTTTATTTCTAAGGTTTCTTGTAAGTATGTACATTATGAGTTGCCATAAATGGAAATAATTACATATCTCCATTAGCCAATTTTCAACACTACTATCTATGGTGATGGTGAATATATCAAAGTTATATAAATAACAACGTCAATAATATTGTAGCAGCAAGAATTTAATTATTAGTCAACTGCAATTATCTTCATCTACATGTAAGGATATTAATAATCAATTCAAAAATATTAAAATAATTGTTTTCTCAACTAAGATCGTTGAACACTAATAATATTCAATATTCTTCAAGAAAGAATATACAAAATTAGTGAAAAAAGGTTGAAGTTCTCATCTAATATACATTAAAATAAAGGTTATAATTTTCTAACATTGATCCATGTTCCTTCTTAATAGGATGGTTGAAAACTTGTGGGATAGTGAATGGAAACAAATGTTCTAGCTCAAAAATATGTGTTTTTATGGTGAAAAACTCAAAAATAGGTTTTTAGAATGTGCAAGCATATGTAGACAACAAGGATTTTATATGGAAAATACATGGAATTAAATGGATTTCACAACCATCATGAGGTTTTAATCATGTGGTGGTGGTATGTAAAGTGTGAATGGAGTGATAAATGAACTCACTTTTTTTCATGGTCTCTTTCAAGATACAAGTAAAATGAAGTTCCTACACATGCAACTTAGAGAACGTAGATGGAAGATAAAAGGAACACATATCATATATATAAATGGTGAAAATCAAAAAATTATAATGAAAATATTTTCAAATAAAGAAAGAACACGTATCTACAACTTTGTCATATGAAATTCACAAGAAATTTTACTTCTTTCCACAAAAAATTAGAAAAGAAGTTTCTTCAAATCTTTGTGCAAAATCAAAAGTAGATCTAAGAGATTTTCAAATTGTTAAATATTGCAAAGAGGCTTTGAATCTTGAATCAATCATCTTGACATGAATGCATTTTAGATCTAAGATTCATTTATTTCTACTAAGTATGGGAAGTTGGAGAATTAAAATGCATGAAAATAGAAACCATGTGAACTAAAATGAATGCAATGTGTAATGACTATTAAGAATGGTGTTTATGAAATTAAAAATAACTCGAAGAGAATGATAGACAAGTTTGAAATGTTTTGATTAAGTAAAAATAAGTTTTGAAAGGACCTGAAATCTTTAATAGAAAAATGATAAAAGTCCAAGAGAAAGTATGCATCAACACCAAATAGATAAACAAGCCATAATATGAATCCCTAAAACAATAGGTAGAAGATAAAGATAGCAAAAAATAACAAAATGACAACAATAGGATAGCTATAAAGTTTTTACTAGGTCAGCATCTTGATCAACTAGAATGTTCATGTTCATAGGAGAAGCCCTCGAATCATTGATCTCTTTATCATCCATGACCTCAATCTTATTCAAATTTTACCTTGTCCATTTGTTGGGACCATGATCCTCCTTCATCTCCTTTATTCCCTTGTTCTTTCTTCCCTTATCTAGCTTATCCAACAAAACATTGATATTATAAGAAATACCTGTCAAAATGGAGCATCTCTAATCAACAATCTTTTTCAAAACGTTCTTAGTGCCCTCAACTCTGTATCAATATTTTTATGCATGTCCTTCACCATTCGATCAATAGCTCTAGTTTTACCTTCAAGAGGGGACTCTCTTCATTATGTTAGTGACATATTCAATAGTCCCAATCAAATCCATGAGCCTATCCAGATGCTGGCCTAAAGTCTTCTCACCCATATTGGTTTTTCTTAAATGATCAAACTCCCTTATGAGATCTTTTATTTTCTCCTTCATACTATTAATGTCCCTCCTCATCACACCAAGGTTGCTAAGGACACCCTTCATATACCCATGATTAGTCAAAATAGAACTCCAATTCTAATTATCCTCATCCAAATCCAATTTATCTTTCTCTACATCAGCATCATTGTTATCTTTATCTTCAGTATCCCCATGAGGCATATTCTTCTTACCTCTCATATTCTTCTTATTCTTTTGAGTCAGGGGATCATCATTTGAGGATTTTTTCATGTCTCTCTTAGTTTTCTTCTTTTTATTTATGGTTCTTTTTCTACTACCAATTGTTCCCATGACAATATTTTTCCCATTACTTTTATTTTCTTTTTCCTCTGAACTCTCCTTATTAGTGCTAGTATCTATCTCATTGTCCCCCTCATTTCTATTCTACTCTTAGAGGATGAACCCCCAAGGGTTAGATTATTTCTCTTTTTCTCCACCAGCTCAATTTCTTCCTCCTTAGTTTCCCCATCATAGGCCTCATCTGAGTCACTTCCCTCAGTATCACAATCAAAGATATTTTTGCTCAAATAGGGTCCATCCACTTTCTTTGATTTTAAAAAACCCATAATCAAAACCATCAGACCTTCATGACAAGATTGATCTTCTTCTAGGTCATTATATAAGGTTAAAATGGTACTATCTAAAGATTTCCTAAGATAGAAGGGAAAGTTAATCCTAATCCCATTCCTAAAATGATTAACCAACATGAAATGGTGGCCATAGATCTTGGTATAGCTTCCATCTAAGGTAGTATACTTTATCAAAACAAACAGAACAACCCTCCAATGTTTAGAAATACTATTAGGGAAAAAGTATGAATTGCTCAGTTTATCCAACCTTTTTCTCTCCTTAGTTGACTCTAAAAATTCATCCATAGCTCTATTAGACATCTTCCTATCCCTGTAGAACTTAATCCCTTCCATGTTCAAGCCTATAGCTTTGGAAATGATTTCCTCCATAACCTCCATCCTTTGGTTTCCAACCAGATTGATATCATTCTTCCAATTTTTGAGAAACTACCTAGTAACAAATGGGTTACTTCCCTTTAGCTTCTCTAAATAGCCCATAATCTTACGCTAATCCAAAATATCCCATATATCTTGTTTTTTCTTCCACTCCTGACAATTCTTGGGCTTGTACCTCTTTCTCCTCCCTCCCATATTCCTGATTCTACAAAAAACTATGATCTTCCCAAAGAGCTCAAGCAAGTTCAAATGCTTGGTTGTAATATCACAGTAGACTATTTTGTTTTGTAATAACACCCACAATCTATGTGATAATAAGTGAGTAGTCACATCATACATCTACAAACCCCCTCTCCAGCATGTCTCATAATTATTTCTTGTTGTTGTTACCATCATTATTAAAACAAGTTTTTCTACTGCCAATCCTATCGTACTCCACTACAGATGCTCCATCAATTGGGATATCATTGCCTTTATCCCATATCATTTTCATGTCACTTTTACAAGCCATGTTTTCTTTCCAATCAGCCACTTTATTAGTTTCTCTATAATTTGTATAAAAACACATTCAACAAAGGCATTGATCAAATTTATATCTTTACATATAATATTATGAGTAGTCCATGAGGGGGTAGTGACCTTGTTAAGACAATTGATGATATTTAACAAATCCCCTTCTAACCATATTTTCTCAATATTCATACTCTTAGCATATAAGAGTCCATAAAGGGTGGCACTAGCTTCCACTATGTGATTAGTTTGGTTACCAATTAGGATTTCCATTGCACCAATACTATACCCATTATCACTTTTGATAGAAATTTCACAACCTACGTACAATCCCTAGGTTTCCCTTTGAGGCCCCATAAAAATTTACCTAATACCAGCCCTTGGGTGGGCAGTTCCATCTAGCATAGCTTCTCGGAATTTTCTCAATTTGAGGATAACTAGTCACTTCCACATTCCAATTCTTAATGACTTTGGTCTCCCACTCATCTTTAGGCTCTTTTTATTTACCACTTAATCTAAAATTCTTAGTCATCATCCTCTTAATCTTATGAAAAATTTGATTGGAATTTAACTCCTTACCCCTGAAAACACTATCATTCATTTCCTTCCAGATACCCTAGCATAAATAAGGTAAAATGTACATCCATAAAATGTTAATTAGGGGATTACAATAGGGTATGTAGTGTCTCTCATGTTTTCAGTCTATACCTATAATATTTTGATCTGAGAGATACTTGTTACTCATGTTATTTTTACATTTGAGATGACCTGAGGGTCAGATGTTATGCTTTGACTTCCAATATCATAGATGTTAGATTACTATGTTGTTCAATTGATCATATTTGCATGATGATGCCATTTTGAGATGACAATATATTTTATGATGATATATGGTTATCTAGTATTTGGACATATCTTTGATTATGTTATAACCTAAAATTCTTAGTCATCATCCTCTTAATCTTATGAAAAATTTGATTGGAATTTAATTCCTTACCCCTGAAAACCCTATCATTCATTTACTTCCAGATACCCCAGCATAAATAAGGTAAAATGTACATCCATAAAATGTTAATTAGGGCATTACAAGAGGGCATGTAGTGTCTCTCATGTTTGCAGTCTATACCTATTATATTTTGATCCGAGAGATACTTGTTACTCATGTTATTTTTACATTTGAGATGACCTGAGGGTCAGATGTTATACTTTGATTTCCAATATCATAGATGTTAGATTAGTATGTTGTTTAGTTGATCATATTTGCATGATGATGCCATTTTGAGATGACAATATATTTTATGATGATATATGGTTATCTAGTATTTGGACATATCTTTGATTATGTTATATGTGGATTTAATGTTATGGTCATTTACTTCATTCTTGCTTTGTTATGCTTTTTGTGAATGTATGTGATGAAAATGGATTATTTTATTATAAATAAATAAATGGTTAAATTAGGTTATGTAATGTATTTATTGTTTTAGCTATGATATTAAATGCAATTGCACTTGATCATATATTTTAGTGTGCAGGATTTATATCCCTAGTAGTGACACATGGAGTTAGTGATTCAGTTGTTCATATTTTACCAATGTTGTCCCTATATGGTTGATGTATCTTATTTAAGTGTTTAAACTAAAACTTCTTTTAATTATTAAATTCAAAATCATTTGCATTATGTGACTAGACCTATGAACATGTCTATGCATCTAGAGGTTTACATTTGTCATGAAAGTTTGTAAGGTTTCTATGATTTTGGTTTAAGGGTTTTCGGGCTTTATTTTAATTGATTTTAATTTCTAGTAGCTTTTCTATAGATGAACTCTGATTACTTGGAATATCTTATTTTTGTTTGGGTTGGTTGGGGGTTTAACTAGTTTACCTGATTATTTACCCTAATCAATTATTTGCTCAAAAAGTGAATAAGTATCCAAAGAGAAAATTAATTAGATTTTTCCAAAATCCTCTTTTGGATGTTTCTATTTCTATTCATTGCGAGAGCTATGGACATGAGATCTTTGTGAGTTTGGTCTCATTGGGTCTATCTAAGGCAGACCTTGGTTTTTTGTGACTTTCAATAGCTTCTATAGGATATTTATTTTATTTGGTTGATTCTTGTTTTAGCCCTTTTGGCTATCAAGTAGGGATCTCCCATTTTCATGTTTTAGCTTTGTTTCATCTTTCATTTCTCATAGTTGTATGTTAGGAGGCTGAGAACTAATGTTCCCCTCCATTTTTTATTGTTAGTTCTGCCCAATTGGTATGAATGTTTTCCTAATTTTTAGGATGAGAGTTTGAGATTTCACATCGTTATGCTCATTATTTTTCCATACAATGTTCAAACCTAAATTTTATTGGATTTTTGTGGCTTTTGTGCCCCAAGACCAAATGAGTTTTAATTTCAAATTTTTTGAGTTTTGAGGTTTTTACCTCAATTTGTGTATCACCTAGTTTTCTCAAATTTTCTTGGCATGATGTTAGTCATGGACTTGGATCATCTATAGCATGTCACTTAGACCATTATTGCACTTTTATGTTGCATTGGGATGTGTTTTGTATCTGTTCTCCCATGCTTGGTTTCAATTGAGTGTGATTTTGCTTGTGTTCTCATTTAACCCTTTTTTATTATCTTCATGATGGTGGTGTGCCACATACGAGCATGTGTGTCTGCATTTGTCAAGTAACTTGCAAGGCCTGATCTCCCATTTGTATTTTGGTTAAGTTATGTTCATGGGGATTAGGTTGGGAATATGCATGCCTTACAAGCACTCATCATTAGATGAGTATGGGTAGGGTTAGCTAGTATGGAGGAGGCTTCTATCTTGTAGCTTGGTGACTATTTCCCAAAGGGTTGGCATGAAGAAGTTCTAACAAGTGATAACTAAATAAATTAACTAGGTAATAAATTTAAGATAATAAAATGATATGTGATGACTTGGTGTTAGTCTGAGGACATAGTGTGAGATCACTCTATTGGGAAGTTGAGTCCATACAATACTAGCTTGGGCTACCTGATGCCAAGCAATTTACCCTCTAGGTGAGTCCCTACATAGTTACCCTTTGAGTGTCTAACTAGGACCTATTGTACTTGCATTGTCTCATGAACTTGGTTTCAATCATCTTTACTGTCTGGCATGAGTGTTAGCCATGGACTTTGTTTTATGTGTGTTTTTCATTGGATCATTATCTCCACCAGCATGGCAGAAGTGGGCCTATGGGTTCCATATCGTTGAGAGGTGTAACTACCTATACCACTATTGGGGATCGGTTACAGAGATGGTCTATCATTCTAGTGCGGCGGGTGCTTGATATTTCACTTGGTATATTCAGGATTCTAGAGTATGCTTCCTTGTGATTTATGATTTCATTGGAATGTTTAGATATCATGCTTAGATGATGCTAGTTTATTTGACACATTCCTATATTATGATGCTTAGCATATTGTTAGATGATGTGTTTACTTAGTTGGAGTATTTATTGCTTTCCTAGATTAACATGTTAGATTCCCTTGTTCTTATAATGTTATTACATAGTGATGCCCTCATAAGATAGCTTTAACTATTTAGTTGGTAGTATGGGAAATTAAGCATGGGGGATGGCTAGGACCTTTGAGGTCTCATGATGCTATTATGGTTGGTAGGAATTGCACAAGAGTTTAGTCATTTTTGTACGTTGTGATGTTGCCTTTAGTATGTTTAATTTAGTACTATGGTTTAGATGGTTAGATGCTTTTTCTATCTTGTAGTTATGGTGTTCAAGTGTCCAAGCCTCAATTTGTGGATCTAGTACTCCATGGTGTGGAGAATTTTTTATTTTTTTTTTGCTACTTATCCATCTTTCATTTTCCTTTTTGTTGTTATACTTTCTCATGACAGAAAAGTTCTTTCTCATGTGAGAATGTATTCTGTCATGCCAAAAGGCTTTCTCTCACACAAAGTGAAGAGGAGTCTCATGCGATATTATACTCTCTCACATGAGACTTTGCACTTCCTCATGCAATGTGTGCATTCATTCATGTGAACCTTGACATCGGTGTAGAGGGAACTTGCTAGCTAAGAAAATTGTTTCCTCATGATAGATTGTGGTTGTCTTTCCTCATGTGAAAAATAGGGGGTACCTCTGCTATTTTTTAGGGAACACATTTTGGTGATTTGAGTACCCTTTAGGATTGCTAGTATTTCTAGGCTTTTATGGATCAAGGATTTTGAGTTCTATTGTCATCTATCATACTTTTCTTTCAGTTTGAGTGTGTTAATTGGTAGTGGCACTTGGAGATTTATTAGTTTTTGGGATTTTTGGTTAAGTCTTCCATTCCAATCTTTGTGATCCTTGTATTTTTTTTGTATACATCCATACTTGTTTAAAAAATAAATAAACTTGGCTTTTATTTATCCTTATTCCAAGGATCTCTAGGTAGGGCATTACAAAGTGACTTCCAAACTAAGAAAAAATCTTGAATACTATAAGGAAGAACCCAGTCCACATCTAATAGTCTAAAAATCCTTTCCCATAATTTTCTAGTGAAGGAACATTGAATGATCAAGTGATTGACTGACTCATCCTCCTCCTTGCAAAGATAACATCTGCTAACAAGACAAAGTCCTTTTTTTAAAGTTGTCAGTAGTGAGAATTTTGTCCTGTAATGAAATCCAAAAGAAGATGTTAACTTTAGGGGTCATAACCCTAAACCAAGCTTTAGCCCAACAAAGTTCATAACATTCATCAGACATATAACCATACAAAGAGTAGACAAAAAATAGTCTGTTAGGATTAAACTTCCAAATGAGAGAGTCCTCCTCATTGACTAAAAAGACAACATTCAACATTTTATTAAGGTCATTTAGAGAGTCATTCACTCTGGTCAAATCCACCCATTTTTCACCATACTAGTAGTCAGCAACAGATGACCCAACAGTAGTCGTGTATTGCATCATATAGCCATTCCATTTCTGATTAGAACTAAGGACATGCTCAAGAATACAAATATCATCCCAGAATTGAAAAGTCCTACCATTACCCACCTTCCATCTCACCCTTTTATTTGTTATCTACTTATTTTTCTAATCCTATTTTCAAATAGTTGAACCACCTTGAATGTCATCACTACTAAGGAAATAAAGAAAACCTTTGTTCTCCATATTATATTTGTTATTCCAAATGTCCTTTCATTCTCCAACATCATTATAAAGTCTCTAAATGAGCTTAGAAAGTAAGAAATCATTCATATTATTTATCTTTCTTAACCATAGACCACCTTTCTTAATGGGCTTGCAGACCTTCTCCCAAGCAATAAGGGTCATTCTTTTCTTTTTTTCCATACTAATCCATAAGAATTTTTTCTGAATTCTTTCTATAGCCACAACATATTTTTTGGGAATCTTAAAACACTCAAAGCATAAAGTGGAATGTTTTGAATAATAAATTTTAGCATAATTATCTTATCGGCCTGGCTAAGGAGGGATCCTTTCAAACTAGCCAGCTTGGTATGGATTTTATCAATCAAAGAGTTTCAAAAAGACTCATGAGGGTCAAGGCAGAGAGGTAAGGAAAGATAAGATCCCAAAAGACTACCCACCAAGGTAAACTTTTAAAAATTCCCCTCTAGAAAAAGATATAAAATATTAGTGAATATTTCATTATTTAAAAAAACAAAAATATTTCTATTGGAGAATCTCTCATTTTTAATTTTCAATATTATTCATATTGATAATTATTTTGGAATCGTGACATTTTTGTAGAAACTATTGGTGAATCTCAATAATAATAAGGAGTTCATTAATCACTGTGGAATATTACAAATGAAAATTGAACATTTTTTATCTTGTGGAATATTTGGAGGATCATTACATTATAATTTAAATCAATTATGAAAACTCATATAGGTGATATTCCTAAAGTACCTTATAATTATTATAATTATAATTATTAGTGAACTAATTTTAATTTCTCCAATGTGTGTGTGTGTGTGTGTGTGTGTGTGTGTGTGTAGGTGAATCAAATCTAGTCATGTATTAAATATTTTGGCAAATCTTTGAGTTTAATTTTTTCAATAAAATAAATTATTGAGCAATTTTAAATATTTTATTACTAAACTTTATAAAAATGTGGCAATTTTGGTTGCATTAAATCTTAAATTATTAACCAAATTACTAGCCAAAATTTTCTAAAATTAACCAATTGGCCAATATTAGCCACTAAAAATACCTTGCTACCCACCTCACACCCTATAATTCTTTGGATTTTAGCTTGTCTTCTCACATCAACATTAATGAAATAAATAGAGCTTTTATTCCAATTTATAATTTTCCCTATGGCTTGGCCATAATCTTCAAGTGCCTTATTAATATTCCTATCATTTTTTACCGAGGCTTCTCCCATCACAATCAAGTCATCCACAAATTGTTGGTGTGAGCAAGTTTGATCCTTCAAAGAGGATCTCAACCCCACAAAATTCCCCTTTTGAACAATTTTCTCCAGTTAGAAAGGTCTCGAGTTGGAAATGTTAAGCAGTGCTAAAGAACTCACTTTTAATAGAAAACATTTTGATTTGATATAAGAAATTACCAAAAATGGGTTATTTTTTAGAACAAAATAATGCCATAAATGTATTGTTTTAATAGTAAAACACCATCAATTTACAATTTTGATGAGCCAAGATTGATTCTTGAGAGATTAAAGGAAATTTATCTTATTTGAGGAACAAATCTAAATTTTTTGAGGATGAATCTTGTGTGTTTTTTCTCCAAAAACCTATTTTTGGCCAAAATTGCCCCAAAAGAGTGGGTTTTTTCACTTTAAAAACATATATTTTCACTAAGAAATTGATACCAAGAGGAATTTGATAAAAATGCATGCAAAAGTGAGTAATGATGGGGTTTTAAGACACAAAATTATGTTCTTTTATTCTAAAACACCAATGCCAAATAGTTATACAACTTATTAAAGATGTTATTTTTACATGTAAAAGAAAATTCTTTTACTCTCCAAATTTTAATCTTATGAGTTTTTAATAAAATATGGAAGTAAAGACATGTCCAAAAGACTCTACTGGAGAAGTATAAATACATTTTTAAGATGTAAAAATATATGTAATATAAAATGGACTTTTAGAATGCAATAACATGTGCTTTTGGGTTCAAATTACCCACTTATAAGTTTTTAAGTTATAAAATTTCTCTAATAATAAGAGATAACTTTGCAAAAGCACATTAAAAAATTTCACTTACCTATATATATTTAGAACTTTTATTTTATCGGTAGTGGGTTTTTTATAAGGTGATATGCATGTTGATGTTATGCAATGAGGTGATAGAAACCCCACCTTTATGCATTTAAAGTGTCTAATGTAATTAATTTTAATAAATAACTATAGTTAAATACATAAAATGACATGAAAAATAGACTAGAAAAAGACAGTTTCATTAAAATACTAAAGATTATGGTCAAATCAATTTAGAATGACCCAAAATTTCCAAATGGGTGTCGAAATCCACTTCAAATATTATAAATAATTTTATTTTGTGCAAATCGCCAAGAAAAGGCCCACTTTTGGAGGATTTTTTAAGAAGAATTATCATAAAAACCTCACATTCTCCTTTATAACTTGAGCTAGACAATTTTGTTTGAGGCCTAAAATAGCTTGAAACAAGCGAAATTCCAAGGATTATTGACCTGATGGGAAAAAAAAAGATTAAAAACTAACAAAAAGAAAGGTAAAATGAAGAAAAATGTGAAATTTTCCAAAAATCAAGCACTTACAGTCAAAGAAGAAAAATTCTTACTATCAAACCTTTACGAATTTAACATGACAGAAAATTTCAAAAGGAACACACAAATAAAGTTACATAAATCACAATTCAGGGATTAAAAATTTCCTTCATGACACTTTTACTAATGCATTAAAACAAAGGTGATGTGCCTAGGAATCTATGAAAAAATTTGTAGGGTTGACCTAATTTTGTGCTGTCAAAATTGAGGATAATAGCTAACTCTAACTTGGGAACATACCTCATTATTATTAGAAACAATGAGGAATATAGAATCTAGACCTCTAAATTCTTTTATCTACTCCATTGGGCTATACATTTAGGTGGCCAAAAATAAAAGACTCAAAAAGGATGATGTAACTAATGCAAAGTGGCTTGTGCAACTGCACTTAAAAAAAATAAAAACCTACCTATTTAAAACTAGTTGACAATGCAACTTTTTAGATGAAACTATTTACCAATTCAACAAAATAGCTATCTTTTTTGACAAATTACAACACCTTGCATGTTCACAAGAAACTTTGTATAAATCGAGCACAAACAAGTAGAGCAATGAAATCAATTCTTGATGTAATGCATCTTGGAAGATATGAACAAATTCACCTTTTTGAGTTGAATCATATATATTTATGCTCCAAGATAGGTTCATGGATTCATATTATTCCTGGTGAATTAAATGTGCTTCTTTATCTTCTTCTTCAATAATATCTTCATGTTGAAAAACATGTGGAATGTCTAGATTTACATTGGCCTCCAACCAAAAGAGATGTTGGATTGTACACCACCTTGAATGGACAAAGGCTAAAATTATATTGCTAGCTCCAACTTGCTTCAATGATTTATCAATCACTAGCACCTCAAATGGATAAAGAAAATATTTTCCATGTGTTTCTGGTAGTGACATGATGGCATTTCATACCTAAGCATGCTTCTCACAAACTTCTAACTTGGAAAAGTTTTTATTATTTATGAAATATTTATTTTCAAGTTTTGGGGTGTGTTATTCATGAAAGGTATGTCCAAGTTCATGATCTTGAGACTAAAATACATCATTTTCAGCTTGATTAAAACTTGTTGGCATGTCCACTTTTATAACATGATTATCTTGAACATTAGAATGATTTTTTTGTGCCTTGTCTTTTCATCACTAGCTTTAGATACAAGATTCTTTACTATTTTCTTCAAGGATGACACCTTAATAGAAATCTTATTTGATGTGGAAAATAACTTTTGTTCATTTTCAAGAGTAGGATAATGAGCAATATTCGGAAGAGGTATCCTTCGTACACTTTGTGAGGAATGAAGAGCATGCCTTGAGTTATTTCAACTATCTCATGCCTTGGTACATATTTGTGGGGAACAAAGAACATGAATTCAAAGTGTTTCATGTAATTAATTTAATAAATAACTATATTTTTAATAAAGTAACATGAAAAAAGACTAGAAAAAGACAATTTTATTAAAGCATTGAAAAATATGGTCGAATCAACTTAGAATGACCTTAAAAATTAAATGGGTGTCAAAATCTACTTTAAATAATAAAATCAATTTTATTTCATGCAATTACCAATAAAAATCCCACTTTCAGAGGATTTTTTAACAAGACATATTATTGTCCTAAAAAACACCACATTTTTGTTTATAAATTGAGCTGGATAATTTTTTTTGAGGCCTAAGTTAGCTTGAAATGAATGAAATTGCCAGGAATGATAACCTAAAGGGAAAAAAAGATTAAAAACTACTAACAAGAAAGGTAAAATAAAGAAAATACATGAAATTTTCCAAAAATCAAGCACTTGAAGTTTGAGAAGAAAAACTCTTATTATTAAAATTTTAGGGATTTAGCTTAATGGAGACTTTCAAAAAGAATGCAGAAATAAAGCTACAAAAAACACAATTTAAGGATAACAAATTTTATCTTGCCACTTTCATTAATACATTAAAAAAAAATGATGTGCCTAGGGAGGTGCCCTAATTTTGTGATGTCAAATTTGAGGAGAATAGCTAGCTCTAACTAGGGAATGTACCGATGAGGAATATGGAATCTAGACCTCTGAGTGCCTTCATCTAATCCATTGGGCTATAGAGTCAGACAAACAAAAATAATAGTAAAAAAGGATGACACAAATAATTCAAAATGATCCCAATCAAAATAAAACAAATATGTGTAACTACACTTATAACAAACAAACAAAAACCTACCTAATTAAACCAGCTAACAATGTAACTTGTTAGATGAAACTATTTACTGATTAAACAAAATAGATACCTTTTTTTGGTAACTTATAGTGCCTTGCATGTGCACATGCAACTTTTTATAGATAAATCATGAACAACTAGAGCAATAAAATTAATGCCTAATGTAAAACCTCTTGGAAGAGATGAACAAATTCACATTTTTGAGATGAGTCATATGTATTGTTGCTCTAAGATAGGTCCATGAATTCAAACTGCTCTTGCTCAACTAAACATTCTTCTTTAGCTTCTTTTCCAATAGTTTCTTAATGTTCATTAACATGTGAAATTTCTAGATTTATATTGGTCTCTAAAAAGGAAATATGTTGGATTAGACACCCCCTTTATCAAACAAAGACTAAACTTTTTGTGCTAGCTACAACTTGTTTGATTGGTTTATCAATCACTAGAACCTCAAGAAAATAAAGAAAACCTTGTTCATGTGTTTCTACTAGTGGCATGACTATACTGTGCACCTCAAAATGCTTCTCACAAACTTATGACTTCAAAAATTTGTTATTATTTATAATAAATTTCTTCCCGGGTTCTTGGGTAGGATAATCATGCAAAGTGTATCCAAGTTCATGACCTTGAGACAAAAATATATCATTTTCAGCTTGATTAAAACTTGCTAGCATTTCCACTTCTATAACATGATTATCTTGAACATTGGAATTTTTTTTCTTTCATTGTCTTTTCATCACTACCTTCAGATACATGATGTTTTAGTGTTGTCTTCATTGATGATGTCTCAATAGAAAGCTTATTTTATGATAAGACTAACCTTTGTTGATTTCCAAGAGTGGGACTATGACTAATAGTTAGAAGAGGTGCCCTTGGTACATCTTTATGAGGAATGAAGATCACATCTTCATCTATTTTCCTTTTAGGGCAAGAAACTCATTTTCTAACCTCTGCACCATGGGATCCATCCTCATGATGGAAGAAACTAAATTAGAAAAAAATGAACCTTCATCAAACCCATTTTCTTCAATTATTATCTTCCCAACAAGAATAATATCATCTACAATTTCAATTGCTAATGTCTGTGTAGTTGCAAGAGTGGTTTGGGATTCTCTTCTCAATAGGAAACCAACTTTGTGAATTTGAGTATTGACAAAGAAAAACTTTAGATTTATAGTTGTCAGTTGAGTAATAACTAGAATTCTTCATGTCAATTTTTTGAAATGAGAAAAAAAATCATACATAGAAACATGAGATTCCTTCTTTATATGTGTTGGGCCAAAAGTGCATGAGTATCTTGAAGAGGCTTGAATATTTATTTAAGCATGACTATGATAGTATCCCATCTTGTAATAGTATGTGGTGCAAGATTATAAAACAAGTTAGAAGACACACCTTAGAGATTTTCCACAAATAACCTTATGGACATGTTCTCATGTTCAACACTATGAAAATTGCATGCAATACAAAAAGAAATAATATATTCATCGATATGTTGTTGTCCATCACCAAACAACTTAGGAAAAGTCTTTTGCGAACCATCAAGAAGAGCATGTAGATGTAGAGCTAGATTCAACAGGCCAAAAGAATTTCCCCAAGGACCTTGGGCCATTTACATGTGCTTGGTAAACACTTTAAAAACTAATATAAATAAATTATAATGAATAGGACATTGGTATACATCAAACAAACACATGAGGCTCTTGAATGTGCATCATTTTCCCAACATAGTCACCAAAAATTGTTGACTAAGATTTTTGTAAGTCACTAACTACAAATTGCATAATTTTGACTTTAGAAAAAATTTCATGAGATTTATCTCTCCTCTTAGAAATAGGGGAGTCTCCCTTCTTACTATAGGTGACTCCAATATAAACTTAACTAAATATTAGAAAAAGGGTAGTTCTCTTAATCAATTACACATTTTTCAAGAGTTATTTGCAAGTAACTATGACTTTAAAACTTAACAAAAAGAAAATATTTCTACAATAATACTAATTTATTGAGAGTAAATGTAAGAACAACATCAAGGAAAATAGTATACTTATATTATTTTGGTGGGACAAGTTTAAGAACCCAAAGTCTCCTACACTTGTCTCATGAGGATTTAAGTATAATAGCAAGTAAAGTACAATGTCTCTTACTAGATACTCTCAAATTTAGAAAAGAAACACATACAACTATAGAACAAAGTCTCCAACTCTAAGTAATTACATCCACTACTATCTATCACAATTTTTCCTTTTGTAACACAAAGTCATCAAAAGTTCAAACTGGCTCTAATCGCAACAAGAAGTTCAAAGTCTATACAATTGAATCCAAACCCCTCTTGACTAAAAGAATTATAAATAATAATAAACTCAATAAAATTTCATCATAAAATAGTTTGAATTGGAAAAAAATTCTCAAAATAATTTTCCTCTTTTATTGAAAGCAATTTGGTATGCATCTAAAGCACAAAGTCTTAGAGTGCACAACACACAACACAATTAGGCAAGACTTTCTTTCCATGCCAAAAGATTCTTATTTAAAATGAGATACCTCCTTTATATGTGATAATAATGGAGAGAAAGGTGGAGAAATAAGGGGAGAACCCTTAACCACCTTGAATTTTTATCTAACTAACTTTGACTTATTCAAAATGTGTGTTGAATGTGTTTGCAACTTGATTACATGTTACAACTTTGCACATGATGTTATCACATCCAATTACATCTTATTTTTCCATTACATGTAACACATAAATTATAAATACATGATGAAAATATTCTAAGTGTTTGACAAGATAGGACTTATATCACATCATGCTTTTGGTCTTTGTGTTGCTAAAGGAATGATTTACGAATGATATTCTTAGATTTGGTGGAAGCATCTTGAATTAGAATATGAACATGCATCCTTGATTTTTTTTTAGTGTTTGTTGATCATTTTTGTATTGAAATCATACTATGCTTATAATTATTATTTCACCTCCTTCTAGGATTCCTTATAAGATCATGCTTTCCTGATATACCACTTTCTACTTTGCATGCATGGTTGGAGGAATTATAAGCGATGAAGGATGAAAATGATATAATTATAAGGTCAAGTTGAGGATTGAATGTGTGCAAGTATATGAAATAATATAAGATGCTAAGAGGAAGTGAATTAAAAGGATAATCAGAATATCCTTGAGGAGTTGCAAAGATACATTTGATCATAAAGGATCAAGTATACAAGCCAAAATTGAGATCTATAATTAAAAATTAGGTCATCTCATTATTACTCTCTAACCATTGTAGAATTGATCTAAATCTCTTAATAGAGTTGTCTTAACAACTATTTGTAAATCCTCTAACAAGGTGGAATTTCTAGATTGAAATGTCTTAAGACCTCTAACAAGGCCACTCCTAATAGGGTGATTAAATCCTCTAACAAGATCATACCTAACAGTGTTTTTGTAACCTTTAATAGGGTTGGCTCCTAACAAGGCTCACTTCAGAAGTGGAAAATCAATAACTAGTTGCAATCGATGGTCTTTCCCAAATTGGGTTTACATGTTAAATCTTGGTGTCACTTGTTTTCATGCTATTTATTTTATGTGTGTGCAACTAAGTTAAGTAAGATAATATCACAATAATTGTATGTTATACATTTACTGAGTTACAACATATTATCAGTATTAACCAAGCTCTTGTGTGTTTACCAAGAAATAGTATTTCTTGAAGTTTATTTCTGTGTTGACATCTAAGGTATCTGTGATTTATTATAATGGTAACTAATTCACCCTCCTGTCTCAATTACTCCTCTTATATTTCCAATAGAAATGACCAAAAAATTAGTATTCATGGAAACATCTGAAGGAAAAAGAGGAAGAAGGATAGAAATTGGTAGAAAATAGAAAGGCAACAAAAAAATATATGAGCACCTCAAGATGGTTACAAATGCAATCATGTGACGGAAGAAGAAAATCAAAGAAAATGGATGAAACAACAAGAAACTAATTTCATCAAAACCAAATATGCCCAAATGCAAGACAAAAAGGAAGAAAGAGAAACTCAAAGGTAGACCCATGGTCTAAAATCTTTAGCAATCAATAGAAGTGTGTTGTTGTAACAAAAATTAGCACAAACCCTAACCTAAAACAAACCAAAATTATTTTAGAAACCAATGAAAGCCCCATTGGAGGATTTAGTCTCTATCCATTTTTTCCACCTAGCTATAGGAATTAGACCAAAATAGAACCTAGAAATTCCCCTCAAAAAAAAATGGATAGAAATATATTCATAGCTATTCTATCACTTAAAGACACCTCCAATTACAATTAGAGCTAGGTAGTAGCTTATATTACCCCCATAAGTGATCTCCCCATACCAAAATAATCAATCTACAGGTAGATGGGAATACAAAAACCCTATATATAGGAAATCCATGAATAATTCTCAACTATTAGCTAAAAAGGGGAAGTACAACTTTAAAGAGCTAATACCTTCATATCAAACTTTGATTATCAGCAATATCCATAGTGAAGCTAGATGGAAAGAATGACAAGAGGTGGGTTTGTATGCTCAATGGAATGACCCCAAAGTGAAAACCCCTAAGCTTATTAATTGGTTGAAGAATTTATGGAAAAACCAAGTATCTATAACTTTTCTGAGCATCTTTTTTATATTCATTGCCAAAAATATCAAATTAGGAATAAATTTCTCTCAACATTACATTGTGTGTTTAAAGGTCACTCAATAATTTTTTTCAAATGGGAACCCTATTTCAATGAAGAAAGTGTAAAAGAAATTTTAGCACCAACCTAGGTAATCATTAAATCTCTCCCCTAAAAACTTATCGAACCACAAATTCTTCACCAGATAGGATCAACAATAAGAGAATTGAAAGGAACAAAACCCAATTACAAAAGATCTTATAACATCAAGCTTAACATTAATATAGAGACAAGAAAAAGGAGATCAAATCCATTAAAATTATCACAAATAGATCAATTTATGAACTTAATATCTCAAAGTTTGAAGGGAAAATCAAAGAGATCATAAACACCAACTCTCTTAGAGATCCGAACCCTGTATATATCAAAATAAATTCATCCTTAAAAATTTATTCTCCTCGGCCTACAAGGGAATGGAATCTACAATAATCAAAAACCAACAAGAAAATTACAATAAGAAGAAAGTGAGGAAAGAAACCATAAACAATAATAAGGAAGAAGGAAAAATATCTATTGTACACTAGAAAG
Organism: Cupressus sempervirens; assembly: GCA_028749045.1. Lineage (NCBI taxonomy): Eukaryota > Viridiplantae > Streptophyta > Pinopsida > Cupressales > Cupressaceae > Cupressus > Cupressus sempervirens. The sequence continues at coordinate 388,706,201 of CM053790.1, forward strand.
TGTGTCACACTCTAAACCCTTCTATCCAAATGATTCCATGAGTTTGGAATGCTTGGATGCCAGCTTAGAGCTCCCTATCCATGGAGTGCAAGAGAGTATATTTCAAGAATAAGAAGGCTTTCAGATGAGCCTTAGAGATACTCTTCTTTCTAGTAAACCATGCAATGGGAGGTTCCAAAGACAAGATGCAAGAATGCAAATGTCTCAAGGAGTTCCTCAAGAATGCAATGCAAATGATGATTAAGCTAGAATGAGATGCAAAGTGGAGCTATGCTAAAACATGTATGAGAATGTTACAATACCATTATTAAGCTATGTGAGATTAAGCTACATGTAAAAATGAAAACTAAGCTAAGCTAGAATGCCATGATGCCATGGATGAGAGAATGTAGACAAGAATTAGAAGTTCTCCACAAAGCTCCAAAGAAACCTATTAGAAAACCTACAGCATAACAATATTCAAAAATGAGGATGGATTGAGGGGGAAAGCTCTCTCCCTTTTAAAGATGTATGGATGGTAGAGGTCAAGATGAAGATGGTGGATGATCAACGGTGGAATCCAAAAAGAGGAGTGATCCATGTGCACACACAAGTCAACCAATAGAATATAAGTTGACTTGTCATATAAGACAAAAGTCACAAAGCCTTTCCTTGTAATTGCAAAATAGAAAAATGACTTTATGTGTGCACTTTAAGTGGGTTAGAAGAATGGGGTCTTTTATTTAATTAAAAGGGGACATGTTCTTTTAATCAAATAATGAACTTAGGATAGCATAGTCAAACTATAGGTTATAATCAAATAAATTGATTATTAGCAATTTGGTCTAGGTAAATGATTAAATTAATTTAGCCAAAATGTTGAAAAGGGGGCTAATAGTCTAGATGACCATTTTTAGGTGATTACATTTTCCCCTCTTTGACTAATGTGTGATCGATCTGGGAACACATTATGTCAAAGAAAATAGAAAGCCAAGTAGGCGGTGATAGATATAGATATCTAATTTTGAAGAACAAAATGCAGAAATAGATAGCAAGTCCGGAATGCACAGCCTGATAGCAGTAGTACTGAACATTAGGAAGATGATGTTAGGATCCAAAAAGAATTCTAACATCTAGCAAAGCGAATAGATCGAGAGCAAGTGATAAGGTCAAACAAATGCTCCTAAGAAATAGATAGCTGTAACAATTAGCAATAGAGTATTTCTGCCCCCTCGGGATCAAAATTGAAATGAGGTAAGGGGATGAAGAAATTGGCTAGACATGATAAAACTAGAATATAGCAATGTCCAAGATGACAGATAGATGATTAGAACCCAAGAATGACTATAAAAAATTTTGATAAAATGCCCCAGTTTGACTAGAGTTGACCTTGAAGGATATAGCATAAAAATTAGGTCAAAACGAGTAGAAAGGTGATTTTAGACATGAAACAGTGAATTGAAGTAGATATGAAGTATGGAAATGATGAAGACATGAAGAAATGAAGATTCCCAAGTGATGATTCAGAGATTAGACCTTAAAAGGTCAGCTAACTGCTCAGAAGAAAGTAGAATTTTAAAAGACAATTTTGACCATCAAGATGAACTCGAATTTGGATTTTGATCTCGAAAATGAATCTAGGACGTTGAAATTATTTAAGAGGTCAAAATTTTATATAATTTGATGATAAGATAGAAAAGAGATGAAGTGAAAGATTAAGAAGGTGAAAAGACATGAACAAGAAGAAAGCAAAGAAATATATGAAAGGAGTTAGCTGATATGTCCACAAAAAAGATGAAGAGAGAGCTCTCCCCATATGCAAGAATGCAAGACTAATCTAGAAAATGAACCTAAAATACAAGCTAATATGCAAAGTGGTTTACTAGCAAGAAGTGCATAACATTTAGGCTCTTAATTTCATCATTGAGCATTTATTAGGGACATCATGAGATCATACAACCATCACTAGTATAACTATGAGGATATGAATATGATCGATATCATATAGGTACGTGGAAATCCAATCTAAGCATCAGAGACATGTAAGTCAAGATAACTACGCAATTAGATTTCCTAAGTTTAATTTAGCAAGATTACACTTATATCAAGGCATAAGCGCCAAGATAAACCCCAAGTGCAGTCTTGTGAAACAATCAAGGATGATACATTTATAAGTCAAAGTGTTGAATAGGACAAGCACAAATGCTTACAACACTATAGACAAACAAAGTATACCCACAAGAAGAAATCAAGAAGACATGCCCCATGCCCCCAATCTTCTAGTCAATGACATCCTCGAAAGACTATTAGGGATGGAACATATAGTAAATAAATCATCATAGACAACACACAAAGTAGATAAATATTAGCATAGCTCAGTTTTTTAAGTGTTAAAGTGTGTGTGTGTAAGTCACTTGGCCATTTCTTCAAGACTTGATTCTGATAGTGAGAAATATTACGACATCAGAGACCGTAGGTAAACTATCTGAAAAGTGTTGAAAAACACTTGATGTCAAGGTGGGGGAAGTGTTGAGAAACACTATTTTGTGAGTTGTCAAAGAAACCCTAATGCACAAGAATACCTCAATAGGCTAAGTAACTATGCCCCCGAGAAAAAGACAAGAAACAATTTCAAGCCAGGAAATGTGTAGCAAAGTGGATGATTGAGATTGATAGACATAGGTGCGAGGGTTTCAAGTAGCGCCTGTTTCCAGGTTTTCACCACTTGACAGATTTTTTCAAGACTTTTTTTCTATTTTTTGTATTTTTGTATTTTTGATTTTTTTTGTGATACATCAAAGTGCCTATTGCTAGATTTTCACTAACAAGATCTTTTTTTCAAGACATTTTCTGATTTTTAGGATTTTTTTCAGGATCATATATGATTTTTTTTGGAATTTTTAGAATAATTTAGAGATCACTAGTTCTCAAGAAAGATCACATCATTTTCTCCCAATGTCTAGCAAGGTATAGGATACGATGGAGAAACAAGCCAATAGATAAGCAAAGATTCATAAGAAAGGAATGTGAAGCAAGTGAAAGTGATCCTCAAGGACTGACTCCTCAAGAGTACCCAAGCTGGGGAAAGAGGTGACATAGTCATATGAAGCATGTTTTGGATAAGCAATGGAAGAAATGAGCAAAATAGCATGTAGGATAAGCAGTGAAGCCAACAAGTGAGATAGCATGAAGCATGTAGTCCAAAAGAGTAGACATGTCAAGAGACCTATGAGAACCATGTTTCATTTATTATGATCAAGACCAAGGGGTCAACTAGATAGTATAGCAATGGGATAGAGCAATAAGAATAAAGGTCAAGATAGATGCTATGAGTTAATGGGAGAGCACAATAGAAAATTTCATGGATAAGATAGCCAATATGCAAAGATAGCTCAACATTGTCAAGATCAAAGAGAGAAGAAGGGATAGATGGATGATGGAAGAATTATGCTTGACGCCTATTTACCAAGTTTTCATCATGGTACTTATCTAAGGTGCCACAAGAAGTAGTTTTCACCATAGGATAAATTTATTTCTTTTTAATTTTTCTACCAAGGTGCCACAAGATGTGGTTTTCACTAAGGCACATTTTCATTTTTTTCATTTTTTCTATTTTTTCTTCTTTATTTTTTTTTTTGAATTTTTAGAAAGAGCTGAAGTTGTTTGAATGTAGATAATGCTCCTATAGAAAAGATAAGTCATGATAAACCAAGACCATAGAAAGATATGCTCAAAGATGTTGATAGGGTGATGAAAGAGAAATGGTAGTAGGAAGAGTATATGGAGGATAAGAGTTCATCTATAGAAAGGAGGTGTAAGCTTTAGAGGATTTCATGTGGGTAGCTAAAATATTAGACAAGATCAACATTGACACACACCTTGAAGGGTATTGGAACAATGGAGGAATCATTGATGAAATAGCTTGAGATTTAGATGTATGAGGTGGTAGAAAAGATTTGGAAAAAAGTGGAGCGGAAGGCTTTGGAATATTTTGAGGAAGATTTTTGGAAGAAGATGGAATGGAAGCCTTTGGAAGCTTGAATGTCAACTTTGAAATATTTTCAATATTCAAGTCTTTTAAAAGAGACTTGGGAATCCACATAGCTTTAGATTTTCCTCGTTCTTTGGGTGTTTGAGAGTGGCTTTGTATAATGATGGATTTAGGAACCCATATTTTCTTTGGTTTAGCTCTTTGAGTAGTGGACCTTTGCAGTCTCTTTTGTGCATTTTCCTTCTTAGCATTCACATGTCGGTTAGATAGGACATAGTGATCTTTCTTTTTAAATGGATTCTTATTTTTATTCTCACTTCCAAAGGACTTGGGATTTGGGGATGAATAAGGATGATATGACTGGTTTAGATGTATAGATGGGGGAAAAGTCATCAAGTATGAGTGTCTTTGTTGATCTTGAGGTATTATAATAAGAGAGCTAGGGAATGAGCTAGGAGTGAATGTAGGAGATGGAGGAACATAAGGCCCCAATATGGATGGAAGGTTTGAATGTTTTAGCTCTAATGGATGAGGACCAAGGATAGATTTAGAAGATGCAAAGGGATAGTGGGAATGGATATCAACATCTTTAGAGTTAGCAACATGGTCAAAGCCATCAATAGATTCATGAGTACCTTTGATAGGAACAACATTTTTAATAGAAGCACTTGAAGCTTGAGCACAATTTTGAAGTGGATGTGGACAAGTAGAACATGAGGGGATGCTTTGATCCTGACAAGTAGCTTTGGATAGCATATGAAGAGAATTTTGCTCATAATTTTTCGTAAGCTCAAGGGAGATAATGGAATTGGTATCTTCATCATACTTAGGAGGTGGACAAGATATAGGATATGGAGGGAAAAAATCTTGAAAGAGATGAAAGGGTGCTTGATCTTGATCTTTCTAGACATTTATAGCTTTTTCTTTTTCTAGAGTCCTCTTGACATGGAGCCACTTCCAAGGACAAGGGAGAATGAATAGTGAATGGAGTAGTGCTTGGATTAGGCATAGTAGTGCATGAAGGTTGAGGATGTTTAGAATTAGTAGCATGGAAAAGGTTTGTAGCCAAGTGAAGGTTAGCTTGAGTTTCTTTTAAGGGTAGCCCTTGAGGATACACATAGTCAATGTGGAAAGCATTAGGTTCCTTTTTTGATAGAGGCATGTTGGAAAGATTTGAAGTGTTGGGAGATGCATGAGTGTTGGAAGAAGTGGAAGATGTAATGGAGCCACTACTAGACATAGGTTCATCAACATAATCTTGCTCAAGAGAAGTATCCTCAGCACATGAGTCACTAGAGGTTCCAAGATCAACAATCTCATCATCAATGAGATCTTGGATTTTATGTTTTAGCTCTATACGATCAGAAGTAGCATGGTCATTAGATTGATGATAGGCACAATAGGTATCCAAGAATGGATTTCCATAGGAGCTAGACTTAGGCAACATGATGAGCTTGGTGCCAAGAAGTGTTCTCAAAATGTCATCATAAGAATTCCCCAAGGGAGTAAAATTTCTCTCAAAAGTATGTCTACAGTCCTTTGGTTGTTTCTCAAGTGAATAAAATCATCCATGTCTTCATTATTATCTTGTTCAAAGATAGTTCCATCATAAAATTTTGGCATAGGCTCAAAGGAGGTATCATTTGATTGTTCTCTAAAGAGGTCTTTAGATCTAGAAGATGAAGACATTTGATGTCTTGAAGTAGAGTATGTAGACCTAAAAGAAGAGGATGACCTCAAAGATGGTGACTCACATGCATGTAAAGACCTTAAGGAAGATTCATGTAATGATGCAATCTTCTCCTCCAACCTTTTCTCAAGTTTAGACTTCATTTCTATCATGCGTTTAGAGAGATGAAGGTAAGAAAGATCATTTGTCTCTTCTAGTTATTTGTATTGTGCATATAGATCTTGAAACTCTTTAGTGACATGGAGGATATCATGATCATCTAGATTTAGTTGAAGTTTGGTAGCACAAGGTTTAGATCCCATAGTTTTAGATGCAAAGCCAAGCATAAAATAGTCTAGAAGATAACTTGATGTTGAAACTATAGGAGGTAGAGTGTTCACTTGCCAAGATAGTAGAGAGAGATTAAAGCGACTTGTCAAACAATATGTCCAAGAAACTTACGACATGAATGACTCAAGTCAATAGCTAGGCAAGATGCCCAAATAGCTAAATAGATAGAGCAAGCAGGGTGACAAGTGAACAACTCTCCAACCCAAGAGTGTAGTCAAGAAATCAAGGAAACCATTTCAGCAAAAGGATAACTAGCAAGAAAACATAGACTATGAAGACAAAAAGACCTAGAGCACTAAGACCAAAAATTCACTTTAAGCATGTTCAAGAACTAGAGACATAGCAAATCAAAGTCAAATGATGAGACTCCCCTTAGGAAGCAACACAATAAAAATTTTAAGACTTGATGCTTTGACTTGGTTTACAAAGTTTGACAATAGTTGATAGCATAGCAAGTTTGATGTTCAAAAATAATTTCTTTCCAAGCAAGATAGTGACACATGAAGTAGTCTTCAAACAATCAAGCAAGGGACAAAGCAACCTTGCATGATACAAGCATATGTGAGGTCTTAAAAGAAATTCCTAGAACTATCATCATGTGTATGTTCAAAAGATTTTCATAGGTCTAGCACATTCAAGAACACATCAAGCAATATCTACCTAGAAGTCATGGTTCATTACTCAACAACTTGGCCCACACTTGATGCTCCTTTGCCTCACACCAAGTGGTTTCCCATAAGAGATATCAGCTTTGTCATGGAAGTGTCATAAGCACAACCAAGGGAACACATATGGTGAGTGTAAAATCTTGGGGTGATTCGGGTAGTCCACTAGGATCGATCCTTGCACCAAGAAGTTGAGCGGCTAAAAAGGGTAATTATTAACTTAGGGTGTTTAGATAGGGCTGTTCCTCTTGCTCCCAATTACAAGACACCTCACCTTGAGATGAGTAACCAATCTCGCAACCACAAGAGTACCTTAAGCATTCTTTCCTAGTGATCTCCCTATGGTCAAAATCCCATAAGCGATCACACTAGGCAAAGAAAAACACTATGTCTATCCAGGTTTTGTGTCCTTGATAGCCTTGAGTTTATAGTGGGTTGGAAGAGCTGGGTAATCTTCTTGTCCCCACTTGGGTCGTTCCTCTCAGGTTGTCCAAGAGCAATCCCTCTAAAGGATTCTAAACTACACAAAGAGTGGATCAACTTTTGGAAGTCAAGATTTATGATTCACCGCAAGGGTGAAGAGCATACTCTCCTATTCCAATTGTTTTTTCCCAAAGACACTAGGAAGATTCAGTTACCCCTTGCTTTTGAAACCAAATGGCAAGTCAAGATTTTTGATTCACCACAAGGGTGAAGAGCATACTCTCCTATTACCAAAAGACTCCAATCACAAGTTTTATGTGCCCATAAAAATGAACAATTAGTCAATACCGCACATGAAAATAAAAAACCAAGCAAATTTGGGTTTTTATGCTTTGGGCAGCCCTGCAAACAATCGTTAGTAGCCCTTGTGCATTTGAAGCTTTCCAAAAATGTAAGAAATTTAAAAAAACTCCTCATTTGTGCCCTAGAGACCCATTTTGTCAAAATAGGCTAAATTTATCAAATCAAGTTTTTGATCATTAATACGACCTCAAAAATAAAAACATAAAGAAATTACTCCCCTTATAATTCAAAAACCTTTCTGAAAATGTAAATTTTTTCAACAAATGCACTAATTTGTGATCAGAAATAGCTTTTTATGAAAAACAAAGAAAAACTCATAACTCACGCAAATCACATCAAAATTCTCTAAAAATCGGTCTGAAACATTTTGGACACATACTAAACTTCCAAAAAAAAATTCAGAATCAAACTCAAAGTGGTTTAAAAGATATGATCAAATCTTTAAACCAACTAGATTTTTGACCTTCAAACCAATCTACTTATGGGTTGGCCTTAAAACTAAAGTGATAATTCTACAAAAGCACTTGATTAGATCCAATATGCTGCTGTAAAAAATAAAAGATAAGAAATGAAAGCAAATGGAGCTAGAAATTTGATTCAAGTCCCACGGTGGGCGCCAAAAATGTACACTCGAAAGTGTCCCACTCTAAACCATTTTATCCAAATGATTCCATGAGTTGGAATGTTCGGATGATGGCTTAGAGCTCCCTATCCACAGAGTGCACAAGAGTATATTTCAAGAATAAGAAGGCTCTCAGATGAGCCTTAGAGATACTCTTCTTGCTAGTTAACCATGCAATGGGAGGTTCCAAAGACAAGATCCAAGAATGCAAATGTCCCAAGGAGTTCCTCAAGAATGCAATGCAAATGAAGATTAAGCTAGAATGAGATGCAAAGTGGAGCTATGCTAAAACATGTATGAGAATGTTACAATACCATTATTAAGCTATGTGAGATTAAGCTACATGTAAAAATGAAAGCTAAGCTAAGCTAGAATGTCATGATGCCATGGATGAGAGAATGTGGACAAGAAATAGAAGTTCTCCACAAAGCTCCAAAGAAACCTGTTAGAAACCTTGCAGCATAACAATATTCAAAAATGAGGATGGATTGAGGGGGAAGTCTCTCTCCCTTTTAAATATGTATGGATGGTAGAGATCAAAATGAAGATAGTGGATGATCAACGGTGGAATTCAAAAAGAGGAGTGATCCATGTGCACACACAAGTCAACCAATAGAATATAAGTTGACTTGTCATATAAGACAAAAGTCACAAAGTCTTTTCTTTTAATTGCAAAATAGAAAAAGGACTTTATGTGTGCACTTTAAGTGAGTTAGAAGAATGGGGTCTTTTATTTAATTAAAAGGGGACATGTTCTTTTAATCAAATAATGAACTTAGGATAGCATAGTCAAACTATAGGTTATAATCAAATAAATTGATTATTAGCAATTTGGTCTAGGTAAATGATTAAATTAATTTAGCCAAAATGTTGAAAAGGGGGCTAATAGTCTAGATGACCTTTTTAGGTGATTACATCTATAAGTGATGAAAACAAGGAGACACTCAAAAAGAATATAGAAACAAAAGGGAAAAAGGTGCAAACTAAATAAAAAGATGAATTCAAGGTAGTAATTGAAGCAATCATAGAAGAAAGAACCATCATTGAAGAAACAATAAAAAATATACAAAGATGTGATCTATGTAAGAACCAACATATGTTTTAAAGAGAAATAAGATGCAATATGACCAACATGAACGTATTAACTCATGACATCTTACTAATAAAGAGTGACATTGAAAATTATACTTCTTTATGGGAGGAGAAACTCTAGAAAAGCACAAATTAAATAGAAATGTACCAACTAGCAAGACAAGGAATCTATGAAACCATGGAATTAGATAAAAATAAAAATAGATCACTATGAATAAAAAATCAAGCAGTCAGAGAAGGTGATACAGAGAATGAGGATGGACTTAGAACATTGAAACAAGTTAAACTAAATGAAGGAAATACATCAACAGCTCAAAATCAAGGGGAGAACAAGGAAGAAATAGACTAGGGAGAAAATAGAGGAAGCACTAAGAGTTTTCTAGGGGAAGAAAGTGGCCAGAAAGGCCCAAAAGATGAAAATAATATGCACACAACATAGAGACCATTTTAAAAGGGAGCTAGGGAAATATCTCCCAACAAGAGAAACAAAGGATCAAAAACCATCAATAGAAGCCTCTTGGGACCAGAAAACACACATCCCATCCCTGCAATTATAGGGAACATAGAGCTAGTAACAATTAGAAAGAAGGGAAAAAGAGTGAACACATAAATTATGGAAAACTCTAGAAAATGGCACAAACCCCTTTGATGCACTCAACTATGAATGGGAAGAATTGAAGAGCCAAAATGACATCTCTGGGGAAGTAGCAACTTTTTTGAATGAATTATGGATAGACAACTTAAGAAAGATAGAGAAAGCAGACAAAAAAGAAACGCCATCAAAGGAATTTTGGGAATAATTTGTAGTATTAGATCTAATGGAAAAATAACAAAAGACTAATGAGGAAAATAACACAAGAGGTATAGAAGAGGGTGGGATATCAATGGAAAAGGTAGATATAGACATTAGTGAAATAATATTGGAAGAAACCAAATTGGAAGAAAAGGAACACAAAGAGGATATAGAAGGGGAAATCAATCAACAAGAACAAGAAAATAGGGATAAACTAGGGATACAAAAGAACTTGGAAGGAATCTCAGCTCCAAGATGTGAACGGGAAAAAAAAGAAGAGAGGAAGAAAGTCTCTAGTTCAACTAAGGAAAGTAACTAGCAATGCAGAAAACCAGAGAAAGATTCAAGATATTTTGAAAGGTGGGGAGGGGAAGTCCCTTCCCAATGGACTATGAGGCTGAAAATATGGAATGTTATAGGATTAAATGCCTCTAACATAAAGAACTTACTCAAGCACAATCTAAATTTATTTAATTTAGAATTAATAATGATCCAGGACACTAAATTAAGAAAATAAGAAGAAGAATAACTTATTTTAAAAACCAGGTAATTGGAAAACTTTTTTGATAGAATCAGATGGAGCTTTAGGTAGAATTGGTCTAATATGGGATCTTGAGAAAATAGAATTTGAAAGGATGGTCCAGAAAAAAAAAATTGGATGGGAGGAAGAATTAAAAGTTATAAAATAGATATTCAATTTATCATTATAAATGTATATGGCTCAATCCAAATAGTAGGAAAAAAATAGTTTGGAATAAAATTAGTAACTTTATAAACTCAAACCAAGCTGAGAACTTCTAGGTAGGAGGAGACTTCAATGCTATCCTATAATTAAAAGAAAAAAGTGGGGGCATAGAAACCATCTCACAAATAGTGATGGATTTCAAAGAATAGTTTTGTCAAGATAATCTCATAGACATTCCACCAACAAATGAGCAGTACATATGATTTAATATAAGGAGAGATTTTTATCAGATAACATAGAGATTGGATAGATTCATTTGTAAGGAAACTCATGTGTGGAAACAACTTCCTACACTAATCCCTTAAGGAAATTATTGTGCAAATTCCTATTAAATCCTTACAATTTTAGATTCAATATTATGAAAATAATAATATTTCAGTCAACCATGGATACAGAAAATAGATAGAGAAAGAAAACACATAAACACAAAGATATTTCGATGGGGAAAAATATTTTGGTAAAACAACCCTACCCCTTCAAAACCTACACAATGTATTATCTTCAACACAGAAGGTTACAAAACACTTGGAATGTAAGTTCTTTTGAGAGAACAACAACTTAGAAGACCAATCTAGTAGCAACATACCATACCAACAGTACACTTTCTCACTTTCTAATATGAACCCTAAAAATGTTTATATCTTGTGCTTTCCCTTTTAGGGTAACTTCGAAAGAACAACCATATTAGGGTTTTATCAGTCACTAGAAAAATAAGAACCCAAAAAATTTAAAGTGAGGCATGTGAATTGGAGACTTGAGTGTATAGTACTCAATGATCAATTTCCACATGTCTTCACATCTTTACTCATCATCAAATCTTTCAAAGATAGCTCTTACACATCATAGAAATCCTTCATAACCATTTCAATCATGATCTCCTTACACACAATTCAAGATGTTGACACATACAAGTGGAGTGACACATCAACATGCCAAATAGACATATACACTCACACTTAATTACATTATTTGCAAAAAATACATTTACAAAAAAAATAATAAGAATAGGAATTATCCAAGATTGAGACACCTTATTCCTAACATCATCTTCAAAGGGAATATGCCAAAAATTTATTTCACTATACAATCTACTATACTTCCCTATGATTGTTCAAATCACTTCCTAGTTAGCTTAGAGATCACAGAACCACAAAAGCCAACAAGAAACCCCTTCAAATGTGAAAAAGATATGGTTCTAAGATGAAATTTTTTTGGAAAATATTAACAAATGGTGGTCAACAGGTGACTTTGAGGGATCTAAAATGTTCTATTTTGTATCCAAACTCAAACTTCTAATGAAAAGAATTTTAAAATGGAATAAACAACACTTTAAGAAAATCTTAAAAGAAAATTTAGAGATAGAAGAATAATTAGATAATCTTAACAAAGAAGTTATTTAGTATGGAATGGACAATGATAAATAAAAAAGAGAAAAAGAACTCATGCGTAAACTTGAAAATATATAGAATAAAGAAGAAATATTTTGGAGACAAAAATCAAGGGAAATTTGGCTCGAACAAGGAGATTGAAACACTAAATTCTTCCATAACAGCACGATAGGCAATAGAAATGCCAATAGAATATCAGTAAGAAAAAAAATGAGGGAAATGTAGTAAAAAGTCTATCACAAAGAAAAGATTCTTTTGTAAATTACTATACAAATATTTTAAACAATTATGAAGATTCAAACCTTATAACTCAAAAAATGATGTTATCTTCGATTCCCGAGTTGATCACAAAAGAAGATAATAAATTTCTAAATAAACCATTTATGAAACAAAAAATTAAAAAAATCCTTATTTAGCATGAACCCAGACAAATTGCCAAGGCCTGATGTCTTCCAAGCATTCTTCTTTCAAAAATGTTGAATGATATTAGGAGAGGATTTATGGAAGGCCATAGAAGCCACCATAAACTCAAGAAATCTATTATCTAAAATAAATAATACCTTCATTTCATCAATTCCAAAGAAAAATGATCATGAGAATCCAAGTGATTTTTGTCCAATAGCAGTTTGTAATACCATTTATGAAATTCTCACCAAGGTAATAGCCAACAGGCTTAAGATAGTTCTCCCTGAATTAATCTTCAAGAAGAAAATGAGCTTTGTATGTAATAGGTTAATTTTTGAAGGAATAAAAATCATACAAGAATTAATACATTTAGCACAAACTCAAAAAATAGAATGCATGTTAATGAAACTTGATATACAAAAAGCATATCATAAAGTGGACTCGAGATTTATTTGCAAAACACTAGAAGCCTTTGGATTTTTGTGACATTGGATCACCCTAATCTATAACTATATTTCTACACCTAAACTCTCTCTTCTCATCAATGGCACCCCTGAGAGCTTAGGCAAGGAGACCCAACCTCCCCCTCTCTTGTTATAATAATGGTTGAGACCTTTGGTAGAGCCATAAATAAGGCCTAGGAAGAGAATAAGATTAAAGGAGTATCAGTCATAGAAGAAGTAAGCAACATCACACATCAAAAATTTGTGGAGGACATAATATTACCATATGAAAGCACTTTAAATGAAGTAAGAAAAATCAAAAGAATTATTTCCACTTATATGAAAGCATCAGAGCAGAAAGTAAATAAGGAAAAATCATAAATCTTCTTCTTGAACACCAAAACAAAAATGAAAAATAAAATTTGTCAAATAATGGGATATAGGAAAGGATCTTTTCAATGCAAATATTTAGGAATCCAAATAGAAAAAAGGACAAGAACAAGAGATGGGTCAACTTGGCATCTAGTCACTGAAAAACTAGATAAGAAAACTAATAACTGGAAAAGAAGACAGCTCACCAAGGTAGGCCAAGCCACAAAGATCAAATCCATTTTTTCATGCACATCATCATATCACATTCCATTGCTCCCATTACCAAAAGGAGTTAAAAATAAAATAGATAAGAAGTTAAGGGACTTCTTTTGGAAGCGGACAAAAGAAAAGAAAAAACAAGGTTTGATTAAGTGGGAAAACATATGCATGCCCAAGATACTAGGAGGGTTAGGAATTAAAAACATAATTGGAAGAATGAAGCCTTTGGAGCCAAAATAGTATGGAGAATGTATATGAATAAAGAAAATAAATGGGCTAAAATATTATATAAAAATATCTCAACTCAAATGACTCAATTTCTTTATTTTGTACCATTAACTCTCCACACAACTCTAAAACTTGGAACTTTATGATGCAATATAGGTCATTAATAAGCAATAGTTTAACTTGTGATATAGGTTGGGGTAAAGAAGCATTATTCTGGGAAGATTCTTGGGATGGACTTCCCCCCTAACTCCTCCCTTGTATTGGCATCCATAAAATTCAAATTGATTGATCTATGGGGAGTATATTTAAAATCCTACAAATATAGACTAAATAATAATCCAAAAGAAACTTGGAAATGGAAAGCCTTGGAAAAAACTAATCTTACTAAACTAGAAAAACACTAGTATGAGAAATTCATTAACCAAAGAAAGGTCAAACACATACATTGACATCATAAATTGATATGAGGGGCTTTGAAAGAGGGGACTTACAAAGTAAATACAAGGTATGATCTCATTATGAACTCACAAAGATAGGATCAGATTTAAATTCCCCTTTCCTTTTGTTAGGACCCAATTTGCCTCCCCAAAGTAGGGATCTTTCTATGGGAAGCAGTCCAAAATAGAATACTTACCACAAATAGATTTACCAAAATTAAATTTGAGGGGCCTTCAAGATGTCATCTATGAAAAATAGAATCCAAGATAGAAAATCATATCTTTTACCAATGTAGCTTTACAAAAGAATGGTTGTTATGGTTATGTAACAAACTAAACTAGTCATCAATACTACATTTTAACCTTTGGGAACACTTAAAAAGTTGGCCTAAAGATAGAAAATCCAAGATTTACAACAACCTTTGGATAATATCACCATCCATCCTCCTATGGAAGATTTGGAAAGAGAGAAATAGGAGAATTTTCAAAGATGAGGAGATGCAACTTAAAACCCTTTTAAACAAAGTAGAAATAAGCATTGGTGAAGTCAATAATGAGAAACAACACCAAAGAAGAAGGAACCTTCTCAAAATTGAATGTTGTAATGAAAAATAATTGGACAAAGCTAATTAACCCCCCTAATGGTTTATACTAAAACATATAAGCATGTCAGGGAAAATTGCAAGTGGGAACTACCCCCTATAAATTTTGATGGGGCCTCTAGGGGTAACCTAGGAATATCAAGAATAGAATGCATCATATCCTCCTTAGAAAAATGGATCATCAAATAGGCCAAATCTTTAGGTAAGACAATGAATAACCTAGTAAAAATAGAAGCTTTCATAGAAGGACTCCAACTAAGTTTAGACCCAGGAATCAAGAAACTAATAGTAGAAGGGGATTCACAAATCATCTTAAATGCACTTTGAAAGAGAGGCACAACAAATTGGACATTGAACTCTGAACTAGAAAACATGTTAAATTTAACAAACAAATTTGAAGAGATTAGACATCAACATATTTTAGAGAAGGCAACAAAGCAACAGATTTATTAGCAAACCTAGGAGCTAATGGACAAAAATTATTACTCAATAATATGGAGAAAAATTAGTGAAGAATTTATTAGATTAAAATAGAACCGTAAGAGTACAAAAAATTAAACAAATATTAAAAATTCATTAAGTAAATCAACCAAAAATGTGACTTAAAGGCTTTGAACTTCTCTTGGAGCCTTTATCTAGCTAGATTTTGTGGTATAGTATAGTTAAACTCTAACCTTGACATCATTAACCTAAACATTATCTTGGGTTAGGTCATAGGTTCAAACTAATCTCATTTAATATTTCTCTAATCAAATTGCAATGGTAATTTGTGACGACGATGTAATTTGTGGTGATTTTCATTTTATTTTTTGCAATTGTCTCTGATATTGTTACACATACTAACATTGGCATCATAATCGTGATGATCGCATGAGTATTAAAAAAAAAAAGAGAAAAAATGACATAAATAATTCCCCTTTTTTTATTGTGGAGAGTTGCACACAAAAGAGGGTGGAGAGCTTTGAACAAAGGTGGAGAGCTCTGAACATTGTTGTGCCCTTTTGATCAGTGCATTTCATTGCTATGATCTCTACATTTAGTTGTTGTGCCATTTCTCTATGATTTCATTGCCATGCGCTTGTGATCTCTACATTTGATTATTATTCCCTTGCTCTATGATTTCATTTGATTTCATCAGCATGCCCTTGCTCTACTATTTTGTTGTCATGTTGCACCCTTGTGATCTTTGTGCCCTTGCTCTATAATTTCATTTTTGTGTCATGCTCTTGGTCTGCAATTTTATTTTTGTGCCCTAGATTTATAATTTTTATGTAAATGTTCATTTGTTTTCCTTCTAGATAGGTATCTTTTTATATTTCCTTCTAAACATGTATATTTAGAGATGTTTCTTAAGGTTCTTATTACATTAAGGCATAATAGAAAAATTGATCTAGCCACATATATATTCCAGAATCCAAATAATACAACAATAAAACTAACTTAACCTGTGCTAAATGACTTATCTCAAGATCCTCCACAAAAATAATATAGACCAGGAAAGATGGGTAGAGTTTACAATAAATTTTACTAAAACATATCATAGCATATATTTTTAGAAAGAAACTAGCCATAACCTAGTTAAATGGGTCGAGTTATTGATTAGTTGGGTTGATTACAAATTCCTATAGAGCTATCATTAGATTAGGTAAAATAAAATGAATAGTCAGCTATTCTTAGCTACTAGTAGCAAATACAATTTTCCAAGGTGATAAAATTGCATATGCAAGGAATTGAAAAATAACTTGAGTGAAGAGTTGAGTGTAAGGAGTTAAAGAAGCAAGTTTTGCCTCTATGTAAGTGCCATAATCAATAGGCTTATTCCCTTGTAGAAGCATCTGCCACAATGGAATTACCTCTAAACCATGTAAAGGATGTTGAAGTGGTTCCCAACCTTGAAACACTCTTATAAGAATTTAATACTTGGGATCATCATAGGGAGACTATGCCAATACTTGAAACACTCTTATAAGAATTTGATATTTGGACTCTAAATTCTTAAAGAAACATGCAAGTGATTCCAATGGTATAGTACCTACACAACACTTTTGTGGGTTCTATCCAGTGGCTCCCATAATATCCTCTATGTTGTCTAGTTGTTGTTTCTGTCATGCAGTCTCTATTGACCTCATGGTCAAATCATTTTTCTATTAGTAACTTAACACTTAATCATTTTTTTTCATTGCTACTAAGCTCTAAAGTTCCTACCAATCTTATCATTCTTCTAGTAGTGTTAACCACGTGATTCAATTGCTACTGAGCTAAATAGTTAGATTGCAATTCATGTCAAGCTTCATAGTGTCTACTAAGCATCTTTGATACATTATAGTGCTTGTCAATTTCTACAATGTTTACTAAACTTCAGAGGCAATATACAATGTTACCTGAGCATAGTAGTATCTACTAAGCTTTCCAGTATAACTGATGAAGATCTTAGTGTTAACCAAGCTCTATAGTGTTAACCAAGCACATCAGTGTCTACCGAGCTTATAGTATTAGCAAAGTTAATTTAGTGTTGACCAAACCATGTATTCTCAAGTGAGTGATTCAGTATCTATCGAGTTTTTCAATATTTGTTGAGTCATACAATGTTGACAGATTTCCTACTACTTGAAGTGATCAGTATGGACCGAGCTTCAACATCAACTGACTGCCAAAGTCTACCAACTATTGACAGTGTTTGTCAAGTATTAGAACATCACCATGTTGTTTTCAAAACCTAAGTTACAGCAATGGGTTGACATTGAGAATTATGATGAATTTTATATTGTAGCCAACTCCCAACGGTAATTAAGTGGATTGATATATATGTAATGTATTACATCATATCCAAGTGTAAGATATATGTGAAAAAGTAAGAAGTAGATGAGTGTGAATTAGTGAAGGCTACAAGCAATATAAGGAATAGAAAAGACTTATCTATCATAGAAAGACAAGCATTGTAGTTAAAGGAATCTCATTTAGAAAATCAAAGTTACAAATCAGAGATTAGCCATTGGTTCATCCTAATAGGTGCATCAATCAATTCCTCTAATAAGGTGGACTTAACAATCTTATGTTAAACCTCCTAATAGAGTGCATACTTCATTGTATGTTTGTAAAATATTTTGATAAGGTGGACTAATATTTAGTATTGCTCCTAATAGGGTTGGTCATCAGAAGTGACCAATTGTAAGCCTTAACAGATCAACTTTATACTACAATACTAAACCTTGTAGGAAAATACCCCATTTTTACTTTCTATTTGGAAGTTTTCTAGGTCACCATATCTTGTGTCATAGTGTTATGAATATTTTATTACTTTCATTCTTTCATGCATGCAACTAGATCAAATTATAGGATGATGTTTTGATTGGTCAATTAAGTTTAAATATTTTATTGGTTCTTGATTCACCCCTCCCTTCTCATTTACCTAGCCTACCTTATATTTCCAATAATTGGTATCAAACAATTTGGTTCACACATTAGAAGTTTAATAGCTTGAGAAATGATCAAAGGCAATGGAGGTACATAGCAAGAAAAAGCTATTGAGAATGAGAAGTTGGATCTAGAATTGGCCATTGGACAAATCAATATAGCAAAGGAGCATCTCTCTCAATCCTTGCAAATAAGGAAGGAACTAGAAGTAAAATTGAATGACAATCTCTACATTGATGAAAGAATTAAAAACTTATGCCAAGAGAAAAGTTTAGATTAAGGTAATGTAGCAATCAAAGACCTACTTGAGAAGAATCTCAATCTTCAAGAAGAAGTCAGAAAGCTTAAAAAAGAGCAAGAAATCCAATCAGTCAATATTTGTGAAAACTTGGAACAAATGGACAAAACCAAAGAAGAGAAGAGATTTATTACTGAAAAGATAGAAGAAAAAGATAATGAAATCCATCAGCTATCCCTTCAACAAGTAGTTTTTATTGATCAACTCAATGATGCAAATCAAGAGCTTATGAACCTAAGATCAAAGAATGAAAAACTGCAAAATGATCTTGGTATGGAAAATAAAACCAATGAGAGAATGATGAAATCTCAAGAAAGAAGGAATCAATTAAATGAGAAAAATCAATATAGACATAAAGGTAAAGTTGGATTAGGATATGCAAATTAAGTTAAATCATCTCAACAAGGAGCATAAAAGAATCAAAGACCTAATTTCAATCATTGTGGTAAGATAGGTTATACATCTAATAAATTTTGGAGCAATGATAAATCAAAGTTCAATGGAAAGTCCTACACTTGCAACAAGCCAAGACATTGAGAAAGTGAATGCAAAGATAAATCTAAATTTGAAGGGAAGTGTTTTAATTGCAAAAAACAAGGACATAAATCTTCAGAATGCAAGACCAAGAAGTGGAACCCAACAGAGCAAATTATGAAAAAAATATTTGGTTGGGATTAGAACACATGGTGTAGATGTCACTACTATGGTGATTTTGGACAAATTGGAGAAAATTTCATAAAACATCATATGAGGAAAAGAGACACTACAAAGAGATATTTTGTTTATATAGAACTTGGACATCATGCCAAGAACTGTATGAACAAGGAAGAGTTTAAGATGAAAAAGAAAGATAAGGCTAACAATATCAAAAAAAAAATGAGGCAGCAATAGGTGCAAAAATCTCTAGAGAATACAAGCCAAAGTGCAAAATTTATTGACACTCAAGTCAATGAGTTAGGTGGCACAATCATTTAAGCTTCGATATCCATGGAGATTATTGGAACTAGGATTTAGAAGTAGACATCTAATATCAGTTCCATTTAGTAATAAAATGATCCATATCATCATTTAAGATACATTAGGATCACCGAGCTATGATGACAATTGAAGACCTAACCGATCAGATTGGGTCACAAGACCTTATCGAGCAAGGTCAGGTTGCATATCGTTACCAAGTTCTAGATGCAAATGTTGAGTTAGTGACTCTACCAAGTACCAACTTCAGACTGAGTGGTGGTAACATTATGGATTTGAAGGTGTCTAATGAGCAACAAAGACCTAATCAAGTGAAGGATAACTTTTCATTGAGAAGACATATGTACGAAGCATTAAATTCAATTATAAAGATATAATTTTGTCAAAAGGAAGAAATTGAATGTATTATCCCACTACAAATTTTTAGAGCATAAAGAAAAGAGAAACTTTAGAGCCTCAAGTAATTCAAGCAATTTTTGTTGAATATTTCTCTTATTTTTGAAACCTTACCGAGTGAATGGCATCTTCCAGTAGCAAGATAAAGAAAGGTTCTGAGATCTTGGTTAGAGGAGTTGATTATATAGTACCCAAGTTCAAATTGAGTCCAACAATTGAAGAAACACTTGACTCTACTAAAGTCCTATCTCAAATTCAACCAAAGGTACTTCATATAAATGAAATTAGCCCATTTTATCACTATTCTATTCAAGATTTGGGAATCTTGGAGATGAATGAGGCATACAATGAGCTATGTGTGGATGGAATTTTTAAACCTAAACATAAACACATGAAAACAAAGGGTTTGACATATATTTTACAAATTCCAAGGGATTTCCAAGGGAAATTGATCAGATACATCTTAATTTGTGTCCATGACATGCATTTTTGGTTAGATCACCCTATTCTAATCATAAAGAAGATAATACACAAAATCATCAGCTTGCCAATGTTGAACAAGGAAAAAAATATGAAAACCCTAGGTTAGATCAAATTGACTAAGAGGACTCTCAGCAAGTGGGATGGAAGAGGCATGAAACTAAGTGGAGTTGCAAATGTTGAATTTAATTTTGGCATCCATGTGATAGCACACAATATTTATAGCTCAAGTTAGTTGAACACCATCTCATGTGAAGAAGTTGACTTGGCTTACAAGGTGGTAAAGATTAATTTATCCTTCAACCTTGTTGAGATGTAGCTAAGCCAATTAAGCAAGAATATGGACAACATTTGTTTCTCAAAGAATGATCCATGTAATTTTCATTCTTTGTTGACATGTCTATTCTTTTATGTTCAAAATTTTTACCCTTCAAAAGGAACTATTGTGTGAAGAAAGGATACACAAGTATTATATCAGATAAATGAATTTATAGCAAATATGGGAGAAAAATTTTATAGTATAATGGATAACTATCTTGAGACCTTCAAAGAGAAAATATAGATTAGATATAGGATACCAAGGAAATTTGTAAAATATTATGAGTAGGATATCTATTTTTTGGTTGGCTATGACAAGGTTTACATCTAAGAAATCAACCCTAGAGTGGCATGGGTTAAACCTCTAGATTATGAGGTTAACAAAGATGACACCAAGGACATCATTGAGGCTCTACTAAATGATCAAATAGATCCCAAGGTTTCATTTTTTGGAACCTATGAGGAAGCAAAGGAAATAATTGAGCTAGAAATCAAGCTTCCCCAAGCAATCAAGAGAGGTAGAGAAAATACTAAAGAATACCAAATTATCCACTTCTCCTCTCATGCTAAGTGAAAGAAAATTTGATGATCTAGAGGAAGAAGGAGAGGAATATAATGCAGAGGAAGATGAACCTAAAGAGGAAGAGCCTCCCAAGAAGAAAGGGAAAGTGACAATAACTGGACCTACAAAGTCTTCCCCTACTATGTTTACAAGAAGAAGAAAAAATATCAAGAAAGAAGTTAAAGCTAGGTGATGATTAAGATGAAGATGAAGATGAAGATGAAGCCAAATATATCATATTTCAAAAGACTACCCCTACCTTTGAAGAAAAATTGAAAAGACTAGGAGGAGGAGGAGGTATGACATCTTTCAAATCTCTTAAATATGATACTAGGAGTGCAATAGAGAAGAAATAGATAGAAGATTCCCTAGTGGAAAAGATGGAAAAATGGAAGTACTCCCTAGATTAACTAACCAAGTAGGATCTTGATGAAATCTTAAAGGTAGTTGCACTGGTATGTGAGAATCCACTCAATGTGGTAAATGACATTAGAGAGTAGATTTTGAGGAAACTAATGCCTAATTTGACTGACAAGGAAGTGCAAGAATCACTGAAAAAGAATGAGCAAAAGATCATGCCAAAATTCAATGCATTCCTAATCCTTGAAAAGGATATAGATTTAGATGTGAAGTCAAATACTATTGTATGGAAGAACATATATGGGCTCCTCAAATCTAGTAATCAAGTTATGCAAATTGATGACAAGGATGATGAAGAAGTGATGTAGGGAGGAAAGGAAAGCTAGGTCCTAGGGACACCCAGCTATCTAGATCAACCTACCAAAGACAACACAATGAAAAGCACAACACAAATACAACACTAGAGAGAGAGAGAACAAGATATTTTATTGATCCATCAATGGAATAGTATACACGCCCAATTGTAAGGCTTTCTAGGTTATGGCTAGATAATTACATTTGATTCCACGATCTAGCTACAAATTCACACCTTCCTTCTTTCTTCCCAAATTCTTACTCTTTCTTCTTACTTATTCAAGCCTATGACACACTATATATACTTGCCAAAATGGCTTATAGAAGATTAGAACATAGAGAAGCCACAAGTCAGCCCACAATAAATATAACTACCTATACCAAAATTAAATGTGAGCAAAGTTGGCCCAAACAGGAACCAGACACAGATAACTCGACAAAAGAAAGCTTTTCAAAATTGGTACTTAGAAACACTCCAAACTTGGCATCCAAATAAATCACTTGGAAACCAAAAAAGCTCAACAACCAAAGGAATCACTCAAAACCCAAAGGATCACTCGGCAACCAAAGAATCCCAGCAACCAAAGGAATTTCTTGGCAACCAAACAATCACTCGGCAACTAAAGAAGCTCAACAACCAAAGGAATCACTCGGCACCCAAAGGATCACTCAACAATAGAAGCTCATCATCAACTTAAGAACTTGGTAGCAACTACCAAAATGAACCAAAGTGCAAGATTACAAGGAACCCAGGATGCTCCTACATCAAACAACCAGGGTTGGAGAAAAATGATTCTCCTGAATCATTGAGATGTCACAACCTCAATTGAATCCAACTCATATTGGGAAATCCAAGAAGCATCTCCCATAGGTCTATTCTTCCACTTCATGAAATATTCATAGTAATATTTTCCTCTTGTGCTCTTTCCAACTCTCTGATCCAATATTTGTTTAACTTCTTCAATCTATTTCTTAGGATAATCCTCTAATACATCAACTTCATCATCTAACTCATGGTACTTATACAAATCAGAAATATTGAATAGCTCAACTTTACTTTAGGAGAACTAGTGATGGAGTCTATTGGCCAAATGGCTATAGCTTCAATATTCCTTAATATATCAATACATACAGAAAAAGACTAGGACTACAAGGTCTGATTTCTAATTCTCTATGTAGAGAAGAGCATACTCTCTACTTGTTGACTGACTCCTTTAGACTCTATATTTGCAAAGAAAGCTCAATTACTTAATGCCCTCTATGCTTCCACATGGACTTATTTATAACTATCCTAGTAGGTAAAAGTTACCAAAAATCTAATGATTGGGTAAGCTAATATGTCCTTAAAGTAAGATAGTGATAGCCACTTACAAAAGTAGATTCCCACTATCCACCCGTACTTCCACTTGATGAGTTGGCTAGCAACATTAGCGTAGGGGTCAATTCACCATGATCAAACACATCCTCCCATGTGAGTGGTCTCCATATTGCCAATAAAGTAAATTGGTCACAAATATTCCAATCATGTCGATCATCATCATATTGTAAGTGGGGAGCAAAATAAGATTTCCATCGTAGGTGCATCTTGGTAATGACATGAACACAAAATTCAAGATCAAGATGATGATTGGGTTTAACTTTTTCTAGTCTAGCATAATTAAAGAAATCAATTACTTGCTAAGTGTGTGGGGTCGCACATTGGATCCACCATGTGAAGAAAGGTCTTCAAACAACATTAAGGAATCGTAGATATTGGTGATCATTCTGAATTTGAAGAATAGTGAATTCTCCACTATCCCCACTATTGAGATATTATAGTTTTGTCATACTTCCAAAATTCACCAAAGTATCAATGGCATAGCTTACATAATGGCAAAACTTTTGGTTCATTCCTTGGAGCAAGCATTGTCTTTGGGCAATGTGATGCAGGGAAGAAAAAAGGACATTGAACTCCTTTTCTATGTGAAAAACACAATAAGGAGGCCGAGAGGTATTAACCATAAAGACTCCAAGAACTTGTCGACCGAGATACTCTAAAACAATGTTTTCTTTTCATAGGATATGTTGGACTTCATAATTATACTAGTTCAAATATGCTTGACAGTGAACATATTTTCATCTTCCTTCCTTCCATGATCATTCTCTTTAAAAGTAAGGAATCTGGTGCAATTTGTGTGAATGATAAAGTTTGGCAAATGAATCAATCTTAATGCAAATTTCTTGAGACAACAGATAACACCATAAATTTCCTTATCAGAAGAAATCTATTTTTTGATATCTACAAGAAATACTCCACTTATGTATTCAATGATGTATTGTTTATCATCCTTAACAAAACATAGATATCCTCCTCATGCTACATTAGAAGCATTTGTATATAAGATGAAGTCCTGAGTAGTTGGCACTATCAATATGGGAAGATATTAGATCTTGTGTTGGATCTGTTGGACTACTTCGATGTGGATTGCTGACCATTGTGGTTTTCTCTAGGTGAGAAGTTGTTGTAAGGGTTCATAGTCAAAACCTGCATTTGGATAGAAATTATTTACATAATTTAATACACCTAAGAATCCTTGCAGCTCCTTCATATTTAATGGAGGCTGAAATTCAAGGATCTTATTCTTAATATGAGGTTAAACCTCAAGTTGTCCTATTTTAACTACCATACCTAAAAACTTACAAGAGTCTTGACACCACTGGATTTTTGATAGGGATAGAACAATCCCAGAATCTAGATATAATTTATAAAAAACATTTAGATGAGATCTATGCTCATCAATGTCTTTGATAAAGATTAAAACGTCATCTATATAGACACAAAGAAAATCATTACAGCCATTAAAAATTTCATCCATTCTCTTCTAGAAGTAGGATGGTGCGTTCATCAAGTCGAATGGCATGACAGTCCATTCAAAGTGTCTGAACAGGCAACTAAATGTAGTCTTATATTGATCTTCCTTCTTTACACGGATCTAGTAAAAACCTAATTTAGAGTCAAACTATGACAAGATCTTAGAGTTAGCAACCTTTTGCAATAGATAAGACTTATCTCGTATTGGATAAGGGAATGGAATAGTTATTTCATTTAATGGTTTATAATTAATAACCATTCTTTTCTTTTTTCTCTTCTTCTCTAATTCCTTATTAACCATGAATGCATAACAATTGAAATTAGAGTGAGAGTGAACAATATACTTCCCTTTTTTTAGCTCTTTGATTGCTTGTTGCATATCATCATAGTCATGCGCTGGAATAGGAATCTTTTTCCAACTCTTCATCTTTGCTTTAGGCTTGATCTTTATTTCCATTTCTGGCGTTTCGTTTTCCCAAAAATTTTGTGGATCATCAGAACAAACATTCTGTATGATCAAGGCTTCTAAGTCTTCAAGAGGTTCTATAGCCTAGATCATATTAACAGAGGGATGTTTTTCTATTGCATATACCAATTTAGGAGTGCTTATATTTTCTCCTTATAGGGTAAATATAATACTTTTCATTGTACAGTCATAAGGGGTATACCTATCTATAAAGTTTTCTCTAAGCAATACATCTACAAGCATCTGTTGCATGGCAAAGAAATCACATTTAAAGGTATTCCCTTCTATTTGTAAGGCTTGTTAGTGGCAATATTTATCATAGCTAAATTGGTTACCTTGGACATCACAAGTAGTATACACAATTTTTTCTGATAGTTGTTCCCAATTATTAAGGATTTGCCTCTTACAAAAAGAGAGAGAGGCTCCAGTGTCAATTTAGCATCATATTGTTTGCCATTTATTAAAACACTAATATACTAGGAAAATTTTCCTGTAAGGAGATGTACTAAGTATTTTGGTTCTAATCTTGGAGTAGGTGCGAGTAGGATGGTCATTTCCATTCTTGCTATACTTGGATCAGGAATATTGAGATTAATAATTTCTTCATATTCTTCCTAGATCCTAGAGGAGAATTCTTTAGCACTTAAACCAAAGTAGGAGGGTCCTTCATCTATATCCCCAATAATAATATTAGAATGTTTACTGGGGATTACTATCCTAGAAGTGGAGATATTTTGGTGTGTATTCAGAGCTTTCACAATGGGGTCTAGCTAAGGTTCAAACTTATAGAATTTTCTCTGCTTTTGTTCTATTGTGACAAGATTAAATACAAAAGCTTGTTGACATACCTATTCAAAATGCTCCATAGTTTGATACATGTTCAAGTTCTAAAATTCTTTTGTACAGTTGTCAAATTGAGGCTTGTTCTAGAAAGGTGGTTGATATGACATCTTTGGTGGCTACTGTTGCTAGTTGTAATGGGAAGAATAAACAAGTTAATCTTCATAGTCATTGTACTACCATTTATAACTTATTCTTCCTCTATTGTTGCTATTGTGGTAGTTATTAAATCAGCCTTGTCCTTTTCTGGAATGGTTCATGTATACACCAGGTAAATCCTCATGTTCTTCTACTTCAAGTTGTTGTTCCACAGCTTGCAAAGTGTTAGCAAGATCTTCTAGAAGTTCTTCATCTTCTTTAGGAACTTCTTCTACATCCTCTAAGATAGGTTCAAAAATATTATCTTGCATGTAAAGATCTTCTTCTTCGTCTACTATATCCCACTAAATTGTTTTCATTGGGTCAGACTAAACAGCTTTAATAGCTTTATTTTTGTAGTGGCAATCAGGGGCTTTATGACCAAGTTTATTACAGATATAGCAAATAATCTTATTGGACTATGGACAAAGATGAGAATGCTTGCGAAGAAATTGATTCTTAGGTGCATATGACTTATAGAAAGGAAAAGTGTGAGGTTGAAAGCAAATTTTCTTTTCCTTACGATGTTGTTTAGTTACATTGTGTTGGGTTTTGGTGAAAGGATTGCAGCCAAAATTTTCAAGGAAAGTAGGAGCAATGCATTGTGCTTCATGCTTTGTAAACTTCTGCTGGTATTTACAATTATCAATAAACTGGAGAATTTGGTCCTTGGAAAATTGGATAAGATCAAAAATAGGACACTCTTTGAGGGTCAAGGATTGGAGATCTATATACTGCATGACCTTATCAGAAATATTATAAGGTAAACCTTCAAGATATTGCATTTTTGCCATAGTGACTTGTTCTTCATTAGTTAATTGATACAAAAGCTTTCTAAAATGCTTTGAATATGTAAATAAGTCCTTTAAATTACAACACTTCATTTGGAGTATATCTTTGATTATCCTTTCATGCTTATTTGTTAGTTTTGGACATAATTCATTAACTAACTCATTCATCAAACAATTAATGGGGACTAGTTGAACTTGTTGTTGTACAGTATTGCTTGTAGGATCAATAATAGTCTAAAGTACAAACTTCTTATAGACTTTGGTGTCATTTTCAAAAATTGTCTTGTTGTTCCACCATGCTCTAGTTATGCCCCATAAATAATTAACTGCAAATCTACAAGTATTGTCTTGATCAGTTCTAGAAAATGTTCCTATGATCATAAAATTATTGATCCAACTTTTAATTTTTCCTTTAGGATCATCATCATTGTCAATATCTAAATACCAAGGTTGTATATTGTAGCTTGTTCACATCATTAGTAGGTGAACTCTTCGAGAGCACTTCTCTAGAGCTTGCAAAGATGTGGGTAGCACTAAGGTTGTCTGAGCATATTGTTTTTCTTGGTTAACTAACCAATCTAAAGATGTAAATAAATCTTGCAAAGAATGATCTACATGTGAAAGATGTTTGACTAGTGTATCATGATTTTGTTGTGTATGTTCTACACGGGCTGTAACAGCTTGTAACTCATCAGTATTCTTATGTACATTATTCAAGAGTTGTTCAGTTTGCAACTTAATTTTTCTTAATGAGCCCTTAGTTTCAACTATTCTAGTAAGGTTTTTTGCAGCTATATTACCAAGCTTTTATACATTAGTATTTAGGGTAGCTAAAGACTACTTGAGAGAAATCACATCTATACAAAGATCATCTATGTTTTGTTGCAGATGATCACAAAATTTTCCAATAAAATTCTTCTGTTTGTGATCAGAAAAGGGTTCTTTTTCTTCAACACTCTTGGATTGGAAAGAATATTGAAACATAGAAATTGTCCCATGTTTATGTTTAAATTGTCCCTTCATAGGCATCCATCTGCCATTCTGATAATATGTGTTTTTTTGTTCCTTATACCATTTGAGACTTTCAACTCTTGGTAAGGGATTGATCATATGGACAAAAAGATTATTTCTTTTTATGTTCTCTTTTCCCTTACTGGTTTTAGCCAATAATGGTTCAGGGATCTAAGGACCAGTAAGCTATATTATCAAGCTTTTGTACATTAGTATTCAGGATAGCTAAAGACTGCTTGAGAGAAATCACATCTATACAAAGATCATCTATGTTTTGTTGCAAATGATCACAAAATTTTCCAATAAAATTCTTCTGTTTATGATGAGAAGAGGGTTCCTTTTCTGCAACACTATTGGGTTGGAAAACATATTGAAACTATCCCATGTTCATGTCTAAATTGTCCCTTCATAGGCAGCCATCTGCCATTTTGATAATATGTGTTTTCTTGTTTCTTATACCATTTGAGACTTTCAGCTCTTCATAAGGGATTGACCATATGGAAAAATGGATGATTTCTTGTTACTTTCTCTTTTCCTTTATTGGTTTTACCCTATACTGGTTTAGGGATCTAAGGACCAGTATTTAGTGGTGCTTCATTCTCAACTTCTACAAAGAGTTAGGCTTTTTTCCAACTAGAGGTATTATTGTGTGAGCTAAGAGGAATAGGCATCTAAGAATGGTGAGTTAGGCACAAATGGATTTTTCATTTTCATGGACAAGGATCTAGGTAAGATATTTATCTCATTCTGAGATACATGATGACCTAGTTTGGTTACTTCTAATAGTCTGGGCTTAACATTTTTCATCTAATCAAGTTTCCATCTTGATGGGATATCCATAGTATTAACATGACCTTTCTGAAGTTGAACTTCTCCATTTAGGGTCCTAGCATAAGATAAGTTATCTAATATGACAGGATTATTTGTGTTTGTTAAGCTATACAGGACTTATATCTAGACAGAAGCATACTTAAAGGCTCCACACATATTCATAATGTACAGTGACCTAAACACACCCCAATAGTTCAATGAACCATATTTAACTTTAGGACAAGACTTGTCTATGGTAGCTACTATCAAATTAGGATAGTATAAAAAACATAGAGTTTTTTTTCATTCTAGATAAACTAGATAATTGGCATGCATGATTGTAATCAACTTGTCTTCTATAACACAGGGTTGAGTAACAAATAGGATGTATGTTTTCAGGCACCAATGATCCTATGGTTACTTGAATAGCACAAAATGTAAGAAATTCATTTCCCTATGACTTCGAATATATTCAATTTCTTCTAGAGAGAAGATGGGAAACATTTTGGTCTGTTAAGTTTGAGCAAGATCACACCCTAGTGTGAGTTCTACTAATCTCATGCAAGGAATAACAATTGACATGAACATAGATTTAGATTTCAAAAATTCTTCAATTTACTAGGAGTATATGTACTCTTCTTATAAAAACTACTAGGCTTTAATTAAGGAGGAGTATATGTACTTACTTGCCTAGATAAGACCATTTCATAAGCCTATATGTCTAAAATTTCTTCAATATCCAAATCTCTATCGGTCGACTGGATTTTAGGAGCTTCAAAGAGTCCTTCCATAAAGGCTTCATTAATTATTTCAACACCATCTTGAATAGTAGTTCTATGGAACTCATCCATTTTCTTTTACAAATTGAGATAATGGATAGACTAAGGCACTTACAGGGGTTTTACAAGAGACACAAAACAAATACCAATAACATAATAGATAAAAAGTTAATAAAATTCTCAAATCTCAACACAAATTGTAACCCTATCGAGATGAACTCTTCGCGCTTAGATAATATCTCAATTTGTGACTAGAAAAAGATAGATACTAACTGCATAGATGATACCCTAAGTTTGAAACCAAGGCTCTGATACCACTTGTATAAAATCTTAGCTTGGAGATATGTCCATGTCCTTAGGTAACTCCACTTCATAAGCATTACCACTATCAAATTTTCTCAAGATATAACAAGGTCAAAACTTCTTCATTTTCAACTTACTATATGTTCCAACTGGAAATCTTCTTTTCTTCAAATGACCCATTAACTCATCACCAGCTTCAAAATCATGATGTCTCCTAGACTAATCAACATTCTCCTTATACTTCTGATTGCTTTGCTCCAACCTCAACTTCACTTTCTTATGCAAGGACTTCATAAAATAAGAAAATTCTTCTCTAGGAGCACTTCTCTTCTCTCCACCAGTAATATCCCTCAAATATTATATACCTGTAGGTTGCATTCTAGTAACAATCTCAAAAGGTGTCTTCCTTGCACTCCTATTCACAAAATTGTTATATGCAAATTCAGCTTATGTTAATACCATTTCCCAATTACTTGGCTTATTCCCAACTAAACATCTCAACAAATTACCTAAGCTTCTATTCATAACATATGTTTGTCCATCTATCTATGGATGGAATGTAAAACTAAATTTCAACTTAGTACCCATCTTCTTCCACAAAGTCTTTTGAAAATAACCAACAAACTTACTATCCCTGTCAGAAATAATACTTTTTGGTAATCCATGCAATCTCACAATCTCTTTAAAGAAAAGTTTAGCAACATGCTCAGCATCTGATGTCTTCTTACATGGTATGAAATGAGCCATTTTAGAAAATATATCCATCACAAAAAATATAGAATCATATCCTTTCATTGTCTTAGGCAATCCAAGAGAAAAATCCATACTGATGTCACTCCAAGGTTTCTCAGAATAGTAATAGGTGTATACAAACAAGTATGTTGACTCGCTGCTTTTTCAATTTGACAAACTCCACAACTCTTCACAAATTTTTGAACATCCTTATACATTTGTGGCCAATAATACTTCTCTTTCAGCAAACTCAATGTCTTATCAATTTCAAAATGTCCAACCAATCCACCACTATGCTTTTCCTTAATCAAATTCAACCTAATAGAACTTCTAGGAATACACAACTAAATGCCTTTGAACAATATACCTTCTTGAATGAAATACTCATCATACTTAATTATGTGATCTGTTAGATTTGGTGCTCTACACTCTCTCCACACCTCAAAAAAATTAGGATCAGCATCATACAACTCTTTCATTTCATCAAAACCAAGAACTTCAACCTTCATTTTAGTCACCAAAGAACATATTCTACTCAATGTATCAGCAACTCTATTAGTAACTCCACTCTTGTGCTTGATGAAAAATGTAAAATTCTACAAATACTCAACCCACTTCATATGTCTCTGATTCAATTTATGTTGACTTCCCAAGTATTGTAAAGCATTATCATCAACATGCAACACAAACTCCTTAGGAATCAAATAATGTCTCCACTTCTTCAATGCTTGAACAATGGCATAAAATTCTTGATCGTACACAGAGTACTTCCTTTTAGCATCATTCAACTTTTCACTAAAGAAAGTAATAGGTTTACCTTCTTGACTTAATATAGCTCCTATTGCATTACCACTTGCATCACATTCAACTTGAAATACCTTATTGAAATTAAGTAGGCCAAAATAGGTAATTTAGCAACCTTTTTTTTTTTAAGTCTCAAAACTCTTATCAATTACAAGTGTCCACTTGAATTTCTTTTTATCTCATCTCATTGTCTCAGTCATAGCATTACAAATAGCACTAAAATTCTTTATAAACTTTTTTAAAAAACTAGCCAAACCATGAAATTATCTTATCTCACCCACATTCTTAGGTGTAGGCCATTCCAAAATTTCTTTAACCTTCTTAGGATCCATCTTCAATCCATCAACTAAAATCATAAATCCCAAATACACAATCTTGTCTTGCATAAAAGAACACTTTTTCATATTAATAAGAAACTTTTCCTCTTTCAACCTTTGTAATACTAGTCTAATATGCTCAAGATGTTCTTCCTTAGTCTTACTATATATCAAAATATCATTCAAATAAATAATCACAAACTTAACCAAAAATATTTTCAGAACTCCATTCATCAATCTCATGAAAGTACTAGGTGCATTAGTCAAACCAAAAGGCATAACCAACCTTCATACAAACCATCTTTTGTCTTGAAAGCAGTCTTCCATTCATCACCTTCTCTAATTCTAATCTGATGATAACAACTCTTCAAATCAATCTTGGTAAAATACTTTTCTCTACTCAAACAATCCATTATGTCATCCATCCTCGACATAGAAAATGTATATTTCACTATGATTTTGTTAATAGCTCTAGAATCAATACATGTTCTCCATTCTCCATTCTTTTTGGGTGCTAATATAGTAGGTATAGCACATGGACACAAGCTTTCTCTAATCAAACCTTTTTGCAACAACTCATGCACTTGTCTATTAAGTTCCTCATTCTCTTTAGGTGTCAATATATATGGTGCTTTGTTTGGAAAAATAGCTCTAGGGATCAAATCCATATAATGACTTATGCTTCTTACTAGAGGTAAACCATTAGGTATATCTTCTGCAATAATTTCTTTATACTCATTCAACAATTCAGCAATTTCTTTTGGTACTTGATCAATACTACCACTTGTCCCTAGGTCACCACTGACTAGCACTCAGTTAACACTATTTTTTATCACTTAGGTACTATTTACACAACTTAGTCTCCTTGGGATTATATAAAAACAAACTTGATTCTTTTTCATCTCCTTTTCAAATTACTTTCCATTAATCGTACAATTTTTTACAGTAGTACAGTTAACCTCATCTAGACGTTCAATTAAAGGCAGCAATATTTGTTTCTTCCCATTCACCCAAAGAGTATATTGATTCAATCTTTCATCATGCATAGCATATCTATCATATTGTTAGGGTCTACCCAACAGAATATGACAACAATCTATAGGCATAATATCACACAAAACTTCATCAAAGTAATGTCCAATCTTGAACTTCACAAGGCATTACTCACTTACCAATATTTTATGCTCATCTTTTATCCATGAAACATCATAGGGTTTAGGATGCTTCAGCCTTTGTAATTACAACTTTGTAACCAGCTCTTCTAGTGCCAAATTTGTAGAACTTCCACTATCAATGATCACTTTGTAGCATTTTTTAGCCATCTTACATCTTGTCTTGAAAAGACTTCTCCTTAAAATAGGTTCCTCATCACTTCCCTTATTACATAAGGTTCTTCTCACCATTAGATTTTCTCCAGCCTCAAGTCCACTTGGTGAACCCTCATCATTTCCTTGAATCACAACATTCCTGTTACCTTGTCCACTTTTAGAGGATCTACATTGAAAAGATCTATGTCCCTCTTTACCACATCTAAAACAATTACCATGAAAACCACCTCTAGAATAAGAATTACCTCTTCCTTGATAAGAATTAGTATATTCTTAGTAAGAATTACCACTTTTCCACTTGGTCTTTCCTTTTTCATCATTCTTCCATTCAGTTTTGCCTTTATCCTACACAAAACTTTCAGATCTTCCACCTTCACCATAAGATCTACCTCTGCCTCTTTGGAGTCTACCACCTCTACCTCTTTGTCTTTGTTCATGCTTCTTTGTTAAGATCTCCTCAACCTTCAAGGCATATTGGTATGCTTCTTCCACACTTTCCAACTTAACAAAACTTATTTCATCTTAAATTCTAGATCACAATCTATTTATGTACCTCACAATTTTCTCAACATCATCATCCACATGTCTATATATGATGTCCAACCTATAGAATTCCTCAGTATATTCCTTCACGCTCATGTCCTTTTGTCTCAAATTTTGCATTTTTCTGAACAAGCTAACTTGGTAATCAATAGGCAAGAATTTGTTCTTTACCTTGTTCACCATGTTTGGCCAAGTTTTGATCTTCTCCTTTCCTCTCCTTTGCCTATCAATTTTTAAATGTTCCCACCACAATGAGGCGTGACCTTTTAACCTTGTAACTACAATCTTCACCTTCCTATTGATAGGAGTGTTTTCATACTCAAAGAACTTCTCCATATTAGAGATCCAATCTAACATAGCATTGGTATCCAATTTTCCATCATAAGGAACAACTTCTATAGCAATTTTTGAATTATCCCTAGACAACACCCTTAACAACCTTTCTTCATCCTAGTCTTCTTCCTATTCTGAGTTAAGGTTTGGTGCTACTGCTTCATCATCACTTACATCATCAAGATGTGCTCCTCTCCTCTAGGCTATCTCCACAACTTCTAATCTAGCTACAATTTGTCTCAATTGATCCAATATAGCATTATTAATATTTTCTCTACCATGAACCATCTTTGCAAATCAACTTCCTACAAAATTGTAACCTTCTGCAAGTTATAGGCCAAATCTATAAATTTTCCACCCCATAACCAATATGCAAATAGGGTTCTACATAATCCAATCACCACAAGGATGAACCTCAAGCTCTAATTACACCTGACATAGGAGGAAGGAAAGCAAGGGCCTAGGGTACACCCAGCTATCCAAATCAACCTACCGAAGTCAACATAGTGGAAAGCACAACACAAATACAGTGCCAAAGAGACAGAATAAGATATTTTATTGATCCATCAAGGGAATAGTATATAAGCCCAATTGTAAGGCCTTTTGGGTTATGACCAGATAATTACATTTAATTCCATGATCTAGCTGCAAATTTGCACCTTCCTTCTTGCTTCCCAAATTCTTACTCTTTCTTCTTACTTATTCAAGCCTATGACACTCTATATATACTTGCCAAATTGTCTTATAAAAGATTTTAGAACATAGAGAAGCCACGAGTCAGCCTACAGTAAATATAACTACCTATACCAAAATTAAATGCAAGCAAAACTAGCCCAAATAGGAACCAAGCATAGATAACTTGGCAAAAGAAAACTTTTCAAAAATGGCACTTGGCAGCACTCTAAACTCGGCATCCAAAGAAATCACTCTGCAACCAAATAAGTTTGGCAACCAAAGGAATCACTCGGCACCCAAAGAATCACTTGGAAAGCAAAGAAGCCTGGTAACCAAAGGAATTGCTCGGCACCCAATGGATCACTTGGC
Organism: Cupressus sempervirens; assembly: GCA_028749045.1. Lineage (NCBI taxonomy): Eukaryota > Viridiplantae > Streptophyta > Pinopsida > Cupressales > Cupressaceae > Cupressus > Cupressus sempervirens. The sequence continues at coordinate 388,741,235 of CM053790.1, forward strand.
AACCAAAAAATCTTGGTAACCAAAGGAATCACTCGGCACCCAAAGGATCACTCAGCAATAGAAGCTCAACATCAACTTAAGAGCTTGACAACAACTGCCAAAATGAACCAAAGTGCAGGATTACAAGGAACCCAGGATGCTCCTGTATCAAGAAGAAGATGTGGACAGTGGCAATGAGAAATTGATGATGAGGAAGTTGATAATGTAGGAGATGAAGAGGAAGAAGATCAAGAAGCTATAGGAGGAAATCTTTCTAAGACTCAAAGTATTTAAGAAATTGATGTAGAGAAGATAGAAAAAGAGGTTATGGCCTCCCTTCCTCATTCTCTTGGAAAAGTCTTAGTGCAACCTAGCTTAGTAACAAGTTGGTTGAGGTAAAAACTACATTACCAAGCACCCAACCAATCTCTAGAGAAACATTACCAAGTGAAAAGATGAGTGAATTTTCCATCACTTCATCTACCAAGAAGCAGGCATAGATCCTTCCAGCATCATGCTTGACCAAGAAATGACAAGGTATTCCTGTTGTTAGTGTTATTTTTATTGTTCCTATATTTTTTTGTTTCTAATTTTTCAACTATTGTTTTTATACCAAGTATGTCTACAATAATTGCAATGGTAGTTGAGGTTAAGCCTCAACCAAGCACAAAAGTTAAGAGCAAGGGAAAAGAAATTATTTCTTTTGCTATTTTGATAGAAAATGGTAAAGAAGAAGAAATTGATTTGGATGAGGAAATTGTTATTCCAAGTTGGGATACCTCTAACCTTGGTCCTGAAGAAATAGATACCCTTGATGAGTTATGGAAAAAGAGGGCTAAGTAGAAAAACCTAAGAGAAGAAAGGAAAAAGGAAAATCAAGTGCTTGAGGACATCAAGAGCATATTTGTTGATGCTTTGACCATTGAGGTTGATGAGAAGCAACCTATTATGGATCAAATTTCTAAATTTATTTGCAAGTACAATGAAAAGCTAAATGGACAAGAAAAAATTTTGCAGAGGGAAGAGAGAAAGTTTGAAAACAAAGTTTTTGAGTAGGTAGCACAAAAGATAGCTTTGACCAATTAGAATTATCTATTATTCTTGCTACACTTGAAACTTATGTAAATAATGTTGTTTCTTTATTTTTCAAGTTAAGTAACACATCTATCTTTGCTAAGGATATAAAAGATAAACTATCCAAGATAGATGAAAACATGAAGGAAAGTGCACAACAATTATCACTTGATCCTAGTTATAGTTCTACACATTTTGTAAAGATCGGGTACTTGACAAATCTTCAGGTATAATTACTAAGGGAAGAAGCCAAGATTAGGGCCACACTTGTAGATATTTAAGGCATGATCCTTCCTAATATGGATGCACTAAAAAAGCATATTGCACAAGAAAAGATATTGGTCCATGACAATAACTTCTCCATTGTGGACCATATGATGGAACTTTTAGCAGAAGTGCATATACTTGTATACATCTAAGGTATTGCAATAGAATTGGAGTAAGATCATGGAAATCATTTTGAAGGCAGTGATTTCTTGTCACATTTTGGTATTAACTTGTAAATATGTTGCACCTTTGGCATTTATGTCAAAAAGGGGGAGAAAATTATTAGTAAAGGAGAATATTATCATACTCAAGATATATGTATGGGGGAGTAGTAATATGAAAGGAAACACATGTGCAGATAGCAGAAAATATGTTTACAAAAATAATTTTGAAATTTTTTTAAAAATAGAGTAAGATGTTATTGAGCTACATCAATCAAAATTGAGTTGAAGACCCGAATTGTTGATAAGGTAGTTTTGACTTGTAATTTTGAGAATTTAGATTTTTGGTATGATAAGTGTTTTTGTCACTATTTCCAAAGGGCGAGATTGTTGACCTTATGGTCAAATCATTTATCTATTACTAACTTAACATTTAGTTAGTTGGTTTCATTGCTACTAAGCTCTATAGTTCCTACCAAGCTTATCATTCTTCTAGAAATGTTAACAAAGTGTTTTAGTTGCTACGGAGCTCAATAGTCTGGTTGCATTTTGTGCCAAGATTCATAGTGTCTACCAGGTACCTAAGATAGATTACAATGCTTGTTGAATTCTATAGTGTTTATCAAGATTCAAAGGAAATATACAATGTTACCTAAGCATAGCAATATCTACCATTCTTTCTAGTAAAAGTGATAAAGATCTTAGTGTTAACTGAGCTTTGTAGTGTTAACCAAGCATATTAGTAGCTTACAGTGTTATTGAAGTGAATTCAGTGTTGACCAAGCCATGTAGTGTCAATCGAGTGATTCAACATCTACCGAGTTTCTCAATGTTCAGCGAGTCATACAATGTTAACTAAGTTCCTACTACTTGAAGTGATCAATATGGACCGAGCTTCAACATCAACCTTGTGCTAGAGTCTACCAAGTGTTGAAAGTGTTTGTCAAGTTTAGAACATCACCAAGTTTTCTTCGAAACTTGAGGTATAGTAGTGGCCAACTTTAAAAATTATGATGAATTTTTTATTGTAGCCAACTCTAGAAGGTAATTGAGTGGATTGATATATATGTAATGTATTATATCTAAATGTAAGATATATGTGAAGAAGTAAGAAGCAGATGAGTGTGAATTAGTGAAGGCTACAAGTATTATAAGGAATAGTAGAGACTTATCTATCACAACAAAGTGACCATTGTTCAAGGAATTTCATTCAACAAATCAAATTTGCAAATCAAAGATCAGCCACTAGTTCATCATAACAAGTGCATTAGTCAAACTCTCTAACAAGGTGGACTTAATAGTCTTATGCTAAATCTCTTAACAAAGTGCATACTTCATTGTATGTTTGTAAAATCCTTTCACAAGGTGGAATAATAGTCCTTATTGCTCCTAATAGGGTAGGTCATCAGAAGTGACCAACTATAATCCTTAATAGGCCAACTTTATACTATAATACTAAATCTTGTGGGTATCATCCACACCCCAGTTTTACTTTCTATTTGGAAGGTTTTTGGGTCACCATATCTTATGTCAAAGTGTTATGAATATTTTATTGCTTTCATTCTTTCATGCACTCAACTAGATCAAATTATATGGTGATGGTTTAATCAATCAATTAAGTTTAAAGATTTTATTTGTTCCTAATTCACCCCTCACCTCTCAATAACCTAGCCTATGTTATATTTCCAATCATCTCTTTCTAAAGTCGCTCCTTATCCTTCTCTTTCTAAAGTTTCTCCTTCTCCTTCACTCTTGTGCCTTAAATTTTTACTATTGATCTTCTGAATATATGCCTCTACCTTATCTAAAATCAACTTCACATTGTGCTGTAACTCTAGCATAGGTGTTTGATCATCAATAGCTTTCATTTCAGCATTCAATTTTTCAAGATTGGTCAACATCCTCACTTGCAGACCTCTCATGTCAAGTACTTTTGTATTTTTTCAACACCATGTTCTTGCTTCTGAGCTATTAGTTCTTCAAGTGTATTTTCTTGTAAAACATTAATTTTGTTGAACAATTGTAAACTCTTAGAAAGTGCACCTTTTTTTCATGTATGTATGTATGTATGTATGTATGTATGTATGTATATATATATATATATATATATATATATACATACACACATATCAGTGTTCCTATGTATGTATGTATGTATGTATACAAAGAGATCTTGTGCATTGTGGATTATGAATTATAAACAAAAAAGGAAAGAAAACATGACATTAATCATTCCCCATTTGTTTATATATATATATATATATATATATATATATATATATATATATGTATGTATGTATGTATGTATGTATGTATGTATGTATGTATGTATGCACACATACACACATATCTGTATTCCTATGTATGTATGTATGTATGTATATATACAAAGAGATCTTGTGGATTGTGGGTTATGGATTATAAAAAAAAAAGGAAAGTAAACATGAAATTAATCATTCCCCATTTGTTTTAATTTATTGTAGAGAGATGTGCGCAAAAGAGGGTGGAGAGCTCTAAACATTGATGGAGATCAATGGAGATCTAGGATTTTGTTTTTGTTCCCTTGTGATCATTGTATTTCATTGTCATGTCATTCCCTTGTGATCTTTGTGCCCTTTCTCTATGATTTTCTTCAAGGGGAGAAGAAGTACCTATTTAAATGTTATTTTTTTCCTTCAAAACATGTATCTCTTGTTCCTATATAATAGCTTTGGTCAAATTCAAGGATAACTACTTATGATGATTGTATGCATATGTGCATGTATGTATGTATATTAGCTCACTATGTGAACTTCTTTGCATGCATACATACACACTTCCATAGTACTTGTGCTAAATTAAATTAATCATTCATGTCTTGAATTTGCACAAGCAATTATCCTTGCTTTCAACCAAAACTATTCATACTAAACTAAGTATGCAAAATTCTATATTTACATATTATATTCTCTTAGTGATTGAGTAAAGATCTCATGCATAATATCATCCAAGTAATTATTGGATGCATTCACATTAAGTCATAATATGATCAAGTAGATGGTCCATTTATGTTACTTCATACTTATTTTATTGAACACTTACTTTAACATAATTAATAATACTAGAATTATATAGCTACAGCTAGTACTCTTGTTTATTTTATTTAATCATATACATTTAAGACTATTATTTATCTTAAAATTAGACTATATATTTGCTATCACTAAAATACAAATATAGATCTCTGATAGTTATCTTTTTTAATTTCAATATCTTTGTATTTAACATGAAGGGTTTCCACTACTAGACAGTGGAATAGCATCAATGTGGAGCCACATAGCTCATGGCTTTTTCCACCAAATTATATTTTTATTATATTTTTGTCCTTCAAAAATATTACAGGTGAATGTTCTTCTAATTTTCTATACATTTAATAATTTTTCGCTTGTCATTTGAGGTAATTTTCTATTATGAGATAGAGACATCTATCATAAGGATGTACATGCCAATTTTGATCATCCCACTTTCAAAGCTAATTTCCTTATCAAATTAATAAAACTACTTACAACACCCTAATTTTTTGCAACTTGCCCAATCTGTCATTCACACAACCATCTTCGTCCTAATCCACCATAGAATGTAGCCCTTGTTTGAGGCTTATATCTTAGTCCCTCTTGGGCTTTGAACCTAATTGAACCTATTTCAAAATATTTTCATTGGTCCAAGGAGGTTCATATGTTTGATAAGTTCAATGTCCTAGGTAGTTTAGTGGTTTCAATGTTTAGAAGGCTCTTGGCTTGGATGAGAGTACTAAGATTCAAAGACTTTGAAGCTTAGATTGAATGATTCATATCAATTTGTGCAGATGCTTTCAAATCTCTCCAAGAACATTTAGGTGTATTTTGGTTCATAATAGTCCATGCACCACAAATTAAAATCAAAGTTGAAATTTCAAAGGCCAAAGGTTCTACACATGAAACTAGTGATTCAAAGTGTTGGTTCATCAATCTGAATGTACAATTCAATGATTCAAGTTTGACAATTCTAAGTAGCCCATACCATTTTAGAAAACCAAGTCCAGTGATTTTTATCTAGCAATTAGATGATATAGAAATTCAATATGGAGGAGGATATTGACATGAAAAATTAATCATCTAATATCCAACACAAGAAGTTGGATTCATATGGTCATCGACCCTTCTAATATACACATGCATTGATATATATGAAATATCTATAATGATTAATCAAGTTTTTAGGTTTGATTTTTTAGTGTAGATGGGTGGAGCCATTCAATTAAATTTTGATGAAACACACATTGAAGATAGGGGTGTTCATCTAGCTAAGTCTTGACATCATTTGAAGAATGACAACATCGATGATGTTTACCAAAACACCCATAAATGGAAACTCAATGGACTCCATTGAGATTGGCCATAACATTGAGTTTAGATTTGATAGAAACACATTTCTCCAAAGAGCTAGTGACAAGAATTCTTTAGAGATATCATGCAATGAAAAAATAAGCACATGGTAAATATAGAGGTGGTCACCTTCTCCCAATGCATATTCAACGAAATCCCATCCAACATCAATATGCTTTGACTTGATACAAATAAAACCCACTATCACCATAGATAGAAATGATAAAGAGTAATATCTAGAAACAAATGTAGGAAATTCTAATCAATCAATATTCATATCTTTGAAAAAAAATGCAAATAACTATAGGCCTAAATTTTATATAACATAAAATGTGCTCCATGTCCCAAAAAAGTAAAGGGTTTTTACAGATGGTGTACAGTTGCTCACTCAAGGGAGAATACTTACTCTAGTGGTAGAAGTAACTTCTATAACTAGAGGTTTTTTCAATAAAAGTGTATGATAAACATGAATATATTTGGGGACATAATTGTATTTTATTCCTTAATTTTGGATACATTAATGAGGGTTTTATCTCAAGCCATGGGAGAGCATTTGAGTTGTGAACATAAAATTGGGAACATTTGAGCTAGAAACAACATCTAATATTTTGTGCGTCTCTCTCCTCTAAAGACCCAATACATGGAGCCATTATCATTATGAGTAGACTCACACTCCTCAAATGAATTCAATTGAAATTATTTATACCAAACTAAGTATGCATAAATTTGTACTTACAGATTTATATTCTCTTGGTGATTGAGTAAAGATCAAATACAATTTTCCAAGGTGATAAAATTGCATATGCAGATGTATGTATGTATGTATGTATGTATCTCTACATCTCTACATTTTGTTTCCATTCCCTTATAATCTCTACATCTTGTTGTCGTGCCCTTGTAATCTCTACATCTCATTGTCATGCCCTTGTGATATATGTATGTGTATGTATATGTGTATCTATATACATATATATACATACATACACACATATGTGTGTCTATGTATGTATGTATGTATATAAATAGAGAGATCTCTATATATACATACATACATACATAGACACACACATGTGTGTGTATATATACACATACATATACATAAAGAGAAGCTTCTCTAATCACTTGTTGGGGGAAATATAAAGACATACATGTTTAGAAGAAAAAGAAAAGAATATTTAAATAGGTACCTCTTCTCCCCTTGAAGAAAATCACAGAGCAAGTACTACTACATTTGGACCTGAATTACACCACAAATTAAACTACCGTCACAAATTGCAAAAAAAATATGAAAATCACCATGAATTACACTGGCATAGCAAATTGTTGTCACAATTTGACCCCAAATATTATAGTGTGAAGGGCATAGAGATCACAAGGGCATGAGATGATAATGAAATCATAAAGAAAGGGCACAAAGATCACAAGGGCGCAACAATGAAATAGAGAAATCACAAGGACACAAAAATGAAATGAAGCGATCACAAGGGCACAACAATGAAATTGTAGATCTCCATTGATATCCAACAATGGCATGACAACAAAACATAGAGATCATAAGGGAATGAAAACAAAATGTAGTGATCACAAGGGAATAGCAATGAAATCTCCAACAATATTTAGAGCTCATAGTTCTCCACCAATGTTCAGAGCTCTCCACCCTTGTTTGGAGCTCTCCACAACCAAAAAAAATGGGGAATGGTTTATGTCATTTTTTTTTTCTTTTTTTTATATTTAAAACTAACTTTACATTATATTGTGACTTTGGCATAGGTGTTTAATCCTCAATAGCTTTCATTTCAGCATTCAAGTTTTCAAGTTTCCTCTTCATTATATGTTTGGTTTATTAATGATTTCCTCTAGTTTGGTTATAGTGCATCTCAACTAGCTGCTCCAATGATGCAATCACCCATCTATCTTCAAATTATTCAAGCACTTCTTGTTTTATAGAATCTAGATAGATACTGAGAGTTCCAAAGCCATAAACCTGAAGACCATCTTGTGTGCATCCCACTTTAGGGAAAAAATGGATGTCATGTTCTTGTGCATATATTTCAATCACTTCCTTCAAACTCAACTGAGGTCATGCTTGTTTTTAAGCATATGTTTTTGATGCTTGTTGCTACTAAAGTGCCTCAAATTGGCACTACTCTATCACCCTAAGATAGCTTACATTATCTCTAGCCCTGGGTTGTTATACAATTGTACTCTCTACAAATTGATTTATCATTTCAAGGGCTACACTTAGCTAACTTCTTATCATCTCATTAGCAAGAAGCTCAAGGAAAAATAGTCCTTTCCAATCCTAAAAACCACTTTGTTACTTCATTAAAATCAAGATTTGAACAAAGCCAATGATACAAAACCTACTGCCACTTTGGAAAAAATGTTGCCTCCAACATTGTAATTGTACGATAAATGGGAATAGAACATGTACAAGTCATAAACTAGTTAAATTGGTCGAGTTGATGATTAGCTAGGTAGATTACAAATTCTTGTAGAACTTTCATTAGAGTAGGTATGATAAAATGAACCATCAGTTGTTCCTAGCTAGTAGGATCAAATACAATGATTACAAGGGCACAAGAATGAAATCGTAGATATCCACTGATACCCACCAAGGGCATGACAAATATATGTGGAGATCATTAGGGCATGGAAACAAAATGAAATTATCACAAGGGCATAGCAATGAAATCTCCAATAATATTCAAAGCTCAGAGTTCTCCACCAATGTTCAAAGCTCTCCACAACCAAAACAAATGGGGAACAGTTTATGTAGTGTTTTCTTTTTTTAATCTAAAATTAACTTTATATTGTACTATAACCCTGGCATAGGTGTTTGATCCTCAATAGCTTTCATTTCAGTAATCAAGTTTTTAAGTTTCCTCTTCATTATATGTTTGGTTTATCAATAATTTCCTCTAGTTTGGTTATAGTGCATCTCAACACTACAATGATGCAATCACCCATCTATCTCCAAATTATTTAAGCACTTTTTGTTTTATATAATCTAGATAGATACTGAGAGTTCCAAAGCCATAAACTTGTGGACCATCATGTGTGCATCCCACTTTAGGAAAAAATTGGATGTCATGTTCTTGTGCATATATTTCAATCACTTCCTTCAAGCTCAACTGAGGTCATGCTTTTTGTCAAGCATATGTTGTTGATGCTTGTCACTACTAAAGTGTCTCAAGTTGGCACTACTTTGTCACTATAAGATAGCTTATATTCTCTCTAGCCCCAAGTCGTTCCATATTCATACCCTCTACAACTTGATTTATCATTTCAAGGGCTACATTTAGCTGACTTTTTATCCTCTCATTAGCAAGAAGCTTAGGGAGAAATAGTCCTTTCCACCCCAAAAACTACTTTGTTACTTCATTAAAATTAGGACTTAAGCAAAGCCAATGATACAAAACCTGTTGTCACTTTGGAAAAAATGTTGCCTCCAACATTGCAACCATATAATAAATAGAAATTAAATATGCATGAATCATAACCTAGTTAAATTGGTCTAGTTTATGATTAGCTAGGTTGATTACAAATTCCTATACAACTGTCATTAGATTAGGTATGATAAAATGAACAATTAGTTATTCCCAACTAGTAGTACCAAATATAGTTTTCCAATATGATAAAATTGCATATACAAATGCATCACTTGCATGCCAGGCATGAAGCACATTCCCTAATTTATAAAGAATAGATGGATATAAAGGCTCCATACATTGGCCAAACAATAGAAGCCAAGCATGTAACCATGCACATATTGGCACACTCTCCCTGCAAGGATCCCAAGTATCTACTATTGTTGTTAATTTGGGCATCACTATACAATCCAAAATGTTATGAAGTACTAAAGCTCATAGTAACTTTTCCCATGTATCTAGAAAATGTAGCATAGATTTAGGGTCCCTTGGCTCCTAGGAATTTTTAGCATAGGTTCAAGGTAGTAACTCCTTATACTCAACTCTTCATTAAAGCTATTCTTACTACCACAATGACATTACCTCTAAACCATGCAAAGGATGTTAAAGTGGTTCCCAACCTTGAAACACTCTTATAAGAAATGGAAAAGAAAATGTAGATGCAATACATGACTAATTACACAACATGTAATCTTTATATATAGAGACAGATATTTTTTAAGGTACACAATAGAAAGTTTGATCCAGCTACATACATATTCTAGAATCCAAATAATAAAACAATTAAACTCACTCAACCCATGCTAAGTGACTTAGCTCAAGATCCTACACAAAAATAATGTAGACTAGGAAAAATGGGCAAAGTTCTTTTAGAAAGAAACAAGCAATAACCTAGTTAAATTAATCTAGTTTTTGATTAGTTAATTTAATTACAAATTCCTATAGAACTGTCATTAGATTAGGTACAATAAAATGAACAATCAAATGTTCCTAGCTAGCAGGATCAAATATAGTTTTCCAAGGTGGTAAAATTACATATGTAGATGGATGGATGTATGTATGTATGTATGCATGCATGTATGTGTATGTATGTGTATATACATACATATGTATGTATGTATATATATATGTATGTATGTATATATGTGTATGTATGTATATATATGTTTATATATACACACATACATATTTACACACACATATGTGTGTGTCTATGTGTGTATGTATGTGTATATAGAGAGATCTTGTTGATTGTGGAGATTAGTGGAGATCTAAAATTTCATTGTCATGCCCTTGTGATCACTGCATTTCATTGGCATGCCTTTGTGATCTCTACATCTCATTATTGTTCTCTTGTGATCTCTATATATGTATGTATGTATGTATATACACATATATACATATGTATATGTATATACATACATACACACATATATGTGTGTCTATGTATGTATGTATGTCTGTATGTATGTTTGTATATAAGCAAAGAGATATTGGCACAACAGAAAAATAATAAAACTCACTCAATAGGTAGCATGGCCACAAATGCAATGGAAATGCCTATTGGTAAGTAGAATTATCTTTTTCTCTCTTATTTTTTATGTGTTTATTTTACTTGAACTATTATTTCCTAGGGGTCATTTTGTAATATTGTATACATTTTATGTAAGATGTAATGAGGACATTCCTCCATGTACCTATGTGATGAAATTCTCGTGAGCAATGAAGATGGACTTCCCCTGAGAGTAGCATGAGGTAATGAGGACATTCTAGGTACTTTAAAGATCAATCTCATGACATTCTAGGTAACATACCATGCTTATACAAATATGGGTGTTCAAGTAATCAACCTTACATTTAATAATGTTGAGCTGTCATTTTGCATGATGCTTAACAGTAGGAATCCTTTCAAACTCCTCTCTTGAAAAGCTAATCTAAGGATCAACTCCAAGGTTTTGGGTGATCTTGTGACCTACTACAATCCACTCTTTGAAGATAAATGTGAATGTTCATGAGGAGGCCTTTTTGGCTCTAAATAATTTGGATAAGATTTGAATCTGCTTGTTGTCTCAAAAGAATAAACACACAAAGGAATATATTTTTTGTATTTTTCTATTTTATGATGAATGCAATCTAACAATGCAACTATATGAATTCTTGAATTAACCAAGGGGTTAGTAAAGAAAATAATAAAGGTAGGGAAATAAAAAATTTAAGCAAATAACATGAAAAGTAATTCCTAACAGATATAAGCCATGGGAACAACATGTCTGCGAGTTAAGCTTTTGAAAAGATCGAATGGTAGCCAATGAAAATAGGAGTAGCACTTCCCTAATTCCATTGATGCAATCATCGATGGGAATTCATTAACCATAAGATGTTTCACTTTTCATCAAATTGCAAGGCCACAAAAAGTGCGCTCATGCAAGACAAAAAGCTATGCAGGAACAATATGATGACCTCTTCTTGAACTAAGTACGTCAGTGGAATTTTTAGACCCATAGCAGACACTAGAATTAAAAGATTGTACAACCAAAATAATGCAATAAAACTATTGGCTCAATTACATTCCATGAACATGCATCCATTAAATATAACACATTCAAGAAAGAATCACTACACTCTAAATGTGAGCACCAATAACACATATTATTGCATCAGAATAATGGTGGCCTTGAATACATATTATGTTCTTGAATTTATAAGAAGTCTTCTCCTTAATTTGTGTTGAGAGTGAGAGATATCTTTATGCAATCATATTCTTCTAAACTAATAAAACAAATCTATTTGTGTACAAACTAACTATCTAACTAGTGCTAAGTAGGACTTTATCCATATTTATACCATTAATTGGATGCATGAGCCATTACATGTCATAAAATAAAGAAAACATGAGAAAATAAGAAAGAGAGAGCCTTTAGTTGATGTAGGAGTGTCTGGAAATGCTAAAAATAGAAGCTCCATCTTTACTAGGTGTCTATTAGAGTTAAATTGTTGTCAGAATGTGTTTCTAATTCATGGAAAGCTCTAAACTTAGAACTGGTAGTTAACTATCGACACACCTCTAAATTCATCAAAACTTGTGGAAAACCTCTAAAAAAGCACGCCTAGTGCATCAACACACCAATGCACCTCAAAAGTAGGTTCCAAAAAATGCAATATTTCACTAATTGTCAAAATTGAAATTCTGGCTTCTAGGTTTTGTTCCTCTTTATACCAAAGTTATATCTGGGTATTTTCCCTTGAATTTCTCAATGATCTCAATGACTTGAGCTACATCTAGAAAATCTAAGGCTTCATATTTTTCTTTTACTTTCTACCTGTTGTTGCCCACCTCGATCCAAGTCTCTGCAAAATCTCCAAGTTTTACATCCAGCTCTAATAAGGCTTTTGTTGGTCATGTTTTTACTTAATGCTTGTCTAAGTATGTTTCTTAGTAAATTTTCTAGGTTCCTTGTGTGTAAATTAGGGTTTGGTTTATTTTAAATTTTGTGAATCCTAAGAAAATCCTAATTTACATTCTACAAATTTGTGCCCTAAGTAAGCCTTTTAGGTCATTTATTTCTTCTTCTTAATCAAGTAGGAAAATCATTACAAAATAACCTTTTGTAGAGATTATGTATTTCATTCCATGAAAATCCCAAAATTCTCTTGACCTTCAGATCTTTTTAAGATCTACAGTAGTCACCATGTCGCCATAAGAACTTGCTTGCATTTTATTGTATGCAACATGGCAACCAAGAAAGTTGTTACATGCAGGACCTAGTTAGTAACAAAGCATAGTTTCAAATGTGAATCATCCACACCATCAAATCTTTTGAAGATCAATGGTGGTCACTATGTCATGACCAGAAGTTACAAGGTTTTTATCACATGTGATACAGTGACCACCACAAAAAAATGGTGGGACCAACTCCAAAGACGAGCCTTGGGATTTTAATTGCTATAAATCAACTTGGAGGCATAATGGGGTCTCAGTTATGTCAGTTGTAATAAAAGAAGTATCATAATGAGAAAATTTTATTGATATTTACTATTAGATTTCCATGACATCAATGGCAGTTGCTATGTCACCACCAAAAATTGTATGAGCTTTACCAATCGCGACATGACAATCTCCCGTAAAAATAGAATATAACAGATCCAAGTTCAAATGTGGTGTTGTAAATTCGATTTCCACTAATAAGCTAGTCAACATTAGTGAAATACCAAGACGTGCATGAAAACATGAAGGCCATAGTCATGTTCAGAATGATAATAATGAAAAGGATGCAAAGAGTAAATGGCAACCTCACCAATCCAAAAGTTGCAAGCTTTGACTCCTTTTCCTACCAATATTGACATTGTTAACTTTGTTTATCCCCTCCATATCTCTATTATTGCTCAACATTGTAGAGTTTAGAGCAGGAAGCATCAAATTTTTGTATAGATGTAAGAGCCCCAGGCTACATTGGAGGTTGCGTGGAGGTTTTTGAAGTAGGACTCCTCACCATTTTATCCCACATTCCTTGTGGAGATTTTTTACAAAGGGTTCAAAAGTATGAACGCATACCTTATAACTTGTCTTAAAAGATGCATGACTTTTGAAGCCATAGCCTTATGTGAGGGGCCCACTTTGTCACCATTCAGATGGAGAGAAGTCATAAATTTTGAACGAACACATTGCCCAAGTGATGATGTCATCAGCCAGCTAAGCAAATTGTAATGTAACACATGGCAGATCGGATAGTCATTGCCATGTCACCAAAGGAAAGATGTAAGGAAGATAACCATGAGATATGGTGACCAATTGATGTGGTGATGACATGGCAAGTTGAGGTGGCATGATGAAAAGATAGTGACATGGCATGTTGATTGGGTGCTAACATGGTAGATAATGACATGTGTCATGTGGTCACTATGTTGCAATGATGTGGAAAAATGCTGACTGGGATAGTGACATAGTGACCGATGATGTGGTGGAGTAGGTAACCAATAAGTTTGTGACACGTGGCACCTAGGTGGTGAGTGTCAGGTGATTGTGTAAGAATCAGCCAATCCAATGATGACACGTGTCAAAAGGTTGGTCAAAAAAGTTTGACCTAGATGAAAAATGGAGGGAAATTTTCAAAATGCAAAATTTTATTATATTATATTTTGATCAAAAAATCACATGCAGGTCAGTTTTAAATAAAATTTGATTTAATTCAATAGTTTTGACTTAAGAAAAAGTTAAATATTTGCAAATGAAGTGCAGTTTGAAGCCATAAGTAGAAGCTAATTTTCAAAACAAGATTTTGGGAGTTCCTGATAAGCCCATATAGGAGTATTATTTATTGTCAGAATTGGGAGAAAACAAACTTTCTATTTCTAGAGTTTTTTTTTGCAGAGGGGGTCGCTAGTTCCAATTATGTGAGGATTTGTCTTAGATGCCTTGTTTTCATTTTCACTTAGTTGGGGCAATCAATATTTGATTCTTGATGAAATGGTGAACTAAGTGAATGTAAAAGGTAGTAAAATATAGTTATGGGTGAGTTTTGTCACCTCCAAATCAGTTGAATCAAGGTATCATCTGCATTTCATGATGCATTTCAAATATTTTAGTAGCAGAAGGGTTTTCATCATTAAGGAAGAGATATTTCAAGTTGTTACAAAACAATGATGAAAACCAAATTAGAACACATGGGCAGAGATATGAGAGAGGTTTTACAATAGCAAAGAATGGAGATTCAAGTGAACACATGTTTTTTCCAGATTAGATCTAGGATTCCATTCTTCTTCTATATCTTTATCTTTCTCATCTATGGTAAGGGTTCTAGTTTTTATTGTGAGACTAAGTTGTTGGTTGGTTTTACTTCCTATCTATTAAGTAGAGCTCTAGTGGTAAAGGCCACATATTCATTCTTGTGCAAGTTTATGGGTTCATTTCATGTATTTTTTCATTGAGATCATAAAAATTAATGATAGATCATATAATATATCCTGAGTTTTATTTAGTGTTACCAGTTAATGTATTTAGTCTTTCCAAGGATAAATATGAAAGGGGATTTACAATGAATTATCTATGTTCTCTTATTCTATCTCCTTATTCTTCATATGTTGTTAACTTTTTGATTGAATGAATAAGGTTTATTTAATTTAAGATAGCTTGGATGAGTTGTGTGTCAGATCTATTGTTGCTTTTAATTCAAGGAGTTAAGTAAATGCTTCAATTATTTGATAGGATTTTTGAGTGTATGAAGGGGAAGCTAGTCAGAATGGAGTTTGGGGATTTCAATCGATAAACTTAATTGTAAGGCAATCAAGCTAGGTCATCCTACTAGTAGTGACTCTATGTTACAATGCATAAGGCACTGATCACTAAATCAGATGCAAGTTGAGATGAAGGTCATTTGCACAAATCATTTTAATCAAATCAATTCAATTTTTCATGTTTTGTAGTGGGCTAAAAGGAATTAACCCTCACTTAGCTTATGGGTTCATAGGTATTGATTTGTAGCTATTTCATTCCTATGTTATTGCATAAGTATCAGAAGATATAAGGGTTTCATCTATTGTTAATAGGTTTAGATTTTATGTTTATTTGCACTAGTACCATATATTAGAACCTCAAGGTTAACCCACCTACATTTTGCAAAGCCTGAAGTGAAGATGGAGTTATGCCTTATAGTTGGCCCAAGATTTGCAATCAAGTGCATCCATCATAGGAATTTTCTAGCCTTAGATGTATTGGTTTGGTTTCTTGGTTATTTTTCAAATATGTTAAATCAAGAGCCAACAACTTCTTCTATTCTAAATGCTTGCCTAATATCATCATCATTAGTAGCTTCTCAAAAAAATTCCAAAATTGTTCTACTACTACTTCTACCTTTGTTTCTTCTATGCATTGTCCTCAAAAATGTCTAAACATGCATCACTATAATGCTTCTCAGCTTCCAAAATTGTCTCTTCAGTTTGATCCTTAAGCTTGTAAATCTTTGTATGTAATGTCTCCATTACTTTATTACCATTTGCAATCTTTTCAATCTAATCATCAATCTTATCTAATTCCTCAGCTATATATACCTCCATCAACATTTGATACCTTTGTCCTTTGATTGACTATAATGCCTAAAAATAGTTGCCCCAAATATGTACTTCATCTATTAAACCAAAATCTTGATTCAAAATGGGGACTAGCCTATCCGCATTTTCCTGAAAAATGTGTAACATCTTCAAATTTCGTTGTATAATTTATACACCCTTTTCCTCAAAAATAGATCCAACTATACCATACCCTTATCAATTCTCTCCAATATTATGCTCAAGGTCTCCTTGGGGTGTTTCAGGTCTAAGGAACCAACAACTTCACTTAGATATCCTTTTAGGATCTCATTTTTCCTTTTAATTGTTATCAATTCTGCCACTCCTTCTCTAAGCTCCCAAATACTTCCTTAATCTTTGTTGTAACCATTGGCTTAGTAGTATCCAAGGTAGGGTTCCCAAGCATAACCTCCCTGGTCTGATAATCCCATGGAGTCAATTCTTAAATGGTTAAATATGAAGAAGGGATAGCCACATGAGAAAACAAGTCCTAGCTCTGATCATTCATGATGACGACTAATGCCCATGCATCTTTTGGGGGTGATTCAGGCTTCCTTAAGATTTTGATCACTTCCATCCTATCCTCTTCCTCTATGGTGAATTTTTGCTTCTTATTTCTTATTACTTCTTTCCTTAGTTGCCTTGGGATATGCTCCAACAGATATTTTCCTTTTGAGGATGAAGGAGTTTGCCCAGTAATGCTTTTTCCTTTATCTCCCCTTTTTAGAGTCCTCTCCTTTAGTACAAAATCTATACCAGGGGTCTTTGTGTATGTAGAGTCCACAGCCCTTACCTCAATATATTGGGAAGTTTTTTGAGGTTGTTCATTTATCTACCCTTCCTTTGACACTTCCTCAAAGGATGTTTGTCATGGCTCTTCCTCTTTCTCTACCTAAACCTATTCTCCTTTGGTGTTTGGAGATAGAGGGGTGATTGATCCCTTGTCTACATAAAATGTGACTTGTATTGGGGATGATGGAACTACCTTAGGTCCTTGTGGTTTGGGTGGTAGCTAACTCCAATCCTCTTATTGAGGTTGATTGGTTGGAGTGTCTCTTATCTTATCCCTGACCAATTCATTACCCACAGGCATGAAATCAAAATCTAACATCTGAAAGACATCAGTGCCCTCCACATCCTATTCATCTAGAGTCTTGATTTTTCTCTTCTTTGCTTCAAATAAGGAGGCTTTTACTTCTTGTGAAGACACTTCTTATATTTTAATCTTAGCTTCTCCTTGGCCTTTTTCAGCTAGTGGTACTTGAGGATCATCTTGAGCTTGTGGGGCTTCCACATTC
Organism: Cupressus sempervirens; assembly: GCA_028749045.1. Taxonomy (NCBI): domain Eukaryota; kingdom Viridiplantae; phylum Streptophyta; class Pinopsida; order Cupressales; family Cupressaceae; genus Cupressus; species Cupressus sempervirens. The sequence goes on from CM053790.1 coordinate 388,758,910, forward strand.
TTTGGTCCTTGCACATCTTCTTCTCCTATTTTAGGAGGTGCTTAGGTTGCTTGATCTTCTAGCTTAGATTGTTAAGGAGAAGTCTTCTTCCTCTTTCCTTTACCTTTACCTTTTTTATCCCTATAATACCCAACTAATCTATCAAGTTGGTGTACTGTCTCAAGTCCCACTGGCGACTCGATTATAAATGTAGGGACTGTGGCTTTAGCTCCTTGACCTTTAGTTAGACAAGCTTGAGCATGAGAGACCACTATTTGAGGAATTGGATCAAGTTTGAAAGGTCTCTTAATCTAGTCCTTTTTTAATTTGATGACATGCTTTTCCTTATGATTAATGTTCAAGTTCTCTTCTTTGTCAATCTTGGCATTCATAATAGGTCTATCACCAATCTTGTCCCTATTGAACAATGGATCGAGCAGATCCTCTATATCTTGTTACACAATCTTCAATGGAATCTTCATTTTTAAAGCACTTTCTTCTAGACATAGAGTCATCCTATAATAATCCCTTATGCAGATATCATAGTCATCCATTGCGTTCATCAAGTGATCCTCAATCGCATCCTCATGCTAAAACATCTTACCAGCTAGATGTTGTACTCTTCTAATGTTATCAAAATAAGGCCATGGAGAATTATATTATTCTAAGAGATATTGATCTCATTCACACTCAAAAGATAGAATGTTTTGTCTCTCATCCACACTAAATGGTCCTATAGCAATAGGCCACACGCAAGTTATTTTATGCTCTCTTTTTACTCTTTTGCAAGAGTTGTCGAGCAATCTCCAATAGTATAAGCCTATCTAGGATATATAGGGAGCTTCTTAGGATTGACAGTTGTACCTACTACCCTGAAATATGTAAATGTTTGGTATTGGATGTAGTAGGCTCCAACTTCTCAAATCTTAGCCACTGCCTCTTCTAAATCCTCTTTGCATAATCTCCTTTAATGAACCAAAAATTGTGAATATGAAAGCATCATTTACTATCTTGTACTCCTTGTTATGCTCTCGAAGCTTCCTTTTTACTAGCCAAAGATATACTATGTATGGCCATGCATTGGCATCTTGCATATTATCCTTCTTATAGAGCCCTAGATAATTTTTCACCCTTGCAGCTAACAAGTACACCAAGTATGATGTCATGTAAAATTTTCTATTATTCTTCACCACCACTAGTTATTCACCCAAGTTCTCACTAAGAATGGAAGCCCAATCAATTGGAATCTTCACTATTTTGGTAGTCTCAATGAAATGGAGCATCCATATGTTCAAATTTTTAGAAGTGGGAAAACCCATGACTCTACTCAAGAGTATGATCAAATATCCAATATCTTCCTTCATGTATCCTCTTTTCATGTCAATCTTGCCTACTTTCCACCCTAGAGGAGTCTTCTTGATGAGGCGTGATGACTATATGATTTTAGAAGCTTCATCAATATGTTCCCTATACCATCTCTTGGCTTGGTGATAAGTTAATTTGATAAATTGATCCATCCTTGGAATGGAACACTTTCTCTATATTGTTGGGTTAGAGATCTAGGATGATCTCTCTAGTTATGCTCTTTACAACCCTTTCTTTGGGAACATATTTCTCCACTAGTGTCATGACCAATTTTGAGGACTTTACTAAAACTAGATGTGATGTTGTGTTAACTAGTCCAGAGCAAATTAGAGTGGACATCATCAGTGATCCTTTTGTGGTTTTACTACGCAATGTCAGGAATGTGCCCAAATCTATGTGACCCAATTTGGTGTCCCATATTTTTGAATGGTTGTCTTGAAAGTGTGACTTTGTAGGAATACCTTGAAACTTGAATACTATGGGCTCTGGGACCATCTTTTCTAAAAGGGAGAATGATGAAGAATCCATTCAATCTGCACACAAAGAATGTGTATTTGTCCAAAGCCAAAGTAATATCATTAAACTTAAACCCTATCACAAACATGAATAAAACCCAAAACCCTAATCTTCCCATAAACACCTTAAAAACCTAATTTTACCCCTAGAATGCCAAAAGAGCACACCAACTACACCTAAGAGGTGCACCTAGTGTGCTATTTTCTTATCAAAGTTTTTTAATGTGTTTTTCTTAGGAGAGGAACAAAGGTGTGCAATTGTGCACCTTACTTTGGAGTTCTAACATTGTTTTGTGTTTTGTGTAGTTTGGAAGAGGAGGGAAGGTGTGGTGCTATGGTGAAGAGAGTTGAAGGTAACAAAATAAGTGAGGAGGGAGAAGGGTCCCTAGGTTTTATAGACTCGGGTCCCTGCACACCACTTGGTGATGAATAGTTGTGTTGTTGTGCATCACCAAGTGGTGATGCTTTCTCCATACTTAGGAACACTAGTGCACCTATGGAGGTGCACTAGTGCACTTTTCTTCTTTGCAAAAAGACTTAGCCTCCATAATACTAACTTTTGGGAAACTAAATTTTCTAGTCGAGACCCAAACTTGATCAAAACACTAGATAAAAACCCTAAAAAAGACTCAGACCCAAGACTAGGGTTTCCAAAAGCCAAAAAATAAAGTAGGGCATCCCCATTTCTAGGTGAAATGGGGTGTGCATTTGTGAAACCACAACAAATAGCCCCAACAAAAAGGAAGAAATGAAAAAGGCATTTTCTTCATCAACAAACATTCCTCTCATATGTGTCAAATACCAACTGAATCCTGAAAATTACAATCGTATTTTGAGTCAATTTACAGTCAAAACCTTAGAATCTCAAACTCTAATTTCAATGTGTATTTAGTGTATTCATTTCCCTTGACATCTCAGAATGCAATCTATCAAATGTTTTTGACAACTTGGAAACAACATTCCACCCCCTTCTTGTCCATTTGTTAGGAATCTTCATGAAAGTTGTTTACCAATCCTTTGTTTAACCAAATGAGAGAATCAGTGCTAAGGGCTCTTAAAGGGTTGTCACTTTCCATTTGAAGTCATGGGTAACCTTTTAAATACTTTTTTTACACAATTCACAATGTCCCCTTTTGATTCTTCAATGAAGCAATGGTTTTGATTAGATAGCTTATTTAGGATGTGTATCCCTATTATTGGGTTACCCTTTTTAGAATTTGTATAATCCTTCATTCTTAACACCTTTCTTTATTTTTTATTTTCTTTTTGTATCCTGACCATGCTTAGACAGTGTAGCCAAGACATTGGTGTCATTTCTTAGATTCAATCTTTCGTGAACATCCCTTATTTTCCTCTTTTTAGAACCTTTTAGAAACTCTCAAGCCAAAACAATGATCTTAGCAATTCCTTAGAGAGGATCCTTCTATTTGAACCAATGGGTTTGGACTATCCCTTGCTACCTTCCACCTTGGTTTAGCAACACTTGAGATAATCAATTTTTTTAAATTTTCAAAGTGTTCTGAACTTGTCAATCTGCAATTTTGAATTCAAGACTGAAATTCTCGTAATACTATAAGTAACATCCATTCCTCGGTTGGTATAGGAAACAAAATCATAAAAATGTTTTGACAAAGAAATACCTCTTCCCAAAAATTGGAACTAGAAGAATGGTTAGTAAGATATGTCAAGATAGAATCTTGAGTACACCTACCCCTGGATTGACGCAACTCTAAAAGAAAAAACATGATTGAAAGAAAACACACTTGTAGAAATAAACACACATGCAGAAGGAAAAAAAAAAAAATTGCGATCTCTTAGGCCTCAAAGTAATGCTTCAGAAATCACCCATTGACTAGCAATGGAACTAATTCCCCCTGTAAGGAACTCAGTCTAAAAGTGTTTTCTCCTAGAATTTTCACAATCTGATAAGAACCAATCCACAAGCTTTGAAACTTTGTGTGGTTTCCCAGCTTTTCTTTCACTTTTTCCTAGAGTACAACAAGGTTAGATATCCTAAAAGACTTTATCATGGCCCTCTTGTCAAACCCCCTCTTAACAACTAGTTGATGTTTCACCATATGTTCCAAAGCAACTATCTATTTTTCATCCATCTCTAAAAGATTCATCAATTTGATGTGTACTCTCTCAGCATCTTCAACATACCCACTCATGAATTTGAAAATAGGAATCTTGAGGTTAAGTGGAAATACTAGCTCTTGTCAGTTTGTTCATAGAGAATATTTGAGTTGTGTATCCCAATCTTTAGGATTCTCCTTTAACAAATGTCTTATTACCATGATCAGGTTCTTGTTCATAGATTCAGCTACACCATTTCCTTGTAGACAATAATTTGAAGAGAACTTGATAATAACCTAATTTTCCAGTGCCCATTGAGTTAAGAACATTGATGCAAAAGCTAATACATTATCACACACTAGGGAGAACGAAATCCTAAATCTAGTAACAATGTGTTCTTCCAAGAAATTTGTAACCACCTTATCCGCACAATTTCTAAATGTCTTTGCTTTTATCTAGCACGTATAGTAATTAGCAGCTATGAGAATAAAAGTGTGCCTAGTCAATGATGGTGGGTCCACTAGATGGATAAAATCTAGCCCCCACTTTGTGAAGGGGTGTATCTAAAACACTATTGAAGGGGTGTATCTAAAACACTATTTTAAAGGGCATTGAATGATGTCTTTCTCTATTAGCACTAGTCTAACAAATATGACAAGTACACACATGCTCAAAAGTATCTTTGAATATCGTGGGCCAAAAATAACCTGATCTTAAGATCATATGAGTAGTTTCTTCTGTCAAACCATTTCTTGTACCATACTTATTGTAAAATTGTTCCAAAACTTATTTTACTTCCTCACGTTTCAAGAATTTTAGGTAAATCCCTTCATATTTCCTTTTGTAGAATTTTCTATCATGCAACATGTAGGATTCACACTTCATTTTGAGTCCCCTATGCTGTGAACTATTCATCTAACTAGGATACTAATTTTGTAATAGATAATAAACAATATCATAGTACCAGACATTTGTTATTACACCTTGATCAATATCAACTTCAGATACTACAATCTTCTTCTAATATTCCATATTTCTTTCACCATCAAACTGAAATTTCTTCTCATCTTCTATTTGGTTGTCTACTATCATTTTGATAATCTTTGGCCTCTTACTAACTTCATGGGTTGGATCTCTAAATCAAATTCTTGAAGGATTTGCATCCATTTCCCTCATCTCTCACCAAGTTCATTTTGCATCAATAATGCCTTAACTATTGGATCAGGCACAATCACATATACCTTGCTCTTTAGTATATAATGGAAAAATTTCTTTATTGCTTTGATTAAAGAAAAAGATTGTTTGTCGAGGTTAGAATATTTCAACTAAGCATTCTTTAGAGGACAGCTCATAAAGGCAATGGGCCTCTCATCTTCCTTTTCCTTCTTTTTCATGAGAATCCTAGCATATGAATTTTCTAAAGCAAAAGAGTATATTTTTAAGGGTAGTCCATAGTCTGGACTTACTAGTATTGGGGTCATGGAAATCACCACTTTGATGTCCTCAAATGATTTTTTGACCCCTGGAACCCATTCTATTTTAGCTTCCTTTTTGAGTAAATCACTAAGAGGATGAACTATCTTTGCAAAACTCGCTTATGAGTTATTGTACAAAATTTATCTTCCCAAAGAAATACTTCAATTCTTTTCCATTGTGGGGAGGTGATAACTATAGAGTGGATTCAACACTATCAAGATCAATGGATATTCCATCTTCAGAGATGATATGACCTAGTAGCTTTCCTTTAGTAACCCCAAATGAACATTTCTTAGGATTAAGGAATATGTTGTATTTACGACATCTATTGAATACTTGTCTTAGATCAAAAATATGAGTGCTTTGATCCTTTGAAAAGATAGTTAAATCATCCATGTAGATGATTATACACTTGTTTATAAATCCCTTAAAAGCTTCATCCATGGCTTATTGAGATGTAGCTCCTGCGTTAATCAGCCCAAAAGGCATTCTCCTATAGGCAAAAGTTCCCTATTTAGTCATGAAGGTTGTCTTCAACCTATCCTCTTCATTGACCATGATTTGATTATATCCTAAATATCCATCCAAGAAAGACATCATCTTTGAACCATTAATAATTTGTAGAACTTCATCCAGTGAGGGCAAAGTCTAATTGTCCTTTTGAGATGCAAGGTTCAAATTATGAAAATCTATGCAAAGATGAATCTCTCTGATCTTTTTCTATATAGGAACCAAGTTAGCCACCCATGTAGAGTGGAAAATGGGCAAGATGATCTTGGCATCAATCAACCTCTTAACTTCCTTCATTATCATTGGTTCAATGATAAGATTAACAGGCCTTTATCTTTTTTAAAAATGCTTTGCATAGGGTTTCAATGGAATATCATGCATAATAATCTTAGGATCATACATTTTTAGCTCTTCGTAGCTCCAAGAAATGATATCCTTATATTCTATAAGTAATTTGAGTAGATCTTCCCTTTCTTATGCATTGCACACCTTTTTGATCCTTACCATTCTATGATCTTCATCAGTACCCAAATTGTATGAATCACATTCTTTGATCCCCTTTTCTTGGACCGTTCTTTTGTTAAGTGTTGATTTTTCACAATCAAAGATGTGTTCCAACTCAATCATTCCTTTAAGAATAGTGTTGGTTATCAAGTTCAAGATCTCATCTTCATCTTCAAGTTCATCTTCTTCAAGTTTTTTGTCTAGAGTGTCATCAATCTCATACCTTCTAAAGTGGCCATTGCACATGATAAATTTGAGTATATGTTGATCATCTTGAAAGACTTGGAAGTTTATAATATTGTCTGGGATAGATGGGGCAACAACCAATTTGACTGAAAACCTTTTCAATTTCATTCTCTCAACAACTTTTATCTAAAATAGTGAGGCCATCTGCTACCATGTTTTTCTTTCTTGCAATAGACTTTATATTCAAAACCTCAAAATCATCCATTAAATCCCATACTCTTTTTCTATAAGCAAGCAACCTTATCATTGTAGGAGTACACCATTTTACTTGTCTTATAACTAACTGAGAATCTCCCTTGACTATGAGAGCTATGATTCCTTTCTCCAACTTGAAAAGAAGTCCTCAGATCAATACTTTATACTTTGTAACATTATTAGTACATCTTAACTGTAATCGATATGTTGCGTAGAAAGACTTCCTTTTGGGTTGACCAACTCAATGTGCTAGCTCATAATTTGTATTTGGAACCATCAAAGTGAAGTGTCCAAATCAGATCTTCTTTGGGTTTCCTAACCTTATGCTTATTTGTCCTTAGCTTTTCTTTCACTTGAGCCTAGAAGGATTGTTTCTTGGGGGCCCACTGTAGTCTTTCGTGAGGTGGACTTGATGATTCTCCATTGTTTCTCCTTGATATGGGAAGTGTATTTTTTTCTTGTTTATCCTGGATTTCCCCTATCAGTTTTGTAATTTCATCCACTTTGAGTTTAGGATGGATGACTATCGAAGTCCACCCTTGACCTTTCATGTACCATCTTCTTCTTTGAACTTTGATCATTCTAGGTGGAGAAGAAGACAAACCCCCACCATCTAAGGAGGTATCACAGTATGAGGCATTCAATTTTTCAATTTCCTCTTCAACCTTTTTTCATAGATTTGGATATATTTATAAGACTTTGATTTTTTGTGAGTTCATCTTTTGGAATGTTACCACTCTTTACTCCCATCATCTAAGTCAACACCTTAGCAACTACCTCTTGGCAAGATGAATATTCAAACTCTAAATGACTAAATTTTATACAATTGGAAAAATCCTAGAACAAGGAGGATACTGGGGTTAGCTTCTTCTCCTAGACATTGTAAGTAAGCTATCATGTTGGCATCATTGTAATAGCTTGAGCTGGAAGCATCAACCCTCCTCCATTAGGATTGGTTTTCTTAGTGAAGGTAATTGCTTTTTCAAAGACTTTGTCCAATGTTTCAATATCTATTGTAGGAAGTCTTCTTAGAAAAATAACAGTAAGATGGTCCATAGCATTTAGATAAATCTAAATTGCGGCTTCAACTAGTATAGTGTATGGCATTTTTAACTTGCAGTATGCCTTATGAAAGTGATGGTTAAAGTGTGAAACCATCTCAGATGGGTCCTTTTTATTGATATAAATTGCTAATGTATCACAGTTAGATTGATGAAAGTTTTTAATTGTTCTAAGAACAATTTTTTGAAAGTTTCATAGTCTCCAATACATCCAAGTGGAAAATTAACATACCAATTAAAGGAAAATTCCCCCAAAGAGTAGGGGAATAAGTGAAGAACCACATTCTCATTAGCAATCTGCTTTTGGTTGCAAATTTCCTTTAATATCTTGATGTAATCTTCTGCAATTCATGTCTCTTTGTAGATGAACCTTGGGAAATCTTCTTAGGATTCTTAGGAAGATCATTGAGTACATCTATCAAGTTAATTGGTGAGTCTACATCATTTGCAAAAAAATCTAGCAAAGGATTTAGTGGAATGTTGGGTGGTTGTTGTGGAGGCAAAACTGAAGAAGATGACAAAATGTTGAATGGAAGTGGTAGAATTTGGGGGATTCCTTTATCACTGTGAGGCTTATGGAAATGGCTAAGCTTGAGGAACTCGTGTGAACTTGGTGAAGATCTTAAAGCTTGCTAAAATAGGGTTGATAGATTGGAATCCTCCAATTTGCATCAATTCTAGAAAAAGTGCACCTCTGCAAAAGCACACTTTGTCAAAAATAAGGCGCACCTGAAAATTTGGCATACCTGCGCACCTATGCAACTTGGAAATTTAGAAAAAAAAAATTGAACTTGTAAAAAATGAAAAATTTTGAATTTTGCAAAAAATAAATCTTCTATTTCAAATGTTAAGGGGGCCTCCTTCTACCGTCACTTATGTTGAGTTGTAATTTTGCATGATACTTAATAGCAAGAATCCTTTTAAACTCCTCTCTTCAAAAGCTAATCAGAGGATCAACTCTAAGGTTTTGGGTGATCTTGAGACCTACTAGAATCCACTCAGTTGAAGATAAATGTGAATGTTCATGAGGAGGCCTTTGATGGTTCTAAACAATTTAGATAAGATTTGAATCTGCTTGCTATCTAAAAAGAATAACCACGCAAATAGGAATATATTTTTTGTATTTTTCTATTTTTATGATGAATGCAATCTAACAATATAACTATATGAACTCCTAAATTAACCAAGGGGTTAGTAAAGAAAATAATGAAGGTAGGGAACAAGAAATTTAAACAAATAACATGAAAAGTAAATCCTAATGGACATAAGCCACAGAAACAATGCGTCTTCTTGAACTAAGTACTTCAGTAGAATTTGTAGACCTATAGAAAACACTAGAATTAAAAGACCACACAACCAAAACAATGAAATAAAACTATTGGCTCAATTACATTTCATGAACATACATCCATAAAATATAACACATTTAGGCAAGAATCACTACACTCCAAATGCAAGCACCAAAAACATATATTATTGCATCATAATAATGGTGGCCTTGAATACGTATTACATTCTTGAATTTATAAGAAATATTCTCCTCAATTTGTGTTGAGAGTGAGAGATATCTTTATGCAGTCATATGCTTCTAAACTAATAAAACAAATATATTTATCTAAAAACCAACTATCTAACTGGTGCTAAGTAGGACTCCATTCATATTTATATCATTAATTGGATGCATGAGCCATTACATGTCACAAAACAAAGAAAACATGAGAAATTAAGAAATAGAGAGTCTTTAGTTGAAGTAGGAGTGTTTGGAAGTGCCAAAAATAGAAGTTCCATCTTCACTAGGTGTCTGTCAAAGTTAAATTGCTATTAGAATGCATTTTTGATACATGAAAAGATCTAAATTTAGAAATGGTAGTTAACTATCAACACACCTCTAAATTCTTCAGCACTTATGGCAAACCTCTGAAAAAACACCTCTGTGCACCAGCACACTAGCGCACCTCGGAAGATGATTCCAAAAAATGCAAGATTTCACTAAGTGTCAAAATTAAAATTCTGGCTTCTGGGTTTTGTTCCCATTTATACCAAAGCTATGTATGTGTATTTTCCCTTGAATTTCTTAATGATCTCACTGACTTGAGCTGCATCTAGAAAATCTAAGGCTTCATATTTGTCTTTTACTTTCTGCCTATAGTTTCCCACCTTGATCCAAGTCTCTACAAAATCTCCAAGATTTACATCTAGTTATAATAAGGCTTCTTCTATTCTAAATGCTCACCTGATATCATCATCATTAGTAGCTTCCTCAAAAAATTTCTAGAATTTTTCTACTACTACTTCTACCTTTATTAATTTCTCTCGTGCATTGTCCTCAAAAATGTCTAAATACGCATCACTATAATGCTTCTTAGCTTCCAAAATATTCTATTGAATTTGATCCTTGAGGTCATAAATCTCTGCATGTAATGTCTCCATTACTTTATTACCATCTACAATCTTTTCAATCCAATTATCAATATTGTCTAATTCCTCGGTTGTATATACCTCCATCAATATCTGATACCTTTGTCCTTTGATAAACTATAATGCCTACAAATCTCTTGCCCAAGTATGCACTTCATCCATTAAACCAAAATCTTGATTCAACATGACGACTAGCCTATCTGCATTCTCCTACATAATGTGTAACATCTTCAAATTCTCTTGTATAATTTATACACCCTTTTCCTCAAAACTTTCTCTCCACTACTAACAAGCTCTCAAAAATGGGTCCAAGTATACTATAGCCTTATCCTTTCTCTCTAATGTTGTGTTCAAGGTCTCCTTGTGGTGTGTAGGGTCTAAGGGACCAAAAACTTCACTTAGATATCATTTTAGGATCTCATTTTTCCTTTGAAGTGTCATCAATTCTACCCCCTCCTTCTCTAAGCTCCTAAATACTTCATTAATCCTTGTTGTAACCATCAGCTTAGTCGTATCCAAGGTAGGTTTCCAAGGCATAACCTCCCTATTCTAATAATCTCATGGAGTCAATTTTTCAATGTTTGAATGTAGGATGGATAGCCATGTGAGCAAACAAGGCCTCGCTCTAATCACTAGTGATGAAGGCTAATGCTCATGCATCTTTTGGGGGTGACTCATGCCTCCTTAAGACTTTGATCAATTCCATCATATCCTCTTCCTTTGTGGTGAATTTTTGCTTCTTATTTCTTATTACCTCTTTCCTTAGCTACCTTAGGAAATGCTCCAATTCAAATTTGCCTTTTGAGGATGAAGGAGTTTTCCCAACAATGTTTTTTCCCTTATCTACCCTTTCTAGAGTCCTCTCCTTTTGAACGAGATATGTACTAGGAGTCTCTATGTCTATAGAGTCCACGGTCCTTACCTTGGTGTATTGGGAAGTTTTCTAAGGTTGTTCACTTATCTTCCCTTCCTCTGACGCTTCTTTGATAGATACTTGTCATGTCTCTTACTATTACACTACCTGAACTTGTTCTCCTTTGGTGCTTGGAGGAAACAAGTCATTTGATCCCTTGTCTACATAGAATATGACTTATACTGGGGATGATGGAACTACCTTGGGTCCTTGTGGTTTAGTGGTAGCTAACTCCAATCCTCCTATTGAGGTTGATTGGTTGGAGTGTCTCCTATCTTATCCTCAACCAATTCAATACCCATGGGCATGAAATCAAAATTTGACATGTGAAAGACATCAATTCCCTCCACATCTTGCTCATGTATCCATTGTTTCATTTCAACTTTTGATGTTGTAGTCTGAATGGGTTTCTCAGGAATAGATGGAGGTGTGAAGGTGGAGCTTCTTCTGCTTTCTGACTTTTTTGCTCTTGCAAGACAAGTCCCTTGTTTCAAAGGTAGATTTTCCTTTTCATTCTTATCATATTCTTCTTCTACTTCTTCTAGAATAGGTTCAGGGACTGATGGGAAAGGAATCACTTTCCTAATGACCTTTTGTCTCCTCTTTATTGGAGTCTTAATTTTTCTCTTCTTAGGCATGGAGAGGGAGGCTTGTACTTCTTGTGAAGTCACTTCTTGTATTTCAATCTCAACTTCTCCTTGGCCTTGTTTAGTTGGCATCACTTGAGGATCATTTTGAGCTTGTGCAGCTTCCAAATTCTCTGATCCTTGCACATCTTCTCTTATTTTTAGAGGTGCTTGGGTTGCTTTCTCTTCTTAGGATAATTCCTCTTCCTCTTTCCTTTACCATTACCTTTCTAAGCCCTGTAATACCCAACTAGTCTATCAATTTGGTGTGCTATCTCAAGTCTCACAGGCAACTGGGTTGTAAATGTAGGCACCATGATCTTAGCTCCTCGACCTTTAGTTAGGTGGGCTTGAGCATGAAAGACCACTATTTGAGGAATTAGATCAAGTTTGAAAGGTATCTTAATCCAATTCTTTGCCAATTTGATGGCATTCCTCACCCTATGATTAATCTTTGAGTTCTCTTCTTTGTCAATCTTGACATTCATAATAGTTCTATCACCAATCTTGTCCCTATTGAATAATGGATTGAGCAGATCCTTCATATCTTGTTGTATAATATTCAATGGAATCTTTATCTTTAAAGCACTTTCTACTAGATATAGATTCATCCTACAATAATCCCTTATGCGGATATCATAGTCATCCACTACTTTCATCCAGTGATCCTTAAGCACATCCTCATGCTAAAATATCTTACCAACTAGATGTTGCACTCTTCTGATGTTATCAAAATAGGGCTATGGAGAATTATATTCTTATAAGGGATGTTAATCCCATTCAGACTCCAAAGACAAAATGTCTTGTCTCTAATCCACATTGAATGGTTCTATACAAATAAGTCACACCCAAGTTATTTTATGTTGTCTTTGTACTCTGTCATATACAGACAAGAGTTGTCGAGAAATCTCCGATAGTATAAGCCTATCACTAGGATACCTAGGGAGCTTCTTAGGATTGACAGTTGTACCTACTACCCTCAAATATGTAAATGTTTCGTATTGGATGTAGTAGGGTCCAACTTCTAAAATCTTATCCGTTGCCTCTTTTGAAATCCTCTTCACATAATCTCCTTCAATGAACCAAATAATTGTAAATATGAAAGCATCATTTACTATCATGTACTACTTTTTATTCTCTTGAAGCTTCTTTTTTACTAGCTAAGGATATACTATGTATGGCCATGCATTGGCATCTTGTATACTACCCTTCTTATAGAGCCCTAGATAATCCATCTCCCTTATGGCTAACAAGTACACCAAGTATGATGTCATGTAAAATTTTCTATTTTTCTTCACTGCACCAATTGCTCACCCAAGTTCTCACTAAGAATGGAAGCCCAATCAATCAAAATCTTTGTCATTTTGATAGTCTCAATGAAATGAACCATCCATATGTTCAAATATCTAGAAGTGGGAAAACCCATGACTCTACTCAAGAGTATGATTGAATATCTAATATCTTCCTTCATATATGCTCTTATCATGTTGACTCTGCTTGCTTTCTACCCTAGAGGAGTCTTCTTAATGAGGTATGATGACTATTTGATTTTAGAAGCTTCATCAATATGTTCCCTATACCATCTCTCCACTTGGTGATAAGTTAATCTAATAAATTGATCTACCCTTGGAAGATGGAACACCACCTCTATATTGTTGGGTTAGAGATCCAATATGATCTCTCAAGTTATGCTCTTTATGACCCTTTCTTCAGGAACATATTTCTCCACTAGTGTCATGACCGATTATGAGGACTGCATTGAAACTAGATGTGATGTTGCATTAACTAGTCCAGAGTGAATTAGAGTGGATATCATCGGTGATCTTTCTATGGGTTTATTGCACAATGCTAGGAATGCACCCAAATTTGTGTGACCCAATTTAGTGTCCCAAACTTTTGAATGGTCATCTTGAAAGTGTGACTTTGTAGGAACACCTTGAAACTTGAACACTATGGGCTTTGGGAGCATCTTTTCTGCAAGGGAGGATGATGAAGAAGCCATTGAATCTACACAAAAAGAATGTGTATTAGTCCAAAGTCGAAGTAATATTAATAAACGTAAAACCTATAATAGACACGAACAAAACCCAACACCCTAATTTGCCCAAAAACACCTTTAAAATGTAATTTTACCCTTGAAATGCCAAAAAGAGCACACTAGCCACACCTGAGAGGTGCGCCTGGTTCGCTATTTTCTTATCAATTTTTTTTAATATTTTTTACTTAGGAGAGGAACAAAGGAAGTAGTGCACCTAATTAGGTGCACTACTATGCACCTTAATTTAAAGTTCTAAAAAAATTGTTGTTTTGTGCAATTTGGAAGAGGTAGGAAGGCGCACATGTGGAGGTACGGTGCTATGGTGAGGAGATCTGAAGGTAAGATAATAAGTGAGGAAAAAGGGTCTCGAGGTTTTATGAACTCGGGTCCCTACGCACCACTTAGTGTTGCGCTACCCATACTTAGGTGCACTAGTGCACCTATGGAAGTGTGTTGGTGTGCCTTTTTTTCTTTGCAAAAAGACTTAGCCTCCAAAACACTAACTTTTGGGAAACTGGGTTTTCCAATTGGGACCTAGACTTGATCAAAACACTAGATAAAAACCCTAAAAAAGACTTGGACCCTAGACTAGGGTTTTAAAAAGTTAAAAAATAAAGTAGGGGGTCTCCATTTCTAAGCAAAATATGGCGTGTGTTTGTGAAACCACAACAGATAAAAGGAATGTGTGTTTCAAAACCAGCATTACATTAAACAAAAGAATCATGCATGCATAACTAGTTTTACATTTGAACAAAGGGTCCCCTTATAGAATGAAGAATTTGTACTTGTGGTTTATCTTAAGAAATTTCAGCAGATACAACCTAGTCTACCTAGCTTTTGAAAATAGAAGGCTAAACTATGAGTTTCAACATTAACTTGAATGGTCTATTTAGACCCATTGATTATTGTCACAATATTTTAAACATAACCATATAAGGAGTGAGTTAAGATGTATATAGGTTAACCTTCCATAAACTATAAACTACAGTACAAAGGTTGCACTAGGGTATTACAGTATTGTAATTATAGAAAACTACCTTATTTGCCTATGTGGGTGTATGATGGCAAAGAGTTGTATTAGGTGGAGTATTCCTCCAATGTTCAGACACCTTGGACATAGTTCGATAGTACTTAACTATTTTAAGACATTATATGTTAACTCATGAGGCTCATTCCCTTGCAAAAGCCTCTACCACAATGACATTACCTCTAAACCATGCAAAGGATGTTGAAGTGGTTCCCAACCTTGAAACACTCTTATAAGCAATGGCAAGGCAAATGCAATTGCAATACATATATTACTATTATTTATGTGTGTATGTATGTGTGTGTGTGTGTGTGTGTGTGTGTGTGTGTGTGTGTGTGTGTGTGTGTGTGTGTGTGTGTGTGTGTGTGTTTATGTACATGTACATGTACATATGTATATGTATATATACATATATACACACACACATGTGTGTGTGCACCTATGTATGTATATATAGATAGATCTTGGCACAATAGAAAAAATTGATCTAGTTAAATACATATTCCAGAATCCAAATAATAAAATAATAAAACTCACTCAACTCATGCTAAGTGAATTACCTCAACATCCTACACAAAAATAATGCAGACTAGGAAAAATGGGCAAATTTTGCAAGAAATTTTACAAAAACATATCATAGTAAATATTTTTTAAAACAAACAAGACATGACCCTATTAAATTGGTCTAGTTACTAATTAGCTAGGTTGATTACAAATTCCTATAGAACTATCATCAAATTAGGTACAATAAAATGACCAATTAGCTATTCCCAGCTAGCAAGATCAAATATAGTTTTCCAAGGTGATTAATTTGTTTTATTCAGATGCATCACTTGAATGTTAGGCATGAAGCACATTCCCCAATTTATAATGAATGGTTGGATAGAAAGGCTCCATACGCTGGCCCAACAATGGAAGCCAAGGATGTGACCATGCATGTATTGGTATGTTCTCCCTGTGAGGATCCCAAAAGTATATACTGATCTTATTAATTTGGGCATCACTATATGATCCAAAATGTTATGAAGTATTTAAGCTGATAATAACTTCTCTCATATCTCCAAAAAATGTAGCATAGGTCCAAGGCCCCTTGGCTCCCAAGAATTTGTAGCAACTATTCTGACTGCTAGAAGAATAAATTCAGTGAAGAATTGAGTGTAAGGAGTTGAAGAAGAAAGTTTTTCTTCTATGTAAATGTCATAATCATGAGGCTCATTCCCTTCGCATTACCTCTAAACCATGCAAAGGATAGATGTCTATATGTATGTGTATGTATGTATGTATGTATGTATGTGTGTATATACATATATTTATCTATGTATGTATACAGAGAGTTCTTCTGGATTGTGGAGATCGGTGGAGATCTAGGATTTTGTTGTTGTACCCTTGTGATCATTGCATTTTGTTGTTGTTCACTTGTGATCTTTACATCTCATTGTCATGACCTTGTGATTTCTGTATATGTATGTATGTATGTATGTATGTATGTATGTATGTATATACATCTATATACATATGTATATGTATATATGTGTATATATACATACATACATACACACATATGTGTGTGTCTATGTATGTATGTATGAATGTATGTATGTATATAAACAAAGAGATCTTGGCAAAACAAAAGAATAATAAAACTCTATTTCAAGCATACCTTATGATGATGAACCTCTTATTAAGAAGATGGAGCAAAAAGGTGAAAATGCACTTTTTCAAGGGAAGGTGAATGTTAAAGGGCTTGAGGAGACTGATTACGAAAGAGACAATGTAGGCAGGGATGAGGATGACCTTACTCATAACAAGGTCAATAAAGACTAGGAGTTTTTGAAAGGGATCTTTGGTATTTTGTGTCTTATGAAGAAGGAAATTAGTAGTTTGTTGTAGCAAATGCAAGACATTTTGAGAGAATTTGACCAGCTCAACAAAACTACTAGAGGGGAGAGAAGTCTGGGACAACATATTGTTAAACTTTTTGAGGTGATTGGTAATGCTGAAGGGGTTAAGAATCTTATGAAATGTGTTCCAGCCCTAGAAGCCAAGAATAGAGATTTGGATTATCTGAATAAAGGTTTCCAAAAAAAGTTGAATGGTCTAGATAATAGAGTGGTTAATATGGAGAAGACGGTTAAGAAATTGGTTGATCAGAATTGTTCTATTCTGAAGACCATATTAGACAACATTAATACTCTCTTGAATAAATTTGAACAAGGGAAAGGTCAAGGATCCAAGGAAGTGAAAGATGACCAAGGATCTAGCAAGCACACCGAGGACAACTCAAAAAAGAGAGAGGGTGTCAAAGCCAAATAAATGGATGACCTAAAGGCCTCTGCAAAAAATAGGAATATCCTTCTAGACTAGGTAGTGGATCTATTGAAGACCCTGTAGCTGGTTTTGTGTTGTCTTTTTGCTTTCTTTTTTCTATTTTTATTTGCTGTTTTTTTTTGGCTACTTGTTTTAGCTAGTTCTTCTCTTTGGTGCTGATGCATAGTTCTTCTAGGTTTTTTAACTTTTTTTATCTTGCTCCTATGTAAATGGTTTTGGGTCCTTTAAAACCTATTTTTACTTAATCAAAATAAAATATTAAAACTCACTCAACACATAGCATGGCTACAGATGCGATGGAAACACCTATTGGGAAGTATATTCCTCTTTTTCACTCTCATTTTTCATGTGTTTATTTCACTTGAACTATTATTTCTTATAGGAAATTTTGCAATATTGGATTCATTTTATGCAAGAGGTGATGAGGACATTCCTGGATGTATATGTGTTAGATGTATGGGAATCGCTAAAGAGTTGTGATGAATTGCTTGTAAGAAATGAAGATGCACTTCCCTAAGAGTAGCAAGAGGCGATGAGGACATTCTAGATACTTTAAAGATTGATCATTTCTTAAACATTTTAGATGTTAACAAGGAATTTGGATGTTAGGGGTGACAGGGGGGCCAAATGAGCTTCCACCTTCACATAATTGGACCTAATTATTAGAGAATATTAAACTATTCTTGAAACCAAGTGAAGCTCAACATTAACCTTAAATGATTGCTAACAACTAACTTTGTGAATCTCTTGGTTTTAGGCAATTTAGAAGGATGGCATAGTTCAATATGCAATCTCAATTCATATGCATATGACATCGGGTGGAGTTGACAAAGGAAACAAGTTTACATTTTTGTTAGAGCTCTTTGATTAGCTATTTTAAGTTATAGACCATCACAAACATTGTTCATGATGGTCTATAATTTTAAAAACTTAATAGACCTATTAAATAAATGTAATCATGTTGCATTTTTTCAGCTTTGCCTATTGTCCATGCATATAGAATGCAGATGCACGTGCATTCTCGATTCAAACTGGTAGATTCTTATTTTGATGCACCAGAAGATGGGAAAATAATGTCACTTTTGCAGGTCTAGAATCTTTTTTTGTACTTTAAAGATTGATCATTTCTTAAATATTTTAGATGTTAACTAGAAATTTAGATGTTGGGGACAAGGAGTGAGTGGGGTCAATTGAGCTTCCACCTTCACATGGTTGGCCCTAATTAATAGAGAATATTAAACTATTCTCAAAACCAATTGAAGCTCAACATCAAACTAATTACATGAATCTATTGGTTTTAGGAAATGTAGAAGGACACCATATTTTAATATGCAATCTCACTTCATATGTATACAACATCAAGTGGAGCTAAAAAAAACCAACAGGTTTGCATTTTTATTAGAGGTTTGCATAGACGTATTAAATAAATGTAAAAATGTGGTGCATTTTTTTAGCTCCGCTTATTGTCCGTACATATAGAATGTAGTTACACATGTATTCTTGATTTAGAGTGGTAGAATCTTATTTTAGATATGATAGAAAAATGACATGCACTAGAAGTGTTAATCTCATATTGGTTTTGACAAGTGAGTGTCTATACACTTAAGTCATATTCTTAGTTCATGCCGAATAAGTAACATATGTTGAGAATAACATATAAGTTAGAGCATGCCGAGTAAAAAATGAGTGTCGAGTCACTCATAAACCAAGTCATTCAGGTGTTGAGTAGATAGTATGTGTTGACTAATTTAGGTGTTGAACAAGTAGTTCATGTCAAGTCATTGAGAAGTTGAGTGGCAACATTGAATTCATAGTTACTGTCAAGCACTAGGGACTTCAGATGCTGAGTTACACAATTTTGACATAGTTGTTTATATTGGCACAAACTACTATGTAAATTATTTTTTAGCTAACTTAAGGATTGATTTTTTGATCTTTTGTTGATAAGGATGAATCTTAAGTACAAATCACTATGTATTACATGCATCCAATCAAAAAAAGGGAAGGTTTAAGTGGTAATATGGGTTAATCATAGTTGTTGATTCATACCTAATTCTAGGTCACCTAGGTCTTCTTAAGGAGGAAAAACCCTAAATACTCCAAGGAGAGAGAGAGAGAGAGAGAGAGAGAGAGAGAGAGAAGGTAGAGGAGAGTTTTCATGTGCAAATAGGACATTCATAGTGACCAAGGTATTATGATTTGAGTTACATTAAAAAATTAGTTAAAGGAGAACATAGAGAGGAAACAATGGACAACAGAGAGACATCTGATCAGAAAGGATCAAGTACACATCAGTATAGAGGTGATCTGACATTAATCAATAGAGTGCTAATCATAAGATCATTGTTGAGACATTCCATCAAGTAAATTAGTTAAATCTCTTAACAAAGTAGTCCTAACAAGCTATATTGAAATCATATAACAAGGTGCTCACTTAATTGTGAGTTGAAGTCCTTTAATCAAGTACACTTCTGACAAGGTGTTAAAATCCTTTAATAGGGTAAGACCTAATAGTCTTTGTAAGCTTTTAAGTGGGCAAATTTTTCATAGGGTAGATTATGTTTAATGATCAAATATTTTAGCCTTCATTGGATACACTTTATTACTGGAGCAGCGAAGATTTGTGAGTGTCATCCTCATCCTAGTTTTGCCTCATCATTGGAGGGTTTCTGGGTAATCATATCTTGTGTCATATATGTGTGAATGCTTACTTTTTACATAATTTAGATGTATATGCTTTATGTGGTATTTTAGTTTACTTTTTAAATTATGAGATGGATGTATAGTGATTTTTTTATGGGTAAAAGTTTGAAGCATTGATTCACCTCACACCCTCCCCCCCCCCACCCCCTCAGATTTGACCTTTCCTATTCTAATTCCAACAATTGATATCAGAGACTTATTCTCTAAAAGTAAAGCTTTGCATCTTGGAGGAAAGATCTTGGAAATGGAAGTCTACAAGTTGGGAAAGATTATTGAGAACTAGAAGATTGAAATACAACTCATTCTACATTAGTTGAATGAAGCAAGAGATCTAAAGAAATCAGAGAAAAAGGGAGAAAATTGCTATTGAGGAGAATGACACACAATACCAAGAGATGGACACTACTAAACTATTTTCAAATGGAAACTCCAATGAATTTGATGCAACAGTTGCATATCTAATGGAAAAGAGTAGAACTCTAGCTGAAGAGATCAGAAATCTTAAGATATAGCAAGAATCAAAGCCATATTACTATGTGAGGTGACAAAATGGAAAAAGAAAGCTATGGAAGACAAATTCATGATTGAAGATGAAAAAAGAGTTTTGACCAATGGACTAGAAGAGAAATCATCAGAGATAAATAGGATTTCTCACATGCAATTAGAAACAATGAATCAAGTCATGATTGCTAATCATGAAATAAATAGTAAAGACATTGAGATCACAATGCTGACGTTGTAGAATGAATCGTTGAGCAATGATCTGAAAAGGGAAAAGGAGTTTGTTGAAAGTTTCAATAAACCTAGTAAAGTCATCAAGTACTTTAAACAATTGATGAGATCCCCTAGATCTATCAATGATACATCTAGACTAAGATACACTAGTACTGAAGAAGGAGAATCATCCAAAAGTGATGAAGAAAGAAGTAACAAAGGTAAGAACTCCAAACCTACTTGTCATAATTGTGGTAATAAAGGACATATTGCTAGTGTTTGTAGGAGCAAGACTGTAAATTAGAATCTTAAGTAGAAAAACATGGGTCTCTTGTTGTGATATAGAGCCTAATCAAACTTGGAGGTTTGTTCGATGTGGTTTTCTCCCCATATTACTTCTATGGGGGTTTAGGGTCAGTGCCCACAACACGAGGTCAAGGGGCAATAGCAAAAACTTGTATAAAAATGCTTAGGGTTAGGGATTTCATTAATGAATCACCTATTGTAGCTTCTTGGGATAGCATTGAGCTGTAAGGGATTACAGATTGTAATTAGGTTGTAATTACTGGATAATGATAATATTAGACTTGTTGTTCACGGACATAGCCCATGGATTGGGTGAACTGCATTAAATCTTAGTGTCTTGTGTTCTCTTTTATGTGATCTACCATTTTTTTCTATTGGTTATATTTGCATGTAACTATCATTTATGTCTGAGGTTAATCCTAACAAGTGGTATCAAAGCCAAATAGTCATGCTTTTTTTTAGCTAGGTCATAATCATTTTTATTTTTTTGAGCAATCCTCTGCAAAAAGGTCTCACGGTTAAGTGGGAGTCTCATGTTGAGTTGGAGTGATGGTAGATGAGGGTAAGTTGAGGTTTGTCAAGTTTAATGGGCAGAACTTTCAGTTATGGAAAATTCAAATGGAGGACTATCTTTATCAGAAGGATTTATGGAAGCCATTGTAAGGATACACCAAGAATCAGGGATCTATGATAAATGACAACTGGGATCTTTTAGATAGAAAGGCACTTGGAAGCATTTGATTATTCCTAGCACCATTAGTGGCATTTAATATTACAAAAGAAAAGATGACAGAAGAGTTTATGCAAACCCTATTGAAACTATATGAAAAGCCCTCTGCTTCAAACAAGGTATTTCTCATGAAACATTTATTTAATCTAAAAATGACAGAAGGTGGATCTTTTGCAAATCATTTAAATGAGTTTAATTCTATTACTAGTTAGTTATCTTCTATGGGTATCAATTTTGATGAAGAAATTAGGGCCTCTTGATTTTGTGTTCTTTTCATGAAAGCTAGAATGGCTTGGTAATAGTTGTGAGTAATTTTGTTTCTAGATCTAGTACCCTAAAATATGATAATGTGATCAATGTTATTTTGAGTGAGGAAACTCATAAGAAAACCTTAGGTGAATATACATCAGGAAGTGCTTTGAATGCACAAAGCAAAGGCAAAACAACTGAGAGAGGAAATAATTCTAGAAATCATGGGAAATCAAGAGGAAAGTCAAAGGGGAAGAGGTCTCAATCCAAAGGACCAAGAGATTTTTCGTACTATGGGAAATCAAGGCATAAGAAGAAAGATTGTTGGACTTGAAAGAACAATGAAGTAGATAAACCAAAAGTGAACAAAGAGATAAATGTGGTAAGTAACAAATCCAAGAGGATGTTTTGCTTCTGTCTTTAGAAAGTGTTGACGATTCATGGGTTTTAAATTATGGTGCTTCATTTCATGCTACACCTCATAGAGGTTATTTCATTGATTATGTCCAAGGGGATTTTGGGCATATTTATTTGGGGGATAATGAACCCTGTCAGATGGTTGGAAAGGAAAAAGTTAAGAATACATTTTAGAATGGGAATCACTGGCTACTACATGAGGTAAGACATGTTCTAAAGCTGAGTAAGAATTTAATTTTATAGGGAAACTTGGTGATGAGGGTTGTGTAGTTAATTTTAATGATAAAAATTGGAAGGTTTCAAAAGGTTCCCTTGTAGTAGCAAAAGGTGTGAAAGTAGGCACCTTATATCTTTGTACAGGTCATATTGTTCCTTCTACTTTGATTGTTACAGAGAAAAATGAATGTTTAGGAACAGTTGTTGCAATTGATTAGGGAGATTAAATAGTTGTTGTAGATTTTGATACAGTGTTATGGCACAAAAAACTTGGGTACATGAGTAAGAAAGGTATGAAAGTACTTCATTCAGAGAAAGTTTTACCAGGTCTGAAATGTGTCAATATGGATTTCTATGAAAGTTGTGTGTATGGAAAACAAAAGAGAGTGAGTTTTGTGAAGACTGAGAAGGAAAATAAAAGTGAGAAATTAGAGATTGTGCATACAGATGTATGGGGACCAGCTCAGGTATCTTCCCTTGGTGGCTCTCATTTGTTGGCATAAAGTTATTTGCCATTAGTGACAACACTCATCTCACAGTTCACACCGAGTAATACAGTTCACACCAAATAATACAGTTCACATCGAGTAACACAATTCAAACTGAGCACTGGCAACAAAGTTCAAACTGAGCACTGGCAACACAGTTCAAACTGAGCACTGGCAACACAGTTCAAACCAAGGACTGGCAACACAGTTCAAACTGAGCATTGGAGACACAGTTCAAACTGAGCATCAAAGACATAGTGTCAACCGAGCAAAGTTGCACTTAGTGTCAACCGAGTAAAGCTGCACTTAGTATTAACCGAGTGAGGAAGCACTCAGTGATAACTGAGCTTAGGAGGTTATCAAAGAAGTTAGTTTCCACCGAGTGACACTATATCTACCAAGTCACCAATGGTTACCGAGTTCCAGGCAACATTGTATGACTAGTATGAACCGAGCCCCTACCTCTACCGAGTGCATGACGATGCCGAGTAACGTAGTGGATGTCGTGTATCAAAAGGTCACCAAGTCTGTCTGAAGAACCCAAATGTATTTTACCATTTGGCCAACTCAGTTATATTTTGTTCACTTGTGTTTGGTTGACTTTGCATGAATAATTATTGGAATGGTATATATACAATTGACACATTCAAAAAAGATATAGAATATTGCACAAAGGAGGGACATAAGATATGATATGCAAATTCATTAGCAGAAAAGAATACTCAGCAAGGTCTACCAGGAGCGGAAATGATTTCATCAATCATAGAAGGTGATCTACAATAAAGAACTCAGTCAAATTGTAAGTTGATCTGTTGGTTCATCCTAACAGGTGAATTATTTTTTGTAAATCCTTTAACAGGGTAGACTTAACCGTCTTTATTCAAATCTCCTAACAGAGTGCATACTTATAAAGTATGTTTGTAAATCCTCTAACAAGGTGGATCTAGCAATCCTTTGTGCTCCTAACAGGGCAGATCACCAGAAGTGATCATTGTAAGCCTTAACCGGCCAACTTCATACTGTAGTAACGAAGCTTTGTGGGTATCATCCCCACCCCAGTTTTACTTTCTAATTTGGAAGGTTTCTGGGTCACCAAATCTCTATGCATATATGATTTAAATGTTTAATAATTTTTATGCAGCAAGATAGATGAGTAAATGTTGTGTATGGTTGACTTAAAAGTTTTATTGTTACTGATTCACCCCTCCCCTCTCAGTAACCTATTACATCTTGAATATTTTGAACATCATTATTATATTACATTTATTGATGATGCAACTAGAAAAGTATGGGTTTATTTCCTTAGATAGAAATCTAATGTGTTTCAAACTTTTAAGAAAAGGAAATGTTTGGTTAAAAATGAGACTAGAGAGAAATTAAAATGTCTTAGATCTAATAATGGTGGTGAGTATTGCAGTCATGAATTTGAAGATTATTTCTCCGCTAATGGTATTAGTAGATAGAAAACTATTCCAAGGACTCCAAAGGAAAATGGAGTGGTTGAATGCATGAACAACAATATAATGGAGCATGCACGAAGCATGAGGTTGCATGTAGGGTTGTCGTTAAATATGTGGGTGGAAGCTGTCAATACTACTGTATATTTTATTAATAGAGGTCCCTCTACTCCTTTGGGTTGTGGTATTCTAGAGGAAGCATGGACTAGTAAGAAGGTGAGTTATTCTTTTCTTAGAACCTTTGGTTGTGAAGCATTTTCTCATATAGATTCTGAAAATAGAACCAAGTTTGAAGCTAAGTCAAAAAAATGTGCATTTATTGGATATGGCATTAATAAATTTGGTTATAGGCTTTGGAATTTTGAAAATTGTAAAATTATAAGAAGTAGGGATATCATATTAAATGAGAAAGTATTGTACAAAGATATGTTGTAGCAACATGAGAAGAAAGAAAATTATTATGTAGTACTGGATGATACTCCAAAAATTGATGTTCCAGTAATTCCTCATGATCTACAACAACAAATACCACACACCCCAATGAGTGTTACATGGTCAAAAAGGATAAGTAGACCTCCAGAAAGATTTTCTCCTTCTTTGTATTCTATTTTACTTATTGATGTTGGTGAACCTGAATGTTATGATGAAGCTGTATAGGTGGATACAAAGATTCAGTGGAAGTCTGCAATGAAAGAAGAAATGGATTCTTTGCTAAAAAATAAGACGTGGGATTTAGTTACCTATAGGTAAAAAGGCTTTACAAAATAAGTGGCTTTACAGGTTGAAAGAAGAGGATGGAGGTTAGAAAAGATTTAAAGTTAGGTTGGTTGTAAAAGGATTTGCACAGAAAAAAGGCATTAATCTTGATGAGATATTTTATCTTGTTGTTAAAATGACTTCTATTAGCTTTGTTTTAAGTATTGTGGCTACTGAAGATTTGCATTTGGAGCAGCTTGATGTTAAAATAGCCTTCTTTCATGGTGATTTGGATGAATAGATATATATGGCTTAGCCATAGGGATTTGAGGTCAAAGGTAAAGAGAACTTAGTGTAAAGATTGAAGAAAAGTTTATATTGCTTGAAGCAAGCACCTCGGCAATGGTATCTAAAATTTGACAATTTTATGCATGAGCATGGATATAGTAGGTGTTATTTATATCATTGTATTTATTTTAAGAGGTTGGATGATGACAACTACATTATTTTATGTTTATATGTTGGTGATATGCTTGTAGTTGGGTCTAACGTGAATCAAATTAAAGGGTTAAACAAACAATTAGCACATTCATTTGCTATGAAGGATTTGGGGACAGAAAAATAAATCCTTGGTATGAAGATTTATAGAGATGGGAAGAAAAATAAATTGACATTATCTTAGGTTGATTATATTGTAAAGGTTTTGCAACATTTCTCTATGGAGAATGCTAAAGCTACCAGCACACCTTTACTTGGCCATTTGAAGTTGACTAAGGAGATGTGCCCCAAGACACAAGAAGAGGAGGACAAGATGTCTAAGGTACCTTATGCTTCAAGTATAGGAAGCTTGATGTATGCTATGGTATGTACATGGCCAAATATTGCATATGCAGTGGGAGTTATTAGCAAGTATATGAGTCATCCATGAATTGAGCATTGGAATGCAATTAAATGGATTCTCAGATATTTGAGAGGAACATCTAGTAAGTCCTTACACTTTAAGGACTCTACTACTACTTTATAGGGCTATGTTGACTCAGATTTGGCAAAGGATATTGATACCAGGTGGAGTATTATAGGTTATGTAATTACTATTGGTGGGGCAGTTGTGAGTTGGATTTCTAGGTTACAGAAGGTTAATGCTTTATACACTATAGAGGTAGAGTATGTTGTTGCTACAAAGGTAGTTAAGGAAATGATATGGCTTTAGTTCTTCTTGGAAGAATTGGGACACCCTTAAAAGGATAATTATTTATTTATAGATGGTTAGAGTGCTATTCATCTTGCAAAGAATTTAGCTCTGCATTCAAAGACAAAACACATAAAGTTATGGTACCATTTCATTCAGTTAGTTTTGGATGATGGACAGTTAAAGTTGGAAAAGATATGTACAAATGATAATCTAGTAGATATGTTTACAAAGGTTATGACACGAGAGAAGTTGAATTCCTCTTTAGGTTTGGTTGGTCTTCTCAACTGAACATAAAAAAAAGAACAACAAAGTCTAGGGTGGTTTAATATATTTCAACGGGAGCTATAGGTTTAGCAGTGCTATGATCAGTCTCCAAGTGGGAGGTTATTGTTGTGGATTCTGATTAGTCTCCAAGTGGGAGATTGTTGTGATATGGAGCCTAATCAAATTTGGAGGTTTATTCGATTCAGTTTTCTACCCATATTATTTCTATGGGGGTTTGGGGGCAACACTCCTATAGTGTCCTAGGGCAACGCCCCAAGTGCACTCCCTGTCGTAGTATAGGGTTTTTGGGGGTAGCGATCTCGAAGCCAAAAATACCCTTATATTATAAAAGGCATCGGCTACTATTTTTCTATTATTATAGCCCTAATTTTATAAGCAGAAAAAACTTGTATAAAAAGGCTTAGGGTTAGGTATTTCATTAATGAATGGTGATATTGTAGCTTCTTGTGGTGGTATTGAGCTGTAAGGGATTACAGATTGTAATCAAGTTGAAATCACTAGATGATAATAATGTTGAACTTGTTGGTGGATGTAGCCCAAGGATTGGGTGAACCGCATTAAATCTTGGTGTCTTGTGTTCTCTTTTATGTGATCTACTATTTTCTACTATTGGTTATATTTGCATGTAACTATTATTTCTTTCTGAGGTTAATCCTAACATCACTGCCATAAGTGCAACAAACAAGGTCATTAGGCACATAAATGTAGAACCAAGACCATGCACACTCAAATATTTGAAGGATATTATTATAATGATCAAAATATGGACATAGATCTTTTGAATGCAGATTCAAACCCAAGTGGTCATCAAACAAGTAGACAAAGGTAAAGAACAATGGCAACTTTTATAATTGGGATTATAATACAATGTATAGTTGTCACTACTATCAAAAGTATGGACATATCCTTGAGAATTGTATTAGACTGACTTTTAAAAGTGATTACAAAAGGTGGTTGAGTTAAACCACATGTTTTAGTTATTTGAAAACTGGTCACATAATTAGATATTGTCCTACAAGGTCAAAAGCATCGAGTTGTGAGTTCAACAAAGGAAAAGGAAAGGAAGATATTGAAAATGTTAGAGATGAGATGAGAAATACATGGATGAGAAAGGAAGATCACAACACATCAAATGTAGATGGGATCACTTCACCTAATGGGTTAGGTGATCACACCTCATCAAAATCAGCAATCATCAAATTTAGCAATCAAGAGGTATGTGGGATTGATATTTAAAATATATACCATACATCAATTCCAAGGATTTAGTTTTGAAAAGATTACATATGCATGAATAAAGATGAAAAGTGATGTTATGAGTCAAGAATAAAGCTTTAAGTTTTGTTCATTTTCATGTTACTGCCAAGCATGAAAATTTTCATATGGTTGTCAAGTGAGATATTAGTAGATGTTGAGCTAACAAAATTTGTTAATTGAGGCTGAGCTCATAGTGGTTTTCGAGTGTATGGAAAAACACATGGATGTCGAGTGAGCCAAAAATTCAATTGAAATTGGGCTTATAGTTGTGTAAGAACTTAGCATTAAATGCAGTGTTTTAAGGGCTATTTGATCAATTTCTATTCATTTGACATCATTCAAATTTGAAGAAGAGCATAAAGAGCTAAAAGAAATCTAAAGAATTTGATCTAACCATTTGCAGGAGATTTAAAAGGTTGTTTGACATCATTCTAGTAGGATTCACAAGGTATTTATCATGGGTAGAGCTATGCAATTTTAAATTTCTTAAACCATAGTTTCATGTAATGGCATCTAGTTCTTTAGTAGCAAAAGGTGTAGAGGGAAAAGGTATTTTAAATGTTCAATTGATAAGTAATGAAATCAAACAACCTACTTTTAGGGCAATCCCAGATAAAGCTTATAAACAGAATCCCTCTGGTGCCTTGATCTAAGCATTTGCAAGAGATTTAAAAGGTTGTTTGACATCATTCAAGCAGGATTCACAAGGTATTATCATGTGTCAAGCTATGCAATTTTAAATTTTGCAAACCTTAGTTTCATGTAATGGCATCTATTTCTTCAGCAACAAAAGGTGTAGAGGGAAAAGAAGTTTTAAATGTTCAATTAATAAGTAATGAAATCAAATGACCTACTTTTAGAGCTATCTTAGATATAGCTTATAAATAGGATCCCTCTGGTGCTTTATCCATGATACCACCGCAAGTCTTGATGATTCAAGATGTTAGAAATTGTTACACATGAAAAATTGGAAGCATAGGAAATATGGAAATCAGGGAAATATATAGGAAACTATGTGAAAATGAAGCATTGAAGGAAGAGTTTAAGATTGTCGAGAAGAAAGGGTTAACTCATGCCCTAGATTTCCCCAAAGTATTCAAGACAAAGTGGATAAAAAAAATTTAAATAGAACTCATGATAACTCTATATGGTTAGAGAATGGGCTAGTAAAAATCACTAAGAAGATTGTTCATGGAGTGATAGGGTATCCAACCCTAGATCAGCCAAAGACCATGAGAAGTGAAGCAAAGGAAATAATTGAAAAGATTACAAGGGTTGTGTGGAATAAGAGGGGAATGACAATTGATACTACCACAGATCCTCTAATAGCTTTTGCAATGAGGATCATATCACAAAAGTTTTGTTTATCTAGCAAATTAAATAGTGTACTCTACATTGTAGTTGATATGGGTTACAAAATTGTGAAGAAGGATCAAACGTATGATCTTGCCAAGTTGCAGCTGCAACAATTAATTGAGAATTTTGGAGCTATAAGGAAGACCAAAAGTGCACAGTGTAAATTTGGATTTGTTCTTATATGTCTTTTCTTTTATGTGCATAATACATTTCCTACATTTGTTGAGATTGCATGGAAGGTGAACAAACCTATTGCATTTCGAATAGGAGAATTTATTAAGCAACTAGGTGATAACTTTGAATCTGTCATGTCAAGTTATTTTGAAGTATTCAAACAATCTATGAAGAAAATATTAAGGATGCCAGTCTTACTAGTGGAGAAACACTTTGATGATGTTTGCTTCCTAGTTGATACTAATTTCACATATGTACAAGTAGTGATTCCTAGAGTGAGATGGCTAAGGCCATTAGGATATGAAATAAATGTTGATGAGGCCTCTATAGCAATCATAGCATTACTTACAGAAGAAGTGGATAAGGAATCCAAAGCATTTAGAAATTATGACTTGGCCAAATCAAAGATCACTATGGAATTGAAGAGTGCTTCAGTGATCAGGAAAAGAACAAACTGGTAAAGAAATTGAAAGAAAGATTTGGTGAAGGAGTCAAGGAAGAAGAAGAGGAATATGATGAAGAAGAATAGGAAACACAAGCTCAAGCACCATTGGTATTGACACAAGGTTAGGGAGAAGACCAACAAGAGGATGAAGTAGAAACTGCAGAAGGTGTTGAGGAAGAAGAAGTCGATGAAGTGCCTACAACTACTGAGAAGAAAAAGAGAAAATTAATGACTCAAGTAGTGAACAAACCAAAGAAGGATGCCGAATCTAATCAGTCCAAACCTACAACACCTACCACAAGGGCTAACACTAAAGTCACTACACAAAAGGCTAAAGAAGTAACCAAGCCTAAAGAGAAGAAAGTTGGAGCACAAAAGAGATTGAGGAGGAAGCATGTTGCTCGAGCTAAATTTGATGAAGAGAAGATTGAATCGGATGACAATAGCCAATTTCAAGTGGTAAGTCATAGTCCCTCTTCAGATTTAAATAATTTATGTAAGAACATTAGGAACAATGTTGATTTGTTAGGATTCTCTCACATTGAGTTTGACCATCTGGGGAAGATTGAGAAGAACCAAGTTGAAGAGGCAGTATATGCCAGAATGGCTATATTTAAAAAGATGCCTCTAGAACTTGCAAACTCCATACCTAAAAGTTTATATGATAGATTTGAGCAAAATGGTACTATTGTTTAGACAATGAAAAACAAATTAGGGAGACAACCCTTGCTCGAGTTATGCCTGAACTTTGTAAGGCTAAAATGTCTAAATCCATTAAGAAGTATGTTGTAAGATTTGTGCCAAAATATAGGGCATTCAACATATTGCAAAACAATATAAAGGATGTTGTATAGAAGTCCAAATAAATGTGGAAGATAACATATGGACTATCAACATCTATAGAAGTTGACTAGACACCAATTGAGGTAGGAGAGGATGAAGAATATGATACTGAACAAGGCACAGTTGAGGGAGGCACAGATATGAATATTGATAACCAGGCACTAGCTGAGGAAGAGTAGCAAATAGAACAGAGTGTATAAGACATGCAAGGTTGAGTGTCAGCCCTCTACAAGAGACTACTGCAAATACTAAAATTATCAAAGTAAAGGATTTTTTTGAGACTATTACTTAGAACATCAATCCCCTTACAGAGGATGATTTGAAAAGGATACTTGTCCAATCCACTCTCCAGGCCAAACTATGTGACAACCTTGTACTGGTGAGTGTAGATGAAATTCAGAAGAAAAAAATAGTAACTGTAGGGGAGGAAGTGAAAACACAAGAAACATCTATAGTCACTCCTCAAGTCACAAGTGTACAACCTTCACAACCTATAGTGGTAATAAAAGGAAGGAGACAACAAGTTTCACTGTTAGTACACTTATGCAAGACACTCCAGTCTTAGTGAATGTACCATAAACTAAAAAGGAAAAGGATGAGATAGTTGGAGAAGACAAGATAGAAACACCAGAAAATGATGGCACTCAAAGCCAAACAGATCAAGTAGATACACCTACACCTCTTGCACAAGATCAAGGTGCCACTGGAACTAGGACAAGACTAAAGAGTCAAGTTTGGCATGCAAGCCAAAGGAGCTACTAGTTATTCAAGCACTAGTTACATTACCAAAATATGATACCCCTTCTATTCAAACTCTTTAGAGGATGAGCATAGATACTACACCATTGCCATTCTCAAGGCCAAGTCCTAGCTCATCTAAAGAAGAAGAGGTAATTACTTATGGAAATGTTAGCCTAGATGAAGAGATTGTATTTCCTACATTTGATTTGGCAACAATCACAATTGAGAAGATCGGTATATTACAAGAGGCCCTAACAAAGAACAAAATTCAAGAATGTCTCAAAAGGGAGCATAGGCAGAAGCAAGATTTGATTGACATCAAAGAGATTTTCCTAGATGCATTTAGTTTTCCAACTCTAGATGAAAACAAGTCAATCATTAAACAATTAACCAATTTAGTGGAAAGAGTTAGTGACACAAACATGGATACTAATGTAAAATTACTAGAATGGTCTAAAAGGAAGTTTCAAAACAAGGTAAATGAGAGGATACCAAGTGTTATTGCACTGATACAAGTTAAGCTAGTAGCCAAGATAGAAAGTATGAAGAAGGTACTAGAGAACATTTTCTCTTTGTACACCAAACTATGTAATCCTACACTCTTCACACAAGAAGTAAGGACTCACATCTTGAGTTTGGAGAGCCATATACAATCATCCAGTGCTACTTTACCCAAGCCTCCAACTAAAAGTGAAACATTTTAGGAACCTCTTGCAATCCTAGATTCAGTTAGGATCATTACAAGCAGATGAAGCCAACATAAGGGCTAAATTGATCAACATCTAGTTGACATTGACTCCTCACATGGAGATATTGCACAAGGAACTAGGCTATGCAAAAATAGTTATGAAGAAAGACCCCAATCATTCTACATTGGACAGCTTAGTCCACCTTGTTGTTGAGCTGGCCATCCAAATCAAGTCTTTGGAGGTAGCTTCTAATAATTGGGATGTAGCTCTTAAGATTATACATGAGGTCTATAAATATTTTTTGGACAAATACACTATTAGTGTATAACCCATTGACATCAGTGTCAAAAAGGGGGAGTAAGAGCAATGGGGGAGCATAGGAGCAAGTAGGGTAAGAAAGAAGAGCAAAGAGATGTCTATACTCAAGGGGGAACAAGAGACAAAGAACAAAGGGGAAGTAAGAGAACAACAAAATGCAAACATAAGTTCAGATAGACACAAAGAAAGAGTATTAGTTGATGCAAATCTACTCAGTAGGAGAAAATTTTTCATACAAATACAGAACTAAACTGAACATTCAACTTAGGGGGAGTTATGAAATTTTGAGGTACAAGTCATGTGTTGCAAAATTTTGATATTTTGAAATTTTGTATAGAATCTGAATGAATATCTATGTTATGCTCATAAGGATAAGATCATTAATGCATGACCAAGTGTTTTTGACACTCATGTCAAAGGGGGAGATTGTTAACCTCAAATTGGTTTTGACAAATGAGTGTCTATACACTTAATTCATTTACTTAGTTCATGTTGAACAAGTAACATATACCGAGCACAACATGTAAGTTAGAGCATGCCAAGTAAATAGTGGGTGTTGAGTCATTCAAGTGTCGAGTGGATAGTATGTGCCAAGTGATTCAAGTGCCAAGCAAGCACTAGATGTTGAATCATTCAGATGTCGAGTGACAACATTGAAGTCACAATTAGTGTCGAGCACCAGGGACTTCAAATGTCGAGTAACATAGCTTTGACATAGTTGTTTGTATTGGCACAAACTACTATGTAAACCATTTTTTAGCTGACTTAAGGATTAATTTATGATCTTTTGTTGATAAGGATGAATCTTAAGTGTGAATCCCTATGTATTACATGCATCCAATCAAAAAAATGGAAGGTTTAAGCGGCAATATGAGTGAATCACAACCATTGATTCATACCTAATTCTAAGTCACCTGGGTTTTCTTAAGGAGGACAAACCCTAAATGTTCCAAGGAGAGATAGAGAGAGAAGAGTAGAGAAGGAGAGTTTGCAGTGCAAATAGGACATTCATGGTGACTAAGGTATTATGATTTGAGTTACATTGCATAATCAGTTAAAGGAGAATAGAGAAAAGAAACATTGGACAATAGAGAGTCATCTAATCAGAAAGGATCAAGTACACATTAGTATAGAGGTGATCTAACATCAAGCAACAAAGTGCTAATTGTAGGATCATTGCTGAGACATTCTAACAGGTGAATTAGTTAAATCTCTTAATAGAGTAGTGTTAACAAGCTATATTGAAATCCTCTAACAAGGTGCTTACTTAATTGTAAGTTGAAGTCCTTTAATCAGGCACACTTCTAACAGGGTGTTAAAATCCTTTAATAGGGTAAGACCTAACAGTCTTTGTAAGCTTTTAAGAGGGCAGACCTTTCACAGGGTAGATCATGTTTCATGATCAAACATTATAACCTTCATTGGATACACTTTATTACTGCAATAGTGAAGATTTGTGAGTGTCATCCCCACCCCAATTTTACCTTCTTATTTGAGGGTTTCTAGGTAATCATATCTTGTGTCATATATATGTGAATGCTTACTTTTTTACATACTTTAGATGTATATGTTTTATGTGGTATTTTAGTTTACTTGTTAAATTATGAGATGGATGTATGGTGAATGTTTTTATGGGTAAAAGTTCGAAGCACTAATTCACCCCCCTCACAAATTTTACCTTTCCTATTGCAATTCCAACATAGAAGATGGAAAAATGATGTTACTTTTGCAAGTCTAGAACCTTTTTTTGTACTGTAAATATTGATCCTCTATTATAGATTTTAGATGTTGACGAGGAATTCAGATGGGGGGGGGGGGGGGAATGAGCTTCCACCTTCACATGGTGGGCCCTGATTAGTAGAGAATATTAAACTATTCTCAAAACTAAGTGAAGCTCAATATTAACCTATGATTTCATGACAACTAACTATGTGAATCTATTGGTGTCAGGCAATGCAGAAGGACGTCATAGTTCAATATGTATTGTAATTCAAATAGCTTTAAATTTTTTAGAATAGAACCCTATACACAATTATATGTGAATGTAACTAAAATAGATTGATTTGATAACAAAAATGTGCATCCACACAAATGCCACAATTTTTTTTTAATAATTCAGCAAGTTGTCACAATTGCAACAACTTAATTCAACAGATAACAATCACACTTACAGAATTGTTGTTACATACCCGTCACAGTTGTGATGGACTATTTTGATGGATAACCATCACTACCATAACATAGAAGTTGCATACCTGTCGCACTTGTGATGGACAGCTCTGATGGCTAGCTGTCATTCCAATGGCAAACTGAAAGCTTAGATCATCACAAGTACAAAAATCTACTATCGCACTTGGGATGACCAATAGATGAACTCTTTCCCTTGCCTATTCCAATTTATAACATCTTTATCCTTTTCAATTGTGATGGGTGCCCTTGATGTCTCAATTTATGATAGAAAAAGTCTAACCCCTGTCTAATGAGAGCCGATTCTTGCTACTGTCGCTTGGGTGATAGGTGTCCATTGCAATTATGACGAACTGTCATCATAATTCAGGCCCGAATGTAGTAGTGGTAACTAAAGAATCCCATCAATTAAATGTTAGTATTGAGGAATCAATCCTACACATATAAACATATAATAATTAATTAATAATTGGTACCTTTAATTGCCAAATCTCCAAGAAATGGACAATGCATAAGGAGAAAGACGAACATTGGGTATCTTTCACTCAAAAATTAATGTGAAGCAAGATTAGCAGACAGTAACTCTGGATGATGACAATTAAGCTATTTAAGGACCTCAACAGTAAAGATTGCAAGCACTATTCTTGGTATAATCAAGATTTGTTGGAGTTAGGTTGCAAAATATAATTTATTAAAGATAGTGAATTTTTTAGGATGGATACAACCATTAGGATGAAACTTGGCAATATAGAAATGGCTTTCTAGGGGGAAATTACAATAATTAGGATTATCAAGATGGTCAAAACCAAGAATAGCTTGGTTCATAGGGCAATTAAGATCATCCTGGAGGAAGAATTCTCTAACTTAGCAGATAGACCCAAGCATAATACTGACATTGTTGCCATATTTATCACTACCATCATGCATGTGTATAAGGATAAACTTGTCATTAGGGATTTTTGTAGAGCTATTTTTAAGGAGCCAATCATAAGGGAGCTAGATGTTGTCTTAGGGAACATTGATGATGACTTATGCATTCCAAAGATGTGTGAGTACAATATTATGGACATTCTATTCGAAATCTTTTTTATTCTAATAATAAAAGACAAGAGAGCTTTCATGCAAAGAATGTAGTAAATCACCTATAATTGGATGTTTCTACTTGCAGCCACAAACACACGCATCTAAGTTGACTGGAGGGGAATGGCATGGTACCTTCAAGAGGAAGACCTTCCAAAAATGTAGCACCAGAAGTTATTTGAAAGAATTTCCTAGCCTCTTGAACTTTACAAAATTATGAAAGAATTTAGCATTCCTATCTCTCTCCTTAAGTCATGTTCCAAAAGATTTTAGTCTCCAATACACCTCCTCTCTGGCCAGTATTTTAACATATTCCTTAATTAGCTCATTTTCTAAAAGGAAATAGACCTCCTTCGTGTCTTTCTCAACAATTATAGAGTTCCAAGGTGTAAGTGCTTTCTCAATTCTCAACATTTCCATAAAAATGTTTTTGAACACTTCTCAATTCCAAGTATTGAATTGTTATTTGATGAATTGGAGCTTATTATTATTTTTTAATGAAAGATCTGTTACTGTATCTTGGGAGAGTTGAGGACCACCATTCCATTATTGTATCCATGAGATCATTATCCTACTACCACATTGATTTAAATTTTAAAGGGGCCCTATTCAGAGCCAAATCCTCTTGAATGCACAAGCTAATAGGATAGTGATCGGACCCCATAATGGGAACACCCTTTGTTGTGAAAACCCAATCAGCCTCAACCTGTTTTCTAGCAATTAGAAACTTGTCTAACTTCTCTACAATGTTGAGAAAGCCACTCCTATTTGTCCATGTAAAATGTCATTTCTCATCTCTGCCTTAATCAATTCATTTTTCATGACAAAATCATCAAAATCTCTTTAACTTTGACCTACTCATCCTCTTCCTCCCAACTTCTTGGTTAGTTTGAGGATAACATTGAAATTCCCACCCAAAATAAATAACTCATTTGGATTATTTTACAAATTCTTGTTAAGTTTTGCCAAAAATCATTCTTCATTGCAAAATTATTTGGACCTTAAATATTAATGACATTAAATTTTTTTAAGAGTCATTTGGAATCAACTTCCACCCATAATCATATCCTACTCTTATCCTTCAATTTGATATCAATAGCAACATCTAACCAAAGCACTGATGTTCCCCACATACCCTGATTGAATTTGAAAAACTACTCCATCTAGGAAACCACCACTTAGGAAAAACTAATTTCTTCACAACTAAGCTTAGCCTTTTATGAAGAAATACATATGGTCTAACCTTATCAAAGCCATTTTTTATTAGGCAAATCTTGTTTGGAGCAATGTAGTCCTTGATAATGCATGAAATAAACTTCATTGTTTGCGGGATAGGGCATATCACTTTCTCAATCTTAATAGTTTTTTTTTTTTTTTTTGACAAAACTTTTTGCTAAAGCTAATTTCATTTTTGTGGATTTGCTCCCCTTTTTTTCATTTCCCCAATTCTTGGCTTGTTGTTGACTGCAAATATCTTCTCAATATTTTTTTATCTCTAAAACATCAATGTTATTCAACAGGTTTGGATTAGAATTATGGGTATGATCCAAGAAACTGTTGAAGCTAAGAGCGAGATTGTGTTGCCACTAGAGAAAGGTGATGCTGAAATAGTTGGCAGGTTTGGTATACAAGAAATCTCTCTAGTCTCAGCTTGTGTCAAGAGAGGGAGACGTGCAAAGAAAAGAGTTCAAAGGTTGGGGAAATGGCTACCCCTTCTAGAGGGCTTTTTGAAAATTAATACAAATGGTTCCTCCAGGGGTAATCCAGGTTCAGCTAGGATTGGTGGGATTGGAAGGGATTATTCTGGATCTATGGTTTTTGTCTTCTTGGCCAATGAAGGGATATAGATTGTTAATAAGATGGAAGGCTTGGCTATCCTATGTGCCTTGAAGTGAGCGTATGCTCTAGGGTGGCGGAAGGTGATTTGTGAGGCTAACTCTCAGGTCCTAGTTAATATCTTGCTTGAGAGGAAGACCTCAAATGTTAGCTGGTAGTTGTCTATGATAGTGCAGCAGATATTACAAGTTAGCTTTTTAATGGATTTAGTATCTTATGTTCATATTCCAAGGGAATGGAATAGGGCAGTTGATTGTTTGGAAAATTGGGCATCAGAAGCTATAGCTGGCCGGAAGATTGAGGAGTAGGAGCAGTTGCCCTATGCACTATGTCAGGATTTGGAGAGGATTTTGGTTGATGATAACAGTGATACTGGGGAGTGATGTTTTTAGTGGTTGGGGGACTGGGGACTTTGGTGTTCCCTGGAGCCTTGGCCCTTTTATGTTTTGTATTATGTTGTTCTAATTTTCAATAAAGTTTTTACCCCTCTTTTTTCCAAAAAAAACATCAGTGTTATTAATGAGCTCCAAATTATGAACTCCTCCCTCTTCATCCTAGGAATCATACTTTGATTCATTTTCTTACATATTCCCACTATTATCTTTATCCCCCTTAAGGGAGCTCTCAAGATTATGGATGGGATAAATTTAAATGCCTTTAAATCTTATGTCCACATTGGTTCCTAACAAGTCTGAAGTCACATTTCCATAGGGAACTCTTCCTACTACCTTTGTAAAACCTGTCTAAAAATCCCTATTTGGAATCCTTCTTTATTATTGCAGTTTACAATCAAATTCCTGGACCCTCATTTAGATATGCTAGCCTTCGTCCCAATTTGAATTTTCAAAGAGGGAAGGTCCTCCCCTTCACCAATAATTTTAAATTGTGGTTGTTCCTCCTCAATGTCAACCTAATTACTTACAATTACCATATTCCAACAAATATTTGGTTGTTGTTCACCAAATCCATTCATAATCACTTCACTACCCATGTTCTATACACCATTCCTTTCCCCAATATGTTGAATGCCAAGGATAGGTCCATAGTCCACATTGTTGATTAATTCTTCTCCCCTTTAAGCAGATCTAAACTCCTCTGAATTTATAGATTGATAGCCACGATCCTTGTCAAAGATAAGATATATCTCGGGCTTTTCTTCTTTTTCCAAACACTTCATTCCAAATAATGGTTGCTTTCCAAGGTAACTTCCCAAGTTTAAGCTTTCAAGTTTTTGTTACTCTTGTTTTCACAAAGCTTCAAAGCTATTTCAGATAAGGGGTCTTCATCTAGACCGTTACCCTTACCCAAGATTGTCTCCTTGCTTTTCTCTAACTTAAGGTTTTCTTGGTGGGTTATTTATCTCTTACCCTCACCATCTTCCAAATGGTCCTCACATATGTAAATCTTGACCCTTTATTTCCATAGACCTTGGCCAATCTTAATTTCAACAATGGCTGGTAATGATTGAACCTCCTATCACAAGATCAAATTCTAGGATAAATAGACATATCTCTATTGTTTGCAACTTCTTCAAACCTTACAAATGTCCCCAACTAGTCCCCAATCAGTTTTAATATCTCTTGTTCCTTATATTCATGATGAAAGTTAGGCATTTTGGTCCATATAGGAATCTCTTTAACTTTCTCTAATAAAGGATGAAAGTTTGATGCCCCATCTATAAAATATAAACTCTTCCTACTAATAAAAAGCTATCCATTAAAAAATCAAATCCTTATATCTCCCAAAAGGACAAATAATTAAATAAAAGACGTTAGCCAAGGTTTTCAAGATGCATTATTTTCTCAAATGCCTCACTCCAATTTCTTATTTTATTAATAGATGATCATGGCCTTGTCCGCTTCATAGAAAAGCATTTTCCTTTAAATAACTCACTAAATCACTTCATTCCTTGTTGTCTATTAACATAAAGTGACTAAAGCATATTTGACATCAAATTTACCTATTGAGGCTACTTAATTGCCTTATCCTTTGGTTTCAATCTCCAAAACATTTTTGCAACACTTCCAAAATCAATGTCGTCTACAATCCTTAACAATCTCTCACCAACTGGGGATGTAAGTTCCTTTCAAACCCCTCACCTTCATTTTCCTTATAAAATATGTTATTAAAAGTTACCATAACCTTCCATGTTTTCTCCCTTTGAGACCTCTTGGTAGAAATTTAGGCTAGTTCCTTTTGTTGAGAGGTTGCCTAATACAAGTGCCACCTTTATACTTTAGACTTGCTTTCCACCGAAACCCCAAAACCTACACTTGTTGTTGCTTAATATATTTATTTTTAATTTACATATTATTATTTCTTCAATTATTGTCACATATTATTAAATTGATTTGGTAATATATATAGTGAGCTCATGAATTTATTTATATAAAAAGTACTTCCTATTAAAATTAAGGTCAAAATAAAATTATGATTAAGTTAGATCTAAAATTATTAATATTAAAAAATATCTGTAATTTTTTTTTTAAACAATTATGAAAATCATAAAAAATTAATAATATAAACAAAATTATAACCATTTAAAACCTTAAGAATATTGTTTGAAAATTCAAACATTTTTAAAAATGCAAGCAATGAACGTCATCCCAAATATTTTTTAAATGTCAAATCATTGTATCCCCCAACCAGCTGCGAGAGTGCTAGTGTCCTCATTTTATTCCGTTTGATATTAAACTAATAACTATGGTATTTTTCTTGCACAATGATGATGAGCCATGTCATTTTGGCTCCATCAAGATATTAAAGATAAATCATTACAGCTGCAACAAAAATTAGCCGTTTCAACTTGGGAAACAAGAGTCCCAATATAAATTACAACCTCGAATCGTCAATTGTCTCTATTGGTCGGTCTACATACTCTGTTGCCAGATTTGTTTATTTCTCTGTTCCAATTTCCCATTCCACATCCCCTGATTTCCACAAATGTAGTTGTGGGCTATCTTTAGGGTTTAAAAGTAAAGCAATGTTCTGAAAATTTGAGGGGGTCCGTTTCTCCTTGAAACACAGAGGGTACTTCTCTTCTTCTTCTCTACCATAGAAATTGATGTCATGGACAATCTGTGCACTTCATTTTCCCGCTCACCCTTATGCTTTCTGCTTCAATGCTTTTGGATGTCAACACACATCGACATCGAAGCCTTGTTACATATAAATTTATAAGATATGAATGACCTGCCGTTCTGGCTATTTAACTTAGAAATTCGCAATGCGAGGAATTTTTAATAAAAAAATTGTCACATTTAGATAGATGTTGTCAATAAACCTTAGTCAAGACGCCTATATTTGCAAACATTTTTTATGACATTGCAAGAGAGGCAACCGGTCATCTATTTTCACCTGATACATTCCATCATAACGGGCATGAAATTTTATACTGTGGCATTAACTTCTTTGATACATTGGACCCCAGTAACTTTCTGACCCCACCTTTTAAAGCCAACAATATTTTCACCAATTTCAAGCACCATGGAGAAGCCGTCGGCGCTAACAATGATAAATATTTGATGAAGTTTTCCAAAGATGTTTCCTGCAAAGTTTTGATGTTTTCGGATGGCCAGCAATCCATTTGAGGGTCTGAGACAGGTTTACAACCAAATGTGGAAAGACAAGTCCACAATAGAAGCCTATCAGATAATTTTACATGTATATGAGTTATGTTCTTTTATCTACGGATACATCAGATAATTTGACTACAAACATGGGAAAATATCAC
Source organism: Cupressus sempervirens (assembly GCA_028749045.1). NCBI lineage: Eukaryota > Viridiplantae > Streptophyta > Pinopsida > Cupressales > Cupressaceae > Cupressus > Cupressus sempervirens. The sequence continues at coordinate 388,800,299 of CM053790.1, forward strand.
CCCTTTATTAACTACAGTATTTTTAATAGCATATTTAGAAGATATATGGCCATTTCAGTAGAGTTCACTTATCTTTAACAAGTCAATCTTTGCAAAGTAGCTCTGTTGTCATTCAATTTCATTGTGAAACTTGCATTGCAAGATGCAATATAGTGTATATGTTGGAGATGATCCTCAGAAAAGAGTAACATATAATATGAATGCACTCCAAAAAACAATGAATCGAGAAGAAACAAAATCAAGTGCAGTTTTGCACACAAAACTTGATACAGATACGCTCTCCCCTCATTATGGGAATGCTGGTACTGGCAGAAGTTGGACCCTAACCCCAGTATACTGCACTGCACATACAAAGCCCTTACAAAAATTATAGATAGCACCTACTTACTCATAGAGAATTGCAGTTTCTCTTAGAAAATACAAGGTATGTGCACCTACTCATAGAGAATTGCAGTTTCTCTTACAAAATACAAACTATGTAGTTATAAATGTCAGAAATGTAACAAGCTTGCATAATATAGGACCACCTGATCCCCAAATTTTGGCAGGTAAGCAGTACCTACATTCTTGGAAGGACAACATGATTACAATCTATACCACAACAGTTGAAGGATCCTTTGTAATCACTATGGTACAATACTAATCAATCTACAGTCTGAGTCCCTTTAACAGAGGAGACTTGTATCCTGTCATCGTAGGTGTGTTTGAGGTAGCAGGGCTACAGTTAGAAGTTTGAATGCTGCATGTTTTCACATAAGGCAGAGGCAGTTTATTTGCAAGTGAGTTCAAAGGTATTTCTTGCAGATTCCTTAGGCACTGAGTGCACTTACGTAAGCATGCAAGACGGCTGTTAAACTGATTCTGGCAATCTGGAAGGCTTGTGATTTGGATGTTTGCTTCATTTTCCCTTGAAACTGGAGCTCCATCTATGTCCTGCAAGTATTTCATCACCTGAAATGTCAGCTGCAAAAGTGATGTTTTACCAAACATAAATCTGGCTAAGTTTTATCACAACTCGAGTTTAGCTTTAAGTTTGAAGAGAAACAGATAGGTGACTAACAAGTAAAAGTTAGTGTACACTGTAAGAAATAACTAATACCCTACTGTTGACAGAAATAAATAAAATTCAATAAACAAAAATGGAAGTGAAAATGTTGCCGAATATTCTTACTCCAAGCATAAGAAAGATGAAGTCTTGCTTCTTCTCACCAATGTGAGGCTCTATCATCTTTCGCAGTTCTGTCAAATTTGTGCTCTTCGACACTTTGATGATTTGAAGCAACTTTTTTGAGGCTCCATTTGGTGTTTCCCACTCCACATGCACATCATACTTTTCATCCTCTTCCACTTGGGTTTCATCATTCTCTTTACTTTGTTTCTGCTTTTTTATCTGGTCATCTCTAAGACAATTCCCTGAAACCACTTGTTGTAAACAAGTTTCTTCTATCAATGGTACTTTATTTTGGTCGTTGAGAGTAAGAATGTTTGAAGCTGGCACCCCCAGCTCAATTTCTCGAGTTGCGAACAACCTTGGTGATCTTAATTCAAGTCTAGTTGCTCCTTCCAGGGAAGGGCTCCATGAGGTCAACTTACCATACTGAGGGGAGGAGCTCTTGCAGCTTGGAGTTACTAAGCCTGCAACCTCTGGGCTAAGATTTTCAATTGGTTCCTCAAAAGAGGTGGTGCTATTACAGCCCAGCCCCACTTTAGTTCCTTTTGATATTTCTTGCTTATTGGGAGGTGTATTACTTGCTTGCTGAGCAAGTTCTCTGGAATTACCACAAAGTAAAAAGATGTTTTGAATGCGTGTCTTTCTGGATATAGTTGCATCAATCTGATCTTCAAAACCCCTGATTTTTCGAATGCATGACTTTCTGGATAAGGTTTCATCAGTCTGATGTTCTGAACCCCCCGATGATCTTGTTATTGCATTCCCATAATTTAATTTTGTTTCAGCTTCAAAACTTACCAGTTTATTAAAACTACCTGAGTCCCTCTTCTCAACATGGTTATCAAGGGGAAACTTGGTGGAATTTGGTAAACAGCTCACTTGCTGTAACTTGGGCTCAAAATGACCAACAGTTTGTGTTTTAACAAAAATGGATCCGATGAAATTCTTGTTGCGGGAAGAAACCTCCTCTTCTAGAAATTCATCATCTCTAACAGTTCTTTCCTCTTCCTCATAAACTGTAGAGAGCCTACATGTATTCATCAATCTTGTTGGTTCTGTGTGATCCTCCTTCATCCCATCACTACTGTGACCAATACTATTGCTATCAGTAGAGTTCAACTTCAGGAAAGGGAACCGTTGATGCATTAAAACTCTTTCATCTTTATCAAGAGGGCAAAATGAACTACTAACATTATCTGACAACAATGCTGGGTCATCCACTATTGTCACAATCTCTCCAAATTGATCCCTGGAATCCAATTTGGGGTTTCTATTCAAATTGTCTGGCTTATTTCTGTTTGATTTGTTAGCAAAGTCTAAACCGTTAGGTTTCATTTTATCACCAGAGATATCTTCAGCATCCACTTTTTCTGAAGGAGACATTAATTTATTTTTGACTTGCTGTGAATACATTCCTTCTAAAACTCTCACACTGGTTGAAACCAAATCCCCTGGCACAAAGTTATCAGGTATTTTCTCATTTTGTATACTTGCATCCATCCTTACGAGGTTATTTGATAAAGGAGTGTTTTTTATGTGCTTAAGCTCGGATTCTATTTCCTCCAAACGATGCCTCAACATTTCTACCTCCCCTTCATGTTGTAAAATTTTTTGCTCCATCTTCCTCTCGCCCCATTCTACAAAAATATTTGTGGATTTCTGACACTCTTCAAATTTTCCTAAAAGTTCTAGTTTTAATAGTCTAGCTTTTTCTTCAACCTTTAAATCTATCTCCTTGTGCTTTTGTGACTGTTTTTCTTGAATTTCTTGAAGTTTTGCTTTAAGTTTTATGACTTCTTCTTCCTTCTTTAGCAGCTCATTTTGGGCTGCTTCTCTTTCCTCCTCCTTCAATTTATTATCAATTTGAAGCTTTGAAATGTACTCATCCATTGCCACAATGCGTGCTCCCAAGACTGTAGAATCAATGCCTTGAGAGAAGACTTTTTCTTTCAAAGGGGAGCTGGAGCAGCGGACAATGCACTTGGCCTTGGCACCATATTCTAGGGTACCAATAGTCTTGTGTATGTCTCTTGGATCAGGACTAGCACAAAGAACCATTAGGATTTTGGTTCCATTATCCTCAAATGAATCCTATACAAAGCAGAAGCAAAATCTGTTAAAATGCAAGCACAAGCCATAATTCTTCATTAATTTTGCCACTTTATATAGCTTGCAATAGAAAAAAAAACACAGTAACCAAGTAACGATCTACTACATAGAATGGAAAATGAGCAATATGAGATTTATGAACTATGATAGCTTATAATCAAACTATCAACTATTATATTCTATAATTATAATTTGTAGCTTTCAACTTAAATATAAAATCACATAAAGCAAAAAGTTCATCCAAAAATTACCTGTAGAAGCATCGTGAGCCTGCTGTCTCTGAATGGAATGTGAGTATCTCCATTTGCTATGGCCTCAACAACTCGCTTGAGTGCAATGTTCCCTTGATTGATCTTAGCAGTCTAAGATTGCACCAAAAGTATGTAAAAACAAAGTCCAGTGAAACTTTAGTAATCTGATGCAATATGTCTGTTCAACAAGAATGTTAAATAATGCATGAATTACAACTTGGGTATTAGTAAACTAGTCTTTGCTACCATTAAAAATTACAAATATAGCATCTATATTTTTATAGACATTCATGTAAATCAGTTACTAATTTAGAGCTGGAGGAATGTGCAATTATTGTCCCATGGAAAGGTGTTACAACTTTCTGATTTTCTTGGGTGAGAAGCCCCATGAAACATTTTAGAGAATCCTATTGGACATTCATGTAAATCAGTTACTGATTTAGATTTGAAGGAATGTGTAATTTTTGGTGTCATGGAATCGTGCTACCACTTGTGATTTTCTTGTGTGACCTCATGTTTTTTTGTGACTAGCGTGCCTTAATTTCTTCTAAATTTCTGCAACCATTTTGTGCCAATATTGACCTAAAATAGGGCATATTTTGATACAATATCCGATTTTATCTTTGTTAACAGTTCCTATTGTTTCCTATTACTTCTTGTCTTATTTTTTTTTTATTGGTAAAAGGCCAAACATTTGATTATATATATAACAAAAGTTTATACATTAAAAAGTATGCCATTCAAAAGGGCACTGGTAGGAAAGAATGGAGAATAAAACCTCCAGTCTTGCCCGGGATTTACGTCCTATACAAGTTTACATATTAAAAGGGGCATACCCCAGTTTATATAGAGTTATGATGAGATGTATATTATATGTTTTATCATGCTGCATTTATGAAAAATTTCAAGAGTAATACTCCATCAATTGTTAGAGTTGGGTAGTGCCTGTCCTCCTTCTTTCTATCATAAACTTCAAAACTCATTGTAATTGTTGGTGAAATAAAAAATCTAATCTTTCTTTAATAAGTTTGTGTAATATGTTTCTCTTTCTCCAATAGTTATTGCTTAGCCCCATGAATACGTTTATGTCAAGGGTTAAAGATATAGTGCTGAGAATATAAACCTAAGTAGTAACAGTTCATAGTAATCTGAACCATATAGGAGCCCTAGTCTGAAAGTGAGTTTCTGTTAAAAGGAACAGTGAGAAAACCATGAACAACAGCAATTAGATTTAAATCTTAAAAATTATAGAAGCACAATTATAACTTAAATCCAGAACATTAATCTTTTCATGCAAGTTCAGAATAGGCAAAATGAGGCTACTGATCACTTTGAAGCAACCATTGCAGTTCTTTTATAAGATTGCTTTGAAGAGTTAGAAAAGTGAGGAAAGGATCAAATAAGCAACCAAGTATCTGGTAGTTCTGAAGTGTATTACTTAGGTAGCATAATCTAGGTTTGAGTTTTATTGGAATAATATAAACTGCCGATAAACCTGTCCACATTTGAAGATTCTGAGAAGCCTTGAGCATGTAGCCTAAAGGTTCCTAGGTTTTAACTTTCAAATATTTCAGTTTAATATAATAGTGCAGTTCAGACAAGAACAGGTTGCAGCATTATTAACTGAAGAGGCAAACTAAGGATAGTTTCGAAACTAGTGATCAACGCTAGGGCCCGGAAGAAGACAAAATTTGTCACAGATTATGACCCAAGGCCACACTAGATCTGAGATAAAATCGAGATCTTACTAAATTCAAAGTATCATATAGGATTAAATCTACAGAACTAAGAAGGCAGAAAGCCAAAAAGGAATGTACCAAGCTGAAAACAAGTATAACAGCCGATAAGCCAAACAACATAATTTAGAGAAGTTGGGTGGATTTGGGTAAGAGCTACCTTGGGGGGTTGCATCTCTAACCGATTATAGTTTAGATGAAGATTCATCAGAATTAAATATAGTGAAATTTTGGCCATCAGCTCCGGAATTTGCTAAGGCATCTGCTATATTGTTACCTTCTCTATATATATGCTGAAACCTTATTTCTTCAAATTTGTCCACCATGTTTAGAGCTATTTCGAGTTTTGAGTTTAGTGACCGATTTGGTGTGCTTCTTTTTCGTAGTGCATTAAGAATGATTTGTCTCCTATTATTAGTTTTGAAATCCCTACTTCCAAGCTTAACCGAAGCCCCCCTGAAAGTGCTTCCAATTCAGCCAGATTATTAGTTATCCTCCCTAGTGGTTTAGCCCGTTTAAGGATCCATTTCTTAGAGTTGGTGGTGTAGCATCCGAAACCAACTTTACTTGGGTTGCCCCTTGATGCACCATCAAAATTTACCTTTGCCCAACCTAACGGTAAGGGTAGCCATTTACAGTTCTCTCGGGCTAGTTTGTCAAATTTGGTTTAAACCCTAGGAGGGTTGATTAGCTTATTCCAATTCTTTTTTATTAGAGCATCCCATTCTAAGAACACTCCTTCCATGTTGTGATGTCTCAAGTAGTTATTAATAACTTTTGTGATGCTAGATTCTACCTTGTTTAGGAAAGATTTAAGTTGCAGTTCCTCATTGTTGAAAGTTCTCATGTTTCTTTCCTTCCAAATCTCCCATAAGAGGATGGATGGTGAAACTTTTCAAAGGTTGTTATAAATTTTAGATTGTCCATCTTTTGGCCAGCTTGTAAGGTGCTCCTAGAGGTTGAAATGGAGAGTTGAAGACCAATTCAATTTCTTGCATAGCCAATACCAACATGATTTAGCAAAGCTGCATTGGTAGAGAAGTGATCTACTATATCTAATGCCTTTTTGCATAAAGAACATCTCGAGGGACCTTCAAAACCGATTTTGGTGAATCGATCTGTTGTGAGGATTCTGTTTTGTGATGTTGCCCACAAAAAAATCTTTGCTTTGGGGAGGCATGTAGGATCCCAACAAAGAGTAAGGGGGATTTCAATTTGCTCCCATCTTTGGGAATTAATAATAAGATCATAGCCTAATATAATTTTGTAGGTTCCTTCCTTCAAAGCCCCCCATATTAATTGATCACGCCAATCAATGTGTTTGACTGGTCTTTACTCAATATATTGCTTAAACTAAAGTCTTTTGTGTTCCGCAAGGTCAGTGTTTTCCATTGTCTTCCACTTCCATACTTTTGTTTGATTAATTGTTTCTCTGTATTTATAATCTTTAACAAATTCTCCCCATTGATTTATCAATTTGAGTTTTATGGAATCCGAGAGATAAGCAGAACTGGGATGTGGAAGCCCTTCCCAAGAACCTTCCCAGAATAATGCTTCATCCCCCCTTCCTATATCCCAAGTTAAATAATTGGCTATTAATGGTTTGCAGTGTAGCATGAAGTTCCAGGTGTTCAACCCTTGCGGGGGATCAATAGTGGGAAAAAGAGATATAGGATCATTGGGGTTGAGACATTTATGATATAATATTTTTGCCCATTTATCATCTTTATTCGTATACATTCTTCATATAAGTTTGGCTCCGAAGGCTTCATTCTGCCAGTTGATGTTTTTAATTCCTAACCCTCCTTGATTCTTAGGTTTGCATATATTATCCCATTTGATTAATGCTAGTTTTTTTTGCTCTTCTATCCATTTCCAGAAGAAATCCCTTAGTTTTTTTGTCTATTTTGTGTTTAATACCTTTAGGTAATGGGAGACGTGAAATGTGATGAGAAGGTATTGCTGATAATACAGATTTGATCTTAGTTACTCAACCTACCTTGGTGAGCCATCTAGTTTTCCAATTATTAGTTTTCTTTTCGAGTTTATCTAAAATAGGTTCCCATGTTTTTCAATTCCTAGGCCCTTTCTCTATTTAGATTCCTAGATACTTACAAGGAAATTTACCCTTCCTATGTCCCATTGTTTGTCAAATGATATTTTCCATACCTGTTTTGATGTTTAAAAAGAATATTTCTGATTTTTCCTCATTTACCTTTTGTCCTGATGCTCTCATATAGGTTGCTATGGTTTCTTTGTACTTTCTAGCTTCCTCTAGAGTACTAATTCCTACTGTTATGGTATCGTCGGCTAATTGTTGGTGTGTGATATTTCTGACCTCTTCTGTAACAGCTACTCCATTGATCTTATTTTCTGCTTGGACCTTTTTAATAGCCCTACCAAAGGTTTCTACCATAATGATGAAGAGAAAGGGTGAGATTGGATCCCCTTGTCTGATTCCTTTGGATGAGTTGAAGTATCCCTCTCCATTGATAAGAATAGAGATTTTCAGCGTTGAGATGCAATTATTAATTAGGTTAATCCATTGCCGCGAGAAGCCTTTGCAGAGGAATCACCAATCTGCTTCTTGTCTTATTTTGTTTCTCTAAGAGTTCCAGATTTATATGATAGCCAAAAGAATGTCAATGAGTTATTTTTCTCCATCACTCTTTACCCATTATTTGCTTTTTTCTAATAAATCTAAGTGTTGATTGGATAGATGGCAAGTGTTAAAATCCTATTGTCCAATTCTTTTTAAGCTCCACATATCTTTTCCTCTTAAGATTTTTTTGTACAAGGAAATGGGATTGTGACACGTGTCTTCTTTCTATGTGTTTATTATCTTCCTTTATAGTGATTCTATTGTGGTTGGGTTTCCCTTGATTCTAATTTGTTTCATTTAACTCAATCTCCTTGTGAGAAAAAATCCATCATGATCAAGATGTTAAGTCTTGATAAGGTTTTTCTCTCCATCTTGAGAGAAAAAGATTCCATCACAATCTTGTTTCACAGATTCCATCACAATCTTGTGTCACAGATTCCATCACAATCATTTGAGTAAATGTATTGTTCCACAGAGCCAAACCCCCACACCCACCTACCCATTCCCCACATTTCCATGAATGATGACATCTCTAGAACATTGTTGGTGAAGTCACCCCTCATCCTTTCACCTCCATTCAAGACTCAAGGATGTTTTTGGGAAATCCCCTCAACGAAGGAATGTTTTCCAAATGTTCCCTACTCTAGGGATGGCTTGAGACCCTAAGATGCCCTTGAGATATTAAGGGTCTCCAAAGAGTCTCCCATCCATCCCAAGAAATTCTAGCCATCACTTGTGGTAGATTAAAAATTGATATTTTTAACAATTAAAAAGTGATTTTGATTTGTGTGCCCATTTCCTAGCACAAATGGTATATGGATTCTACCCAATGTTCCACCACCCATTGAGGACTAGGGGACATTAGAATGGTTTTACAAGATGGAGGACAAAGAACCTATGTTTGGGGATGTCAAAGGGACAACAAGGGGTTGCAGCACTGGACAATGAACATTTAATATCAATAGAATATTGGGATACTAATTCTATTATATCAAAAACATCATAAAGATGATTACAATGAGTAGCATGATATCACTACAAGTACAAAATGTCAAAGTGTAGTAAAGGGAGGCCTCTAATCATCACCCAATGGAACATCAACTTGATTCACAATTTTCTTATCAATTTTTTTATTTGTTTTTAAATTCAAAAGGTGGAAAATGCATTTTTTTTAATGTTTTTGTGTAGAAATCCAATTAAGACATTACTAACAAGGGAGATGCAAATGTCTATGGGACAGACGAGACTACTACGCTGAACTATTCTAAGGTCCCGACGGTGGAATGGTGGTGCTTGGGCGATAGTGGGTGGATGTCCTATCCCCATCCCCTCGTCCTAGGAATGTTGGGGTCCAAAGGCTAGGGACACATCCCCACTTTTCACTAGTTACACCCAAATCCTAAGTACTCACAAAAAACTCATAAATATACATCTAACTTGTAAGCCTCATTTTAACTAACTCCTAAGTTTTAGAAAAGTGACAGAAATGGAATGTGGCATCCATCATGTAGATTTGTGTGGTTTCGAAGGCCTCAATTTGTGCTTAGTGGCGGGCGCCCAAACTCTGCAAGAGGCACTATTCTCTGATCTCGCTAACCATTTGCTAGATGGCTAGCATCATATTGGTTTTGGTTATTGAAAGTTTGTTCTATTTTCAGGAACTCTTGATATCTAAAAGAATATTCTTGATGTGTTGTAATCATAGTTCCTAGACTCAAACTTAGTGTGGACTTGGCAAGGCTTACTCAACTCAGGACTCGGAAAAAATTAGGTTTCTAGGGAGTCTTGCCTAGGCCAACTTTCCAGAGAGTCCTAAGCCCCTAAGACATGGCCAAGGTCACTTGACTTGGAACTCACCAAGACTTGGAGATTCCTAGAGTGTCAAAGAACTATGGTTACAATTAAAAAAGCCATCTCTCCCTCACCTCCACTCCTTCTAGCTCTCACTCTTAATAGGTGCAATGTTATAGATTAGACACCATAAGAAAGTCCCATATTGGTAGCACAATACAAGTGAAATGTTAATCAATTTGATGTTATATTGGCTTCTTTCAATGGTTGTTTGAATGAAGAACTCCTTGTGGAGCAACCATCTTATAAATTTCAGGTAAGAAAAAACAAGTTTACAAGTTGTAAAAATGCACTTTACATACTTAAGTAGGCACCAAGAGCATGTAGTAAGATAGATAGCAATTTTTAGAAGAATGGTTTCAAAAAGGAGTGAAAGTGTGTGCGCACTATATGTGAATAAGGCCTTGTAATTTACTCATAATTTGTCTATAATATGTATGTTGATTTGATTAACATAGGAAAAAGTAAAGTGATAATGGATGATTTCGAAAATCCTATGAAGAATGAATTTTGGATAATAGATTTGGGATTGATGTGCTATCTCCTTGGGATAGAGGTAAGGCATTTGAATAATGACATTTTCATTTCACTGGAAAATATGTTAATGATCTACTTGATGGACTTAGAATGAAAAATTGTAAATCCATGAACTCACCGATAAACATGAATGAGAAATTAATAAAGGATGATGGCTCAGAAAAGGTTAATGCAACATTTCATAGGAATTTGCTTTGGCAATCTTATGTATCTTATAGTTTTTTGACCAGATATCATGCCTGCTATTACTTTGTTTCTAAGGTTTATCAAAATCCAAGTAAAACTCATTTTAGAAAAGGATTTTGATTTGTGTTCATGGTATAGTTAGTTTTCATTTAATCTACAATTATGATTTTGGTTTAAATGGACATGCACATAGTGATTGAGCAAGATATGTTGATCATAGAAAAAGTAGTTGAGGTTATGTGTTTAATTTTGATTGAAGTGTCATTTCTTGACTTGAGAAACAATCATCAATATCTTTGTAATCAGAAAAAGTTGATTATTGCTGCACTTCACTATCCTATCAAACAATATGGTTGAGGAGAACTCTGGCAGATCTAAGGCAAAAAAACACCAACTATACAGTGAGATACTAACCCAACAATTGCTATCACTAAAAATCATATCTTCCATTGTCTAACCAAGCATTTTGATATCTGCTGTCATTTTGTTAGAAATCTTGTGGCAGAAGAACAGGTTGAATTGAGATTTTGCAAAACTAGTGATCAGCTAGTTGCTATCACTAAAAATCATATCTTCCATTGTCTAACCAAGCATTTTGATATCTGCTGTCATTTTGTTAGAAATCTTGTGGCAGAAGAACAGGTTGAATTGAGATTTTGCAAAACTAGTGATCAGCTAGTTGATATTCATACCAAAGTAGTTTCAAGATTTTAGTTCTAAATGAAGACACATGAAGAATTTTTGCATATTAAGCATTAAAGGGAGAATTGAAGGTTTTAATGCTTGATTCATGTTGCATCAGATTTTTAAGATAAATTTACTCCATGGCTCACTCTAATTATTGTCAATTTTTTTCAACTTTTTTGTTTACACGGTGTAACATGCATTTATTCCTTGTAAAGCCACTTTGATTACTTTTTCCACCATTTGACAGTTGTTAACTTCTATTATTATATGAATTTGTTAAAAGATATTGGATTCTAAACTCCACACAGCTGCAGCCAGTTCTTTGTACTTTTCTTTTTGTAAGAAAAGCTCCATTTTTTGGCAAAGCTGCATTGTGTTTCTTTTTATGCAGCCATTCTTTTCAGAAGGGTCTTGTAGCATTCTGGAAGCTGCCAGCATCCTTTTCTTCCTTCCTAACTGTTGTTTTTAACCACATTTTAAAGTGGTGTTTTTTCCATGTTGTTTGAGTTTAAACTTTAAAACATATTTTAACATAATGAAGGTCTAGACTCGAGGCTTCCTCATCTGTTCATCTTTACATGCTTACCAGACCAAGGTCTAGACTCAAGGCTTCATCTGTTCATCTTTACATGCTTACCAGATCAGTAAGTATGATTTCTTGAAATTTATGTCACTCTGAGTAGCGTTATGCAAAAGCTGTTTAAAATTAATATCTAAATTAGTTAACCCTTTATTTCAAACTGTTGTATAAATCAAATAATCTTCTATTTTAAATGGTGTCAACAATTGCATGGAATCAAATCCTTTGGTTTTTCTAATGAAATGTTTACATTAGAAAACTTGTGCTTCTGCAACAGGATTTTGTTGTAAAACCAACAAGATGAGTAGATCTATGCAAACAAAAATTGGGAGTATTGTACCAATTGATAACATAGCTGTAGTAATTAACAACTCAACTTCAATAGAGGACTCACATGCCTAGGGTCATTCCTAGTTGCATCACACAAGTAGTTAATATAAAAGCATTACAACAACCTAAATAATGATATTGCTATCAGGATTTAACTGTGTAGTTTTTGAGTCCAACTCATTGGCGCATGTATCATGAGTAGTGATTCAACATGAATCCATCTCTCATGAGAATAAATGAAACACTTAGCACTCATTGGATCTAGGTGTGCTCACAAAGGTGAAGCACCGGGACTTCCCGGAGGGTCACCCATCCCAGTACTACTCCAACTTGAGCACACTTAGCTACGGAGTTTCCTCCATCATTAAACTCACTCTGCTTGCAACCCCATTTGCAAAACCTTCACCAAGTGTTGTGCCTTATGAGCCATTAATTAGAAAGCCCCTTGAGCTCATCAATTGATAAGAAGGAGATAACTTCTACAGCAAGTCAAATTATGATATTGTTATCAGAATTTAACTATGTAGTTTTTGAGTCAAACTCATTCACCCATGTATCATGAGTAGTGATTCAATACAAATCCACCTCTCATGAGAATAAATGAAACACTTAGCACTCATTGGATCTAGGTGATGCTCACAAAGGTGAAGCATCAAGACTTTCTGAGAGGTCACCCATCCTAGTACTACTACAGCTTGAGTGCACTTAACTAAGGAGTTTCCTCCATGGTTAAACCCAATCTTCTTGCAACCCCATTTGCAAAACCTCCACCAAGTGTTGTGCCTTATGAACCATTCATTAGAAAGCCCCTTAAGCTCATCAATTGATAAGTAGGAGATAATTTCCACAGCAAGTCAAGTTATGATATTGCTATCAGGATTTAACCATGTAGTTTTTGAGTCAAACTTATTGGATGAAACACTTAGCACTCATTAGATCTAGGTGATGCTCATAGAGGTGAAGCACTGGGACTTCACGGGAGGTGGTGCACCCATTCCAGTACTACTCCAGTTGGAGCAAGCTTAACTACAGAGTTTCCTCCATGGTTAAACCCACTATGCTTGTAACCGGATTTGCAAAACCTTCACCAATGTTGTGCCTAATGAATCATTCAAAAAACTACACAATTAAATCCTGATAGCAATATCATAAGTTAACTTGCCGTGGAAATTATCTCCTACTTATCAATTGATGGTTCATAAGGCACAACACTTGGTGAAGGTTTTGCAAATGGGGTTGCAAGCAGAGTAGGTTTAACCATGGAGGAAACTCCGTAGTTAAGCGCACTCAAGCTGGAGTAGTACTAAGATGGGTGACCTCTCGGGAAATCCTGGTGGCTTCACCTCTGTGAGCATGTCCTAGTGCTTCACCTTCGTGAGCATCACCTAGATCCAATGAGTGCTAAGTGTTTCATTTATTCTCATGAGAGATGGATTCTTGTTGAATCACTACTCATGATACATGGGTCAATGAGTTTGACTCAAAAACTACACAGTTAAATCCTGATAGCAATATCATAATTTGACTTGTGGAAATAATCTCCTACTTAACAACCTAAATAGTTATGAGAATTGTATCCTAGGTCAGATTCAGTTGTAAAATTGATAATGAATTCAAATGATAACCAAATAATATTCTTGTTATCTTTCATGCTGGGGAAACACAAGATCATGTACAATTTATATATAATTGGTTTTATTATATATATAAACATTTCTGCAATCTAATCATAAGATATATTTGTTATTGATCAAGAACAGTGATCAAAACCTTAGAAACTAATAAACTTATCCTGATGTTTGCCAGAAAGAGTGATTCAAAACCTTAAAACATTAATATTTTCTTGATGATTGCTGAAGAAAAGTGATACCGAACATTAGTAATCAATAAAAGTATATGCATTTTATCTCTAAGTGGCCGGTCTTGGTTCAGATTTGGGTTCGGACTTTGGTTTGGGGATTCGACAAAAAAAATTTGGGCCAGATTTCAGTTCAAACATTGATTCAAAACTTCAATGTTCAAACATATAATAATAAGAAGTTAGAAGTGTGATTCTCATAAAATCAAAAGCCATATTACCAGAATTGTGCATTGTCTGATAACAACCCAGTGGTTGTTCATCATTGTTATCCCATTTTTAAATTAGTTATCTCATCATCACAAAAAAAACTTTAAAATGTAATAAGTTGGGTGAAGTTTCTCTAAAACCGTATTGTTTGGTTATACCTGTTGGCATTGTTTGCTTTAAGTTTTAAATAGTTTATTGCAGGAGTTTCTAAAAAAGTTATTTGTTGCAGAATATCAATCTATGACGGCAAGATATATGTTTCTTTATGTTGCATGTTTGGATATACAATTATGTATCAGTTTATCTGATTTCATTGGCATCCTGTAAGTAAATATGCAAGCCATTTCTTGGTAAGATTTGACATATATATCCAACTGTTAAGAAGATTTGACACGAGGAGATAAAATAGTCAGATCTGATTTAAAATAATACCAATAGCAAGGGTGTTTACAGTATTTGTACTATTGAGATACTACACCCTTCAATTGCTAATATTATAATGAATATAAAGCAAATTCCAAGTATCCTCTTTCTCATCTACGGTTATGCTCTTTTTATTTAATGCTATGATATTGATCTAAGATACCAGATTCAGGCAAGGTTCTGGATGGGAATCTGGATTCCCTATGGGTTTGCTGGGGAATCCACAGGGATCTAGATTCCTGTCCAGAATTCAAGCAGAATCCAAGCGGAACCAGTACTAGAACCAGGATCTAGACTTCAGAATAGGAATCGGATAACATAGTTTTATCTATAAAATCTGCAATTATTAACTCAAGATATATGAATTTAAGGTGTTCACCAAATGACGACAGGAATTTAAGAGGAAATGTAACTCTCATATTGTGTTTTGAATATTTCTGAGTAGTAACGCTCATTCAGTTTTTGTGTGTGATATGCTTTTGACCTTAAACAGAGAAATGGTGTGCACAATGAATGACGGTGATGTGGAAAGGAATACCTGAAGTTTTGCCTCAAACCCAACAAAGCCAGATTGATCAATATTCTCAGATCCAGCCATGTCTACTAGCATCAATCTCCCTCCCACTGCAGGTACATCCAAAGTTATCTGAACACACAACCAAGCATTAGATGGACCAATTAGAGTGTGCTCAATACAAACAACACCCACTTCCAAGAATAGCTACGCACCAAACAGTGGCTTCTAGAGCTTCTATCATTGTAAAGCGTGTTCTTGACAACCCTTCTTTTCTCTACTTTGGCGACCTCATTTGCAATCTTTACAGCATTGCAACCAGAGATGAAGACTGCATTTTTCACCTTTCTGCCCATTACTTCTAGCCTTGCCTGCAACCAACAAGCCGACCAAACCAACACAAAACCCCTCTGTCATGTGTGGAAAGCACCTTAAACGCTGGCAATCCACTGCCTTGTTTTCGTAATGTAGGGTATACTAGCAATATAAAGAATCGAATGAGCACAAGTTAAAAGTTAATAAAGTAAATGTCTAAGCATCCTATTTGGATGGATACGCATTGGCCTTCCAAATTCATGATAAAAACATGAAAAGGGGAATCACAATAGCCATCCGCTGTCATTGAGTGAATCCCAAAGCATGCAATTTGGACTAGAACTCTCAAGTATTTTCGCAGGAAAATTATGATAAAAGAAAAGAAAATAGTAACCACAATGCTCATTCATAGTTATGAAGTGAATCCCAAAGCATTCAATTTGGGCCCAAACTGAAGAACATTCTTGTGAAATAGGACCATTACCACGATGAAGTCCTCGATTCAATCCATACAGGGTGTGACGCTGCAATCCTACATTTACTTATGAAAAAGAAAGAGAAAAGAAAATAGAAATGAGTCATACCCTGCATCCATTTATCTTAGAGGCATTAGTGGCAAGCAGATCATAAATCTCTTCATTGTATATCTCCAAGACAGATACATTGACCTGTTTTGCCTTCTCGTCGCGTTCATCTCCACCTAATATGCTGTCGAAAGCCCTGTAAACGATTCCGGGCTCGGCAGAGCAGCCAAACATGGTATGGCTCTTTCCCGAACCAGTAGGCCCGTACATCATAACAGTGCATTTCCCACCTGCCTTTACACTGTCAACCCTTGCTTGCACAAATTTCTTGTAAAATGTAGAGAGCGCATCGCTCTGGGCGTCAGAAATCCCATCAAATCTGAAATCCCTGTAACCCAAATCCGTTCTCACCCGCATGCAATTGAATCGCCCGTCCCCCTCCCCCTCCCCGTCCCCCTGCAGCACTTGAATCGCCCTATCTTTTGCAGGACATTGACGGATCCGTCCCACCACTTCAATGGGGTGCTCTGTACCTGCCAAACGAGATCTACCAATGGGACTCCTCATGCCATTTACATTCCGCCCCAAAGGAGACGGTGCCATATTTCTCACTTTCTTTACAATAGATTTTCATACGGCTACCACTTCCTTCCCTATAAAGAGGGATTTTTTTCATCTCTCCCAATTTTAAATAACTAGCCGTTGCGCAGTCAAAAGATTCATGCTCCCAAAATTCGGCGCGGTTGGGGCCTCAATAAGCACTGCGTTTGCGTTTTGTGAGGGTATCGATTCGACATTGTATACGTGTAAATTAGAGGTGCCCACACAATATTGTTTGAGCTTTTGGTCATCGATTTTTTCTCGTGTTTGGTATTTATAGACTGAAGGTCGGGAATTAGATGTATCCACACGATATTGTTTAAGCTTTTGGTCATCGATTTTTTCTTATTTTTCTAATTTTTGGTATTTTTAGATTGAAGGTGGGGATTTTTTGATGTTGATATTATGGTATAAGATGTAGGTTTAATTAGATTGACTTTATAATATGTACAAATAATAAAAGTAATTATTTCTTTTAAAATAAAATTTCATATATGTCTTCAAGTAATCAAATATAGCTTTATGTATATGTGCATATCTTAGAGTAAGTCTGTAAAACTAAAAAGATTATATTGTACTAATTGAAGTATGTAAAGTGAATGTAATTAGAATTAACTCCTTAGATGATTGAATGTCTTTAAATGCAAGTGCACAACAATGTATCACACAAACCTATGTCTAGTCAACGTTATGTAGAAAGGAAAAATGTGTAATGTTGGTCACATTTGAATTTAGAAAGGATAAAATGTATAATTGGAGAATGCCTTTATGATCCTAGCCTAATCTTAGAATTAGGAACAAGCTAGATCTTAGTGGATAACACGTGCATAAGAATAAATAAATTTATAGGAATAAATATGGAAGTGATGTAGGAGCATCCCTAGGTCGTTGGTAACCTTGCATCATCTATTAAAAAAAATTCTTTCAGTTTGTTTGTTTGTTGTTAGTGGGACAGTTTCATTTTGTTTAATGTGGTCATCATCTCAGTTGGCTCGTTTTCTTATGCGATCCTTATGGTGTGGTCTAGGCATCACAAAGATCATGTGTCTAGCTTTACAACTTATTCTGAAGTTTCTAGATGAAGTTATCTTATGATTGTTTTAGTCCTATATTTGGTTTTTTTTTAATGGTTGAGGTGGCAAGATTTGGCTTATGGTAGAGTTTCACAAGGTGCAATGCTAATTTTTGCAATGTTTTATGTCATCAAAAAAAAATACAATAAAAGATCCAATAATGAAAACCAATTTTCTAGCATTGTTGGTCAACTATTGCCTAGAAATTGGTTTTCTAGTGGCTAATAATTGTACTAATCCCTAGCTATAAAAATTGGGGTTCCAACACAACCAGGAGGCATTTGGTTGAAAATTGAGCTATCAATTGCCTAATGTCATTATCAAAATATTATTAAAAATAATAATGAAAAAATTAATAAAAATGAAATACTCAAATCTCAAAATTGGGTCGCGTCACTTTGCATAGTGCAAAAAGAGGTCTTCTTTGTTCCTGTAACCTCTCTTTTTACTTGGCCCTATTTTTGGAATTCTTGTTGCTTCATTAATCTTTCTCTATACTCCATGAAGGGTTATCTTTCGCATGTGTAGCACATCTTTTTGGCTCTTTATGTTATTCCTTCTCACTCATGTTGTCCAACTTCATTATGCTATATTAGCATCTCTTGATCTTTCCACGACCTGTAACATGACTCTATATGTTGTTTGACTGTGATCATTTCCCAATCCTTTCATGATTACAAGAATTACTCATTTCCTTCTTTTTTGTTGAGTTTTATATTTCTTATAATTTTCTATCACTTAATTTGGCAAAGCTAGGATTTTTCATTGCTAAAGTTGGGGGGCTATGAGCCACTTTAGTTTATGAAGTGTTTGGTTGGCATATGTGATTTATTCATAAATACCTCAACATTCACCATGTCAAGCCATAATTCTTGTTTTCCATTGATTTTCTATTTTCCACCTGTTATTATTTGTGAATGTGAATTGTTTTTTTTTTTAAATCCATCTCAGCCTTGCAACATGTGTAAACAATTTTTTTGTCATCAACACTCTTATTGTAACTCACCATGGGAGGTGACCATAAATGTTATGAGCTTAGGTATTTTAATAAATTAAACATTTATGATGAGACAATAGTTATGAATTTTTCTCAAGGGTTTCAAAAGGATAGTGTCACTATCCACAGCTTGATATTCCCAGTAATAATATAAACAGTTATCGTGGTGATGGACTTGCCCCAAATAGGAGAATTATTCTTTTTAACTGCCAACATAAGGGTCACTCACCTCAAGAGAAACCATAAGAATTTTATCCCATGCAATGAATTAGTCAAAATGGTCCAAGTGCAAGGTGTTTAGCACAAATGTTATCCACCACCATCCTCTAAGGTAGCTAAAAAAATTATTCAATATGTTGCATGGTAGGGTTGGTTTAATTATTTACATACCCATCACTTTTGGATCATGTTGCATTTATAGTTTGGCAAACTTATAGACCTTCCATATTACCTACATTATTCATTACTACATTTATATAGTAACTTTTTTGAAGGTCATTCTAATTCCCTGACTCATCATGACCTAATTGAGCTTCTTATCATACAATGCATTAAATCTTCAAAGCCCAACTTTACTAGATCACTTTTGTGAATTCTAACCTAGAAATTGGAGAACCCCAACCTAATAAAATTGAAATCCTTGAAGGATAATCCATGACAACGAAAAGGTTAAAATCAAGCCCTATTAGTAAATCCCAAAACACTAAAAGAAAGCCTTGTTGGTTTTCCTAGCCTATGACAGAAACCTAATACATTTTTTTAAGACAAAACCCTAAAAAGGTCCTCTAGCCCCCTAGATAAGATTGCTACCATCATTCATGTTGTTACGGAGGATGAAGTACAAGTGTTGGCCAATAGCAACTCTAAAAAATGGACAAAGAACTCTGAAGCCATAAAAGAAACAAAAAGAAGCAACACAAATTATAGAGTGACATAGAGAACATCCCTCATGAATACATTGAAAAATATAAGTACCAAACATTATTCACTAATTAAGAAAATCATAATCAACACATTCTAACATAGAAGGGGATTGTGGACCAGAACAGGATGTAGATATCGAAGCTATCTAGTAGAATGAAACCCTACAACCCAACATTGAAAAAGTTTATGAAGATAAAGGAACCCTTACTCCTAATAAAGAAGGAGAAGAGGGAACTAAAGAACTTCCCAGTGGTGAAATTAGCTCCATTAATCCTCTTGATCATCTTCCAAAAGGGGAACAATTCAATGAGAAAATGGAAAGTTCTTATGGCCAAGAAATAATGCAAAATACTGGCATTATTTAAGAAAAAGTGTTGCCAAATTTTGGTGCCCTTCTTGAATCACCTCAAAAGAGAGCTACAAACCCCAATGATACTAATACTTTCAATGCCCTTGTTACTAATCCAGAATCCAAAACAATTGTAACTCTAGATAAGTCCTCTATTATTTCCTTTGGTGGCCTGCTTCAGGCCATTACCAAATTACAACTGGAAAATCAACAACTTAAGGCACAATTGCAAGAACAATTATAGAGGAACAAAAAATATGAAGCAATGACAGATATCCGTCTAGAGGTTCCCATGAAAAGATATTTTAAACACATATGAACCTCCACCTTGTTTGTATTTGTTATCTACATGAGGACATGCAAAGTCCTTAAGTTGGGGGGAAATGTTGGGTGCCAAATATGTCATGTTTTCAAATAACCTTTTCCTTTGATCTACCTTAATTTCCTAGTCCTAAGTCCCTTTTTGTCAATTAATTGATAGTAAAATAAGATATACTTAGCGCACCTTTAAAGATAAAAGAATAATTCCTAAGTGATCAATCACTTAAATAAATGATGCATTCATATTGGTTTTACTACAATAACCACATGTGAGGAGAAGGATGATCAAATGGCCATGGGATCAACTACACATGCTAGATTAGTTGATTGAATAAAGATGATACTTGTTTTTTTCTCTATCTTATTTAGGAAAATTATTTTAAGATTTGAATTTCTTAGGGCCTGTGACCAAATTAAAGATTATGTTGTATATTTATAGGCTAAACGACCATAACATAGTGTTCTCTTATTTCGTGTGTGTGTAATACTGAGAAATATGTGATATATAATATACGAAGTGTTCAACAGGTTAAATCATTTTCCCATGGATTTTGATGTTTATACATGGATTAAAGTAGTATGATTTATTACCTTCCATTCAACTTGAGAACCATAGGAAGAGTCCCCTATTGGAACCTGAGTGAGATCGTTTTGATTTAATTTAGATAAGTTGTGTGATGTATCTTTTGTAGAGTGTATGTTTATGAGTGGTTAATGATAATATGTTCCTCTTTGTGAATTAAATGCTTTCTATGCAATCAGATTAGAAGACTTGTGTAGTTTATACTTATTATTCAAGTTTTAAAGGGAATTAGGTATGTCATGTGATAAATGTGATTTAATTGTGGATACTTATTATTCAAGTTTTAAAGGATCACTTCTTTGATATTTCAATTATTAAGCCCCTGATTTTAGACCTCCCTTCATTCATTGCATTCAAAACCTCTGTTGTATTCCATTCACAAGCTACCATAGCCTATTATCCCCTATTATAAATCCACACTTCCTATCACAAACCTATACTTTCTATTGAAGACTCACAAACCTCATGTCAAAACTCCCCATCCTTCATCATAGCACCATGAAACTCCTCTCGTAGACCATCTTCATGTCGCTCTTCACCCATCTACAACATTCCTTGAAATTGAAGTTTTTTCCCTTTGTCATTATTCAATAACATCTTCTGAGGAAATTAGGTATGTCATGTGATAAATGTGATTTAATTGTGGATACTTTACATGTAGTTTAATAATATCTAAAATAGAAGCTTAAATATATTTGGGAGTGATGATGTTTACAATGAAGTGTATCCCTATAGTAGAAATGTGATTTTATCTACAAGATTGGGTGTGTGATTTTGTTTACATTTTCAACCATGAATAGATTTATGATTTCATTAAATAGATTTGTGATTTTATTTGCAAATAGATTCATCATTGTCTTCTTGAGATTTAATTTGTGATTTCATTCATTGTATTGATAATTGGTGGAATTAGAACTAAAGATTTTAAGTGTGATGCACTTAGACAAATTAGAAGTAGAACCTAGGATTTACTCTTTTTCATAACATGCATTTCATCCCCACTTAACCTGTTACCTTCATTCCTTTAACAAACTGCCACAATATATTTCATTAGTCTATGACCCCATATTGATAATTGATAGGAGTAATTCGGGCAATCAAACAAAGCCAAATCTCAATCAAAATAACAGTTAAACCCAACCACAATTTTACCCTCCAACTATGGCCATATGTCTTTAGTATAAGGTTTAATAGAAAATGAAATACCTAGGTATATTACAATGATTTTAGCTCCTTTCCATTGCCAACCATGTGAGAGAAGCCAATCAGGAGCAATTTCATACCACCCAAGTACTAGAGATTTATGAGGAGCTACCTCAGCACCTGAAGCCATGCAAAACAATTTAAGTATCCCAAGGGCATTAGAAAAGTTACATTCTACTAATTCTAAGAATAAAGAGGTTTCATCAATAAGTTGGGGATTAATGAGGTCATCACCATTAGGAAGAGCATGACCTTTACAGGGAGGACCCAACTTAGTGGATCTAAGAACATAAAATAATTCACCAACAACAATAAAAAAAACATGGAAGGAGAAATGGGGTGGGACTAGACAGATTGACATTAATATCAATAACAATGGAGGGGTTTGGAAAAGGACTTGGATTCATTTTCAAAAGTACTTAGGAAAGCCAAAATTTTGCAACATACCAATTATGAAAGGCCACTCTATTCTATCATATGCTTTTTCAAAGTGTAGAAGCACTATAGCAACCATTTGTTCATCTTCCTTAGCCCAGTGCATTGCTTCCCAACATGTAGTTAGGTTTTCTAGAATATACATGCCTTTGATGAACCTTGGCTAAGTAACAAAAATGAATTTTTTGAATAAATTTGTAATCCTTATTTGCTAAGGCTTTGGCAATAATCTTATATGGAATGTTAAAAAATGAAATTAGTCTACAATATTTAACCAAGGTCTTATCTCTTGATTTAGGTACAAGTTCTATTACTCCTATATTGATTTTAACTCTAAAAGAACCTTGATCATAAGAATATTCATATAGGACAGAATAATTTCTCACCTATCTAATCAATATTCAATTTATAAAATTCAGTAGGTAATCCATCTAAACTAGGATATTTGTCATTTTCCAAAGAGTTAATGGCATTTTTAATTTCTTCTAAGGAGATTATGTTTCTCCAGTCTAACAATATCATTAGCAAAAAAATTCTTTGGGATCAACTTGAGACATTTATTAAGTGCTTCTTGGTTCTCAATACCATGTTCAAAAGAAAAGAGTTGGAAATAATACTCATAAAAAATCATTTTTAACCACCTTTAGATCATAAGAGTCACTATCATCAATCTAGATAGACTCTATAAGTTAGCTTTTGCTTTTGGCTCTAATAAGGTTAAAGAAGTATTTTGTACCGCTATCACCCTCTTGAAGCCAATTCATTTCAGCTATAACTCTTTAACATACAAACATTCTTGCATATCTTGAGTATTTGTCTTAGGGATTTATACCTTTATTAGCTTCTAAATTCAAATTCCCCTTCTCTATTTTTTAAGAGACAGACATTCTCTTATGTTGTGCACATTAATTTTTAAATGAAAACATGCATTCAAGTTACCCTATAATGTTAATTCCCATGAAGACAATTCTATTTCAATAGTTAAATAATTTTTTTGGGAGAAAATATTCTTCAAAGCTAAGGAATCAAAATCTTGCATTGAGGTGGTAGTTTTAGGATTCGGGGTATGAATGATCAAAATTCTAGTTTAAGACCCTTAAGTTCAACCCAATTTTGAAGGAAGGAGAAATGAATTGTTCAATATTTCCTTTTGAAGACCACAAGAACACCCTAAATAGATATTTGCCTACATTCTAGAAGGCTTGCTTCAAGATTATTTCTTGCATATTGTAATTTTTTAGAAAGATAAAAATAAACCCTTATATATGACAAAAATTAATATAAATGCCCATTGTCTTCCTTATACATTTCAAATTCATTCATCAAAAGTATTTTCTAGATGCGAGAGAATCCCAATGCATATAAGAAAAGTGTCATACCCATCAAGAAACAACAAAGGATAGGGGTAGAAGTTAATAAGTGGTGGCAATTTTTTATTTTTTTAAAACTTAGTTCATTGGATTCAAACATAAGTGCATCACAAAATAAAATGACTACACATATCATGTCCTTATAGGTTCCCAAATGTTGATGTAACATATCACCTGGTTCATTTCTTCTTTTAACTACAACATTTCATTAGTGTATCAATAGAATATCTTATATTCAAATTTCATTTACAACTAATGGTTTACTAATCTTAGTTTTCTAAACTTTAACATTAATAGCTAACATGAACCATATCCTTATTGTTGTTAACTACAACCATTAATACCTTTTCCTAAGAATATAGATAAATACCAATGATGAACCCAACAATATCTACATCTTACACATTTTTTGTTCCTTTTATAATTGTTTATCCTTCTTATATAATATGTTATAATATTTTCCTTGCTTAGATCTTGGGTAAATTTTATTTGTTTTTACTTCTCATTTAAAACTTTCCTTATAGTTCTTTTACCACTTTTATAGATGTTAAATTAGAGTATCACATATTTACCTACCTAATAGCTCCACAAGTTACTTATGAACTTAAAATAATAAGTAATGTCATTCCTTTAACCTATCTCAATATGGGTTATTGTGTAAGGTATGTATACCAAATGCATTCTCTTTGCACTTGAATTATCATTGGGACAATGTAATTTCAGTAAAAAAAAAATCATAAATAAATCATTACAACTTTTTTCTTTTATTTCATTTGAGTATAAAACTCTAAAATACCTTATCAAATACTAATTTTATTATAATTGTATACATGGAAAGCATGTTCTAGAATACCATCATTACATCATAAACTTTATGAAAGAATACAAATACTTTTCCTTTAGATTTCATAAACATTAACATTATAATTTTCATAATGAACTAGGGTAGGAGATACAACATCACTACTTCCACAAGTACATAATGCTTATAGCCCATCTTCTCATATTCCTAACTACACTTTTGAATTACATGGATTTCTTCAATATACAATTACATCCTTTCAATTTTACATAATAAATTACATTTTAAAGAACATGATTCAAATGAAAAAACTTCAAGAACTACTTGGTAAATATCCAACATCCAAGTCTTGAAAGAGTTATGATCAATACCTCAAAATAATTCACCACTCAACCACATGAAACCATAATTGGTCCACTCCCCTAGTATAGGAGATAAGACAATTATCCACATAGGTTTTAAGGCAAACTAAGGCTAGGGGATACCCTTCTTGAAACATCATAGCAATAAGGAAACATTACAAGGACAACCAAAGGAAGTCATTCAAGAGTAAAGGCTTAGAATATGTCTAGGTGAGTGTCATCAGACATTCCTTTATGTTAGGATCAACCTCTTGTACTAATAAAACCGTGTCGCATTCGAGCCTTCTACAGGATGTTATATAGCCCTATTTTTCCAACAAGACTTGTGTGACCACAGATATACTTTATCTTGATTACTATTTTAATCAACACCTCTAACCCATTCATTTTATTAACATTACCACTTGATTACAAAACTCACATATAGAGCCAACCTACTCATGATCTTGGCCTCTACTACATACAATCCTCTAGGGACCACTTCTGGGTCCTAGAACCTATGGTGAGCCACTCACCTAGGGAACCTAACCCTACTCAAAATCCAACACAAGTGCACATAGGTTTGGGAAAAATATTAGGGTCTCATACCCACAACTTCCCTCAAAACCTTGTTTCAAGCATGTAAACAAACATGATTTATAAAATTGTAAACATATAATGTGTATAAGAAACATAGATGTATGAAAGCACATTTACAATAATGTAGTATAGTTTAGTATTCTTCTGGTGACTTGAATAAAATCTAGAAACTATAGATACACACTAAAATCTATATTAAAGGAGACCACATAATCGCAATATTATAAATGTGGAAAGTAAATAATTAATTACTAAACTCAAGACAATGTACACAGACATTCCATTCATTTGTTTAAATATTAAAATTAGTTAACAATCACAATTAATGCACATAAGTCCATTTAAAGGAGTTTAAAGCCTACCTAGAAGCTTATGATGAAGACTTATTGGTTGATGTTGAGGATTCATTATTCCCTCCATAACAATGATTAGATTTTATATTTTGTGGTTAGATTAATCAATTAACTATCCATATTATTGTGATTGTCATTGATAGTTTTATAGACCCTTACTCATATGCCTGTAACTTTCACACCAAATATTTTTCAAAGATCTCTCTGGTAAAAATGTGGAACATTGGGATTTATCCAACCTTTCCAAAATTGAGAACGATCCAATAGTCCAATTCTGCATTAGGCCCTGCACACAGAGACTATTTTTTTTCCTATTGTCATAAATGTTTTAAAGAATTTCATTGATGATGCTCATCCATCTCTTTCCTTCATCAAACTCTCTTTTAGTATTTAAATCCTATTAAAATTTGTAGAATTTCTCTCCTTAGATTTCTTGCCAAAATTTTCCTTCCTAATGACCAAATAAATTAGAAGCACCTATAAAAGTGTATGAAAACTGATCATATAAAAATAATAGGGACTTAAACATGTTAGGAATAGTGAATCTAGTCATTTTTTACGCAATATGTTTTCCCAAACCTTAGTTATGTTAATTAACCTAGCCTATCAATGTTGAATACATCAAATTGGCTTGCTACAAAGGTTTTCTGGAAAGCCATTTTATACTTCTCCAAATTGTTGGAGATGCTTTTCTTCCAAGGATACAACAATTGAAAAAAGGTTTTATTTATTAAATTATCATATTTAATAAATCAAACTTTTTAATCGCCATGACTTAGATTTTTTTTATTTTAATTAATTGTGTTCCCCTACTTATCATTGCATTCTCAAAGCCTAGTTTCTAAGGAATCCAACTAACCTAATGGCTAAACTAGCCCCTAGCTCATAGGTTCAATTCTTTAGGCTAGGATAATTTATTTTCTTTAAATAATTTATTTTTTTAATTAACAAAACTAAATTCACACATTCATTATCTTAAGGATGACAAATAAAACGATGGCAACCCATTAACGTAGTCATTGGAAGGTCCTAGGTTTGAATCCCTATAAAGTAGACTAAATTTTATTTACACTTTAATTATTTATTATTTCTTTCTCACTAACTTCTCTTATCTTGATTTAATATTTCTTCAATTCTTCAAAATGCACACATGTTTAACAAACACGTAGAACTAAATGCAATAATATGTATATTTATTTGGGCATATATGTGTGCACCTATATATGCTCTTATAAAATATACCAATAGATAATATCAGAAGGAATATATAATTTAAAATTCACATCGACTTGAAAAACACATATTTCTTAGTATTGAATTGATTGATGAACATTACCAACAACATGATAAAATATAATCCCCTAAACCAAGTTTTTGACTCCCTATTAGAAATATAGTGTACAAGGGTGCCTATGTGGACCACGATGTCATCTCCAAATCAAAAACTTTTTTGAGGATTTTAAAGCACACTCAAACCTATGTAGCTAGGTGGAGCTAAAGTATGGTACCTACACACATCTACATCACAAACCAACAAGATATGCACAACATACATATATACATATATAAACAATAATAACATATATGCATATACATATATAAACACCTTTCTCGAGTTGTTTTATTTTATTTTTACTCAGTTATGTTGGGTTGTTCTAGCCTTGATACTTTCAACTGGCCTCATATAGCTTTAAATTTTATGCCTTTCAAACTTTATATGTTAAGTAGGTTTAAGTGGTATAGCTACTATCATTACTATGGTTTTTTTTTGGAAATTGTAATATTGATGCTAGTAGTGTTGATGTTCCAGTTTTAAAGAAACCTATGGTAGGGGGAACTTGGGGGTTAATTATGTTTTCAATATTAAGGGTTAAGGGTGTTTTGGTTATGTGTTTTTAGTTGTTGGTAATATGTTGTTTGGACTACCATTGTATTGTTGAAGGGTCAACCCCCAATTTGAAGGAGGAGTGCAACATTGAGTTAAAATCTATTAGGAGTGACTACAATTGCCTCCCCCATCCAACACACATGCCAAATAAAGTACATAAACATGATAGGTTAGAAATGTTCACTTAAATCATAATTATCATAATCAAAATAGAGTAATTCATGAAACTAATCTTATCAACATTAATTAATCAAAATGTTATCCTTTGAACAATTAATAGGTACTATGTATTCATCTTATAAATTCCTTATCACATGAATAAAAATATATTATCTTAATTGAACCCTAGCTATAACATATCAAACAAAATTAGGGCCCTTACAGTGCTTCTTAATTTATCTAAAACACTTGTTAGTATTATTGGGGTATTACATCCTTACCCCCTCGGATTTGACTTTTTCTTAAAAGTCAAAATGTACTAAACTATGCATATTCAAGTTATTCCTATATAAAATCACATGTACATTAGAAATTTGAATGACATAACTTATCAATACATTGGAAAGAATAGAAATATTTCAAATATTATTGCAATATAGGAATAATTTTATAACATCTATGCTCTGCAAAATGAGTTAATTAATCAAAACCCCTAAGATAGTGTATTTTCCTTGCTATCTTTTATACATATTCCTTATACTATAAGTCAAAGAAATCCATAGTTTTCAAGATCTTATGTTATGGTTAACATAAGTGATTAGAACTTCAAGTTGTTGGTTGAACTCTTATAAATAGGTAAGATGGCTCACAGAAGCATATTTTGTTGGAACTACCAATGGCAAAGTAAGTTCTGGGGGGGGTGGTGAATCAACACCTAAAACTTTAACCTTGAAAATAATTCACCATACATCCACCTCATAACTTTGCATGTAAAATAAAATAACTAACCATAAATCAAATCCATAGCATAAAGTAAATAACACATAACACAATAAATTTGGTTACCTAGAAACCCTCCAAGGAGAAGGTAAAACTAGGGTGGGGATGACACCCACAAATCTTCACTATTGCATATGTAAAGTGTGGCCTATTATGGATACAAAGTTTTGATCATAAGCTATGATCTACCCTATGAGGGGTCTTCCCTATTAAAGGCTTACAAGACTATTAGGTCTCACCTTGACTAAAGGATTTCAAACTCACAACTAAGTAAGCACTTTGTTAAGAGATTTACAATTTCCTGTTAGGGCTACTCTGTATCACCTATTAGAATGATCCAACACCTGATCCTTTGGTTAGCACCTTGGAACTTAATGTTGGATCTCCTCTTTACTATTTAAACCTTGATCCTCCTAATCAAATCTATCCTTTCATTGCTTAGTGCTTGTCTCTATTCCTCTTAGACTAATTCTACTTTGTATAACTTTGTCATAGCCACCACGAATGCTCTCTAACCTCTTAGAATTCATCTCCTCGTGCATGGGTAAACTCTTTAGGGTTTACCTTCCTTATATGGGCATTGGTGGAGATGGACTCGGTCAAAATCAACAGTTGTGATTGATCCATATTGTCGCCTTAAGCTTCCCTAAATCTGATTGGTTCCATGCATTGCATAGGGATTCGTAATATGACTCCATACTTATAATCATAAATTTGTGATTATGTTAGCCTAAAATGGTTCACATAGTAGTTTGTGCCATAACAAATAACTATGCCAAAAATTGTTCACTCGGCATCAATAGGCTCTGATGCTCGACTTTCACTATGCTTTGAATGTTGTAACTCAACTTCTATAAAGCTCAACACTTTATGTTGCTTGGCACCTAAATTACTTGGCATGTAGAGACTTCTCGGCACTTGAGTGACTCAGCACACGCTGACTACTCAACACTTGAGTGACTTGGCACACACTAACTGCTTGACACCTACTAGTGCTCAACACTAACTATCATATTACTCAGCATGTATTGTTTGGACAATTATGCTTGACATGCTTTTCTCACTCGGCTCACACTGATTGCTTGGCTCGCTCTGATCACTTGACATGCACTATGCACTCGGATTGCACTATTCTTTGCTAAATAATAACTAAGTGTTTTGTTACTGCCTTGTCAAAACCAAAATGAGATGAACATATTTCTTATACTAGTTCATTAAGATATCCTCATGTTTCTCTTATAATGTGAACAAGGTTACAAGAAATGGTGCAATCATAACATATACAATAGAGGATCCTTACAAGATTATAGTTCTCGGTTTCCTATGTTGTCATTACTATATGGATACAAAATGTTGGGAAGCATAAGACCTCATATTTGCTTTGAACCCAATAAGTTACAACATAATAGACACTCAAAACATGCTTCTTTTAAACAATATATTTTGTCTAAGGGGTCTCAAATTATTACTGATTACTCACTACCATAAAAGTTTATCATAAGCTACACATACCTTTTATAAGTAACTAAAACAACCAATAGCTATTAATATCCCTTAGTTAAGCTCTATCCCAATATTTTTTTTAATACACTTGTTTCTCGTAACAATGATCCTATTATACATACTTACTTGAGCTATTTAATTTGCAATAAATTTGTAAGAACATTAAGAATTCACTTTACATCTTTTTAGCATTGTGTCAAATTTTTTTTTTTTATCCTAAGTATTCCTTTAATGATTCGTCCTATTTAAATTCTATTATAGAGATAAATGATTTCTAGTTTTACTAAAGTGATAATTATTACTTCTATATAGGCAAAAAAATAGATTAGTTGATTTATTTCCATAATGATTTGTTGATCTACTCATCAGACTTCCACAAAGGGTACATTAATAAAATTTTGTTTATTAGAAAATATAATCTACTTTCTCCCATGATTATATCCTTGAGAAATATTGTACAAATACCCTCCTATGACTTTCTCACAACTTTAACTTATCTTACAAGTAGACTTATCATTATTGTAAATCACTCTGTTGGTATTTTAAGTCATTTATTTCTTTGGCATAACGTAAGTGATGTTTTTTTTTAAGATAGTCTTAACAAGCTCATTCCTATCATAATAAAATTATCCTAACCTAAAACATTTATTCCTTTCAAATATTTAGGAGGAAATAAAGCCACACATTTTAATTCAAGGTCCAAAATCTTTTGAGAAGGTAAAATTGAGGAACATAAAATTTGTCATTTATTAATATATAACTTTTATACATTCTACACAACTTGAACAAGATTCTAATTCTTATATAAACCTCCTACATATGTGGTCCTATTATTATTTTAGCCTTATCAAAGTGCGCTAGTCTTATATAGTCATATTTTCCTCCTAACTAAAATACAAAATACTTGAAAATTTTGTGAAGTCAAATTAACCTTTATAAAAAAATAGAGTATACATATATCATTTGAAAATAAATAAAATCAAAAGGATAATGTGAGGAGATAGGTTTAACTATTGTGATACAAATTTCCTTGATATCTCAAGCTCCTCTATGACTTCTTATATAAGTAAGAAAATAAAATTTAAATTTTAGGGAACTCATTATCTATTACACCATCAAAGATCACATAACACAAAATTGCTAGTGATTAACATAAGTCCAATGACCATCGCAAATGTCGTGGAGGAGATTCTAGCAGACCTGGGCAAATTTAAAAGGGTCCATGTCAACCATGTGTATAGAGAGGCCAACTCAGCCGTGGACTGGTTTGCGAATGAGGCGGTAGTCAAAAACACGGTAATGACGTAGCATAACGGTGATTTATTCCTCATGGCCGTGAAAGATATCATAATGCTGGAACATATCCAGGGAAGTACAAAGGCAATCTTGCATTAATTATGGAAAATTATGATACAACGCAAATAAGACAAGATGTTAATGAATATCATGGAAAGTTAATTACTCTCCATCATTTCGTGTACTTGTGGCATGTTTTATGGGTCAATTTGCCTATCCCCATTAAAATTGCCAAAGGTAAGAAGGTTTTAGGGATTTGAAAATTGCAGGAAGCCAAAGTCTATGAGTGCTAAATTTTTGAACAAGATTTCAAGATGGTTGGAGAGAGGAGCAGGAAGGAGCCGACTAGAGAGGTGAAAAATGCAAGAAAAGAATGAAAGTTTGGAATAAGTTGGAGAAGGGAGGGATAGTGAGGTATATTGAGAAACTCCATGGCTATGATAAGGAGATCACCAAACTCATGGTGAATACCTAGAAGGATGGCCGTGTTAAAATTGATGGAGTTTCTCATCAAATCAATGTAGAAATGATAGCTTAGATCATGGAGATACCCATGGAGGGGATTAATTTTCATAGGGATAATAAAATGTCCACCAATGCAGTAAAAGATTTTGTGAAGAATGAGGAAGAATGAAAGTGTTTAGTGAAGGTTGAGACATACTAAAAGATAGAGTCAATTAAAAAGTTGTGGAGGTATGTTTTAAGAGTTGTTATTGAATACATTTCCTCGGACACTAGATTTGATAGGGGTAGGACGCACCACTTTTTTCTATTAAATCATTTTAGGCATGGCATAAAAATTTATCTTCCATTTTATTTGTTTACCTTGATGAGTAAGGGCATTAAGGTTTTTAAGAAAAAACCCGCTGCAAACCTAGCTCTACATGAAGGCTTGCTCTTGTTGGTTTATGAGTATATGAAGACTCAAACGAGGGGGAAACCTTTGGGCCACTTTGGGGATGATTCAGAGGCTATGAGGAGTTTGAACTACTCAGATTCTGAGGATGTTCAAAGTCTCAACTTGGAGGAGGAGGAAAATACCTCCTTGAAAGGCAAAAGTTCTAAGGTGGGGAGAAAATTCCTCCTCCCTCTAGTTATATTCCTGGCAGAAAGAGCCCTCAGGAATTAACCCCCAATCCAGTCAAACATGAGGAAGAGGAGTATAATGAAGAGGAAGAGGAAATGGAGTTGAAGGAAGAGAAGGAGGAAGATAGTAGGAAGATGGGAGAAGATATGTTTATTCAGTCAGGGAACCCCAAAAAGAGAAAGGCCGAGGAGGAGTTGCAGCCAGAAGAGAAAAAAGATCAAACCCCACAAGCTTCGGGGCCCTTACCTTCTATCTCTCCATCTCTGGAGATTAAGGATACTGTGGTGGAAGACAGTGGGGAGATAGTTATGAAAGACAAAAGGAGGTCATGGAGAAATTTCAACACCTAAACAAAGATGGAGATTGTTAGGGAGAAAGTGAAACTGTAGGTCCTAGAGGATATAGAAGGAAAAGCCCACTTCGATGAGCTCATAGACCCTGCTCTGGTCAAAGTTTCTAATAATGCAAGGGAAACAGGGCTCAATCTGCTCAACAATGCCAAAAACAACATGATAAAAAAATTTTGTTCTATCAAATGGTTGTTCCATAAAGAGTTTGGAGGAAGGCCATAGGACGAGCAGTGACTAGAGTCATCTTATCGACCAAGAGGATCATATCTCGAAGGTTGAGAAAAGGGTGCAAAAGATGGAGATATCGAACCAAAATTTGGCTAATTAGGTGATTGCAACCCTAAACACTCTAAATGGGAACACCAATAGTTTGGGTGAATCACTGAAAAATGCAGGAATCGGTGGGGAAAAGGGTGAAAAGGCTAGCTCAGACTTCAGGAAGATTGAGGGTGAGATGAAAGAGACCAGGGGCCAGGTGGAACGAACCAATGATTCAAACCAAGAATGTGCAAGTGCAAAGATCCAGAGAGCCAATGAGGAAGCAAAAAATCAGCAGGATCTAGATAGTGAGAAATAATTGCTAGTGGTCTAATTTTTTGCTTCGTTCTTTATTTAGTTAAGTGTTTCTATTTTTATTGGTTGCGGGCCAATCTCTTGTTCCCGGCTTTTGTTTCCTAGTTGTGGGCCTATTTTTTTTGCTTTGGCTTTTATAGGCAACTATATAGGGTCTGGACTTTATTTAATATTATTATTTTAGATATTATGTAAAAACTTTTGGGTTTCAGGATCCTTGTAAAACCTGTTTTTCTTAATAAAAAACATAAGTTCAATGATTCACAAAACATAAATTTGTATCAAGGATCCACAGTATCAAATGAAAGTATCTCAAACACAAGTTCTTTTACTAGGCCAACTACAAGTCGTAAAGTTCTCAAAGTGGAAACCTAGGGCTATGATACCAGATGTCATGCCCTATCAGGGAACACCAAAGGACAGGGATAAAAATTACCAAGTGGTGGTAATTGTTATTTTTTTAATGTAGTTCATTACATTATGTCATGTCCTCTTTTCAGTGACATGTTATTTTTCAGTGAATTTGCCTATTATGGACTCTCATAGGAAAATGGTTTTGGTGAGAGAATCATTCTGATGATTATTGGGGATTGGATGGTCTTATTTGCTCTTGGAGAGATGGGGTTTATCATATTTTTATTTTTATGTGTTATGCGGGGCCAAAATATTATAATTTTGAATTGAGTTGCACTTTTATTTTATTAAATTACTTTAATATAAAAGTGCATTATAAAAGGGATTTCATAAAAAATATTTTATGGATACTTCTAGAAGTTCTTAGAGGCTTCTTAGAAAAGTGCATAAATAGAGTGCTTGGCCTCTCATTTGGACATCCCATGACTTGATTTTACACTACTTTTATCTTTGAGCATTTATGGCACCATCTTGGTCTGCAGATTGTCATTTGATCTTTGGGAACGGAGTCTCCTAAGGATTTGCATAACTGAGGAGGTGAAATATCCTTTGAAGGGTTGCACTTTGGAAGTGGTATTCAACTACTTTAAGTTGAGCTTATTTGGACATTTCCAGCAAGGTTTGATTTTCAGCCTGGACATACATTTTTGCTCATATCTCAGTATTGGTTGGGAGTTTGACTTTTTTTTTTCTGGGAGAATTTTCCTTGGAGCCTGGTGATTATTTCTATATCACTTTCAGCACCTTTCAGCCCAGCATTTATTTTTGCCAGAAGTCGTACCAGTCTGTACATGTGTGGTTGTACTTGCAAGCCGTACAGTCAGCAAATTGGAGGGCAGTTTGGAGTTGCATTTTTATTATTTCATCTTCAACATTCAGTCTCCAACATTTGCTCAATCCAGGTTCTTTCATTTTAGTTTGTAATTGCAAGAAATTCTCAGTTGTATTCAGCCAGTAAGGGTTTATTTGTAATGTGCCAAGTTGTAATGCCTTGAGATGAAAATCGTATATCATATGTAAAAGCATTTGGTTATCATTGAATGAATATATTGGCACTATTTTACATCAATTATTTGAGTAAATTTTTTGCACAACAATTTTCTTTATTCAACATCTTACTTTTAGCAGTGTATTTAGTTTGCATGCCAAGTGTTTGACGAAATTCCACAGTTCAATATTAGTGGTTATTAGTGGCCTATTGTCAAGGGCCTTACACA
Source organism: Cupressus sempervirens (assembly GCA_028749045.1). Lineage (NCBI taxonomy): Eukaryota > Viridiplantae > Streptophyta > Pinopsida > Cupressales > Cupressaceae > Cupressus > Cupressus sempervirens. The sequence goes on from CM053790.1 coordinate 388,835,401, forward strand.
TGACTAAACATACCATGTGGTTATAGGTTCCCAAATGCTGATGTAACATATGTCCTACTTTAGTTCTTTTGTTAACTACAACATTTCATAAGTGAGTCAATAGAAGTTCTTCTATTCAAATGCCATTTATAACTAATAGTTTACTAATCCTAGTTAACATTAATAAATAACATGAATCATATGCTTATTTTTGTTAACTACAACTATTAATACCTTTTACAAAGAATATGCACAAATACCAATGATGAACCCAACAATATCTTTGTCTTACATATTGTTCTTTCCTTCCATAACTACTTATCCTTCTTATAGAATAGGTTACAATAATTTTCTTATTTATGTCTTGTGTAAATTTTCTTTGTTATTACATCTCGTTTAAAACTTTCCTTATAGTTCTATTACTAATTTTATAAATGTTAGGCTAGAAGATCACACATTCACCTACCTAATAGCCCCAAAAGTTACCCATCAATATAAAAAAATTATAAGTAAAGCCATTCCTTTAGCCTATTTCAATAAATTTCAATTTGTAAGTTATCATATACCAAATACATTCTCTTTACACTTGACTTATCACCAGGATAATGTAATTTCAGTAAACAAATAACCATAAACCAATCATTACAAATATTATTTTAAATTTCTTTCAAGTATAAAACTCTTTAATACCTCATCAAATACCAAGTATATTATGATCATGTACATGAAGAACATGTTCAAGAACATCATCATTACATCATAAACTTTATGAAATAATACAAATACTTGTCCTTTACCTTTCAGAAACATTAAAATTATATGTTTCGTAATGGACTAGGATAAGAGATACAAAATTGGTGCTTCTATATGAGTACCTAATGCTTATAATCCATGTTCCCATATTCCTAACTACCCTTCTAAATTACACGACTTCCTTCAATATGCAATTACATCCTTTCAATTTTACATAATAAATTATATCTTAAAGAACGTGATGCAAATGAAGAAACTTCAAGAATTGCTTGGAAAAGATCCAACATCCAAGTCTCCAAAGAGCTATGATCAATACCTCAAAATATTCACTCCCCAACCACATGAAATTGTAAATGGTCCACTCCCTTAGGCTAGGAGATAAGACCATGATCCACATAGGTTCTAAGTCAAGCTAGGGCTATGAATCACCCTTCCCAAAACATCATAACAAAAAGAGAAACATCACAAGGACAAATCAAAAGCTTCTACTCAAGCCTTCTACAAGATGCCATATACCCCAGTAATCCAACAAGACTTGTGAAGCCATAGATATCCTTTTATCTTGACTAATATTTTAACCCAAACCTACATAATCCATTCAATTTACTAATATTGACACTTGATTACAAAACTCACATATAAAGCCAACCTACTTAATGTTCTAGCCTCTACTACATAGGATCCTCTAGGGACCACTTTTGGATCCTATCACCTATGGTGAGATACTCACCTAGGGAATTTAACCCCACTAAACATCTAACACAAATACATATAGGTTTAGGAAACACACTAGGGTCTTATACCCCTAGGTTCCCCCAAAACCTTGATTCAAACATGTAAACAAACATAATGCATAAAATTGCAAACATATAATGTGTATACGCAACATAGATGTATGAAAGCACATTTACAACAACATAGTACAATTTAGTATGCGTCTGGTGAACAAAATAGAATCTATAAATTATAAAGATAAGCTTTAATTTATGACAAAAACATATTAAAGGAGACCACATAACAACCATGGTATAAATGTGGAAAGTAAACAATTCAATACTAACCTTAAGACAATATACAAACACTTATTAACATATACACAAACACTTCATTTATTTATTTAAATATTAAAATTAATTAACTATCACAATAAATGCATAAAATTCCATTTAAAGGAGTTTAAATTCTACCTAGAAGGTTATGATGAAGAATTTTCTATTAGTGTTGAGGATTCCTACATGAAGCTCCACGCAACCAATACTTTTTTATCTAGCCTTTAATCTCATACTACCTTTTCATCTCTCCATACAATCACAATTATTGAACCAATGCTCTTTGTAAGATAGACTTGTGATGGAAACCATTCCATAATTATATCCTTATTTCCTCCATAACAATGATCATTTTTTATTTTTATTGTGATCAGTAAACGACAGAAGCCTAGATTAATTTAATTATTATTATATATTAAGTGAAGGTAGATTCAAACCCAAGACCTCCCACTTGAGAGGCTCTTAAGTTACTATTGCATTATAGGCTTTTTCCTAACCATAACAATGATCATATTTCATATTTTGTGGTTAAATTAATTAATTAACTATGCATATTAATGTGATCGTCATTGATCATTTTATAGACCCTCACTCAAACAACTAAAACTTTCACACAAAATATTATTTCAAATATCAATCCAGTGAGAATGTAAAAAGTTAGGATTTCTCCAACATATCCAAAATTAAGAATGATCCAATGGTCCAATTCCATGTTAGGCCTGCACATAGAGACTAATTTTTTCCCTACTACCATAAAAGCTTGGAAATTTTCATTGTTGGTTCTCATACATGTCTTTCCTTCATCACACTCTCTTTTAGAATTTAAATCCTATTAAATTTTGCATTAATTTTTTCCTTAGCTTCCTTGCTAAATATTCTCATCCTCTAAAAGGTTTTCAGGATGCCATTTTATAGTTCTCTAAATCATTGGAGAAGTTGCTCTTCCAAGGACGCAACACTTGAGAAAAAGGTTTGATTTATTATATAATAATATTCAATAAATCAAAATTTTTAATCACCATGATTTATATTTTTGTTTTTGTTTTAATCAATTAAGTTATCCTCCTTATCATTACATTCTCAAAGCCTAGGTTCCAAGGAACCTAACTAACCTAATGACCAAGAGCATCCACTACTAACCAAAAGGTAATATATTTGAGTCTTTAGGCTAGGATAATGTATTTCATTTAAATAATTTCTAATTTTTATTAACAAAATTAAATTCACACACTTATCATCCATGGAATACAAATAACACAATGGTATCCCACTCACTTAGTCCCTAGGAAGTCCTGTGTTTGAAACCCTAGAAAGTATGTTATATTTTATTTAAACTTTAATCATTTACTTTAGTTTGTTATTTCTTTCTAATGAACTTATTTTGTCTTTATTTAATATTTCTTTAAATCACTTAAAACACACACATGTTTAAACACATAGAACCAAACATAATAATATGTATATTTATCTAGGCATATATGTGTACACCCATATATGCTCTTATAAATATACCAATAGATATCATCACAAAGAATAAATAAAATAAAATTCACAACAAATTGGAAATACATAATTCTTAGTACTAAATTGACATATTAACGTAATCACTAAAATGATAAAATATAATTCCCCCAGACCAATTGTTTGACTCTGTATAAAAAATCTAGGGTTTAAGGGTGCATATGTGGACCATGATGTCATCTCTAGATCAACAACTTATTGAAGGATTTTAAGACACACTTAGACTTTTGTAGCTAGGTGGAGTCAATGCCTCGTACCTGCACACACCTGCATCACAAACCAACAAGATATACACAACATACATATATACATAGATAAAAAACAATAACAAGCAAGGAATGAGGAGTGCAATATCCTATTGAAATTTCATAGGAGTGACTACAAAAACCTCCCCTCATCCAACACACACACCAAACAAAGTACACAAACATGATGGCTTATAAGAGTTAGCTCAAGTCATAATCATAATCAAATAAATATTGTAATTCATGAAACTAATCTTATCAACAAGAATATGAACATTAATTGATCAAAATGTTATCTTTTGAACAACAAATAGGTAATATGTATCCATCATATAAATTCCTTATCATACAAATCAAAACACATTATCTCAATTAAACCCTAGCTAGAACATATCAAATGACATTAGGGTCATTACAATGCTTCTTAATTTCTTTAAGAAACTTGTTACGATTAGAGGGGAATTACACAAATAATATGAATATATTTGTGTAACTTGGATTGCTCGTTCCTTATGTCCTTTACCATATTCTCATTGGAAGAGAACGATAATGCATTCAAAGATGGAGGAGGGTGCTTGCCATATCTTCCCTCTCTAAGGTTTATAGACTAGTACTTGCCTCTGCCTCTATTTCCATCAGGATGAGATACCAATAATCCACTTGGTTCCAACTCAACATTATAGAAGACTACATTGACCTTTGTGGTGGTGATGTACCAAGTATCTACTTACAACATTACATTCGGTAGAAAGAAAACATAAAAGATAAAAAAAATATAGATGCAATACACAAATTTCAAAATTCACATATTTTCCATTCACCATAATCCCTTCTACATCATTCTATGACTTCTTAAATAACCAGAAACACTGTCAATTTGAAAAAATAGAAAATTGCCTTTTTTGGCAGATTTTTACAAATCTTGAAATTTGCCATTTTTGGTAACCTTTGAAATTAACTCCTAGGAAGGTAAAAATAAAACTAGACTTTCCTTAAACTATGACAACTAGACCTATCAACTAATCTTTAAATTTGGAAATACTCATTCAAAGTTATTACAAAACACAAATTCTAAAAAAGGCACAAAGATTACAGAAACTGAGTTTTGGGGGTCTAAACAAATTTTCTAGGACCTAGAAATAAATTTCTATGCACAATGGGGAAAAGTTAAATAGTCAAACCATCAAACTCCTCTTAATGAAACCATTGTAAAAATTTGAGAGAAAACCTAGGTCTGAGTCAAAAGTTATGACTCCCAAAAGTTTATGCATCAGGTGGGAGGAAATGAAACCACTAAATCCTTTGCAAGAATTGTTGGAAGTCTAGTGGGAAAGTAAGATACTAAGAGGGGGGGGGGGTGGGTGAATCAAGAACTATAAAACTTATCTCACTTCAAACACTTAACAAAATTGATAACTTCACCACAGATCCTTATCTCAACAATATTAGAAACCACATAAACATTACTGTAATGATGTATTAGATCTAACAACTAATCACATCCATGAAACATGTAACACATAAATGATCAACACATAACACAAAGATTTTGGTTTTTCAGAAACCCTCCAAGGTGAAGGTAAAACTGGGGTGGGGATGACACCCACAAATTTTCATTGCTACAGCAATAAAGTTTTCGTATTAGGGCTACAATTTTGATCACTTCTGATGATCTACCTTGTGAGGGGTCTTTCCTATTAAGAGATTAAAAGACTTATATGATCTACCTTAATTTAAGGATTTAAAACTTACAACTAAGTAAGCACTCTATTAAGAGATTTACAAAGGTCTGTTAGGACCACTCTGTTAAGAGATTTACCCTAAACACTCGCTAGAAAGTATCAATACCTAACCCTTTAGTTTTCACTTCACATATTGTTAATAGATTTCCTCTTTACAATCTTTGATATGATCTCTAATTTGATATATTTATATTCTACCCTTCACTACTATGCTTGGTTGCTCTACCTGATCCACCTTCAAACTTTGCCTCTAGCATCCAAACTTGCAACCTTTCTCATGTGCACTATGAAATAAGGGTTTGGATCCTCATCTTATAACCATTTATAGAAGTTTCCATATCAAAATCAATAATCTAGATCCATCTCTTTTGTCACTTAGTCCTTCCATTTTTTTGATTAGCAGATCACTTTGCATAAGTAGTAATGATCCATAATAGAATGCATGATCACCTTTGTAATTGACTCCTTGAACAAAAATATACATCTCCAAATCAACAAAAATAGTTTATCTTAGTGTTTGTGCCATTCCAAACAATTATCTCAAAATGGGTTTACTTGACACTTGAACAATCTGACCCTTGGTCATAGTTGTTCTACGTGTTGATACTCGATATTCACTTGCTTGGCTTATACTAAGTGACTCTACATCTATACACTCATCATGAACTGTCTTTTGGATGAATCGACATGTATTGGAGTACTCGATGACCATAGACTTGCTCGGTAGTCACTACTGCTTTGCTCATACATGAAATATATACAAGTCCAATTACAAGGCTTGACTTATATAAGATGAATCGGTCGTAGTGATGACTGACCAACTCTACCAAATATATGACTAAGTGCTTGACACTAATAGACAACATGACTTAGGGATTGGTGTAGGAGCACCTTTCCAAACACCTCAGTCCACCTTGGATCCAAATGGAGGTAGTGGATCTAAAGAATTCCTACAAGTAAATTAGGATATATTGAGGCCAATAATGGCAATATCTAATAAACAATTTAATTTAAATATTATAAGTCCTAGAAGTCTTGGCAAAGGCCTTTGGACCAAAACAATGTAAGGGTGGCCAATAGTGCCAAATGGGATCTAAAGTTGTTTAGGGGAGTCAATTAGGTCCTAGAAGAAATAATAAATTAATTGGGATAGTAGTTAATAGGTTTTTAATATTAATATACAATTAAATGTGTTAGTGTAAATAAGTATTTACTTATTACACTTACTTAAGTTTACTTAGGTTAGTGCATTATTTAATTATTTTTCATTATTTTATTATTTATTTAGATGAGACACTTAGGAGTTTGTGTACTCTCATTGATGTACGCAACTCTAATTATTCACACGGTGTCTACAACACAGGAGTTCGCTTCATTCACCGAGTTGTCATGTTGACAACACAGTTATTCGCACTCCTTATTTAGCATATGTTGTCCACACCACTGATTTGCATGCTACACGATTGTAGGCTTATCCTCACATCATCACACTTAATTCTGTGCTTAATGGAGGATAATCCATATCTGGTGGGCATGTGCCTGGTTGTATGACTTATCATGTTGTTGACTTCTATGCATTCTAGAAGCTCTCCTGAGGCCTTTATATACAGACACTCCCAGTGTACTCTCAAGCTAGCATATGGAATGAATATCATCATTCTGATCATACTCTCTTTATTTTAGTCTACTGTGTGCTTGTGTTTGAGTTCCTTGGTCTTGGGTGAATTCTAGCCTAAGCCAAATTCTTACATGGTATCAGAGCTAAGGGAGATTCTCTACACATAGTCGTTCGAGATTGTTCATGCTTCAGCACCTCAACTTGAATCTAGAGAATCCGCAAAAATTGGGAGCATCTAGAGCCAGATCTAACCTCACTGTTGTGTCTAGAATGTCAACTCGGTGAAGATCAACTATAAATTTTCTTATGCTGGGTGAAAGTTGATCATGAGGCAAAAAAAATTTGCAAATCAAAACTTGGAAGCCCCGATTTGAAGATCGGGCATGGTCATTTTATTGATTTGATTATTTAATTTTTAGAGCTATCATTTATTTTAATCTCTGCATTTATCTGTATTTTCAAAATTTTATTTTCGAAATAATTGTATGCCTAGTTGGGTAGGCAGAGAAATTTTTTTTAGCCAAACCGGGCAGTGACACCCTGGCTCGGCTCCATATTTTGGTGGAGGAATATTTTGTTATTTTATTGCAGGGTTTATTATTAATCAGTAGACATTTTCATGTTAACTTTGGGCTAATTACACAACTCGTGGCCATACTTGCAACATAGTCAAATTCTGGCAAGTACCTACGACAATTATCCCCACCGGCCCGACCAAACCACCACCCCGGCGTCCAAATCAACAGGCACTACCTTTGGTTAATTTCATTTGGGAGATGGCTTTGTTTTTATAAAACCCAATATTCCCTCACCTAGCGAATGTGGGATCATATTCCCACTACTCCGATGAAATCTAGCCCACAAAGTCTTCCTACCCACGAAACATTTTCACGGCAGCCTGCAGCAACAAAATTTGGCAACGAAAAAGGGAATTCGACTACAGTGAAACAATCTGGCGCCCATTAATCTTGCGCCACGCGACAAACAACGAAATTCTGCTTCAACAAACTCGCATTTGACACGTGGAGACTAGTCATCATCGATTGTACAACCAGCTGTCACCATGTAATATGCCACCTCAGCAGTGACTTGGCATCTGGCGTCATATCCGAAGCATCCAGTCAACAACTGTAAGCCTGCGTGGACCTACCACGTCATCACAATTTGTATTATTTCGTACAGATGATGTCATCGTGATGTCATGCTATCTTAATTGACGATCGTTTGACCATCAAAATAGGCCAAAATAAAACTATTGCGATGGTCGTATAACCGTCAAATTTAACCCCTTCATTCGCTGATGCAACCCCTCTCTAGAGTGATTTTGGTTTTTGTAGTCCGACTTCAGGAGTCCATAAGTCAGACATCCGGACTCCAAATCAGGTGCAATTTTTTTTGAAATTGGGTAGAATTTTTGAAAAATTTTAGTGGTGTAGCTTTTTTTGTTTTGGTGCATGGATTTTTTAGAAATTACATTTTTTGGTGACTGTACCTGCACAATCCTGCATTTTGTAACTTCAAACGCTTCGTACAGGCACATCTGGAATCGAAAATAGGTTCTATTTTTTTTGGAAGTGCATTATTTTTTATCTAATTTCTAGATTTACTATCAAGTTGTAGGGTTGTGTGGACAAAAGTGTCAGTTTCAGCAATAGGGCCTTTCTTTGCTTTGTATTGCTTCAAAATTGTAGCACATTGTAAAGTTCCAGATTTGCAATCCATATAGAAGTTGTAACAAGCAAAATTAGAAGTCCACAAAGGTCAAAATTGGCAAGTGGTCCATTGTAATCGCACTACTAATAAAGTGCCCAAAGCATCTATTTTGGTGGGGTTTCTTGATTTAATAAAAAGGGGGGGGGTTCTTGGTGTTGTGTTCTCTCTTTTCTACACTTTTCTTTCATTTTATGCATTATGGGCAACTTTAAGTTTCCCAAATTAACTCCTTGTAACTATGCTACATGGTCCATAAAAATGTGGTATCACTCAATGCATAATGGAGTTTCACAATATGTAGATGGTACTCTTCCTATTGGGTAGCAATGGATAGGAAAGCCCTAAGTGATAAATGTTTGGGGGTAGATGATAAGATCATGTATCAAATCAAGAAGTGTTCTACATCCAAGGAAGCTTGGGATACCCTTGAAAACCTTTATGGGAAAGTGTCTGATAAGGATGTTTTAAAAATTAAAGATGAGCTTGTCTCCTTAGATCCTAAGTCATATGACTCAATACAAGATTTCATCATCAAGGTGAATGAGCTAAGGACGAAGCTTACTGATTGTGGGAGTTCTATCAAAGATGATAGACTAATCTATCTCATTCATAACAAGCTGCCATCGGAATATTCCACATTTGTATATTCTTTTAACACCTCAAGGACTACCTTAGTGTCTGCCTACAAGAAAGTCACTTTTGATGAATATGCTAAACTGTTGGATGATGAAGAAAAGAAGTTGAAATCAATGGGGATTCTCAAATCACCTTGGTCTAGAGCATTGGTGGCCAATGAGGGTTCTCAACATTCAGTTGGACAGTCTTCAAACAAAGGAAAGGGTAAGAAAAAGTGGAAGAACAAATCTAAGGATGCAGAAAAGACAACACCACAATCCAATTAACAAGGCAAGTTCTCAAATTCCAACAAGAAGGGGGACAACAATAAGGAGAAGAAGAAGTGCGCTTATTGCATGAAATCAGGTCATGAAGAGCATAAGTGTTATCTTAAGAAGATTGATGAGTTGACCAATATCATGAAGAAACATAATGTTCCATTGCCTAATGCTTACAAGGATAAAGGGTTTTCTTTAGATTCAAAGGGCAAAGGGCAAGCACTCGTGAAAAATTCTAACTCTTCAAAGGAATGGATACTTGACTTAGGTGCCTCATATCTCATGGGTTCTTCAAAGGAGGATTTTTCTTCAATGAAGCAATCAAAGGTACCGCACATCTTCATGGGAGATGATAGTAAAATGGAAGTTGAAGGAAAAGGAAATGTGGAGATAGAAAATGGAGAGTTTCAAGATGTTCTCTATGTTCTAAACCTAAGTTCAAATCTCCTATCAATCTACCAAATCACTCACCTTGGAGATGGACATAGAGTTGAGTTCCTTCCAGACTCAGTAAAGGTGCATAGTCTTCAAGACGATTCCTTGGTTGTAGTGGGGAAAGTGAATCATAACAAGAGGTTGTACTCTTTCTCCCATTTTGTGCCCAAGTCTCCTTCAAAATCTCAAAATTTACAAACATGATCATATGTCTATACAAACTTTAACACCATCATACCTTTGATAATGCATCTAACTAATTCCCCCTTATTTTTGTTATGATTGTTATGATGTGTAGTTGGGGTCCAAAAATCACTCCAAATTTCTCCAAAAATGATTTGTGGGAGTTAAGAATCATATCCATTGTATTCTCCCAATTCTTCTTCAATTAATCAAGAATGTGACTTTGAATCTTTAATGTGGCTGCAAGATGAACCATATTATCTCCAATAGATAATTGTTGATTGCTCTAAATTAAATCTTTAGCACAAATATGGAGTAAGAAAAGCTTGTGTTGTTAGTAGCTCAACTTGTATCTTACCCTTTTCATGTAATAATTTAGACTACTTAGTCTGCAAAAATCTTAGCTTGGTGAACTCGTACTAGCATTAGACATCAAGGTACCTACACTTTGTTGCATTTATACATCAATCTTATCCATCTATTCTCTTACCTCCTTTGTAAATGTTGGTACATAACAAAGTTTTTCGAATAAATAATTAATGACAGATGTTGTCTTCTCGACATTAGTAGTTGTGTTGGATAGCCCAACCATCTTGATAGCTATCTCAACTAAACTTTCTCCATCACTTTATTATCATATCTATTCTTGGCTCTCTCCATTAGCTTATGTTGAACATCAAAATTTGGCTCATTTATTTTACCTATGATCTGTACCAATTGATCAATAATGGGTGCTTGTTCATCTAAATCATTAATAGCAATTGTATCCAAAAGAATTATCTTTTATGCCAAACAAAACTTGTTTCTTTTGATGCTCCCTGTTGAGCTCAGTTTGTTTAGCCTTCCTTGCAAACAATTCGCTCAAAATTATAATTTTCTCCTCTGTTAGAGTGGACTTATCTCAATTAGGTATGACAATATCCTCATCTAAGGTAACTAGTTTACCTTTGATTCCTTGGGGTGAGTGTTTAACCTTCTTCTTCAACCTTTTAGCTTTTGAATTTGCAGTGTTGGAGCTGGACAATGTTAGTTGCAAATCTTTGGTTTCAATTGCCAGATTCACACTTTGTGATCCTTGAATCACATCACTCTATTTCTTTGCTCCCAATGTCTTCTCTATTTGGAGTTCACCAGTTTAACTTGGTATCCTTGTCTCCTTTTCTCCCTCGCTCAGAGGTCTAGAGACGTGGCCTCTCACTACCTATAATAGATTGGTCTATTATATCCTTTTGATTCTCTTATTCCTTTCTCTCCATTTCTTAATTTTTATCCTCATGTGTCAACTTACTTTGGCACTTAGAAATAACACATCACTTTTACCCTCTTGAGAGACTTGGACAATAGAATCAAAAGTAATTGTGGATTTTGCAGTAATTGAAATTATTACCTATTGAGTTTGATATTTTTCTCTATTGGTAGGATATTCTTTTATTTGCACAATTACTGGATTAGCCTCAGTCAATATATCGTTGACAGATTTTGAAGCATGTTTTTTTCTCTTGCTCGGTCTTCTTGGCTTCACCAAAAATTTGGTAAGCATAAGGTAAGAATTGAAAGAAATGTGTGAAGATAGATGGCCTAAAATGGTCTTTAATGATACATTGTGCAAACGTAAAAATACATGGATGCAACAAAACATTAAGTGGATGAGCAAATGGAATATCTATTTTAATGTGTCCCACAAATAATAATAAAATAAAGGTCTTTGTTATGGAGAAATTCTATAAGAAAATTTGGGGAGATGGAGCTGGAAGGCAAAAAGCTTTTTATATAAGTGAGTTCAACCCCACATGTGATCAACTCCAAAAGGCATACATAGGGGCCAACATTTTTTGGAGAGCTAAAAGTCTCATTGCACAACTCAAAACCAACTCTTATCAACTCCGATGTGAGACCATTCAGTGGAAGAGGCCAAAAGAGTTTTGGGAAGAGAAAATTTGCATGTTTTGCAACTCTGGGAAGGTGGAAACTAAACAACACTTTATATTATAATGTGATAGATACAAGAACATTAGGTTCAAATTTGTGGATATTACATTTGACAACTCTTGGCACAACTTATTTAGTGAGGAGAATAGTGAGAAGTTAGGTGGGCTTATCATCAACTTGCATAAAAAAAAATTGAATTACTAAAGTTGGTTTAGTTGGAAGGTTGTCCCATAGGCTATTCTTAGCCTTGTGGATGTTAAAAATCATCTATCTATCTATCTTTGTAATAAAAAGGGGGCCCATAGTTATTTAGTGGTCTATCTTTTTTATTAACATTTAAACCCTAAGTCATCTCCTCTTAAAAATGCAAACCTACTTACTATATAAGTAATGACATTTATATTTTGAAGCTTGTTCTTTCTCTTGCTTGGTCTTCTTGATCTTTTCCAACTACTCTTCAAAAGTAGTTACATTTGTCACTGTATCTTTCGGTGACTCATCTTCAATTATAACAGTCTCAATTAGCTTCATAGTTTCTTGTGTCATTTGTTGCATAGTTTCCACAAGCTACTCAACGTTAGAGCAGATATCTTTTGTATTATCCAATTCAACTCTCAGCTTCCTTTTCTTCTCCCTCTTTTGTTGTAGCTATCAATCCAAAAAATTTCTTCCAAATAAATTTTCTTTCTTGTACAATGTCCTCGATTTTGTTCCTCAAAATTTTGTATGCCCTTATCTTTGGCACAAATTTTTGTGTAATCCCTCAAAGCTATAATCATATGTGTTTTGCCTAAATTAGACATTGTTTGAGCCAATGTAGCTTTGCTTATTTGCAAACTCAATGGTTAGAGCCATTTCCACTTTGCATCAAAATTTTTGTACAACTCTTCCAACAATTCTTTTCCTAACTCTATTGGTGTATACTTAAAGTTTACCATCATATCTATAACTACTTGCTCAACTTTCTCTTTATCAACTTTATTTAAAGTTTCATACTTAACACGTTAGAACTAGTTAATTCAGTTGAACTCCTCATGTCTTCACATACCTTGTCTATGTCTTGAGGTGCTCTCCTTGGTACTATTTGAAACTGTCATCCGATTCAGTCCTCTCAGCCTTATCATCCTCATCATCAAGTTTTACAATCAACCTTCTCATCAACTTCTTCTTTTGTTGACATTGTTTGGTCTCAATAGCCTCTAATGTTCTCTTTTTAGGACTCTTAACTTTGATAGGCCTAGTGATCTTGACAACACCTTTCTTTACTAGCTCAACAGCTGCAAGGCTTGTTGTCTTAAATCTCTATCTTTTAATCCTATGTGGTGTAGTAGTAGAGTTGGCTACCAATCTTCTTAAGTTCTTCTTCACTTTAAGATCTACCACAATCTCCTTAGCTTTGGTTCCCTTGGGCTTGGCAATAACAAGCTCTTTGTCTTTCTCCTCTTATTAATAAGAGCAATCTTGACTTCCAATGTATTATTTGCCTCTGTAACCTCATATTTGCCAAATTCCTTGGACTTTGAATCAACTTTTTTGGCCGATAATGTAGTGATGGCAGTAGTCACTTCATCTATATTAATCTCATAGGGCAACGATATCAACCATGCTACCCTAGGTATTACTGCCTGAACATATGTGTTATCAACTTATCAACTAGAAAGCATACATCATCATAATACTTATCAACTAGTGAATTAGGGATCCTTGTCCTCTTATTCATATTTTTTTGGAAACCTTCAAAATAATTGTCCATTGCATTCTCAAAATTCTCACCAATTTTTCGAATGAAATCACTAATCTACCTAGTCATAGGTTTTCCTTGTTCCCATACCACATCACCAATTGTAGGGAAATAATTATGTATATAAAAGAATATACATACAATAAGAGTGATCCAAACTTTCTTATAAAATTATTTTCCTTGTGAATAGAAACCAAATTCTTAGCTAATTATGTCCATCATAGCTCAATAGGGTCATATTCATGGTCCTTCTTAACAATCTTCCATGCTTGGTCAACTGCAACATAGGGTGCATTATTCTGTTGGCTCAACTAATAAAACTTGTGTGTAATCACTCAAATGAAAAACTTAATAAAAGGGTCTTCAAAATTTGTAATAGTATATCATCTTCCATTCCATAGCACCTTTGTGTTGTCTTCAATTATTCATTTGCTCTAGCATTGCATTGTCTTTGTTCGATCACACATAAGATATCTAGTCACAACATGAATGATTTCCTTTATGTTCTTGATTGGTCTGGTCTCCAACCATAAGTGCAAATCATGAATTCGGTTAAGAACAACTTTAATCCATTCAAATTTGAAGTTCCTTGGGAGATCTAGGGTGAAAATTAACCCTTTCTTAGCAACGGTTTTGAATTCTTCCTTCAAAATTCCTTCTTCACACAACTTATCATAAGCCACTCTTATCTCATAACCTCCCACTTCACTAATTGTGCACATGTAACACAATTATACAGCATGTGTCATTATAACCTTAGGTGGATTTGATGACAAGACACCCTTAGAATCTCCCTTCATCACAATTTTAGGTACAACCTTAAATCATTCTTAACTAATTGTAAACCTTAATGCAATGCAAAATGTAAATAGATACAAACCTAGAAATTGCTCAAGAAATCTAGATTTTACTATAGCAATTGGGGTACTACAACAAATCACTATAGCCATATCTGACTTATTCCTTCAATCGTACTCCACAATCTGACCCTAGGCCTCAAATCCCTACAAATGCCCTGAGATATTAGGATCTAACCTCAATGCCATGAAATATGTAAACAAATAGGAACCTGGAAACTGCTCAAGAAATATATATTTTATTGTAGCGAGTCACCATAGCAATTGTGACACTATAGCCATATCTGACTTATTCCTTCAATTGTACTCCATAATTTGGCCCTAGGCCACCAATTTGGACAGTAAAAAGATTAATTTGTCTTCTCTAACAACTGAAACCCTTCGGAAGATATTTCACCATCTCAATTATGCTAATTCTATGGGAGTTTTTCATTCCCAAAGATCAAGTAGATAATATGTAGAAACTCCTGTCTCCAGAAAACTCATCAAATACGAATGACAATAATCAAATGATAAGAAAAGAACCTCTCATGCACTTTCTTCTTTCCTTGTGGGAGCTCACTTACTTTTCTCCCCAACATGGGATAAAATATAATCTTATACATGCACTTTATTATAATATTATAATATGAAACTATTGTTACAAGCTAGAGTTGTCATTACACCAAAAGGTCGACCTGTTAATGCCTGATACAACCACTAGACTTATACAACATGGGAGGCGGTTAAGCCATGTCACAAATATTGAAGGTAAACATTGGTGGTTAGTCCAAAAATCCTCCCTCAACATTACCCAAGGAGATTCAAACCTGTGACCAAGCTTTGATACTAGTTGTTACAAACTAGAGTTGTCATTGACCAAAAGATTGACTTGTTAATGCCTAATGCAACCACTAGACTTATACAACACAGGAAGCAGTTAAGCCATGTCACGAATCCCAAAGGGGAATGTTGGTAGTTAATTCAACAATTATGCCCCATCATAAAGTGCTAATCCCCCAATAAAATCCTCTAACCACCATATTAGCCTATGAGGATCATAATAATAGGCCAATCCTTGAAATTTTGATGCTAGCAAAAATGGGAACATTGCAGTCCTCCCTCTTTGAGATTGCTTGTCCTCAAGAAATTTGACAACACAGTAAACTCCAACCTCCACCTGGATCCCAAATGAAGAAGTACACCCCTATCAACATTGAATTGACTATATACCACTAACATCGTCATAACCTGTAGTATAACACTCAAAACCTATGCTAATGATGTAGGATTTAGAATATCACCAGAAGAAAACCCCACAATAAATCTCTTCTTAATGCTGATACTCAACTTTCACTTGCTTGACTTATACTATGTGACTTGACATCTATACACTTGACATGAACTATCTTTAGGATGAATCGACATGTATTGGAGTACTCGATGATCATAGACTTGCTCGACAGTCACTATTGCTCAATTCATACATGAAATATATACAAGTCAAATTAGAAGGCTCGATCTATATAGGATGGCTTGACTGTAGTGATGACAGACCAACTCTGCCAAATATATGACTAAATGTTTGACACTAATAGGCAACATGACTTAGGGATCAACCAAAAGTACTTAATCGAAAGGTTTATAACTTTCATGAAGTGTTTGAACATTATGAGAACATTTTATTCCACACCTTGCTTAACACCACCATTATTTGATAATACACCCTCATTATTTTGTCCCATTAATGATAAAATACAATAAATGTAGAAAAGGGCTCAAAGAGTTGAACCTTGATGACACCAATCTAGACAAAAGGGGTCACAGATGAAAAGGTTGCTAAATGGGCAACAATGAAAGTAGGGCAAGAAAATCTAAAACATCATAAAGAAAAGATCAATAGACCAATGAGAATGCATGTAACACAAATAAAATGCAAGATCAATCTAGCATACAAAGAGAAGACTTGTAAATTAATACAGACTCTGAGGCAATGAGGTGTCATTTCACCTTGCTAGGATCACACCAAGTTGTAAAGCCTTTCTCCTCCACAAAACTAGTGGTCAAAATAACATAATTATATTTTTAAAAATATATTGCTAAAATATCAAATAAAAAAATATTATAATTAATAAATTTATAGTAAACTAGTTGATTGTGAACTTCAAACTATTTGAATTATTAAGTATAGAATTAATTTATTATAATTAGATAGATTTTGATTCAATATTTCGAAAGTATATATTTTGACTATAATATTTTATGTATGTATTGAAAAATAAATTTCATATTATAATATATTATATAGTATTAAAATAATAATTTAAAATGAAATTTATTATTATTAAGTAGATGCGGAAAAAGAAAATACCTCTATTTGTAACATGAGAATGGTAGAAATTGAATGACAATATTAAACAAGTTATTTAAAGAAACAAGATTGTACAAAATAATAAATTTATTGATCAAATTTTATTTTATAAATCTGATCTAAAAAAGAAATTACAAATTTATGAGATATCCATCAATTAAAATTATGCACTATTTTAAAACCTTTAAAAGTATTTTGACCCAATAAACATTGTTAAAATGTTTTCTTATTTATACATACTACAAAGTCATTTCTATTAATTTTTCATTAATTCTTTATAGAGAACTACTATTTGCTTATAAGAATTGTTAACTAGATTAAAGAATTGTTAACTATGTCCAATAAAAATACCCAATTATATATTCAATTAGTGTATTCTATTTTGAAAATTATGTATTTATACATATATACTTTTATTAAGCCGATAGGCTTATTGTGGGTGCTTTGCTCTCGAATTTATTTTTTTCGATGAAAATGTTGTAAGACTTGACAAAAATATTGTAAACAATACTAAATCATATTACTTATAAAATTTTCTCAATTTCATGCAATTCTAGGTTTGCTTCAATTTTTTGCTCAAATAATTTTTGGTAAGCTAGATTTGATTTGCAAATTTTTCAATCTCTCTGCAAATATCATGTGCTCATAAATATGTGTTCTTAATGAAAGATCTTCAAATTACATTATTTTTATTATCAAATATTTTGACAATGATTCATATTTTTTTATAAATAATAATAATAATAATCAATCTATATGTAAATTTGGATTTTAGATTCATGATTAAACTACTTATTGCTTTGTCTCAAAAATCTATATATTTTACAAAGCATTTGAAATGGAAAAGGACAATAGAATACAATTTAAAATAAAATAAAATTAAAAGATTGTATTTATATTTAGATTTTATTATTTAATAGAAATGTTGTTTTGATTTTGTAAAAACAAGTTTTAAAGGACCTAAAACCTTGTACAAAGTATCATAGAAACAAGAGTAGAGTAGCTTAGAAGAAACAAAGCCTCAGTACCCAAAAAAGAGCAGGCTAAACAAACTAAAACAAGAGGCCAGGAAACAACTATGCATAAAAAGACATCAAAAGGAAAGCAAAAAGATAGCACCAAGACAACTACAATGTCTTCAAAAGATTCGCTGCTTGGTTTGCTAGGATGTTCATGTTTTCTGTAGAGGCTTTCATATTATCCAACTCTTTTACTTCCAGAACCTCACTCTTCTTGGAATTAGCCCTTGTATGCTTGCTAGGACCCTAGTCCTCTTTCATATCCTTAGAGCCTTGGCCTTTACCTTGTTAGAGCTTGTTCAACAAGGTGTTAAAGTTGTTAGCCACTATCTTCGAGATAGTGCAATTCTGATCAACCAATTTCTTAACTATTTTCTCCAAATTACCCACTCTGTTGTCTAGACCATCCAATCTTTTTTGAAAGTCTTTGTTCATCTGATCCATACTTTTATTCTTGACTTCAAGTGGTGGAAGATGTTTCATCAAATTCTTTACCTCTTCAGCATTGCCAATAACCTCAGAGAGTTTGTCAATATGCTGACCTAGAGTTCTCTCCCCCCTAGCCATCCTGTTGAGCTGGTCGAATTCTCTCAAGATGTCTCACATTTGTTGCTTTAGATTGCTAATATCCTTCTTCATAAACCTTGGGTTACCAAATATTCCCTTCAAAAACCCCTGGTCTTCCTCATCCCTATTATGCACATGGTAATCCTCATTCCCTCCCCATTTGTTCCTATCAAACTCAGCCTCCTTAAACCCTTTATTTGCATCCAAATCTTGAGCAAGCACATATTTCCTTTTTCTCTCCATCCTCTTAAGTAGAAGTTCATCATCAGAAAGAACAACATCCCTTTCTATAGTCTTCCCCTTGTTTCCAAAAACCTTGCATGAGATACCTTTCTTCTCAATAACCTCTTTTTGCTCCTCTTCAGAATTAGTGCATCGCTCAAAATCAATCTCCTTATTCTTCCTTTTCTTCCTAGATGAGCTTCCAAGATCACATTTCTTCCTCTTCTTAACCTCAACCTTAGCAACCTCATCCTTCATATCCTCATCAAAACCCTCCTCTGGTTGTTCACTTCCCCTCGTCTTACAATCTAAAGTTTTCTTGCTCACACAGGGTTTATCCACTTTTTTGGATTTTAGAAGGTTCATAACTAGAACCATTAAACTCTCATAACAAGCATGATCACCCTTAGGATCATTTTGAATGGCTAAAATAGTATTACCTAACGATTGCTTGACGTAGAAGGGGAGATTAAGCCCAGCCCTATGCCTAAAATGGTTAACTGACATAAAATGGTGTCCATATATCTTTGTAAAGCATCCATCTAAAGTAAGATATTCAATCACCACAAACATGAAAAACCTCCAAGGGCGAGAAATGGAGCCAGGGCCAAAGTATGAATTACCAATTTTCACCAGCCTGTTGCGCTCCTTAACCATATCTGCAAACTCTTCTACCACTTGATCTGAAAGCTTCCTGTCCCAATTGAAGTTGATACCCTCAGTGTCAAGACCCATAGCTCCAACAATAATGTCCTCTGTAGCCTCCATTCTTTGATTACCCACCAAAATACTCCCGTCCTTCCATGTTTTGATGAATTGGCAAGTAATACAGGGTTACTACCTTTTTGCTTCTCCATAAATCCCGTTAATAAAAATTTCGTTTATAAGAAAAATATAGAAAGGTTATTTTCATATCAATTACAATTTGAAATGATATGCATACCAAAATATAAAATATAATAGAAATACTTACATTTGAAAAACAATATAGAAAATTTACATTAAGTATAAATTTTTAGTTTTTTAAATCTTAATTGATTCATTTTAGAAAATTGAAAATGGAATTTTATATAATTTTAAATTTTTTAATGATTTATAAGCAAGAAGAAAAATTTAAAATATTGTTTTACACATATTTATTTCTATTAACATTATCAATTTCCACAATCTATTTGTAAAATAAATTGTTTTCGATTCAATTGTGTGTATTTTTTAGCATCAACATTTATAATCCATTTATTTATATTATTTAAATTTAGTAATTATTAAGATAAAGAAAAAATGCATGCAATTTACATATTTTCAATGGATATAGAAAAATTTGAACCTTTGCATCTATAATTTAGTTTTACATTTATAGTTTAATTTTATCATTTGACTTTATTTACATTAAAATGATTTAAAATTTAGAAAACTTTGTTATGTATGTAGATTAATTTCTACCATTTTAAAATTTCTTCTAACATAAATATTGTTTATACTAAAAATATAGAATGATTATTTTAGATCAATTACAATTTGAAACTATACGATGTAAAAACATAAAATAGAATAGAAATAACTCTCACATTTCTAAAAAAAAATATAGAAAGTTCACATTTAACTCCATATTTTAATTTTTTAGTTTTCAATTTATGTTGATTCATTTTGAAAAATTAGAAATATAATTTTGTATAATTTTAAAATTTCGATTGATTTACAAGGAAGAATAAAAAATAAAATATACATTATACATATTTTTATCTATTGTTTTAACTTAATAATTATTAAGATAAATTATTAACTAAGTAATTATTTTTATCTATTGTTTTAAAATTTATAAATGTTTGTAATGTCAACATAATACATAATATAAGCATCTATTTACCTATATTATAATAATGCATTCTAAGGCCATTATATCTATCCATTATGTAAATCCTAAGGTAAACCCAAATCCAAACTTTAATCATAATGTAACTACAATGTAACCTTAACTATGACTTAAACCTTAATTAAACATAATATGAATATTAACTTAATCCATTTTGTATATATGGATTGAAAATTGTATTCACCTACTAAATATATAAATCCATATATCTTAATAAATTAACCATTAACCTAATATTAAGCTTTATTAAATCACAAGTAGAAATTGAATCCTTATTCTAAAAAAACGAGTATTCAATACCTTCCAAAATCTTCTTCAATAAATTAAACTTTGAACCTAATTTTAATACTTAAACAAAACTAAATTGAATTCTAATCTATTTAAAATCTAAATAAATTAATTCTAGTCCTACAAGATATAATTAATTTTAAGAAATTTGTGTATTACAGTCCTAATTCTAAATGATATTAAAAATGTAAGATACATTTGAATCATAATCCCAACTTCACTATTATCCAACTGCAAACCTAACTTCAAACTTAACTCTAACTCCAATTAAACATTACGTTTGATTGAGAATCTAATCTAATTATAATTCTAAAATTAACCATAATATTTCTTCTTTTCCTTTCATTCAATTATGCAAATTATTAGGATATGTACACATCTTTTATAGTGCAATTAGGTACCTCCTGAAAAGGAGTATCCGCTAATGATATGATATGATATGATAGATTTTAATGACGTCCACGAGACTAAAGTAGTCTATGGGACCCATGCAATCGCCCTCCCGAGTCAGGAGCCAAACTAGTCAGTTGCAAAGTTTTGGTTAACTTGTCTCTTCTTCTCTGAATTTTGATAATCAACTCCACTGTTCTCTTCACTTGATCTTCCTCAAATAAATAGTTGAAGTCCTTGTTCTGCAGAATTTTTGTATAATCAGATTTGATGTCGTTGTAAGCCAAGCATTCCATGACAAAGTGTTGCTCTGTCTCCACTGTTCCCATATTGCAAAATAAACATGTTCTGTCTGCCCACTCTTCCTTTGGAACTTGCCATCTACCAGTTTCACATCGCAGCTGATGTGAACTAGTTCTAATTTGTGCCATCAACATTTTTGCTTTCCAGTTAATAGGTGCCCTTATATAGGCCTTTTCATCATGACTAGAAGTGGGATTAAATTCTTTAATGTAATAAGATTTTTTCCTCCCTATGTGTCTTGTCCACAGAATATTGCGAAATTTTTCATTGACAAACTTTTTTATTTCTTTAATGTTATCCGGGCAAGCTTGGATGTTGATATCCCATTTTTGCATCCATTTGTCATTTTGTTTCCGCCTCACAAGTTTTTCCTCTATTACCAACTTGGGCCAACGATGTGTTTCTAGACCTTGGGTTTTCTTTAAATAGCTTAGCATTCGGGTCAATGCGACGGCTTCTAATGGAAAGGAACCCACCTCCGCCAAAAGGATTTCATACGGGACTGTGATCTTGACTTTAAGATTGCATGTGATAAAGTGTTTTTGAATTCTTTCTGCTTGCCGCCATTTCTGTTTGGACATACTACCGCCCCACACTTCACATCCGTATAGAATAACCAGAGTGACCAGCAAACCAAACAGAGTTTTCATGGTCGTCCAATCCCATAATTCTGCATTCCTGCACTTGTTTTGTAAAGAGTATAACGCCTTCCAGCCCCCTTGGATTCTTTTCGATCTACAAGTATCCCAGTTGAGTTTGTTATGAAAATTGATGCCCAAGTATTTGTACTCTTCCACAATCTCAAGGGGGCTATTTTCAAACAGGAACTTGTCTTGTATGCCCCTATTCTTCTTTAGTGAGAAGATCATAATTTTGGTTTTGCTAGTGTTAACTTGCATTCCTACATCATGGCAAAAAAATTCTAGTGCTTTCAAGTGCTCTTTCAAACCTTTAGCTGTTCTAGCAAGAATTATGAGATCATCTGCATATAAGAGCAATCTTATCACGAAGTGGGCCAGCTGCACCCCCTCACCATTGGTCTTGTTTATCCACTCTTCTAACTTGTCAATATAAAGCCCGAATAGTGTGGGAGAAAGTGGACACCCTTGCTTAACCCCGATGTTGCTATCAAAATCTTTTGATAACCCTTCTGTCGTTTTGATTTTAGCTTTGACCTGCTCATATAATCTGTAAACCGCTGACGTAAGTTCTTTAGGGACATCCAGCTCTACCATTCTATCCCATAGTTTATTACGTGGCACTGTGTCGAAAGCTTTTTTAAAGTCCACGAAACAACAAAAAGCCTCGTTCCCCGGAGTGTCCCAAACTTTCTCTATCAAATGCCTGAGAGTGATGCCGTGATCTATAGTAGAGTGTTTTGGTCTAAAGCCTGCTTGCCCTTTTGCACGTTTGCCTTCTGTTTCAGCCCAGTTGCTGATTTTTTGTTCTACCAAACTACCAAATAACTTGCCAAATAGTGGATTGATCATGATGGTTCGGTAATTAGAAGGATTGTTTATAGCTCCACTTTTGTGGATTGGGATCACCACACTTGTAGTCCATTTTACAGGGAAACCCTCTCTATTGACACTGTTGAAAATCTTAGTGATGTGTGGTGTGAGGATTTCAACACCCCATTTTAAGTATTCTGCTTGTAGCCCATCTATATCTTGCGCTTTACCAACAGCTAACCTTTTGATGCCTTGAATAATATCATTTTCACTAAATAACTCCCCTGTAGTCTCTGTTTCCATGATACTATGTTCTCTTAGATCACATTCGTAGAGAGTCTTGGCATATTCCAGCCATTTGGTTCCTGTTATGTTATTCACTATCTGAGTTTTTCTCTGCTGAAGCTCTTTCCAAAATTTTCTGGGGTTGTTTTTACCAAGATTAATCAACTCTATTCTTCTCTTGTTCACATACTCTTCTTTCTTCTTTTTAATCAGTTGATTATACTCTTTTCTACTATATGTCAACCAAAAAAATATGACTGATATTGTAGACTGTAAAAAGCCTTGCCTTGCCTTTACCAACACACAGCATCTGTATTATTATTTATTTATTAAATAAATAATAATAACAATTAACATGCTTTCGATTCTTCTGCGTAATCTTTTCGCAGTGTTTCCGAAGAGAGGTTTGTTAATTACGCTAGAAGAGAGCACGAATTCTTTATTTGTCTTCCCATTGTCGGGTAGGGATGTTAAATCCACTGAGCGACAGAGCGTGTAAGCCTAGCTAAGCGAAGGAAATAGTGGGTACCGGACGAAGAAATCGGTCCAGTTAAAAAAAAAATCTAAACCCCTATTGAAAACATTCATCACTTACTTATCCAATCGGTAGGATGTGAGTGTCAAGAGGGGCGTTTCCGCAAAGTAACTGAATTGGGGAGGAGGGAGAATGCGTGGAGCGGGAGGAGGAAGTGCAGCGAAGCTGATAGTGGAAGCACTCCTTCAGAGGTTTCTTCCGCTTGCTCGCCGCCGCATCGACACAGCTCAGGCGCAGGTACAATTTTTTTTTTTTGGGCCTTTTCCACATGCCCTTGCAAACTATGCTAATCAACATTAACTATAGTTAACTTTAGCCCCGCTTTATGATTGTTACTGAATATGAGTTGCTAAATATTTGGGAAAGAACTGTTAAATCTATGTTTTGGATCGCACTCCACGATCCATTATGGAGACGGGAGATAAAATATTGTAACTGTTTATTGCAATATACTGGTCTGAGGGGCTCTTCGTAAAACCCATAGGAACGTTTTTGGTTTCAGTTTAAATCGTCGAGGTTGGAGAGTGTCCGCACATTTGACCATCCTGCATGTGTATCATTATGAAATTTGGGATGTGGCACGGGGACTTGTTAGGTAGAGCTCTTTCCAAGGAGAAATCCACTTCAGCCGCTAGACTGATTGAAGAAGAGGCAAAATATATAGGATTTGGACTGGCTCAGCTAAGTTCATACAGGGGCCAACCAAAAATAATATCTTGGCATCCTAGTAGCCAGCTTGCACGAAGAAGACACAAAAGACAATGTAATTGGAAAGCCAGGTCAAATCTAAGTGTTTAGTTTGGTTGCAACTAAGAGATGCAGTCTTTTTAATATCTCTTGCTCATTTAATTTAATTTTATTAATGTAGAATTGTTAATCTTTTAAGTATTCTATCAGTACGAAACTATACAAAAATCTGTCAAACTATTTTTTTTTTCCTGTATTGGTTAATGCTGGAGTCATGACCCCTTTAATTAAGATATTATTCTTATTTAAAATTTTGTACAAATTTCCAACCGAGCAACTTAGAATATTATATTTTATACATTTGTGATATTTATACAAAGAACAGAACTGATTCGAAGACAATTACTTTCTTCTAATATTAATGATAAGGATTGTTTATTTTTAATTCTGATTTGGAGTAGCATAGGAAACTTAGCAATGCCTTCTAGAGGTTCTCTCGTGTGTGTGTGTAGTTCAAAATCTCGTTCTGGAAAAAAAAGATTTCCTCGGCAAATATCAGAGATAAATCGGTAACTTCTCGGGAAAATATTGGGAATTTAAAAAATGACTTAAATTTAATTTAAAATGCAATTTTTTTTTGCAAAATTCAATAAGTAGATGCATTTAATGAGTCAATAAATGAGTAAACAAACCAAACAAACTGATCTAGATATTATATAAATGCAATACATAACAAAATCTCATCCTCATGTGGAATGTCAATGGCTGACAACCATAGTTAAAGACTCTGAAATCTGAAGCAAACTAAAAATAACAAATTGTTAGTGTAAAATGATAAACAAATACAAAGGTCAAGTACAATATAAAATTAGTCTACATATTCCTCTTCCCCTTCCCAGTAGCTCTTGTAAAAACTATGGGAGTGGGAAGGGGTCTTGCCCTAGCAGTCCACAGTGGCTGTGGTTGTAGTTGTGTCTCATTATCCATCCTAGATGTAGCTGGTGTTGGTTCTAGCAATGACTCCTCATCATCTATAGCCTCACTCTCAGTGCCCCAAGTGTCCTCACTCTCATTGCCCTCCTCCTGAATGTAATCCAATATCGGTGCAAAACCACCCTCTTTTGAATTAGTAGTTTTTTTAAAAGAATCCACTTCAAATCCACTTGCAATAGATCTACAAGGTCCAACCATCTGCGGGCCTTCTAGCTAGTTCCACCCACTTAATGGCATCAGCCTGCTAGAGTAAGCCGGCCAATAATAGATAGTTGGGGCCTAGGTGGGTTGGGAGTTGCCCATTCATTTTGTAGGCCTTAGGGATCAGATGAAAAGTGGGGAACAGCCTGGGCATAGGTCCTAGTTCATAGGCAACCTATTTTTCCATGGCCCGGGAGAGGCTT
This sequence comes from Cupressus sempervirens, assembly GCA_028749045.1. Taxonomy (NCBI): domain Eukaryota; kingdom Viridiplantae; phylum Streptophyta; class Pinopsida; order Cupressales; family Cupressaceae; genus Cupressus; species Cupressus sempervirens. The sequence goes on from CM053790.1 coordinate 388,861,426, forward strand.
CCAATGACTATTTCTCTCCACCAAACCTTTCTCGTCTCCTCCAAAGGCTGCAAATTTTAAAATGGGCCACTAAATGGTATCTCTTTAGGTTGCTCGTGAGATTTTTTTCAACTTCTCGGGAGAAGCATGCCACTTCTCGGCAATATATCGCCAACTTATTTGTTGAGATTTCGGCTCAAAAAACTTTTATTTTCTCGCCACTCCAAACTTCTCGGGAGAAGTTGATTTATCGGCCACTTATTGTCGCTATATATATATATATATATATATGATGAGGAAGAGGCTGAAGCTATTGATTGAAATATTAAAAAATACCAACCCAACTTGCACTGAGAGGACGGAGTTGGGTATATGTTTTTCAGTTTTGCCTGTCATTTGAAGATGGAAAAGAGAGATATAGTATGTGATTCAGAATTTTCTTCTCGCATTCTATTGCCCATTCAAAATTCCTTCATCCAGTTCAGTCCTCAAATAACACAGCCAAACCACCAAACAATTGATGGTCTACTTTGTTAATCTGTTAGTTTGTAATATAATAAAACCACCAATCTGAAATTTGTCTTTTTTAAAACCAGTTAGCGCAAAAGGAGATAAGAGGACTGAGAACTATCACTAACGAAACAAAGAAGAGGTACAAAAAACATAGATGAACATAAGAAGCATTTGTTTATTTAAAAACTGAATTCAAAGCACATAGCCCAAATAAAAAGTCAATCGATAGGCATAAAAGAGGGGGATTGAGGTTCTTCCTTCTTAGAGATCCCTTCATCCAATGTTGCGGAGGAATCCAAATATTATTACCAAAACAAATTGCCTTTTTAGCAAGATCTCACTATTTGTCACTATATTCGTCAACATATTTATCCCTTTAATGATGTCCTATCTTCATTAATATATAAATATTATCTACCTTAGCTTATTGAAAGATTGATTCTTAGATTAGCTAACTCGTGTGCCCTCTTATTTCTTTCACTATATGTATGGTTGATCAAAATAATTGCAAAGCACTAGGGCTTTGGATAATTGGGCATCTAATCTCGAGTTAGTGAGGGAGCCTTTCTTGAGGGCATTGATTACTGTGGATGAGTTACCTTCTATTTCTCATTTCTTATGTCCTCCTTACAATGATTCAAACCCTCTACTAAACCCAAAGTTTTTGCCCAATTGTTGGTAGCTTCCTCAATTGCTTTGGCTATGCATGCAATCTCTATCCCTTCATCATTATGAATGCTGCATTCTATACCAGCCTTACCAAGATTCCCCTAGATGCTCCATCAAAATTTAGCTTATACCATCCTCTCTTAGGAGTCTTCCAAACACATTCTTGCTTGCTAATGTTACTTTGAAGGTCCCCCTTCTGCAGGATGGGGGGGATTTTCAATCCAATGTACCTGCCACCCATCTTCTGATCCCAATGAGACATGTGTGCTTCTTTGGGGATCATAGACATCAATTAATTGTTTGTTAATTCAATGATTGAGGCTTCAATTTTATTGACAAGATGATCGACCTCCATTTTCTTTTCCTGAAATTTTCTTCTATTTCTCTCCTCATATAGTTCCCAAAGAACTATGGAAGGAGAGGAGATCCAAAGGTTCTTATAAATACTATTCGGTTTCAGCAAGGGCCAATTTGAAAGCAAACTTATGATGGGGTTAGTGAAGGCCGAACTCCACCCTAACCTCGAACACAACCACCGTCAACAGTGGTTTGAGAAAGGACAATAAAGAAAAAGATGATTTGCCGATTCCTCGTCTAATTCACAAAGGGGTAATTTGCTAGGACCCAGGTAGGTCATTCTCCTAAACCTATTTGCTGTTAGGGCTCTATTGTGGAGAACGATCTAGGTGAACACTCTTGCCTTGGGGAGGTAGAATTTATCCCAACAAAGATTAGTAGAAAGAGGACTCTTAGGGAACCTTGGAGAGGATTCTATAAGCTTATAACCCATACTAGAACTATAAACACCGCTCTTGCATCCATCCCAAATAAGGGAATCTTTGCATCCCCGAAATGAAATTTTCCTAGAGGATAGCATATTCTTCAAAAATTCCTTCTCACTTAAAGGAATGTCCTCCTCATCCAAGCTTTTCCAATGCCATTTAAGACTTCCTTTTTCGAAAACCACATATTCTTTTTACTCTAGAACCCCACTTGGACTCTAAATGACCCATTGAACGGAGGAGAGAAGGAATTTTGCCTAAGGCTTTTAACCAGCTCAAGAGTCATGCCAAAAATCGCATCCTCTCCATTCCCTAATTCCCAAGTTAACTTATTTTGTATGACAAATCTACATTTAAGCAAGAAATTTCCAAATTCTTGAGCCTTTAGGGGGATTGGCTTCTCTAAATAGATTAGAGGGAACTAGAGAGGCAAGGTATTTGTGACAGAGGATCTTAACCCATTTTAGGTTTGGGAACTTTAGCATTCTCCATGCTAGCCTGGTTTCCAAAGCCTTCCCTTGTAAATTGATATTCCTGATACCAGCCCCACCTTGCTCTTTTGGTTTACAAAGTTGATCCCAAGATACAAGTGGGAACTTTTTCTTCTTGTTCGACCCTTGCCCAAAAAAAGTTCTGAGAAGCCTATGAAGTCCAGATAGGAAAGTTGATAGATAGGTAGGCTTGATAAGATTGATTGAATTAAAGTAACTCTTCTTGCAAATGAGAGCCATTTACCTTTCCATCTTGCCACTCTTTTTTGAGGCTTCTCTAAAATAGGATCCCATAATTTGGCTGATCGAGTACAAGAGTTTAAAGGTATCCTTAAGTATGTACAGGGAAGGGATCCCTTGTTGAAGTTGAAAATATCATAAATCTAATCTTTCACACTTGGCTAGGTGTTAAAGAAAAAGATGTCTGATTTATCTTTGTTGATCTCTTTAGCAGAGGACAAATAGTATTGAGTTAAGATTCCTTTTAGAGTAGTAGCCTCTTCAATCGTGCTTTGACCATAAAGCATGGTATCATCCACAAAATGCTGATTCGTAGTTGGTTCTAAATCACTAGTTATAGAAATACCTCTAATTTGGCTCAAAGATCTAGCATTAGACAAAGATCTGCTAAAACCATCGGCCATAAGGATAAACAAAAAGGGAGAGATTGGATCCGCCTGCCTTAAACCTCTTGAAATACTAAAGAAGCCCTTTAGAGAACTATTAATCAGGATAGATAATTTCGGAGTCAAGATGCATTCAAAAATCAAGTTTATCCATTTCTTGGAGAAATCATAAGCTTCCAAACATTTACATAGGAATCTCTAGTCTACTCTATCATATGCCTTTTTGATGTCCAGCTTGATCAACATACTTTGTTTTTTGTTGACTTGGACCTAGTGTATTGCTTCCTGTGCTATAATAATTCTGTCATAAGTCGATCGACCAGGGACACAACCAGTCTGATCCTCATTAATAAGGTTAGGTAAGAGCAATTGAAGTTGGTTATCCAAAGTCTTGGTAAGCAATTTGTAAAGAGTATCATAGAGTGCTAGAGGTCGAAAGTCATCAAAAGACTCTAGCTTCTCTTTTTTAGGAGTGAGAGCAATAAAAATATTATTTACTTCTCTCAGAAGTCTACCTGAGTTCCTAACTCCTTCTAGAGCCCTTGTTATGTTGTCACCTAAAATATCCCAGCATTTTCGAAAGAAGGCTTTTGGGAAGCCATTAGGGCTAGGCGATTTATCTGGGTTCATAAGATTTAGAGCTGTCTCAGTTTCTTGCTTAGTGAACTTTTGCAATGGTTTTTTGTTTTTCTCCCCAGAGATAAGTTTGGGAATAGAGGCTAAAATATCCTTCTGGGCCCTAAGGTGCTTTCTATATTGTTATAGATGTGATCAAAATATGAGATGGCAGTCGAGCTAATATCTTCTGGAGAATCCGTAATTTGATCTTTAGAATCTCTGATGGATGGTATCCAATTAATCATTCTCCTTTGTTTTGTACTATTGTGAAAGAACTTCATGTTCTTGTGCCCTACCTCTAACTATAGACCTTCAGAAGAGTTCCTCCTATGCTAGGACATCTTCATATTGTTGCATGAACTTTTTCTCTTCAAGGAATTGGGGTGAACCCACCCCATGTTCCAAAACCTCTTTGTTGAGAGATTTCAATTTATCCTTAGGGTGAGTTTGTCCTCAAAGATATTGCCAAAGAAATATGAGTTCCATTCTTTCAATTGTTGTTTAATAATCTTCAACTTACTAACCACCTGAAAAAGTTTGGAGCCAGATACTTTGGCTTCATTCCACTCAAATTAAAGCAGTCATCATCCTTAAGTCACACTTGTTCGAACTTAAAAGGGCAGTTACTTGGTCTTTTATCCTCAATAATTTGAAGCTCAACAGGGAAGTGGTTTGATCCCGAAACTGGTTAAACTTTAGATACAAATGAAATAGAGAAGACAGATAAATCTCCATAAATGAAGAACCTATCAAGCTTTTCAACAATATTACTAAAACCCTTCCTCCTATTATTCCTGGTGAATGAGTCTAAGGAGCATCCAATTTCCAACAGACCAACCCTATGGATTTAGTCTACAAAATCTTTGGATGCTGAGGACAGATAGATGCTACCACCTCGTTTCTCTGAGGGTCTAAGGATAACATTAAAATCTCCTCCTAAAATAGAAATTTGTGACCCCCCTAGACTATTCCTATCTTCTATTTCCTTCCGCACCCTTACTTTATCCTAGTTGCTTGTTGGACCATAAACGTTGAAGAGTCTGAAAGGGACATCAGATCTAATGCCCTTTACTAGCCCACGCATCCAATTCCTGTGAAACTCCAAGGAAGATATTGAAACATTCCTAGGATCCCAAAAAATAGCATGGCCCCCTGAGGCACCCTTTGCTGGAGAGTCCTTAATTTCCTTCCAACCTAGGGATCTAAATTTATCTATCTTTTCCTTAATTAGTTTGGTTTCTTGGATAAGGAAGATATTAGCTTTAGTCGATGAGATACAGCGTTTTAAAAGACGTTTGTTAGGGGCATTGAGGCCCCTAACATTCCAGGTTAAGATATTTATTTGCATCTCTTGGAGTGAATGGGAAGAGTGCTCTGTTGGTCACATAGGAACTGCTAGATGGATCCTAAAAGGACATTTGATGGGTGGAAGAACATATCTTCTGTCCAATGCAATTAACAAATTAAAAATTCTCAAGCTCCAGATGTTAGAAAGGAAGCATTCCCACAACCTATAGTATGTATTCTTTGTTCTTGTTTCGCTAATCTCTCTTATCAAGTGAAAGGCAATTAAGAATGGATTTCAAAGGGTAACATTTAGAAGCCAAATACTAAATCTTTTTACTGGAGAAGACAGTCAAGTACAACTCCCAATAAATAGGAAGATGGAAACATACTATTTGATTATTTTGGGAGGGGGATTCTATAATACCTATGATAATACCCAAATAGGGACCTAAAACCAGTATGTTATCATCCACATCTTACTGACTGTCTTTCGGCCCTCTTGACCAAATGTAACCTAGACTGCATTAGATGTATTTGTTTGTTTTGCTATTTTGAATTTTACATATGCTTGGCTTCATTCAGTCATTGCTTGTGCTTTCTTGATGACCATATTGAACCTGCAGTAACGAGAAGTGTACAATGCAAGTTTTTTGCAATAAACTCCCATTTCTTAAGTATTATTTGTGTGTGTTATAGTCTTTGATCAAGGTCTGTGAGGGAAGCTCCTGTCTATGGCTCTTTATTATGGACAACCATATCTCTCCCTCCGATCAACCTTTTTTCTTTCATTTTCTGCAGTGATTATTGTTGTGGATTTCAATTACTTCAGAGATTTGGCAAAGCACTTCCAGAAAAAGTTTATGAATTGGCTTGGAATTTTGTTTCTAAATATGTTGGAGCATTGCAAAGGGCTTTTATTTTATTTGTCAAGATCAAATTAGGCAGAAGACAATTTTGGGTCGCCATGGAAAATATATCACTTCTGATGGCTACTTATTCTTTGTCCAAACTTCAGACCAAGATTTTCACAGAAGGGAAATATTATTATCGCTTCTGATGGCTACTTATTTTGTGACCATGACTAATTCCATGAATGACCTTGGAATTTTTGCATAAGCCAACACTTCTTGTCATGCAAATTGTAGGAAGCCTATTTATTTTACACTGTTAAAGTTACAAGACAATGTTTACTCGTGAGGGTTATTTTTGTTTTTGCATTAACTTTACTCTCTTGCATCATATGTGCTTGTGAAATTTAGAATACTTCTTTGCAGAGCTATTTTTTGATAGGTAAACATGAATAGTGATTTAAAAACCCACCAAAAAAGTCACCCACGAGAGCCCTGGCATTTCACTTTACGATACAATTTTGAATTCTGGTGTCTAGCTTGAATTCAGTAACACAAACTAGAGAGTTATAAATTTGTCATGTAGTTTCTATATTTAAAAAAACAAAAAACCACTATAACAAAAAAGTTACACAACTTTGATATTTCATCCAGTTTTCACCACAGAACCTTAAACATACAAATTTCATGCAAAACTGATTCCGATTCATCAACAAATAATTATGAAACTACATAAAATCTTAAAAAAAGAGATGTATATTGCCCTCAAACTGAATTGCCGGTTTGGATTCTGGTACAGATGTGGGTTTGAGATTCGGGTTCAAAATATATATGTATGTATCTATTTATATATGCTGCAGCAAATAAGTTCATACGCCACTATGTTAATATTAAAACAACATAGCCAAATCCACCATCACATATATTAATGTTTTAGTCCAAATGATATAACATAATGCCAAAATACACCACCATATCAGTGATTTGGTTCAAAAACAATAATGTTAACATTAATAAGAAGTTATCAGTGATCAAATATCATCAAAAATCATCAAACAAATCAGTATTTTTCTACCATTACAAATAAGTAGACAAAAAGTGGAACTAGCATCAGTTTAGTAGCTTGAGGTTCAACCTCTGGATCAACCTCAACATCATTAAGTAGTTCGCAATCACCATCATCAATCGCAAGTGCACCAAAGTGGGCTTCCAACTCCGCAGGGTCTGGTTCAACATCCCAATGGTTTGCTTCCCCTTTTTTGTAAGTATTGTCTTTGTGTGTTGTGAGCCACAAGTTTGAATGCACAAATACCAAGTTATTTATCTTTTTGGAGCTTAGCTTGTTGCATTTTATTGAGTGGATGAAGGAGTATGTGCTCCAGTTACTCTCAGATGACGACGAACTAGCAACTTATCAAGATCTACAATTTTGAAACTAGAGAGTTTTTTGAAAAACTTCAAAAAAAATATAAATTCAATATTCATCAACAAGAATTTCGAAATTAGAATATGAAGAGTCAAGAATGAACTTGTGTCAAAATTTTGATGGCAATGAGTTGTAGGTGGTAGTACATTTGTCCATGGAAGTACCACCATTTATGAGCATCAACATTGTTCCTGTCAAGAGCTTCAAGACCACAATCATCCATGCTTGTGAAATTAGTGAGTTTAGACCTCACTGTAGGCCATATGTGCTTGGGAAAGAGTCTTCAAAGGACTTCCTTGTGCCCTTGAGCAACTATAGGATCTTTGTATGGGCAACTCTAGTGGTACTCCCCCTAAGGACTGATTGATTATAGAACCTAGGGCTCAGTGCAAAGACAAGTAGATGTAAAGGGGTAGTCATTTTGTTTCATCTCTCTACCATGATTCCTAGTAGTTCCTTGAAGAACCTTTCCTCTCTCTCATGATATTTCTAAAATCCTCAATCATGGAGTTGACGCCCTCATGTACCTCACCCAAGCAAGGCCTATCTATATCAGTGTAGCCGATCATGCTCAATATAGGTTTAGTGAACTTCAGGAGGTACCCAACACGATCCCATCAAGAGTAATCTAGTATTAATGCCTTATTCACATTTGCCTTGGCATTATTAGATTGTCCCGATGTGCTCCAATGAGCATTGATTACCATTCTGGACAATGCTTCTTTAAACTTGACAAGGTGTCTCAAAACAATAGTATTCGAGGCAAAGTAGGGCTTGACAACCTATGTTAAGATCAAGATTCAAAATAACAATAAATTAAGATCAAGATTAAAATTAAAATTTAGCAATATAGAAAGTTTACTAAACTCAAGTGACTAGATTTTCTAAAACATATTAAAATTTCAAATAATTTATGTTACCTTCAAAAGCTCCAATTTCAAGAATTGTCTAAATATGGCTTGCATCATATGGTGGTTTGTGATGAACATTTGGATCTCCCGTGCATCTTCATGCATTTTCTTATCCACTCAATCTTAGTGCCAATTTTTTGCAGCATTAGGTTGAGTGAGTACACAACACAAGGTGTCCAAAAAAATGGTTCAAAATGCTCCTCAACCAATAAGCCAACAACTTTACAACTCTTGACATTGTTAGTTATTATCTAAACAATATTTTGAGGCCAACTTTCTCAATGGCTTGTACGAGAAAATTTGCAATAAAAGTACCATCCTTCACCTCTCCTTCACACTACTTAACTTTCAGAATCATTGCACCTCTAATGGGCACTAATTCAACATTGACCAAAGGACTATTTCTCGCATTTTTCCATCCATTGGATACTATGGTCACACCTGTTTCGTTCCATGAATCCTTGATGGGCTGCATGGAAGCCTCTACACCGATCATCTCTCTATCAAACAAAGTGGTGCATGCCTTCTAATAATCTAGGCCCTTGAACCCCGTTGGAGCCTCATTAGTTGATTGTTATGTTCCCTATTTGAAAATAGCTAAGTTCCCAGTTTGGGTTCGGTTCCACGTTCGAAATTCGTTAACCATTTGGCAAGTTCGACAAAATTTTGGAAAGGGGTTTGGGTTCGTTAGTACAAAAACATATAAAAATATTATACACACACACACACACACACACACACACACACACACACACACACACACACACACATATTTTTATGAAGCATGAGTTAAAATTAGAATGTAGCATAGTAGCATAAACACATTTAAACAACAAAAACTTTAAAACACCATAAACAGTTAAACAGTTAAACTTGTAATCATACTGATCATACCATCATATAGTAACATAGTTCAATCAACTTCAATATCAAAGATTCAAAACATTTAAAATATTAAGTTCAAGTATCATTATATTTGTTTCACGGTCATTGTTTAACTAATGGAATGAAAATCTATTAATATTCTAAGTTCTTAGTTCTAAGTTCTTCTATCTTCATCTTCTTCTTCTCCAGTATTACTTGCGCTAAGGCCAATGGGATCAGCAGTAGAATCAACAATGGTATTGACATCAAAGTCATCAAAATTATCAATTGTAAGCTGAGCAGTGAAAGCATCCAAGTCCGCAACCTCTGCACCTACATCCCGCTTCTTTGTCTCCCCTTCTTTGTATTCTTGACTCTTGTGTGTAAGAAGGCGCAAGTTGTTATGCACAAATACCAGGTTCTTTGCTTTTTTTGATTGCAACCAATTGCGCTTCACTGAGTGGATGAAAGAATAGGTGCTCCAATTTCTTTCTGATGCAGAAGAACTAGCAACCTATAAAGACAACATAGGGTAAGCAATTAAAAAAAAATTAATTCAATCTTATAAAAAAATTAAAATCACTTTCTAGTCATGATTCTTTTGAAGATAAAGTAAGCTAATTTTTAAAAAATAAAACTTGTGATATAACTTTGATTGCAAGGGGCTGCGATGTTTGGAATTTAACTTTGATTGCAAGGGGTTGCAATGTTTGGAATTTTTGGCCATGTAGGTACCACCAACCATGAGCATCCTTCTTGAACCAATGACGAAGAGCATCATTATTTAGACCTCTAACATTGACAAACTCTATGAACTCACCCATGATTACATCTCTCATATCATCATCAAGAAATATTCTTCTAAATGCTGCCGAGTACCTGTCAAACACTTCCATATCCTTATATGGTGGCAACCTTCTTGGTAGATCACAATATTGTGAGCTATATAGTATTTGGGGGTCAAGGCATAGGCAAGCAAATGTAATGGAGTGGTCATTTTGTTCCATCTTTCATTAATTATTTTTTGCACTTGTTTGAAAAAGGTCTCTTGTGGATCTTGCTCCTTCTCATTTATAACTTGCTTGATCTTCTCAATCATTGAGTCTATGCCATCATAGATCTCTCCAAGACAAGGCCTATCCATGCCAGTGTACCTAAGCATGCTCATAATGGGCTCAGTGATCTTAAGGAGATATTCCACACGTTCCCGCCATGACTCAGCCAATAACCTATCCTTTATTTTGTTTGCCCTTTTAGTGTTCTTTTGCTTCCATACACCCCAATTGTGGTTGATTACCATACCTTGAAGTGCATCTTTCACTTGCACAAGTTGTCTTAAGATGATTATATGCGATGCAAAACGGGTCTCAGCAACCTGTGACATAAATTAGAGCAAAAAACAAGAACTATTAGATACATATTTTAGAGAAAAATATACACATTGCGGAAGTAAAATATGAAAAATCAGAAATTGTCAAATATTAAAAATTAAATTACTAACTTGAGTTCAAGTTCATTTACCTTCAATAGCTCCAATTTTGAGTAGTTCCTGACAAGAGATTGAGTCGTGGTGGTTTGTTAAAAACATTTGTATGTCCTTAGCCTCTTCATACATTGTTTTGATCCACTCAATTTGGTTCCCAATCTTTTATAGCATAAGATTGAGTGAATGGACTGCACAAGGTGTCCAAAATATATGTTGATATTGTGATTCAACCAACAAACCTGCTGCTCTACAATTCTTTGCATTTTTCGTTATGACTTGACAACGTTTCTTGGACCTACTTGTTCAATGGCCCCAATTAGGATATCAACAGTAAATGGTCCATCTTTTACTTTGCCCTCGCAATCCACCGCTTGCAGAAACATTGCCCCTTTAGGGGATACCACAAGGACATTGATCAAGGGACGATTCCTGGAATCCTTCCAACCAGCTAAAACAATTGTCACCCCTATCTCAACCCATGAGTCCCTTATGGGCTTCAATTGATTTTCAATCCGTTGGACCTCGTCATCCAACAAGGTGGTGCATACTTTCTCATATTCGGGGTCACAATACCCTTTTGGAGCTTCATTGGCACCCCTCAACATGTCATTCCAAAATGGAGAGTGGACAACATTAAAGGACAATCCATTTGCATACAAGCACCTTCCCACCTTAATGTTAGCAATTTCTTGACCCTTATTTTGAAAAAAAGTTTCTAGTGGCCCCTTTCTTTTGTGTGCAACGGGACAGATTCAGTGTCAGTGTCTGCTGTAGTACTAAAGAAGGGGTGGTCTTGTACTATAACATTTGGGGGGGGGGCTGTATTCCCTTTGCTCTTTTACTTTTATTGGCATTGCTACTGTGTTTTGCTGCTCTGCGTCCTTCTCTCTCTTCTGCTGCCTCATGCTCTTCAATATATTTTAACACAGTTTGATTTGGTATAGGGGCACCTTTTTTGCCAGGGCATTTTCTCGACTCCTCTTCCCATGTAACCACATAAATGACCTAGCACACGATAATAAGAACTATTTCTTTCTACACCTCCCCGACATCTCCAACAGAATGCACCACCTCTTGGAAGGGGTTTTAAAATGTCTACATACTTCCATAGAGGAGAATTAGAGTTGGGTTCCATTCTTTGTTCGGTGTTGCCTATTGATGAAGAGGTAGATGACATTCCTTTCCCTATGGCAAGAAATTAGATACATGTTCATAATTTATATGCAATAAAATGACAAATTTTGGAATAATGGAAAAGAATCAAAAGATTCAAAAGAACATATGAAGATTGAAAGAGAAATGGAAAAATGAAAAAAGTTAACAATAGCAAATGTACTAAGATCTTACCTTTTCTAGCGATTGCAAGTTTGCAAATGTGTATGAAAGATGCACAAACACTTGAAGAACACCAACAAATCAATCTTCAAACTCCTCCTTGCACAATCGAATGCTTGCTCAAAAACTTATGTGCTCTCCTTTAAGACAAAATAACCTCTTTAGAAACAAAAAATGACAAGGAGAGGGCACAAAACCAATTAATAACACCTTTTAGGTTTTATGGATGCCAAAATATTATTAAAAAAGCTAATTAAACACCTTTCCAACTGTCCATCTTTGCGGGTTCAAACTTGGTTCAAAAATTTTAATGTGCTTCGCCCGGGTTTGAACCCAGTTCGAACTAGATTGAATCCGGAGTGCAAAAATCACACCTTAGTCAGACCAAGTTCGACTGGTTCGAACTAACCTTGGTCCGGAGGGGGGGTGGAGATACCCGTGCAACTTAGGAAAATAGGATTGAATAATAAAAATAAAATGAATAGTAACAATTGTAATATAATATAATAAATGAATGAACCAAATATAATGAAAGGAAACGACTTTTCAACTCCACAAGCTGCCACCTCTTGGTTTTGAAGTTATAAAAGTTGAGTTAAACTCAATTAATGGGGGAATATATAATACAATGGAGGAATATGAGAAGAAAACTGCAGAATAACATCTAGGAATTCATAATAATCAGTAAGATATTATCCTCAGCAGACAACAATAATACTTACAAACATACACACAACATAGGCATTGTGGAAGGAAGGCACAACTAATAAATAAATAATGGGTATGTGTTGAATGTCTTTTTGATTATGCCATCTTAATAAATTTAATAAGCATTGATAACAAGCCATCATTATAATCAAATATACATTCTCAAAATCTGTTATTATTAAGTCTGTAAGAGAAGTGCAAAGATGTATTAAGGGAGAGGCTTGTGTAAATCCAGCCAATTGGTCGTTTCCAAGATAGGTTAGGGATTAGCAATCCCAAGCGCCTTGCAGACAAGTTCCAGGATTTGAAAAACCTTGACGGAAACTAGTGAGTTTGGTGTTCAAGCAACCTATTGCATCTCAACATTCTCATAGACTGGAGAAATAATAAGGATAGCATAAATTTCTCAATTCGCATATGGTTTATTATTAATTCACATACAATTATTATCTTTATAGCATGAATTAAGTTAATTTTAAGAACTCAATTCAAGTATATTTATGCATAAACTAGCTGAACTATCTTGGGGACATTACATTGGTCTCACCATTTTTTGCCAATATGGTGAATGAACAACATTAAATGACAATCCATTTGCATAGATGCATCTTGCTATGGCTTCCTCAACAATGTCTCTAGCTTCATTCTAAAATGATATTACCAAGGGCCCCTTTGCTCTCTTATTTGCAACTGATTTATGAGGAGCACACAAGAATGGATGGCCTTTTGTTGGTGGTTCATTGGGAGTGGAAGCCGAAGCCATAGATGATGTTTTTATTTTTTTCTAGCTGTTTGCAAAGGATGACTTTGTCTATTTGTTTTTGTTCTTGAATATATTTGTTCACAATGTGGTTTGGAAGACTATAACAATGTGGTTTGGAAGACCAACTTATACATCCCATTAGTCCTATTCTTGCCTCCAATTATGTAACACTATCAATTTTAGCTTTAATTGACAATAAATGAGATGATGTCATTTCTAACTGTAGACCTGCCTTCATTGCCCAAAAACTGTAAATCTTCGTACACCTTGAATTTGTCTTCCAATGATCCCACCACCCCAACAGTTTAAAGTTTATCTGCCACTGAATTTGCTTTCCTAAGGACATGGGTAACTCGAAAATCAACAAATTCTCCCAATAGATTTTGAATCCTCCTAATGTGTTTGTTGAGGTACCACATGTCCATCTGCACTCCCATTTTTTTGCCATGAAAATTGCATTTATTGCTGCTAGGCATTTTGCAGTTAGTCCCATTTGCAACCCTTTTAGCTCCAATCACTAGGATGCTCCCTTTGTCATCACGTGCCATGAAACCAGTCCCTGACGGTCCTGGATTACGTTTCAATGAACCAACAAAATTAATCTCGATCCATCCTTCCTCTGGTGGTGACCAAACTGTCCTCACACCGCCCAATTTTTGAGGTTTAGCCCTCATGGGCCCATTAACAGGCCATGCCTTACGGATGTTTATCTCTATGTTTCATGTGTATTTATGCATATACTTCACATCTTTTGTGAATTTATATGTTTGCTTCATGTTTGAAGTGTTTTCAACACGATTACTTTATGGGTGTGCATGGTTTCCTATTGTGTGCCTTATGTTTGATGAGAATCCAACAAGTTATTCCATGCGTGGGTACTTATAGTTGTTTCTAGAGCCATATTATTGCATTAAATTAAAAATGAGTCACACATGCTCCATTCTTAAGGCACACAACGTTCTAGATTTGTATCATGCTGACAGTTCTTGGTGACAGGAACATCAGAAACATAAATAAACATTTAACAACTATGAGGGTAACAAATGTAACAAATCACAAATTCAACTAATCTAGAAGAATCAATACCAACACCAGGCATATAACTAATCTAATATAATAGTTTACTAATATAAATCTGATATTGCTATATTGATTTATCTCTTAATATGATAACAAATTCAGAATATGCTGGTTATTATTAATAATCTTATAATAATGAGAACGTGATAATCTGTCTTACCCAGCTATGATATTAATCTGTCTCCAAAAGTATTTATGAAAACCAACTATTGAAATGAAGGAAACCTTATTCTATTAAAGAACTCAAACAAACCAAACGTAAGCTACTGAAATCACCAGCATTCTTCAGAGTGGGCCCTTCCTCCTTAGTTTGCTGAGTGATGCGATTCAAATAGTTATTCCTTTAGAAATTTTGATCATGCAAGGTTTATATTATTGATCAGAATGTTTTTTTCATTCCATATTCTCTGCTCGAGCTAATATATATATAGTGTCGAGATCATAACAAATGCTATTTAATATTGCATTAAAATAGCATTGTTTGGTTATGGCCCGTAACCAATAAAATAAAAGGATGAATATTATAGACCACCTCCCGTAAATACAAACAATTCTGTTATAATAAAATAACAGCACGTGAATTCCAGCATCCACAACACGTGTGTATCCTGTGCACATCCCATGTGGTGGTTGATATTAATTCAAATCTTATTTCCATCCATTGTTTCTGAGCTATGGTTTTGAAAACGGTTCAGTTGTAACAGAGTACAAATATGGAGCAAATCTGGCTGACAGGTATGCTGTTCACGTGATTCATACACCCATTTCCTGAGAATACTTAGCAATGATTAATCTTTGGTCCAGCTTTATTCCCATCCTTTGGCACTTAACTCTCCTTCATAACATGTCATATGTATGAAGTCTGCAGCAAATATTATAGTTAATATGTTCATTAAAACCTATACAGCTGGAAAATGCATCCTCCACCAGTCTTCAATGTCCTTTCCACATATTTACATAGGGTGGATGATATGTGCAGCAAATGCATCTTATTTCAAAGTTGATGGAGTTTTATATTGATGAAAGAGCTACAGGAAGATGCATAGCGGGTGACAGGAAGAACCATAACATATTAACATGTTAGATAAAGACATATCAACTTATAATTCACATACTTTATCTAATAACTAAATTAAATATTACTTACACATATTAGATCTTATGCAAAATGTAAGGAGAAAATGGAATATAAAATGGGGATTGAAATGTGTGTGAAGGTTTATACGAGGCTAAAATATGGTATAATTAGGGACATAAAATGCTCTCATCATTCCCCCCAACTTAGCTTATTGCGCGTCCTTGTGCAATCATTATGATCAAGAGGTTGTGTGGTTTGTATTAGAAGCACTTGGATTTATGGCTTTAGACTTTGTCTCCACCCTAAACCATGATAGCACAAATCCCTTTCTTTTCTTTACATGATAAACTTTGTTTTTTCTTGAATAGGGATATCTCTTCCGGCTTTCATAAGTTATTTCTCTTTCCTCTTTTCTTTTTCTTGTTCATTTTTTTTATAGCATCATGGTTCAAAAGGTTATAGATAGGAGAAATTTAACTTAATTTGCACAAGAAGAGTTTAAATGGGTGAATAGGAGAGATGAAAGACAAAACAAAGGTTATTATATGATGGATATAATAGATAATATGATGGGTTTAGTAAGGGTGATGGATGGAAGATAAGAGGGTGACATTCCTCCCCACAACTTAAAGATTGACCGTCCAGGGGAAATCAAGAGAGGATAGGAAGGGGTGTTACATAGTGATCAACATATTAAGCAATATAAATGAAGTTAAGAGATAAAATAATGAAAAATAAAATTGATTGTTTTACCAACATGCATGTGTAGAGAGACCAAGACTGGAACATAGAGTAACTCATCAATTTGTGCCACCAAAAGTGATGAATCATCAATAAGGAATGAAGAGAGGCATCCAAAATTCCACTGCAACACCACAAAGGACCACCATCTAACTGAAAGCAGCAAAGAGAAGACCACTGGAAGCAACCATAAAACATGGGACAAAGAGGGCAATTTGTGGGGCCACCATCATCAAATGAAGCACTAGAAATCATACAATAGGTACCAAAATCGACTGAAACACCTCAACAGAGCATACAACACGTACTAGGGGTGATTAAAGATTTGAGGATCACTTCGAAGAGGAGTAAAGCTGCAGGAGTGAGCGACAGGAGGTGCCGAAAAGGAAAGAATTACTGAAACCAATGAGTGTTCCTGAAAAGAATGATTAGTAGCAAAACCAGGGACACCAATTATTGCTTTTTTTTCAATTTTATCAACTTATAATTCACATACGTCATCTAATAACTAAATTAAATATTACTTCCACATATTAGATCATATGCAACATGTAAGGAGAAAATGGAATGTAAATGGGGATTGAAATGCGCGTGAAGGTTTTTACGAGGCTAAAATATGGTATAATTTGGGACATAAAATGCTCTCATCACATGCTTATAATTCTTATTTCACATAAAACTCTAGATTGAGTCATGCTTCTAATTCATTTCACATGAATATGTGGAAGGCACACCCTTGCTACAATTTAAGAGATATCCATAGGCTTGACCAAATCGATTTCTTACAATTACATAGGACTAACCAAATCGATTTCTTATAATTACTATTGATAAGAGATAACTTTTCGAAAAATCACAAACCTTGGCAAATTTCCAATCATTGATCCTCTGAGGACATAAGAAGACCAGTGCTACCCCGATTTTCATCCTGCTGTCATTACTTATATAGTCAGTAGGGTTGCATTTTTAAGAGGAGCTGACCTAGGGTTTAAATGTTAATAGCAAAGATAGATCACTAAATAACTATGGGCCCCTTTGTATTACGAAGATAGATAGATAGATGATTTTTAACGTCCATGAGGCTAAGAATAGCCTATGGGACAGCCTTCCAACTAAACCAACTTTAGTAATTCGGTTCTTTTTTTGTGCAAGCTGATGATGAGCCCACCTAATTTCTCATTGTTCTCCTCATTGAATAAGTTGTGCCAAGAGCTGCCAGAAATAATATGCACAAATTTGAATATGACGTCCTTGTATACGTCACATTCTAATATAAAGTGTTGTTTAGTTTCTACCTTCCCAGAGTTGCAAAACATGCAAATTCTCTCTTCCCAAAACTCTTTTGGCCTCTTCCACTGACTGGTCTCACATTGGAGGTGATGAGAGTTGGTTCTAAGCTGTGCACTTTTAGCTCTCCAAGAAATGTTGGCCACTATGTATGCCTTTTGGAGTTGATCACATGTGGGGTTGAACTTGCTGATATAATAAGTTTTTATTCCTTCCAAGTCCATCACCTCAAATTTTCTTATAGAATTTCTCCATAACAAAGAGCTTTATTTTATTATTATTTGCAAGATAGATTGAAATGGATATTCCATTTGCTCATCCACTTGATGTTTTGTTGCACCATGTCTTTTTATGTTTGTACAATGTATCATTAAAGACCATTTTAGGCCATCTATCTTCACATATTTTTTCAGGTCTTACCTTATGCTTACCAACTTGTTGGTGTTTGACAAAAATGAAATCTAATTTTGCTTTTGCGCCAACTTCCTTTGGATAAAGACAATGGTGCATATTTAAGAAGTAAAAGTGCGATCCTCTGAGGACATAAGAAAACCATTGCTACCACACGTTTTCAGGACATGGATGATAGAGGTTGAGGCGATGTGTTTCCAAAATGACAATTTTTTTTGCCAAGTTTGGGGATGGTAAAGGAGACAACTATATATATAGAGAGAGAGAGAGAGACAGAGAGAGAGAGAGAAAATATAAAATATATTGGAGAATTTACATATATTATTATACATTACTTTCCTATGAAAACATGGATAAAGCATTCCATTTAAATATCATAGAACTTTAACATACAACATTTGAATTGTTAAGTTGATATTCAACAATTTGTTATTGGGTGGAAGTGCCCTTCATCCCACCCTTTATTAGGAAATTTTGGCAGCAAACTCCACCACATGTTTGTTGATGCCCGCAAAAGGAAAGGAATAACAATATTTTCAAGGACAAGGAGAAATCTGTTGATGATGTGCTTATCATCCTTAACAAGCTTCTCTTGGAGAACATCTTTGTTTGGAGATGGAGAATTCCCAGTGAACGACCCTCTGGCTAGGATTTTGCTTAGGCTAGAATTTAATTGCTTCTTAAGGGGTTTCACAAATTTTATAATGCTAAAAAGGTTGCAAATTTGATCGTGCGGCTAGGGCTGGGAAAGCAGCCAGAGGAGTTTTAATTAGAAATCACGAGGGTGTACTAATTGCTGCCTATACAAGGAACTTGTAGGATTTTACTACGAACTAGGTTGAGGGTATGGCTCTACTTAGAGGCTTTAAAATATCTTTATCAATGGGAATTTTGATAGTTGAAGTTGATTCCAACTTAATAATTGAATCCACCAAAGGGATACCCCAGAGCGACAATCAAAGGTAAAACTCCGGAAGAGCCCTGGTTAGGTTGCAAGCCTAGAGTCGGCCACCTAAAGGTTTTTGGCTCCCTTGCTTTTGTTTGGATCCCTGATTGCCTCACGCACCAAGTTGGATGCCAAGAGTTTGAAACTCATGCATGCTGGATACAACAGTCTTCACAAATCCTATCGCCTGATTAATGTTGAGACATCTTGTCTGATTTACAGTCGAAATGCAGTCTTTGATGAGCAGCGAGGACCATTCATGCCTGTTTCTCCTGTTCCTGATCCAACAGACCAGCCTATGATGGCTCATGATTTGGGAGTTCGACTTCCATTGGGTCCACCTAATGAGAGGGTTCCAGTAGCTCTTGCAGCTCCAACTATACTAGTGATACCTGTACAGTCACGGCCGGCTTCTCTTGTAGGATCACCTCGCTTTGTAGATGTTTCACCTGAGTTTGATCCAGATTCTTCTAATGAGGAACTTGCTGATTATGCATCTCCTGATACTAATGTTGGTCGTTCTCCTCTCCAGCCTAAGTGGTGGGTTAAGACACTTTCTAATCTTTGTGATGATGAGGTCATTGATGGGAGAACTGCTTGGAAAAAGAGCAAAATTAGAGTTTGTTAACTTTGCTCTCATGGCCAACATTCATAGTGTGTTTGAACCTCAAACATATTCCGAGGCTAAAGGAATTCTAGAGTGGGAATAGGCCATGACATTTGAACACTAGAGTCTGTTGAAGAACAACATCTGGGTCCTTTCTGATATTCCACTAGGGAAGAAACCCAGTGGCTGCAAATGGGTGTACAAAATCAGATACAAATTGGATGGTACTTTGGATAAGTACAAAGCTTGTTTAGTGGTGAAGGGCTTTTTTCATCATCAGGGCATTGATTATGAGGAGACCTTTGCTCCTATTGCAAAGATGAGCACCATCAAATTAGTCCTAGCCATGGCAACACAGTTTGGCTGGAAAGTCCATCAGATGGACATCAAGTGTGCTTTCCTGATGGTGATCTCGATGAAGAGGTCTACATGTCGCAACCTCGTAGTTTCAAGGTAGTTGGTAAAGACCATCAGGTTCTCAAATTGGTCAAAGCCCTCTATGGCTTGAAGAAGGCTCTTCAGGCATGGTACATAAAAATTGATAAGTACCTCAGTGGTCAAGGCTTCAAGAGGAGTTCTTCATAGTGAAATTTGTACATCAAGAGTAATAACAGTGACATCATCCTTCTGGTTATTTATGTGGATGATTTGATCATCACTTGCAATTTGACATCTTTGATTTAGGGAATGAAACAAAATTTATGCCAATCTTTTGATATGATTGACCTTGGGCTCATGCATTATTGCCTAGGTGTTGAAGTTTGGCAATAGTCTTTTGGTATATTCATCTCTTAGTCCAAATATGCCAGGGCTCTGTTAGACAAATTTTGTATGCAGGATTGCAAGCCTGCATCTACACCTATGGAGAAAGTTCTCAAGTTATCCGCAAAGTCTGATTCTCTTTTTGTTGATGATACTACATACGTGCAACTAGTAGGCAACCTCATCTACCTCTCTGCTACTAGGCCTGATATTAGCTTCAGAGTCAGCTATATTTCACGCTTTATGACAACTTTTAAGGCTGATTATTATATGGCAGCAAAGCGTGTGCTTCGTTATGTGAAGGGCACTTTAGATTATGGACTTTTGTACTCTCGAAGTTTTAGTCCTAAACTCAGTGGGTTCACAGATTCAGATTGGGCAGGCTCTGTCAATGATAAAAAGTCAACTTCTGGACATGTATTCAGTTTGGGATCCGGTGCAGTCACATGGATCAGTAAGAAGTAGTAGGTAGTTTCTGTCTCTTCTATAGAGGCCGAATACAAAGGGACTGTTAATGCAGGATGTGAAGCTGTTTGGCTTCGTTGGATGCTTGGGGATATGCAAATGTCACCAGCAGGACCAACTATTCCGTTTGTTGATAACGAAGGCGTTATCAAGTTAACACGAAACCCGATCTTCCATAAACGAACCAAGCATGTGGATGTTCACTGTCATTACATACGACAGCTGGTTGAAGATGAGACTATAGATTTGCAGTTTGTTCCTACCACAGTTCAGACTGCAAACATTCTCAGCAAGCC
Source organism: Cupressus sempervirens (assembly GCA_028749045.1). Lineage (NCBI taxonomy): Eukaryota > Viridiplantae > Streptophyta > Pinopsida > Cupressales > Cupressaceae > Cupressus > Cupressus sempervirens. The sequence goes on from CM053790.1 coordinate 388,882,405, forward strand.
TCTTGGTCCTGATAAGTTTGTCAAATTCAGAGGACAGCTTGGTGTTCTAGATTGATCAACCATTAAGGGAGGGTATTACGATAATAGATAGTTGTCTATTATTAGTTAATGGTAATCTATTGTAAATATCTAGTTAGCTTTAGTTTGCGTTCGCTTTTTTAGCTTTCTCTATTAGAATAGAATGTTTCTATTCTTTACGATTTTTTCCAAAGGAAACATCATTTTATTCATTTGTATATAATGACCTTTCGGTCTCTGTTAGTAACAAGCATGTATTTTACCAATTACTTTCGTAATAACCATGACTCCTAGTTGGCTTGTGTAGGGGTAATTGATGATATTAGAACCCTCCTAGATGGGTTTGATGAATTTATAATACAACAAAACTATAGGGATGGTATTGCGGTTACAAGTCACATGCTGCTATGGGTCTAGATCAAGATGGCCTACATTGCTAGAGAAGGAGAGTTCATTGTCTCTTGCTGCAATTACCTTTCGGAGGAGGGATACCCCTACTTTGTGTTATGAGTTTTAACATTGCCTACATATAGGCCCTATAATGGGGCTTATTGATTCTATCTAATATCTTTGACGAGATTTTGAATTTCTTCCCGTTAATTTTTGGGAAGGATATGAATATGCCACGTGGGTAGTACCTTCAATGCTTGTGTGTCCCCATGAATTGTTATGACGAGTTTGAGGGGATGAAAAGTTATTATTTTTGTATCCCCTCAAGAAGCGGGATTTATTTGCTAGCATAATAGGTCTTTTAGAACATACCAAACGTTCGAAAATATCAACTTCCCCATTCCTCACCGAACGACAGATCGTTCACACAGAGGAGCTGCCAAATTTGAGTTGGACATGGGCAAAGGGACTAAGTGTAATAAATACACAGATTACTATCATTTATCATGCCTTTGTAAGATTTCTGTAATCACAATTTTAAAGTTGGTTTTTTCCATTACAATTGCTTTGCACCTTTGCTCGTTATACACTTTTCTCTCCACATTCAATGATACAATTTTGTGCGTGCAACCTCTGGGGACACTTCGCTAGAGATTGTACGACGAAGGGAACACCACAGTTGTGCAAATACTGTGGTCCTGGAGACCATGAAGATTCGAAATGCCCTAAGCAAGGGGTGAACTTGTTAAGTATAGAAATATGTGATGAAGAGACATTAGCAATCACTTGCGTGCAAGCAAAAAATTATCCAGATTTGGAAGAGGAAAAGAAAAGGTTGCAACAACTGCTAGCAGAACTAGAAAAAGAAATGGGGGCTGAAAATCACAAACAAAGGACACTGTCGACAACTCAAGGAGGAACCTGGTAGAACAAAATATCATATGACAGGTAATGCAAACTGTGGTTCTCATGAAGCTGAATGACCTTCTTACAATGCCTCAGCTATGGACTGTAATCCTGAACATGACACCATCTCCAAAGGCGATGGAAGAGCCAAGAAAAGATGCACAAAGTGGAAGCAGAATGACTGCGGCAAACCCAATGCTACTTGCGCTCACCATAGGAAGACACCTTGCAGTAGTAGAGATAGGTATTCTTGGAACCATCCTTACAGACACAATCGTAGATGGAGGATCAGGAGTGAATGTACTAATGGAAGATATATGGAAGAAGTTGAGGCAACCTATGTTATGGCCACCTACATTTCAACTGCTCACCGCTAATCAGCACGGGATCAAGCCTTTAGGGACTCTAATGGCGTAACCTGTAAGCATCGGGACATCCATTCTTACGAGATTTCGTGGTTATACCATTAAAAAGAAAAGGGTACAATGCCATCCTCGGACGGGGCTGGCTAGTACAGGCGAAAGTAAAACATGACTAGAAATAGAATACTCAGTCCATGGAAGGCGAAGGTCGGAGATTTGTAATTGACCTACATACACAGATGGTAGGAGAGGAGGTAACATTGTCAGATTCTGAAGGCAAGGGAGACGATGAAGGGACAAAACGAATGGAACCCAATGAATAAGGTATCCTCAGACTGCAAGGAGGGTCCAATGACGACGACCTGGATTCGGTAACGACCTACTCCATTGGCAAATGGAGGACTATGAGCTCTTTCTGAGTTGCCATATGTTAAGGGTCGGGGAAGGAAATAAAGGAGAGGAAGATGAATTCCTGAAGGAATATAGAGAAGTGAAGGTGGGAGAGGCGCAAATAGACGTAACATTGACACATACATTTAGTAAAGACAAGCCTATTAAATACGAAGAACCCACAACAAAGATGATGAACTTAGGGGACGAGGCTAACCCGAAAAATATATTTGTGGGAGATGACTGGAATCCAGTTTTGAAAGTGGCAACGTTTAAAATATTTATGGAATATAAGGATGTTTTTGTGTGGACGTATAAGGACCTGAAAGGGGTACTGCCAGAATTATGCGTCCACGTATACCACTGATAGGAGCAGTAATCGTATAGAAGCGCCTGTACCGGATGAACAAAAAGTCACTGATGAGATCAACTGAATGCTTGAAGCAAGCATTATTTTTAGGGTACAGACAAGTGAGTGGGTATCACCGATTGTGATATCTATGAAGAAAGGCACCACTCAGATAAGGATATGTGTGGACTTTCAATGCTTGAATGCAGTAATGATTAAGGATTTGTTCCCGATACCATGCATCGATAGTATTTTGGAAGAAGTTGCGGGCATGAAATCTATTCATTCATGGATGGATTTTCTGGATACAACTAGATATCCATCGCGGAAGAAGATAGGCTTAAAACAACCTTCATAGTAGAAGATGGACTATATACCTACAACAGAATGTTGTTCGGTTTGTGCAGTGTTCCGGCAACATTTCAAATAATTATCTTGCACATCTTCGATAAGATGTCAGTCGAAAACTTCAAGACATTTTTGGACGATTGGTCAATTTTCAGTGCAGAGGACAAGCATTTGATTGCACTCAGAGAATGCATGGAAAAATATAGATGAGCAAAACTAGCACTAAATCTGAAAAAGTGCAAATTCATGGTACCACAGGGAACGCTATTGGGACTCATTGTACGCAAAGCAAGATTTAAGATGAATCTTGACCAAATTCGGGTAATTTTGTTAATGGCACCTTCGACAGATGTTACGGAGATAAAATCATTCCTGGGACACATAGGATTAAGATTTTTGCGAAAATATCTTACCCGCTTGACAAACTAACTTGCAAGGGCGAACCCTACAAATGGGAAGCAGAGCAGAATGAAGCCTTCGAGGGATTAAAAACACAATTAGCCACAACACCTTTCTTGGCTTATTCGAACTGGGACAAGGAGTTCGATGTTCATGTTGACGCATCAAACTGCGCAATTGGAGCAATGATGGCACAAACATGTGGTCACGAATTGGATCATTTGATGTACTTTGCGAGTAGACTACTATCAAAAGCATAAAAGAACAATAGTACAACTAAGCGAGAGGCTCTCGGAATGCTATACATTGTACAAAAGTTTAGACATTATCTACTGGCGACTCCATTCATATTTTATGTAGATCATCAAGCATTGTTTTATCTCGTGAACAAACCGATCATCCAAGGACGAATAAGCAGATGACTATGACTGTTACAAGAGTTTACATTTAAAATTGTGGTATGGCTTGGGAAAAGCCATGTAAGCGCGACTCATTTATCAAGGATCAAATCGAGAGAACCACGGGAGGGAGTCAACGATGATTTTCCTGATGCACAACTATTCCAAATTATTGTACTACCATCCTGGTACGTGAGTATTGGGGAATATCTTTCGACGAGGCAATTTCCTAGGGAAATGTTGCCAAACAAGAGGAGGAAATTAGTGCTGAGAAGTCAAACGTTTCAATTGATCAACGGGTTGCTGTATAAGATGGGACCTGACCAGAGTTTACAATGGTGTGCTCTAGAAGAAGAAATACCAAAAGTGTTGAAAGAAGCACATGAAGGACCCGTAGGAGGACATATGGGGCTGGATACAATTGTGCAAAAGATACTTCTGGCAGGATTATGATGGCCAACCATGTACAACAACGCTAAGGAGTGGGGCATTGCATGCGATACATGCCAGAGGGCTGGGAAACCAGTAAGAGGTATTTTATGCCTCTAAACACTTGACACGTGCAAGAATTTTTTGAACGTTGGGGGTTGGACTTGGTCAGACCCCTCAAGGCGAGTAAAACCTGGAGATGTAGGTCCATTGTTGTAGCAATGGAGCACCTTACCAAGTGGGTAGAGGTGCTGGCCCTACCAAACAACTTTGCAATAAGCACGGTGAGATTCATCTACGAGCAGATCATCACAAGGTACAAGATACCGCTAGAGTTGACAAGCGACCGTAGGGGACATTTTGTCAACCACGTCATCTGGCTATTGAGCATAGAATTCAAAATATACCTCTTTGTTGAGCTCTTACTATCCTAGAGAAAACAGACAAGCAGAAGCCATGAACAAAATCCTGGTTGTAGTAATCTACAAGTCCTACGTAGTTGAAGGTGAGTATTGGGAGGAAAAGCTGCCATCGACATTATGGGCATATCAAATCTCGTACAAAGTCACCATAGGACACACTTCGTTCCAGCTGATGTATGGGTAGTAAGTTGTGGTACCAACATAATTCATGGTACCAAGTTTGCGAATAGTGATCGAAAACCAGTTGGGAGATATGGAAAGTCTCAAAGAAAGATTGCACAACCTGAATAAACTTGACGAAAGAGTGTTACAAGCACAATGGGTTACTGAAGTTTCATAGTGCAAACACAAGGTGTGGCATGACTAGCACTTAAAATTGAACAAGTTCTAACCAAGGCAATTAGTTTTAAAATATAATGGGTGCAATGAGATCAAACCAAGCAAATTCAAGGTGGAATGGGCAGGGCCATATAAAATTCGTGAAGTGGGCGATAACGGAGCTATAAAGCTATGGATGTTGGATGGAAAGGAGGTGACAGATACAGTAAATGGATCGAAATTAAAAATATATCATGAAAGGAATAAAGCCCCACGAGAGAATGAGACCTGAATGAACAACTAGAAGCAATATAAAAATATAATAATAAATAATAGATAAAATAAATAAATAAATAAATAAATAAATAAATAAATAAATATATATAATTATAAAAAAAAGTGCAAAATAGACAGAGTAGTAATATAATATATATACATAAAGATTATTGTAGTGGAATAATTGGAAGATTACTGTACGAACAGAGGAAAACATGTGTGCATTGAAGGACAACAGGCATCACCGTACGACTTGAACAAATAAAGGTAAGTACTGTACAACCAATTAAAAGTGGAGCAGACAAAAAAAAGGAAGCCGTACCTGCCATACAATTGGCCAACATCAGAGAGAAAGAGCACATGTATGTATCGTACGGTTTGGGGGGAAAAATATCGTTATTGATTGGTGCTACGTACGGCTAAAACAGAAGGTCACGAGAGCACAAACTTACCGTACGACTATAGGGAGGAAAACTTAGCAGATTGGGGAGACCATATTGTCGTATGACAATAATGAAAGCGCAGAGGTGAAGCAAGTTATAGATACAACATGGAAAGGATAGACAGGAGTTTCAAAATGGAATGGCCAAGGTGATTACCGTATGGTTGAGGCAATCACAAACTAGTTAAAGAGTACCGTATGGTGTACAGACTTGCAACTTCCAAGATTGCGCAAGGAAAAGAGTTTTATTGTACGGTGTGTGGACCTTGTAGTGAAGGGGTATACAACACTTGTAACAAGAAGAGCAACACATTGTACAAACATAGCAAGAAGAGCAACGTATATCATACGGACTTAGCAAAGCATTGCGGACGACCAAATATGAATACCGTACAATTTTGAAGACTCGATTAGAAGCAGAACACAAGCCATATGGCTAAGACGATGCAATGTAGAGCATATTGTACGACATAAACCAATGCAGAGCAGAGGATACCGTATGGTTGAAGTCGATGCAGCGTGGAGGATACCGTACGACTACAGAGCAAGGGAACATTAAGAGTGCCGTACGATAGGAAAGCATTTGTGAATAGATTACAAGGTCTCCTGTACGACTTAGAGTGGAAAACATTGAGGTAGGAAGAAGTCATTGTACGACCTGGCAGGGTTCACAAGAGGGAAAGGTATTATAAACAGGCACAAACACAACATTTGATAATCACCATGAGAAGACATAGTGCAGATGCAAGTGTGGATACAGAATGATTTGAGGAATAATTAGATTATGAATACAACAGGATCTCAACGTACGGATTAAGGAGAGGAGAGCGAGGAGTTAGTACCCGTATGGAGCAAGGAAATTGATCTACAGTACATAAAGTTAGCCACAGAGATGTACGACAGCTGTACCTAGCACATCATTGGGGGCACGTGAGCAATAAACTTAGGAAGGGCTATCTCTCAGGAGTCGTACAAATGCTGAAGAAGGGAAGAGCCCTCGGGGTCAGTTGTACGAAGGAGTGTGAGCTACTGACCTAACCGTTTCTATTTTTCTGTCCTCACACAAAAAGACAAAAGAGGTGATAGTTATGCATTCAACTGGGAAGAGAGTGTGGAAAAAGAAGTTAGAGGAAGATTCAACAACCAGCGCAACCATAAACATAAATATGAAGACCTTGCTGTCAGGAGTGCATGTGGCAGGAGGCACAAGCATAGGTGCAAGAAAAAAGAAGGGCAAGTAGGTAGCGCAACCAGCTGCAACCGATCACCTCACAACACAAAATATCTCTTTCGAGGGCTTGAATGGAGCGGAATGTAGGAAATGGTGGTAGGAAACACTTGAGGAAAAACAACATTCGAAAGGCATAGGTGGCATGGGCAATATAGATGCTAGTTTTTTGCATTCAAGATTACGAAGGCTTCCTGTGCACGATGGTAAAGACTTACAATAGGATCTCTCGAACCAGTTCCTTCGCCTATCTAGGGCATGACCTTGTAATTTCATTCAGAGGACCATATTTCACACCGGTATTTGGAATACTTGGTTATGCACAGGGTGGGAAGAAAATTAACAAGAAGCTGAAAAAATTAAGTCGAGAGGTGAAGGCGCGACTGATATAGCTAGTATGTGGGGATCTGTCGCAAATAGAGAAAGAAGCCCTCATGGACACTGCAAAGGGTAGAGGACTGAAGAAGTCCAATATTCAGGAAGGGCACTGGCGTTGTCTCATGGACTTAGTAAAGAGTTGACTCACAATATCAAGCCGTGCATCCAACATCTCATTTTCGTAGGTCACGATGATGAACAAGATCCTGAATGGGAGTGTGTATGACTGGGCTGCACTGTTGGCAGAAAGAATGTATGAATTCATGCTACTGTAGCATAAGACATTCTACATGCCTCACTACGCAGTTGGGTTATTCTTGAAGGTGACAATGCAGATGATTCCTCATGATAGGCTGGAGGCCAAGCCTGGGACACTCACACCAGGCGAGCCTCCTATCATGTAGTGGAGACACCTAGACAAACTTGATAGCAAGACCACGGTCGGGAAGAAGCAACCAAGACAGGATATAGAAGATACAAATAGTGGTTGGCAGGAGACTTCTTTCGACGAAAGTGGGACCGATGGAGAGGAGGAAGATTATGAGGAGGTGGAAGTGATTAGGAAACACCACTACTATTTCCACGACTTGCACTTTTAGTGACAACACATCTGGTTACGGTGGGTATGCACAAAGCACATATCCGAGGGTTTGGATAGTTAAAGTAGCCAGTGATGATGACCTTGGTCACTGTAGCAGCTCAGCCAGATACAGTAATCCCGACCATTTTAGAGGCCGTGGTTGTAGTTGGGACAGAGTCTTCATTGACAACAATCGTACCGGAGGAAGCAACGGAGTTACTAGCACTGGAGATTCCTAAGAGCTCGGGAACACCACAGGTCAGACTGGAGGTAGTAGGATTTGACGCAATGGTCACCATAGATGATGCGTTACTAGCTACTAGTGAAGAGGCCACAGTTAAGGACTTAAGTGAGCAAGAGCTGAGTGGGTATTTGGGTAGCAGGTTTAGCATTAGACAGGTAGTGCCGACACTTGTCACTATCTCACCCATGAGAGAGGTACCTAAGGTGACAAATCTTCCAACCCTAGTAGTGAGTCATCATCCTACGATGGAGCTACCACCACCCCCACCACTAACAGGGAGCACGACTGAGATGATGTTGGAAGCCGTAGAGACAGCAATGGCCACAGAACTCACAACACCATTTGACCCTTCGACAACTATAGAGGAGGAGGATATGGAGACATACTTAGTAGATGTATTAACTCAAGGTAGACAAGTAGTACCCTCAACAGAAAGACACGCCTTGGAGTTGGTAGCACGGGAGTTAGAGAAGGTCTTAGCATTTATGAGAGTTGGTTGTCCAACGACGTTCTCTATATGTTTTGAGGCAAGAGGATGACCGATCATAGAGACCTTAGAGATGTGAGAGTGGAATACCCAGGAGCCTGTGGTGGAGAGCAGAGTTGAGCAACTCACAGGAGGGATAGTACAGGTGTATCCGGAGGCATAGTATGCTTTGTGTAGGAGTAAGGTAGATCAGGTCGCAGTAGTACAGGCTCAGAAGGAGACAACTACTAGACTGGCCTCAATAGAAGCAAGTTTGGCCACCCAACAAGCGGCTTGGGAAAAGGAGTGCGTGACACTCGTTGCTGAGAAGGCAACAATTGTATCTCAGTTGGGGGATGCAAAGAAAGAATCCAACATGATGAAGAGGGCACTAAAACTACAGATGCAGGCCAAACTGAATTTGAACGCTCAGCCGCAACAGGTGCACAAGTTGCGAGCACAACTGAATGAGCTTAGGGCACAAAAGGTGTCTACCACACTAGCTGGACTAGGGACGCAACCCTCTACTTGTTAGTTGTTTTTGATGTAACTAGTGGTTGAGTCATATTTTGAAGTTTTGACGTATAAGTTGTCTCTATTTTACTGTCCGGAGATGGCTTTACTTTTTGGGGGGGATGATGTTGTCGATAAAACTATAGTCGACGGGTAGAGTTGTATCTGAAAGGTTGTGTGACGGTTGAGACACTCCTTCGGGAAGTATATGTACATCGTCCAAATGACTTATTAAAGATCATCATTGTAATTGGAATGACATATTTGCTTATATGAATAAAGTCTTTTCTCTGAGTTACATTCTAATCTATTAATGCAATAAGTATCTGTGTACCCTGCACGGTAAACAATTTCCCAAATGGAATGTCACAAAATAATATAAACCTTATAGTGTGAAGTAAGCACCAACCTACTATAGACACAAATCCCTAATTGAATTTGCAGATACTAACCTAGTGGAGACATCCATCCCCTCCAAGATGTGAGCATTAACTCAGCAAGCGAGAAAACAATCGCATCAAAACACAGGTGGTAGAAAATGTGGACTTCCATGGCTGAATACTCAACTTCTTTATGATCTAACCAACATCAAAACTACCTCACTTATTGCATGTTACGAAACCACACAAAGATTGAGATACAACACACAATATTATCCACATACTTGCAAATCAACAACCCCCTTTTGGATATCATAAAAATGACTCTCTTGTACTTCCTATTAAGTAATTTTAATGCTTATTACATTTTGAAAATTGATGAATGACTTACTGAGAATATTCATAGATTTAACATAATTTATAATGGGCATTGACTACATTTGAGACATGTTTCACAAGTCTTAAAAGAGAATAAGCTGCTACTAAATAAAAGAATAGTTGAGAATTAATTTAGGAAAATGGAAGCCACTAAGAAATGGCTAATCCTTCCAATGTGATCAATGCGAGTAGCTTTGCAAACGTTGCCCAATACTTGAGATTGTTAACAAATAATTCTTTGTAGTAGTTAGTAGTGGTGCTTTCACATTTCATAAGAAATGATTAGTTATTTAATTTGGGTAGATGTTAACAAAATGTATATGATGCGTTAAAGCAAAAGATTAATAATGCAACAACATAACTCGATTTGTTGCAACAATTTGACTTGGAGATGTACGTAATGCAGGAACATCCAGGGCTCATGCAGTCTTAGTTTTGGTCTTTGATTAGATCTTGCTTTGTGCATTGTAGGTCTTTATTTGTTTCTTTGTTGAAGTTTTATTTTTGTTTTCACTTCTACTTGACAATATGCTAGATGTGGAGTAATGACACTACCAATATTTCCTTCAAATATTCTCTTGATTATGGATTGACTACTCTAGGGCCCATAGCGTACTGGAAAATGCCAAATAGATAGTGCAAACTATTTTAGCCTTTCACTTAAAAGGCTTCATTGTTATGGTAAATCGATGTTATATTCAATAGCTTAGTTACCGGATTTGTGCCCTAGGGGCCGGATCCAGATATGTGCCTGGATTCGTCTAGATTCTTCCAAAAAAATTTCTTTTTTCTTTTTTTTTTTCGATTTTTTAATTTTAATTTTTTTTCTGATTATTTTCTTATAATCATAACGGCTTTGATCCATAGATTTATACCAAAATCACAAATTCATACCATGAAATCATAACGGCTTTGATCCATCTACACACACACAAACATGAATCTTCCACGAATCATAATTGGGGAAATAAAATCACGAATCCACGGATCTGATTCACGTTCCCAAATCGGATTCATTTGACGAATTGGTAATTAAGTTAAATTGAGAATATGAAAGCTCCTTATACAAATTTACAAAGAAGATATTTCTAATCTGTTGTGAACTAATGATGAAAATAGAAACTACTAAATAAGCAAGCATTTGCGCATATCATCCTACCATGCCTCATAATTTCCTTTATCAGAAACTGCTATTCCTTCAGAAGAGGTCTTTCAGCAGAATACTCTTGCACCCTCAGCACAACAACTTCCTCAAGAAGATCAAGTAGTAGGAGCTTTACGGCGACCTTCCCTTTCTTGGATAGAGACTAGTTTGGCACAACAAAGGAAGGTGGTCGAGTTGATTATCCATGAATTTAACTCAATTTCAGAGCTATTTCAAAGGCCTAAAAAGAAAAAGAAGATAAAGGTAGCTTCAAGGCTGAAAGCGAATATAGAGACGGGAAATATGTGCGAAGAGATAGTGCAAGCTATTTCAGAGAAAAATGTGGATGAGGCGACTCCAGCTGATTTTGTCATGACCAGATTTGATCTAGGACGGACCCAGGACTCTTTAAAATAGATCACTGCATTATCTACAGGAGCAATAGATTCGTACACAGGAACAAAAACTCACAAGGGACCACACACTGAAAAGGAAACATATGCAAGAAAACAAGACTCCTAACTAGGTTATGTACAAAGGAGGTGAATTAACACCTTACTGATTGTGGATCTTCAAATGCTGCCCACTATAGGACTAGAAAGGGATAGATCCCCAAAAGAGACTACAAAAAGTCACGATTTTTGAGAAAAAAATCACTAAATCCAAGATTGCAAATCATTTTCTTTCTTTGGAAAAATAGTAGAAACCACCAAGGGAATCCCACATAACTTTGTGAATTATAGAATCTAGAAAAAAATTTAAGGATAAAATCGGAAAGCCAAATAGATGGCTGACACAAAATTGGAGACATGGATCAGCATACAAAACATTGTTTTTAAGAAATAATGGTAAAACCTTTCTAGAAATCAGAGAGTTCTCATTGACAAGAGTAAACCCTTAAGTTTTGAGGAAAAAATTATAAACACAAAATAATTTTTCCAAGTGACAAAATTATTAAAACCCACCTGAATTTTTTTTAAAGGGAAAAAATTTGTGAAAACCCATCAAAATGTTTTGAAGAGTAAAAATTATAAAAACCCGTCAAAATTTTTTGAAGGGAAAAAATTATGAAAAATCATTAGTGAAACCCTCATATGGCAAAACACGAGACCATGTGATAAACAACATATGCTAGCAACTTGGAAGAACATGCAACTCTTGAAAATTAGACTTGGTGGATCCAGGAAACTGTGCAATCAAAACCCTCAACTAGGCTCGCAAGTTTCAGCAATAACCTTCTAAGACGAACCGCAAATTTTTCATAAAATACCTCCAAAAGCAAATTTCTGATTTTTTTTTTCAAATCAGAAAAGGCTTGATTTATGAAATTCCATCGACCTGTTCTGATACCATGGTTTTTTTTTTAACAGAGGAAATGGAAGCTCCATATTTAGATTTACAATGATGATGGTTTTAAAATAAACAATCATGAATTAAAAGATTAAATTAGATACTACCTAGTCAACTAAAGACTAACTAAGATGCCCAATAAAGGAGCATTACAATATTCTATTATTCATGCGGTGTGAGTTTCTTTCTTTCTGTCTTTTGTGTGCTGATTGATTCAGTGGGACCCATAGAACCGTCTACTTCGCCAGGCAACAATTATCACTGGATGGGCTCCAGTCATTTTCTAAGTGCTTGCAAAGGAATATAGTCCTGGGCGGTTAGTGTCAGCTGTGGCTGTATGTAGTTTGATGTGCAGTTTCTGACGCCTTCTATACCTCTTTACTGCACCTATTTTTGGATATGTATTTGTCACTGCCTGCATCTATAAAACAACATCCTTTTTGATGAGGAAAGGCTCTCAACAGTGAATGGAGGAGGGGGAATCATTTGACTGTCATCCTTATAGACATTAGCTGATGCAGAATTTCCTTTTCAGCATTTAGTTTATAGAAAAAGCTACAACTATTTTGACATCTAGAATGTGAAATGCCTTTCATGTTTGATGATGTTATTCAACAGATCTGGTATGTGTGATATCTGTCTTAGGATTGTTTACTTCAGTTTAATATTTCAGGCTTTAAGAAAGTATCTTGAATGAAAACCTAGAATTGCTATATACAATAACTCATGTTTTAATCGTAGTTTTTGATCTATTACCAATCAATTTGAATGATTGGGAAGTTAGGATTTGTCTATTAGAACTAAGCATAATGACTTTCAATTTTATGATGTATTCTTGTGATGAATTTTATTTGAGTTTTGCCATTGATAACATAGAAATTCTTATATATATTAGTATTACCTCTGGGACCCTTACAATGTCTTGGAAATTTCAAGATGTTCTATTACTATGGCTTCCTGTCCTACAAAGTTCATACATGATTCCTTCATTGCATACAGTTGGCAAAATTTAAGTATCCTTTGCATGTAAGGAATTTGCATTAAGTTATTGTGTTATCCTTAAATAAGGGAAAAAAATCAAGTTAATGCCCTAAAAACAATTACAAGTGGTAGAGAACAAGATGAAAAAGTTTGCTTATTTTTTCTATCTTTGGCATAGAATCATCATTCTGGCTTTCGTAGTTACTGCAATTTGGTAGTTTTTCAAGAAAACATCAAACTTAACTAGTTTTTGAATTTTGAATAGGATGGGCAATATTTACGAGCATCAGATCCAGCGTATGAACAAGTCTTGGATTCACTTGCTATGGTTGCACGTCATACTCCTGTGCATTTGTTGGAAGCACTTCTTAAATGGAGAGAGAGGTATGCTTCTGTTTGTATGAAATGAATAATTGGATGTGTCAATATTTCTCATTAGACATTGAATGGTACACCTGCTAATAACATATATTGGAATAGTATTACTTACAGAGACAAAATTTTCAAGGAAAATAACATCTTGATTCTTAGCAGCTGTCTCCGATGATATATCTAATAATGATTATATAAATCTGAACGAATAGTCTATATATAATTGTACTACCAAGGCTTCCAGTTATATTTATCAAAGGTATTGCGTCTTGCTTTTTGTTTGGATAGTCATTGCATAGGTAATGAATCTTATGATTCAAGTCTTTTGTCTTCATCACAGCCTATAATTTTCTGCAATTCGTATTCAATGAATTTATTTTGATCTCATTGTAGTATTAAGTATTTTGGCTACATTTTTCAATTTTATTGCATAAGTTAATGAAACTTTTGATCCAATTCTGTCTATCTTGGCGATTTTGGACATTGTTTCTAGTTTTTTTATGATTTTGTATGTCTGTTTATGTGCAATGCCCCTTTTCTAGCACTTATAGCATGGTCTTGTTGTTAGCCTGTTTCTGATAGTTTGTATACTCTACATCCTATAGCTCCATTTCCCCTTGTAATCGTTTTGTTTTTACAAAATAAGGCAAAAATTAGAATTCACATTAACTAATTGTTTTTTGATGGCATTCCGTTGCACTTATGGCCCATTTGGCTGCCGGAATTGTCCAAATCTGGACTTTGAACATTTTTGGAATTTGAAATCTGGATTCCAGTGTTTAGAATATGGTTTGGGACCATTTTGTTCACCAAGAATTAATAATGAGAATAGACATTTTATGCGTTTGGTTGCACATTTTTGGAATTGGAATACCACTGGAATAAGCATATTTTAAATTTTAAATTTTTTAATGTGAATGAAGTGTGATTTCAATATTTTCTTTTAACGTGATGTCAAATGTGATTTAAATGTAGCTTATGTTACATGTTTTTAATGCGACTTATATATTGTTATTGATACTGTGCTACACAGGGAAATTAATAACTCCCAAAAAATGCCACATTAATTTGCAAATAGTCGTGACATTACCATGAATCTGTAAAATGTTTGTATATGAAATCATAAAACAGCAACCTAAATAGTGGGGTAACTCATAAAACTTCAATCTAATTCACTACAAAAGTCCCCCCTTTTTTAGGCATATTGTCGCATATGGTTCCAACATGCAAGTCTGATAATAACACATAAAAGGCAGCATAAAAAGATTATTTCAGCTTTGGCCATTGAAGCAATCTGAGCCCTAGCCACCTCTCGTGCCTTATACAATTTGCAATCATTTCCTTCATCATATGCAACTGTAGACCGGACATCATCAACACATCTAAAATATCTGCAACCATTGTTCCCATACAATACAAAATCTACAATAGCTCACACTAAAGAGATTACACGTCATTACTTTGGAACATACAATAGATAACCATTTAACAACCTTTTTCCTATCTGGGCAACACCAAAACTTGCCCCTAGGATTAGTCTTCGTGTGCGACATTTTCAAGAGGCACGACCCAACACCATATTGACAATTATGCATTGCCACGTCTCTCAAAGCCATGAAACCTATATCAATACATAATGCACAGTGACATCTGCATTTGTAACAAGTCATACCTTATGAAAAATGGATAAAATTAAAGATGGAATAAGCACAACATGGAAGATGGACATCAAGATGTAAGATGAAAAACTTGCTATCAACTTAATCTCATTATATTTAACAAGAACATTGACAAACATACTTAGCACATGGATTCTCTAGAGGACATGACTTACTTTTCATTTATCTTTACTTTTCGTACTAAGACCAATGGAAATAAGACCAATCGAAATGTAGATTTCATAATTCCATGAAAATAAGACTAATCGAAATGTAAACAAGATTGGAAATCGCTTTCAATGTTACAACAATAACATACTAAACTATAAAAGTTTAAGAGCACAAACCACATAATACTGATGAGCAGGTGCTGTCATCATAGGGCAGAAACTCCTTTAGCACGCACAAGTTTGACATATGTATCGATAAATATAAAACAGGCTACAAAATTGCCAAGAGATCAGCAACACTTTCCTTGCAGTATTCTGTGGGCTGAAAGCAGAATTGCTTGAACAGAAGCCTTCCATTTTCTTTGTCTTTGTTATCACAGTTGCATAATTGTGATACATATCCATGTAAACCACCAGGATGTCTTATAAATGCAGTTTCAGAGAAAAACTTGTAGAACTGCTTTACTCTTGCTTTATACGATGATATTGCTTTGTGAGTAGACATAATGTTTGCCAGCTTTAGTCAAGTAGGATTGCTTTCTATCATGATACACCCAAATATATTGAAGGGATTTGTCGAGTTTAGGATTGATTTGTTACAGATTTAGCTATAATGCTATAATTGATGGGCATTCTAGGACGGGCAATCTGCTTGAAGCTTTTAGACTTTTTAACGAAATTATGGAAAAATTTATTGAACCTGATATAGTCACTTACAACACACTTATTAATGAGTGTTGTCTACAAGTCAGAATGTGGGAAGCAATTAATATGTTCAACCAAATGGTGGCTAAGAACATCCATCCTAATCTTATTACTTATGCTACACTTATTAGAAGCTACTGCAGCATTGACAAAGTACAGGAGGCTCTTCAGTTGCATTTGGAAATTATTTATAGGGGCATTAAACTAAATTCAATCACTTACAGCACAATCATGAACAGCCTATCCAAATAAGGGAGGGTAAATGAAGTAGAAGAATTGCTCTTCGAAATGCAAGAAATAGGCTTGGTTCCTGGTGTATTTAATTACACTATTTTGAGCAGTGGACATTGTAATGAGGGAAACGTGTTGAAGGCTAAGCAATTATACAATGAAATGCCAGGAAAAGGTATTGTCCTAATTTTGTTGTTTACACAGCAATGAGTAATGGGTTCTGTAAGAGTGGGAAACTTATGGGAGCAATACAGATTTTGAATCATTTTATTAAACGTGGTTACACTCTGGACTGTATCATGTTCAGTGGACTCATTGATGGATACATAAAAAAAGGCAGCTTAGATGAGGCTTTTTGGTTGTGTGGTAATTTGGAGCAATGTGGCATTGCTCTCAATATTGTCACATATAATTCTCTTGTCAATGGCCGTTGCAAGGTTAACAGGTTGCAAGAAGCAAGGAACTATTTTGCATAAATATGCTTTCCAAATTATTATTTATTATTTAGGTATAACTTTATACAATCTACAAGTATACAGTACAACAATCTGAAGTAGAGATCTGCATTTGCAGTGATGAAGTTTGAAAGGAACAAAATCTCAATTATATATTCCTTCACAGAGATTCCATGCTTATCTTTTTGTGCATAAATTAATATAAAGATTGCATTTCATTACCAGAGAAGCACAAATAAAATAATATTGTGAAAGGGACTCGTTGTAAACAATATGTCAGAAACAACCCAAAAACATATTGTTGATGTTTGCTGAAGGAAACAGTGAGTGAAAAGATAGTGAAAACAAAGTGTTTGTGTTTGACAAGAATAGTTTGGCTTCAAAGAAGCTTACAGAATAAATTCAATCATTAAAACTTAATAATGTTAAAATAAATATATGCTATATATTCAGATCCAAAAATTCTGACAAACAGTTTCCCAACATGTCAAAATCCTTGCAAAAATCCATCAAACGGGATGTGAACAACCAAAATTAAGCAACATCAAACAGTTATACAACTGATCTCAAAAGTATATGCTTTAACATATATGCACCCTGCAGCATACAAACAACATAAAAGCTACTAAAGCCCTGTTATTTCTATTCGAATGTAATCTGCTCTCTCCTCTTCAGTCATTATCAAGAATCCTTTGGCTCTATCAGGATCATTAAAAAAAGTGTCAGATGCCACAATCATAGTACTTCGATTAATTTCAGGGATGGCTTTTAGTGCATCATAGACATCTTGTAAATATCCTCATAATCATCATCAAGACCTAGGGTCTCATCCATATTGTGCCCTTATTTAGTCTCTTGAGCTGTGGCACCCTCAGCCATGTCATTCCCCACAATCAAGGCTAAGTCATTGTAGTATTGAAATGACTGCCTCTTAAACACTTTGACATATCTAAATTCATTCTTTTCTCAGCATGTTGGCATAAAGATTGAATTAGTTATTTGACTATCATTGCTAACTTAATTAGTTAGATTTAGATAAAAACAAAACCTTTGAAAGGGCATGTTACTACCTTCAATATCTCATCTTAAACCGTGTCATCAGCATCCATGGATTGAGTTGTCTCATTCCATGCAAAAAAACTAGTACTTTCGAACTCTTTCATTATTCTATATCGTTGCTTCTAGGTTTTGAGCTTGTTCTTGAAGTTATCCTTTGACAAGTTCAAGTTAAGCTCTCCATTGAACTCCCTTTCAATGGCTGTCCAGACTTTTCTTTTAAACCCTCCCTCACCTTTCCTTCCAAGATTGACTTGTTTTCTAAACCCTCCCTCACCTTTCCTTTCCATGAATGGCTTCCAAACAATCTTCGTCAAAGAAGAAGCTGTTTGGGTGATTTGAACATCGCCCATGCTCATTAGGAGTGCTATGTATGACACTAGTGACGAAATTTCAATCAAGCAAAGTTCTTCCTCCTTTACCATGCTGAAAATTGAACAATTGATCATTAATATATAGACCAAATAGGGTATAGGTATTCATCAAGCAACCTATGAATGAACGAATGAAAGAGTTTAATAACGTCCACGAGGCCCAAGCAGCCTATGGGACCACCTAGAGATGACCAAACCACCTAGAGATGACCTACGCTTGGAATCTTGGATTTTTTGTAGCTGTTTCCTCAAATCTGATCTTCGACAGTGAATTTTGACTACTAAGTTCACTGACCTGTCCAGCTGCGTGTCCTCAAAAGAGTTGCTAGGTTGCCCGTTTGTAGAATATCACCAGAGCTGGAGCAGATGTCGTTGTAGGTTGTCTTTTATCAAAAATTGCTAATTCGTAAAGAGCCATAGAACAAAGAAAACTATTAATTCGTAAAGAGCCATTACCCAAATTTATACCTAGTTTATGATCAAAATGTCTCTGTTTCCACCACTCCTATGTTACAAAATAGACAAACTCTCTCTTCCTATTCCTCTTTTGAAATCATCCATCTCCCGATTTCACACCTCAATTGATTTGAGCTCATTCTAAGTTGCGCTATGATCATTTTGGCTTTCTAGCTGATATTTGCTCCTATGTATGCCTTCTCTTCAAGATCTCTCATTGGGTTAAATTCTCTGATATAAATATTCTTTTTTGCACCCATTTTGATTTGTCCATAGGAGGCTCCTGAATTTTTCTTTTGTAAACTTTTTTATTCCATCAATGTTATCTGGGCATTCATGTATACTAATATTCCATTTTGCCATCCACTTGGTATTTTGTTTCATCCACATGCTCTGTCTTCTATCTAATTTTTCCTTTATGATCAGTTTGGGCTAGTGATGCGCTTCCATACCTTGAATTTTCTTTAGATAGCATAATAACCGGACCATAGCTGAAGCCTCTTTCGGAAGCATACTTGTTTCCGCCCTAAAAGATCCCATAGGGAACTGTTGGTTTACTTTTGAGATTGCTAGTGATTAAATGCTTTTGGATTCTTTCCACCTGTCTCCATTTCTGAGCTGATAAGCTGCTGCCCCAAATCTCGCACCCATAAAGAATTACCAGAATGACCAACAACCCGAAGATTATCCATTTGGTTTTCCAATCCCATAGTTCTGCATTGCTGCATCTATTCTGAAGTGAGTATAAGTCTTTCCATCCTCCCTGAATTCTTTTTGTTCTACATGTTTCCCAGTTGAGCTTGTTGTGAAAGTTGATGCCAAGATATTTGTATTCCTCCACTATCTCTAAAGGGCTGCCCTAAAAAAGAAAAGTGTTTTTCTGTTTCTTGGTCCGTTTCAGAGAGAAAATCATCACTTTTATTTTGGTAGTGTTCACCTGCATCCCCACCGAATGACAAAAGATGTCAAGTGCATTCAAGTTCTCCCTTAACCCATTTGTTGTTTTAGGAATCAGAGTGAGATCATCAGCATATAGAAGTTTTATCACATAGTTAACTAGTTGAACCCCATCGCTGTTATCCTTATCTTGACATTCTTCTAACTTGTTGATATATAACTCAAACAAGGTAGGAGAGAGGGGGTAACCTTGTTTAACTCCTATGTCGCTGCCAAAGCACTCTAACATCCCCTCCATGGCTCTGATTTTAGTTGTGTTCTATGGGGACGGATCCCCTGGGTTTTTACGCTCCTACCCAAACCAAGTACAAAACGGGGATGCGGGTACCCTTTTTGGCCATCTTCCGTACTGTGCCAAATGGCTAATTTTGGGT